>CM046425.1:53821340-55148840 GCA_025506505.1 Flaveria sonorensis | reverse complement strand
TCTTTCTTCTCTCTTTCAAACATACCATCATTCCTCTCATCTCTTGCTCCGCTCATTCATAAGAGTGTTGGTGGTCATTAAATGAATGGAATCATTTCTTTTTTCATCTCATCTCTCCCATCCCTCTCCAACCGCTAAAAGATAAAGTAAACCATTTGTTTTTTATGGCCCCACTAATTTAATTCTTTTTAATTATGAATCACAACATTATTGATGGTGTGTGATTAGTAGGTGGTTGTTATTGTTAGTGCAACCCTACCAATTTTGAGTCCCTTAATATAACTTATTTAGAAGTCTAAGCGGGTACACACTGGCTGCTACATGTCATCATGCAAGTAGTTTGTAATATTTTTTTTGAAGGAGGTTCAAATACCAAGTGTATTTTTGCTACAAAATATGAGAAGACACAATGAGTAAAAAAAATCACAAAAAAATTATATATCACAATCTAAATCGAATTTCAAAAAAATAATTCCGAGCTTTTGTTCCCCTGGCCGTCCTTACTAAGAAAAAAAATAAACGAAAAATAAAAAAATTAACGTTTTTTTATTGTGTCATTTATGAAAGACACAATGACGTCATTGTGTCATATGAAAGACACAATGACGTCATTGTGTCATTATGAAAGACACAATGACGTCATTGTGTCATAAAAAATACAATGAATTTTTTTAATTTTTATTTTTATTTTTATTTTTTTCTGAAAGAGGACGACGAGAAGAACAGAGACTCCGAAATACTTTTTTGAAATTCGATTTAGATTGTGAGATATAATTTTTTTGTGACTTTTTTAGCCTCATTATGTCTTCTCACACTTTGTAGTAAAAGTACACTTTATAGAATAACCTTACCATTTTTCTTTTCTGGAAAACAATATGTTTCTCTTAGTAAAGGCAAAGGTGGGGCTAGTAGCTGATGGCTGCATCTGTTATAAGTATTGTAGTGTTATAGGTTTTGTGGTCTGGGGTTCGATATACATTGCCTCCAATTTTTCCTTTTTGGTTTATTGTTTATTGTTTTTTCGTTTTTGTTTTTGTTTTTATTGAAAGGTAAAATCGTTGCCTCTCTCATTCCTCTACCAATCTTTATATAATTTACAATCTATCAACTATAATAGGAAATAACTAATCGTAGCTAATTACAAGGGATACAACATAAATATCGGATCTCTATTACACCCCCGCAGTCGAAGCGGGAGGTGACCGGATGCTGAGACTGGATCTGAAGTCTTTAAAGAGGATGCGTGGGAGACCCTTCGTGAAGATGTCTGCAATCTGATATCTAGAAGGGACGTGAAGGATTCGGCCTTGGCCACGCTGTACCTGTTCACGGACGAAATGAATGTCGAGCTCAATGTGTTTCGTCCGTTGGTGCTGAACCGGGTTTCCTGAAAGATAGATGGCACTAACATTGTCACAATAGACCAGAGTGGCACGTGTCAGTGGGTAATGAAGTTCAAGAAGTAGATTTCGTAACCAACAGAGTTCGGCGACCACGTTAGCAACCCCACGGTACTCAGCTTCGGCACTCGATCTAGAAACCGTGGATTGTCGTTTTGAAGACCACGAGATGAGATTATCGCCAAAGTAAATGCAATAGCCACTGGTGGATCTACATGTATCAGGGCAACCGGCCCAGTCGGCATCAGTATAGGCCAGTAAAGACGGGGCCGATGTGTGTCCGAGTGTTAAACCGAAGGTGGCCGTTCCCTTTATGTATCTGATGATTCGTTTAAGAGCGTTCCAGTGATCGGTCGTCGGAGCGTGCATGTGCATACAGACCTGTTGCACAGCATATGTGATATCTGGTCGTGTGAATGTCAAGTACTGAAGTGCCCCTGCAGGACTCCTGTAGAGGGTGGGATCATGGAATGGTGTACCCGAGTTGGCACTTAGTTTAGCATTGGTGTCAACTGGGGTGGATACCGGGTTGCAGTCTTGCATGCCAGCACGTGTAATAATGTCAGTAGCATAAGAGTGTTGAGACAAGAACATATTGTTCTTGTTCCTGGTGACCGATATGCCCAAGAAGAAACTGAGAGGACTGAGATCTTTCATGGCGAACTCAGAAGCTATCTTGTCCATGAGGTGGTGGCGGAGATGGTCAGAAGAGGTCACAAGGATAATGTCATCTACATAGAGGAGCAAGAAAGCTGTGTCACGACCACTGTGGAGAGTGAAGAGGGAAGCATCATATCTGCTGTTATGAAAACCCAAAGACAATACATAATCGGTAAAGCGCTGGTACCAAGCACGCGGTGCTTGTTTAAGCCCATAGAGATATTTCCGGAGTAAGCAGACGTGGTTTGGGAAATCACGGTCCCGAAAACCCATAGGCTGATGCATGTAAACTGTCTCGTGTAGATTTCCGTGAAGGAAAGCATTAGTGACGTCCAGTTGATGTACCGACCATGAATTTGCCAAGGCTAATGTCAAGACGGTCCGGATGGTGGCTGGTTTTACCACTGAACTAAAAGTATCCCCGCATTCTATTCCCATCTGTTGTGTATGCCCATCACAAACTAAACGCGCCTTGTACCGTTCTAAACTGTCATCCGATTTAAATTTATGTTTAAATAGCCACATGCTCCTTATGACGTTCATGTGTGGCGCACGAGGAACTAATTCCCACGTGCCGTTTTTAATAAGTGCATTATATTCGTTAGTCATGGCGGAGAACCATACCGGTATGGACAAGGCATCGATTGGGTTTTTAGGGATTGGAGTTATTTCATCAGTGGTGGTGGTGTGGAGATTTAGGTGGTGTTTTGGCTTGACGATGCCATTAATGGAGCGGGTGTGAATGGTACGCGCGGGCGGTGGTGGAGGTGGTGGAGTAGGGGGAGGTGTGTTGACAGAGTGGGTTGGGAGGGATTGCGGTGATGGTTGTGGGAGAACAGTTGCGGACCGAGAGATGGTGTGTTGTTGGGTCGGCCCAACTGGAGTTGTTGGACCGGGAGTATTAGGAAGTGGGGAGGATGGTGTGGCAGTTGGGCTTGGGTCGGATATTTAGGAGGGGGCTGGCGGGGTTGTTGACGGGTTGTGTGTTGGAGGGGTTTGAACATGAGGCCAAAGTAATGGGTTGAGGGTGTCGATAAGGAAATCATACGAGGGTGTTTTGGTGAGGGTTTGTTTATATGGGAAAGTGGTTTTGTCAAAAGCGACATGACGACAAATGATGATTTGATTAGTGGTGAGACTTAGGCATTTGTACCCCAGATGAGTTGAAGGGTAGCCTAAAAAGACGCACGGTTGGGAACGATGGTCAAGTTTGTGTATGGAGGTGGAAGGGGTGAGGGGATAACATAGACATCCAAAGACACGTAAGTGGTCAATGGTAGGAGTGGTGTGATAAAGGAGTTCGGTAGGGGATTTTGGTTTGTTTGGTTGGTTAGGGAGGATATTGAGAAGATAAGTGACAGTTTCGAGGGCATGATGCCAAAAATGGTTTGGCAAGGAGGCATGAGCAAGTAAGGTACAGATCATGTTGTTTATCGTACGGAGTTTGCGCTCAGCTTTACCATTTTATGAGGAGGTGTATGGGCATGAAAGGCGAAAGACCATTCCATTTGCATTGAAAAATTGTTGAAATGAAGCATTTACATACTCCTTCCCATTGTCGCATTGGAATGTTTTTATGGTCCTTTCGAATTGGGTTTTAATTTGTTTTGCATATTGGTGAAAGATGTTAAACACTTGTGATTTTTTAGCAAGTGGAAATGTCCATAAGAAATCGGTTAAGTCATCTAGAAATAATATGTAATACTGATGGCCTCCTGAACTAACAATGGGAGAAGTCCATAAATCACTATGGATCATGTCAAAAGGTTGTAATGTGGAAGTAACAGATGAATAAAATGGTAGTCTAACACTTTTACAAAAAACACAAGACTGGCATACATTATTCTTAAATTTATTAAAGTCAATAGAACAAGAATGTTTTAAAGAATGTAAAGACTGTTGTCCTGGGTGACCAAGACGTTGATGCTAGAGTTGCGAGGAGATGGCTGCGAAAGCTGATGGTGGTGAAGAGGTGGATCCGAGCATAAGTGGATATAAATCACCGCTGCTATTGCACCGGAGGATAGGGGTCCGGATCTTGTAATCCTTCACAAGAAATCCAAATGGGCCAAATTCGAACGGAAACAAGGTTTTTAAGTAATTTAGGTGAGTAAAGGACGTTTTTAAGGACAAATGGTGGGAAGGGTTTGGGTAAGTATTTGGTGCCTTGTCCAAGTACAGGTATCGTTTCGCCATTACCAACAACTATATTTTTATTAATGCAATTATTAAAAAAGGTGTGGAAATCACCTTGCTCGTGTGTCATGGTGGTGGTCGCTCCGGTGTCCATGTATAGAGTCGGATCCGGTTGCTGTAGAGACATGGTGTAGAGGGCTTGTTCGATATCCGTGGGAGCATACGCGGCATGATGAGCTTGGTTAGGCCTGGGCCCAAGTAAGCCTTGGGCTGAGTGAGTTGGCTGTTGTGGTCTTGATCCTGTATTTGGGTATGGGCAGGGAGGTATGCCAAGAAGGTTGCTGCTAGGCTTGCTGGAGATGGTTCTGTGAGGCCCAAGAATGGCCATTGTGGCTGCCAGAAAACCGAGTATGAGGGAACCATGGGGTGCGACCACGACCTGAATTTCGATCGCGACCGCGACCACGAGAGCCCCGGCCACGTCCACGGTGGCGATCAGTTGCGGCATCCATGCGCTGATCAGAACTGGTTGTTTTCGAGGTAGCGGCTGCGAGTGCTGTTCCGGCGGTCTTGGAGGCTTGGAGTGCTTGCTCGGCTTTACGGGCTTCAACCTGGACAAGTTTGGATCTTGCCGTATAGAATGACGGGAGAGGCTCTTGCTGTTGTAGTATTGTGGCGATACCTTCATAGGATTCGTTAAGGCCGGCGATCAATTGAAGTACCAAGCAGTCATTATATACCGGTGCATGCACATTTGCAAGTTGATCTGCAATCATTTTCAACTCCTGACAGTAAGCCAACACACTCGAGAATCCGTCCAATCGTGTGTTCGAAAATTTATGAAGTAGGTGAATAGCCCGGGAACTCTTATTGTCCTGAAAGATATTTTCAATGGCTGTCCAGGCTTCGTGGGCGGATGAGTTCTTTTTAAGGATGGTGTTGAGAAGTTCGTTGGATATTGTACCGTATATCCATTGGAGTACAATGGCGTCGAGGTGATCCCAATCATCATCAGGTTGGAGTGGTTCTGCTGCTTTGCCGTCGGCTGAAGTGGTCGGTTTGGAAGGAGCAGGCTTTGGATTGAGATGGTCAGCAACTTTGAATGCCCGACAGTGGAGACGGAAGAGTTCCGACCACGATCCATATTGGCCGGATTCTATCTCTAGGGTAACCGGGATGAAGCTTTTAATGTTTGAGACAGTGGAAGCAGGTTGAAAGTTGTTCTTGGTAGACATGATTGAAGAGAGTTGAGAGAGAGGAAAGGGCAGCGTCTCGTGAAGAAGAAGGAGGCCGGCGGCTATACGTAGGGTTCCAAGAATAATGGATGAGAGGTTGAGGGATAAAATTATTCCTGTGCTCTTGATACCAAATTGAAAGGTAAAATCGTTGCCTCTCTCATTCCTCTACCAATCTTTATATAATTTACAATCTATCAACTATAATAGAAAATAACTAATCGTAGCTAATTACAAGGGATACAACATAAATATCGGATCTCTATTAGTTTTCCTTTGACTTTTCATCCTTTTTTATTATTTTATTATATTACTTTCTAATAATTCGTATACAACACCTACGAGGCATAATAATATTTTTTTGTCTACATATTTCAATTTCGTATAACCAATTCGTCACAATTCAATATGTTTCTTTTAATAGTACCGTCACGCTGCAACACTCGAGTAAGCAATCCTTTGTGACTTCATACATTTATTTTAATTGTGCCGTCCAGCCTCAACACACGGGTAAAAATCCCCGTTTATAGTTTAAAGATCAATTTGATTTATATATTTTATTTGTTATAAACCAGACTACTAACATTCAGATTTTAACCAAAATAAAAATAGGTCAAATGGAAAAAACATCATACTAGATGTACAATATTACATAAAACTTTTTGAATCTGTTATTATTGTTAAACAAAAATCGGACTGTTATGTTAGTATCATAATTTCAGATTTAAAGAATCATACTTTTGAAATTCTAAAAACCGAGACAAAAAATGTTTATAGCATACTAAAAATAGTCGATTTTAACATCCTCCAGCCCGTCATCTCTCATATAAAGACGTCAACGATATGCAAATCAAACCGTTTTCTACTCTACTGTAAACTTTCATTTTAAAAGTTTAATGAACCATCGAAGGTCGTGGTTCATATCATTCATCTTAGAACCAAAAGGTTTAACCAAAAGGTTCAAAGTTATTAAAACCATTATTTTGGAACTTTCAAGCATGAAGAAAACCATTTACATCCAAGTAAGAAACTACTTGCAGAGCCATATCAGATGGTGTGGGACAAACACCATTCTTCTGTTCAATCTTGATCTGCAAAAAAATGTGGATTTAGTTCATATTGGGGTTCAAAAATGAGAAAAACAGAGGTTCAAATGAAATGTTTATGTACCTCACAGTTCAGTGGTGGTTCATAAGGATCATCAATTCCAGTAAAGCCTGCAGTGCCTTGCGATTGTATGAATGATATTGTGATGATGATTTAATAGGGTCGTTTGGGTTCGCTTATTAAAACTACTTATCTGATTATTGTGTTTTGATACGACTATAAATTGTTTCGAGGGAGTTTGTGATTGCTTATTCAGAACTATATATTTAATTAATCGAGTGAAATGAGACGTTTTGAATAAACAGTTTGATGTTACTGTTGGAAGTGATTTAATCAATAAATCTTAATTAATTTAGTGTAATTAGAAGTCAATTGGAAAATGCAAACAGAAACTCAAAATTGCTTGTAAATTAGCGGGAACTAGGGATGTATCGTTAGTTTATAACCGCCAACTTAAAGGGTATAAATACCCCAACATACCGTCTTTTTTAGTATGATATACAGTGTGTGTTGTGTGTGTAATTAGCGTGTTTCTCCCACTGAGTTCATCACTGGGATCTCTGCACATTCATGTGCAGAACCCCTTTCATGTTCATCCACATTTGATCCCATTTACTTATTGATCCTGGGCATCAAAGTTACTTGCCCCAAACTGACACAATAAGCAGTAAAACAGATAAACCTTTTTAATATGCAAACACCACCTTAGTACCATGATGACCCAAAGCAATCCCCATATTGAACTTTAAAAAAAATGAATAGGATCTATTAACATATTTGGGTTTAATATTGGAAGAAGCATCTATATTAGGTTTAAGAGATCAAAAAGTAAGGTAAAAATACTACCTTTAATCTTTCCAGCGCGTGCAAGCTTGTACAGGCCTTTAGAGTCTCTTCCTTCACACACCTCAAGAGACATGTTCATGAAAACCTGCAAAAAAAATATAAGTAAATGCAGCTTTTTTATACGTAAACACTCACAGGCATGAAATCACACGGAAAGAAGCATTGCCTCTATAAACTTTGCATCTGTCAACATTGCACGGCATGCATCACGATCTTTTCTATAAGGAGATACCAGGCTGGCTATGCAGATTAAGCCAGCATCTGCAAACAGCTTTGCTACTTCTCCTAATATGATTATAAAATCAAATCCACATCAGACCATCAAGAGTCTTAAACCAGAATAACCTTACTAATATAATAACTTTAAATGTGAACTTTTAGAGGGATTTAACAAAATTAAGAGGAAGCTAATTTTTTAATTCACATCAGATTAAAAACTGAAGATAATGCTCATGATTACAATTTTCCCATTTGCAACTAATAGTTTACTCGTGTTGAAGTGGGCATTAATGTGCTTTTGTTGTTTGAATCTGTAATAATTAGATAATTATATGTTTTAAGTGTTGTCAAAATTCTTGTTAATTTAAGAAATTAACTGATAGATTGACCAAAAAGAAATGATTTTCCACTTACGAAGTTAATAACTAAATTGACCAATAAGACATTTTAGCGAAACACAGTAGTAAAAGACTCTTAGGTTTTTATTATATAAAAAAAGTAAAATGTGTGACAATTTATTTTCTTTTTCAACACCTAACCTTGCACGTGTGATTATATTTAACCCATAGATAATCAGTTTTGTTACACCTAGTATGAAACTCGTTACCCAAACTTGATTATTTGTCAATGATGAGATAATTAAAAATAGAATCCGTTTATCCAAGATTGCAAACTAGTCATTGTCAATCGCATAATCAATGGCGGAGGATAGTGGGTGGGTGGGGGGCGACAGACTAAGTTAAAGGAAACCATTAACAAAACGCAAACCAAACACCCACTAAGTTAAAGGATCCTTAAAATGGGACAAAATAAAATCATATGCCAAGATGAAAGAAAATACTTACCAACACGACGAATATTTTCAGTTCTATCTTCTGTTGAAAACCCGAGATTTTTATTTAATCCATGCCTAACATTGTCACCATCAAGAACGTAGGGGAGCTTTCCCCTGGAATGAAGTTCTCTATTCAATGAACATGCAAGTGTACTTTTGCCTACAAAATACCATTAGAAACCCATCAAGTTATGACTTGTCACCTCAAACATACACAAAACGTATAATTTTGCACTGGTCAAGTGACGTGTCAAAATGATACAGGAGTATACACATTTAATATACAATCTTCCTAATTGATCGACCCATTTGACATGCTACCTTTTAAGCTTTTTGCTTAATGTACCCTTTCAATCTTTAGAGATAATATATAACCAAAATTTAACCGTACATAAGTATGTGGATTGAATTGACACCTTTAACCGTTTGACTCGCGCGGTAGAATAAGAACTAAAATGCTATAGCGCAAACCTGACCCACTAAGACCCGTGATCCATACAACACACCCCTGTTGGTTAATCAGCTTTTGCCTTTCTTCCTTCGTAACCGCACATTCATGCCAGAAAATGTTTGTTGGATTACCAATTGCAGACATCATTCACCAATTTCACCTTCCAACTTGCAAAACAACCTTGTAAAAATATTACATCAATCAGTATTCTAACAAATATATGCATATTTAAGTTACAACATTAACCATTCCTACATCTTAATTCATAAGATAAAAAAACATAAGTTTTACTAGTAATTACCGTGCCCTTGAATCCTGCATCAAAGGTTACTTTTTCATGGTTGTAAAACCGGTACAAACAGACAAACAAACAAACATAGACAGCAGAATTCTCACTTAACAGTAGGGCTTGGGATGAGATGATGACAAACTTTACACGTAACCTTCTCTCTTTTTTACGTGTATCAGAAGATAAAAGAACACAAAAGGCATACAAATTGACAAATCTCTAAAGTTTTAAACCATAATCATCCACTTCAAATTAGAATAATAAAGTTCAAAATTTGTCAAGAATGAATTCGACCCTTTTAGTTATATCTAACAGGACCACAGGATCAACCTTCAATAACTCAAACACGATCATGCATGCATCTAATAAACAAATTCATCAAACATTTAAGCAAGTTACACACGTTACACAAACAAAAATCCATCATTCTAGCAACAATATCCAACAAAATTACACCAAAATCAGCGAACGCCTAACACCCCACCTCCAATTCATCGCCAAATGCGCATAAAATTGTAAAATTATCATAAACAGGAGCAACAAAAACGCAATTCGATCGTGTGAAAACAACAAATAACTGAAAGCATCAGTCACGTTGCCTGGTGATTCACGGAGATCAAATTACCTGAATCTGGCGAATTGAAGGCCTTAAATGTGAAGATGATGGATTAATTTGAGTGTGTTTTCAACTGTTAATGTAATCGGTGAATGAAATTGTTGCGAGTGCGATTGGAGTCCAAATGTGTGTTAGAATTTTGGGGGAAGGTTGGAACTCTTAAATTCCATGACTCGTGGTCTCATTTGTCTGTCCCATTATTCAATGCGATCTCCGTTTAGTAATCTCCGCTCGCACAGATTTTGTCCGGTTTATTAAATGATGTAACATGTCATTGTGTCGGTTTATATATAAGTTTTTTTTAAAGCAAATGCGATCATGTTTCGAATTATAGATGTTATCTTAATCGAGTCATCCATGGGCGAAGCTTATTGAGGGCTGGAGGGAGCCCCCGCCCCCCCTCTTTTTTTCGTCCGTAGTGTTAATTTTCGGTCCGGTAGTGTATATTTCGGGCCGATAGTGTAATTTTTTTTAATATTTATAGAGTTCGTCCCCCTAAAATAGTTTACTTTCTCCCTCGCCCCCCCCTATAGTGTGGTTCAAGCTCCGTCACTGAGTCCACCTATCCGTTTTCCAGCCGGAACCGCACCCCAATCTCCTGCGGAGGTAACCCATTGCTAAAAAAAACCTCTGACTCAACTTTTAGCATTTTGTTTAAAGTGCAATCTAAACTCGTGATCTTCTCATATTTATATGTCATTGGTATCTTATCTTGACCGTTTGGGTACCTCTCTGTATTTATATATGAGTTGAGCTGCTCGTGAACTAAAAGTTTAAAACTTATCAGGTTTAAATGAGTTCGAGTCTTTAGTGAATTTTCTTTATTAAGACTACTATACATTGGGTTTGACTAGTTTCGTGGATATTAATTGTTATTTATAAAAACTACTAGCTTTAGTAAACTCATGTATTATACGGGTTAAATAAATAAAATATTAAATAAAATAAAAATTCATTAATTTTAAATGATATTCTAAGATAAAATACAATTGAAATTACATATAAGTGAGAAATATACGTGATAAACAATGATATTAACTTTTTAAACCTTTATTTCTAAACTTTTTTTTTGTTTTTTCAAAAAATAAATTAAACATTTTTTCAAAACAAACAGTTTTTAAAAAATATTATTTTCAAAATTTCCCTTACTTTAACTCTCAATTTTAATTATTTTATGTTTATAAATTTTTACTTTTTAAAAACATCAATTTTAAAATATATCGTGTTTAGAAAGTTTGAAGTTTTAAAAAAAATTCTTTTTATAAAAACGTTTTTTTTAAATAACATTAATAAAAAGATATATTGTTTAATTTATTAAAAAACTATTTTTAATTTAAAATATAATTAAATAAATTTTTTACTAATTAATGAAGTAATTAATAGGAGAGAGAATCGGAAAATTTTTCATAAGATGCAATGTGATAGTGACATTGTCTTAGTTACCTTTTTATTAGAGTAGGAAGATTGATGCGTGACGATCCAAAAGTTGATCTTGTTTAAGAGCGGGATCTAATAGAATCTAGATTGAAGATAATCCAGAGTTTGAATATTTATTTTTTCAATTGTCTTTTATTTAGTTTATCTATTATTTTAGTTTGACGTTTTTTATTTGAGTTGTTATGTTTTGTATAGATATCTGAGCTTGTTTTTAGTTTTGTTGATTGAATTTGATTTAAGAACATTTGCTATTGGAATCTTTTGATTTGATTTACTGTCTTTGATTAAGTAATCGTTCTTGAACCATTTAATTGCTTTCGTATTTGCATAAGCTATTTTAAAAATGTAAAGGTAACCTTTTATAGTCTTAATCAAGTTTCAAGTGTTTCACGAAAATCAATTAAAGTTCTTTTTGTTCTTTTAAATTTACTTGACTTTAATTACGTGTTCTAAGCCTGCATAAATTTTTTATTAACATTTATTTTTTTTTAAATTAAACGACATAAGCTATATATATGCATCATTTGCATAAAGAAGGCTTCACATACAATGAGAAATGTCAAGTAATGTTACATATTAAAACAAGTATGGATCTCACCTGCAAACAGATAGTAGATGGTGGACCGCTTGCCACATGAGCAGAGTGCTTCCTGAAAATGTTGAGTTTGTAGTTTGATTTCGATAAGGGAACAAGATGTTGTTGGATGTTGCTTGTTTCAATACATGGGATTTGATTTTGAACACTGGAATTGCCGATTGCATCGTGTAAGAGAGTGGAACTTATTGTACCGTATGTATTGCATTATAAATATATTACAACGTACGTATGAACTGCTGACTGTATCCTACATCGAGTTTTATTTAACCTTTTAAAAAGTTATTTACCAAGTTCCAGATTTTATGGCTTAAATATACTAAATGCTAAGTGTTACGGGATTTACAATACACCCATTAACCATATGAGATGTAGTTTCGACCATGTGTAGTGGTTGTTTTATTAAAACGTCACATAGATGCCATGTAGACAAAAAAGCTAATTTATTAAAAAAAAAATTTTTATAAATCAAATCTAGTGGTTGACTGATATTTGAAGCCATATTAATGCAATAATATAAACAAGGTTGTGCTTGGAGCTCGTTAAAAACTTAACGGCTTATAGGTTTGGAGTCATATTATTATTATTATTTTGAACGGTGTTTGGAACTACCCCCGATCCCGATTGAGCCTTATTGATACAGGATTTCAACCAACCATACTGATTTTAACGCTTCAGACCCGACTCACCCAATAATACCATCAAGAAGGAAACCAATCACTATGGGAAAACCCCTTTGATTAAGGCATTGAACGTAAGACTTAAAAATCCCAATATCTAACCAACACCATCATACCACTAAACTAGAAGACCAGTAGCATTTAAAGTTTTATTAAACTATCACGTGTTTAAAGTTTCACTTGCGTTCATGTCATCATTGTTGTCCACTACGAGTATTCTTACAAAATTCAATTATATTTTGACCTTATCCATCTATATAATTTTGAACTTTTAGTTGCATGAAATTTTTAGTTTTTGGGCTTTGACCATCAAATTTTTATGGTTTTTATATTTGGCCCTTTTTGATTTTTAAAGTTATTTTAGAAATTAAAAATTATTCTAATACCTATTAATTTAATTTGTATTATAAAATATGTGAAACTTACGTTGATTTGACATATTTGTTAAGTTTATTATGTTATATTGACATTAATTTTTTAATTCTGTCTGCTTGATGCCTTCAAGTTTAAAATCAAAGTGATACGCATTACTATAATTTTTTTATTCTGGTTTTCATATTTAAATTTGTGATGAAATTACTCGCGAAACGCGCCCAATGTCATTTCTAGTAAGCTATAACACGAGATCGCAAAAAAAAAAACATTTTTGCAAGTGACGTCAGCATAACCCCGTATTCTACTCCATTCATCCATATTGATCCCCAAAATATCAGTTTTCATCAGCTCCGGTGACGGATGCTCGAAATTCAACGATGCAATATCGTCTATCTCCGGCGACAACCACCGTCGTCGGCACCGGCATCTGCACCACCTCCCCTCTCCGCCTTATCTCAAACCCTAACCTCATATTCCTAATCGGCACTTCACCTTCACCCCACCGCCGGCGAATCGGCGTCACATGCGCCGTATCCAACAGCCAGTTGAATCACTACGCTGTTCTAGGTGTATCAGCAGACGCTTCGACATCGGATATTAAGAAGGCATATCGTCTACTCGCTCGAAAGGTATGTAATCTATTATCTATTAATCACTGTGTGTGTGTGTCTCTGATTCCGGTTTATGTTGGTAGGGTGAAAAAATTGTAATTATGCGTGATGTTAGGGATTGAATTAACATATATGTGAGAATTAGGCGGAAATCGTGAAATAGGCATTGATAAACTGTTTGAATATGGTTTGATTTGTGTTGTGAATTGTTTCTGTAAGAGGAAACATGTAGCGGATACCTAACAGGCTAACAAGTATGTAGCGTAAGCTGAATTGATTGAACGAGTCCTTTTCACTGGCTTGATTCATTTGGTGAGATATTTTTAGTTTTGAGATCAAATTAGTGATTAAGTTGGTTATGGATTATTTTAGATGATAGACTGGTTGCTTCATAACTAGCTAGGATGCTCTATGAAGTATATTTATACAATATTAGGGCCAAGCAGATGGAGAAATGATTGCATACCAGGAAGTTCACATTGCCATAAGTAAAGTGGCTCGAAGTTGTAATGTCATTATAACTGTTAGTTTGTTGATTGCAAGATATAGATTACTAACCAATTGATCATATTGAATATAATGAACTAGAAGAGTATTGCATTAGTTACAAGTAGTACACAAAAGGAGCATAATTGTCAAGGCGCAAATCGTACTCAAGGCGTAAAGGGTGAGCCTTGGGCCTAAATGCAAGGCGTTTAAAAAGAGAGTTTTTTTAAGCAAGACACATGGTATAAAAATACTATTTCTAGGACCTTTTAGACAGTTATAGGCTGTTTTAGGTTCCAGGCTTGTGTAGGACTAGTGCAAATGTTTCCGACCTGTTCAGACGATATTTGACCAGAATTTGAATGAAACCTGGCCTGAAAATGCGCCTGAGCACCTGAACTTGGGGCTGTTGAAGCGAGGTGACAAGGCTGCGCCAAGGGCTTAGGCGCGAGTCTTGTGGACTTTTGACAACAGAGAATAAGAGGCTGACTTTTAAGGATTTCATGCTTGGAAGTCTCACAAACAAGAGCAAAACCAAGAAATTTTGCTCATAATTCTTTGCCTTCACCTTTACAGTAACTATCGTTTACTTTACCTTGAATCCTATGACACAAAAAACAAGTTTTACTATATTAAATATCTAGACCATGTTTACCTTAGTCTCCACATTATTGAAGTCAACATGATAATTCTACAAGGCTACATGGATCTGAATTGGTATACATAACTCCCATAACAACATACTTATCAGTTAAAAATTTATCTTATAAAAGGAATAGAAAACAAAAAACACCCATGTGATTAAAGGCACTCTTGCATATGCTATGTTATGTGACTGACCTTTCTTTGACAGTTTTATCTATTAAGATATAGACGATTATCCTTGCAAGATGTGGGTGAATAATTCACATTATAGAATCATTTCCTAGTAGAATCTGTAAGATTTCGTCATTAATGATGACTTTTTTCAACTTTTAATAAGAAAATCAAGATGCATGGTCTTACTTAAACTTAGAACTTCTGAAATAATGTTGAACATGTATTGACTAGCTGTTTTACTGCTTATTGATTAGTTTCCCATTTTCTGTACTCGAGTTCATTTAGTTTGAACCAGTTACTCCAAAAAAAAAAAAAAAAAAAACTCATAAGTAATGAACGATAAAAAAATTATGCTTAGAATATGCTTCCTTCGATGTCAAAATGCTTGATGCATATTATGAAGGCAGCCAGCTTGAATAATTTATAGGGTATGAACCGTGATAAGTGATATTAATAATAATTTACCCATGTCAGTACCATCCAGATGTTAACAAGGATTCACAAGCTGGGGAGGTGTTCAAAGGCATCCGTCTTGCATACGAGGTTAAAATGTCTCCCTTTTTTGTTTTGGGTTTCAACATGTTTAATATTCGTATTTAGTATGACTTGATTAGGAGGCAAACTAAAATCCTCAATAAAATCCTCATTTAATCTTTCTACCAATATGTTAAGTGGTTAACCTGCAACGGGGTGTAGTGATAGGCGATTGAGTTCCTCTAGCAGAGGTCTTAGTTTTGAATCCAGCTTCCACTTATTTTTTACTTTTAAGCCTCTTAAAGATCACCTACCAACACAAGCTGTGTTTTATCTCATCTTATTGGTTAGTAGGGTATTGGTGGAATCCCATGAGTTTTTAGGTAACGGGTCTCACAGTTACCAAAAATGTCATGTGGTTGATGATGCATACCCTATACTAAATACCTTGAAATAGTCAAATGATGCATTCTTTAGTCTGTGATTTATGCTAAACTAAACTGCTCTTATTTTTCATTTGGCTCTCATCGTTCATCAAAGGTTTTAATTTGTATGGAAAAATCATAAGTTACTATGTTAACTAATTAACCTTAAAGCGTGAGCCTAACAGTGGGTTATTGGTTTGAGTTCATATTAGAACATGTAAAAATGAAGAATTAAAAACAATTTACTTTTAGTATTGCTTCAACTCATGACTTTTCTTAGATCTCACTGTCTCAGACTAGGTATGCGTTCATCTACTTCGCATCAGCTGGAAAAGTTTTTCATCTTAGTTATCGCAATAATCAGAACAGACGAACAAAAACTTGGATGATCTGTGTGACAATTCTTTTCAGCTTCAATAATTTCAGTCAAGTTCTTGAGATAAGTAATTATATATACTTTTACTGAAATACCTGGCAGGTTTTGTCTAATAACACAACGAGAAACGAGTATGACAGATCACTACAGTATCAACCAAATAGTGGCCCGCCATGGCGGACATATGACATCGACTTTGAAAATGAAATAAAAACACACAGGTGGTCAGATTTGAGACACAAAATGGGACGCGAGAAATATTACGAATGGCGTGATTTCGATGATGACATGGAGGATGAAATTGATGAGATGGGTGATGTCACCAATGATAGAGGCTCTTTTATTGAAGTTCTAAGGTCTGCATTCCTCTCCATATTCTTACTGAAAACAATAGGGGCAAAACTGTCTTTAACTTTTAGCAGTGTAACGGCTTTGCTCGACCCAGAGTTGGACCGCGGGTATAAGGCGGGCTATGTGGTTGCATGGGTGTTGGGGGGTAGAAGTGGAATTGTGCTTTCTTTATGCCTCTCGTTTGCAAGTTGGGTATGTGGAAAAACAAGCAGTAATGTTGTTGCATTGGTGGTTGTATCCATGTGGGTCGGGTCGAATCTTGCAAGGTTTGCTCCATTTCCACAAGGAGCACTTCTTACTCTTCTATATATGTCTGTTAAGCTTCAGGCTGATCTTAAGTGAATCTACATCATAGTTACTGTATCTATTTCTCTAGTATTTATTTTTTCCCTTAAAAACTCTAGTTGTACATATGACATGAATAAACCATAGTCTAGATTGATTTATTTATCAGCAAACGGATCTAAATATGAACTGAAGAGGTAACCTCTATACCAGGCCACGTCTACCCCACCCTCCGGGCTATGCCCGGGACCACTAAGCACAAATGACAGGAGCTTTGGGTCACTATGTCTAGATCAGCGGGTCCAATTGACGAAGCTCTGGACTAACACGTCTAGAGACTTATGAACTCCGTACCGCAACATCCTTTTGAGCAAGTAAACAGTGCTTCCGTATTGCAAAGTCCTTAACAGACCTCACCAATTACAAAATCTCGCAGGTAAAAGAGCTGTTGACACAGGTAGGAACAAGGTGATTGGATACCTAGTATGATGTTCTACTTGCTTCTCACAGAAGGTCTACTACAAATGATCTTGATGTGCTTATAAGAAGATATGCTCTCATTTAACGCACATATTTACTACTCGCATCGAATACTATCTCAACTGAATCATACTTATTTTCACGCTGGAATCTGCTAAAAAGGGTAACCTCTTTCTTCTTGTGGCGAGTCAAACGTATGTTGCTTTGTATAGCTTAGATCGAAGACCACTATTCATTGTTCTTCCAGTTCATAATCGTTACAACATTCTTTGGAACCATTCAGAGATTATTTGTAGCAACATAACAGTAGTAATGAATCATAGTTGTGTGTTTTTCAAATTCAATGTTATGTACATGCTTGTAAAGTACAAAATACAAATCATTATAGCATAATTATCTTCACACAAACATTTAATTAGAAGGTTTTGTACATTGATAATACAAAGAAAAACCACACGCAAAGTGGTTTGACTTTCTAAACTCAATACATGAAAACTGGGATCTTGATGAGGTTTGACTTTAAGCTCAAACCCAAGGATGAATGATCCTAAGAACTCTTCACTTTTCCATCTTGCTTAATCTGGTTTAAGTTCCTCCATAGATACTTCCCACTAGCCATATCAACAAATCCCCAAAATCCATTTTGAGCCATCTGAAATAAATAAAAAACAAAATTAAAATTTGAACATATAAACATATAAGGAGAGAAATTAGTAAATTTTTAGGGATCATTTGGTTCGTAGAATGCTACGAAGAAACTGAAGGTAAAACGAAAGCCATATGAATTCAATTCCAGTTATTTTTGATGGGACATTTTTTCAATTCTGATATCATCATATTGTAAATCAAATGACGTTAGAACCATAAACCATGGACCATTACCTTAATCATGCTAGATTCTTGTTTGTTAAACGATGCATCCTCATCAAAAACACTGTCTTTTGTTTCCGAAGAGGTTCGAACCGACTTCCATGCCATGTAACCGGCTAAAACCGCTGAGAAAAACACCAACAGGAATCTCATGGGACACATCTTGTTGTTGGAACTTGGATGATGTTTTCTTTGTGAATGAAGGGGATGAATTGGGTGCTTCAGGTTTGGTTGATCTTTTTGGTATATATTATAATATATATAGGAGTAAGATTGAAGAAACGCGTCTCTGTCCCACTTTGATGTGGTTTGGCTTTTACAAAGTCAAAGGTGGCTATACCAACTTTTCTTTGCCATAAGGGTACTATTGACATTTGCTTCTTCTTTATTCTATTATTTTAATAATGGACTTAAATTTTTTTTGAACGGCTAGTTTGAACTGACGTGCCATTGATCCATCTGATTTAGTGACGGAGCTTGAATATTCTCAAATGGGGGCAGGGGCAAAATTAATTTTTTTTAGGGGGGGTGAACTCGATATTTATATAAAAATTTACATTATCGGACTAAATTTAACACTAACGACGAAAAAAAGAGAGGGACAACGGCCCCCCTGGTCCTAACTATCCTCCGCCAATGATCAGATCATCTCCATTACTCAAGTATAAAACTTGAGACCACCATCTGAAGAAAACTCACATTTAGTGAGAAAACCCCATGAACCTCTCATTTATTTTTGTTATATGTGAGACTTAAACCTAAGACTTACACATATTTTTATGAGATATTGAGGCATCTCATCTTAATCATTTGAGCTAAGGGTCATTGATAAATAATAGACTTAATTAGACTCAATAATCACCTGATTAAGTCTAAATTACATATTTGATTTTCTATTTATATTTTTGTTGTTTAAGCGAGAGTAATATAGTCATTTTAAATTTATTTAACATAGAATTTCTATTATTTTGGAACAAGCTGTACAGAACAACACCCATGTGTGCAATTTTATTGACTTAAATGGTAATTTCTGTAAGGGTCAAATCCATAGTTTTCAAATCAAATATATAAATAATGAGATGCACCATAAAACTATTCGTGTAAGCAATTTTAAATAATAGAATAGAAAAAACTAACTTGTAATTAGTAGCACTACTATTTCTTTTTAACTTGAGAAACCAATTGATTGTTTTTTTATTTTTAGTAGAATTTTTATGGACGGGCAAAACCTAATTAGTTAAATAAAGTAACTAGAAAACTTTATTTACTTTGATCTATTTTTTATTTTTTTTTGTAAAGTTACTACGTAGACGCTCATGTCTTTGTAGTTTAATGGCATTGGTAATTAATTATCACAAAATAACACCGCATCCTCATAAGTGTAAGATTAAGTGGTGTTTAGAAGTAAAAAATGTTCTTAAAAAAACAAGCAGAAAATTTTTTTTATTTTGACCAATTATAAAAGAACTTAATAATAATTACCAACATTTTTGCTTGTTTTAGTAAATTAATATCCTTGAAAAATTCATCTACAAATAAAATATTCGAAGTATACATTATCGTTATACTTTTTTATTTCCATTTCAAAATGTTACCAAAACGTGTGGTATAGAATATAGATATTAGTGGAATTGGAACATTCAATCTTGTGACTAATATAATAAGATTGTTCACAACGCTACAACTTATACTTCTCATAAAAAGTCTTAATCAGCATGTCACATTAGTTTTTCACTCACCTTCATTTATTATTCCCACAAACACTTTTACTCATAACATTATCCTTCCCACAAACATCTTTATTTTTCCACCTCACATTTTCTTATTTTATTTACTTTAAATAAAGATATTTAAATTGTTATAAATATATTTAATTAAAATAAATAATGGAATTAAATATCAAATGACCAAGTTGAATACTTAAATTAAATAATTCTAAATAAGAAAATAATAAATTTAAAACCGCAACTACATTAAAATAAAATAAAAACACCAAAGTAAAAAAATAAAATAAAAACAAACATACGAAGTTAGTAGATAGAAACAATAATAAAACTACTATCTAATCCCCTTATTCGCCCAGAGATGTTCTATTAGATCATTCCGCAATGCATGATAAGCGTCCTGGTTACCTAAGCTTCTAATTCTTTGTAGGTGTGTTTGAAATGATGGTGGTGCCCCGTTATTGTAACTTAATAGCCGTTATTATAAAAAAAAAAGTACTCAAATTATTTAGTTTATTATTATAAATATTAAAAAAGAATTAAAATTAAAAAACCTTTTAATTGAAACCATTTAAAGCATTTTAAGACATTTTAAATAATTATAAAAAAAATAAAAAAATAAACTCTAATTAATTAGTTTAGTATTACAAACGTAAAAATAAAAATAAAAAGATTTTTATTTAATTAACATATTTAGTTAAAATATTATACTTAAATTATTATTTTAATTAAAAAAATTTAAAACATTTTAATTAAAAACATTTTAATTTAAAATCATTTTATAATAGTGGGCTCGCCACTATATTTATATTTAGAATCGATTTTATAGTGGTGGGCTCACAACCACTTCCTTTCCATCGCCCTTCCGGACGGATTCTTCATCTCAGGCGGCCTCCCCCATCGCCGTCCTTCCGGCGGGGACGATGGGGATAGTCTAAGAAGTTAATTAATATACTAACAATAATTAACATGTTGCTTTAGCTATAGCCTATAGGAAAAGAAGTTGTCCCAAATAGAGATTGTCAATTTTAACAATTGAAGTGGTTGTGGCTTCTAGATGATTGTCTAGCTGGTAACCACTATTACGTGCGTTTTTTAACAATAATATCCCTTCTTGATTAACAACTATAACTTTTTTTTTATAAATTTCGCCATTTTGCTAGCGAGGCATCTTGCTATGTAAATAGTAATTTTTTTTTAGGTTAAAAAGTTCAAGTTTTGTAGTGCACCGTGGTAGATATAGTATTAGATGTAGATTAAGTTGTTTAAAAAACGGATATAATTTATCGTTTCTAGTGAAAGTTGTAAATATGTAACCTTCTGGTTTCCTATTCCAAAATGCATCATGATTTTGATAGATTCTTGAAACTTTTTAATAAAATTGGACTTAGCCGTTGTTTAAAAAAGCGTTGCCGTTTAAACACAATTAAAAGTAGTTGCACATTTTAAGGCTCGTTAAAGGGTTGTACCAAATTTAAACTGCTGTTCAAAAAAAGTTTCACTTTTTAAACCTTGTAGCCAAGTTTTTCTATGTATTACTTGTTAGTATTTCATCTCAAATTATTTTAGTATTTTATTAAAGTCTCTGGTACCTGTTTAACTACAAAACCATTTAATTTTTTTAAATTATTACATTGTTAGTGATTTTTCATAAATGTCAAAACTTTTTAATATTAACTAAATTAAATCAAACATATATAAACCTTGATTACTAGTGGTCATTATTGTTTTTCTACAAATTTAAACCGAAGAAGAGGTAATCGTGAAAAAAATTTCAATAAAACAAAGTTTAATAATTATTTTATTTAAGTCAGCTTAAACAACTGTGACAACCCTAAAACTAAGGTTAATAAATTGTAATGCTAAGATTCTATAAGAATTAAAAAAAAAATCTCATGCAACTTTACATATTTCTAAAATGACCTTATGTGGTTTAATTTTTGTGATTATATATATGTGTATGTTACATAATGTTATCTATATGCATGATTCTTTTTATATGAATATGCTTTCACATTATGATCTTAGTAAGATGCTTAGATATTAAACCTTGTGATTTTATACTTAGTTATATGTATCATATACCTTATTATTATATGATGATCTAAGTAAACAATAACTTCACTTTAACATCTCTTAGGTCATCTTACTTTAACCAACAACACCAGATACAACATTAACGTTAAACACTATACTAACTAACCATCTAAGTTGGACACTTCAGATATTTTTTTTAAACCTTTATAACCAAATAACACCACACTAAACCAATTTTAAAAAGACACCTACGCCCACTAACATTCATTTGCATGAACACCTAGAAATTAACCCCTGATGATTCTAGTCATCATCCTCGCCCGGTTCATGCATCATCACCATACTAATGACACCAAGCATCCTCATAAGTTACCACATAATCCATCCTATTCTAACACCTCATCAATGGCTATCATTACTAATGCATTGTTATCAAGTTCTCGGCTAACTAAGGTGTGAAACCACCACCACACCCACTAAACAAACCTCTCAAAACTCTCGGCCGTGAACCATGCATCATCATCACTAAACTCCTTCTATGGAGGACACATCACCACTAGTCATCATTACTAGAGAATTGGCGTCCAAAATCTCGGCTACTAAGCACCACAACCGCCACTACACCTACGCACGGTTCACAATCATCAATATTAAACTAATACTAAGAACATCATTACTTGTGTCAAGGTGGCAAACACTCAACACTCTTCGTGTCCAAGTTCTCGGTCAACATGCAAGACACCATCATTGCTTTGGACACTAAGCATACTTCTACTATTGACACTTCATCTAATGAGCATTATTACTAAGGAGATTAGTTGTCAAATTCTTGACTAACCCAAGTGTGAACCGTCACATCCACATCCTTTGAACACTTCAAACTTCGGTTATAACAAGCTTCCGAAACTATTAAATCATTTCTTCTTATTACACCCGTAAACATTATCACTTATCTTTCAAAATTCTCTCAACACAACATTTTTGAAACTCTCGGTTCTTATCTCATCCAAACACAAAACTTTTGAAGTCTTAACCTATCAAGATCTTTGGAAGCTATTTTCAAGAACAAGAACACATTGGAACCTAGAAAGTTAGAAGCCATCTTCGGCTTTCTTTCATCTAATTGATGAGGTTTGATTCTTACAAACTATGTTAAAACAAGAGGTTACACATGTGTTATACATACATATGTAACTAGCTTGTTATATGTAAACATTAAAAACTATTCCCAAAACCTCTTAAACATTAGATTTTTTATCAAATTCAGTAGGGAGAAGTTCTAAAACTGAAAATTTAAGAAGTTTTATGATAATCAAGAATTTAAAATAAAATAAAAGAATTGAAACATGAGTTGATTCATGAAATATTTAGTAAAATAGGTTAATAGTTAAATGACTGTGATTGTGGGAATAAAAATTTAAAAATCAATCATAAAATATTAAAAATAACAATCTGGAAAATTTTGGGAAATTATTATCTGTTATATTAATTTATGTGATTTATTTAAGAAAAGTAGAAGAAAATGCTTAATAAAAGATTAAAAGGTGATAAAAATCTAGAAAAATTATATGATGACTAAATGTTCAGAATAAATTTCATGAATTAATTCATTAAAATAATAAAGTTACATATTTTAAAAAGTATAATCTGTAGAAAATCTAATTAAATAAAAAAACAATATGAAAAATTATGAAAATTTTACATAAAATTTTGAATGTTATGTAGGACCTTTTGTGTAAATTTCATAATTTTTAGAAACCTTTAGATATTTTTTCTATTTAGTGTAAATATTTTAAAAATTATAGGAAATTAGTTATAGATAGGTATTGACTGAAAATTTTATATGTTAATATGGATTTTGAGATATTATAGTATATAAAATTTGGAAATTTTTGGTTAACTATAACTACTATTTTGGAATTTCTATTGAATTAAGATGCTGAAAATTTTAAAGAAATAAAATAATTTTATTTCTAACGTGTAATTAATTTTTATAGGATATTGCTGGAATATAAGGTGAGTTTCATAACCCCATTTTACATTTATGATTTTTGGGGAAAAAAGCATATTGATTTTGGTTAATGCAAATATAAATAAGACTTTTTGATAAATACTGTCGTTGTGCCATAAGCTGCAACCATTAATTCGGATGAGGAACCGTCTGATAATGTAGCTAGCGCTACTTAGGAATATGTTTCCTGCACCAACAGGATGAGTGTTGTGATGTTATATTATCTGATTCTGTGATTTATATATATGACAGTTATAAATCACCTGGCAAATAAGTAGGTTTGGTTGTGATCTTATTTATGTTGCATTAATAAATTTTGTTAAGTCATTAAACCTATATTCTCACCAACTTTATGTTGACTGTTTTAAGTATGTTTTTTCAGGTAATCAGTATGACTTATAATCTTGTGCTTACATTTAATGTTTACAATGGATGGTACGATATGATAGGAAAGATGTGTGTAAAAGTAACCGTGAATCTGATTGATCTCAGCATATCAGTGGATGCACATGTTCACTACTACTGAGAAGACTATGAAGTGGTTACTTTAATCTTTTGTAATAGGGTTGCAGTATTATATGTAAAAGTCTAAGTTAAGACAAATTTTGTATATGTTATGAATGTAACCCAAATCATGACTAATGTACTGTTACTTTAAATTACTTTGGTGTGATTGTTTATATCTGTAATCAATGTGTTCCGAACCGATAGTCACATCAAAGCATTTAACGCTTCCGCCGGGATGTGACAACAACAATAGTTAAATAGTAGTAAAGTTTGTTATATTATTTATTTAGGTCACTTAATTCCAGAAGAATTTAATACATATAGACAAATTCGCAACAAAAGAATAATAATTAAAACTGAGTGTTTTCTATTGTTAGAAACAGTTAAAATTGACTTAATTAAAATTATTTTATAATTTTATCTCTAACTTTTTTACGCGAAGCAATGCCATTATAAAAGGATGCCCAATACAAAATACGTTTAATTAACTAACTATAAGAAGCTCATGGATATCTACCTATTTTTAACTAATATATATTGTTTTAAATATAAAATATAAAAGGGACTTTTAATCATATTTTTCTAATAAAACTTTTATTATTTTTAGATACCACTTAATCCTAAATTGATAAATATTTGGATCCACTTAAGAGGCAATCAACACTGTCACTTAATTATGAGTTGTGGACCTTTTTTAACCTTATATTTTTCTCTCTTCTAATACATATGATTATAAGTTTGCTTTCAAGTTTCAACTAAGTAAAAGTATTATGTGGTTCTTGTATATGCTTATGTAAAATTAGTTGCGGGCTGCATGTAAATTAAGTTTGCTTTCAAATATTTAAAAACACTGTTAAATATTAAACTTGTTGTCATTATATATTGTAAATGAACGGTAAAATTATGAAAATATTAAAACAATAAAACAAAATTGATATTTAAGTAGTATTTTATTCTTTGTACTTATAAAAAGTGAAACAGCTATTATTTTGCACTTTAGAGATTTTCCAATTTGGTCGGATCTCGGACGCGACTTTTCTATCAGATAGAAATTATTATTGGTTTGATAACTTAGATACATTTCAAACAACTGAAATAGTTATAATTATAAAAATAGAATATATCGAAGACGATGTATTCGCTAACACCAACTCGATTACATAAACAACCAAACACATGTGTTTGACTGTTTCCATCAATCTTATCTACTTTAAAATTAATGCAATGATGTGGGTCAATTAGCATGTATCAGTTAGTGCTTACGTTGATGGTTGAATACGTATAAGGTAATTGTTTGAATATGTATAAGGTGATTGTTGAGTCCTTCCAAACTGCATCACCATGTAAAATCTTAAGTGAAAGCGGTTGAAATTTATGCTTTTAAGATTATATTTTAATAAAAATGTTGTGTTTACGTGAAAAACATAAGTTAAATGAGTTAAGATTAATTAGATGGTCTTATGTTAATACCAATATATTTTTTTACGTGGGTCAAATGGTTTCGCCATGACACATAGTTGTAAATCTTATAAATAATGAATGTATGAATTATAATCATAGAATAATATTTATTTAATAAAAAACTTGTTTATTCCTTTTTATATACATTATGATTATAGAATAATACTATTTAGATTTTTATAACAGTAATTTTTAGAATCTATCTTTTGGTGGCGGCATGGGGAGAAGTTTTATTTAACAATAACTAGTACTTGCTCTCGCGCGTCGTCGCTGGGTTTTCTTGTAACTCTATGAAAATAATATTATATATTTTTATAAAAAAAACAATAAATCATAAGAATTAATGAACAAAAATATAAATGTGTATAAGTTTTAGCTATTGTTGTAACACGAATTTAAATATTAATAATATTACAATAACAATCAATTTGTAAAGTTGTTATATAATCAAATAAGTATTTTAATTGGTTGTTAAACATTATAAAATACTAATATAGGGTTTTATTCTAATATTTAAACACTTAAATTTGAATTTCAATATATTATCTTTAAATAAATGTTAATGATTTTTACATTTTATATTCTACTAAATTTTAAAAAAATAAAATTAGAACAGCTTACTTAGTTACTTTTACGTTTGAAATCAAAGATGACAAATATGCTCCTTGGAACTCCCCCTCCAACGTTTCTTTTGTTTTTATCAATTTTGTTTCACCATTTGAGTTTTATCTCCCTCGTAACACTCAAACATCATTCATTCATTTTAAAACAACTACACTCACTCGTATCTTTCTCTTCCGGCTTATAGTAACCATTATTTTTTTAATTGTTTACAAATGTTGTTGTTTTGTAGTTTTACATATTGGAAAATATTAATATAGTTCAATGTTGTATTAAATAAATATATTATTTAAATTTTGGAGTTAAATAAATGGCATAGGAAAGTACAACTAAATAAATAAAAACAAATCTAAATTTGGATCTCAAATTTTAGAATTAACCATTTATAATAGTCCTTTAAAATTTCAAATTTATCTTAAAAAACTCAGATCTGAAATCACTCTGCATATCTTGATTCATACTCCCCCAAAATCATTTACTCATTTGTAAATAGATTGTCTCTCAGATCTCAAACTACTCTCTCAATCGTTGCACCACCACCCAACACCACCTTGCCTGCAACAAACGCCGGCGACACCAACACACCCTCACGGAGACCAAAAGACAGATCCGTCACTTCCGTTTGTGATATTGGTGTCACCGTGAGGGGAGAATGCGATCTTCAACGTAGAACGTGACGAAGGTGAGGGCCGCTGCCATAGCTCCCGCGTCGGTGGCGCCAGCTTTAGCGATCCGCAACACGACAACTATCGCAACCATCACACCACCACAACTACATGTTCATTCTAACCCTCCTCCATCACGGCGACCGAAAGATAGAACCGTGGCCGCTGCCATAGCTCCGGCGGCGGCGGCTTCACCGAGCCGGAAACAGTTCCAATCTCAATCATTGCATTATCAGCTTGTAATTACAGTATCATCACTTGTACATTATGCTTTTGAGACTTGAGCATTTGAAAGTTGTACATTGTGCTTTGCCTTTGGTACGGTAGCACTGTAGCCACCGACCAAAGGGAATAATATGTATTATAATAACTATTAGACGATCACTAATTCAACTAGCGTCTGTGGGTGATCTGGCACGAGATCTATTACTCTCATTAACGGTTTGGGTGTGGTTTAAATTGCTTTTTCATTTTTGAATTTTATATTCAAATAATTAGTTTTATATGTAATTTAATTTTCTGTCGCAACTTGTTATATTTAATATTTAGAAAACACCAACCATACCATTTTCTTTTCTGGACACATAAGTTTTGTAAAAAAATGAGTTCATGCGAAAAAAGTAATTTTGAATAATTAGTGTAATACGTTTTTTTAAACTAACTAGGTGTTAAACCAAACTTATGTCGGAATGTATCTATAAATAAACCAAATGAAAAAGGTGTATTTGAATTTTTTACATGTTATAAAAGAAATGAAATTAAATACCAAATTAGTTATATGGATATTCACATTTGAGACATCCATCCGTTCTAGAAGCGGATCTCCTTTATCACAACTCCACATTCGCGGTTAAACTAGTGGATGATCTAAAATCCAAAACAACATTAAATCCCGTCGAAAACCATTTCATTTTTTGAAATGCACCTAGATAATTAAAAAACTAACCAATAGTCTTTAATTTAACCGGTTAAAATAAAAACTACACAATATGTAAATATGGAAAATCATAGATTCAATTCTCACTCAAACCAAAATATTCAGAGTTGAGTCATGAAAATTTTCCAGCAATCAGTTTCCTTTTTGAGAGGATTTGGGTTGCGATCCCAGTTGGAAAACAGATAAATAAATCCGATTAAAATAACACTTATTTTTCGAAGCAGTTGTATTCGACGTTCTAAAAAGATTTTTAAAAAACTATGGGATTCAGACCATTGATTTAATAGTTTAATGTTAAAAATCAAAAACTATTTAAAGATTATAATTTATTAAAAATCTGATTAAAAGTTTATAAAGAGAGTAACGATGTTTAAGAAATAGCAATCTATTCCGATTTCATAATACGACATTATGGCCAAATCTTCCGAATATCCCCAAATCTTTTAGATATCATTTCCTTGTTGACTGTAACGGACTGATATCGCGTGTTTCCTTTATATCTGTACGACACCGAAACCCCTGTGCCATTGTCACCAAAAACCATATATTCACGCTAAATCAACGAGTTCGAACACCACACACTAACCCTAAGTCATCAGATTAAACCTTCACTTGTTCGATGCTTCATTGCGATCCAACCATCGCTTTGATCTAAGGTATGATTTCGGATCATCTGTTAAGCTTTTTTACTATCTGTAAATGATTTTATACTCATGTTCAGGTGACTAATTAAACCCTAATCTGGGTTCTGAACAAGGAAGATGAACGGAAAACGTAGATGTTTAATTAAAATAAAGGAATACATTAATGCATTGGCGACTACTGAGTCTCGAGACACACACACTTGTACAACACTGCTCGATCATTGAGATTGGAGGATTCAGGGGTTCTATTGCTTTAATCTTCATCGACTTTGTAATTGAATAGGTTTATTTGATTATAATGAAGCTATTCATGTACTGATTGATCGTTGATTTCAATGTTAAGTTGGTGCTGTAAATAGTTTGACTGATGAGTTTCTCTTTTGAATGGTTTTCAGGTTCTTCTTATTCCTTGGACCAATCGTTTCTAGGTTTCTCATCTCGTATCTTCTATATTTGAAAATGTACCATGCGGTTTTACAAGGCCATCTATTGCAATGGAAATTGTAACAGGTTGTTATACACGGAGTTTTTGGTAATGGATTCCAGGTTCTTTTTTTCTACTTTCAATTATGACTTGATTTATTCCGGTAACATCTTTTCTGTTGGATTTTGTTGTTAGGAAAGTTTCAATGGAAAAAGGTCCTCTATGCAATAACTACCAATGGCTGACCGAACCTTATGTGTTATTTTGCTCAGACGTTTTGTCATGCACATCTTGATGAATATGTTTATGAGGTACGTGTGTTCTCTTAATTCATACTAATTTCTATTGAACAGGCAAACACTCGGCTTTTTAGTTATGGATATAGTGTTTGACGTCATAAGCTGGATACTTACATTTAAAAGATTTTGACTAACACTACTATATTACTCTATTTTTTTTCCCGGAATATAGTAACTACCTTTTGGGTGGATCTTGACTGTTTAAAGTCCATATCTTCTTGACCGGGGATAAAGTATAAAAAAGCCTTCTAGAAGCAGCAATTAGTGCAGTTACCACTGTCTCCTTGATTGCAGGCTTCTCCCCTCCCCATGTTCGTCCGTAAACCTTTAAATAGTCACATTTCTTTCTAATGTTATCATCAATTGCAGGTGGATATGAGCTCTTACATTCGAATTGAGAGAGAGATATATGTCAGTTGGGCTAATTGATTCTTTGGTTTTGATTTGAAGCAATTGGCTTTGCAAAATTGATTTTGTTTGGTTCATCAGGTTTGGTTTTCAATTTTGTTCATATTTGTTAAATAATTAGGTTCAGTAGGCGATGGTGGGTGCTGTGACTTCGATCGGTAGCTATGGATTGTACATTGGGTTTAGATGCTTTCCTAATTATGTGAATAAAAAAGCGGTTTGATCTCTTTCTGTACTGCCTTTCTGATTTTGTAAATATCATCATTTTCTTTAAGTTTTCAGTGTTGTTTTTAATGTGTTCTGTTTCATAAATGTTTTATATTACAGAAGACAAATCCTTTGCCACCTACAGAAATGGTTGAGCATGTGAGAGCAGGCCTGGGCTCCCAAGGACAGGTGCCATCTTTTTTCCCGCTCTATTGCTTTTTTATCTTTCTAAATTCATAAATACTACGATGTATCATTTCTGATGAGATTCTTAAATGGTTCGTGTTGAAGAGATTAATGGCCGAATGGCCGACTTTGCGGAGGTTCCAGCTTATATATCTGAACGATTGCACTCTGCTCTTAAATCATCAGGGGTCTCAAAGCTGTATAGCCACCAAGTACGTTTATCTTGGTGAGAGGTGGATCCTCATCGACTTTGTAATTGAGTAGGTTTATTTGACGAATAATTTTAAAATAAAGCTATTCATGTCCTGATTGATCATTGATTTCCATGTTGTTGCTGTAAATAGTTTGACTGACGAGTTTCTATTTTGAATGGTTTTCAGGTTCTTCTCAATCCTTGGACCAATGGTTTCTAGGTTTCTCTTCCCGTTTCGTCTATTTGAGAATGTACCATACGGTTTTACAAGGCCATCTATTCCAATGGAAATCGTAACAGGTTGTTATCCACGGAGTTTTTGGTAATGGATTCCAGGTTCTTTTTTTCTACTTTCAATTATGACTTGATTTATTCCAGTAACTTCTTTTATGTTGTAATCTACTTTCGTTTGCGAAGCTGTTTCTTGTGGCATGACGGTAGGACTATGGTTTTGTATGTTAAAGAAATTAGGCTCGAGTAACATCATCCAAGGAATTCAGGACCTAGTTTCATTACATAATGTTTTGTTGCCTATCTATTACTGCTCTAAGTTTGAGTATGCTGTTATCACATGAATAATAGATTTATCTAGTTTTTCCTTTCTCTGGTTGGTTTTGGTTTGGTTGTTTTGCTATTCATCTCCTATTAATAGATCTTGGAACTTATAGGAGCTAAGGTTATTTGTTTGTTCTGTTATTTTGATGCTTTTAAAGATTCACATTCTCAACAGTGTAACAGTCATGGTTTTTTTCTATATTTACGAGGTCGTTTTATTTATGGATATGTTTTTGGGTGCTTTTTTTTGAGTGTGGCTTGTAGGGTTGATTATGGACAAAGAGGTTTTTTAGTTGAGCATCATCATTATCAGTGCTTCTTGATTTCTACTGGTCTTTTTGTATATGGGTCATTGCAACTATGGTTCAGGTACAGAGGGAATACTGTGTCAAATTTTTTTAAGCATTGATCATGATATTTGTTGGATTTTGTTGTTATTAAATTTGTAATGGAAAAAGGTCCTCTATGCAATAACTACCAAGGGCCGACCGAACCTTGTGTGTTGTTTGCTCAGACGTTTTCTCATGCGCATCTTGATGAATATGTTTATGAGGTATGTGTCTTCTCTTAATTCATACTTATTCTAGTGCTTTATTTATGGATATGGTGTAGAGGTTTGTTTTTAGCTGGTAGTATCTGAATGGCTTGCAGGGCTGATTTTAAACAAAGAGATTTTTTACTTTGAGCATCATCGTCACCGTTGCTTCTCGATTTCTACTGGTCTTTTTGTATACGGTTCATTGCAACTATGGTTTAGGTTATACCTTTCTCTTTTCCGTTTCTCGTAGGTCCTAAAAAAGTTCTTAAGCAGGCTGTCCTTGTTCATACCACCCCTTAATCTCAGACTTCCTTTCTAGTTTTCTAATATTAATATACCGTTATCTTGTAGGCTTGCTGGATGTACTTTTAAGTCGTTGGACTTTTGTCCCACATGATTTTTTGCCATCTGTGCCTCTTTTGAGTTATTTGTTAAGGTACATAGGGAATACAGTTTTGATATATTTAAGCATTAATCATGATATTTGTTGGATTTTGTTGTTAGGAAAGTTTCAATGGAAAAAGGTCCTCTATGCAATAACTACCAATGGCCGACCGGACCTTATGTGTTATTTTGCTCAGACGTTTTCTCATGCACATCTTGATGAATATGTTTATGAGGTACGTGTGTTCTCTTAATTCATACTAATTTCTATTGAATAGGCAAACACTCGGCTTTTTAGTTATGGATATAGTGTTTGACGTCATAAGCTGGATACTTACATTTAAAAGATTTGGACTAACACTACTATATTAGTATATATTTTTTGTTCCGGAATATAGTAACTACCTTTTGGGTGGATCTTGACCGTTTAAAGTCCATATCTTCTTGACCGGGGGTAAAGTATAAAAAAGCCTTCTAGAAGCAGCAATTGGTGCAGTTACCACCGTCTCCTTGATTGCAGGCTTCTCCCCTCCCCATGTTCGTCCGTAAACCTTTAAATAGTCACATTTCTTTCTAATGTTATCATCAATTGCAGGTGGATATGACTCTTACATTCGAAATGAGAGAGAGATATATGTCAGTTGGGCTAATTGATTCTTTGGTTTTGATTTGAAGCAATTTGCTTTGCAAAATTGATTTTGTTTGGTTCATCAGGTTTGGTTTTCAATTTTGTTCATATTTGTTAAATAATTAGGTTCAGTAGGCGATGGTGGGTGCTGTGACTTCGATCGGTAGCTATGGATTGTACATTGGGTTTAGATGCTTTCCTAATTATGTGAATAAAAAAGCGGTTTGATCTCTTTCTGTACTGCCTTTCTGATTTTTGTAAATATCATCATTTTCTTTAAGTTTTCAGTGTTGTTTTTAATGTGTTCTGTTTCATAAATGTTTTATATTACAGAAGACAAATCCTTTGCCACCTACAGAAATGGTTGAGCATGTGAGAGCAGGCCTGGGCTCCCAAGGACAGGTGCCATCTTTTTTCCCGCTCTATTGCTTTTTTATCTTTCTAAATTCATAAATACTACGATGTATCATTTCTGATGAGATTCTTAAATGGTTCGTGTTGAAGAGATTAATGGCCGAATGGTCGACTTTGCGGAGGTTTCAGCTTATATATCTGAACGATTGCAATCTGCTCTTAAATCATCAGGGGTCTCAAAGCTGTATAGCCACCAAGTACGTTTATCTTGGTGAGAGGTGGATCCTCATCGACTTTGTAATTGAGTAGGTTTATTTGACGAATAATTTTAAAATAAAGCTATTCATGTCCTGATTGATCATTGATTTCCATGTTGTTGCTGTAAATAGTTTGACTGACGAGTTTCTATTTTGAATGGTTTTCAGGTTCTTCTCAATCCTTGGACCAATGGTTTCTAGGTTTCTCTTCCCGTTTCGTCTATATTTGAGAATGTACCATACAGTTTTACAAGGCCATCTATTCCAATGGAAATCGTAACAGGTTGTTATCCACGGAGTTTTTGGTAATGGATTCCAGGTTCTTTTTTTCTACTTTCAATTATGACTTGATTTATTCCAGTAACTTCTTTTCTGTTGTAATCTACTTTCGTTTGCGAAGCTGTTTCTTGTGGCATGACGGTAGGACTATGGTTTTGTATGTTAAAGAAATTAGGCTCGAGTAACATCATCCAAGGAATTCAGGACCTAGTTTCATTACATAATGTTTTGTTGCCTATCTATTACTGCTCTAAGTTTGAGTATGCTGTTATCACATGAATAATAGATTTATCTAGTTTTTCCTTTCTCTGGTTGGTTTTGGTTTGGTTGTTTTGCTATTCATCTCCTATTAATAGATCTTGGAACTTATAGGAGCTAAGGTTATTTGTTTGTTCTGTTATTTTGATGCTTTTAAAGATTCACATTCTCAACAGTGTAACAGTCATGGTTTTTTTCTATATTTACGAGGTCGTTTTATTTATGGATATGTTTTTGGGTGCTTTTTTTGAGTGTGGCTTGTAGGGTTGATTATGGACAAAGAGGTTTTTAGTTGAGCATCATCATTATCAGTGCTTCTTGATTTCTACTGGTCTTTTGTATATGGGTCATTGCAACTATGGTTCAGGTACAGAGGGAATACTGTGTCAAAATTTTTTAAGCATTGATCATGATATTTGTTGGATTTTGTTGTTATTAAATTTGTAATGGAAAAAGGTCCTCTATGCAATAACTACCAAGGGCCGACCGAACCTTGTGTGTTGTTTGCTCAGACGTTTTCTCATACGCATCTTGATGAATATGTTTATGAGGTATGTGTCTTCTCTTAATTCATACTTATTCTAGTGCTTTATTTATGGATATGGTGTAGAGGTTTGTTTTTAGCTGGTAGTATCTGAATGGCTTGCAGGGCTGATTTTAAACAAAGAGATTTTTTACTTTATTTATGGATATGGTGTAGAGGTTGTTTATGGATATTGTGCTTGATGTTGTCATCCATATTTTAGTTGATTGTGTTATCTATAGTTTGCTTGATACTTCATGGTTCTTGATTCTTGGAATAATAAGTTGAGACCCGACGACCATAGTCGTTGGCGATGTCTCAAGGATAGCAAGCGGCACTCTCTTTGATCCGTAGATCAATAGATGACATAAGTATAAGTAGATATAAATAAATAAAAAGAAACCAAGACCGGTGACCGTGGTCAGGTGGCGGTCTCTTGGATCCGTATATCAGGAGATATGATCCGTAGATCTAAAAAGAATAGAAATATTTAATCAAACCATAGTTTGAGATCGGTGGCCATGGACCGTGGTCCTTGATGCGGCTAAAAAACCGATATACGAAAAAAATAAAAGGAACAAAGAAAACATAGTGACCGCTGCAAATTGGGAGCCATAATCCAGAAACAAACCAAGAGAATGGATGTGAAAGAACCAAGAGAATGGACATGGGTAATAAGTTTGAATCCTCAACCGATAACGAAGCTTTATATTAAACATAAACTAGAAAATAGATAAGAAACGAAACAGAAGACGAAGGTGGGACAGGGCGGCGTGCGGTGGCGGGGGCGGCACACCACCTTGTCTTGGATTTGAACTCGGTGGCGGCGGCGGCTAGGGTTTGTATGTTTTTGTGGTGGTGCAGCGGAGAAGAACGTAACCAGAACCCTAAGGCTCTCATACCATGTAAAAAGGTAAAAGACTGAATGAATATTATTGATAGGTTTGGTTACAATATACAGAGAATATAATGCAAACCCTAAAACTTAACTGGGCCCGTGGACTCATACTAATAACCCTAATAATATTGTCTAATATCTACCACCTCCGCCGCGCCTCCACTAAAATGCAAACCCTAAAACTTAACTGCGCCCGTGGACTCGTACTAATAACCCTAATAATATTGTCTAATACATATCTTCTTGACCAGGGATAAAGTATAAAAAAGCCTTCTAGAAGCAGCAATTGGTGCAGTTACCACCGTCTCCTAGATTGGAGGCTTCTCCCCTCATGTTCGTCCGTAAACCTTTAAATAGTGACATTTTTTTCTAATGTTATCATCAATTGCAGGTGGATATGAGCTCTTACATTCGAAATGAGAGAGAGATAATATGTTAGTTGGGCTAATTGATTCTTTGGTTTTGATTTGAAGCAATTGGCTTTGCAAAATTGATTTTGTTTGGTTCATCAGGTTTGGTTTTTAATTTTGTTCATATTTGTTCAATTAGGTTCAGTAGGCGATGGTGGGTGTTGTGACTTCGATCGGTAGCTATGGATTGTACATTGGGTTTAGATGCTTTCCTAATTATGTGAATAAAGAGCGGTTTGATCTCTTTCTCTACTGCCTTTCTGATTTTTGTAAATATCATCATTTTCTTTAAGTTTTCAGTGTTGTTTTTAGTGTGTTCTATTTCATTAATGTTTTATATTACAGAAGACAAATCCTTTGCCACCTACAGAAATGGTTGAGCATGTGAGAGCAGGCCTGGGCTCCCAAGGACACGTGCCATCTTTATTCCCGCTCTATTGCTTTTTTATCTTTCTAAATTCATAAATACTACGATGTATCATTTCTGATGAGATTCTTAAATGGTTCATGTGAAGAGATTAATGGCCGACTTTGTGGAGGTTCCAGCTTATATGTCTGAACGATTGCAATCTGCTCTTAAATCATCAGGGGTCTCAAAGCTGTATAGCCACCAAGTACTTTTATCTTGTTGAGAGGTGGATCCTCATCGACTTTGTAATTGAGTAGGTTTATTTGACGAATAATTTTATAATAAAGCTATTCATGTCCTGATTGATCATTGATTTCCATGTTGTTGCTGTAAACAGTTTGACGAGTTTCTCTTTTGAATGGTTTTCAGGTTCTTCTCAATCCTTGGACCAATGGTTTCTAGGTTTCTCTTCCCGTTTCGTCTATATTTGAGAATGTACCCTGCGGTTTTACAAGGCGATCTATTGCAATGGAAATCGTAACAGGTGGTTATCCACGGAGTTTTTGGTAATGGATTCCAGATTCTTTTTTTCTACTTTCAATTATGACTTGATTTATTCCGCTAACTTCTTTTCGGTTGTAATCTACTTTCGTTTGCGAAGCTGTTTCTTGTGGCATGACGTAGGACTATGGTTTTGTATGTTAAAGAAATTAGGCTCGAGTAACATCATCCAAGGAATTCAGGACCTAGTTTCATTACATAATGTTTTGTTGCCTATCTATTACTGCTCTAAGTTTGAGTATGCTGTTATCACATGAATAATAGATTTATCTAGTTTTTCCTTTCTCTGGTTGGTTTTGGTTTGGTTGTTTTGCTATTCATCTCCTATTAATAGATCTAGGAATTTATGGGAGGTAAGGTTATGTGTTTGTTCTGTTATTTTGATGCTTTTAAACATTCACATTCTCAACTGTGTAACAGTCATGGTTTTTTCTATCTTTACGAGGCCGTTTTATTTATGGATATGTTTTTGGGTGCTTTTTTTAAGTGTGGCTTGTAGGGTTGATTTTGGACAAAGAGGTTTTTTAGTTGAGCATCTTATCAGTCCTTTTTGATTTCTACTGGTCTTTTTGTATATGGGTCATTGCAACTATGGTTCAGGTATACAGGGAATACAGTTTCAATATTTTTTAAGCATTAATCATGATATTTGTTGGATTTTGTTGTTAGGAAATTTTTAATGGAAAAAGGTCCTCTATGCAATAACTACCAATGGCCGACCGAACCTCATGTGTTATTTTGCTCAGACGTTTTGTCATGCACACCTTGATGAATATGTTTATGAGGTACGCGTGTTCTCTTTATTCATACTAATTTCTATTGAATAGGCAAACACTAGGCTTTTTAGTTATGGATATAGTGTTTGACGTCATAAGCTGGATACTTACATTTAAAAGATTTGGACTAACACTGCTATATTACTATATTCTTTTGTTCCGGAATATAGTAACTACCTTTTGGGTGGATCTTGACCGTTTAAAGTCCATATTTTCTGGACCGGGGATAAAGTATAAAAAAACCTCCTAGAAGCAGCAATTGGTGCAGTTTCCACCGTCTCCTTGATTGCAGGCTTCTCCCCTCCCCATGTTCGTCCATAAACCTTTAAATAGTCACATTTTTTTCTAATGTTATCATCAATTTCAGTTGGATATGAGCTCTTACGTTCGAAATGAGAGAGAGATAATATGTTAGTTGGGCTAATTTGTTCTTTGGTTTGGATTTGAAGCAATTGGCTTTGCAAAATTGATTTTGTTTGGTTCATCAGGTTTGGTTTTCAATTTTGTTCATATTTGTTCAATTACGTTCAGTAGGCGATGGTGGGTGTTGTGACTTCGATCGGTAGCTATGGATTGTACATTGGGTTTAGATGCTTTCCTAATTATGTGAATAAAAAAGCAGTTTGATCTCTTTCTCTACTGCGTTTCTGATTTTTGTAAATATCATCATTTTCTTTAAGTTTTCAGTGTTGTTTTTAATGTGTTCTGTTTCATTAATGTTTTATATTACAAAAGACAAATCCTTTGCCACCTACAGAAATGGTGGAGCATGTGAGAGCAGGCCTGGGCTCCCAAGGACAGGTGCCATCTTTATTCCCGCTCTATTGCTTTTTTATCTTTCTAAATTCATAAATACTACGATGTATCATTTCTGATGAGATTCTTAAATGGTTCATGTTGAAGAGATTAATGGCGGAATGGCCGACTTTGTGGAGGTTCCAGCTTATATATCTAAACGATTGCAATCTGCTCTTAAATCATCAGGGGTCTCAAAGCTGTATAGCCACCAAGTACGTTTATCTTGTTGAGAGGTGGATTGATAGGGTTTAAGAACAATTTACGGAAAATAGAGAGGATTTCACTGAATTCAATAGCTCAAAATCAGGGTTACAATGGTGAATAGAAAGAGAATACAAAAGATCCCAAGGATTTACCCTCTCTCCATTCACAAAATGGCAGGAGCCTGCAAAAAAACAAATAACCTAGACACCCCCACTAACACGATTATTCCCCCTACTAATACTCAAGGTCCCCAAAACAAGTTAGCCTCTATTACTATTTACTCCCTTGCCCCTTCTAGAATACACATGTAACACCTTAGGCTTTTCTTCGTCGATAATCTGATTGATGCACCTATCATTACTCGCGCCTTCAAAAGAAGCCTTGTCCCCAAGACTTTGATCCTTAAATTGGTTTTTAACCCATGACGATTCTTCCCAAGTCGCCTCTTCGGGAGGTTGTCCCTGCCAATTAATCAGCCATTGCTCAGTTTGTTGCGAATCAGTCCCCAGGAAACGTTTGTCCAGAATGGCAGCTGGAACCAAGGAATATTTGGCAGACATGTCCAAATCTGCGGGTAAAGTAGAAACAACATCCCCGGTCACCGACTTCTTAAGCAATGAAACGTGAAAAACGGGATGAATTCTAGAAGTCGGAGGAAGTTGTAATTTGTAAGCCACTGGCCCCACTTTTTCGATAACCTGGAAAGGTGCTCTTAACAGATAACTGACGATACGGTTTGAGCTTCACATAAACCCATTCTCCTACTGAAAATTTAACATCACAACGCTTTTTATCCGCTTGCAACTTCATGGTACTTTGAGCATTAGCTAGGTGAATTTTGAGTTGTTTCAATGCTTCATCCCTATCACGAAGTTCGTATGCAACAGCTTCCACCCGGATTTCACCCGGCATAAATTGAAAGACTGATGGAGGGCGACGGCCATAAACAGTTTCAAATGGTGTTGTCCCCGTGGATACGTGAAAAGTGGAATTATACCAGAACTCAGCCCATGGAATCCACGTAGCCCAGGACTTGGGCTGATCAACCACAAAGCATCGTAGGTAAGCCTCTAGACAATGGTTGATCACATCCGTTTGGCCATCAGATTCGGGATGGTATGCGGAGCTCATGTGAAGAGACGTCCCCATGGAACGGAAAATCTCTTGCCAGAACTTACTAAGAAACAATGGGTCATGGTCACTAACAATAGATTTGGGTACCCCATGATGGCGAATAACTTCTTTGACAAAAACTTCAGCAACAGATTTCGCCGTGTAAGGATGCTTCAATAGAATAAAATGGGCGTATTTTGATATCCGATCCACCACCACAAAAATAACATTATACCCGTGTGACATGGGAAGACCCGTAATAAAATCCATTGAAATGTCCTCCCAAATTGCTTCAGGAATCTGCAAGGGTTGCAACAGGCCCGCGGGGCTAACCGAGCTCGCTTTACAACGCTGGCAGACCTCACATTCACGAATGAATTGTTTAACCGAACCTGTCAGACCAATACATGTTTGCAGCAAGCCGCCTATAATTTCGATAAAATCCCGAATGTCCTCCTGTTGCGGTGGTGTGGAATTGTTGCGGTGGTGTGGAATTCATGGAGTAAAGCCGGCTGAAATTTTGAGGTTCGAGAGATAACCAATCGATTCTTATATAACAAAATTCCATTCTGAACTGAGTATCCCGGGTACTTATCCGGAGCTGCCAAAAACTTATGTATTAGTTGTTGAATAGCATCATCATCTTTGACCTCTGCAATAAGCTGGGCTCCTTGAACCCAAACGGGTGTAGAAATTAGTTGACCCAATTCACCTAGATCCGCCCGCTTAGACAGAGCATCTGCAGCCCGATTCTCTCGCCCCGGCTTATATAGAATATCAAAATCGTATCCAAGAAGTTTAGCAACCCAATTCTGTTGATCAGGGGTCACCCGTTGCTGAAGCAAAAGTTTCAGACTCTTCTGATCAGTATAAACCGTGAAGTGATTACCCAAAAGGTAAGGTCACCAATGTTGCACGGATAGAACTAACGCCATAATTTCCCTTTCGTAGGCCGACTTTGCCAAATTTCGGTCGCTCAACGCCTTGCTAAAGTATGCAATGGGTTTGCGATTCTACATTAAAACTGCTCCAATGCCCCTACCCGAAGCATCACACTCTACTATAAAAGGTTCTTTAAAATTGGGCAAAGCTAAAACATGTTGGATAATTCCGGATGGTTTGAATCTTCAGCAACAAACTACAGCTGTATTTTGACAGCAAGCTACAGCTGCTGATTTGGGTTTATTTTTTATTGATTTGAGTCTTAATTACATTCCATAAGATAGGAGTTTTATTTTGGTCAATAGCTTATTTCCATGTCCTGTTTTCATTATAAATAGAGATAGGTGCTTTGGTATTCTTGTATCAGTTTTCCCTTATTGTCTTCCATATTAAAGACTAATCTGTGCTGACCACTTCAGCATTTTTTCTAGCTATTTTCTGCTAAACTCTTGTGCCAATTATACCCGACAATTGGTATCAGAGCCGTCGATTAAAACCTGTCCAAGAGGCCAGTCTATTGCCTATCAAAGAATCCTACTGCTGCAGCGATTTTTCCAAGTCAAACAGCAGCATTCTCGGTTGTTTTCTGCTCAGCTTATTATTCCTTTCAGTTTAAAGACCTAGTTCTGTTTAATGGCTGCTGTCACACCCAATAATCAGGCTGTTGTTCCAGTTAGAGAAGGGAGTTCAATATCATACCAGTGTCCGTTACTTACTGCAACGAATTACACATCTTGGGCAATCAAGATGGAATCAATCATGGATGCCCATGGAATTTGGGATGCCATCGAATCATCTGATGAAGCTGCTATGGATGCCAAGATTGGAAAGAAAGCAAAGGCTTTCATCTTCCAGGCGCTGCCGGAAGATATTCTATTGCAAGTAGCGGGACACAAGACTGCTAAGGAGGTATGGGATGCTATCAAGATGCGGTATCTTGGAGCTGACCGGGTGCAACAAGCTAGAATTTCAACTCTAAACCGAGAGTTTGAATTGTTGAGCATGAAGGAGACAGACAACATTGATGACTTTGCAGGAAAGATTGGGGAGATTGTGTCCAAGTTCGAACACTTGGCTCTACATTGGATGAGAAAGCCAAGGTAAAGAAGCTGTTGAACTCTACACCAACTAGGTTCCTACCAATCGTTGCTACGATTGAACAGTATTCGGACCTAACCAAGATGGCTTTTGAAGAGTTGGTCGGGCGTCTCAAGGCATACGAAGAAAGGCTCAAGCCAGCTGAACCAATCAAAGACTCGGTAGGTCAATTGTTGTTAATAAAATCAGAATGGCAGATTCGACAAAAACAGGAGTCAAGACAAGCTGGCAGGAGTAGAGGGAACAATCGTGGCCGAGGGAGAAGACACTTCACGAACAATGATCATATGGCTGAACAGGCAGATCAAATAAGCAGAGAAACTAATCAAGAAGATCAGACGGAGAGACGAGACAGAAGGTATCTAAGGTGTTACAATTGTGACAAAATTGGTCATTTTTCGGCCGAGTGTCAAGCCCCTAGCAAAAGTGAGAATGAAGCTAATTTTATAATAGAAGATGATGAACCCACATTGCTTATGGCGAAAGCAGAAGCTGTGATGCTGAATGAAAAGAAAGTGCTTCCTAAGGTGTATGCGGACTATGAGTGTGAAGATGGAATGTGGTTTTTATACAACGGTGCAAGCAACCACATGACCGGGCATAGAAACTATTTTTCTGAACTGGATGGAAAAGTAACAGGTCATATAAAATTTGGAGATGGCTCTACCGTCGAAATCAAAGGTAAAGGATGTGAACTGTGAAATGCAAGAACGGTGAGAAAAGAGTATTTTCTGATGTGTTCTATATACCCGAATTGCACAATAATATTATGAGTTTAGGGCAATTAGATGAGCAAGGGTGCAAGGTAACTTTGGGAGATGGAATCCTGAAGTTATATGATCAAACTGACAACCTACTGATGAAGATTCAAAGAAGTAAAAACAGATTGTATACTATCAAACTTCAAGTATGTTTACTATCTGAAGCAAACAACTCAAAAGCCGAGAATGAACCAGTGAACTTCATTGATCAGCAACATAACACATCAAAACCTAATGTGATGATAAACTCAGCTTTCGAACCCACAAAATCAGGGCTGAATATTAGGCCAGCTGTGAAAAACAGCAATCCAATACATGTTGAGGTGAACACAGAAACATACGACAGCCCAGTTCAGGTTGAGAAAGCCCAAACAATCCTATTTGGGAGCCCAGAAATCAAAAAGGAAAGCCCAAGAAGTCTGATTGAAGGAAGTGTTCAAGATAAGAAAATGGAAACAAGTGAAGCACCAAAGCAAGACATGGATGGATTAAATGCTCAGTTTCGAGAACCTATCAAACAGGTATGTTTCAAACAATTGAAGCGGAAGAACAAAAAGAAGAGAGGAATGCGAAAGATCGGAATTAAGGGGGTGAATGTTGGATAATTCCGGATGGTTTGAATCTTCAGCAGCAAGCTACAACTGTATTTTGACAGCAAGCTACAGCTGCTGATTTGGGTTTATTTTTGATTGATTTGAGTCTTTATTACATTCCATAAGATAGGAGTTTTATTTTGGTAGTAGTTTATTTCCATGTCCTGTTTTCATTATAAATAGAGATAGGTGCTTTGGTATTCTTGTATCAGTTTTCCCTTCTTGTTTTCCATATTAAAGACTAATCTGTGCTTGACCACTTCAGCATTTTTTTTAGCTATTTTCTGCTAAACTCTTGTGCCAATTATACCCGACAAAACTGGAGCAGTACTCGGTGCTTGTTTCAATTTCTCAAAAGCTTGTTGGGCGAGGGAACTCCAAACGAAAGCATCCTTTTTCGTTAGGTCGGTAAGAGGGCGAGCAATGCTCTCATAATTCTTCACAAACTTCCTGTAGTAACCGGTCAGGCCCAAAAATCCCCGAAGACCTTTCAAGGATTTTGGAACCGGCCATTCGAGAACCGCAACCACCTTCTTTGGGTCCATCGAAACTCCATCTCCATTTATAATATGAACCAAGTATTCAATTGAAGATAAACCAAAAGAGAATTTTTAGTGATTAACCCGAAAATGATTATCTTGGAGGATCTTCAAAGCCAACGCAACATCTTGCAAATGTGCCTCCCAAGACGGGCTGTAAACAAGAATGTCGTCAAAGAAAATACTACCTTTTGTCGTAAAAGAGGGCGGAATATAGAATTCATAGTTGCCTGAAAAGTGGCCGGGGCGTTTATCAAGCCAAAAGGCATCACCAAAAACTCATAATGGCCGTCATGCGTATGAAAAGCTGTTTTCTCAATGCTTGCCGGATTCATCCGAATCTGATTGTAGCCTGCTTTCACGTCTAATTTAGAGAAAAAAATTGCTCCATGTAGTTCTTCTAGCAGTTCATCCACCACCGGAATGGGAAACTTATCCGGGACCGTTGCGTTGTTAAGCGCGCAGTAATCCACACACATTCGCCAGGAATTGTCCTTCTTGCGTACAAAGATCACTGGACTTGAATATGCACTCTTACTTGGACGAATCAACCCCATTACCAACAACTCTCGAACCTGTCGCTCGATTTCAGCCTTTTGAGCATGAGGGTAGCGATATGGTCGTACACAAACCAGGGCATCAGAGGTAAGGGTGATGGTGTGATCATGGGAGCGTGATGGCGGCAAGGAAGTAGGAGTTTGAAAAACAAGAGGGTACCGGTCAAGGGTGTGAGATAAAGCTACCCGTTGGATAGTAGATAATTGGGAATTAAATGGAAGAGGATCGACTATAAGAGGAGATTCAGTAGGGAATAGTTGTGGAGAGTCACTAATCAATGACAACCATTGGTGTAAGGCTGTGGGAGGAGATTGATTCGTACGAACCCCTTGCAACTGTACTAATTGACCTTTAAAATTAAACTTCATCCAAGCATGTTGCCAATCGTGCACAACCTCTCCCAATGACTGTAACCAATCAATACCTAAAATGAAGTCCAAACCCCCAATGTCCATTATCAGTTGTGAATGAACAAGGACCGATGATGATAGGAATACCACTACACTGATGCGAAACAAACACCACATGCCCATCGCCCAAGGTAATGTTAATACCATCAAATGTTGAACACGGTAACCCCAAGGCAACTATTAAACGTCGAGAAACAAAACTGTGAGTAGCCCCATTGTCAACCAAAATATAGATAGAGATACCTTGTAACGCCCCTTCTAACTTCAAGGTTGTAGCACCCCCATGAACAGCCAAAGCCCCTTCGAAAGCCAAAGACATACATGTACCCTCCTCCGAACCTCCCAGTGTGACCGTCTCCACCACTGAATCTGCACCAACTGCACAAAGATCTCCCCTACCTGGGTCATACTCATCCTCCCCCAAAAGCAAGACCCCGTAATCGCCCCTCTGGACATTTGTGAGCCGGACCATATTGTTGACCACAGTGGAAACATAATCCCTCTTGCGCCGATCCTCCCATACCGATCGAGATAAAGAACGAACCCCTCGATCGCAAGGAAACAAGGAAGAAGTTTCTGGAGAAGAAGGAGACTCTGATTTTGGGACAAATGAGGAACGAGGTACGTCCCCACGACCAACGGACCCCCGATCGAACCCTTTAGGTTGGGCCTAAACCCTGGGCTCGCTACGGCCCATATTGTGAAGCCCATCCACCAGAGTAAATGTTGAAGGTGAAGGTATCGGAAACGAGAAGCAGAGCCCGAGCCCCCACTTGGCCGGAGCATCTTCGAAACATCTTTCGCTGTATACATCGCTTCTAACAGTGTCTGAGGGCGATGTAAAAGGACCCATTTCTTTGTTTCCTCCTTTAATCCGGCCACAAAATACCCTAAGGATTGTGAATCCGGTAAACGAGTTACCAAGGATAGCAAATATTCAAAATCATCTATGTAGTCGTAGATAGAATCGCCCTGTTGGATCGTCGCTAGTTGCTCATAAGGATTATGTATTGATAAACCACTGAAACGTTTCAACAATTCAGATTGAAATTCAATCCAAGAGATAGAATCATGAACCTATGTAAGGATGGTAAATCAATGTTGAGCAACCCCCACCATGCTCAACTGAGCTAATCGGAGACGGACATCATCCGGAGTGTTGTTGAGATCGAAATAGAGTACCGCTTTATGAACCAACCCTGAGGATCGAACCCGCAAAACTTCGGTAACTTCACTCTTTACCGCCCATGGTAGAACGTTCGTAGTATCCCCCTCCGATCCCGATTTAGATTTGAGATTGGAAAACACCTCGTGACTGAGACCGGAACCCCCCGAACCCGACGACTGATGTTTCTCTTGTTGTTTCATCCAACCCAAAACAACCTTATGAAACTCACCGGATTCTCCACGGTCAACGTCCGGTGGTTGTAAGGAGGTTTTAATTTCGGAAATATCAAATTGTAATTGCTTAATCTGAGCTTCCTGAGCATCTAATCGAGTATTAGTACGTATTTCCATGGAAGAACAATGAACAGATGTCAGGTCGGTGGCAGGTCGGACCAATGATAGGGTTTAAGAACAATTTAAGGAAAATACAGAGGATTTCATTGAATTCAATAGCTCAAAATCAGGGTTACGATGGTGAAAAGAAAGAGAGTACAAAAGATCCCAGGGATTTACCCTCTTTCCATGCACAAAATGGCAGGAGCCTGCAAAAAAACAAATAACCTAGACACCCCCACTAACACAATTATTCCCCCCACTAATACTCAAGGTCGCCAAAACAAGTTAGCCACTATTACTATTTACTCCCTTGCCCTTTCTAGAATACACATGTAACACCTTAGGCTTTTCTTTGTCGATAATCCGATTGATGCACCTATCATGGATCCTCATCGACTTTGTAATTGAGTAGGTTTATTTGACGAATAACTTTATGATAAAGCTATTCATGTCCTGATTGAACATTGATTTCCATGTTGCTATAAATAACTGACGAGTTTCTCTTTTGAATGGTTTTCAGGTTCTTCTCAATCCTTGGACCAATGGTTTCTAGGTTTCTCTTCCCGTTTCGTCCATATTTGAGAATGTACCATACGGTTTTACAAGGCCATCTATTGCAATGGAAATTGTGACAGGTTGTTATCCACGGAGTTTTTGGTAGTGGATTTCAGGTTTTTTTTTTCTACTTTCAATTATGACTTGATTTATTCCGGTAACTTCTTTTCTGTTGTAATCTACTTTCGTTTGCGAAGCTGTTTCTTGTGGCATAACGGTAGGACTATGGTTTTGTATGTTAAAGAAATTAGGCTCGAGTAACATCATCCAAGGAATTCAGGACCTAGTTTCATTACATAATGTTTTGTTGCCTATCTATTACTACTCTAAGTTTGAGTATGCTGTTATCACATGAATAATAGATTTATCTAGTTTTTCCTTTCTCTGGTTGGTTTTGGTTTGGTTATTTTGCTATTAATATCCTATTAATAGATCTAGGAACTTATGGGAGGTAAGGTTATGTGTTTGTTCGAGGTTCAGAAACAAAAGCTTATCAAGTTTAGAGGTTCTGTTCAATTTACCAGGTAAATACGTTTAATACTTTTAAAACATTCAAATGATTTTATTTTGTGAAAATGGCATTAGTACGTTAACCATGTTAATGCATCGAGGTATTCTGTTAAAACATTTAGTATATGTATGTTTGATCAAATTATTTTTTGGGGATGGGTGAAAATCCCATATCGGGGCTGGTTCAGATTCAGTGCAGTATATGTATGTTTGATCAAATTATTTCTTGGAGATGGGTGAAAATCCCATACCGGGGCTGGTTCAGATTCAGTGCAGATCCGGAGAGTAAGACTGCCTGAGCACCAATGCCAGTATATATATGGAGGGGGGACTTCCAGTTCAAATAGACTGCTAAATGTGTGGTATACCGTTAATTTATGATTAACTGTTTATCGTTATTCATTCCAAAATATTTTTGTGTCAAATTAAATGTATTCATTAGCTTTTCGTTGATGTATTATTTTTAAATATTTTCAGGTAAATATGATTAAATATGTTTAGTCAGGTGTTAGTGCTGGATGGACTATGAATCCTAGGCATGAAAACCCTGTGATGAATATAGTAGCAAGAATAGTGCAGGAAGGACTAAAGTTTCCTAGGCATAGACCTTGTGGCAAGTTTTGGATATCTGTCAGTAGACAGAAAATTTTGTAAACATTGCGTTGAACAATGTTATGTAAAATTTTGGGTATTTAATCCCCAACAAATATTTGAAATTTTTGTGAAATGATTTTCCGCTGCGTAAACGTCTTTCATGACAAGAAAATAAAAAGTGAACAATAACGCGTACCAATCGGTCGCACTCCCGGGGTGTGACAGCATAAGTTTATGTTATAATTTTTGATGTGCAGCGAATTGAGTATGAATTTGAGAGAAAGTGCAATAACTAGACTTTTGAATTAACATTCAAATAAGGCTCATGTTTGCTATTTATAAGGTGTGAACCTGTGCCTCTTAACTGACACACCTTTACATCTTTGGCGCCAAGTAACCACCAATAACTACCTATTTGATATGTCACACTAGTGTTTATATTTACATATTAATTGCTAATAAACTTAGGCTAATAGTTATGATGAGGGTAGACGGAGTAGAGTCCGGGAAAGTAACCCGGGAGATGAGGTGGCACCCGGGGGAAAAAATGGCGATACTGTTCGGCCGGACCCGGTGAAAGAAAAAAGACCCTGGACCAGTGAATTTTCACCTTTTCCCTGGTTACAGAAAGAAGATATTAAGGGGTGTCCGGGGTTTTTGACTTGGGGAAACCCGGGAACATCACGCCTCCGTTTTTAGGGAAAACAACCCGGCTTGGAGTCGGGACGACTCCGAGTGCTCTGATGCCGGGACTTAATGATCCAACAATGCCTCCCCTAAGTTTGGCATCATCAAATCTTTATTCTTGTGCTTTATTTTCAAGCATCAGATCAACTTCTCATATGCTAGTAACGATTTGTTGAAATCTTTCTCTTCTTGAAGGGTAGGTCTCCTTCAACTTTCCTGATCATATCTTCATAGAGATCTTTGTTGTTCTTGTTGGGGTGTGAAAGCCTTTAGGCTTTTGGATGGAGTTACAGGCCTGGCCCATTGAAGCTTCTTGAAACCCTAATTTTTCTTTATATATAGAACATGTCATTGTATTGTAATCTTGTCCTTTGAGCTTAATAAAAATACCTAGTCGCAGAGAGTGGACTTAGGTCATCTTGACCGAACCACTATAAATTCTCTTGTTCTTATTGCTTTCGTGTGCGTACTTGTGTTTTGTGTTTATTTCCGCAACATAAAGATACCTAACAATTGGTATCAGAGCATCAGGCTCTGAACGTACTAGGGTTTCTGCCGCCGCTAGGGTTGCCGCCGCCGCCGCAATCGCCTAGGGTTCTGTGCCCGTCTAGGGTTTTGGTTAGAAGTACCGGATCTGGTTTGTCTATCCTTTTGTTGACTGGTTATCAACTGTTCAGCGTGCCTGTTTCTTTTGGGTTTTTTAATCTTTGTTTTGCTATTATGGCTGAAGACGGGAAGACTGTGATCGAAAAGTTCAATGGCACTGATTTTGGTTGGTGGAAAATGCAAATAGAAGCATTTCTTTGTCAAAAGGATTTAGATATGGTACTGGAAAAGAAACCGGAAAGTATGGAGAAAGCTGAAGAAGCAGTTTGGAATTCCAAGGACAAGAAAGCTAGAGCGGTTATTATGTTATCTTTGATGAAGAGCGTTGCTTTTAACATCATGAAAGAAACCACTGCAAGTGGTATGATGTTGGCTCTGTCAAATATGTATGAAAAGCCGTTTGCTGCTAACAAGGTGTTCTTGATGAGGGAACTGTTCATGACGAGAATGAAAGAGGGTAGCTCAGTCACCTCTCACATTAATGATTTGATGTCTATTCTTACCAGATTAGAATCAGTGGGAATAAAATTCGATAATGAGGCTCGAGCTCTAGTGTTGCTATCTTCACTACCTTATAGTTGGTCCGGGACTGTAACTGCTGTTACAAATTCTATGGGGGCTAACGAAATGACATTTGAAAAGATCCGAGACATTGTGATAGGTGAAGACACACGTCTGAAAAGTGCAAATGTTGTATCATCTTCTGAGATGTTACATGTTGGCAGAGGAAGGGAAAATAGCCGAGGCAGTGGGAGTCGGGGAAAGAGTTCAACTCGGACTCGAAAAAATGTGAGGTGCTGGAACTGTAACGAGGATGGACATGTTAAGAGTCAATGTCCAAAGAAAGGTCTGAACACTGCTGCTGAGGATGTCAATGATGGTGATATGTTAATTCTTGAGGCTGAAAACAGTGTGGACTCTTGGATCATGGATTCTGGTTCTTCGTTTCACGCCGTACACAGCGGTGAAATGATGGTGAATCTGAAAACAGACGATTTTGGGAAGGTACGTGATAGCAGTTTGACAGAATTCAAAAAGGAAACAACTCAAAAATCTAACAATGGAAATTCATGATGTCATTTGATTGAAAAATGAAAGAAAAGATGAACAAGATGATCCAGGGATAATCCCTCTCTCCGAAAAAGGAGCCTCAAACAACCTAACAAACTTTGATACCTTTTCTAAAACTTATTTCCCTACATATACTCTTCATTTCTCAATTAAGTCCCTGGCCACTTTCAACCTTTTCTTTCTTACCCCTTCTAGAATACACATATAACAATTTGGGACATGTGTTGTGTGAGTCTTGAATTGGATTCTTATCGGTACGTCTCGCTGATGGCAGAATGCTTGATGTAATGGGCATGGGTGATATTGATTTGGTGACTCCATTGGGAACTACATGGAACCTGAAGAATGTCAAGGTGATTCAGGGTTTGAAAAAGAAATTAATTTCTACTAGTAAACTGGATGAACAAGAACTGGAAGTCAGGTTTGGTGGTGGTAAATGGAGGGTAATCAATAGGAACCGGGTGATTGCTCGTGGTGATAAGCATGAATCATTGTACATGGTGGAGGTACCTGCTGAGGGACTGATCAACCCGATTAAGCAAGTCAAAGTCGGGTTCGTTAAAGCTGCTGCTAAGAGAGTTCATTTTGCAAACATGAAGTCTGGAGCAGAGATTGTAGCTGAATGGGGTCAGAAGTCTAAACCAGTCAGAGGATTTTGTGACAGTGGGAGCATGAGGCATGTTCCGGGTACAGTCAAGAAGAATCGTTGGGTTTTGAAGACTAAGACTGTAAAATTCTCTCCTGGTGATTGTTTGCTGAATTTGAAGAGTGTTAGTGGTTCTCGGTGTATCTCTGAATCTGGTGGATCGTGTAAACCAGTTGAGACAGAGGATGGGTCGTTGGTGGAATTTGCCACGACTAGGTTGGAGCTCGGGGGAGCTTCAACGGGGCCTTTCAAGTAATTGATGAAAAGGAGCCTCTGCAACTAGGGGATTTGGATTGAAATCTTAGCTTGTTCTTTGGAATTGAAGGCTTGGAGGATTTCTGTTACTTGAAGATTACTGATGACAGGGTTGTTTTGTACTTAGATGGCTAGCTGGAGTATTCGTAAGGCCTTCAAGTGGGAGATTGTTGGGGTGTGAAGGCCTTTGGGCTTTTGGATGGAGTTATGGGCCTGACCCATTGAAACTTCTTGAAACCCTAATTTTTCTTTATATATAGAACATGTCATTGTATTGTAATCTTGTCCCTTGAGCTTAATAAAAATGCCTAGTTGTAGAGAGTGGACTTAGGTCATCTTGACCGAACCACTATAAATTCTCGTGTTCTTATTGCTTTCGTGTGCGTACGTGTGTTTTGTGTTTATTTCCGCTGCGTAAAGATACCTAACAGTTGTTGGAATTAATCTTTGTTAATTCACATAAAAAAAGTCAAAGTCAGATTCTATATGTTTGAAGTTTTAGTTTAATTAAGAGTCTTTTATTTATTATTTAAATTAGTATGTTTATCTAGTTATTTAGTTTGATGTTTATCAAGTTGTTTTAATTCCTAGAAAGTAGGAGTATGAGTCATAGTAGGATTTGTTTTGTTTAGTATAAATATGGCTCTTTGGTTGATGTTTAAGGTGTCAAAATATTCAGTTTTCTTTAATAAATAGTTTTGTTCTTCAACCTGCGGTTTGCTACGTTTTTGGTTCGTTTGAAGATTATTGTGCCTTCAATTGGTATCAGAGCACAAGGTTAGAAAGAGGGTTGTTTTGAGAGTCGTTTTTTGAAAGCGGGAGCAGCCCTTGGCTGCAGGGTTGAAGAACGAGAAGCAGCAGTAGGTAATCAAGCAAGAATATAGCAGCAGTGATCGTAAGCAACAGTCATTGAGGACCCGATTATTCAAGGCATCAGCGGAGTGACAGGTTTCTGTGGCGGTTATTATTGTTAAGAGAAAGAAAGAAATTGAAGGTCACCGTTAAAGCAGGAAGAAGCAAGCAACCAACAAACTTGGATAATTAATTATAGGTTTTAATTGTTAAAAAAGGATATGCGAAGCAATCAAGCAACCTGTTGGTTTTAATTTTAAGCGAAAGGAAGGAAGGAAGCAAGCAAGCAAGCAAGCAGGTGAATAAACACCGACTTTTGAGAAAGTAGAGTGCAAGACTGAAAAAAAAAACGATGGGTGTTTCGGGCTTAATTTCGGGGGTGAAACGGTGACCAACTCGCGCCTGATTACAATGGTAACAAACACAAGAATAGAGCAGCAAGCATGACAGTAGTTTGGTAATTTCAGGTTTGGAATCGAGGCCAATAATGGTATACGAATCGGGTGTTCTTGAGCAGGTTTATGAGAACGAAATCAAAGAAAATAGCAAGAAAGAGGCATGTAGCAAGAGCAGTAGCAAGTGAAAGAGAAAGAGAAAGAGAAAGAGAAAGAGCAAGAGCAAGTAGTAAGTAGCAAGAGCAAGATGAATTGATTCAATCAAGCAAGAAGATAGCAAGCAAGAATAGAGCAAGAGATAAGAACTATATTTCTTAAAGCAAGTAGCAAGAATCGAACCTATGTGGTTCAATCAATAAGCAAGAAGCAAGAAGCAAGAAGCAAGACCAAGATCAAAGATTAAGGGGATGATTGTTGGAATTAATCTTTGTTAATTCACATAAAAAAGTCAAAGTCAGATTCTATATGTTTGGAGTTTTAGTTTAATTAAGAGTCTTTTATTTATTATTTAAATTAGTATGTTTATCTAGTTATTTAGTTTGATGTTTATCAAGTTGTTTTAATTCCTAGAAAGTAGGAGTATGAGTCATAGTAGGATTTGTTTTGTTTAGTATAAATAGGGCTCTTTGGTTGATGTTTAAGGTGTCAAAATATTCAGTTTTCTTTAATAAATAGTTTTGTTTTTCAACCTGCGGTTTGCTACGTTTTTGGTTCGTTTGAAGATTATTGTGCCTTCAATTCTTGCTGCACTCTCCGATGTCCACAGAGTAAACTTTTTATATTCCTTGATTCTTCTTGTTCTTTCAGTAATATCAACCCATAAAGTCCAAATACTCATTGTAGATGAAAACCAAACAGATGGATTTAGTCGAGTCTAATCCTAAGTTGGCTGCAATGAGAGGCCGTTATTGCTTCTTTGAGAATTCAAGTTTCTTTCCATTCAAATGAACTGCCATATATAGATCATTAAGATCTATATCTTTGCCTTGAATCCTTGGTGGAAACACACTAGTTTTTTTAAGGATAACTTTTGTAAACCACTTAACCATCCTTAAGAATATCATCCTAACTTCATTTTTCTTTGTTATACTGATCTTGACAGCCTTTAGTAGATCCAGGAACACAACCATTTCATTGATTGACGATACTTCATTCGGGTATGATATCACTTCTTTGCCTTTACCAACCTTCCTTTGTCTTATATTTTTGTTTGAATCCATGTTTAAAGAGTCAAAGCACTCCCATAATTTTTATGTTTCTTTACAGTCTTTTCCAGTTTTGCCCTTGACTTCAGATCCTGATCTTTAATCACCACAGGTTTTGGTTCATCTTTGAAGGCTTTAGTTTTGTGGCAAATAGTTCCTTCGAAAGTGGCTTTATATCCTTGTAGGGTCAGTTGTTCCATAGAGATCGAGCATTTTTGTCCAATGATGGAACATAATGGACAATTTCTATGATTCTTTCCCTTCCATCACAGTGAATCTCTACTTGACTTATTCTCATTAAATAAGGAAACTTCTCCTTGTTTATATTAGATTCAATACCATGGGACTTATTGAATGCCACAAATTCTAACATAGAGTGAACTCATATATTTTCATGCAAGAGACGTCTCGTACCTTGCAATGGTTTCGGTTCGTAACACACCTGCATTAAATCCCATAAATTCTAACATAGTGTGAACTCATATCTTTTTATAAACTCATCGAATTTAATCGCATTAGATATGTTAGTTGAATTTTGCATATCTTTCAAGATTCTAGAATTGCCAAATGCAAGATATGATGCTTTGAATACAAATGTTAATTCTCGTGTCTGCAAAAACGATTTATTCAACTCATAGCTTGCAATCTGCATCTAGAAGTTATTAAGTGATGACTGTGATGTGAAGAATCTTGTTTTGACTTAAGTCAAGTCAAAAAAGAGCTCCTTGATATTTTTACTAGCCTTTCAACAACCTCCAGGAATTCACTGACTGAAAATTTGATTGATATCATTTTTATTGAGTCTGAGGTTGATCCGTTGATTTAGTAAATCCAAATAGTTGTGGATATTTTAAACAACACAATCATGATCTCAGTAATTGTGAAAGTGTCATTGGTGCTTAGCTTCCACATGTTATTTACTGTTGTTCTTTATGTAATCATGCATATGCACTAAATGTGTCTCAGGTTCACTTTGATTGTGTTCCCTTGATGTACCTGCTAGTTGTATTTTGCCTCATGGCTGCAACGTTTTTGGACAATTAGCACATATTTTTTTGTTGCTACGGTTCTTTTCATTTACTCGTTTCTTATTTTCTTCCTCACTTGTGTGTTTTGACAGAACTGAGAATGATTGAGTTGCTGGTCATGTTTTACTTATATTTTTACGTCCTACCATTCTCTTCATGCATGATGAGATTGTCTTATGTTTCTGCAGGTTCTTTTGGCACCAAACACTGAGGTCCGGTCATCATAAAGGGTAAACCCGGTGCACGAGGCTTCCACACGCGTAGTGCCTAGGGGGTGTTGGGCCTAATGTATGTATCCTTACCTGTGTTTTTTTAAGAAATTGTTTTCACGACTCAAACCCATGACCTCCATGCCAACAACTTTACAGTTGCTCCAAGGTTGCCCCTTTCTAGGTTATTATATGGTTCGTCTTTTATCCTTACGATAAGTATTATAGCATTATGATATATATTTCTGAAATGCTAATGTGTTAAAAAAAACTTGTGCATGCATTGGACCTCTTCATTCCTCTTTTGTTGCCATTAGTGTTGTCATGCGTGTTTAGCGTTTGTCAGTTTCTTGTTCTCTGTCACTGTCACCTTCTCTTGATCAAGTTTTTCATTTTCTCTTGCTGTGTTGTCAAAAGCGAGCACCTCCCTTGTCTAGGCGCAATTTTGGTTACATTAATACAACTTTTCATTTTCTCAAAACAAAACCAATTTTGATAGTTAATTATAAGGGTTGTTGAGTAGGCTCGGTGTGTTTACGGATTGATACTCGGTTCTTATCAACACTATATTACCACACGACAGCTACACTTATTTTTTGTGTGTGTAGTTAGTATAAGTAATAACCAATTAAATTGAATATGTTCGAAAATCTTTTTTAAACTATATACCATTTCACAAGCAACCAAGAGAAAACCCTCATACTTGGGCCTAGTTAACTCTATACTTGGGCCTAAGGACCATAAACTAGTAAACTAAATATTTACAAGAAATACATTAACACTCCTAATCAAGTTGGAGCATAGATGTAATCGTGCCCAAGTTATTACAAATGAAATCAATCTGAGTTTCCTGAAGAGGTTTAGTAAGGATATTTGCAAGCTGATACTCTATCTTAATGTGCAACAGTTGAATATATGTACGGTCTTTCTGAGTGCCTACTACCTGATCTTTGATTAAATGGCAATCAACCTTAATATGCTTTGTCCTCTCATGAAATACTTGATTCTTGACTATATGTATAGCCGATTGGCTATCACTATATAATCGCATCAAGTCATAAAAAACAACTCCAAGTTCCCAAAGGAGACGAGAATCTATATCATCTCTGATGTGGCATCTGTCGTAGCTCTATACTCAGACTTTTCACTTGATCTAGATACTGTGTATTGTTTTTTACTCTTTCAAGACACTAGATTTCCTCTAACAAACACAATATCCATCTTTTTTTTTGTGAAAGCATCGACATTACAATGGCCCTGATATGAATATACAAGATTCCTAGTTGGCGTACAACCCAATAATCCGCACTCAATCAACATATTAAGAACATACTCTCGTTGAGAGAGAAGTATTATTTGTGGTGAACAAGACACCTCTATGCCAAGTATTGGAGCTGATCAAAGTCATTAATCTGAAATGAGTTTGAAGAAACTGTTTAAGATTAATGACCCCAACCTCATCATCTCAAGTAAGTATGATATCATCCACATAAACAACTACAATGATCTTTCGACCATGATGGTGCCTAAAGAATACCGAATGATCATATGCACTGCGAACCATCCCAAATTATCCCATGACACTAGAAAACTGCCCAACCATGCTCTGGAACTTTTCTCAAGGCCATACAAGGAATGACGTAACCTGTAAAAATTTGAGGCTCCTCGATAATAAACCCAGGTGGTTGCTTCATGTGTACCTCCTACTCAAGAACTCCATTAAGAAAAACGTTCTTAACATCAAGCTAGTGGAGCGGCCAGTTATTAATGGCAGCAAGAACAATATAAATTCGTACACATGACATTTTAGCAACTAATGAGAAGGTTTCGTCTTAATCAATACCATAAGCCTGAGAATAACCTTGGCAACTAAACGAGCTTTCAGACGATTTAGGGATCTATCAGGATTGAGTTTAACGTTGAACACCCAATGACAACCAAGAATGCGCTCTCCATGAGGAAGTAGATCCATTTAAACATATTACTTAAAGTAGTTTTACATAATTTAAGTAATAAATAAATATATATATATATATAAATATATATATATATATATATATATATATATATATATATATATATATATATGTATATATATATATGTATATATATATGTATATATATATATATGTATGTGTGTGTGTGTGTGTGTGTGTGAGGAAATGAGGAAAAAACTTAAAAATTTTATTAAAACAAAAATAGGCAATTTTAAATTTTGAAATTATTGATTTGAATAAACATGTTACGATCTATTGATTATATAACTAAATTTGATTTAAAAAAGCTAAAACCACTATATAAGGCAACATTTTTTTAGGAAAACACATTTACGAGCTAATAAGTTTCTTTTTTATTAGAGAAAATATCGATAATTTAAAAGTTGAAACTATTAATTTGGATAAAACTATTAAAATTGGTTTATAAGAAGAATAAATTGAATATTTCTAAATACAAAATCATGGAAATGTTGAATGTATAAAATGTTACCAAGTTGCACTAATTAGTTAAAAAATATACAAGTGAAAATAGTGTCTTGATATTAGTCTTAATATTAGTACACGTGGCATAATCATTTTTATTTAGTGTATACTAGTTTAGAAATCCTTGTATCACACGGGTTAAATGAAAATATTAAATTAATAGTTAGCGATCAATGTATATAAAATATAAAATATATTTAACGTAAGATAGTGATTGAAGTTACGTATAGTTAACTACCTTAAGTAATAAAACAATAACAATATTTTTTTACTCTTTCCTCTTGAAAACTTTTGTGTTAAGTTTTTTAAAACAATGTCATTTTCTTTGAAAAAGTTCATTTGTACTAAAAATTTTTAATGTTTCACATATTTTTATTCTTAAAAAACATGTTTATTTATTTATTTATAGAAATCTATTTTATAATTTGGAAATGATATATAATATCATTAGCATTTAATATCATCATTAAAAGGTTGACTTGTTATGATAGTTACATGTAGAGATGGGCAAATCGGGTTTGGGCCGTACCCGGGCCCGGGTACAAACCGGGTTTGGGCCCAACCGGGTTTTTTGTACCCGGGTATTGGTGAACCCGAGTACGAACCCGGGTCGGGTTCAGCGGCATACAAACCCTACCCGGTATACCCGGGTAGGGACGGGTCGGGTTCGGTTCCGGTATGAAACCCGGGTTCAACCGGGTTTTTTCCTTTTTTTTTTCTTTTTTTCTTTTCTTGTGTGTGTGTCGAACACCGGGTCGTATGTTTTCTTTTTCTTATATTTTTTTTTCTTTTTTTTCTTTTTATTTTTCTTTTACTATACCGGGTTCACTTGAATGACAAAAATTTAAACAACTTAATATATAAATATATACAAATCTTGAGCAGAAAATGTTACACTTATAATATACAAATATTAAATACTTTTTATATAAAACATTTGAATGACAAATAAGTTTAAAAAGAACATGAAAGACATATAATATTAAAACAACTTAAAAATACATAAATGAATCAATAAAAAATAACAATATCGTCTAATTTTATTTACGACGAGATGCTTGATCAAATGCTAATTCTTCGTCGGATATGCCAGAAGATACTCCGTCTTCTACCTCTTCATCATGTACTTTAGCTTCGAGTGTAATCTCGTCTTCGAAGCTTGTTTGGTCTTGTATACGATCCGTTGTGTCTAAGTGATCCTTTAAACAAATGCACATCTCCACTGCTTCCGGAGTTAGTCTTGTTCTCCGTAATGATATTACCCTGCCACTAAGAGAAAAACCAGATTTCGAAGCTACCGTAGAAGCTTGGACGCTTAGTAAATCACAGGCCATAGCAGAAAGAATCGGAAATTGAGATTCTTTTCCTTTCCACCAAGCCAAAATATCGAATGCACGATAATCTTCGGTAGTCATAGTGGAAATAAAATCCGTTCCACTATATCTACCGAGCTCACTTGTTGGGGTGTTACCCCTTTGTCGTTTAGCCGTCACATCCCGGACAACATTCAACATAGTCAAAACTGGGTCTTTAACCGATGTACTAGCACTTGAGGTTGATTCGCTTGGCATGGTTATGTTTACGTTAGGCCCATATCTATTTAAATAAAAATTATAAATTGTTTTCAAACTATGATTAAAATTTTCTTTTGCCTCGTTTGAAAAATTAGGGTTTTCGTCATGCATATCCAAATTGTCATTTATCAAACATTCAACTCCCGTAACATTTAGAAACGGATTTAAAGCGGCGGCACACGTAAAAACGGGTGGTAAGTCCTTAAAATATTTTTTAAACTTTTCTTTCATTGGTTCTATCATTTGATTAAACATATTATTTTTATTTTGAAATTTTTTAAAATTCAAAGCCATACAATATAATTCTTGAAGCACCGAATAACTAGTGGAATAATAAACTCCCGATAATTTTGTTGTTGAGTTTTTAAAAACCTCAAGAAACTCGGAAAGACGTTGAGGATTCTCCCGACCCGCATCCGGAAATGGGTCGTCTTCACCATTATCCGAAAGACTATTATAAAAAGCTTTCAAAGGTTTGTTTTAAAGCACATTCAAACATGTGACAAGTCGAATTCCACCGAGTAGGTACATCCCAATTAGGACCTAAAAATCTAGAGTGTGTATCCTTACAAAGTTGTTTATAATCTTGATATCTTCTTCTACTTTTTTTAAAAACGTCATGTAACATAAATCGAAAAGCTGTAATAAAGTTATTAACATATTGCCCGGATAGTCCGTCTTGCACTACTAAATTAATAATATGTGCAACACAACGAGTATGGAAAAAATCACCGTTTGCAATCGGAAGATATTTTAATTTTAATTTTTCAACCGCGGTTGTGTTGTTAGAGGCGTTATCAAATGCAATTGAAAAGAATTTATTTTGTAATTTAAAAGTACTTATTACATTATCTAAAAAGTAAAACAAAAATTCTCAGGTGTGTGGATGCGGAAAAAGATCAAATGCAATCGTACGTTTCATCAATTGCCATGAATTGGGATCCACCCAATGAGCGGTGACGCAAAGGTACGATTCGGGTAAACCGTGTGGAGCCGACCAAACGCCACTAGTTAAGTTTACACCGGTATTTAAATTTTGAAATAATACAATTAAATCATTTTTTGCTTGTTTCCATAATTTTAAACAATAACGTCTAAGTGTAGTACGACTTACGTGGGTGTAACGAGGTTGAAGCGTCTCTCGAATTAAGTTGGTCAACCGAGGATTGTCGAAGTGACTAAAAGGCAAAGCTTCTTGAATCACGAACTTCGCCATTCGATCTCGAACTGTATTAACATCGTAATTAAAGATTCCACCGTCTCCACCCAATTGTGTTTGTTGCGAATCCGGATTACTTTTCAACGACTTTCAAAACTTCTTGCTAATGTGTTTGTTTAAAGTCGTGTTAGAATTTTTAACAAGCAAAGCTCCACAAAACTTGCAACGAGCCTTTACAGACCCGTCACTCAACTCAACCATATCCCAATTGCACCAAACATCCATGTTACGATTGTGTGCAAGAACACGAACGACGGTTGGAGCGTTGGACGAACCTTGACCAACGAAAGATTGTGAGTGAGCCATATCAAGATTGAAGAGAGTGAAAGTGTAAAACGAGAGAGTGGACGTGTAAAACGAGAGTAAACGAGAGTATTTTTTGCGTTTTTGCGTTTGAGACTTGGGTACTAAACCATATCAACCCACACCTATTTATACTAACTTATAAGCCTAAAAGTGACAAAAAAAGGCCAAAAATCGATCCCAACGGCTATATAGCCGTTAAAAAACGGCTACTTAAAAAAAAAACGGTCAAAACCGGGTCCAACCCGGGTTCAACCGGTTCCGGGTCGGGTCTAGAAACTAATACCCGGTTCCAACTCTATGGGTTTTTTTCGGGTCCAAACAGGGTTCAACTATACCGGGTCGTACCCGTACCCGGTTCCGGGTCGGGTCCACCGGGTCTGGTCCGAACCCGGTTTTTTTGCCCACTTCTAGTTACATGTGACAAAATGATTGTGAAAAAATAACAAGTGATAAAATTTATTTTGCTTTATTAGAGAAGGTAGAGGATTATTAGTCATCGGCTTTTTAACAGCCAATTATCATCAGAAACATCACGAGATAGCAAGATGCTAAAATTACAAATAGAAAAGAAACTAAAACAAGAAAGACCACCGATTTTATTGTCTCTTGTTGTCCATAGAAATGATAAAGATTTGATGTCCCCCAACTCTTTTCGTTTTGTTGTTGAAACTTCTCATGTTACGAGCTTTACCAAAATATAGTTAAAAAGATGGAATAGATTACTTATTAGTTTTATGTTATGATTTAACAAAGACTCGTTTTAATTTAATTATTGCATTTAAACAATTATTAATTATTGAGAAAAAAGAAGCAAGAAATGAACGATATATACTCTACTAAATTAATTGTTATTTTGATTCGTAGCGGATAAATAAGTGAAGACTATCATGAATCTTATTTAAAATAAGTAAAAAGATTCTATTTTTGTAGATTTTTTTTTAAAAATGGGTGAAAATTAAAAATTGTGTTGACATGGAGGGTATTACTTGGAGAATGTGTGAAACAAGGGTACCCGCCACCGTGGGTGGCGGGTTCTGCGACATTTCAGAGGTACCCCAGAACTCGCCGACGGGGATGGCGGGTTCTGGGTTCACGGGCACACCACAACCACATAATCTACCAACTTGTGCATCGATTTTTCCATTCGATTTAAACCGCGCAAATCATCTACTCAACTCAATTTATTTCCTTTATAAACACCACATTCAACCCATATTAACATACATTATTTACATATCTTCGTTATACAAATTTTTTTTTTACAAAATGAGTTGGAGAATTATACCGGGTCCTAATAACAATGAGTTATTATTCTTGGGTGGTGAGCATAGAGCAGCTCACTATTTTCAAAATCCACCGAGTGATGCTGGTATATTTAGAGCTAGAAGGGGTGATAAAATTTTTTGAAAACACATTGCTGGAAAGCCTATCTCGCATAATGTAATGCGCCAGATAAGGTTGGCGGGTTTCGGAGGTATTATCGATTATGGATATCGTACACTTGACTGTGGTCTCGTTACTGCTTTGGTGGAGAGATTGCGGCCGGAGAAACACACTTTTCATTTATCTATTGGAGAATGCACGGTCACCCTTCAAGATGTCCAGGTATTATGGGGTCTACAGGTTGATGGTGATGTTATTTCTGGCACTGATGAGTTGATGAGCAAAACTGAAATATTATTGAGGTTTGAACATTTAACTGGTTATTCTCTTAATTCACGCGCTGTGGAAGGTAGCAAAATTAATCTTGCTACAATTCTAAATGAAATAAGGAAAGACTTTCCTGACGATGCCAACGAAGAGCAATGTGTACAACGTGCTAGATTAATTATATTTTACTTAATTGGGGCAACTTTATTCCCAAATACGTCTTCCAACATGTTGCATGTTAATTTTTTAACCCACATTGAAAATTTAAGTACTTGTCGGCAACTAAGCTGGGGTAGTGCAGTTTTAGCGTGGTTGTATAGGCAACTTTGCAGAGCAACAAAAATAACCGTAACTGATGTTGGGGGTCCGTTATTCTTGCTACAACTATGGGCGTGGGAAAGATTTCCTACCATGGCTCCAATTGATAACCGCGTTATTGATTTTACAAAACCCTACGGTGCAAGGTATGTTAAAATAACGTATTAATTTTTGGTACCTGTATTATTTGTATTTTTAATTAAAAAATTTACCGATTAAGCGTTGCTTTATTTGAATATTTTTGAAAGATGGCAAGGCTGCAAACTTAGCTATGTTAACACCACTCCGCATTGCCTGAGCGCGTACCGATCCACATTACATTCGTTAAATGACAGGATGGTATTAACTTTTTAATCATATATTTTTAAAAAATTAGTTATTACAAGGTGTTATAAATTTAATTATATGTTATTTATTTCAGTTTAACCGGAGGCCTTATGATCATATTATCCAATATCTACCTGAAATTTGTACAAATGGTCATACGTGCTAGAGGAGTGACATATATCTCATCTGTTGGGAATACGTTGAGCCCCACTATGCTAGCAGGGTTTTACGACAATTTGGAATGGCTCAACCGATCCCAACAAGTGTACTACTAACACGGGAGGAACATTTCCGACTCCATTCCGTTGCTCGTAGAGGTGGAAGAAACAGTGATTGGAAAGAAATGCATAATTTTATGTTTAGGCATGGGAGTCGAGACATGATACTCTTGTGAATGGTAGTTACACAGATATGACAGTTGCGTCCGAATCATACATGAGATGGTATAGGGATCGTATAGTTACATATGTAACAAACCCAAGCCATCAAGACATAAACCCGCATGGGTTTCAAAACGAAGGGCAAAGAATGACAATGCTGGATTATTATTGTTATTATTATTATTATTATTATTATTATTATTATTATTATTATTATTTTGTATTATTAACATAGTTTAATTGTAGATGGAAGAGATGAGCCAATTTATCAAAGGTCAAGAGATGAAATGGGTACGGACATGGCTAGTCGTTATATGGAGTTTGCACATATTGATCACGGAGGCTATCTACCTACACATATGATGCAAAATCTAGTTGAGACTCAACTTCCACCTGTCCCGCAACGTTTACGTAGAAGGGGTCGGGGACGAGGGAGGGTTGGTGGTCAGGCTGTTGAAGAAAATGAGAGACAGCAGGATATGGGAGGGCAAGACTTTCATGGAGGGAATCAGTTTGAATCATCAAATTTAAGCTCTCCATACCAACAATTTAGCAACATGGGTAATCCAGATTTTTATTATGATGGAACATCAAACACCCCGTTTGAAATCGGTACCCAAAATTATGAGGAGGGGGGTACATCAAATACTTACGCGTCCCCTTAAACAAATTTTTTTAACCAGTTTCAACAGTCTCAGTCTGAGCCATTACCATATATCCCTCGGTTTCAATGTAAGGCCTCATTCCCGGAGACCTCACAGTTGGTCAATCATAGCATAAAACATCAAACATCACACATTTCATAAAATATTGCAGCGGAATTGAGTTAATAAAAACCATTCATTCTATTAATAATTAATGTTGTTAAACAATACATCATTGTTTTCTTGTATTACAAAAGACCCTGTTTCGTTGCATTACAAAATAACAATATCATTAAAGATGATTGGATGCCAATCTTGCCCTGCCGAGTAGCTTCCCCCGAGTGCCACCCTCAGCAACAATTACCTGTCAACTGAAAATGCATAAAAGTCAGCGTCGCTGAGTGAGTTCTAGTTTTAAAACGTTTAAAATACCTTGTAGGAGTTGTATATGAAAATATCTTTTTCAATAAAATACTTCCTTTACTTTTACACGTGAGCATTCATCATACATACATCAAGGTATAGACTTAATTATCTTTCATTAACTCACGTATTCATTCATTATCTTTCACTATACTCTGTATCCTGTCTCATGCAATACCCGACTAATATCCGAAGATCGACAGTACCGGGGTACATGACAAGGACTCGGGTCAATCTCATGGATTAAATCCCTTACGAGTCTTTTGTGACAACGCAGTCACTTACCTCAACTATGGCTTACGAGTCTTTTGTGACAACACAGTCACTCACCACAATTTTGCTTGCAAGACTTTTCATACTTTTCTTATGTTCCAATTCTTTATTAACATTAATCTTTCACTTTCTTTACGATAATACTTTACGCATACGAATATAAACACACTACGTAAAGTCACATTATACATAGTATAAAGCATCAACAGCAGCTCACAACATGCATCACCACAACAGACATGAACCAGCAAAACATTCCAGAACTTACCCGCTACATTCTACTTTCCAAGCTTTTGAAAAATCCTAAGTCCTTAGACAAATGCGGATGAACAGTAACCAAGGCAGATGAACAACTAATGCTGATGAACAATACTAATGCGGATGAATGCTTTCAGATTATTCCAAGTGTCCAACTAAATGCTGGTAGAACAAATGCAAATGACTGAAACAAATGCGCATGAACATTGTAGCAAATGCGCATGAATAAAATAAACGCGGAAGAACACTTAGGCGCATAAGCAACTAAAAATGCGGATGAACAAACAACAAATGCTCATGAACAAAAGAAATGCGGAAGAACACTTAGGCGCATAAGCAACTACAAATGCGGATGAACAAACAACAAATGCGCATGAACAAAAGAAATGCGGAAGAACACTTAGGCGCATAAGCGACTACAAATGCGGATGAACAAACAACAAATGCGCATGAACAAAATACTTAAATGCAGATGAACTAACCAACCTGCAAATGCACTTATGCAATTATTCAGTCCCCAATCCTCGATCAAACACATCCTTATCATGGATCTAACATGCTTAACATCTAGAGCAGGCATACAACCACGAAAACACCAACAGTCCTAACCAATCATGCTTATCCAACTGTTCAAAGCTTAAACTCAACATCACAAGCATCAACCACACATAAACCACCATAAAGCACCAACACAAACACCCATATGCATACGGTAAAGCATAAAACAACTGTAAAACCTTTTAAACATGCATTTTCAGCCCCAAAAAAGTTTAAAACACATAAAACCGGGGTCTAGAACTCACCTAGTGCAGCAAACATGCAAAACTCCTCCAAACTCGTGTGCACAAGAGTTCAAACGCCTAAAACAAGCAAAAACAGACAACAAAACACATAAACACATATAAATCTGTTTCATGGTCAAAACCCAACAAACCGAACCATAAAATACAAAGAACACTAACCACAAGCGAGAATCAGCCTCTTCTTCCCCTTGAAACCGAGAGAAATCGAATTCAGCTTCTTCTTATTCTGATTCGGTTGAACACCGTAGCAGCAGGAGCGATATGGGCAGCCATGCCCATATAAAGTGAACTTTTGACTTTTGTGTACTTTTACACAAAACACCCCTCATCTTTGGCTTCTTTTTGCTTTCTTCTTGATACTTTTATTTTCTTTTTGTTTGACCGAAGTTTCGGGCGTTACAAGTCTAGCTCCCTTAAAGAGGTTTCGTCCCCGAAACCTGTCACTCTTCGAATAACTGTGGGTAATGCTGTCTTATTTCATCCTCCTTCTCCCACGTAGACTCGGAACCCTTCCGGTGTTTCCACTGCACACGTACGAGTGGAACCACTTTATTTCTCAATCTCTTCTCCTTCCTGTCTATGATGGCCACCGGTTGCTCCACATAATTGAGTCTTTCATCCACTTCGACATCCTCCAGTGGCACGATCATATCTTCATCGGCCAAGTATTTTCTCAGATGAGATACATGGAATGTCGGGTGAATTCCACTTAGCTCATCAGGCAATTCTAGTCGATAGGCCACCTCCCGTAGTCGTGCAACGATTCGGAAAGGCCCTATGTACCTCGGACTCAGCTTGCCCCTCTTCCAAAACCGGATGATTCCCTTCCAGGGTGAGACCTTTAACATGACTTTATCACCCACGTTGAACTCGATTGGTCTACGCCTCTTATCGGCATACGACTTCTGTCTATCCTTGGCTGCCTTCATAAAGGCTTTGATCTTTTCTAGCTTCTCAGTCGTAGCCTCGATTACCATCATGCTTCCCAACTCTTTCTGCCCAATGTCTCCCCAACACACGGGCGTTCTATATCTCCTACCATATAGCATCTCGTAAGGTGGCATGCCAATGCTGGCATGATAGCTGTTGTTGTAGGAGAACTCTGCCAATGGTAGATGATCATCCCAACTTCCTTCGAAGTTGATCACACATGCTCGGAGCATGTCCTTGAGTGTTTGAATCATCCTATCAGACTGACCATCTGTCTGAGGATGGTAAGTCGTACTGATGTGTAGCCTCTTCCCCATCGCATCGTGGAATCTCTTCCAAAACTTCGATGTGAACCGAGTGTCACGGTCTAACACGATAGACACCGGCACACCATGACGAGCTACAATCTCTTTGATGAACAGATCTGCCAACCTCTCGGATGAATACGTCTCGCGGATCGGTAGGAAGTGAGCACTCTTTGTCAAATGATCAACTATTACCCAAATTGCATCATACCCCCTTGTCGTACGTGGTAACTTCGTGATGAAATCCATGGTGATGTGCTCCCACTTCCACTCGGGTACATCCAACGGTTGGATCTTCCCGTATGGCTTTTGATGCTCCGCCTTCACTTGTAAGCAAGTAAGGCACTTACTCACATACTCTACTACATCGCGCTTCATACCCGGCCACCAATAGTCTTTCTTCATATCTTGATACATCTTAGTGGCACCTGGATGAATGGAGTATCGAGTCTTATGAGCTTTGTCCATAACTCGTCTCCGTAGATCACCGTAGCGGGGAATCCACATCCGCCCAAAGCGGGTTCTAACTCCGTGGGTATTTTCTCCCAACTCCGTGACAAGGCCTCTCATCCTTTCAGAGTTAAGGCGATCTTCCTTCAATGTCTCATCCTGAAATTCTTTAACCTGTGTCATCACGTCAGAGGTCATCACCAATTGATAAGCCTTCACCCGGATTGGCTCGGGTCTCTCTTTTCGGCTGAGGGCATCAGCCACTACACTGGCTTTACCCGGATGGTAGTGGATTTCACAATCATAATCCTTAATCAGCTCTAACCACCTCCTCTGCCTCATGTTGAGATCTTTCTGCTCAAAGAAATACTTTAGGCTCTTGTGGTCCGTGAAGATTGTGCATTTCACCTCGTACAGGTAATGCCGCCAAATCTTTAATGCAAAGACCACAGCTGCGAGTTCCAAATCATGCGTGGGATAATTGACCTTGTGGGTTTTCAACTGTCGGGACGCGTAGGCTATTACTCTCCCACGTTGCATTAACACACAACCCAGTCCCGAATAGGAGGCATCCGAATACACCACTAAGTCTTCACTCCCTTTGGGTAATGTCAAAACAGGAGCTTGAGTTAATCTTGCCTTTAACTCCTCAAAAGCATCCTCCTGTTGTCGTCCCCACATAAACTTCACCTCCTTGCGAGTCAATTTAGTCAAAGGTGAGGCTATCTTGGAAAAGTCTTGAATGAACCTCTTGTAGTAGCCCGCCAATCCCAAGAAACTGCGAATCTCGGATGGCGTCTTAGGAGACTTCCATTGCATCACCGCCTCAACCTTCGCCGGGTCCATCATAATTCCTTCAGAATTCACCACGTGACCCAAAAATTGAACTTCACGTAACCAAAAAGCACACTTTAGAGAACTTCGCATAAAGCTTCTCCCTGCGAAGCGTCTCCATTACTTCACGTATGTGGCCGGCATGTTCTTCTTTGCTCTTTGAATAAATCAAAATATCATCAATAAACACAATCATTGATTTATCTAACATCGGCCGACACACTCGATTCATCAAATCCATAAAGGCAGCTGGCGCGTTAGTCAGACCGAAAGACATAATGAGGAACTCGTAGTGTCCAAAACGCATGCGAAAAGCTGTCTTAGAAATGTCTTGCTCCTTAACCTTCAACTGATGGTAACTAGATCGGAGATCTATTCGTGAGAACCAGCTGGCACCTTGGAGTTTGTCAAACAAGTCATCTATTCTCGGTAAGGGATATCGATTCTTCACTGTTAACTTGTTTAGCTCCCGGTATTCTATGCACATCCTCATACTACCGTCTTTCTTCTTAAAAAACAAAACAGGAGCACCCCAAGGAGAGATACTCGGTCGAATGAAACCCTTGTCCAATAACTCCTGCAGTTGAACCATCAACTCCTTCATCTCGGTTGGAGCTAATCGATACGGTGCCTTGGCAACGGGTTAAGCACCAGGTATCAAATCAATCTGAAACTAGATCTCGCAGTCCGGTGGCACGCCTGGTAAATCTCCTGGGAACACGTCTGGAAAATCACAACACAACTGGTACGTCGGACAATTGTGGTACTGACGCATCCACATCCTTCACATAAGCCAGGTAGGAACTACATCCGCGTTTCATGCACTTCTCGGCCACGACCATCGAAATCACCTTCGGAACTGTAGTAACTCGGTCACCGTAAACCGTTACCGAACTTCCATCGGGCGCTGTCAGTCGAATCATCTTTTTGCGACACACGATGTTTGCCTCATAGGCTGCCAACCAATCCATCCCTAGAATTACATCAAATCCACCTAGGGGCATCACAAATAGTTTAGCAGAGAACCTATGGCCTTCTAACTCTATGCCACAATCCTCAATCACATCAGAAATTCTGGTAGACTTACCAATAGCAGTTTCTACATCAAATGACTCATCAATTCTTCTACTACTAACAGGTTGCTTAACACAGAAAGCAGCAGAAATGAAACTCCTACTAGCATCAGAATCAAACAATACAGAGGCACAAGTTTGGTTTACTAGAAACATACCCGACACGACATCGGGATCCACCCTGGCCTCCTCCCGGGTCATTGTAAATGCTCTAGCGCTTGTCCTCTGCCCTTCACTCTCTGGTAGAACAAATGCGAATGACTAAAACAAATACGCATGAACACTGTAGCAAATGCGCATGAATAAAAGAAATGCGGAAGAACACTTAGGCGCATAAGCAACTACAAATGCGGATGAACAAACAACAAATGCGCATGAACAAAAGAAATGCGGAAGAACACTTAGGCGTATAAGCAACTACAAATGCGGATGAACAAACAACAAATGCGCATGAACAAAAGAAATGCGGAAGAACACTTAGGCGCATAAGCAACTACAAATACGGATGAACAAACAACAAATGCGCATGAACAAAATACTTAAATGTGGATGAGCTAACCAACCTGCAAATGCACTTATGCAATTATTCAGTCCCCAATCCTCGATCAAACACATCCTTATCATGGATCTAACATGCTTAACATCTAGAGCAGGCATACAAACACGAAAACACCAACAGTCCTAACCAATCATGCTTATCCATCTGTTCGAAGCTTAAACTCAACATCACAAGCATCAACCGCACATAAACCACCATAAAGCACCAACACAAACACCCATATACATACGGTAAAGCATAAAACAACTATAAAACCTTTTAAACATGCATTTTCAGCCCCAAAGAAGTTTAAAACACATAAAACTGGGGTCTAGAACTCACCTAGTGCAGCAAACAAGCAAAACTCCTCCAAACTCGTGTGCATAAGAGTTCAAACGCCTAAAACAAGCAAAAACAGACAACAAAACAGATAAACACATATAAATCGGTTTCATGGTCAAAACCCAACAAACCGAACCATAAAATACAAAGAAAACTAACCACAAGCGAGAATCAGCCTCTTCTTCCCCTTGAAACCGAGAGAAATCGAATTCAGCTTCTTCTTCTTCTGATTCGGTTGAACACCGTAGCAGCAGGAGCGATATGGGCAGCCATGCCCATATAAAGTGAACTTTTGACTTTTGTGTACTTTTACACAAAACACCCCTCATCTTTGGCTTCTTTTTGCTTTCTTCTTGATACTTTTATTTTCTTTTTATTTGACCGAAGTTTCGGGCGTTACATTCAACAGACGTTTCCAGATGCTTCACGGTTTTCAAATGCATCACCGTGTCTGTTTGACTTAAATGAGTTAATTGAAGAAGATTCTGATGCTCCTATTCCTACCCAACCTCGTCAAATGTAATATAAATTAATGAAAAAAAAGAGATATGTAATGTTTTGATATTTTTTATCTATTGTTTATTTTAGTAATCATGTTTTGATTTATAAACAACCAACAAATAAAAACACATAAGCATGATTTTATTAATACTAAAACACAAATACAAACTTATTTCTAATGACAATCTTCATTTGAATATTCTGAATCTGATGAGTGTTCCCCTGGATATGGATTAAAGTTGTGTGTTGTTTCTACTTGTTTTTTGGGACTGTCATAAACATAAGCACTTTTCAATACTTCTGGGTCTTCATTTTTCTCCGGGTTCATCTGCGAGATCAACTCTGGGGTCATCTCTGGTTCTTTATCTGGTTGAGGACGGTCACAAGATGTCTATAAAATTAAAAATAGATAGAATATTCAAACATTTTGGTAAATAACCAAAAGATCAAAAGTCGAAGTTAATAATATAATCTTACACATATTAACATATCGGTCTTGAAAAAATAATGATACTCTGTTTTACCACCGCAACGGAAGAAATTCTCACCGGAACGAAAACTTATTAAAGAGTTTTTGGTATTGGATGAAGAAGATGAAGATGAATCCATGATATTGGATGAAGAGTTTTGATGTGTGTTATGAAAATGAGGAGATGAGTGAAGAGAAATGAGTTAGGAGATGTGATATATATAGGAGGATTTGAGGTGATACAACTTACCAAGGGTTCTACTAACAAATCAGAAACATACAACTTTATTAACTGCAATAAAAAATACACACAATAAATAGTTCTTAAAAAACATAAAGCAGAAAATCATGGATGCGAGTTTGGACACATATTCATATTGTGACCCGTCTGTCTACATATGGAACATCTACGTATAACATGCTCATCTGGATGACAACGAACATCCATTTCATTATGTATCCTACGGGTGCGTCGCCTACCTCGTTTCGTGGTAATCTTTGATGGATCTCCTCTAATCCTCCAACCTGGGTCCGACCAATAACCAGGGTGACGAAGCGGGTAAAAATTCCCATTATATTGTTCCTGATAAACTGCAGTAGTGTATACCTGGTGCACAGTAGTAAGAGGAGATAAACCTCTATGTCGACATACCGCAATTGCATGTGAGCATGGGAATCTTTGTATTTGCCACTTACCACATTTACAGGTTCTTTCTGCGAATTCCACAATATAATCATTTCCACCCACTTTATTTGTATGTAGCTTTGACATAACCCTGTACCTTGCCTCTCTGTAATCAAACTTCGTTATCACATGTTCTTGTGAAGTGATATCACGACCATGAAATAAACGCCACATGCGAGGGGGTAACGGTGTGTTGCAAGTTGTTGCAATCTCGTTGTGGATTTTGAATTGTTCAATGGTTTTCTCAAACGTGCAATTAATAATAGCCTTTATTGGCAAAAGTCTTACCCCTCACAACGTGTTGTTAAAACTTTAAGAAATGTTTGTCGTTAGGTTACCCCACCGACGTTGGTTTTTGTCATGTAGCAGCGTCCATCTTCTTTCTTTAATGGCTTTTAAATAATTCCACGCTTTCGGATTGACTCTTTCCATTTGACTGACAAAGTATTCATACTTCCTTTGTTGGGTGGCACTGCCGATTAACCAACAAACTTTTTTCAAATTGAAAACCTTGAATTTATGCATAAAGTTGCTACGACATGTCGGAGACAAAAACGATGAACTGTGTGGGATTTCAGGTCTTCAAGGGAGTTCATTGCGTTGATGATTCCTTTGTGTCTATCGAAGATAACACACAATTTTTTCCCCGTACCCACAAAGTTATGATTAACTCCAATGTGAGACCAAAACTGCTGCAAAAACCAACTCCAACTTTCAGTTGTCTCTTCATCCATAATTGCATATGCTACTGGTACTACGTAGTTGTTTGCATTTTTGGTAACAACAATCAACTTTTTAGCATGGTAGGATCCTTTCAAGAAAGTCCCGTCAACATATATAACAGGCTGACAATGCTTGAATGTCTTGATTATCGGACCAAATGCCCAGAAAACGTATTTAAACGTATTGCATTGTGAAGAACTGGCTGCATCATGTAACCATTCCACGATAGTATGGTTCTTTTCTTGTAGTACATTGATGTACTTAGGTAATTCTTCAAAATTACTATCCCAAGTACCATAAATATTATTAATAGCAGCCTTTCGAGCATGCCATGCCTTGTTATATGATACATCAACATTCAGAGTGTCTTTTATATGTGCTTGAATTTGTTTGACGGGAAAAGTAACATCTTCGCGAATAAAGTGGATGATCCGAGTTACAATATTTCTCGATTTCAACCCTCTGTTATTGTTGCCAACGACACTACCAAAGCAGTTGTGTCCATTCACCCATCTTGATATTCGCCACATGGTATGATGGGTGGGTTTAGTAGCATACACAAACCAACTACATAGAGGACCAGTGGGAAGATCACTTTTGTACTTAGGGTTGGTGGTGTAGCATTTTGCTCTATAAGTTGTAGCTTTACTTTCAACCACAAAAGGTTCCCTATTACGTGTAACATTCCATAGCTGCACCGCATACTTGAGTTCAGCTTTTGATCTAAAATACATACCAACACGAATTTCTTTGAAATCCTCATTCCATATATCCATATGGTCTTCATCATCAAAATCAACAGCCTCATAACCTCGTAGTTGTTGTGGATCTTCAGAATAGTTCACATCCCCGTAGGATACTACTGCATTAGCCACAGAATTGTTGTGGTCTACAATTCTGTACACGTCTTCATCGTTAGTTGATTCATCCTGCGATGGAACCAATTCAGTATCTTGCGATATATCATCATCCGAGTTATCAAACCCTTCGTTTTCATCGTCATTCACATCAACATTTGATTGTTGAGTTGTAAAATATTCCAGGTTGAAGTTGCAAGACGGACCGGCTTGATGATCGCGTAGTGGATCCATACAATTGGATTGTTGGACAGATGGTATTCGCTGAAAAATAACATAAATATTTCCAAGGAAATTTTCAATGTTATCTGCCAAATGATACAATATCTTAAGACTTGCATCGTTAAAAATTTCAGAAGTTTGAGAAAACACACCATACGTGTAAAATAATTTGAATTTCAAATTATAATGCTCTCTTTCAACTTCAAGATGACCGTAAATGAAATCAACAAATGATGCGTATGACATTCTTTGATGAAGAACAACAGTGGTACTTCGGGTTGAAGCATCGCACATAATATTTCCATTCATAAAAGAAACATCACCACCCCAATACAACTGTAGAAAATAAGGTCGAGACATACTGAATTTTTTTATAATGAAAATATGTAAATAATGTATGTTAATATGGGTTGAATGTGGTGTTTATAAAGGAAATAAATTGAGTTGAGTAGGTGATTTGCGCGGTTTAAATCGAATGGAAAAATCGGTGCATAAGTTGGTAGATTTTGTGGTTGTGGTGTCCCTTGAACCCAGAACCCGCCATCCCCGTCGGCGAGTTCTAGGGTGCCTCTAAAATGTCGCAGAACCCGCCACCCACGGTGGCGGGTACCCTTTTTTCACACATTCTCCGAGTAATACCCTCCATGTCAACACAATTTTTAATTTTCACCCATTTTAAAAAAAAATTCATTTTTGTAGGATATTGAAAAATATTATTATTCTAAAAATAAAAGTCAGATTACTTATTTTAAAAAAATGAATCCTCTATTAATTCTTGACATCATAACTAGGCCTAGCAATCATGACCCGTATATTAAAGTTTGGGTTGATTTGGACTTTATATACAAGTTAATGGGTTAATTTGGGTTAAATGATATTCTTAAAAGGGTGAAGATGGGTATACTCAATAAGAATAAAATAATTCAACGGGTCAGGATTAGTCGTTGACCAAAATAGAACAAGTTTTATTTTCTTAAAATCAATATAATCCTTTCTGTTCTCTTTTCATTAAATTCAATCCCGTGACAAATTGAACATTTATATATGTTAGGTCTAGAACTCATGTATAGATTTAGATGATCAATCAACTCTTGTAATCACACTTTGTAATTATTATTTGAATGATATGATATGAATGATTTTGATTATATTTGTGTTTATAAATTGAACAATATAATATTACATCTCATTATATATGTTATAAATATATGATATAATGTATTTCATATTGTATGTGTGAATGTGTGCAATGAACATCAAACTGTGTCAATTTGGAAAATTGACAAGTGTTAGAACAACTGCGGATGAATAAAGTGTTCTTTCGTAGATGTTATCAGGAATACAATTGAAGTGAACATCCGTAGATCTTCTGCGGAAGAACAATTCCAGCTGAACAAGTCAAAAGAATAAAGTGAAGCTACTGAAGGAGAAATTATCATGGAAGAACAAGTTCAAAGAACTCCTACGGAAGCATAATCACAGGAACAAGCAATGAAGATCAAGTGTTGCTGCGGAAGACTAAGTTCCTGCGGAAGAAGAAATTTATGCAGAAGACTGTTTAATACATGTATGATTTCACATCATCAAGTAGTCAACTAACAGAAAATCAACAAGTCAACGTGGCAGAACAACAACATTAATGGTGATGGAAGACATATATTTCAAGCGAATATTCCACGTCACATCAACAACATTATATGTATTTATTTCATTGTAAATCTTGAACTCCTATGCCGATAAATATGGCAAGGATTCAGATAACTATAGTTAGCTGAATTATAGCAACAAGTTAGCGAAAGATTAGCAATGGATTAGAAACAAAATAGAATAAGATCTCTATATAACATGAGATCAAGAACAGACGATCAACAGACGATCAACATACGATCAAGCAACATAAGCAACATTTACATCAAAACATCAATAGCAACAAGAAAGCATTACGATCATCATTCGTTAACACTCGTGGTTTGATTATTCTTATATTCTGATTGTTCTATTGTTTGATTGATTTCTAGTTTAATAATCTCTTAAACAGCAAGTGTTGATAATTCCACGATCAATACTTGTTCAAATCAAACCTGATAATTCCTGAACGATCCCTGGATTCACAATATAAAACTGTCCATCTTTACTCATATTACTTTTGTCAAAAACCGTTCAACTGTCAAAGGGGAAAACAACCTTCTGCAGAAGTGGGTTTTTGACAAACCTAAGTAGGGATGTTTATGGTCCGGTTCGGTCGGGATTTTTAGGCAAACCAACAGTTTACGGTTTTGTATAAACATAAATGCTGATGGTTAGATAGTTTGGTTTTAATGGTTTATACGACTTTCGTCGATGTAGTAGTTTTACCAACTTCGAATATAAAAACCAATTTTACAGTAAGAATTAATTGCTAGAAATTACTAAAGTTTTTTATTTTATTTATATCCTTTTCATGTTTTGTTTGTTGCAGTAATTATTCAAATCTATATTTTGCACGTTGTCTATGCAAAATTCATGCATTTAGTCGAAAATAATTATCATCCATTTATTTTAACTTTCTGTAACATTAAACAAGATTAACAAACATGTATGCCTATCATCATGTATTATAATAAGTAATGTTGGGTCTCAGTTTAAAACTAATATTAAACTTGAACTGTTGCGTCTAGTATACGGCATGTCCGGTTTATACGGATAATGGTTTAATAAAAATACGAGCCGTAAACCGAATCGGAGCATCCGGTTTTCAAACACGAACTATAAACCGAACCACCAAGTTTAAACCGGCCAAACTGAACATATTTTTATCGTTCTAGTCCAGTTTGAACGATTAGGACGGTTTATGAACACCCCTAGGCCTAACTATATGGTGTCGAAATTTTAAGCAAAAGTGACTTGAACCCATTTTGACCCATATCCATCCTGACCCATACCCATCCTGACCCATTTCTTAATCAACCCATTCTGACCCAAACCCATCTTGACCCACATCCATCCTAACCAGCCTACCAACCCAATCCAACCTGCCCATTTTGCCACCTATAATCATAACCATATCCCTCACCATCATCATTATCGTCGTCGTAGTGTCATCCTTCATCGCCCAAGTCCACCGTCAGAGCGTCTGTGTCCGTAGAAAAGAAAAGGAGCACTGGAAGAAGCAATTGTCCAAACTCATATCAAGTTATATGCCGATGTTCATTTGGTTTGTAAATTAATAGATAGATAATAAGTGGTAAGATAACTTTCTTCGATTTAAAAGGTCCTAAGTTAAGATGTAAATTTTAACAGTATAAGATGTAAATATATGTTATGTGATTAATAAGAGAAGACTATGGAGATTTTTGGTTCGCTGGAATTTGCTGGAATTGAAATTTGAAGAAATTGTATTTGGAATTCAAAATTTTTTAAAGGATTTGGAATTCAAGGTAATTGGAATTTATAAAAGGAATTTAAATTCCAAATGAATTTTTAGTGACAAAACACTTATAAAAGAATTAAAATTTATCATCCATTACAAACAGCCACCACCTCCATGACCACTGATCACCACCGCTACATACCACCGACCTCCGCCGCTAACAATCGATCGCGACCACCAACCACGTCCAACTTCCGCGCCCGTTGTCGAAAACCGACCGTACCCGACCCCTACCACCAACCGATCATGCCATCGCTAAAATCGAAAGTCGCTGTTGAGCGTGTCTAAAACCGACGCGGTTCGGCGAAGATGGTCAGTGGTCGGCCGCGGGTCATGGTCGGTGGAGGTAAGCGTTTGTCGGCGGTAGGCGCGGTTAGTGGTGACTATCGATTGTTGAGAACGGTGACGACACGATATATTGTCGGCGGGTTCGGGGGCAGGGGCAAACTAGCAGTATGTGGGGTGTCAAAAGGTTTTAGGTGATTCGTAACGGTCGTCAATCAAGGTCGACGGGCACCTGCGGGGGTCGGCGAATGGCAACGGCGGTTGGTGGCTAAGGTCGGTGGTCGAGGGTTGAGAGCGGCGACAACGGCTGGAGGTCGGCGACAATTGACGGTCGAAGGTGGCAGCGGTCGGAGGTGGCGGCGGTCAGAGGTCAGGGGTGGTCGGCGGTCGGGGGTGGCAGTGGTCGGAGGTAGGTGGCGGCGACGGTCGGCAGCGGTTAAAAGTTGGCGCCGTCAGTAATGGTTGTCGATAGTGTCGGTTAGCGGTGGGCGGGGGTGGTTGGTGGCGGTTGTTGGTGGAGGCAGGGGTCAATAGAATTTGAAATCCATCAAAATTTGGAAAGATTTTGAAATCTTTCATCCGAAGGAATTTGACAGATTTAATTTCACTTCCAATTCCAATTTCAATTTTTTCTTGACCAAACACGTTAAAATTGAAATTCAAATTTCAATTCCAACAAATTCCTTCCAATCAAACACAATAACTAATGGAATTCAGATTCCAATTCTATTAAATTCATTTGAATTCCCGTATACTAAATGTGCCCTAAGAGTTATTCACTAAAAATTTAGGGTAGGGTTATAGTAAAAAAGAATATTGAATCTAAAAAACATAATAATGATTTTGAGCTTGACACGTGTTCTTCTATTCATTTATAGAGGAGAGCAACTGTAGTCATTGTGTCAAATACGTCAACTCATTGTGTCTTGTAAGTTCATTGTATCAAATATAAGTTCATTGTGTCATATATCTTACATCCTTTGTTATACGTATTAATCATTGTGTTTTACATTTTAGATCATTTTGTGTTATTTTTTTGTTGTTTTTATAGATAATATAAACTCGTTATCTATCACTATATTGTACAATTAGAAGTACACAATAATATACTTTTACCAATATATTTTTCAAAACTCATAGTGTTAAAAATAACATAATGTGTTATTTATGTCATTATATTTTAATAGATTATATAAACTTGTTATTATCTATCGTTATGTTTTACAATTAGAAGTATACAATGTAGTTATTTCAACAATGTATTTTTTAAAACCCATAGTGTTCAAGATAACAAAATGTCGATCAAAAAATACAATGAAACATTGTTATTTTGTTGTTGTTTTTGATGTATTAGTTTAATTAGTTGTTAATTTATTATTGTGTTTTACATATTAGAGATACACAACAATGTTATTACATCATACTGTTTTTTTAGAAAAACACAATAGTATTCAAAATAACACACAATAACTAACAAAAAGACACAATGAGCTGAACTAAAAACACAATGACGAGATATGATCTTAAAACTCAAAAAAAAAAATTATCTTTTTATATAACAATAATATACTCATTTTAAAGATAAAAAACGTTTGTTTTTATGATTAATATTTATAAAAACTAATGTCATACATAAAAGTTACGAACGTTTAAAAAAATAAGAAAACTTACAAAAAGCCAACGAAAATGACTATTACTATAATACCCTATAACAAACTTATCCCTACAATGTGATCATAATCGTTGATTAAAGAGATTGATAGTTGAGATTATTTCTTACACTTTTTAGGTTTCTGTATTTGAACATTTCCTAATATTCTAAAAACTTATTCACCTTTATTGCTTTATATCCTTATATCCTTGGATTTATGTTGACGTTACAAACTGATAATAAAGTTCAACTGTGGGCCTCTTTCATGGAGTTTTTTTTTTTTTTTTCGTGTGTGTGACGTGTGATATGTATTTTCAAGGTGGCATACCGGCATGTTAAGATGTATTTATTGCTGTCTTCTTAAAAATTTAGGATCATTTATGGTGAGTATTTAATTATTTTAAGGTGGTTCGGTAGTAGGTGGCTTGAATTTTCTGGTGAGACCCAAGTTTGGTCCTTCATAGGTAAACACTTTAGGTGGCCAGTTACGACAGTGATGCGAAGCCCACTTCAGAGTACGAATGTATAGTGATGTTGGATGGAGATAGTAGGTCTAACTTAACCTACACCCCACGCCTTGCATTTAAAAGACCTCATGAGCCGTATTATCTTCTGTAGATTTCTGACGCAATGATATCACAGACCAGTTATAATTAGTCCGGTAACACTCATTTATGGTTGATATTTATTGCTTAAAAAAATTTGCGGTTGAAATACGAGGTACACATAAGCTGGAAGATGCGGTACACATATATTGAAATGTGTTTAGAACAAGTTTGTGGTTGATGCTAGAGTGAAATATATACAACTATACAAATTGTAATATTCATTCGTGTTGTCGCTATATGCAGGCTAAAAATCACGAAATGTTGTTTTGTCCGAGGAATAAATCGTTTATCCAGGGATATGATTTAACCAAAATGATTACCACTTAGTTACATACAAAACATAATTTCTTATTTACAGAAAATAAAAACGATAATATATACTCAACTAAATTAAGTGTACATAACGGGTAAATTAAATATGTGAATGTTAATAAGAATTTTATTCAAAAAATTTAAAGATTCTATTTTTATAGTATATAAAGTAAAAATGATTTTAAAATAAATTTTTTTTAAACTTTCAGATTTCAAATCGAAAACATATAGAAGACAAGAGAGTATGTTAGTTAAATAGTATTTGTATAAGTCAAAACTTTAATGGTACTAAAGCAATAAAATGTATTTAGAAAGGTAAATTAAAGTTAAAATCCCGAAAATAAAGAATAAGTTACACAATACTGAGTAAATTACAAATTATGTTCTTTATTAATATACGAAACTACATGATATGTCTTTTAGTTTTAATAATTACATTCAATGTTTTTTTTTTAAATATTGCACACCTAATTGTCCTTTACACTAATTTTAATTTAAATGTATAGTTTACTCGACTATGTATCTGAGGTGCATTTTTGTTATTTTATTTCCACATCTAATATATAAAACAAATGAAAAAAAATTAATAATTTTATATGAAAAAATAAAATTAAAAGATATCGGATCATTGGGTAAGTCGGTAAACCCTCATCATTCTTACGCTCAACACCATTAAATCCAGCATTCCCCTTTCTTTGATACTCCAATACCGGTCATCTTCACCACCACCTACAACATCTCACCCACATTGAAGCCCACTTGAAGTCGAACAAAAAACAACGGTATGATTCAAATCACTAAGTCGCTTTTTTTAATTCAATGCTCTTTGAATTTCCGGCTTATGTTGTTGTGTGATTAACGGAGCAACTCATAGTTCATTTTTTGGCTTTTGCAGTTATATAAGCAATTCAAAGAATCAACGTAATCTCCAAGTTTGTGTTCCTTATTGATTTTTTATTATTTGTTGGTATGAATAGTTGATAAAGTCTTTACGGGTATTTTTTGACGTTTATTGTTGATTTTCAGACCTTGTACTTGATTTATGACTTTGACTTTTTAGTTTAGTAAATGTTATTTGAGGTTGTTGCTGGTAAATTTTTGACAACTAGTCGAATGAAAGCACATTGAGATTGGTTTCACCGACTTACACAACCGTTCGATATCTTTTAATTTTTTTTCATTTATAATTTTTTATTTTTAATTTTTTTTAATATGTTAGTTGTGAAAAGCAAATGACAAAAATACCCCTCATGTAAGGGCGTACATAATTGAGTTAACTATACATTTGGATGAGAGTTAGTATAAAGGACAATATGTGTGTAAATCTTTTAATAAAAGAACATTATATGTAATTATTAAAATTAAATGACATACCATGTAATTTCGTATATTAATAAAGGACACAATTTGCAATTCACTCAAAAATAAAGTTAGATGATTATTTTTTCGGCCCAAAAGAATTTCATAAATTTCAATAATACACCCTTTGTTAATTTACAAAACGATTGGTTTGATATCTAAAACCAAATAAAGTCGGTTGGTTTAACCGGTTTAAAATATGTACTGCAAGTTTATCTTCGGTTTTTACTGTTTAATGGTTTGCGATTTCAGACTTAAATTAAGTAATTATGTAAATCAAACTAGCTAGTTGTTTAACATTTATATATAATTTTTATTATTTTATTTTAGAAATATAAAGTCATTTGTATATATTTGTATATATTGTATTCAAGAATATTGTGTCATATATCTTACATCCTTTGTTATACGTATTCATCATTGTGTTTTACATTTTAGATCATTTTGTGTTGTTTTTTTGTTGTTTTTATAGATAATATAAACTCGTTATCTATCATTATATTGTGCAATTAGAAGTACACAATAATATACTTTTACCAATGTATTTTTCAAAACTCATAGTGTTAAAAATAACATAATGTGTTATTTATGTCATTATATTTTAATAGATTATATAAACTTGTTGTTATCTATCGTTATGTTTTACAGTTAGAAGTATACAATGTAGTTATTTCAACAATGTATTTTTTAAAACCCATAGTGTTCAAGATAACAAAATGTCGATCAAAAAATACAATGAAACATTGTTATTTTGTTGTTGTTTTTGATGTATTAGTTTAATTAGTTGTTAATTTATTATTGTGTTTTACATATTAGAGATACACAACAATGTTATTACATCATACTGTTTTTTTAGAAAAACACTAGTATTCAAAATAACACACAATAACTAACAAAAAGACACAATGAGCTGAACTAAAAACACAATGACGAGATATGATCTTAAAACGCAAAAAAAAAATATATATATCTTTTTATATAACAATAATATACTCATTTTAAAGATAAAAACGTTTGTTTTTATGATTAATTTTTATAAAAACTAATGTCATACATAAAAGTTATGAACGTTTAAAAAAATAAGAAAACTTACAAAAAGCTAACGAAAATGACTATTACTATAATACCTTATAACAAACTTATCCCTACAATGTAATCATAATCGTTGATTAAAGAGATTGATAGTTGAGACTATTTCTTACACTTTTTAGGTTTCTGTATTTGAACATTTCCTAATATTCTAAAAACTTATTCACCTTTATTGCTTTATATCCTTATATCCTTGGATTTATGTTGACGTTACAAATTGATAATAAAGTTCAACTGTGGGCCTCTTTCATGGAGTTTTTTTTTTTTTTCCGTGTGTGACGTGTGATATGTATTTTCAAGGTGGCATACCGCATACGGCATGTTAAGATGTATTTATTGCTGTCTTCTTAAAAATTTAGGATCATTTATGGTGAGTATTTAATTATTTTAAGATGGTTCGGTAGTAGGTGGCTTGAATTTTCTGGTAAAACCCAAGTTTGGTCCTTCATAGGTAAACACTTTAGGTGGCCAGTTACAACGATGATGCGAAGCCCACTTCAGAGTACGAATGTATAGTGATGTTGGATGGAGATAGTAGGTCTAACTTAACCTACACCCCACGCCTTGCCTTTAAAAGACCTCATGAGCCGCATTAGCTTCTGTAGATTTCTGACGCAATGGTATCACAGACCAGTTATAATTAGTCCGATAACACTCATTTATGGTTGATATTTATTGCTTAAAAAAATTTGCGGTTGAAATACGAGGTACACATAAGCTGGAAGATGCGGTACACATATATTGAAATGTGTTTAGAACAAGTTTGTGGTTGATGCTAGAGTGAAATATATACAACTATACAAGATGTAATATTCATTCGTGTTGTCGCTATATGCAGGCTAAAAATCACGAAATGTTGTTTTGTCCGAGGAATAAATCGTTTATCCAGGGATATGATTTAACCAAAATGATTACCACTTAGTTACATACAAAACATAATTTCTTATTTACAGAAAATAAAAACGATAATATATACTAAACTAAATTAAGTGTTATTAATTGTACATAACGGGTAAATTAAATATGTGAATGTTAATAAGAATTTTATTCAAAAAATTTAAAGATTCTATTTTTATAGTATATACAGTAAAAATGATTTTAAAATAATTTTTTTTTAAACTTTCAGATTTCAAATCGAAAACATATAGAAGACAAGAGAGTATGTTAGTTAAATAGTATTTGTATAAGTCAAAACTTTAATGGTACTAAAGCAATAAAACGTATTTAGAAAGGTAAATTAAAGTTAAAATCCCGAAAATAAAGAATAAGTTACACAATACTGAGTAAATTACAAATTATGTCCTTTATTAATATACGAAACTACATGATATGTCTTTTAGTTTTAATAATTACATTCAATGTTCTTTTTTTTAAATATTGCACACCTAATTGTCCTTTACACTAACTTTAATTTAAATGTATAGTTTACTCGACTATGTATCTGAGGTGCATTTTTGTTATTTTATTTCCACATCTAATATATAAAACAAATGAAAAAAATTTAATAATTTTATATGAAAAAATAAAATTAAAAGATATCGGATCATTGGGTAAGTCGGTAAACCCTCATCATTCTTACGCTCAACACCATTAAATCCAGCATCCCCTTTCTTTGATACTCCAATACCGGTCGTCTTCACCACCACCTACAACATCTCACCCACATTGAAGCCCACTTGAAGTCGAACAAAAAACAACGGTATGATTCAAATCACTAAGTCGCTTTTTGTAATTCAATGCTCTTTGAATTTCCGGCTTATGTTGTTGTGTGATTAACGGAGCAACTCATAGTTCATTTTTGGCTTTTGCGGGTATATAAGCAATTCAAAGAATCAAGGTAATCTCCAAGTTTGTGTTCCTTATTGATTTTTTATTATTTGTTGGTATGAATAGTTGATAAAGTCTTTACGGGTATTTTTTGACGTTTATTGTTGATTTCCAGACCTTGTACTTGATTTATGACTTTGACTTTTACTTTAGTAAATGTTATTTGAGGTTGTTGCCGGTAAATTTTTGACAACTAGTCGAATGAAAGCACATTGAGATTGGTTTCACCGACTTACACAACGGTTCGATATCTTTTAATTTTTTTTCATTTATAATTTTTTATTTTTAATTTTTTTAATATGTTAGCCGTGAAAAGCAAATGACAAAAATACCCCTAATGTAAGGGCGTACATAATTGAGTTAACTATACATTTGGATGAGAGTTAGTATAAAGGACAATATGTGTGCAAATCTTTTAATAAAAGGACATTATATGTAATTATTAAAACTAAATGACATACCATGTAATTTTGTATATTAATAAAGAACACAATTTGTAATTTACTCAAAAACAAAGTTAGATGATTATTTTTTCGGCCCAAAAGAATTTCATAATTTTCAATAATACACCCTTTGTTAATTTACAAAACGATTGGTTTGATATCTAAAACCAAATAAAGTCGGTTGGTTTAACCGGTTTAAAATATGTACTGCAAGTTTATCTTCGGTTTTTACTGTTTAATGGTTTGCGATTTCAAACTTAAATTAAGTAATTATGTAAATCAAACTAGCTAGTTGTTTAACATTTATATATTATTTTTATTATTTTATTTTAGAAATATAAAGTCATTTGTATATATTTGTATATATTGTATTCAAGAATAATTACTTTTCTAAAAGTTTAATACTAAATGTGTTTTCTTGGATAAACAATTCCTTTTTTTCTAATTTGCAAAGTTAAATACATGAAAGTTTTTATGAAAGGTGCTCTTTAACGAGAGCATTAATTAGGGGTTTGTTATGGATACACATAGGGCCGCAAACGAACTGAACGTTCAGCGAATAGTTCGTGAACCGTTCAGCGGGAAGTTCGTTTACGTTCGTTCAAACGAACGAATATGAACACAAGCCGCGTTCGTTCATTTATGTTTGTGAACGTTCGATAATGTGTTCGTTAATGTCCATTCGTTAACGTTCGATAATGTGTTCGTTTATATTCTTATTTTTGTGTCAGTTATTTTTATGACTATTATATCAAGTATTTTTTGATATTATGTTAAGTACTTATTTATTTTTTATTGATTTTGTGTAATGTTTGTAATAAAAATATAAATTTTATTCTAAAATAAATCTATAATCATTTTTATTCGTTTGTGTTCGTGAGTTTCTTGGTGTTCGTCATGTTCAGGAACATTTATTTGTGTTTGTTTGCTTTTGATTGTGTTAATTTGTGTTCGGTAAGTGTTCGTGAACAGTTCATGAACATAACAGTTCATGAACATGTTCATTTTTTTAATGAACTAACACGAACAAAAAATCTCGTTCGGTAAGTGTTCGTGAACAATTCATGAACAAGTATATTTCTTAACGAACGAACACGAATAAGGCCTTGTTCGTGTTCGTTCGATTCGTTTGCAGCCCTGAATACACATACTACTCTCTCATTCTCTCTCTCTCTCTCTCTCTCTCTATATATATATATATATATATATATATATATATATATATATATAGAGAGAGAGAGAGAGAGAGAGAGAGATCCTAAGAAAACCAAATAGTTTTGAGAAAACCAAATAGTTTTGAGAAAACAAAAAAAAACTAATTCTAGCCAATCATATTTTCATTATTTGTTTATAACTATTACTTTCAAAGGGTGTTTTAGTAATTGTGTAAGTAACTTATTTTTAGTAGATAATCATGGTTGACTAAAATTCATTATTTTATTAAATGATTGAACAAATTAAGAATAATTCAAAAAATACATCGATCCTTTTCTTCTTCACCAGGTCAATTTCTTTCCGCATCTTTTCTTCTTGATTTAGTGATTTAATCATTACTACATAACAATTTTTTGAACAAATTGATTCTTCACAATAACGATGAAATCAAGTTAGAAAAAGATGAAATCAAGGTCAAAGGTTAGCAAGGAAGAGGATGTTATGAAATCAAGGTCAAAGGTTAGCAATGGTGATGGAATCAAGTTACAGGCTAACGAAGGAGGAAGATGAAACCCACAAAATCCATGAAATCTAAGTCTTTATTTGGTTCTCAATGAAATCGATTTATGAGGACATCATCGCTGATGAAGAAACTGACAAAATTGATTGATGCTCTTGCCACCATGGATGAAGACATGTTTAACTTGGGTTTATATTTGTAAGTACGGTTCCATATATGTAACTTCAGATAAAGGCAACTCAAGAACCGGAAGAATGGAGTGTCAGGTTACATATACGTAACTTTGTTATATTAGGATTTGGTTTTTTGCTCATTTTTATCTTCGTCAAGTTACATATATGATTTACATATACGTAGGGCTGCAAACGAACCGAACGAACATGAACAATGCCTTGTTCATGTTCGTTTTTTAAGAAATATACTTGTTCATGAACTGCTCAAGGACACTTACTGAACTAAATTCTTTGTTCGTGTTCGTTTATTAAGAAAATAAACATGTTCATGAACTGTTCACGAACACTTACCGAACGCAAATGAACACAATGATAAGCAAACGAACACAAACAACTGTTCATGAACATGACGTACACAAAAAAGCTCATGAACACAAACGAATACAAATGATTATAGATTTATTTTAGAATAAAATTTACTTTTATATTACAAACATTACACAAAATCAATCAAAAACTAAACAAGTATTTAACTTAAATATAAAAAAAATACTTGATATAATAGTCATAAAAATAACTGACACAAAAATTAAGAATATAAACGAACACATTAATGAACATAAACGAACACATTGTCGAACGTTCACGGACGGACATTAACGAACATAAACGAACACATTATCGAACGTTCATGAACATAAATGAACGAACAGGCTCGTGTTCATGTTCGTTCGTTTAACTAAACGAACAAAATTTTCTTGTTCATGTTCGTTCATTTACTAAATGAACGAACATAAACGAACTTCTCGCCGAACGGTTCACAAACTGTTCGTTGAACGTTCAGTTCGTTTGCAGCCCTACATATACGTAAGCATGTTAGCATATGGGTGCATGTCTATTCACTGTAATTTTCTATAGATTCTAGGGTTCTTTTTAATGTTACGTATATGTAACTTATCAAGTTACATATAACTCAGTATATGTATAAATCAAGTTACATATACATAACCATGTCTACATATGTGCAAATTTCCAAGTTTAATAAAATGTTTTGCACTTGTTATATGTGTTATAATTACATATACGCTAATAAAACGATTGTATATACATAGCAAAATTTATCAACGTGAATTAGTTACTAAGAAAATTTGATATTTTATTTTGATGGTGAAATTGAAGCTTGACTGGGTGACATATATGTAACATACTGTATCATAAGTGTGTGATACTATGTTACATATACGTAATATAGTGTTACATATCGAAACAGACTATTATATAACGTGATTACGTACACGTAACTCAACTGGTGTTCAATTGTTTGTTTTCTTACTTCATATATATTCGGTTACTCCAATATTAAAAAATTAGTAAGAGCTAGTGTTTAAATTTGTTATAGAATAATTGGTGAATAGTAGAGAGTAAAATATTTTATTAATTTGAGAGAGAGGAGAAAGAGTAAGTAATTATAGAGATTAGATTAATTAAATAAAAGTTTCTATATAATTTATACATGTGTATTGCCTATTATACCTTATTAACTTATAACTAAGTCATTTAGACCTTATTTATTTACAATCTTACCATTGTATGATATCAACCATTGATTACATAAATCAACGGTGGATAAATAATTTTTTTGGTTTTCTTGTAAAATATGGTTTTATTAGGAACTCATAGATCTGGGTATTCTAATAACTAATTTGGATGCTCATATAACTCAATCTTTAATAATTATCGATGATGTCAAATCATGTGTTACAAGTGACTGAAGCTTGAATATACAAGTTATTCGAGCTTGAATTATTAAATTTATATCTATCTTTTTATAAAGTTATAATATGCATGGTTCATTGGTCCCCTCATCTTTAAATAACCCAACCACATAAACACTATATTTTTTTATTTGTTTTGATTTTTTTTTCGTCACCACTCATGACTTTTTTGTTTTTATCTTATAATTTTTAAAAAATAATGTTCAAAGAATAAATAATGTTCATAGAATTCCGAATAAACTGTTGCAACGTTCATATTTATCTATATTTTGGCGTAAATTCCATCCAAAACGGAGTTGTTAACGATAATATATATTTCATTAAAGCAAGCACGTATAAGCCGTTAAAGTTGTTTCAAGATTTTTTTTACAGTTCTTTTGTTTTGTTTACAAACTTTACAACGTTTTGGTTTATAGAATCCGGATTTGTTGTTTATTCTTATTAACGTTTAGACGTTAACTTTTTCACAGAGTAAATATTAATGTATAAATTATCGAAGCCTAGACTTATAAAATTTAACACCATCGTGCATCGTATGAGTTTCACCCTCTAGTTGATTATAAACGCCCAACTGTTCCATTATTTATTCTTTAGTGGTCCTCTTTCATGGAGGTTTATTTTTGTTTGATTTTTCTAGAGTGTACGTGATGTATATTTTTAGGGTGGCATGCTACATGTTATGATAAAAGTATGGTCTTAGTCTTAAATTAGTAAGATCATTTATGAGTACTATTTAATGTTTTAGGAAATTTGTGGTCATATGATCGAGTGAAATACGAGGCACACACTTAGAAGTTATGGTACACGTATACTGAAGCGTGCTAAAATAAATTTGTGGTTGTAATGCTGTATGATCATGTGATGAAATACAACGCAATATTCGTTTTCGTTGTCATTGTATGTAAGACTAAATCCACGTTTTAGTAATGTTTTGTTGGATGAATAAATCATTTATTTTGTGATATAGTTTAAATGTATAGCCAAAATGTACAAAAAAAAAGAGTCTTAATGGCACAAAAATGGAAAGGAGTTATCTATGTATGCTCAACTAAATTTAGTGTTATTATTGTACATAGTGGATAAATTAAGAGTCCAGATAAATATAAATATTGTATTCAGGACATAATTAAAGTTAAAAAAAAAACTATTTTATTATTTTAAGCCAAAGGAAGTCAGATTACTTATAGATTTACACTTTTAAATTTCACAAAATACATATTATGTGTTTATAACATATACGAAACATATATAAAACAAGATAATATGTTAGTCAAACAATATTTATTTAGTTTTAAAAATAATACCACAATGATACTAAATAATAAAAACTTAAATTAAATTCAAAATCTTTGTGGGATTGCCAGAATATGGAAACTTAATTGGGAAGTATATCAATATAGAAAGATAAGATGTAGGGTGGGATCATTCGTCACAACCTCGTTGATGTATGACCTATTTTGTTACTTAAGTCTTATTTAAGGCAGCCACAGCCATAAACGATCAACAGTAGGACAAAAAAATAATAATAAAGATGACACTAGTAGACGTTCTACATATGAAAGATGGCAATGGAGATTTAAGTTATGCTAGCAATTGTTTTCTTCAGGTATCTTTTTATTCATACATGTTTTTTTAGCTTTTATTTAAATGATTGTTTCTCAAAGTAATTTATACTTAATCATAAGTTTCTTTTTAGGAAAACGCGATACAGAGAGCGTTGCCATTTCTAAAGCACACGATTAGGAGTATGGCTAACCATGATGTCTTCTTCGATGGTTGTTTCATGATCGCAGAATTAGGATGTTCATCTGGTATGAATGCGCTATTGGTGGCATCTTACATTATTGATATAGTTCATGATGTGTGCCAAGAAAATAATCGCGAGACACCACAGTTTCAAGTGTGCTTAAATGACCTCTACGGAAACGATTTCAACACTGTTTTTAAACTATTACCCAACTTTTATGAATATATTAAGGAAGATAAGGGAGAAAATATCGGTCATTGTTTTATCTCAGCTGTTCCAGGTTCCTTTTATGGTAGACTTTTTCCCGACAAGAGTTTGCACTTTGCTCACTCTTCTTATAGCATTCAATGGCTTTCTCAGGTTTGTAATATTCAACACTATAGTTATCATATGTGGTATGATTATTACTTAAATTACCAGCCAGAAAATCAAACAAGAAATGTATAAGATACACTAGTTTGAAAACCCTCCGCCATATATTATCAAAGTGGAAAATCATTTATACTCTCAAACAACAAGTTTTGTGGGAAATAAATTTGCATACATGTGTCCATGTCTAGGATTCCCCTTTAACCATCCATTTAAGATCATTTCAGGTTAATTTTGTGGTCATGTAAATACCAAACACGACCTATTTTAGATGATAAAGTACTAAAGCCCATGCAATAATGCAATATGTGAATGTGTAGGTACCTGAAGGTATTGAAGATAATAAATTGAATATATATATTTCAAAAACAAGTCCTCTAAGTGTAGTGCAAGCATATGAAAAGCAATTTCATACAGATTTTACAAAGTTTTTACAACTGCGCTCAGAAGAAATAGTACACGGTGGACACATGGTTTTAATATTACCTGGTCGGAATAAAGTTGATTCAACTAGTGACGATTGTTGGAGTCTCTGGGATTTACTCACGAAATCACTTATTGAATTGCTCAAACAGGTATAATGTTTGTTTGTATCCGAATTCTAACTCAAACTAAAGAAGAATGTGCTCTCTAATTTGCTTTAGCCACTAACTTTTAATGATATATCAACTACTATATAGAAGTTGGTTTCGAGAATCAGATATTAACTCATTCAACCTTCCATTTTATCTACCACACGAGAATGAAGTTAGGAACCTTATTCAAGACGATGGATCATTTTCTCTTGATAACATGAATGTTTATGAAGTTAGCTGGGATCCACATGACACTGATTACACAAATACAAACGGTTTAAAAGAGCTCAACCACAACCATGGGAAAAACATAGCAAAGAAAAGCACAGCAAAAGTGATTAGAGCAATTACAGAACCATTGTTGGCTTCTCATTTTGGGGATTCCATAATTGATGTGCTTTTTGAGGAGTATGAGAAGCATGTGGCAGAATATTTAGCTATCAAGAAAACAAGGCAACTTACTATTGTCATTTCATTGACAAAGAAATGAATAATTCCAGTGTTAAATTCACTTTCTCTATATTGATTAGGTGAATCCTATCATTATATACATCATGAACAAACTTGGAATGTATATTTGGACTAGAGCAAACTATTTTTATATTTTGTTGTCACAGTAGGGTTTTAATCATTAATGCTATATGAGAAGACATGAGTGGTTGAGCTAAGAAAGAGCTAGCAGATCGTTGATGATATTTATGTCATCAATATCATTTTTTAGTTTAGTTGAATTCATTTAAAATCACACATAAATACAAATTAACATTGTCACAAGATAGGTGGTGTGGAGTAACACGCTCATATAAGACCGTTTCATTTCTAGCACCTTCAAAAATTGGTGGTTTAAGGGCGTGAAGCCCCCTGTACCAAGGGAATTTAAAGGGGGTAACGCCTCATTGTAGGGGTCTAGTGGCAACGCCCCTTAGTGCATGGGGTACGAGAGGCAAAACCTCTTGGGGGAGTCAGTTATCCGGTCAACGTGTATTTTAAAATGTTAGTTATGTATTGAAAGTTACTTTTATATGTATGATTGATTGAAAGTTGCCTGGAAAATGATGATTATTAGGAACTGAGGTAAATGGGTAAATGATCTCGACTGATGTTCGCCATTGGTCACGTCTATGGAAAAAATATATATAAGCATGTAAACCATGCAAAGAAAACATCATTTCAAAGTAAAAACGATTAGGGTAACCCATATTAAATTAAAATAGTAGCTTTTTCGACCAAACTTTCACCATTATGATACCTACCGTGTTTTTCATTCATTAAAACAAGAAGAAATGTAGTTCTAATACAAACATCATACACATGAGCTAGTGTTACCGGATACGATAAGTCACTAGTGAGTCTAAGACGATAAAACACTCTTAATAAGTCCACATTCGCATGAAATTGTGAATTGCTATCGCTCTATGTAATAAGTAGTGTGTGTGTAAACTGAACATCATATCCATCTTCAACCACGTTGTTAATGAATATAAAGGATATTGAGATTTTTGAAATTAAGAACATCTCTTAAAACTATAATGGTATAATGGGACATGTAAACCAAAAGAATTATACTTCATCAAATGCACAAGTGCTAACATGTCTTTAGAATGGGTGATACTTCATAATATGAGACCTACTACCAATCATATGAGTAATTGTCAGACGTTAAGAACCAACCACGACTAGCGATTAATCTCCTAATCTGCAAAACCTCTAATATTACTTCATTCTCATTCGTGTTATCTTCAATGTAGAATAAAACAAATCTTTTTGTGTGTTTTTGTACAAGTATTAGCTTGAACTGAATTTTTTTCGATAAATTCACATATTTTAAAGCATACACACGTTTGTTATTATCAAAATCCAAGATTAGACACCAAAGAGTTGGTCACGTAGAATATGCGTATACGAATGCACTAATAAGACTTAATTGTTGACACGTGACAGGATATCCGCTCGTGTAGAACCATATTGTCATGTAACTCGAGCTAATTTGACTTGAACAACTCACTTGTTGGCTCGTGCAAACATAAATCATCGAAACTAAGAAAAACGAGCCTGACTCTTTGAGCCACAAGCTGCTTCAAGTTAAAGGCATGCCAAGCACAAGCTCAGACCTAAGTTTGTGACTTTCTGGCTCGGTTGGAAATATCAAGAAGATCAAGACCAACCCTTTCGGCTGCACCCTAGCTTAACAAACAAACCAATAAACAAAAACGATCAAATACATAAAAATTGCATTTTGGCAATTGATAAAATCTTGAGAGGGTGCACAATAAGTACGAACAAGACCTGATAACAAACCAAATGTTCTCATATCCGCACCCTAACTTAAAGATCATATTTGACACACGTTTCTCTTCTTCTATATATCTCTTTTTGTTCTTTTGTTTTTTCTTCTCTTTATCAACTCTACTATGATTTTACAGCAACATAGCATGGCCGCCCTTGTTACATAACTTCAAACTTTTCCGCTGACATGGAATCTCAGTTTGTAGAACTTCCGATGGGTTCAATTCCTGTGGTTTTTTGGCAAAATGTAGCATCTGTTGCGAGCATCAGTCAGCAACTCAGCATACGGTTCGACCGTAACACATGGATGCAATATAAAGGTTTTTTGACCATTTTTCCTGCAAAATTAACATACAGGTCCTTCAGGAAATGGATGCGCACTTGTGCTTATAAGGAATGCTATTGATAATCTTTTCTTTTGCTATCATTTTCTGATGGTTTTTGGACAGATTTATAAATGGGGATTTGTCTAATATGTGAATACATGTTTTTTTGTTTCATGCAACTATAAATCTACAAATGTTTTGGATTTTGAGTGAAGCGATGGAGAATTCTTGTATGAAACGAAAAATAGATTCATGAAAAAGATGAAAGATAAACAATGTATCTACAAGAGGTGGCAAGATGATCAAGTTATGCACGCTGGGTAACTAGTCAAAACAGGTTCAGGTTGAGACGCATCATGTTAGTGGAGGATGGAACGGGTCAGATCTGGTCAAGTGGGGTTGACTTGCGAACACTTTTTGTCCTTTAAAACTTTTCATAGACTATTGATGCACTGGTTATGATTATAAAAATATATTATTACAATAATGATCTAAATCTCTGAATAAAAAAATTCCAGAGTTCTTTGTATTTAAAATTGACTTGGACAACCCGCACCCCATAGCTAAGATTTTAAACTGACCCATTTGAAACACATTCATATAAATGGTTCGAAATTGCCAACTCTAGATGTTGTTTTGAACCATATTAGCCATGGAACCAACGCTCTTGTTAACAATATTATTTAAAGATAAGGGCTTTACCTTCACATGGGTACTTGGGAAGGCAGATGTTCTCAAAGTTTCTTGGGTCTCGTCCATTATTTTACGCCTTGGGATACTCAATATAAAAGCTGCTTGATCAGGTGTAGCAGCCATAGATGTGATCCTGTACCCACTTTCCCATCTACGGTGTATTCCTTCACTTGGGTAAAGAAAATCAAGTTCTACAACCTAGATGTAGTTAATTACCAAACTATAAGCACTGTACCTTCATCATTTGCCAATTTAACATTCTGCTATAACTTTAATAGATTCGATATAAACACATAATCATACCTGATCAGAAAATCCCGCGTTTCTTGACATCACGACACCCCAACGACTGCCAGCCGTAGTCATTGAAGTGACATGAAATCCTTCTTTCCATTTTTTACTGATCCATTTATATGGAAACAATTCACTCACTTTATAGGATTGTTGAGTATAAGGTGTTCCTGAAAAAATACACAAATGTTGAAAAAATGTAAAAAAAGGTAGAAAAGTAACCATCTGATTTTTTCCATAAAAAAGAAGAAAAGTAATCATTTAGTGTTTTTTCATAAACAAAAGAGAAAGGTAACCATTATAGGTGGACAACATGCCGGTTGATAATGGGTCAAGACAGAAATACCTTTGGATTTCCATTTTGGAACTTGATATCTTAGTACTATGACTTGAAGTCACACTTATGTGTGCTTAGTCTCAGATAAACCGATTCTGCTAATTATATAATTAGTTTTAACAATCTATTTCGTACCAACTGCAACAATACTATCAAAGGCTCACATAAAATTAGCACTTGCCACTTTTTAACCTAATTTGAGATGCTTTAATTTCCATTCCACAGATAGTCTCTTAACTTTTTTACTTCACTGGGTAGTTTTATATATTAATGTTTCAAAAGCCAAACACTTAAACATTTTACGGTATCATTATTGCAAATTTAGACAACATGCGCACGTCCAAACACAAATTTCTATGATCCGTTTTATTACAGTTGATTATCTTAACCTGATTAATCAGATAACACATAGCCACCTTCGTTGTTTCGTAACATACATCCAAAAAAACACCCAAATTAAGGTCAATGACCCAACAATTTCTAAATGTAGTGATTTAAAAGAATTTAGAACACTTAAAAGTACACTTCAAGAACTTTCTAACCGTTTGACCCGTTCTGTTTTTGGACAATTTTAAATTTTACCTGTTTAGATCAGATATAACCTATTGGCGCATTTGTATATATGTGGGTTGAAATTGTAAAATAAGAGTATAAGACATGCTACAATGGAAGAAAATCTAACCTCTAGACATAACAACCAAGGAGCTGCCATTAGCTGCACCAGCTACTGAACTGATGTAGAAGTTCTTCTCCCACTGTTCCATAATCCATTCCTGAAGAAGAATTTATAAATTATTGTCAACAATTAAATGGAAAAATGTTGAATTTTAAATAGGTAGAAGATTTGACACAATTTGAATAACCTTGTGCAGAAAAACTGGTGAAACTTCATAAACTTGGGAAAAAAATCCAGTTCCCGCGTCCATAATTAAGGCCCAAAGATTTGAGGCCGATGCCACACAGCTTATGTATAAACCGTCTTCATTACCTTTTTCTATATGCTGGCGAAGTCTTGCGTCTGCAACATTGTAGTGATATCTGCAACAACAAAAATGTTTTAGCTGGAAATACCATATGGTCGATATTATTCTTCAAACCAAGTTGGATAATATCTCTAATTGTAGACATTCTTGTTTAATTAATATAAAAAGAATATACACGCACACATACAAACAAGTTGAGTAAACAATCATTGATACAATGGATAATATATAACCGAAAAACCAAATGTCAGTACCATCCATTTTTAGAATTTAATATATATTTTATTTTTTTGTAATATACATGATAACATATCTTTTTGAATATATCATTAATGTTAATAACACAACACACCTTTGCTTCATTGGTCGACGTGCATTATAAACAGAAATCCATTGTGTAGCAGGACTACCTAATCGTACTTTCTTTTTTGGCTGTTCATCTTCTTCCAAATTAATAGCTAATCTACCCCGTTTCTGTCCAACCTAAAGAGACAAAACCACAAAAGAAAGGTTTATATCTAACACTCCTTAATCAAATAGTATAAACATAATTAAACGCAAAAACCTTTAGTGCCCCGTCAATTCTAATTGATCTTAATGATGTAACCGGTTCAATAAGACTCTCAAATAAAGAGATAAGTTTCGGATAATTAGGCTCCTCATCAAATTTCAAATTTGTAACTGCTTCAAGAAAATGTTTAAATGGAGCAGGACAAAAGCAACACATCAACTCAGGTGATGTTGCCATTTTCTTTTTACAAACAAGAAAACTCTTGTTATCTCCCTGTAATGTAAAATTACAAATAGACAGGTTAAATAAGAAAACAAAAAACAAAAAACAAAAACAAAAGTAACAAAGTGAAAAGCATGAAACTGACCTGGTAACCTTGCCATGGTAATCTTCCTTTAATGAGAAATATTAATGTGTATGCAAGTGACTCAAGGTCATCCCTTCTACTTCCTGTTCGACCTAGATGTGCATGTACACTTGCATATCTTATTGTGCCTCTGTCAAATAACATTGTTGATGAAAATTTGTATATTAAAAAGAACTAATCATTAAATACAAAATACACACAGAAAATGAACCTGAATATATCTGGCCGTTGATCATATTCGACATGCTGACTAGATGTTGACTCTTTCCATTTTGATGCTGAGACACGCAGATAATATGTTAATAACACTGTCCAATCTTTAAAAATAGTAAAAGATATGATCATAGAATAAATCATGAAAAGCATACCTAAACCAAGATCAATAAGATATAGTTTCTTTTCATCTACAGATCCTGGTTGACCAAGTAAGAAATTTTCCGGTTTCACGTCTCCATGTACAAATCTTAATATAAAAAGCATAGGTCAATGAAATGGTCAACGAAAAGTCTCTTTATATTGGTAAATACAATGTTTAATGCCTTACGCCCTTACCCCTTCGAGTGAAGCTTTTCAAGAATTGATATTGACTCAACAGCAATGCAAGCCACTATACTTGGTGACATCCTATAAAAAGAAATAAAATGAACGATTAGTGAAAAATTATGCATGTGGGAAGGAAATATAAAAAAATCAAATAATCATCTTACGATTGGCCTAAAGAATTCCAGACATCCCAAAGACTAGGTCCAAGCATGTCCATAACCTTGCAAATAAAATTATATATACAGATTATTCAACTACAGAATGAGTGTTGCATAACGACAAAATCAAAACTCACCAGAATGTAAAAATCACCTTGCCGTCCCTTGTAGTGAACCCATGGAATTCCATAGCATCCATTCAACGTGCTTTTGTAACATAAATTAGATCATAATGTCATAACTTGAAGCTCATATATGTAATTACTATATGCCTCCAAATATTTTTAAAATTAACAAATAATTAAATACCTGTAAACTTGCCACTCGTAAGGAGGGCCATAGTTGCAACCCTTACTATTACGATGCTCAAACTTTAATGCTACCTATAAAAATAGAAACTCCAAGGATCAAATTTTGGGTGGTGTGGAGTATGACAAATAATTACGAAAAAGAATATTTTGTTATTGTTTTAACATACCTCAACTGCATCTGGCCCTGTTCTTTCGGTTCCACCACTTACCCTCCTACCAACATAAACCTGCCCAAAACCACCCTTCCCCAACTTTCTTTCAGTCTTATATATAGGAGAATTACCAACTTGTACCTGCATCAACCCGACAACACACTTTAACTTACAAATTTTATATGAAGAACACTTACTGATTATCTAATTATTATGACTTCAAATCTAAAGAACCATTTTTTCATATTCAGGTAACAGATTCTGCTTGTAATTATTTAATGGTCAAATAATCAGTTCAGAAAACAAGTTGAAACAAAACTGATTATCTAAAAGTGATAACAATTAGTTATTTACCCTTTCAGGCACTGCAGGTGTGTTTCCTTCTTCTTCAACTCCAACTAATTTATTAGCACTTCCACCCTCCATGGCAAAATCTTTATCCGCAACCACGTCTGCTCTATTGAAAACAGGCTGACCAGCTCCAAGAGCCACGGGGTCAGGAGCAACTTCACACCGTGGTTCCTGGTCCAAATCAATCAATCTAACACCTCTGCCTCTGCCACCAACCGCCGGCCTACCTGGTGTTGCCGCCACAAGCCCTTTTGCTACACCCGCAGCATCACCTCTTCCCCTTCCGCCACCTGTCTTCCTTCTGGTTCTGGTTGGTGCGGTGATGTTTTCGGTTGGGTCAATTGGTTGAGTGGCAGGTTGGAGATCACCTAGCCTTTTTGACCTCCTTCCTCCACTTCGCAGTTGTGGCATCATCACCCATGCATTTTATATCAAACTCATATCCCTAGTGGCCCGTTTACAGCCTTCAATTATCTATATAAATTAACAAACAAATGTTGAAGAAAATGAATTAAAACCAACCAATAATAAAAGACTTCAATGCCAAAATAGTACTCAAACAACAGAAATGAATATTAGAAACAGCGTAGCTCGTAAAAACAGTATTATCTAAATCTCCAGGCATCAAGGAATAAATACAAAACGAATTGCAAGAATTAGACTAGACAAGTTGCTTAATCAGGAAGCAGTATGTGTCAAAAATTGTACCATTTATAGCAAAAGCACCGGTAGATATTTATAAAGATTCTGAATTTTGCTTCAAACCCGATTCTTTTGGGACCAAAAATCTCCTAATCCAACAGCATAAAAACACATAGATCCTAAAGTAAACCACTGTTTCTGAAATCATATCAATTCACTCAATGTATGCATAAAAAACGGATAAATCCTTAACAGTGATATCAAATATGAATGAATGAATAATCAGCCAAAATGGGTAACAAAATCGAACAGCTTGATGATGCGTAAATCATGAAACCTACTAAATTCGATCATCAACAATCCTACAGAGTCAAAACATATTCACACATCGAAATGATGAATCCAAAAGCATTAAACAATCAAAAACACCAATCCGTAGATCGATTATACCTCAGGAACCGCAAAATCAAGATGATCGGAGCCAAATGCTTGATCGATAGCCGATTTCCACAACAAAAACCTAACTTCTGTGAATCGATCGGCTCTCGGATCCTTCCGGTAAGAACATAAATCGATCTCTTACCTCTTATTTTACCTTGTCTGTTGAGGATGAAAGACGTATCAAATCGTCTGGCGCAAAGATCAATAGTTCTTGTTAGTTTAAGGATTTAATGAAGATTAAACAATAGGAAATGATGATCGATTTAGGGCAAATGAGATTTGATTTGATGATTAGAAATGATAAAACGTACATATTGCGTTATGCGTGTGTGATTGTTGCGGCTATCGGTGTGTGTCTCTCTCTTCAAGTATTGCTATTGCGGGTGGTGTACTGGTGTCCGTCCGGATCATCTGTTTGAGACCCTTTTATATTTTATACAAAATAAAAAATATTTTTTATCTAAACATAAAACTTTTAACAACAAACGTACATTTATTTTTTATCTTTATTCTTATAGTTAAATTAAAAATTATTATTTTCTCCCTTCTTTCTAATTATATAATATTTTTATACTTTTATTATTATATTTTCTCTCTTCTCCGCTCACAATCGTTTTTAAAAATATCAAAAAATTTATAACAATCAAACAGCATTTTCTTAAATTTACAGATGAACAGTACTCTCTATTTCACTCACAACCACTTATAATCGTTTCATATAGCAAAAAGATTATACTCACAAAGTTACAAGAAACCGAATGTGAGTATTCTTATTGTACTTTATAGGGTCAATCTTATCAATTCATGAGAACGAACAACATGCATTACCATGCCAATATGTTGCGGTGTGAGTTGGATTTAATGATAAATTCACTTAATGTTAGAGTGGTGAACTCGTGCTTAAGATTTATGGTTTGAACCTCGTCTGTATGTTAATTGTGGTGTAAAACAAGGAGTATGTTAGGTGAGTGATGTGATTTTTCGTTTTAGTCTTAAAAAGAATAAAGAAAATAGAAGAAAAATATGTTACTGGGTTGAAAAATAAAAATAATTCTAATTTTTTACGAAAATGCAAGAGAAAATTAAGGAAGATGAAGCATGCTACATGTGGCCTTGAATATGGACCAATTGTTATTATAGTAATTTTGATATCTAAAATTTATAGTAATAATTATATATTCATTGGATGAATCAAAAGTTTATTCTCGGTTGACCATTTTAGATTCGTGTGAACTTATTTCACATCTTATTAACATTAAGAGCTTTAACGAGGGCTGTGATTGGTTTTAAAGGTGGAGAGAGTGTGAGGCCACGGGGAGTTTTGACGCCCTCCGCCACCACCGCCACCACCTCCTTTTACACCGCAAATTTTCGTTTTCACAGTATGTTCTCGTCGGGTGTTTGTGTTGTTGTTTGTGTGTGTGTGTGGTGTACTGGTGTAATGAGACATGGTGTGATAACACTATCGCCATCAAATTTGAGCATATGGTGCAGTATGACATTACAAAATTTGATATGGGGGTTTCGGGTGTGGTGTGGTGGTGCGGCATTGGTGCCCTCTCCACCTTAAGATCATAAGTGTGGTGTATTCGAGGGTTGGGGAAACCTGGCTTAGGGTGGGAATACCAACACCGGATCTAGTGACACCAAAATTCTCAAAACCTAATAGAATTTCGCCAAGCACCACAGAGATTTATTTCGTTGTTGTGACGGTTACTAAGGGGAAATCGGGAAAACAGTAAAAAAAATTAGAGAAAATAGAGTAAAAAAACATCCTTCATCCTGCAAAACAGTAAAAAAAATTAGAGAAAGTAGAAAATTTTAATGTGACGCTGATGTGTTACCTGGAGAAAACAAAACGACTGCCAATGACACAATAGTAATGTCGTTTATAGTTATAGTGATAAAGGTTTGCCTTTTATGTGTTAAAATTTTGAGTCTCGTTTATCACTAATTGAGGTTCAAAATTTAAAGTAGAATCGATAGATTTGTGAGTTGTTGTAAACAAAGTGCAAGACCGGTGAAGGTTAATGCAACTGTTTCATAAGGTGGAGGGTGTAACACTTAACAGATGAAATGGGAAACCGGGCAGATGAAACAAAGAACAAAATTAAAGAACACACAAGAATAAAGAAATTAGTTTTCAAGGATGATGTATATTGCTCTCAAGTGTTTTTACAATTGTTACAAGGCTTAGTCTTAAGGACTGATTACATAAAACATTTTATACTACATCCTACAGCCAGCCATACTTTGAAGGCCAGTTAGAACACTAATATAGACAACAATATCAATATAAAGTCAAAAGGCAGATTGTCTTTTGACTAGTGACTATAACATGTCATAGCTCACATCCTAATCTATTACAAAAAAAAAGAAAAAGGTACAAGAGTGAAAAGTTACAGATTGTAAGACCATGATGTACAGTTAACAAAAGTATGGAGAAATCACCAACTTATACAAGTTTTCAAAGATGACAACGGAAAGTAGTTCAACTTTTATCAAAAGTATGTTAGAGAAAGCATGTTTTCTCTGTCTTCTGAAGAAATCAGTTTTCAGGCCTTGGAATACTTTGTCTTGAAGCTTCGAAAGTCTTCACTTTTGGCTTTGGAAGAATTTGGTCTTTGGTTTCAGAAGATTTGACACTTAGTGAATGTTTTTGTGCATTTGTCAAATTTTCCGAATCAACTTCCTTGTACTTCCAGATTACATGCTAAAAAATATTTGGTTAGCATCAGTCTCTAAGATAACTCTTACAAAAAGTATTTAAGAATAACATTTTAATAGAACTTCAAAATTTATCAAGAAAGTTTAAAATCTCAAAATGATAATCTAAGTGTTAATATAATTACAAACAGTTATATCTCTTAAAAAACGCTCAATTACAGAAATATAGACACACTCATGCGTGCATACATAAAACGTTATATGAACGTATACAAAATCTAACACATACGTGTAAGATTAAAATCAATGAGATCAATAAGGATGAATTTAACCTACTACATGACTTTTGCTCTATAAAACCAAAATATCTAAAACTTACCTATCTTTTTCATGATTTTCTTCTCAAGATACATAAATAACACGAACCAATAATCAAAAAACAACAAAAAAACAATGGCTCACACCTCAATCTTCTCATCGACCTTCATCCATCTTCAACCTTCAACAACCCCCATCCCCCAAACCCCTTCATTCTCCCTCAATAATCCCACAAAACCTCACAACAACACCTTCAATCTCCAACCAAAAACCCTCCGATTGCCACGTGTCGCATCGATTCCGTACACTCCGATCAACGTCGATTACCTCGAATCGGAGTTCAGCGGCCATGGGGCCTCGTTCACGACCCTCGGCGACAGCTGCGTTGTCACGATGCGATTGGACAACGGCAGTGTGGCCACTCTCGTGCTGCCATGTGGACTGATTACGTCCTACAAGGCGCCCATGTGGCATGGGGGATTGCTGGAGCTGCTGCATACGACGGTCGCGGAGGCGGAGGACGGCGGTGGTGCGGTGGTTCGTGGTGGCGTTTCGGTGGCGTTTAGATGTGATGGTGGGGATGATGGTGGGGTGGTGTGGTCTCCGACGGTGTGGAGTCTTCGTAGTGTTGGTGGGAGTCCTGATGAGTCTATTCAGGTGAGTGCATTGAATGTTTGTACTGTACAATTGCACAAGCTTTACCCCGATCCAATTTTAACCAATTGTACATCGCTAAATACGAATATTGAATACGTTATAGAAGAAAGAGTGAAAAACTATTTACTTTTACTGAGTCATTCCATATGTGGTTTTATGCGAACGTGTTCGAGGGCGAAAAAGTCTATACGCTGTCTAAGTGGTCTTATGCTGGCGTATAAGAGGGCGTAAAAGCTTATACGGGTGTATACGTGTGGTTATACAACCGTGTAGATATTTTTTAAAATTGTAACAAATTAGTTAAATGAGCATAGGAGTAAGTTTAGTGCCAATACTGCATTTAGCCAACCCTAACGTTGAGGATAAAACGTTAGACGGCACGAAAATTTGAAGATCATAGAAAATTATTTATTTATTGAACATTCATTTATCGAGGTTATACTGTGGGACACAATGTGTAAATCTTGTTTGATGAATCGGGGCGGAAAATAGTTCTAGGACTAGTTAAAACTGGTTGGATTGATCCGTTAGATATAACTAATTCTATAATAGTAGTAATTAACTAATTAATACAACATGGTAAAATTACTTGGTTGGGCTTGAAAGGTTCGGTCTTTTAACTGTCATAATTGTCATGTCTAAACCGGACCCATATTTTTGGGTTATTACTTGTTATAAGAGGGTTCATAGAATGCATAAATCTTGTTTAACGAATCGGGCTGGAAAGTTCTAGTACTTGTTAAAACGGATTGGATTGATCCATTAGGTTTAATAATTCTATAATGGGTTTGGTCACTATGTTGTAATTAATTAATAACTAATTATATGATTAAAAAATACTTGGTACTAAAAGGAAAAACTTTGGACCGGCCCCAAAGGTTAAATCTTTAACTAACTGTCATGGTCTGGTGTAGTTTAGAGAGGGTGTGCGTTTTTCCGTTCAAAAAAAAAAACTTGTCATGTCTGAACCAGGCCAAAATTTTAGACTTTGACTAGTTAACAAAGGGTTCGGGCCTGAATATATACAAGGGCCCGAATTGGATGTGTTTTGGACGACCTTTAACTAGTTTAAAACCATTTTATTTTTAACAAATTATTTTTTTATTTATTTCTCTCTTTAACAATTAAATATAATATAAATCATCTTATTTTATTCTAGGTAGAATTGACTAGCATCAATTCAGAAGCCAAAATTGAATTCAAACACACTGTGACTCTACAACAAGATGCCATAAGCTCAGAGATTGTTATTACCAACTTGAGATCATCATCACTCCAAGTAACGGGCTCGGTCATTGGTCACTTAGCCGTGAGCACCCCGGAAGCATCTTATGCAATCGGGCTTGAGTACTCTAATTACTTCGTTAAGCCGCCAATTTTCTCAAACTTCAGCATCATTCCTCCTGATTTCAACAAAAATGATTTGGGTTGGGTTCAATCGGGGTTCAAACAACTTTTTTCAGGATGGGGACTCGGAAGCCCGAAAGATAATTTAAATGATGGAAGCGCAAAAAGCGAGCAAGAAGATGAAGAGATTGAAGGTGAAGAAGAGGATAACTACAAGCATTTAACTGAGAAAATGAGCATGATCTACACAAGTGCTCCTAGGAACTTCACCATCATGGACAGGGTAGTTCTCTTACAGAACACTGGTTTTATTTAAAATAGAAAGGACAACTCACATAGCTATAGTGGCAGAACCAGAACTTCTTGGGCGGGGTCGAACTTATGTTTTTTCCCAAAAAAACCTTGTTTTTGTACAAAATCTGATGAATTCTAGTGAGCAGATGGTTAGGGACCTGCCTTAGACCCCTTGGTTCTCGCCAGTGGTAAAAACAACTGACCAAGTACTAATAGAAAAACTCATGCGCGTTGTGCCTTGCAGGGTAAAAGGAACTCGGTGGTGGTGGGTAGAGAAGGGTTTAATGAATTGTACATGTTCAGCCCTGGCTCGAGCCATAAACCATATGGCAAGTACGCGTTTCTGGGCATCGGTCAAGCTGCATTGCTCAAACCCGTGACCATAGGTCCCGAATCTGAATGGAGAGGCGTGCAGCACTTGCACAACCCAAATCTTTAAGTATGTGTACATTATATTACATGTTATGTATAAAGTATTATGTGAACATTTAATAATAACGGTCACTTGGTTTAGACCACTGTTGACAAATGTTTTCAACCTCTCATTTTAGCTCCTAAAAGGTTCTGTTTAGGTTTGAATGGGTAAATCATTCATCATGAAAGTTTCTATTTATAGAAAAGCAATAATAATTAATCGTTTGCCTATTGTTTCGCTTGCTCGATAGCCTCCCGTTCTGGCCGCTAATTCACAAACTAAACAATAATCAGATTTTGAAGTTTTTTGCTAAAATGAAATCTTATCAAAGTAGGTGGTGAGGGAATGTCAGGTTCCCAACCATCTAAGAATGCATTGAAGGGCACGGGTGGAAGTAGTGGGGTATCATTCTCCGGTCAAAATATAAAATTTGCACGACGAACTTCAAGTGGGCGTTATGTCAACTTATCAAAAGACGCCGTTGATACATCCAGTGAGGCATCAGGGGATTACGCGAATTACACTGTTCATATCCCGGCCACCCCTGACAATCAACCCGAGACATCAGTGGCTACAAAAGCCGAAGAACAATATGTTTCCAATTCACTTTTTACTGGAGGTTTCAATAGTGTGACTCGAGCACATCTCATGGATAAAGTGATCGATTCTGAGGTGACCCACCCGCAAATGACCGGGTCCAAGGGTTCATCATGTGCAAGACCAGCTTGTGATGGCAAGGTTATGAAGGATGAGAGAGGAGTTGATGTTGATCCTTGCGAATGCAGGTCCGTTTATAATTTGCAGGTCCCGTACTAAAAACAATTTAACAACTCTAGTTTTTGTTCTTTTTACAGGTTTAAGATTTGTAGAGATTGTTTTCTAGATGCACAGAAAGAAACAGGGTTGTGTCCCGGATGCAAAGAACCTTATAAAACGAACGATGGAGATGGGTCCATCGGAACATCATCATACCCGGGGCATGACGGGAAACGTACATCGTTGACAAAAAGGAACAAAAATGGGGAGACATCAGGTACTTATGGTGTTGGAAACGCGTACTGGCCACCTGATGATGGTGGTAATGGGAAGAGCGGAGGTGGTGGTCTAGGAGATCCGGCTGATAGACCGTGGAGGCCACTCACTCGGAGACTACCGATTCCAACAAATATCATCAGTCCGTATAGATTATTGATAGTGGTTCGTTTCGTTTTGTTGTGTTTCTTTTTGACATGGCGAGTTACGCACGTGAATGATGATGCAGTGTGGTTATGGTTCATGTCAATTACATGCGAGCTATGGTTTGCGTTTTCTTGGATCCTTGATCAAATCCCAAAACTTTGCCCGATAAATAGGTCCGTTGACCTCCAGCTTCTTCGTGATAAGTTTGAAACTCCAGATAAAATCAAAAACCCGGAGGGTCGTTCTGACCTCCCTGGTGTTGATTTCTTTGTTTCAACCGCTGATCCGGAGAAAGAGCCACCGTTGGTCACCGCCAACACCATCCTCTCTATCCTGGCCGTCGAGTACCCTGTTGAGAAGCTCGCTTGCTACATATCAGATGATGGTGGTGCACTATTGACATTTGAGGCAATGGCAGAGGCTTGTAGCTTAGCTGATCTATGGGTTCCGTTTTGTAGAAAACACGACATAGAACCACGGAATCCCGATACTTATTTTTCATTGAAAGGTGATCCAACCAAGAACAAAAAACGAACAGATTTTGTTAAAGATCGAAGGAGGATGAAACGGGAGTATGACGAGTTCAAAGTGAGGATTAATAATTTGCCCGATACAATAAGAAGAAGATCGGATGCTTTTAACGCGAGGGAGGAGATGAAGGTGATGAAGACCATACGAGACAGTGGTATTGCCCCGACCGAGCCAATAAAGGTCAAACGGGCTACATGGATGGCCGATGGTACTCACTGGCCCGGTACATGGGCTAACCCTATCCCAGATCATGCCAAAGGCAACCACGCGGGTATATTACAAGTGATGTTAAAGCCTCCATCTCCTCACCCGTTACATGGGTCAGAAGAAGGTCTTGTCGACTATTCGGATGTTGACATAAGATTACCGATGTTTGTATACATGTCACGAGAGAAACGCCCCGGCTATGACCATAACAAGAAAGCCGGAGCGATGAACGCACTTGTACGTTCCTCCGCAATCCTGTCAAACGGGCCATTTATCTTGAACTTAGACTGCGATCATTATGTATACAATTGCATGGCAGTTCAAGAAGGGATTTGCTTCATGATGGACGGCGGTGGTGAAGACATTTGCTACATTCAATTCCCTCAACGGTTTGAAGGAATCGATCCTTCAGACCGTTACGCCAATCATAACACAGTCTTCTTTGATGGAAACATGCGTGCACTTGACGGGATACAAGGCCCTTTTTACGTGGGAACTGGATGCATGTTTAGACGTTTCGCATTGTATGGATTCGATCCACCAAATCTCAATTTGTTATCACCCGAAAGCAAGGGTGGTGACCGAACAGAATCAGCTGCAGAGACACAAGCATTGAAGGCAACTGATTTTGATCCAGACCTTGATGTCAATGTCCTACCAAGACGATTTGGAAACTCGATACTCTTATCGAATTCCATACCTGTAGCCGAGTTCCAAGGACGCCCGCTAGCTGACCATCCCGCAGTAAAGTATGGTCGGCCTCCGGGCGTCCTCCGCAACAGTCGTGAACCACTTGATGCCACGACTGTTGCCGAAGGCGTATCAGTAATCTCCTGCTGGTACGAGGACAAAACGGAGTGGGGCGATCGCGTGGGTTGGATCTACGGATCCGTGACCGAAGACGTAGTTACAGGGTACCGAATGCATAACCGCGGGTGGCGATCGATCTACTGCCTCACCAAACGAGACGCCTTCCGCGGCTCCGCACCGATCAACCTCACCGATAGACTCCACCAAGTCCTCCGATGGGCCACCGGCTCCGTCGAAATCTTCTTCTCGAGAAACAACGCTTTTCTAGCATCAAAACGCCTCAAATGGCTACAACGATTAGCGTACCTCAACGTCGGCCTCTACCCCTTCACATCTCTCTTCCTCATCGTCTACTGCTTCCTCCCAGCACTCTCACTTCTCTCCGGTCATTTCATCGTCAAAAACGTCAACGTCACTTTCCTCATCTACCTCTTGCTAATGACCTTATGCCTGATCGGACTAGCGGTGTTGGAAGTCCGGTGGTCGGAAGTTTCGCTAGAAGACTGGTGGCGAAACGAACAGTTTTGGCTCATCTCCGGCACGAGTTCGCATCTAGCTGCCGTCGTTCAAGGACTTTTGAAGGTAATGTTGCATTCAACTCAAATCTAAACAAAATATACAAAAATTCAACTGTTTCATCATCATTGATTGGGGATTTTGTAACAGGTGATTGCTGGAATCGAGATTTCGTTTACCTTGACGTCAAAAGCGGTTGAAGATAGTGACGATGCATACGCAGAACTGTACCTAGTGAAATGGACGTCGTTGATGATACCTCCGATCGTAATCGCGATGATCAACGTTCTGGCGATGGTGGTGGCGTTTTCGAGGACGATTGGAAGTGTGACGCCTCAATGGGGGAAGTTCATGGGCGGTGCGTTTTTTAGCTTTTGGGTGTTGGCGCATTTGTACCCGTTTTTCAAAGGGTTGATGGGGAGAAGAAGGAAGACGCCGACGATTGTGTTTGTGTGGTCGGGGTTGATTGCGATTACGCTCTCGTTGTTGTGGGTTGCGGTTAACCCGAACTCGGGTTCGGTGGATGCTGGTGCCGGAGAGTCTAATTTTAAGTTTCCGTGAATGAATAAGGTGTTTGTTGGTAATGTTACGCTTGGCCGGTTGCCACCGACTTCCGATCGGTTGAGCCTTTGAAAGGTTTGTGTTTAGTTTTTTTTATTCGTTTTGATTTTGGTTTTATAGTATTGGTGTATTTTAGTTAGGACTTGGAATATAATAGAATGAATTTATTTTGAATTTTGTTGGGAAAGTTAATGTTTTGGTTATGTTTTCAAGGCAAATTGGATTTTAACGATACAAACTAATACTTATTAGTCGATAATAATCCATATTATTGATTTGACCGGTAACAATCCTAACTTTCGCCTGCCTGGTTCAACGTTTCTACGTCTACTTTTTTTCGGTTTTATCTTTTTCGTTTTTTTATACGAGTTTTTATGGTGTTGGTGGTCACCGGCGGTGGTACGTCACTGGTACTACTTGGCCCTGTTTTACGCCTCAAGCTGCAACGCATAGGGCTTAATAGTAGTTATTTTTAATTTGTAACTTTATCGTAATATAAAACTTTGTGTCCAAAATATGAAAGTGTAATTCAAATCCATAAGTGGCCGAAATTAAATTAGAAAAAAACAAAAAGAAAAAAATGGATTCCGTAAATCACAAATGAGGAATTAGTGGTAAACTAACTTGGTCAAACGGTCAACAAACAGTCAACAAACGGGAACAAGTTTCCCTAAATCCAATTTACGGATTCAATTATGGTTTGGGAGATTCCGTAAATCTGAGAGACGGATTACCCATTTTTCAAACAAAATTTCAAAACTACCCAAAAACTATCACCTTTACAAAAAAAACTCGTTTTGAAAAAAATTTCGTTATTTGACGGAGTTTTAAAGATCATTAAAAAGTTACCTATTTATGTAATTAACTCTACATAAAAATTGTATATGATGAAAGAAAGCAACAACAAAAAATGTAAATGTAAATAAAATACAAGACCATTCAAAACAATGTTATGTGTAAGTCAATAAATTGAACATAATCAAGCATAGTGACTTAAGCAGTGACGAAGATTCATCACACCAATGCGGTCACTACAGTCGCCGTTACACCTATTAATACCCACATCTCCGGCGTAAACTCAACACCACAAGCAACACCATCATCATGGCCACCGAAACAGCCACCGTATCACCACCACAAACCACCCAATCGCCGCCCCTCCTCCACCGTGTCGCCATCGTCACCGGCGGCTCCCGCGGCATCGGAAAAGCCATCGCCCTCCACCTCGCATCCCTCGGCGCAAAGCTTGTAATCAACTACAACTCCAATTCAACCCAAGCAGATCTCGTCGTATCGGAGATCAATTCCAAATACCCATCTCAACAATCCGCAATTTCAATCAAAGCCGATGTTTCAGATCAAAATCAAGTGAAATACCTCTTTGATTCTGCTCAATCCGCCTTCGATTCGCCGGTGTACATCGTCGTCAACGCCGCCGGAGTCATCGACTCCACCTACAGCTCAATCGCCACCTCCTCCACCGACGAATTCGATAGGGTTTTTGCGGTGAACACCAGAGGGGCTTATTTATGCTGCAAAGAGGCGGCTAATCGGCTGAAGAAAGGGGGCGGAGGAAGGATTATTTGCATAACGACGTCGTTGGTGGCGGCTTTGAAGCCGGGGTATGGGGCTTATGCGGCGTCTAAGGCGGCTGTTGAAGCTATGGTGAAGATTTTGGCGAAGGAGTTGAAGGGGACGAAGATTACGGCGAACTGTGTGGCTCCGGGGCCGATTGCGACGGAGTTGTTCTTTGAAGGGAAGACGGAGGAGATGGTGAAAAAGTCGGTGGAGCAAATTCCGATGGGTCGGCTGGGGCTGCCGGAGGATGTGGCTCCGGTGGTGGGGTTTTTGGCTAGTGACGCCGGTGAGTGGGTTAATGGTCAGGTGGTTCGCGTTAATGGTGGTTTTGTGTGAGTTGTGATGGTTGGGAGAGATTAAAAAAGAGTGTGATTGTTTTCATGTATTAGAAAGTTCTACATGTTGAAGTCGAGTTTTTGTTTTTAGTGTTGTTACTTTTGTTGAAGCTATTGTTATTCTATTTAACCGTGGGGCGCACATGACACGAGTGAATATCGACTACGTTGCGCAAGGTGTGGGTTGGTGGCAAATGGTTACCAAACCCAAAAGTAATAAGTAAAAAAAAGTGTTTTCCAAACCCAAAAGTAATTTTCAAACTGAATTTTCATACAAGGTAAAAATTATGTTTTGAAAAGTTAAAAGTGGGTTACTTATTAACTTTTAAAAACTACTTTTAGTTTAATTTTCTATTATACCCCTCTACTATCTTCTATTAACTCCCCAAATTTTTAAATTATGTCTTTTTTTGATCATTTTACAATGTTTTAGTTTATAAGTTAATCCAAATATTTTTTTAAAAACTCATTTTGAAAAATTATAAGTTAATAAGTCATTTTTACCAAAAGTTATTTTCAACTAAAATACGCAATCCCAAACATGCCCATATACTAAGTTGGGATCATACGAGAAATCATCCAAATCAAAATCTATTTCAACCAAAATGTCGTTGTTTCTACTTTCTATCTTCATATTCCGATTAGTTTTGAGTTTGACGCTCCTACAATTGTCTTACACAAGTCCGTTTCTTCTCTTACTTAACCTGACTTCATTATAATGATGCACGACAATTGACGTTCTTACGAGTAGTAGCTGAACAAATTTCTTCCTTGTTTTTTTTCATTTCACAGCTACGACCCTTTCATGCACGGTATACAATTGATCTTGACATGTATTGTCTGTTTTTCTAGGAGTTTTTTTATAACGTTGATACTAATGCAAGCTTCATGTTTTAAGTTTTTCAAAACTCTAGAAAATCAAATTTTTGGGTGATGTTTGTATCCATTAATCAACAGTAGAAGCAAATAAGGAGAACCTACATTACTCATCGATGATATTATTCATTTACTAAGTTGCTTAAGCCCAAATTATTACAAATTATGAGATTTTTAAGCAAGAAGTTGAAAACCAAACACTAGACTAGTAGATATATACTTAAGAAAAAAACATTTTTGGTGGACATTGATCCTTTTGATAGGTAAACAAAAGGAACTTTTAAAAATTAAAAACAAATTTCGTACCTTTTAGCGCATATTTGATTGTTTCTTGTCATTGTCCACTCCTTATTGATCATTATATATAGTTTTCTCATGATGTGCATCTTCTGGCATGTCATATGCTGACTAATCATTTTGTTTCTTTTATTGAGTTCTTTAGCTTGTTGTATGTTTGAAGCCAATAGTCTCATAAAACATACAATAGCTGACGCTCAAACTTAAAAGTACATGCCGGCTTAACAGTAAAAAAACTCCTAAAAAGTCAAATACATAAACCAAAATTTGCTGACGTGGCCATCCACATATATCTCCCAAGTCTCAACACATAATAACATTCCTATATGGCCGACGGAATCACCCAATCTCAGCCGCTCCAACTTCACCACCGTGTAGCCGTCGTCACCGGCGGCTCTCGTGGCATCGGAAAAGCCATCTCCCTTCACCTCGCATCCCTCGGCGCAAAGGTCGTAATCAATTACAACACCAATTCCACTCAAGCCGACCAAATCGTCTCCCAAATCAACTCACAATTCCAATCGGAATCAGAATCTCCACGAGCTATTTCAGTCAAAGCCGACGTTTCTGACCCAAATCAAGTCAAATCCCTCTTCGACGCCGCCGAATCCGCCTTCAATTCCCCACTATCCATCGTCGTCAACTCCGCCGGAATCCTTGACTCCACGTACCCATCAATCCCCAATTCATCTCTCGAAGAGTTCGATAGAATCTTCGCTGTTAACACTAGAGGGGCTTATTTATGCTGTAAAGAGGCGGCTAATCGGCTGACGCACGGCGGCGGGGGGAGGATTATTTGTCTAACGACGTCGTTAGTGGCGGTTTTGAAACCGGGGTTTGGGGCTTATACGGCGTCGAAGGCGGCTGTTGAAGCTATGGTGAAGATTCTGGCGAAGGAGTTGAAGGGGACGGGGATCACGGTGAACTGTGTGGCTCCGGGCCCGATCGCCACCGACATGTATTTCGAAGGAAGAAGTGAGGAGATGGTGAAGAAGTCGATTGACGAGTGCCCGTTGGGTCGGCTTGGAGTGCCCGAGGATGTTGCCCCGTTGGTCGGGTTTTTGGCGAGCGATGCGGGAGAGTGGGTTAATGGTCAGGTTGTTCGGGCGACGGGTGGATATGGGTAGAATGATGAAACTAGCTAACATCAGGTCTGGTCGGGTCGGATGATATGTTTTGTAACCTCATTCAGTTGTTTATGTTTTATACTTGTGTTAAGAAAATTGGATATTGTGTACATTTTTTGATTTTGTGCCCATGATTTCATTGTTGTATACTCTATGATATTCATGATGGCAGGTCACTACTAGTTATGTTTCATTGTATAATTGTTGAGCTTCACCTATTATATGAACTAGTTGTGTCCCTCCGCGAGTTGCGGTGGGACCTGTTAACAACCGTGTCTTAGCGCAACACAACTCCATTTCTAGCTTAATTTAGCAACGTAAACTTAGAATCTGTTGTGTAACAATAATAAACCATATAACAACAATGTAATCCTTTACTTGTTTATGTAAGTTGTAACATTCATGAATTGGCAGTTCTACGGTTACATGTCTTTTAAACAGAGTATGGATATAAGATGTTTGTATGTTCAAGTGATTTTTTTAAATAACAAAAAAGCTAATGAGCTAAGAAGTTTTGGAGAAGTGCAGGATCTTATGAGCACTCATACAAACCTGAGCATGCACAAACATGATTTTTTTTATCTAAGTAAGTTATGGACCATATATCAAACAAATTTGTGTAGCTGTGAAGAAAACAGAAATAAAAAAGAACATAAGCAACATTAGATAAACAGAAGCCGAAGTACAAAAAATAGCATTACCACCCAAAAAACGCATAATCCAAGTTAACTCTCTACCAAATAAGTCACCTAATCCAAGTTTTCATGAACTTGCTGGAAGCGGAGTATCATGCCGACAGGATCCCTATAAAAAAAAACCCCTACCCAGTCCCTGAAAGCCTTCCCGGGATACAAATGGTAATCAAGATCATTTCTAAAAAAAGTACATTGGATCCCACTTGTCTAAAATTATCTTCAGCCAACCAAAACCAAATTCTACAAACAAATTAAAACATTATCGGAATTTTTTAAATCATAATTCAACTGGTAAGTTGCCAATTACTAAAGTATTACAACAGAAAACAATTCGACAAAGTTTAACAAAAATGATAATAATTAGATCAGTCTCTTAAGCCATAAAACAAAACTAAACTAAACAACTAATTATATATAATTTCTTAGTTTAAGAACATAGTTCTCTAAATAACATCTGCAACATTAGTTATTAGTAAATTAAGAAAAATCTTGTATGAAAATTGAAAGTCCATGTAGCCTAAATGGAGATCTCTTATCAAATGTCAGCATTGACATTAGTTAGCACCAAAAATGGATTTTTTGTATGCCTGATTTTGGCTATGGAATTAAAAGCATTATTATTTTATATCTTTATCTTGCAAATTATATAAGCTGAAATTTACATGCGTGTTCAGCTCGATCTCAAAAATTCAGCAACCTGGTCTTTGTTGGTTGAAATGTTGTCTGGCTATTCGAAATCACCCAATTCAGAAGTACATATACTTCTATTGGGGGTCAAATAGAATCCAATAGCCAAATTCAAGAGTAGAAAGAGTAACAAAATTACATACCACATCAGATGTCTTCAAGGCAAAATAACACACACATATACACGCGTGAAACAAAATCCTTACCTTAACAATACAATCCTCAATTGGATGCATACATCAAAAAAAAAAAAAAAAAAAAAAATGCAGGGCATTCCAAGACAGACCATCCAGAAAGAAACAAAAGAAAAAAATAATAGAAAAAATGCAAAAAGAAAAGAAAATATACTCTAAACATTCAACCGTAACCCAAAATAACAATGAAGATTTTATAAAACCTCAACAAAAAATGAAATCAAGAGCTCCAAGTCTCACATCAAAAAAGTTGTTCAAAGAACACCGAAATTGAGCAATGCAATCGAAAAAAGGGCTCACCTCAACTGAAAATCAGTCGGCATCTAATGTGCAAATGCTTATGTGCGAGAGAATACTAAACAAATCAAAAAGAAACTTCATCAAATACATAAATAGATGAATGCAAAAACAAATGACAGACACATGCAATAACAATCAGAACCCAAATCATAGAAGAAAGAAAAAGGGATTTCATATAGAACCAAAAACAAAGTATGCAGCAAGCAATAGAAGAATGTGGCTCGGTCTCAAGCAAGAGTCTCAAAGGCATAAGAAATTGCAGCGACAGGTGATCCCTCGCTGGAGACGGGAGGCGACACTGCCACCATCCGCAGGCGCATCCCACACAAAGAGCGCAAAGTATATAAGGGGAAGCATACATGCAATAAAACACGCAGCTTAAACTCTTGCATAACACTATTCATTTAAATAATAGGGTAATTGAATGTCCAATTAGGTGTCATAAGTCACTCTAAATGAATCATGAAAGTGGTTAACGACGAATATTTGGCATTCTAGACCAAGTTTCATGTGTTATAGCGTGATGACGGGACCATCTAATAAGAGTATATGACTCTAACTGCGACACATAACAAAGTAATTTTGAATTATTTCAATTAGAAATTGATCTTTACATTGTATTTGTCCAATTAATTGTTACTTTGTATTTGTTTTTAGTTCTAGAGTTTCTTAAAAAAACACTTTTCATTTAGGCTCATGGCATGCCTGAAATTGAAAATGATATCATGTGAATGTATGTGGTGGACAATTTCATCACGCGACATAAAAATAATTAAATTTGAATTGTTATTTTTCATTCTCTTATATATTTAAAAACCAACGTGAATGAACAGTAAACTAAGAGGTTTTATGCATGTTGTACAACCCAAGTATGCGGTGTACCCCCACCGCCTCTTTAAATGCCCCTTTTCACTTTCTTCTTCAGAGAGAGACATAGAGAGAGGGCAATGGGATTGACGTGTGGTTTTGCTATGGCGGTGGTCTTCCGTCTTGTTACCGTCGTTTGTTTTCTTGGTTCCGATGAATTTCGTGCAAGGGGTTTTAGGGTTTTCAGTCGGTGGAGGTGGTAACCTCTCCGGCTTCCATGATATCCGTTATTGGCGTCTCCGACATGGATGTGATAGAGGTTGTAGCCTCTGATCACCCTCCATCTCCGTCGCCGCCTGGTGCGTGCACAGGTTTCCTGTTCCTCTTCTGTTTTCCGTGCCCTAGGTGGCGACGGTAGAACCGACGATGGCGATGGTGTCACACCCCAACCTTAACGGCGGAAACGTCGAGATGTGAGGGTTAAGATTGTTCATGCCACACAACGCTAATTTAAAATGACAATATTATTAAATATCAATATTCATGACATACATCTAAGAAATAACATAAGTTCAAACAGTCAGCAATACATAAGATTTCCAACGTCATATGATAATAATTGTCTTTTTTTTTAACCTAGGTCCAATCCTAGATGTAAGCAAGTCTTCAATAACAAGCTAAACAGTGTCATTTCCTGAAACATGTTAAAAATAATGTCAACAATATGTTGGTGAGTTTCCATAGATTTTCATACATAGATATATATCAAAGATGACAATTCACATCATAGGTTATTGAATAAAGTAAATAAAGATGGATGAACAAATGTAACAATCAAACCTTGACAAATATGGCCATTACAAGATTAAACGATTAGCTAAGTGTACTTGATTCCCATAGTGCTCAAGAATACGACACTAGGAGCTGGCAATACCTCGGCTTTAGCACCAAATAGGTTTGTCAGGCCCATATATCTATGACGTCGCCAGGCTAGCAATAGTTAATGATTGTATCTTACAAGGGTCATCACATGATAGTTACAAGATTTCAAATAACCATGACAAAATAAGATGAATTGCACAAGTGTTACAAGATTAAAAACGCGGTTACAAGTGTGTTTATGATACGTTTAACATGTTTCACCCCAAAAGTGTGAAATAATATAAAAAAAGAGGTATGAAAACTCACATGAATAATAAGGATGACAAATAATGAGTCTTGTATAAAATGCCGAGAATACGCTAACGTTCAACCTAAATGAAACGTCGTATTAGTTAATCATGGTGATTATAGTGGTATATTTATAAATCATTTAGTCCATAATTTTAAGTTATTAAATAGGTGCCATTTATCATCATTTTGGTGTTTAAATGATTTAAATAAGGATTTTAGTGATAATCACTATTAGTAGAAGTTATGTGTTTATGATCAAATGGTTATTGTTTACTATTTAAGTAAAATAGTAATTTGTGGATTTAAATGTTTTAAATAATTATATTAGTTACAATGAGTGTACATTTTAAATATGTACTTATATATTTATTTTCATAATTAAATATTAATAAATTGTAACTTTATTTATCATAATAAAGAATTTATTCAAATAAATATACTAAGAATTAAGTGGAACTCATTACTATTTAGGATTAAAAATAAAGAGTATTTTGTACAATTTTTTTATAATTTTTAAAATAAATGAAATAAAAAAAAAGAAAATTTGTTAATTAAATTTTCTAAGAAAATATAAAAGAAAATGATTTGTAGGTTTTCTGGTTAAAAATAATTTTTAAATGACTAATAATAATATTTAAGTATTTTTCAGAATTTTATTATTGCTAAAAACACCTTAAAAAAATGTGGCAGGTGCCCGGGGTCGAACCCGGGACCTCCTGCCCAACATCTATGAATTACACCGGTTGGGCTAAGCCCTGTTTGGTGTTATGGATTGAAAACAAAGTTTAAAACCAATTTTCAACAGAAATCCTCAAATTACCGAAGAACCCTAATTTCGAAATCGACCAATTGATCATCCAATCAATGATGATAATCAAATTAACCATAGGGCTTTGGTTCCTTATGATTAATCGAGTGTGTGTATATGTTTAATTTACCTGTTGTGATCGTATTCTTGTGAAACCTCAAGATGAACAGGTCGAAGAGGTCTCGAATCGAGAAATCAATATGGGTGTATTTCAGGTGAAATTGAGTGCACAGATAGATTAGAAAAGTCGATTAGAGGTTTTACCCTTTGTTTATATACTTCAATGACAACCAATTCGAGTCTGATAAGCTTAATTTTCAATCGAGGGTTACAGTTGGTTTTTAATTGGTTTAAAGACGGTTTAAGATGCAATTACTCATATCAGTAACTTCGATATGATTAGATAGACGCTTGTACAGGTTTAATTGCATTGATAACACTGTTTAAAGGGTAGAACAGTTTTGGTTTCACGAGGCTTTCGGTTACGGGCAGACCCATCAAACCGAGATTAAACTCCAATTAATAATCATATGTGGGTTTGAAACAGTCCCACGATTCGAATGGTGTGTATTAATTCGATTAGTATGGGCTATATCGAGGGTGGGAGGCGGCCGGAGCTTGGCCAGAGCCCTCACCGGAAAATCGGGGAGAGAGAGGGTGGGTTTGGGGTTTAAATTTCACATTTACGCTTTTAGTCCCTGTGCTTTATAAGTTATCAATTTAGAACCAAAGTTTCAGTTTTAGTTACAGTTCAACCCCTAAGGTTTTAGATTTTATTATTTTATGTACAAAGTTGTTATTTACAAGTTTTAAAAATATTAACTCATTTAATTTCAAGATTTAACATTTTTTTAAGATTATTTACAATTACTAGTATTATTTGTTACATTTTTATTATTATTATCATTATTACTATGATTATTATTAATTATCTAATTATTTAATTACATCCATGTTATAATGATTTCCAAGAAATTACAATTAAGTCCCAGTATTTGCATTAATAACAAAACGAACCCTTACAAGAGATAACGACGTTAATAAAACGTTAAATAAAAATACGAGAGGTCACAGATGGTCAGTTGCTCACTTACCATCCCGATTCCGATTCCCAATGGTTGCGGTGGTGGTTGATTCGTCACCAGTTCGCCTCAAGCTCTGTTGCTCTTCCTTAATTTACGCTTTCTGTTTTTCTTTGGAGAACCCTAGAGTTGGTTCATTATTGGTTGAGTGTCTGCTTTTCGAGGTGTGGTCGATGACGATGTCAGTTTGCACATCTGAGACCTTATGAGTTTGCAACTATCTGGGTTTATTTTTGCCTATGTGATAATGAGTTTCGCCTCATCTGAGAGTTCATTGTTGAATGTTACTGACTGTGATGACAGGATAAAACATGGTTGAGCCATGAGATAAAATATAGATGGTTGATAATGTACTCTATTGTTGGGCGATGATGCTAAACAAACCAAAACCATGGTTGTTCGGGCGTAGCAATCCTCTAGATTGCAGCCGCAATATGGTTGTGTTTTTGAGCCCCGGAGTACCTTTAACAAATGTTGTTGATGCTTGGTAGTGGGGCGTTTGATTACAAAACGTGCATATGATAAGACAGTTATCTTATGGTTGTGATGATAGGTTGTCTGAGCCTTGATTTCCCCGTCTTTGAGACACGCAGCGCATGTCTTGGTATAATACCTAGTTTATTTAATCAAACAAGTTGTGTTTTCACTGAATAGTTTAACTTGTTAACTAAGCAAGTCTTTTTCGAGTAGCATTAAAATTAAAAGTCAATATCACTAAAAGTAAAATAAAAATTAAATTTATATGTTTGATTTGTCAAAGCGTTTATTACCTGTTGACTGGTTTACACCCCAACTTGTTTATAATCCGTTTGCAATTCGACTACAAACTACTTGCAACCCCCGACCAAATTACTTTCGGTTTGGTATGTTTAAAAAAACAAATTGCATTGTTGTAAAACTCTTATTTTATTCAACACATTATGTTGTTATTTTAATAATGTCTCAAAAACCTAGTTATAAACTGGTTATAGTTTTTATAGAAAAAACCATCTATATGTAGGGCTGCAAACGAACCGAACGAACACGAACAAGGCCTTGTTCGTGTTCGTTCATTAAGAAATAAACATGTTCATGAACTGTTCACGAACACTTACCGAACGGGTTTCCTTGTTCGTGTTCATTCATTAAGAAAATGAACATGTTCATGAACTGTTCACGAATACTTACCGAACGCAAACGAACACAAACAAAATCAAACGAAAACAAACAAATGTTCATGAACATAACGAACACAAAGAAGTCCATGAACACAAACGAATACAAATGATCACATATTTATTTTAGAAATAAAATCAACATTTTTATCACAAAATTTACAAAAAATAAATAAACATATAACATAAATATCCAAAAACACTTGATATACTTGTCATAAAAATAACTAACACAAAAACTAAGAACATAATCGAACATATTAACGAACATAAACGAACACATTATCGAACGTTTACGAACGGACATTAACGAACATAAACGAACATATTATCGAACGTTCACGAACATAAACGAACGAACACGGCTTGTGTTCGTGTTCGTTCGTTTAACTAAACGAACAAAATTTTCTTGTTCATGTTCGTTCATTTACTAAACGAACGAACATAAACGAACTTCCCGCCGAACAGTTCACGAACTGTTCGCTGAACGTTCAGTTAGTTTGCAGCCCTATCTATATGGAATCATATTAAATCAGCTAACGCAATGATAAGTGAAGCAAGTATACCCACCCGTTTACATATTATAATAACTGATTAAATATTGCACATTAAAAGTGGATTTTTAGGCAAAAGTAGCATTCGATCCATAAATTACCACATCGAGGCTGGAAATGGTCTTAATCCTCTTTTTTGTGGTAATTCACCTGATAAGCAAAACTTCTTTAGCCATCGCTAAGTAAGATTATACAACTTAAACGTTTAACGACTTCACTATATCAATGTTTAATCATTCTCCATGTCACTATTTTAATTTTGAGATCCTTACCTATCATTTTACAACTTTATTATTGTTGAAAGTATGCAATTTGATAGTGCATACTTTATACAAAATTAGGACTTACTAAATTGTTTTTTAATTTGTGAGGGTTAATATGGTATTTGTCAAGAAGCAAAGGGACTTTAGTTGGAGGTCTTTAAAATGGAGAGGCTAAAGTTGTGTAACTGTGGAAGCTCAAGGGCCATATGCTTCAAGTCTTGAAAGCTTTTTGTCCATTTACGCTGTGTTCCCGAGTTTACTTGAAGAGAGAAAAGAAAGGAAACACTTTCTTTTCATTTATCTTTCTTTCTCTTTTTTTTTTCTCTCTTTTTTTTCTTTTTTTTCTTTTCTATTCATGAAAGGATTGATTTTAGATTTTATTTTTCTTTCATTTCCTTTTATTTCTTTTCTTTTCCCTTCTTAAGTGAACTCGGGAACACAAATTTCATACAATCCTTCCATTAAAAACACTCTGGAACACAACTACTTTTTTATTTTCTTCCACTTCCTTTCTTTTTTTTCCTTAAATGAACTCGGGAACATAGCGTTATTCTTTAGCTATGTGAGATCGTAAACAAAAAGAACGTGACGTTCCTTCTCTTCCGTCCCTCTCACAAAACAACAGTCATCTTCTTCCATGAATTAAATCTATATCAAATTGATAAAGACCTTGGTTTAGTGCATCTTTGTTTGTCTACAAGACCATAGTTTTCATGCCTCTTCGACTTTCTTTCTCTCAATCTTTGGAGAGTCTTCGTATTGCTAGAGCTAGTGTTCTTGATGTATAGATTTTGTCGAGTTCGATGTCTTGTTAGGATTTTCTTGTTCTCATGAAACCAAGTGTTTAGATTTATGTATCCATTCATGTTCTATATCATATTGTTTGAATTTAATAAGATCTAAGTATATATATTTCAGTATCAATCGGTAATTGTTGGAATTTATGAGATGAATATATATCATGTAACACCTGCGAAATTTTCATATTATTTTTGTCAATTAAATAATCATGGTTATGTTTCATGCGTGACTTCATGACTAAGTTATAGATAAAACTTAATGTCTAAGCCTTGCGATACGACTTAATAATTAAGCTACGGATAAAACTTAACAATTAAGTATTGGATAAAACTTAATGCCTAAGTTTTAGATAAAATTAGGATGAAACTTAACGGCTAAGTTTTGGATAAAACTTAATAGCTAAGACTTGGATAAAATATAAAACTTAATGGCTAAGTTTTGAATAAAATATAAAACTTAATTGCTAAGTTTTGGACTTAATAGTTAAGTTTGGATAAAACTTAATAAGTAAGAAATACTTAATGAGTAAGAAATATCCATGTATAAATAGATGTCTCTTGCTTCATTTCATTTCATAACCTTTTGATTGTCTTCCCTACTTTCACACACGAAACTCTCTACTACCTTTTAAACACCATAAAGATAACCCGAGATTAGGAAACCGGTGTATATGCTCTAGACATCAAGTATAGAAGTTCTGATTTAATCAAGGTGTTAGACGCTCGTGACTTAATCCTTAAGTTACTTCGAGGTTCAGAAACAAAAGCTTATCAAGTTTAGAGGCTCTGTTCAATTTACCAGGTGAATACGTTTAATACTTTCAAAACATTCAAATGATTTTATTTTGCGAAAATGGCATTAGTACGTTAACCATGTTAATGCATAGAGGTATTCTGCTAAAACATTTAGACCAGAAGTATATGTATGTTTGATCAAACTATATCCTGGGGATGGGTGAAAATCCCATACCGGGGCTGGTTCAGACTCAGTGCAGATCCGGAGAGTCCCGTAGTAAGACTGCCTGAGCACCAATACCAGTATATATGGAGGGGGGACTTCCAGTTGAAATAGACTGCTAAATGTGTGGTTTACCGTTAATTTATGATTAACTGTTTATCGTTATTCATGCCGAAATATTTTTGTGTCAAATTAAATGTATTCACCAGCTTTTCGCTGATGTATTATTTTCAAACATTTTCAGGTAAACATGATTAAATATGTTTAGTCAGTGTTAGTGCTGGATGGACTATGATCCTAGGCATGGAAACCCTGTGATGAATATAGTAGCAAGAATAGTCCCGGAAGGACTAAAGTTTCCTAGGCATAGACCTTGTGGCAAGTTTTGAATATCTGTCAGTAGACAGAAAATTTTGTAAACATTACGTTGAACAATGTTATGTAAAATTTTGGGTATTTAATCCCCAACGAATATATGAAAGTTTGTTTTTATAAATCATCAGATAAATTGTGAAATGATTTTCCGCTGCGTAAACGTCTTTCAAGACAAGCAAATAAAAGATGAACAATAACGCGTACCAATCGGTCGCACTCCCGGGGTGCCTTGAAACCGGGGTGTGACAGGTTGGTATCAGAGCCACAGGTTTTAGCGAATTAGATACTTGTCTTAGTATCTAGGCTTTAACCAATATTAGAAATATTGCCTACTAAGAAAAAGTAGCTAGATGCCTTGTTATACTGACATAATAAACGAACCTTATTTGTCGTAAACGATGAAGATACCTATCGAAGTATCTAATAATACTATTAACGAAATTTTGAATCTTAGTATTAAGATACTCCCTCTTATTCTCGTTGTAGAATGTCAAAGAACAATGAAAGTAGACCCGCGGTGTATACTAGAGGGAATCGTAAGATAATTAACGAAGATGAAGATCGTGTGGCCCAGAAAGCCGAAATACAAAGGATGATTGCTAAGGGAATTAAGGACGCGATTCCTACCATAATCTCAGCATTGAAAGAGAAAGAACCTCCCAGCCAAACTAAAGAAGTTTCAAAATCTAGAAAGAAAGATGATGATCGTTATAGCTCGAGCGGCGAAAATTCCGAAGATGAAACGCCTAAGAAAAGGAAGAAACAAGATGGATGTTCATATCGAACATTTCAAGCGTGTAAACCTACTGAGTTTTCAGGCAACGAAGGAGCAATTGCAGCCATTCGATGGCTGGAAAAGATCGAAGCAGTCTTAGCCATTAGCAAGTGTGCTAATGAAGACATGGTTTTGTTCGCCTCACATTCTTTCAAGGATGAGGCATTGGAATGGTGGAACTCTGTTATTCAGTCAAAGGGACGAGATAAGACTTATGCAATGACTTGGGATGAATTTCGTGCATTGGTAACTCGAAAGTTCTGCCCAATGAACGAAAAGGAGAAAATCACCAATGAATTTTTGAATCTTCGAATGGTTGGTTCAGATAACAAGGGGTATAATACCAAATTCTTTGCATATGCCCGACTGGTACCACATCTTGTGACACCCGAATGCAACATGATAAGTCGCTATATTTGGGGACTGGTCAATGAAATTCGTGACATGGTGAAGGCGGTCATGCCACAGACAATAGAGTCTGCGGTAGAGTTAGCTGGGCTTTTGACAGATGGAATGGTTAGAACCCAGGAAGAGAATAAGAAGAAAGAGGTGGCCCATAAACCGAATATAAAGACAAAGAAATTTGATAAAGGGCCCGAAAAGAAAGAAGATTCATACTTTCTCCCCAGGTGCAAAACGTGTGGAAAGAGACACACAGGAAGATGTAGATCCACTCTATTCTGCAACTACTGCAAGACTTCAGGACATACTTCTGAGACTTGCTACAGGAAAAGGGTGATAACTTGCTTCAACTGCAATGAACAAGGTCATTACAAGTCTGAATGCCCAAAGCTTAATAAAGAAGGCGGTGCTGGATCTGGAACCAAGACAGATCCTGGTGTGAAGAAGACGGCACGGGCATTTGTGATGAATGCTCGTGAGGCTGCTAACTTGCCGGACGTCATTACCGGTACACATCTTATCAATAACGTTTATGCTAGAATTTTATTTGATTCTGGTGCAAACCAAAGCTTCATAGACTATAAGTTCTGTAGTTTATTAAATGAACCTCTAGTAAAGTTAGACAAATCCTATGAAGTTGAAACCGCAAACGGAGATATAGTTAAAATCTCAGAATCTTTAGATAACGGTAGGATTACTCTTTCTAATCATGTCATCCCTGTGAAACTTTTGCCTATGACATTAGCGGGATTTGACGTGGTACTTGGTATGGACTGGTTGGCCTCGAACCAAGCTCATATCATTTGTAATCAAAAGCTTATTAAATTTTGTGCGCCTACCGGAGAAGAGATTATTGTCAAGGGTGACAAACCAACAAATCATGTTGGAATAATCTCAATGTTAAAAGCAACCAAATGCTTAAGGAAAGGATGTCTAGCATATCTGATCACTGTATCAGATGACAAAACGAAGAAAAAGATTGAAGACGTGCCAGTTGTAGCCGAATTTACCGACGTCTTTCCAGATGAATTACCAGGGATTCCACCTGATCGAGAAGTTGAATTTAGAATTGATCTGGTACCGGGTACATCACCAATAGCTAAAGCCCCGTACAGATTAGCTCCAACTGAAATGAAAGAATTAAAGCAACAATTAGATGAACTGTTAGAGAAGGGATTTATCCGACCGAGTTCTTCGCCTTGGGGAGCTCCAATTCTATTTGTAAAGAAGAAGGATGGATCAATGCGTATGTGTATTGATTATCGAGAGCTGAACAAGGTAACCATCAAAAATCGGTATCCACTTCCTCGAATCGATGATCTATTTGATCAACTTCAGGGAGCGTGTTACTTTTCTAAAATTGATCTGAGATCAGGTTATCACCAGCTCAAAGTTCAAGAAGAAGATAGTCCTAAAACTGCATTCCGAACTAGATACGGACATTATGAGTTCACAGTTATGCCCTTTGGACTCACTAATGCCCCTGCAGCTTTTATGGATATGATGAATCGGATTTGTAAACCCTATTTAGATAAGTTCGTAATCGTGTTCATAGATGATATTCTTATTTATTCCAAAACTCAAGATGAACACGCGAACCATCTTAAAATACTACTTGAAGTACTGAGAAACAAGAGATTGTACGCTAAATTCTCGAAATGTGAATTTTGGCTTACGGAAGTACAATTTCTTGGCCATGTTATCAACGCTAAAGGCATTCAAGTAGATCCTTCCAAAATTGAGGCTATTTCTAAATGGGAAACCCCTGCATCCCCATCTGAAGTTCGTAGTTTTCTTGGATTGGCCGGATACTACCGTCGATTCATTCAAAACTTTTCTCGAATCGCTGCCCCTCTCACATCTTTAACTCGAAAATCCGCAAAATACGAATGGGGACCAAAACAGGATGAAGCATTCAAGACTCTTAAAGAAAAGTTAACAAATGCACCCATCCTGACTTTACCAGATGGTACTGAAGATTTTATCGTTTATTGTGATGCTTCACACATTGGTCTTGGATGTGTGTTAATGCAAAGAAATAAAGTTATCGCCTATGCATCACGTCAACTAAAAACACACGAGAAGAATTATACGACTCACGATTTGGAGTTGGGCGCCATAATCTTTGCGCTAAAGATATGGAGACACTATCTTTATGGAGTTAAATTTACTATCTACACTGACCATAAGAGTTTAAAATATATCTTTGGTCAGAAGGAACTAAACATGAGACAGAGAAGATGGATGGAAATCCTAAGCGATTATGACTGTGAAATCTGTTATCATGAAGGTAAAGCCAATGTTGTGGCTGATGCCTTGAGTAGAAAAGAAAAAGAAAAGCCAAAAAGGGTTCGTGCTTTAAGGCTTGATCTTCAGATTGACTTACTTAGTCAATTGAAGCATGCACAGAAAATAGCTCTTCAAGAGATAGAAAAAGAAGAAGGAATGAAGGGAATGCTTGATCAGTTGGTCAAAGGAAACGATAAACTAATCAGATTAAATAAGAGAATCTGGGTGCCAATTGCGGGTAATCTTAGAGAAAGAATACTTGAAGAAGCTCATAAGTCTAGATATACAATGCACCCAGGGAGCGATAAAATGTATAAGAATCTGAAAACTAGCTACTGGTGGATAGGTATGAAAAAGAGCATTGCATTGTATGTTGCAAAATGTCTTACATGCTCTCAAGTTAAGGCAGAACACCAGAAACCTTCAGGTCTACTGCAACAACTTGAACTACCTGTCTGGAAATGGGAAATGATAACCATGGATTTTATTACTAAACTTCCTCGAACAAGTCGTGGGAATGATACTATCTGGGTTATCATTGATCGACTAACTAAGTCCGCCCATTTCATTCCAATGAAAGAAACATTTAGCATGGATAAGTTAGCACAATTGTACGTCAATGAAATAGTGACTTTACATGGTGTGCCATTATCCATCGTATCAGATAGAGACAGTCGTTTTACGTCTCGATTCTGGCTAAGCTTTCAAAAAGCGTTAGGAACCCGATTAAATCTAAGCACTGCTTATCATCCGCAAACGGATGGGCAAAGCGAAAGAACGATCCAAACGCTAGAAGATATGCTTCGAGCATGTGTGATAGACTTTGGAGGCAGTTGGGATAATCATCTACCTCTAATGGAATTCTCCTATAACAATAGCTATCACTCAAGCATCCAAGCAGCACCATTTGAAGCCTTATACGGCAGAAAATGTAGAACACCTGTGTGCTGGTCTGAAGTCGGAGAGAATCAAGTGTCTGGACCTGAAATAGTCCAAGAGACAATTGATAAAGTAATACAGATCAGAGAAAGATTGAAGACAGCTCGCGATCGTCAGAAGAGTTATGCCGACAAAAGACGTAAGCCACTAGAGTTTAACGTCGGTGACAAGGTGTTACTAAAGGTGTCACCATGGAAAGGCATTGTACGATTCGGAAAGAAGGGAAAGTTAAGTCCTCGATTTGTTGGACCCTTTAAAATCTTAAAACGAATCGGACCAGTAGCCTATCAACTAGAATTGCCAAATGAGATGAATGGGGTACACAATGTATTTCATGTGTCAAACTTACGTAAATGTTTGGCTGATGAATCGCTAGCAATGCCATTACAGGATGTAGAGGTTAACGAAAAGTTGAAATTTATCGAACGACCCCTTCAAATCGAAGACCGTCAAGAAAAACATTTAAAGAGAAGAAAGCTAGTATTGGTAAAGGTAAAATGGAACTCTAGACGAGGTCCTGAATATACGTGGGAATTAGAGTCGGAAATGAAAAAGAAATATCCACAATTATTCCAATAAATCTCGAGGACGAGATTTAAATAAAGGTGGGGAGAATGTAACACCTGCGAAATTTTCATATTATTTTTGTCAATTAAATAATCATGGTTATGTTTCATGCGTGACTTCATGACTAAGTTATAGATAAAACTTAATGTCTAAGCCTTGCGATACGACTTAATAATTAAGCTACGGATAAAACTTAACAATTAAGTATTGGATAAAACTTAATGCCTAAGTTTTAGATAAAATTAGGATGAAACTTAACGGCTAAGTTTTGGATAAAGCTTAATAGCTAAGACTTGGATAAAATATAAAACTTAATGGCTAAGTTTTGAATAAAATATAAAACTTAATTGCTAAGTTTTGGACTTAATAGTTAAGTTTGGATAAAACTTAATAAGTAAGAAATACTTAATGAGTAAGAAATATCCATGTATAAATAGATGTCTCTTGCTTCATTTCATTTCATAACCTTTTGATTGTCTTCCCTACTTTCACACACGAAACTCTCTACTACCTTTTAAACACCATAAAGATAACCCGAGATTAGGAAACCGGTGTATATGCTCTAGACATCAAGTATAGAAGTTCTGATTTAATCAAGGTGTTAGACGCTCGTGACTTAATCCTTAAGTTACTTCGAGGTTCAGAAACAAAAGCTTATCAAGTTTAGAGGCTCTGTTCAATTTACCAGGTGAATACGTTTAATACTTTCAAAACATTCAAATGATTTTATTTTGCGAAAATGGCATTAGTACGTTAACCATGTTAATGCATAGAGGTATTCTGCTAAAACATTTAGACCAGAAGTATATGTATGTTTGATCAAATTATATCCTGGGGATGGGTGAAAATCCCATACCGGGGCTGGTTCAGACTCAGTGCAGATCCGGAGAGTCCCGTAGTAAGACTGCCTGAGCACCAATACCAGTATATATGGAGGGGGACTTCCAGTTGAAATAGACTGCTAAATGTGTGGTTTACCGTTAATTTATGATTAACTGTTTATCGTTATTCATGCCGAAATATTTTTGTGTCAAATTAAATGTATTCACCAGCTTTTCGCTGATGTATTATTTTCAAACATTTTCAGGTAAACATGATTAAATATGTTTAGTCAGGTGTTAGTGCTGGATGGACTATGATCCTAGGCATGGAAACCCTGTGATGAATATAGTAGCAAGAATAGTCCCGGAAGGACTAAAGTTTCCTAGGCATAGACCTTGTGGCAAGTTTTGAATATCTGTCAGTAGACAGAAAATTTTGTAAACATTGCGTTGAACAATGTTATGTAAAATTTTGGGTATTTAATCCCCAACGAATATATGAAAGTTTGTTTTTATAAATCATCAGATAAATTGTGAAATGATTTTCCGCTGCGTAAACGTCTTTCAAGACAAGCAAATAAAAGATGAACAATAACGCGTACCAATCGGTCGCACTCCCGGGGTGCCTTGAAACCGGGGTGTGACAGGTTGGTATCAGAGCCACAGGTTTTAGCGAATTAGATACTTGCCTTAGTATCTAGGCTTTAACCAATATTAGAAATATTGCCTACTAAGAAAAAGTAGCTAGATGCCTTGTTATACTGACATAATAAACGAACCTTATTTGTCGTAAACGATGAAGATACCTATCGAAGTATCTAATAATACTATTAACGAAAATTTTGAATCTTAGTATTAAGATACTCCCTCTTATTCTCGTTGTAGAATGTCAAAGAACAATGAAAGTAGACCCGCGGTGTATACTAGAGGGAATCGTAAGATAATTAACGAAGATGAAGATCGTGTGGCCCAGAAAGCCGAAATACAAAGGATGATTGCTAAGGGAATTAAGGACGCGATTCCTACCATAATCTCAGCATTGAAAGAGAAAGAACCTCCCAGCCAAACTAAAGAAGTTTCAAATCTAGAAAGAAAGATGATGATCGTTATAGCTCGAGCGGCGAAAATTCCGAAGATGAAACGCCTAAGAAAAGGAAGAAACAGGATGGATGTTCATATCGAACATTTCAAGCGTGTAAACCTACTGAGTTTTCAGGCAACGAAGGAGCAATTGCAGCCATTCGATGGCTGGAAAAGATCGAAGCAGTCTTAGCCATTAGCAAGTGTGCTAATGAAGACATGGTTTTGTTCGCCTCACATTCTTTCAAGGATGAGGCATTGGAATGGTGGAACTCTGTTATTCAGTCAAAGGGACGAGATAAGACTTATGCAATGACTTGGGATGAATTTCGTGCATTGGTAACTCGAAAGTTCTGCCCAATGAACGAAAAGGAGAAAATCACCAATGAATTTTTGAATCTTCGAATGGTTGGTTCAGATAACAAGGGGTATAATACCAAATTCTTTGCATATGCCCGACTGGTACCACATCTTGTGACACCCGAATGCAACATGATAAGTCGCTATATTTGGGGACTGGTCAATGAAATTCGTGATATGGTGAAGGCGGTCATGCCACAGACAATAGAGTCTGCGGTAGAGTTAGCTGGGCTTTTGACAGATGGAATGGTTAGAACCCAGGAAGAGAATAAGAAGAAAGAGGTGGCCCATAAACCGAATATAGAGACAAAGAAATTTGATACATTTCTCCCCAGGTGCAAAACGTGTGGAAGAGACACACAGGAAGATGTAGATCCACTCTATTCTGCAACTACTGCAAGACTTCAGGACATACTTCTGAGACTTGCTACAGGAAAAGGGTGATAACTTGCTTCAACTGCAATGAACAAGGTCACTACAAGTCTGAATGCCCAAAGCTTAATAAAGAAGGCGGTGCTGGATCTGGAACCAAGACAGATCCTGGTGTGAAGAAGACGGCACGGGCATTTGTGATGAATGCTCGTGAGGCTGCTAACTTGCCGGACGTCATTACCGGTACACATCTTATCAATAACGTTTATGCTAGAATTTTATTTGATTCTGGTGCAAACCAAAGCTTCATAGACTATAAGTTCTGTAGTTTATTAAATGAACCTCTAGTAAAGTTAGACAAATCCTATGAAGTTGAAACCGCAAACGGAGATATAGTTAAAATCTCAGAATCTTTAGATAACGGTAGGATTACTCTTTCTAATCATGTCATCCCTGTGAAACTTTTGCCTATGACATTAGCGGGATTTGACGTGGTACTTGGTATGGACTGGTTGGCCTCGAACCAAGCTCATATCATTTGTAATCAAAAGCTTATTAAATTTTGTGCGCCTACCGGAGAAGAGATTATTGTCAAGGGTGACAAACCAACAAATCATGTTGGAATAATCTCAATGTTAAAAGCAACCAAATGCTTAAGGAAAGGATGTCTAGCATATCTGATCACTGTATCAGATGACAAAACGAAGAAAAAGATTGAAGACGTGCCAGTTGTAGCCGAATTTACCGACGTCTTTCCAGATGAATTACCAGGGATTCCACCTGATCGAGAAGTTGAATTTAGAATTGATCTGGTACCGGGTACATCACCAATAGCTAAAGCCCCGTACAGATTAGCTCCAACTGAAATGAAAGAATTAAAGCAACAATTAGATGAACTGTTAGAGAAGGGATTTATCCGACCGAGTTCTTCGCCTTGGGGAGCTCCAATTCTATTTGTAAAGAAGAAGGATGGATCAATGCGTATGTGTATTGATTATCGAGAGCTGAACAAGGTAACCATCAAAAATCGGTATCCACTTCCTCGAATCGATGATCTATTTGATCAACTTCAGGGAGCGTGTTACTTTTCTAAAATTGATCTGAGATCAGGTTATCACCAGCTCAAAGTTCAAGAAGAAGATAGTCCTAAAACTGCATTCCGAACTAGATACGGACATTATGAGTTCACAGTTATGCCCTTTGGACTCACTAATGCCCCTGCAGCTTTTATGGATATGATGAATCGGATTTGTAAACCCTATTTAGATAAGTTCGTAATCGTGTTCATAGATGATATTCTTATTTATTCCAAAACTCAAGATGAACACGCGAACCATCTTAAAATACTACTTGAAGTACTGAGAAACAAGAGATTGTACGCTAAATTCTCGAAATGTGAATTTTGGCTTACGGAAGTACAATTTCTTGGCCATGTTATCAACGCTAAAGGCATTCAAGTAGATCCTTCCAAAATTGAGGCTATTTCTAAATGGGAAACCCCTGCATCCCCATCTGAAGTTCGTAGTTTTCTTGGATTGGCCGAATACTACCGTCGATTCATTCAAAACTTTTCTCGAATCGCTGCCCCTCTCACATCTTTAACTCGAAAATCCGCAAAATACGAATGGGGACCAAAACAGGATGAAGCATTCAAGACTCTTAAAGAAAAGTTAACAAATGCACCCATCCTGACTTTACCAGATGGTACTGAAGATTTTATCGTTTATTGTGATGCTTCACACATTGGTCTTGGATGTGTGTTAATGCAAAGAAATAAAGTTATCGCCTATGCATCACGTCAACTAAAAACACACGAGAAGAATTATACGACTCACGATTTGGAGTTGGGCGCCATAATCTTTGCGCTAAAGATATGGAGACACTATCTTTATGGAGTTAAATTTACTATCTACACTGACCATAAGAGTTTAAAATATATCTTTGGTCAGAAGGAACTAAACATGAGACAGAGAAGATGGATGGAAATCCTAAGCGATTATGACTGTGAAATCTGTTATCATGAAGGTAAAGCCAATGTTGTGGCTGATGCCTTGAGTAGAAAAGAAAAAGAAAAGCCAAAAAGGGTTCGTGCTTTAAGGCTTGATCTTCAGATTGACTTACTTAGTCAATTGAAGCATGCACAGAAAATAGCTCTTCAAGAGATAGAAAAAGAAGAAGGAATGAAGGGAATGCTTGATCAGTTGGTCAAAGGAAACGATAAACTAATCAGATTAAATAAGAGAATCTGGGTGCCAATTGCGGGTAATCTTAGAGAAAGAATACTTGAAGAAGCTCATAAGTCTAGATATACAATGCACCCAGGGAGCGATAAAATGTATAAGAATCTGAAAACTAGCTACCGGTGGATAGGTATGAAAAAGAGCATTGCATTGTATGTCGCAAAATGTCTTACATGCTCTCAAGATAAGGCAGAACACCAGAAACCTTCAGGTCTACTGCAACAACTTGAACTACGTGTCTGGAAATGGGAAATGATAACCATGGATTTTATTACTAAACTTCCTAGAACAAGTCGTGGGAATGATACTATCTGGGTTATCATTGATCGACTAACTAAGTCCGCCCATTTCATTCCAATGAAAGAAACATTTAGCATGGATAAGTTAGCACAATTGTACGTCAATGAAATAGTGACTTTACATGGTGTGCCATTATCCATCGTATCAGATAGAGACAGTCGTTTTACGTCTCGATTCTGGCTAAGCTTTCAGAAAGCGTTAGGAACCCGATTAAATCTAAGCACTGCTTATCATCCGCAAACGGATGGGCAAAGCGAAAGAACGATCCAAACGCTAGAAGATATGCTTCGAGCATGTGTGATAGACTTTGGAGGCAGTTGGGATAATCATCTACCTCTAATGGAATTCTCCTATAACAATAGCTATCACTCAAGCATCCAAGCAGCACCATTTGAAGCCTTATACGGCAGAAAATGTAGAACACCTGTGTGCTGGTCTGAAGTCGGAGAGAATCAAGTGTCTGGACCTGAAATAGTCCAAGAGACAATTGATAAAGTAATACAGATCAGAGAAAGATTGAAGACAGCTCGCGATCGTCAGAAGAGTTATGCCGACAAAAGACGTAAGCCACTAGAGTTTAACGTCGGTGACAAGGTGTTACTAAAGGTGTCACCATGGAAAGGCATTGTACGATTCGGAAAGAAGGGAAAGTTAAGTCCTCGATTTGTTGGACCCTTTAAAATCTTAAAACGAATCGGACCAGTAGCCTATCAACTAGAATTGCCAAATGAGATGAATGGGGTACACAATGTATTTCATGTGTCAAACTTACGTAAATGTTTGGCTGATGAATCGCTAGCAATGCCATTACAGGATGTAGAGGTTAACGAAAAGTTGAAATTTATCGAACGACCCCTTCAAATCGAAGACCGTCAAGAAAAACATTTAAAGAGAAGAAAGCTAGTATTGGTAAAGGTAAAATGGAACTCTAGACGAGGTCCTGAATATACGTGGGAATTAGAGTCGGAAATGAAAAAGAAATATCCACAATTATTCCAATAAATCTCGAGGACGAGATTTAAATAAAGGTGGGGAGAATGTAACACCTGCGAAATTTTCATATTATTTTTGTCAATTAAATAATCATGGTTATGTTTCATGCGTGACTTCATGACTAAGTTATAGATAAAACTTAATGTCTAAGCCTTGCGATACGACTTAATAATTAAGCTACGGATAAAACTTAACAATTAAGTATTGGATAAAACTTAATGCCTAAGTTTTAGATAAAATTAGGATGAAACTTAACGGCTAAGTTTTGGATAAAACTTAATAGCTAAGACTTGGATAAAATATAAAACTTAATGGCTAAGTTTTGAATAAAATATAAAACTTAATTGCTAAGTTTTGGACTTAATAGTTAAGTTTGGATAAAACTTAATAAGTAAGAAATACTTAATGAGTAAGAAATATCCATGTATAAATAGATGTCTCTTGCTTCATTTCATTTCATAACCTTTTGATTGTCTTCCCTACTTTCACACACGAAACTCTCTACTACCTTTTAAACACCATAAAGATAACCCGAGATTAGGAAACCGGTGTATATGCTCTAGACATCAAGTATAGAAGTTCTGATTTAATCAAGGTGTTAGACGCTCGTGACTTAATCCTTAAGTTACTTCGAGGTTCAGAAACAAAAGCTTATCAAGTTTAGAGGCTCTGTTCAATTTACCAGGTGAATACGTTTAATACTTTCAAAACATTCAAATGATTTTATTTTGCGAAAATGGCATTAGTACGTTAACCATGTTAATGCATAGAGGTATTCTGCTAAAACATTTAGACCAGAAGTATATGTATGTTTGATCAAACTATATCCTGGGGATGGGTGAAAATCCCATACCGGGGCTGGTTCAGACTCAGTGCAGATCCGGAGAGTCCCGTAGTAAGACTGCCTGAGCACCAATACCAGTATATATGGAGGGGGGACTTCCAGTTGAAATAGACTGCTAAATGTGTGGTTTACCGTTAATTTATGATTAACTGTTTATCGTTATTCATGCCGAAATATTTTTGTGTCAAATTAAATGTATTCACCAGCTTTTCGCTGATGTATTATTTTCAAACATTTTCAGGTAAACATGATTAAATATGTTTAGTCAGTTGTTAGTGCTGGATGGACTATGATCCTAGGCATGGAAACCCTGTGATGAATATAGTATCAAGAATAGTCTCGGAAGGACTAAAGTTTCCTAGGCATAGACCTTGTGGCAAGTTTTGAATATCTGTCAGTAGACAGAAAATTTTGTAAACATTGCGTTGAACAATGTTATGTAAAATTTTGGGTATTTAATCCCCAACGAATATATGAAAGTTTGTTTTTATAAATCATCAGATAAATTGTGAAATGATTTTCCGCTGCGTAAACGTCTTTCAAGACAAGCAAATAAAAGATGAACAATAACGCGTACCAATCGGTCGCACTCCCGGGGTGCCTTGAAACCGGGGTGTGACATATCATTTCACCATTTATTATGAGATGGTACATATCATTTTACCATTTTATTATTCACACCATTAGTTATGTTAAATGAGTTTATACACACATGTCACATGTAATTAACTCAAGTGACCCACACCCAGTGATTCGTAAATTAAGCATCCCAAAACCACTCTGGGATGGGTTAAAGGGCCGGTCAATCCTGCGTTAGCTCCTCAACGATAACTAGTTATGTGTTTTCTCTATAGCCACTTTCAACTAAAGTTTATTCCTAATCACTATAAATCTTATAAATCTTAAATCAACATACTTACATAATATATGTATTGTTTTATAATCTCCCAATTCACTAAGATCCATTGATATGCTCATATGCATAATAAATTAATAATTAATGAATTCTATAAAAATTCTTTTTAAATGGGTCAATGGACACATTTTGTACATCTCACCCTTATTAACACGTTTAAATTTAAGATGAATAAACACCTTATGAAAACCTTACATTTCATTCAGGGCCGGCTCAACTGTTTTGGGGGCCTGAAGCGACGTGTAAATCTGGGTGTTTTTTCAGTGGTTATTGTTATAAACTCACTACCTTTATTCAAGCTTAGAAACAACAATAATATACTAAAAAGTTTATAGTTCGCGAGTAAACTATATTGGTGTCCAGTATAAATTTCTTTTTTCTTCTTTTCGAGGCACTTAGTTTGTATTTTTAGTTTTGATTTAACATGGCAGCAACACAAAAACTAATAACTAAAAGTAACAACTATAATCCTGATAACAACTAATGCCTAAGTATAACAACTATAATCAAAGTATCCAATAATCCAAGCATGCATAAGTAATCCAAGCATGCAGTAGCTTGTATTAACCTTAATCCCATTAACCAATAATCCAAGATTGTATAATTATAAAACAACATATATTGTAACTTAAATTGACTCACTCATATATATTGTATATGTAATTCAAATCTATGATTAAATGGTAACTCAAACATCAAATTTACTAATCACTATACAACATATTGTAACTCAAATAACTTATTCAATGGTTACCTAGCGACAATAGTTAACAGGTTGTAATTCAAACCAAATACCTAATTCACTAAACAAACTAAATACCCAATTCAACCAATTATAAATAAATGATTCAGTGGTAATCTCTTTAGCCTAAACACCAAAGTCGCTAACCAACAGAAAGCATGACGTAATTTAAATCATTGAATAGTCCTAAACAAGAGTCAGGAAATTATAATTCAAAACGCAAATCAATCTAAAATTGAGATTGAAATTTCTCACAACCTGTAACTCAAATCATGAAATCAGTACATACCTGAATAGTTGCTCACAAAACCATTGTTGTCTTCCGATGCTGATGAACATGAGTTGAATTGGCGGCGAAGCTACAATGACTCCGTAGTATTTTGACTTTGGAAACCCATCGGCCGCTAACTTGTTATTTTGGTAAATGATGAATCGATTTTGGAGGCGCATTTCGGTAATGGATTTGCCGAATCGGTGTTGTACTTGGAATTTTGAAATACATCCATCGATTTAGCTTCACGATTGTATCGATTTTGGACTTTTGGAGGTGCTTTCTTCTTGGGTTACTCTCCTCTGCACTCTATAGATACATACAAGCCCAAAATAATTTGGGGTCCCAAACGTTCCGCTTCACTTGGACTACATTTGGGCCGGCCCTGAGTCCATCCTACTTTACCTTCTATAACTACAACCAAAAGGTTGTCTCTCTATCTCAAAACTCTCTAATACATGTATTATATACATATATGATTTCACACTGTGAACCTGACTAACTTGAGTATTAGAGTTCCCACATGGCTTAAATAAGATAGGCCCTCTAACGCATTCTTCTTGTGATTGCAGCTGGATCATGACACAAGAAGAAGAAAAGACATCAAGACGGATCTAAATCAAATTTACTTCATCCTAGCATAGTGATCATCATCCTCAACCAATTGGTGTAGATTTTGACTTCAATAATATCCATAACACTCAAAAATACAATACACCGAAAAACAATATTTTACACACATGTTATATCACGGTCACACTGTTCTCAAATATGCTCGGGTTAGAGTTAATGCTTTTAACACGAATAAATACATACATAATATTCAAATTTCAACCCGTCGATCAAAATCCGCTACTATACGCGACCCAAACCAATCTAACCCGAACATAAAAATATCTATTCAGACCGGGTTGGTCCATGACTAAAGCGGGAGTAATTTCACATGCTTTTGGTCTGTAATCTTGCACATGTTCATTTCAATATTTCATCATTTGCTTTTGCTACCGTCCAAGGACACAATAGTAATTTCACAAGGGTTAGAACGAAGATATTCGAAGAAGAGTAGAGGGAATATGTGGTAACAGATTTTTCCTTACAAAAATGATTTAAACAAAACTTCCACAACTCAATCACTCCCAAATTTCAACAAATCGTGTTCAAATTCGTCGAAATTTGAGTTTTTTGTTCATAACTTCGTTGAAGTTTCATCCAAATCGATCAAACGCACACAACAACACTATCGTTAATGGCAGAATTCACCGCCTTACGACGCCTGATGCCGGTGATGACAGTTGATGAAATGTCGGTAGGATTTGATGCAAAAGACGTCATCGGAGCCTCCGTATACGGTGGAAGAAATCGTAGGGGTCTTAGAGCAACCGATAAACGGAAGATCACAAGGTTAGGTAATTATAATTACAATCATACCACTCGAAGTGTTAAAGTTTTCGCGTCGATGTCTGGAAGTAAGTCGAAGAGTATGAAAGGAAAGGAGACGAACGGAGATGTTGATCAGGATGCGATTTATGATGAACTGTTGGGAGATCCTGATTATGAGAGTGATGATCTCTCTTGTTTTAGGGGTTTAGTGTTGGACATTTCGTACAGGTTTGTGATTTTCACCTTTTTTTTTATCATGTTCGTTTCATGATGATAAATATTAGTTTAAAATCGATTAGGTGTTACTGCAAATTTCTTATTAGTTTAACTGCTCATATGTCTTTTGATGCATTGTTGTTGCTTAATCATAGACTGCCCTTCGTTAGCTTTATTTGTTAGAATTACTTTTGATCTGATTGTGATGGATATTGATGACCTTCAATGGATCTGATTTTGATTATTGTGCTAGGCCTATAAATGTTGTCTGCTGGAAACGTGCCATTTGTTTGGAGTTCATGGAAAAGGTTAGACATGAGGGAACTTGTGACGATGTAAATCGAGAAATTAATTTATTTGAATCCTTAATGGAGTTTACTATGTGCCTGTATATCTACACCAGTTAATGGACTTTTTATCTGCAGTTCATGGATTTTAATTTTGTGGAGTCTTTGAATGCATGATATGCAGGCTGATGTTCTGGAATATTATGATCAAACTGTGAACTCTGTCAATGGATCCTTCTATATACCTGCTGTTTTAAGGGTAATATGTTGCTAACTATCATATTATCTGTTCAATCGATCCTTCCGGTGAACACAGTTATCTATCTGAATCGAGGAATGTTTGAATGCTTTATTTATCTGTTCTGTCAGGTTCCGCATCTGCTTCAAGTTGTAAAGAGGAGAAGAATTATCAGTACACTTAGTCGAAAGAACATATTGGCCCGTGACAATTTTTCTTGCCAGTAAGTACTATGCTAAATCATAGATGTTGAAATGTCTATTAAAATTAGCTAAAATACTTAAAAGCTTTCAAGAAAAGTGAAAACATGAGATTGGATTATTCAGGATGACATGGTTTGACCAAAATCCAGTCTTGAGCATACATTCATATATCTCTTTAGCTGATCAAACTGTATGAGTAGTGGTGCAAAGGGTAAACATGAATTGTATTTATTTAGGTATACGGCTAAATGTAGATGTTATGTTTAAAAAGTACTGATTTCAGTTTGTAATGTGACATGTTATTTATTATGTCTTACAGGTATTGTTCTTCAACCACAAACTTAACTATCGACCATGTTTTACCTATGTCACGTGGTGGCGAATGGAAATGGGAAAACCTGGTAAGAAAAGAGATTGTTAGATTTGTACCTTGCATACGATTAACTATTGTAAATCTAAGTTATCATTTTCTGGAGTTGTTTTTATCAATTAGCATCACAAACACAAATGTATTTCAAGACTGGTTCGATATGAAAAGAGCAATAAAGAAAATTAGGTCGGAGTAATAATTCCACAAACAATCAAGTAGTAATTATGTTTACGAGTTATAACAATTGCATTCAAAGTTGCAAGACACAAAGGGCTCGCATGTCGCCTAGGCACAAGGTGCAAAAAAGCTCATGTCCACGACAAAATAAAGGGAAATAATAGGGAATAAACAAAAATAAAAATAAAAATATTTTATAGTTTTTTTGACATTAAAAAAGTGTGCTTGCTTTCCTCGCTTTGCGTCTGCCTGAGGCACATTTTCCTAGGAGTGCGCCTTGTTCACTTTGGACTACTATGGTTATAACACATTCGTATTGTGCCTAAATAATTTTCTTTTTCTAAATTAGCTTTTTAACAAGCTACTGCAATTGTTCTCTTCAACAGGTTACTGCTTGTTTAAGTTGCAACTCAAGGAAAGGTCAGAAAACCCCTGAGGAAGCAAACATGAAGCTGAATAAAGCCCCGAAGGTATTTTCAAGTTTCCTTAATCAGGAGTTCAGGATTTATGTGCTGATGGAGTTCAGTTAAATTTATGAACTCATCTAACTTTCAAACACTGCAACTTAAACCAACCAAAACTTCCAATTTATAATAATGTTTATTGAAACAATGTTAACAACTTTAGTCTGATTTCTGTTTCAAGTAACCAAACCTACTTCCCAAATTTGCGACCTAAAGTAAACCAACTTTTAAAATTTTCAATTAAGGTAATCTGAGACCAAATTTGATGACATGGTAAGGGTGATATGTCAATAAGTGCTGAAAATGCTGCATTTTTGCTGATGTTACACGAAAACCATCCAATTTACGTCATGAACCTAAATCACAACTTCTAATAATTTGATGGGTTTTCGTGCTTAAAAAAGTTGGTAACCTGAAATCAAAGTCAGACTAAAGTTGTCCTCCCTTTTATGAAATTCTCCCAAACTCTTTTGTAACACTAATCTTGCTTTGTATAAAGTGTTTATATGTTGTCATTATTTATTAAACAGGAACTTATGGTATCCATTTTGTCTTGCAGGCCCCCAAAGACTATGATATAATTGCCATACCCTTAACAAACAACGCCATAAAGATGCTAAAAATGAGAAAGGGGACTCCAGAAGAATGGCTTCAGTATTTGGGAGGGCCATCTCCTTGACATCAAATTGGTTTAAATTTATACAAGTCTATATAATCTAATGGCCGAGGTAAGTGCCTAACCCTGGTCTTTAATCGATAATTCTATTGTATATAGGCGTAAGTTAGTATTCTATGTATATTTATGTAGGATATGATACTACATTTCTGTTGATATATGTATAAACTCATAGCCACATGTTAATAAACTGATATATAGGCTTCTTTATTATGATATGGTTAATTGACATGTTGCCGTAGTTTTAGTGTTATCAACATACATTTTATAATGATCAACATACTTTTTATGATGTAATCGGATTTGCAAATTAAGACCAAAGGAATTCAAGTTAGGAGGTGGAGTTCATGCTTGTATGAGTTGTATAAACATAAATAAATTCATATCCTATGGAATATGGCTAAATAAAAAGATTAGATTATTTACTTAGTAAAATCAATGGAACAGTTTTCTGGGTCATATGAAACTTTGTGGTCAGCAAAACTTTTGTGGGTCAGCTAAAGGTTTGTTAGTCAGCTAAAGGCTTGGGTCAGCGAGCAATAAAGGGTCGGTAGAAGTTTCAACTGACCTTATAAGGCAGTTGATTCTGACCTTATGTGATTGTTATCGACTTCTTGAAGCAGTTTATAATTAACTTTCTTTTGAAGGTTTCTACTAACCTTATACGTTTTTTGGTAATAACCCTGTGCACACGTATTCAGATCTGATGTGATCATCAGTTATATAACTGTCATAAATAATAGTTATAATTACTTTTCCTATCAAAACAGCAAACAGTCATATCGTTAGTTACTATGATATAACTAAGTGTAATCACCTTATGATATAACTAAGAGTCAATGTGTAATCACCTTGTTGTGAATAGTTGCAGTGATTCATGAAACGATATATCACTTGAGTATTTATATAATACTCTTCTTAATTTCTTGGTCTTGAAGATTGATGAAGAAGATTATAAGAAATCAATATATATGTATATATCTCTCTCTGAGTTTTTCTTAAGTTATTGTCACCGGTTGTTGGGTCGTGCCACACCTTGTTGTCGGATTGTGGTGACGTGGATATTCGTAGTTCAGGATGATCCAGAACTTTTCGTTCCGGACGTGTTGACCTGGAGCCCACCGCCTCAGGCACGTTTATTGTGGGTCGGAACTCATGGTTCCGCACACACTGATATAAGGATCACACTTTCAGTTCTAATAAACCATTATAAACTACATTGATGTGTCTATTTTTAAAGTTTGTTGGTGCAATTAAATGTGTCATTTCATATCAACAGGCCATATTTATACCACATCAATTTTGGTATCTTTTACACCTATAAATGCGTAAGGTACAAGTTATAATAGCATGATTATTCTTTCTGGTGCTACAAACAAGATTGGCCTACACATCATATGAGATCTGACACGCAAAAGAGGAATTTAATTGTGAATTCAATTTTCATTTTTTTTCTTTTTTCCATTAACACCAATAATTATTGCTGAGAGATACTGTTGAAGGTGTCAATGGATGTACAACCTCATCTGCATGCTTTCAAGTTGGGTGTCTGTACGCTCACTTATTATGGCACAGGCATGGTCTACTCTGATATGCATTAAGACTTGTACATCCTACTTAATTAGTTGTTTGCATAGTAAAACTACAAATGTGGAGTAATATATTTAAGTACACAAAGTGGCTCTTAATGGATACTATGTAGATACATAAAGTGAAGCATTTTAACAGCAAAAAGTTGAACTAAGTTACACATGATGCGCAAATTAATGTCTAATACCATCAGTTTTAAGGGTGTGCACGCCACTGTTTTCGTGGTTATTATGTTTTAACAACGATTTTTTACACCTAAATACTACTTACCTTACACTTAAAAATTAAACTCATCATGTTTATTGGAACAAACATTATACTATTAGACCACAAGGTATTTGCCGTTTTGGTGGATAATTAGTTTATCAAATTTTTGTGATCGCGTCACACACGTGCGGATGTTTGTGTGTGAATTATGATACACCACGTAAATAAGAAACAAATGTAACATGAAGTTCATAGGTTCGTGTTTAGTCTAAATTGGTTGAGTTAGGGTTTGATCTTATGGGTTTGTGAGTTGACCATTTGGTATTATTATTTTTTAAACTTTTTGAATTGTGTTTTTATGTCTTAGCTTAAAATGCTTCGGTATTTTGAGAAATTTTAAATTGACATTTGCTGCTATAATTGTTTTATATACATTTGTATTTTTGTTGTGAATTTGTAATATTAGTGTATTAATATGCAAAAAGAAAAGAAAAATAAAAAAATTACGTCAAAAGAATCATATAAGTGTTAACCTATTAAATTTCCTATGGCGTTTGAGTTCACGTGTTTGACACTATTTTTATGTTCATGGCATGTCCGAGTGTTTGTGTCAAATTTTGATTTTAACACACCAACTCCCGAACACAACCCTTTAATACCCTAGGCGTATAGTGAAATTCATATATTTCCTCTATTTCTAAGTGTTGTTTGCGGCATTTGAGTGACCCTATTCAACAAACATTTTTTAAAATTAAATCAAGTAAAAAACTAATGCCACAGGACTATCCAAATCCATGAAAGGTCCGTATTAGTGAGTAATGGTCATGTTGCTTATCAATGTGCCACAATATGGAGTATAAGAAGTCACACTTACTGCTAAATGTCTAGTTGTTTTACGTCAAAACATTATTATCGAAATAAAAGGTTGAGTTAATTTTAATATTGTTCTCTAAGATTTGACAAAAGTGTTTATTTTCCTCCAAAATATTAAAAGAATCTATTTACCTTTGAAAGTTTCATAAGTTGTTTCAGTTTCAGTATAAAAGTTTTATTATTTTGAATTTAAGTTGAAACTTTTGAACTGAAATTAAAACAATTTATAAAACTTTTGGAGATAAATTGATGTTTTTAATCTTTTGAAGAATAATTGTTATTTTTATCAAAACTTGGAGAGTAAAACCGAACTTAACTCTAAGAGGTTAAATATTCCATCTTACTCATCAAACATCAATATGTTTCATTAAAAACACACCCATGGTTACTTGATCCATGATTTTAGAAACTAGTATCGTATTTGCTTCATTCAAACTCCAAGAACCACGCCAGTTAATACATACTCAGATCGGTATAGGACCGGCACTGGTTCGAGCTAGGGTTGGACCAGTCTACACCGAATTATGCCCCCGCCTACATATTATGATTTGAAACAATATATCAAAATTTGGGCAAGCTGCATTTACTTAGAATACACTTAAAACCAACGAAAAAAAACATGATGGTGACTTATGTAAGGTAGAAGTGTCAAAAATAAAATTGTGTGATGGAGAACAAAACTGAAAATTGTCGGTCACGTTCTACTTCAAGATGAAATTACACCTACGTACTTTATACATATATGCGTATATTCGACTTTAAAATGTCGGTCACGTTGGACTTCTTACGATTATTATTTACGTTTAGTCGTTCAAAAAAATTAATTTACATTTAAGTTTTTATCAAAATCAATATGCATACACACATAAGAATTTTGAAAAGTAAAATTAAAAAAAAAATAGTTTTTTTGATATAGATTAACAGAAGGATATAACTTTAAAGGATTTCGAACAGTATTTGAGTACATTTGATTTAGGTACTTCAATAAAAAGTTGAAATAATTATATATGTATTCACGAACAGAAGTTTTATTTTTGTTTCTAACCGTTATAACCCTATATTTAGCTGTATCATGAAATGAAACAAAAGTTTATCGGAAGACATCACAAAACTAATAGTAAGACAATTTCACAAAACTATGTGTCAAATTTCAATTGTTTTATAAGTTAGAAATTAGAGTTTTTGTCATGTGAAACATATGAAAAGATATAAAAAATATTAACCATTTTATTGAAATTATAATGGGGGCAAAATTGACTTTCCTTGTAGATAAACGTAGAGATTCAGTTGTATACATTATTAATTATAATTTATTCAGTTGTACAACTTGTCCATGGAAGCGCCATCGAGACTTAAGAAATACTCGGTCTCAAATATCACTAACGGGTTTTGGGTGCACTGATTGTAGATAATAAGGAAACTTAACATTAAAGGTGTCCGAGTGTAGCAATTCAATGTGAGTGACACTGTGGGGGAACTCTTCGCCTAGGTAACAAAAACCAAATCAATGAGCTGGTAGTGATACCAATACGGGTTGGTATGAGAGAGCTGAGTGTTACAAATGATACCATAATCATTTATGTTGATAGTGAGACAAAATTGATGGAGGATACTAGTCCATTTGGGGGTGCATGTAACTATTTAAGCAAACCTTACATTGCTTGTTTTACATGAGTGATACTCACACATAAATATTGGTCTTCATATACCACCAACATGTTTTCAGAGCGTTAATGTGGACGTTAGGAGAACCCCACAATTAATTAATGCTTGATTGAGAACAATTCGAGATAAATGATTTTGTTGGAATTCTTCAGTCGGGTAACCAATAATGAATACATGACTCATGGTTAATATGACATTTTAATTAACATAAAGAATCATATATTATCAAGTATTATATGTTCAGTATACGAGTGACTTAATTTTGGTTAATAAGGTGAGTAGGTGACCATTATATGTAAATTTTCATTTCTAAGAAATTTTTAGGCGTAGCAAGTGAAATGTAAAAATGGGAAAAAATTGATATTTGACATTCTTTTAAGGTTAGAGGAACTACATATAAAATAAATAAGGTCATAGACTACGTACATTATTTGACTTGTATACTATAATTTACAACAAGATAAACTGTTGTTTACAATTTGTTAGTGATTTTAAATACGTAGATTCTTTATAAATCAAAAACCCTGATAAATAAATACAAGTTGCTGCACCTTAATTATCAATTTCCCTTTATTTTTTATATTTCTTTACGATTGTTCAAAACATTCGTTTCATACTTTCATGTAAAGGAAATAGCATCTTTTCACCACCTTCGTGTAAATAATAACTAATATGCAATAAAAACAAATAAAAATAGTAGTTCCAGAAAACCACCTCTTGTTAATTTGCATGAAAAAAGTACTAGATAAGTGTTTTATATCTGAAAGCATGTGTAATTATTTCAAAGTATGTTATGTTTCACAAAAATATTTTGAAGTGTACAAGCTTTTTCCTTTTCTTTTTATAGATTAATTTTTTTGTCGATTGTCAAATTTATATATATTTCACTTATTTAATTGTTTTCTTGGTTAAATTTCTCATAAAAATATTCTCGTTATAAGATAGATCTCATTCATTCATTTAAGAGATTAAAAGTTTAAATTTTATAAGTTTAAAATATAAATAATTAATAATAATACATTTGAAGCTGTTTTAGAAAAATCAGATTAAAATTTTCTACTTAAGTACATTTCTTATGCTATCTCCGCCCAGAAGAACTTTCACCCGCTCATCTCTCTCTCTCTCCTTCATATTAGACATGCATTTCTCGACATCATAACATTAAAGATGGACTAATTATGCATAGGTATAAAAACTTTAGAAATTTACAGAATGACCCTAACAACTATTAGACTACTCTTAACTACATCTAGTTCGGAATATAACTTAACTAGATTTAGTAAACCCATGTATTACACGGGTTGAATAAATAAAATATTAATATAATAAAAATTAATAATTATAAAATGATATTTAAATATATGATATGATTGAAATTACATATGAGAAATGACTATAAATAATAAAACAGTGATATCAACTTTTTAAAATTTTGTTTTTAAATTTTTTTTTTAAAAAATAAACATTTTGTTCTAAAACAAACCGTATAAAAATATCATTTTTAAAAATTTTCTTATTATAACTTCTAAATTTGATTATTTTTGGTTTTTAAAAAATTGACTTTTTAAAAATACCAATTTTAAAATATTTCATATTTTTAAAAAAGTTTTATGATTTAGAAAAAATCATTATTTTATAAAAAAATTATTTATTTAGAAATAACATTAATGAATATATTTCTTTCTTAATTTATTAAATCTAAAAAAGTATTAAATAATATTATTAATAATTAAAGTATTATTTAATATGAGAGAGAGGTGAGAAAATTTTGGTGAGGATGATTGTGATGCTGCCACGTGTCATCTCAAGTTACTCTTATATTAGAGTATAAAGATAAAGATTAAAACATATGGCTGCAAACGAACCAAACGAACAAAAATAAGGCTTTGTACGTGTTCGTTAATTAAGGAAAATAATCTGTTCATGAACTGTTCACGAACACTTACCGAACGATATTTCTTATTCGTGTTAGTTCGTTAAGAAATGAATCTGTTCATGAACTATTTACGAACACATATCGAACGTAAACGAATACAAACAAATGCAAACAAACACAAACAAATATTCATAAACATAAAATAACACAGATGAATACAAACTATCATATATTCATTATAAAATAAAATCTGTATTTTTAATTACAAACATTATGTATCAAATATATATAAGTAGTTAACACAATCATCTGTATATAGTTGCCATTATTATCATAATCATAATTAACACGAAAATCAAAAACAAACTGAAATTGAAATTGACTAATGGGGGATGGTGGCGGAGACGTATGGTATAACTAGGGTTTCATATCTTTATAAATTAAACTAATAAGATAAAAATATGAAATATAAACTTTTAAATGAATAAACACAAAAAAAACACAAACGAATATATTATCGAACTTCCACAATCTCTGTTCATATTCGTTCGTTTAACGTTAAACGAACGAAATTTTCTTACTCGTGTCCATTTATTTAATAAACAAATGATCATAAACGACATTCCCGTCAAAGGTTCACAAACTATTTGCTTAACGTTCGATTCATTTAGAGTTCTACCAAAACCTCCATCTAAGAAAAGCTTGTGGCCCGACATAACATTTATTCTTCTATTTGTATAGTCGCTTTCGTAAAAATACACTCAAAAACATAATTGTTTTCGTGATTTTGCCAATTTAAATTTACTTACATTTCATCTGCCGACAAAACATATGAAGAAAACATTTGGCTTTGCTCTCACTTTCTCCATAAATAATATTCTTTTCTTTAGCGTCTTCTCTGAATTATAGAACTCTCTCAACTCTGTGTTCTAACACTCCTATGGATTTCTACCAGAATCTCTATCTTTCCGGCGGTTTTCCGGCCAACTTTCAGCCGGAGCAACACCTTCATTGCAACCTTGATAACCTCCTTTCCGATCATTCTATGGTACCCTTCATCTCTTTCTTGTTTTTAATTCAATTATATATTCATAGGTTACAAGTGAACTTTATGAAGTTCATTACAACCAAAAGTACACTCGTAACCCATGTAATAAAATATTATACGATCTTTTTGACGTTTTAGTGGTAAAAAGAAGTGTCAATGTCAAATCAAGCTTTTTAAGTTGTGTTTTATCTGATTCTATCGATTAGCGGTAATATATAACATGGTGAATCTTCTGCTAACATGTTTTTACGGTTAATTTTCTGCTAACATGTTCTCACGGGTTAAAAGAAATATTTAGTGCAAATTGTGTCTTACATGACCTTGTTGGTTAACAATAATAGCATGGTGAACTTTTTGGTAACATGTTTTCACACTTTAATTTTATGCTAACATGTTTTCATAGTTTAAAAGAAATATTTAGTGCAGATTGTGTCTTACATGACCTTGTTGGTTAACAATAATAGCATGGTGTCCTTTTTGCTAACATGTTTTTATGTTTTAATTTTCTGCTAACATGTTTTCACGGTTTAAAAGAAATATTCAGTGCAAACTGTGTTTTACCTAACCCTATTAACAGTGCAAACTGTGTTTTACTTAACCCTATTGGTTAATAGTAATAGCATGGTGAATTTTCTGCCAACATGTTTTCACGTTTAGAAAAAAAATGTTTTCTAGCTCTTGAAGAAAACAAGTTTTTTTTTTCAGTTTTCATAGAGCAATCATGCAATAATGACATGTACCTCATGCATATGATGTTGTACCCAGGAAGAAGGTGATATCAACATGGAATGGCTATCAATTTTCGTGGAGGATTGTTTATCCAGCAGTGGGAACTGTCTGCCACCAGAACCAAAACCCCAGAGTACAACTTCCAATGCACAAGGTACAACCACATCAGCGCAACCTAAAGTGGAACAAACCCATTCAACGCTTAAACGAGTTGTACCTTGCAAGGCAAGAAGCAAGAGAAAGAGAAGCCCAACATGTTGGTTAGCCGAGAGTGAGCTCATTTTACCTAAGAAATGTACAACTCCCTACAGCAGCGGTTTCGGGCAGGGCGAGGGGAGCATCGGGCAGGGGCAAGGAAGGAAATGCACACATTGTCTCTCACAAAGAACACCACAATGGAGGGCAGGACCACGTGGACCAAAAACGTTGTGTAATGCATGTGGAGTGAGGTACAAGTCGGGCAGGCTGCTGCCCGAATATAGGCCAGCTAAAAGTCCTACTTTTGTGACCCATAAACATTCTAATTCTCATAAGAAAGTGTTGGAGATGAGAATGTCTGTTTTACCCTCCTCTTCTATGAATTCTTCTTCTTCACTCTAGTTAGAGTGAGGGCTAAGTAGTAATCTTCCATCTTAGGCTCTTTGCCCATCATGTAAATATTAATGAAGGGGGATATTATTTTTTTCTAAAGTGTTGAAATGATGTGTCTTTAATCTTACATTAGCGTTTGGCGCAACAAACTGCCGATTACACATGCTCAAATATACGTCAAAAGTTATTATCATTTTATATACTTATAAAAATTACTCATATTATTAAAACATGAACCAAGTGCATAATGGCAATTTATATAAAACTAGGGGTAGGTTGAAAGAGATGGAGCGATTTTAAAAATTCAATAGGAATACTATTTTGATAATCAAATAATAAGCTGTCAAAAATGTATTTTATACTCAATATATTGATGTTTGATGTTTTAGTTATAATGGGGTTTAAACTACATGTGTTGAAGTGTAAAGAACCAACGCACAAACGGCGTTCTATAAGGCATATAAGCATTATAACATTGTACATAAGGGCTAAATACTTGTAAAGTGATTCTATAAACGGCTGTTTCAACTTGTACAAAATGCAACAGAAGTTGTAAGTTACTATTCATTTGCATTGTACTTTAATAATAGAGTAATATGACTTTTACAAAGTATTAATAACTTTAAAACATCAAAAATCTGAATAACCTGAATTGAATTAACCAAATACCAAACATGATTAACAGCTGACTTTTTTGTAAGTGGGAAAAAGGAATGTTTATCTCACCTTTACAAGCCCAAATACTAACCTCAATGCATATTTTTTCTAGTACATTTACAAGTCCCCAATCATCTTAGCTACGTGATGCTTTATTTTGTTGTAGTTAATTGCATGACAAAATCACTTGTTTGGCCTATGCTAAATGTTGCTCACTTGAGCGGCATATTGGATTTTGCATTCTCGTAACTTGTAACTTATAACTTTTAACTTATGGTTAATCTGCTTATTGGATTAAGAAAACCTATGCACAAGCATATGCATACTATGAAATCCCGTATCTTATGGCTATTTTTAAGAAATGGTTCTAAGGAGTCTTTTACACTCTCATCGATCAACATATGAATCAGTAATTGAGTTATAGTGCTTCTGACTAAAAGTTACTATACTTACTGCATACAGTACAACCATCCTCCATAAGTTATAATTACACTAAAAGTCTTTATTTTTTTTTTTCAATTAAATAATATTTTTTCATACCTTTATTATTAAATTTTCTCTCTCCTTTTCAATTACACTAAAAACCTCTTAAATCAGATTTTTTGGCATTTTTTACTGGATATTTGACTATTGAGACCATCTTCACACATATCATCATATTAAAGAACAAACGCACATGGAAGATTTCACAATGGGAGACACAAAGGTCCCAAGAAAGTACAAAGACTCAAGCATGCATGTTCATAATCTGGTTTTGATAAAAATGGACATCTTTTAATAAATTTTTAAAAATTGTCTGTTAATTTTGGTTCGTTGTAGTTATAACTTATATTAAATAAATTTATCTAAAGCAAAAAAATTTTGAGCTTCCATCAAATTTTACAATCTCGCTATTACTTCATCTCCGTTTATAGAATTTAAAACTAACAAAATCAAAGCAAAGTTCGTACACAATTTAAGATGTAACACCCTATGCAAATCGTATATATTTTATAGAAAGGAGAGATGTTGGGTTTGGAACAAATGTCATGTCTTAATGCCATCAATGCGTTTCGTACGCATTTATTGTGGATGAAAAGAAAACTTCATAATTAAGTGAACTTAGTGTGGGAGCAATCAAATGATGGATGACCTATAAAAAAAACTCCAGTTAAACAACAGAAAGAACAAGTACTTAAGCTCCGGAAAGACAAAATCATGATTCAGTTATACAACTCTGGATGTAAAGTGTAGATGTAATCAGCTCAAAAACAAAGTTGTTATGTGCAGAAACAACACGAATGCTAGAAGATAGGTTGGATATTTGTTGCATCAAGTTATACAACTTCAGCATCCCCTTGTTATAACCTCTTAAAGGCCACTCGTCCAACACAAGTTGAGATTTACCTGATTCAGCAGGAAGTGATAGGCCCCATAAGTTTATCGACATTCTCAATTTAGAAACATTCACAAGCCTGGCTGAACCAAGCCAAGGCGAGATTGAACCATAAGTCGACCCCAGCAGAATACAAGCTGAGCTACAAGTAGTATTTGGGCTTGCTAACTCGAGCCAACTCGACTCATGTTACTAGCTCGAGTCCAGGCTTATGGTTACACAATTCGACTCGTGTTACTGGCTCGAATCCAGGTTTATGTTGACACAATTAGACTCGTGTTACTGGCTCGAGTTCAGGTTTATGTCAACAAACATCGCCTTGGATGCATCATCCATTCAATTAGTTTCATTATCATTTGAAGAGATGATATCTTTCGTTAGACCATTTTTTAATAATTATTTGGTTTAAAAAAGTTGGAAAACAGGCGCGGTAGACATCATGTCTAACTACTTATTTATATATCTCTTCAATGTTAATGATCCTAAAAAATAAATCTGATCATGTAACTTAAGAAAGGCAGCAATGTAACTGTGCAGAACTTGAAAATATGCCAAAAATCAAAAGGGGCCAGAAGTGTTGTTGCTACTTGCTTGGTAATTGTTTACACAACGAGCTCATCTTCAAGAAAACTGTACTCGAATTTGAAATCTGTCTTGATTCTTTGGCACCTGCAAATCAAATGAAACCGTCAGCAAAATGACCACAAAACACTTATCTGATATAATGTAAGCAGGGCGGCAATTTCTGACATGACACGAAAATGATTAAGTAATTTGTGTTGGGTTGGGGTATACAAACACACCAAGCAACACGAATTGCAACAACAAAAAGCGTTAAAATTAGCCAAAGTGTATTTGCACACAAAAATGTATACAAAAAACAGGAATTTTCACGATAAAGCATGGTGTCCTGCTCCTACCCATCCATTTTGCCACCTTAATTCAGTAAGATAACAATATATGAAAAGCAAGGTTTGAAGTAATCATACCAGCCCTGTTGTTGCATCTCATCATTGCCCATATGAAAATCAAAGTAGACATAAGTTCCTTGTTCATAATCATCAGTGGCAATCTTGGGTTCCTCATGGCGTTGAAACCATGTGTTGTACTTTTTATGGTATCTCCATGATTGTTTCTTCAGTTCTTTTGCAGCTAAATACTGTTGATACATGTTCTGCATAAAAACAACACATCATAGAGCCATATTCAAAGTAATTTTGCCCAAAAAGATATAACAGGAGAATAATTGAGATGTGGAAAACCTGCTGATAATAAAATGCGAAAAACAGAGCATCTGTCCCAGCATTGTCAGATCCAAGGCGTTCCCAAAAGGCTGGATTGCTAACAATCGGAGCCTGCACTTGGGGATAGCTTTGAGGGGTCACAGCGGGGTGCCTCTGAAATCCAGAAAAAATAACAAATTGAAAAAATTAAAAAAATTAACAGCATCCTGATACTTTTTAATCTGTTTTGCTCATTTCACTTACTTCACCGGTTAGAAATAAACATAAAATGAACTTCACCATGGGTAAATTTTTGGTACGGGTCGTGTTGGGTTGACATGAAGCATTTTTGTCATATATATTTTATATAAAATATTAAATTAGTCAGATATCATTCTGAAATATTAAGAGAATGCAGATAAAATACAGTTTGTGAACTTTCAAGTTTCAACCGTCTTGACATGTTTCTTTTTCACCCAAATTTAATTGTTACCTATTTCACCAGTTAGAGATCAAACATGAAAAGCATTTTCCCCATTTGGTATGGGTCAGGTTATGTTGACTGGATGTACTTTGGTCTAGTGTACTTTCATTACATATTGGTGTCACATATGATTACAGAAACTATATTTTTGATAATAATCTAATTTTTTTGAACAAAATTATTAGGAAGTTTTATGCATTAAAAAAGTACACTTAACCCATCTTTCAACCCATCTGACCAGCTCAGCTCATTTGAGCTGTTTGTTTTTAACTTTTAACCTATGTTTTACCTGTTTTACAAGTTATAGACATAGCAAAACCCATATCAACAGATTTAACAAAAAGTGGTATAGCATAAGGAAGACAAAAGCTTCATACTGGAACGTAAGTCTTCACGCGCTCGGAATCTTTGGGTTGTGGAAGCTTGTAAAAGGACGACTCTAGCAACTGCATGATGGATTGTTGATCATGAGTGGGATCCACGGTAGAACTTAAGCCACTGAGGCTGTCACCAATCGCACCAAGGTCAGACACACTTCTTCTCCCAATGACTCCGAGGCTACCGGTTTGACTGTGCTGTAAAGATTGACCAGGAGAGAGATCAGTATCCCGAGTAACTTTATCTGCCTCCATCACTGAGCTAGATACTCCAGCCTATAGAAACAATAGCAAAAGCAATTGATAATTATGAAATGTTGACTTGCAGAAATAATCAGCTTCTAATGTTTGGATAAACAGAGCTTGTGTTTAGTTATCTAATCGATCATTTCTGGATGATTTGGTGGCAACAAAATTGATTATCAAAGGATAAAAGATTACCTGAATACCCTTTCTTTTAACCTGATTTAAGAAGCTCTTACTCACAAGGGCATGGGACGTGTCCCTTTATAACAAAAAGATGGCCTTTTAGTCTAGATTTCTTAGATAATCAGAATTTTCTTAACACACACTCAAACAAATGGACAGTTGATTATCTCATTACTACAGCTTCAAAGAGCGAAAACCACATCCAACTAGGCCTGTCAATGTGTGGGGTCGTGATCTAGATCTGCTCTGATCCAATCCATTTACATGATCCAATGGATCAAGAAAACAATATCTGCTGATCCAATAGATCAACCCACGTCGGTAGATATGCATAAACCACCATACAGCTCCAAGTAACCACAATAAATGGTATGATATGGGTCATGATCCAACTATTCAGATTAGTTGGGTCATGGGTCAGATCATGATCCATTAGCTAATGGCTCAAATCAAGATACATTTGGTTGGGTCAAGGGTCAGGTTAGGTTATTAAGCAATCCGATCTGCCCCATTGACAGACCTACATCCAACACTATTTCTTACAGTCTGTTTTATTAGTTGATTAGCTAATACTGATTATTCAAATCTAATCTATTAAATGTCCAAACACTAACCACAATGTATCCACTCCAAGATTTAAAAAACAAGCAGCACTATGGTTATTAAAGCTAAACTATAAAGCTAGAAAATATACCTGAGTTTCTGATGTGTATGACACCTTTGAATCATCCTCATTGGCAGTATTTTTGTCAAGCAAAGAACTTGTGGCAGAATCATCCGATAGATTTTGATGTCGCTGAGGCTCATCAGCTTTCACACGGCCAACTTCTACTTAAGAGTAGAGATTGTTATTTACAAAAACTACTATATAACTTCATCAAAGAAAATACCAACTTTAAATCACTATGTTTAAAACAAAAAATAAGTCCAAGGCTGTTGTGTAGTCATCAAACATACCAGTATCTTTCAAACCAGTTGGCATGAGTGTGTGCTGACTTGACTGTGAGTGGATTGAACTTGGTTTTTGTGCTGCAGATGTGGCAGCATTAAGGCTTGCACCTTGAGGTGATGCAGCTGAGCTTTGGGAGTTGAACTGTAAGTATAAAGAAAATGAACTGTAACACATTTTACTCACATATAAACAGAAGGTAACATATTCGAACACATCTAATAATAAAATAATAATGATCAAAACAAAAAGCATGCCTGCTTAAGAAGTGGATTCTGCTGTGCGGTGAATTGTTTATGATTTCCACCAGAAAGGGAAGGCATGCCCAGTAGGGTACCCTGACCCTGTTGTACCTGTTGTAACCGTTGCAAGTAATTCTCTCTTTGGTCTGGTACAATTTCAGGTCTTTTATGAAACTGTCATAGCAAGTGGCATAAAGAAATCAAAGATTCATATAATATTCACAAAATCACTCGATATTAAACAGCAAAATTTAATAACTAATGCCTCTTTAGTAATCTTATACATGAAACTTCTTTTTCCTTCATAATGCTAAATGCTAAAGCCGTATTTCTAATTGATGAACAAAAACTGTTGACATGACTATTCATTTTCCAAACACAAAAGGTATGACGGCTAAAAATGTTTGTCGGTCAATTTAATTTTTTTCTTTAAATATTTTGCTATTTTACCCCGTCAGCTAAAAATTATCCATAATTATGCAACTTGATTGTTTCATTTATATCTATTAGGCAAATGGAATTGTAACAATCCAAACTATGCCCCATTGGCTACTAGTAATTCATACTAGCAATTTGGCCAATGACACTCCTACTTTCACTTGCGTAGCTAATAACAATCTTACTCGCTTATCTTAATAGATTTACACTCGACTTAAACTCCATTTTGTTCACAAGAATGATTATGAGCGAAAATTAGAAATGTCAATTCCTTGTAAACAAAATCAAGTGTAAATCTTTGATGATCATCCAAGTAAGATTGCCCTTAGCAAGAAAACTGGAAATTAGGAATGTCATTGGTCAAATGGGGTAGCGCAAGTGGTAGAGTTTGATGCCACTCATCCAAAAGGTCTCATGTTCAATCCTCAAAAACTACCCCGGACACCTACCATACTAACCGGCTTCGGCCACGCTTTACTTGTTCTAACCACTTTAGAGGTATTGGCAGGACCCGGGGGTTTACCACCTAAGTGAGTTCCCATTTTCAGTAAAAAAATATTGATTATATAAGCCAATGAGTCATAGTATGGAATATTAAATTCCAGTTTGCCTATTTATCAATCTTTCAAAAAAACTTTCCAAAACTAAGGAACTAATATGCTGATGATTCAAAAATTGAATGTGTCAAACAGTACCTTGAAGACAGAAAAATAGGGTATGTGAGTATATTCTCAATACTCTTCAATTCTCAGTAGTTACAGGAAAAAACTAAACGAACTTAAAACCTAAAAAGTTGCAAGATATCGTCTATACACAGAGTTTGCGATTTCTTTACAGCATAAACAAAGTAAAACATGAATTTCACCGAAAGAAAAAATATATATTCACTTCAAATTATATCTCATTGTAGATTTTATATAATCGTGTTTTGTTATTGTAAATTCAGCAGCCAGTTTTTTGTTTCAAACTCATCTTAGCATGAAAGACCATAACAAAAACTACGATTATGTATCGGAATTACAGAATACAGATTGAGAGAGAGAGAAATTAGCAACATACAACTTCATTTTGACTTTGAAAGGGGCTCCCAGGCCTCCATTGTATGCCAGGAACTCCAGAAGATGGAAACACCCTGCTTGTAACACCTCCTGCGTCACCATTTAAGCCACTGTCACTGCCACTAACAGCATCACCAGTCTTGCCGCCTGGTGCCATTACCATTCTGCTACTTAAAGAAGAAACCAACGGCGCCACAATTCCACTACCACCAAGTCTCTCATCAACGCCTAACATAGCTCTCCGCGGTGTTTCTGAAGAAACACCAAGGGATCCACTGCTAGAAACTGTAACACCAGAGGTAACTGGGACGGTGATTGAGGGTAAATTGGTCACACCACTTCTACCAAGATTCCTTAACCCTGATTCGGGAAGGGCAGGAGATGGTTTTCGACCAATCTCTTCCTCCTTAGCGGCATTGTTTATTGGTGAGGAAGGAACAGAATATGTTGAATTATCCAAAACGCCCTTAACAGAACTTGAACCAACAGGGATTGCATTGGTTTTTGCTGACGTTGGAGAAGCAGATGAAATTGAAGTGTTCTTGGCCCCTGCATCATCAACTTGCTCCTGGACTGCATCTTCCTGTTGAATAGATGTCGTTGTGGCCTAAAAAAGAACAAGAAGTCAAAATTACATTTATTTTATCAGATATATGAAGTAAAATAAACAAGAGAAAGAATTAAGAATGGCATGAAAGTCAACTTGCTTAACGTACACATTTCACATATTTATAAAATTGCCAAACACCATATATAATATTGAAATTTAGAAACTAAACTCAGTTCATTCATGTTTCTAAGTAGATCTGTTGCATACCGGAGGCTGAGCTGAAGATGTAGACAAGGCAGACTTTACGCTTAGAGCAGCAGACGTAGCACCAACACCCTGCCAAACCATAAATCAAACTATAATTATGACACACTTACATGATAAGCTTACAGTTCATATTATAAACATAAAAAGAAATGACAAAAGGATTCACCATGTGACTGTTGCAATATTGTTCATTGTAGTCATAAAGATTGTATATATCATATATTAATATATGAAAAGGAGGAGCGAACTTGTTAAAATTGCAAAAATTACCAAAATAATAACATATGGATACAGTTTACCTTAACAAGACCAGGTGGACCGATGGTAACTAGATCCTCCAGTGACTCTACCTTGTCCAAAGGTAAGGTGATGTATAGCATGTCCACGTCTTCAAATTCATCAAAATCTTCCTGTAGAAGAAATGAGAACAGTCCTTGATACTGAGGCAAACGCAAGAATTAAGAAGTTAGAAAATTAAGAAAAAATAATCCTAAAAGAAACCTGATTTCGTTCCACATAGTCGTCAACGAAATCCTTAATATCATTAACTTGCTCAGGACTCAACTCATCATTATCCAGCAGTCTCAATATCAACTCTAACTTCATTATGTGAGCCTTGTGACGAGTAATGGATGACTCTAGATGGGTCTGCGAGACATGATAATTAGATTATAAAAATTGTAACAGATACTTGATAGAAGTTGCACTCCTCGTTCACCTTACCAATCTTGGTGGCCTTGTTTTCCCTTTTTTAACAGCCAGCCCCTCCATCTCAGCTTCAAAACTATCAATTTGGGATTCCAGCTCAGACACCTAATAAAGAAAAAGTATGCTTAAATACAATGTCCAATTGACCATAGACACATCATCAAAATACTATGTTTTTCTATTTCAACAACATCCTAGCAAAGCAATATAACTAGTTAATTTGAAGACAACTCTATTCATGCAAAACATAAAAATATTTATAATCAAAGTACAATAGGTATCAAGCAACAAAAGCAAGAGGCAAGACTGCACAATGAAACACAGTTCCATACCGTATTGTTCAACCAATCTCTGGTCTCTGACTTGGCTTTCTCCTTTGGATCCTACAACAGACAATCAACAGAGAAGCCTCACTAAAAAGTAAAAACATTCTTGGAACCAATGCTATCTTACAGTTTCTTAGCATATTTAGAAAAGGGTGAGATTGTGAGATGTCCACAAATGCCCAATTTCAGATTAAAAAGACTACACTGAACTGAAATATAGTAAGTCCTACCGTTTTAGGCTGTTGTCCGAGGCCTTCCTTGGAAAATGCTTTTGTCTTTGTTTCTTTTTCACAGATCTTAAAGCGTTCCATTTCTTTTTCAATAAGCTTGCGCGCATCCATCAGAGGCTGCTCATAAAAGGCACTATATGTCAACATTTGTCAGACACTCAGACCATAATTTTTAAATTAATAAAGAAAGACATGTTTAAATCCTCAACTACTAAAGATAGAATTGAGACTTTTTGAAAGACAAAACTGCTCTGCAAGAATGATAGAAAGGTGGACAACTCGAGGTATATAATGAACTACTAAAACAAAACATTTACAAGCAGAAAACATTTAGCTGATGCTGCAGATTTCACTATACTATTTTCAAATTTCAATACTGCAACAACATGGCAAACAATATTTATTACTTCTATTGATTGGATAACCATTAAACAGCATTCATAATAAGCATCTACGAATGAGTAATAACTGCAAACCAAAACAACTAGATTCCAATAATAAGTAACAATGGAGATGGAACAGACCTTCTTATCCTTGACCTCGCTGGACTGTAACCATGTCTTAATCTGGTCTCTATACCTCTGAAGTTTCTTGATCTCCTTCTTCAAATCGGTCTCAAACTTCTCCTTTTGGTTGGCATTGTCAGTATCGTAAACCTAAACATCGGTTTTTTAACAACCGATCCTTACACTTTAGCATACGGCGTTAACTAATAAACCCTAGAAATTGAAGAAAACTGAAGACTCACCTTGTTCCATATACTGTCGAAGACTTCAACGCCTTCTTGAACTTTCTTCAGAACCCTATCGATCTCGATTTGAAGCTTTCTACTCGCTCCCATTGAGTGATTGTCAAATGTGGCAAACTGTTAATCAACAGAAATTATCATGCAAAAACTAGCAAGTCACAATCTAGAGTGTTGTTCTGTGCTGAATTATGGTTTTGATCTTCGGGATTTCTGGTAGGATCTCTGTGAAGACGACGACAGTGAAGGGTAAAAATTTTGCAACAAACAGGAGATGAAATCGGTATACGTGTTTTTTAAGAGACACACTAGAAATCTATACCGCGTGTTTGCGTTGCGTTTACGAATATCATTGCACGCGTTATGACGGTAACATTAAATATATAAAAAAACATATAAAGTTATTATAATTTAATTCTAAAGATGAAAACATATATAGAAAAAAATATTATGGCTTGCATACTACAACATAAACATAATCCAACAAAAACGTTACAACATTGGATTAAACCCGCATGTATTGATAATATACATAACTTAAATTTTAATAATTTATTTGATTTGCGTTACCAAATAATAATCAAAGTCAAAACATTGATAATATACATAACTTAAATTTTAATAATTTATTTGATTTGCGTTACCAAATAATAATCAAAGTCAAAACATTACGTTTTCTTTTAGAATAATATGGTTAAGAATACGTTTGTGAACTTTCTTACGTGCTTTGCAAAAAACATATAAAGTTGCGTGACTTGCAATTGGAGATCGGAACATATATAAAAAAAATATTATGTCTCGTACGTTGCTACGTAAACAAAATTTAACATTGAAACGACATACCTATTAAAAAAATAGTAGCAAACAAGATAGTTTTTTGAAAAAGAAAGATAATTTATATAAGAAAAAAGCCAAAAAAAAAAGACCAAAAATTAAAAAAGTGACGCTAGGGTAAGGTTTTAGGACTCAAACCCTAGTGGATAGAGTAAAAGAGGAAGCGCCAAACAACCATTCCAACAAAACCTTTGTGAATTATGCCAACAGTTTGTTTATTTAAAAGAAATGAAAACCTGGAAAAAAAAAAAAGAAATAAAAACAGAAAATAAATCAAGAAACCAGTCAACAAATGACAACCTGACACGTGACAAGGCCAGTAGCAACCCTACCAACTTTACTTTTAAGTATAAGCATAACGTTAAAGTTATTATTATTATAACGATTATTGTTCTATTTTGATTGGTGATATTTTTTTACGTAGATACATCCCCACATAGAGGTGGTCAAAAAAATCGGTTTGAAAACCGGTTCGGAAAAAAAAACAGAAACCTGTTTGGGGCTCAAACCGGCCCAACCCGACGGTTTTCATGCAGTTTCAAGTTCCATCAATACAAACCGGTTTCTAAACCGGTCCGGTTTCAAACCAGTTTTCAAACCGGTATCCCAAACCGGTTTTCAAACCTGAATCCCAAACCGGTTTTCAAACCAATTTTCAAAACTAGCCGTTGCATAACGGCTTTATAGTCGTTTGAGGCCTTTTTTGACCGTTTTTAGTGGTTTTTTTTACCATTATACCCCCATTAAGTTAGTATATATATGTATTGGATGTTTTGATTGAATAACAACAACTTAAAACGCTCTCTACTCTCAAAAATCACAAAAACGCTCAATAATTTCCTTCTCTTAGAAAACACTCTCTCAAAACTCTCTCAAATGGCTTCATCAAGTGCTCAATCATCCGTTGGTTGTAATATGTCTTCAAGCAACGTGGTGGTAGCAATCCTTCCTACGAATAGGAACCCCGAAATATGGTGCAATTACGATTTATGTCAAATAGCTAGCGGTCTGAACAAGGCTCGTTGCAAGTTTTGCCATAAGTTTTTCAAAAAAGATGCAAACACAACGTTGAAAAACCACATTGTGCATAAATATTGTAAGGTGTTGAAAGCGGTCTGAACAAGGCTCGTTGCAAGTTTTGTCATAAGTTTTTCAAAAAAGATGCAAACACAACGTTGAAAAACCACATTGTGCATAAATATTGTAAGGTGTTGAAAGGTGAACCGTCTCAAGGTCAAGCTTCGATGACAAACGAAGGAAATGTTTGGGTTTATAACGTTGATGTGGTTCGGGAGCAAATGACGCATTTTGTAATTCAAGAAAGCTTGCCATTCAAACATTTCGACAACGAACGTTTGACTCGACTCATTCAACGAACTCTCCAACCACGTTATACCAATGTAAGTCGTGCTACTCTTCGAAGAGATTGTCTAAAAATGTGGAAAAAAGCTAAAAATGAATTAATATCTTGTTTTAAAAATTTACAAACCGGTGTTAACTTAACTAGTGATGTTTGGTCGACTCCTCACGGTTCACCGGACTCGTACATTTGTGACACCGCCCATTGAGTTGAACCCGATTTGTGGCATATGATGAAACGTACGATTGCATTTGAATTGTTTGATTATCCTCACACCGGCCTATCTTATTGATAAAGTTATTAAAACGTATAAATTAGAAAACAAAATATTTCTATATCTTTTGATAATGTGTCAAATAACATGCTTGCGATAGATCATTTAAAATTAAAATATAAACCAATGTGTGACGATGTGTTTTTTCATAGTCGATGTGTTGCGCACATCATAAACTTAGCCGTTCGAGACGGTTTAAGAACGATTGAAACGGTGAAAGATGGTTTTAAAAGAATATTACGTGATATTTTTAGCAATAACCAAAGATATAGTAGATATCACAAGTTTTGTAAAGACGTAAATTTCAAATGTTTAGGTCCGAATTGGGACGTACCTACACGATGGAATTCCACTTGTAATATGTTTGAAAAGGTTGTTGAACAAAAAAAGTTTAATAGTCGGGTTGGTCCGTTATTGAAAAAATAAGCAAAATGCTTCAAGTTGTTAAAAACGTAACTACTTGTCTTTCTGGAGCTTATTATCCAACGAGTCCGTTAGTACTTCACCAAATTTATTTAATGACTTCAAAATTAAATGAGATGTCGTTTAGGGATAGACCTTATTCAGATATGATACCCCCAATGAAAGAAAAACTTAAAAAATATTATAAAGAAATGCATCCGGTTATTACATGTGCCGCTGCATTAAACCCTTGTTTAAATTTGTCGGGGGTTGAAACTTTACTTGATAAAATTACTTCTAATTTGGATTTAGAAGAAGAAAACCTATTTTATGCTCAAACTTTAAAAGCTACTTTTAACCAATAATTAAAAAAAATATTTGATGTTTATTTATTAAAATATGATGAAACATCACACATCCATGAGTCATCGAGGCATGCGGCACATGCCGAAAGTTCAAATGATCAAATGTTTGTTTTATATAATACTTTAAGGGATGAATCTAATAAACGTCAACGTGGTAACACTCCGACTAGTGAACTCGGGAGGTATGGTGGAACAAACTTTTTATCCACCATGACTCCACACGATTTTAAAATTTTTGACTTGTTGGCTTGGTGGAAAGGTAAGGAAGATCAATTTCCCATCCTATCCACCATGGCCCGAGATTTACTAACCGTCAAAGCTTCCACGGTAGCTTCGAAATCTGCTTTTTCCGTTAGTGGCAGGGTTATATCGATAAGACGAACTCGACTCACTCCCCAAGCGGTTGAAATGTCAATTTGTTTAAAGGATTATTTGGATGTTGCGGAAAGAGCACAAGACAAATGCTCACTTGAAAGAGAATATGAATACGAAACAGAATTATACGAGGACGAGGTAGAGAGCGGATTGACTCCCAGAATGACCGATGAGAGCGGCATATGATGAGTTCCTTCGTAACAGCTCCGGTTCTGGTGGTGAAGAATAACCATACAAGTATGCAACGAACGAACGCTAGTCGACTAGGCTAAATGTTTAGTTTTTAAAAAACTATTATTTAAACTTTATGTTGTTTAAATTGTTTATATGTTTTATATATTATATATTTCATTTTCATTATTTATCTCACTTTGACACGTGAAGTCATATTGATTAACAAGTAACGTATGAAGTCATATTGATTAAAAAACTATTATTTAAACAAAATAATAATATTAATAACAATAATAATCATAACTTTTTTTATTGCTTTTGATTTAATTAATATAAATATGATTATATATTTTTTATATGTTAACAAAAATTTTATTTTTCTTTAAATTAAGTAAAAATTTTATTAATATAAATATGATTATAATTATATTATGAAGAACAAAAAAAAAAAAAAACCCGAACCGGTTTCATAGGGTTGGGTTTTCCAGCCTTTGAACCAGTTTAGAACCCGAACCGGTTTGAGGCCAAACCGGTTTTGACTTGGGTTGACCAAACCAGTTTAGGTTTGACCCCAAACCGGATTTAAAAAAAAACCGAAATGTACACCACTATCCCCACATAGTCGAAGATTACAAATCTTGGGGATTTGATTTTGGGATTTCATCAGATCTAGGGTGGTGGTTACATACACGGGTTTATGGATTAAAAAATATTACTTTTTAATCATTTAATCTCTAGCAATACACTTTAATTTTGATATAATTATATATACCATTAAAATATTACTTTCAACTTGGTTATAATATGTGATATACAAAGGCATAGTAGTAAAATTGTAACTTTTTTTTTCTTTCAATTCGGGAACAACTAAAATTTTAATATCTTTTTTTTTCTTCAAACATTAAAACGTGAAATTACACTATATATTTCTTTTTCTTCTTTGTTTCATTCCATAATTTCGTCTTTTTGTTCTTTACTTCATTTATTAACCCTCCGAAACATAGTGTAAGAGTAGAATAAGAAATTATTATTATTATTTTTAATGATAGAGACTACCCACTACAAATAGGAATCCTAAAGAGACTTGAGACATATAGTGGATCTAGATGTGAAGTAGATCAGGATTAGAATGCGGTTGTTCAAATAGATGATTAAAAAACAAAGATACATAGTTAACCAGTGGACAACCGTTAAATAAGAAAAATATGAGTATTAGGGGTTGTTTAAAAATAAATGGATGATATGTTGCATTTGCTAAAGACAAGAAGGATGGAAAGATGATTGGTCAGGGAGAAGTCTCAAATGGTTCATTGACTCTAGAGAAAGTGAACTATGTCCTAGGACATTCAATCTGTTGAGTGTATCACAATTCTGTGATAAAGACATTCCAGTGCTGTTTATATCAAATGAATGCTTGTTTCTCAAACCAGAGTTTATTATTCCAGAAGATTTAGTGATCATGCGTGCTCCAAGAAAGAATGATACTTATCTTCTGGATATGGGATCATAAGAATCCACCTCTACTGTGACATGTCTCCTGTCCAAAGCTTCATCTTCTGAATCCTTTCTGTGGCATAGGTGATTAGGACATGTTAATTTTAAAAATATTAACAAGTTGGTTAAAAACAATCTTATGAGGGGCTACCACTTAAAGATTTTTTAGTGGTAGAAAAGTGCATCGCCTGTGCTCAAGGAAAAAGCACAAAAGGCCACACAAGCTCAAGCTTGAAAATACAATTTCAAAACCCCTTGAATTGTTACATACTGACTTATTTGGTCCTATTAGTTAACCACGGCGGATGTTCAATCCACACCGGATGAACACTCCACAGCGGACAACTAACGAGACAAACATACAACAAGTGTTCACAGCGGACATCATCCAAGGCACAGCGGACAACTTATTCAACATCCACAGCGGAAGACTTAGCATCCACAGCGGACAGTCTATCATCCACAGTGGACGACTTAGACTTAGGATTTTTATGTAATTTTTGTTTACATAAGGGTATTTTTGTAATTGTATATAGCTATTGTGTATAGGCTATAAATAGCATAATATCCTAATTCTTTGTAAGCTTTTGAACAATCAATACAATCAAGCAGTTATTATCATACAAGCATTCAATCACTAGCAATCATACACACACACACTGATATCATAACATTAATCATAGGTTTTCGCACTATGATTAGTGTTTGTTGAAATCAAATATAACAATCTGTTGTTATATCTTGTGTTGAGAGATTTGAAAAGATCCTTAGGGGAATCAACCTGTTTATGTTCTTATTGTTCATCAAGTTCATAATCAGCATTTGTTGATTTCATCACAAAAGTCATACGCAAGTCATACAATAGTTATACTAAAGTATTACAGAGAAGGGGAGGGTGAAATTGGTGGCGAGATGGAAGACGACGGACCAACAGGGGAAGGGAAATTGGGTCAGTGATCAAAATATTTAGGTCTCGATCAGATGCCTTGGACCGGGTCAGTGAGCTCGCCGTGCACATCAAACACACTGACCGGCTGACCGAGTCAGCCAGTCAACGGTCAAGGGGTGGGTCAGTGCAATCAAATAAAGCCTTGGTCAAATACATACATGTGAAGCAATAAAGATGCTTGATTAATCGGTACAACCATTAAAAAGAAAAACGTAAACATTTGTAGCACATTTATATATATGTAAATGGTTAACTTACGCATATGTTGAACATTTACATGTATGTAAATCGTTAACTTCCTTCATTTGGTTTCTCTTCGTCTTCATCAATCGATTTCTAGTTCTTTGTCTTTATCCTATCTAGTTTCTTCTACGCTTTACCTTGGTTTTCTACGACTTCACCCTGGTTTTAAAAAGCATGCCTAAGGTGTGAAGCGATCTAAAACCGAGGTTGCGCTTCATGTACATTAGGGACAGTCATAGGGCTGCAAACGAACTGAAAGTTCAGCGAACAGTTTGTGAACTGTTCGGTGGGAAGTTCGTTTATGTTCGTTCGTTTAGTAAATGAACGAACACGAACAAGAAAATTCCGTTCGTTTAGTTAAACGAACGAACATGAACACAAGCCGTGTTCGTTCATTTATGTTCGTGAACGTTCGATAATGTGTTCGTTTATGTTCGTTAATGTCCTTTCGCGAACGTTCGATAATGTGTTTGTTTATGTTCTCGTTAATGTGGTCGATTATATTCTTAATTTTTATGTTAGTTATTTTTATGACAATTATATCAAGTGTTTTTGGATATTTATGTTACGTGTTTATTCATTTTTGGTAAATTTTGTGATAAAAATGCTGATTTTATTCTAAAATAAATATGTGATCATTTGTATTCGTTTGTGTTCATTGAGTTCTTTGTGTTCGTCATGTTCCTGAACATTTGTTTGTTTTCGTTTGATTTTGTTTGTGTTCGTTTGCGTTCGGTAAGTGTTCGTGAACAGTTCATGAACATGTTCATTTCCTTAATGAACGAACACGAACAAGAAAACCCGTTCGTTAAGTGTTCGTGAACAGTTCATGAACAAGTTTATTTCTTAATGAACGAACACGAAGGCCTTGTTCGTGTTCGTTCGGTTCGTTTGCAGCCGGACAGAGTTTGTTAAAATTTTGTCGATACGTAAAAAAGGACCAAAAGATGAGGGATTGTGAATGGTTTACTTGATAAAAAGGTTGACACGTAAAAAAGACGAGAGAATTGGAGGTACATATGGCTTATTTGGTTATAAATTAACCAATACTTCACGTATGCCTCAAGCCTTGCCTCTCGGCTTTCATGTCCTAAATGCCTCGCTTCACGCTTTTTAAAACCAAGGTCGCCACTAGATTAGATCTCAAATATTCATTCATCTTTATAAGCGCAATACAAGAAAATGTAGACTCAAGTCCCAAACCTTTTTATCAACCTTTTCAAAAGTTAAAACAATTTCTTGCCTATAATCAAAGATGAAACCATCTATATCACCAAAATTCTAACTTATTTTCAAAACAAAAATGATACAACTATTGTTACAAAATTAGTTATAGCACTAGAATAAATTACCTCTCATTGTCTCCAATCTCAATCCTCTACCATCACTTGACTTACTGGCTAATCTTGATCAGAAACATCATCAAACTCTGAATCTTCATCGTCATGATCAACCCATTCGCCACTCGATTCAACCTCTTCATCTCCCGAAGAATCTTGTTCATCGATCCCAATCGCATCATCTTCAACCAATTTGTCTAATTCAGGCAGCATTTCCAACCCTTTCTTCCTGTAAACCAATCCAGTCCTCATAACATGATGAAACTTCCCTCTATACTTAGCGATTCGACAAGGGTTCACCAATCTCCCCCCTTTATACCCTTCTTTCAATGCAACAGTTGTAGTCTTACACTTCAATGACAGATAGAAAATCCCAGGATACCGCGTAAAGATTCGCGTAAACCTAAAGGGCATATTGTATTCATCTGTCAAGTTCCTCAAGTAATTCCTTTTGGTTTTCTTGTAAACAGTCAGACTCAAAAACTCATGTAAAACACCAACAATCCTCTTCTCCATCAACTCGCTATTCGGATCAATGCCACTCGAATCCTCATACGGCGATACGTATGGCAGCTTCTGAAACTCATCCATCCAAGATTTCACCTTCTTTTGTGCACCATAACCTCTAGGAAAACTCAAAGGAAATGCTAATGCACTTTGCCCTCTTGTAAACCTCCTATAACAATCACCACCATTGTTACTTAACACCTTAACCTCATTGATCTTCTGAAGCTCAGAAACAGCAAATTCATCAACCCACTTCTCAAGCCTCAAACACAACAACCCATTTGAGTTCTTCACAATCCGAAACTTATCAGGGTGGTTTTCCACTAGGGTTTTGTCGTAATCGTACGGAAACCCTAAATCCCATCTCAAAAAATGAAGCGACTTTAGCGGCAATTGGTTATCTCTACTCATCATCAACACTCTACAGAGCCTTTCAACGATGTCTGACTCTTGTTCTTCGCATAATTTTTGTTCCAATTTGTGCAAATTTAGGGCAATGTTGGTGAGTCTGAAACAGGGGAGTGAGGGGTATTTGGGGTGTGGGAATTCTTCGAACAAAGTGGGGTAACGGCGGATGAATCGGAGGGTGGGGACGGTGATTCCGAGGGGTTTTTGGGTGTCGGAGATGGATTTTGCGGTGAGGTATTGGGCGGTGATGGGGCGGTGGACGATGGCGTCTTTGATTAAAGAGGCGGCTTTGAGTTCGGTGTGGATGTCGATGATGTTGTCTAGTGATCGGTTTTTGACCCATTTCAATCGGACTTTGGTGATTGTTCGATGCTGTTGGTGGTGATGGAGATTGGGGTTGAAGATCTTTTGGATTGATGAGAGTGAATGGAGGTTGATGATGGTGGTTCTGTGCTTCATAGTTTGTTACGTTTGGGGAGCGAGCTGATAGGGGGTGTTTGGGATAGTTTATAAAAACAACTTATAAAAACAATTTATTAATTTATTAATTTTTTTAATAAGTTAATAAGTTAGTATGAACTGACTTATTAACTTATTTCTTTCGTAATTATTACATTGTCAAACACTATAAAATAATTTTTTAATTTTTTAAAAGTTAAAAAGTTAAAAGTTGATAAAAAAAACATTTTCAAACACCCACCTAGTTTGCTTCTTCTTCTTTTTTTTCTTTTAAGTTCTTTGTTACGTTGTGCTACTTTTTAATTAACTTTTGATTTATTAACTTTTAAAAAATTAATAAGTCAATAACTATATTTGAGAAACATAGAATAAAAAGTTAATAAGTAGATTTTGAAAAGTTAGTTGGAGTTATTTTTGAAATGATACTTTTTAAAAGTAACTTCTCAAAAAAATAAACAATTCTAAACACCCCCATTATGTTTTCGAATTTTTTTAAGCAGATAAAAAAAGAACGTGAATTAGAAAAAAAACAATTGTGTTTTAAAGTTTCTTTTAATAAAAGAAAAGTAAGAAAATTGTGTTTCCAAATTAACTTAAGAAGAAAAAAGAAAGAAAATAAAAAAAATAAAGCTTAAAATCAATCTTTCCAAGTTGAAAGAAAATTAAGAGAAGAAAAAAAGAAAAACCAAAAAAAATAAATGAAAGGAAAAGAAAAGAAAGTTTTCCTTTTCTTTTCTTTAGGTAAACTCGAAAACATAGCTTTAGGGTGTAACTAAACGAAAAGGATGACATGTTATTCACACACTACTAACGTGTCATACAAGTGGTATAACATAAAAAAGAGAGGCATGTTGTTCATATGAGAGGAAAAAGATTGTTGTATGGGTGTTGACTACACTGATGTGACCACTAATAAAGTGATACGGTCTGTATGCTCATTTTTCGCTCTATCGCATGAGCTGTATAAAATGATAAAAGTAACAAATGTGATCATGCATACTATTGATAATGCTATATGGCTTGTATCACCATTATTCACAATCTCGTAGGACACTTGATGATACATTAGTATGAATCCTTTTTTATTTGAGAAAACATAAGTTAATTTAAAATTTTAAAATTGTTTTTAATTAAAAAAAAATTTAGTTATTTACCAGGGGCTTGGGTTTTTTCTTACCAAATGTTATTAACACGTAAAAGATGACGTGTCACAAGAAGACGCATCATTGCAAAATCAAGTCATTTTAAATGAGCAGCTAAAAAGAAAATAATGAATGAATTTGTTTGTGTTGTAGTTAATGGTAACTTTAATCTTATGAAATTTTATGTAGTAGACATTTATTTCGAATGTTATAGGTAACTCACACTACTAAGGTCCACAAATATTATATCCGTCGCATCGCGCATAGAAGTTTACGGAAGCCCCAATTTGTCACTAACCAGGAACTTTAATCAGTTTATTTGATCCCTCCATTTCTACTTATAGGAGGTTTTTAATTTTTCATTTTTGAAAACTACAATAAATCAATAACACGTATGTCACTATGTCTTGTACTTTTCAAGTTCATCTATTTTTATTATATTTTTTACAACGATCAATGAATATTATATGCTCATTGGTAAAAGGTCACCCACACCCTACAAACACAGACAACACTAATGGCTCAATCCGACCATCATTCCTGAAGAAACCAACCACCAAGATCCATTATGATAAAACTCATGACTCACTTAAAACATATTACATCAAGGGTCACTCGAATCTATGACCTCCATATTAAAAAGACATAAAGTTTCTCATTTTAAACCAATTAATCTAGGACTTATTGGCGTATTGCATAGTTTTGTTTTTGTTCCTAATCTAGTTTATGGTCTATTACATCAAATTTTTATTGAGTTAGAGCATTCACATCTCATTTATTATTATCCTTTTATTTACATTAAAAATTATTAATTGTCTATTTTATTTTCAATTAAATAATATTTTTATACACTTATCTTTATTTTTATCTATTTTTCACTCACAATCACTTTTAAAAATAATAAAAAAATTATAAAGGTTAAACAATAAATCCTTAAATTTACAGATAAACAGTAATATTTTTTTATCCACTCACAAGCACTAAAAAACATTCCATATACTATAAAAATTTTACTCGCAAAATTTTAAAGAATGTGATGTAAATGCTCTAAGACTAGACATATTGGTGCCTCTGAGGGGCTTCAAAGTTGTTGATGCGGACGCAATTGGGGCCTTAAAGTCACTAAATTCTAGTTAAAGGGAGCTTCAAACTTTTTTTTAGTTAAATATTTAACGAACGTTAAAAGATATGAATAATGTATTTTTTCTCATTTTAACTAAGAAAAAACTTAAACCCACTACATTTAATTTAAAATAATTTTAATAAATTCATATTTATCTGCCTAACATTTTAGAACACTGATTTGGGGGGGGGGGGGGGGGGGGGGGGGGGGGGGTGTTTATCCGACGGATTGTTCGATGGCGTTTTTGTATTTGTTGTGTTCGATTATTATCAGGACGAATTTGCAGAAGTTTCTAGGGTTTGCTCCGCCGCGTGCGGCGGCCGGCGACGGTTTGTTTCCGATTTCCGATGCATCTATAACCAATTGAGCGAAATTGTTTATGTTAAATAAGTAGGTTATGATTTTGAGAGTAGGAGTATGAAGATTGAAGTGGTTAATGATTTTGAATTTAGGTTATAGGATGAAGAAGATCATAGAATGATGGATCTCATTGTTTAGCTTTCAATTTGAGATGTAGGTTATAAAATTCATTGCTGTAATTGGAGGATTTGGTCGTTTGAGTATTGTGTATTGAGAACAGTTGAATAATCAAATGAAGCTATGTTTATATGATGTGCGAAGTACATTGAAGACTATTTTGTTTGTTTTGTTGTAGATTGATATTGTTAGTTGATGATTGATGTATCCATGCATTGTGTATTGGGTTCCCACTTTCGGTGTGGCTGATGATTTTGCATGAAGCTTTAGCTTTCTTCGAATTTGATAGAGTTAGAATTTAAAATTTATGTTATGGATCAAAACTGTTGAAAGGCACCTGTCGTACATCGGTTATATGAGCAACTAATATGAGATTTATAGATCAAATAGTCTGCCTCACCCATCTAACGTCTTTTGAGTTGAATTCTCCTATTTGGTTTGTAACAATTTTATTAGAGCTAAACTTGAAGTGGTGACCTGAGGAGCCAGCCGTGACCAATGAGGATGTTGGCTCTTAAGAAGGGGCGAATGTTATGGATTGAAACTGTTGCAAGTTATAAGACTTGTATCACCCATCAGACTAGTTTTTTGAATTGAATTCTCCAGTTTGGTTCGTAACATTTTATTCTTAACTAGTTTGGTTTGTAGAATTCGATAGACGAGAATACGAGAATCAAGTGGAATTGCAACAAAGGAATTCAATGTTTTGGAAAACAAAGTAAACCAAAGGGTCCTTTGGAATCTCACCCTTACTTTCGTCACGACACGTACCATAGCCATCCTGCAACAGCCAACATCACCGCTAGTATTGCTGCTGCCTCCACAGGCTCCACCGTTGTGATTGTTGCAGCAACATCCGCCACTCCATCACCACCAACGTTAGCTACCATTTTCCAACTTGTTTAACAAATTAACAAGCCAAAGATTATTATTATTTTGATCCGATATATGAGAGATTTCAATTCCACAATTGTGCTATATGTTACACAATATTGGTTACAACAAGTGGATCATTAATTTATTATGATCATACTATGAATGCTTTTATTCTTTAGGCATCACAAACATGGAAATAAGCAACATTAAGAGAAGTTCCAGCAGTGAATATAGATCACGTTTAGGGATGTTAGCAAGCCCTATGTAAGTCTTGACTCGAGCTCAATCATTTTTTTCTAGTTGGGCTCGAACTCAGATATAAAATATATTTATCATTGTTTGTATTTGAGATTGATACTCCTGTTTATTTGACCATTTTCTTATGATTTGGTTTTCAATCTCAAGTTGCTTGTTTATTAGCTTGTGTCTGCACTTGAATGATGTTTTGTCGCATGAGATCAAAAAATGTGTCAAGAGTTGCAAACGAAGCTAATAAACCTTGTTTGTTTTCAATGTGACACCATGCCGCACTCAAGAAGTCTTTAGCTTCTTTTTTTGGATTGGCCATTTCGCTACTTAAAATAGATCTTTTGGTCCAATTTCTCCATGAAAGGTTTTGATATAGAATCATTTGTTGGTGAGGCTTGACTTGAGGCGTGTCCGGAGGAACAACGCGATACTTTGCGGTCTCATCGGTCAACTCTTGAGCCTCTTTACCAAAAGTCAAAACACACCTCTTTACAATACTTGATGTTCCTACAAAAAGTCAAAACACACATCTTTACACAAAACAATCGCAGTTCCTAACAGCAAATATTACCATCTATTTCTATTCATTTACTTGAAACACAAATCACCCCTACTTAAGAAATTATACAAAGTCCTTCATTTGACCGCTCTTATTATAAATGTCAAAACCATCAACCCCTTGGCTTGACCCTGACACATCAATATCGTCTCCTTGTGACTTCCTTAGCTTTGCAACAAGAACCCACATATTTGCAAGCTCGTTTTCAAGATACACCTCTCTGTGTTTGGACTCCTCGATGGTCTTTTGCAAGTTGGATTCTATATGTTCTTTTTCGGAAAGCATGGCTTCATAAGACATTTCTCTTTCTCTGCTTAACGCAAGTTCCCTCATCAATTCAGATTGTGTAGGACTAGGTTCTTTTTGTCTGAAAGAGGTTGTGTTTCCTTTACGTCCGTTTTTAGTGGGGCCTGCTTGTCTACGGGCAGGGGAGTTCTTGAGTGATGCCAGCTCAGCGGATAGTTTCTCGTTGTGGTTCATTAGTTTTGCAACTTCTTCAGATAGTGCTTTCAGCTCAACTGCAGCAGCTGAGGCTAAGCCTTTGGCGTATGAGCTTTCTTCTGCTAGTTTTTTGTTTCGAGCTTCTAATTGCTCTTTTGACTGGGTCAACTCTGTAACCTTCTCTTTGAGTTTTTCAATCTCGTGAGCCTGTTTTGATGCAATAGCATATTAGTTTGCATGCTGCTTTGATGGCTCAGATATGTTTCTTATTAAGGGTCAATTCGAGTTAGTTAATCTCTGACAGGTAGAATAAAAAAAGTAGCAAAAAGGGTAACATGAAAGTAGCCAAGTAACCTATATAATGTAATTCAAATATTCAAATTGTTACTGGAATAATACATTTTATGATCACATTTTACATATTTAATACCCAAGTTAATACTTAATAGTCAGTTAACAGATGGTTGTAATTTATAAACCAGTCAGACTAGTACTAAACCGGTTTAGCTCGGTATGTCTCTCGGTTCTATTATTCTTGATTTTTATGATTATGGCCAGGGTCAGTTTCATACCTATGAACACCCCTTGTTTAAACCAGTAACAAATTATTATCACTGAACCTGAGCCCATACACCTCTACTTAGACCCGAAAATGAAAGCAGTAATATGTGAACGAACCTGAGATTGACGAAGCACCAATATTCTGGCATCATTTTCTGCATTGGAAAGTTGTTGTTTCAAGGAGTTGATTGTTTCTTGTAGTCCCTTACATTCATTGGTCTGGTTGAAACATAAATTCTCACAAAATAATAACCAAGAAAAATCATAAACTTTTAGGGAAAAGTAATCATATAAGCATGGGGTTCTTACCTTTTGATTAAGCTGCTCTTGAAGTACTCTATTATCCCCTGCTTTTACCTGGAAAGTTACAAATCGGAATAGGCTTAAGATTAGAGCATAATATCTCTTACACTACATCTTTCAAGAAATTACTAAAATACCCCTAGATAGCAGAATAGGTAAATGCATGTTTATTTTCCAAGATAACATACCTCAAGCTCAAAGGACTTCTCACTTAATTGAGCTTCTAGCTCAGAAACAGACTGCATAAGAAAGGAATTTCAGCTTAGCATGGGAAAATTACACTAAGAAGCACGTATATACATTTAAAGATGTTCAATAGAGGTGATATCCATAATTAAATACAATCTGTTTGACCTGCTTGGGAAAAAATACAACCCAAATCAAATCATTCATAAGTAAACGTGTGAAAATTTACACCTCTAGCAGTAGCACTTACGTGTGTTTGTTCTTCTTCATCCATCTTGTGACAAGATGATACACCAGAACTAGTACTCTTTCCTTCTAGTTGTTTAATTTGATCATTCTTCAGTTTGATTTGTTCATTCAATCGGGCAATCTCCACCTATAGGTTATAAAAAAGTGCTATCCTCAGTATATGTACAACAGGTACAGCTGAGGAAAGATTTAAATTATATATTACATTTATAAATTCCCTTTCAGAGTCTTTTGAAGCAGCAGGTGACAATCGCTTTAGTGCACTTAAATGAATTGCCATCTCCTCGGACAAAATCTTTTGCTGCTCTTTAAGGAGGTCAATTTGGTCAATTGTTTTTAGGCTGATCTGTCAGTCATATACAAAAGTGCAAGAATTCTAAATGTCAAATCAAATCCGAAAGTGGAGGTCTAATACAAATGAACTCATGTTCTTTCAACAAAACTCGAGTCCAATTCTCCATGATTCTTGCAAGTTTTAAATATGTATGACTATAGCATCAACACGTCTCAATATTGCTACACCTAATGATCCACGACAGTCTTTTTTGCCCAAATTATTAATTCATCTTAGAAAATAAATCAGTGTGTCAAATATGATTACATAAAATTATATACTTTCAGTAAAAACATGGTCTTTTTAATTAAATAATTTCAGATTTTTTGTAAATTAAAAAAAAAAAACCTTTTGGGCAACTTTTCGCACACTTCGTTTTAGCCGCTTTTTTTATATTTTACCCATTCATGAATAAATAATGACCAGGAACCCAAGATACAGACTACCCACTTGTTAGAGATGATGGTTCTGAAAGCTATGTTTTATGACAGCTTCTGAAAGCTATCTAGTATATGCTCACACTATTAATGCCTAGATGAGTTTATTCAAGCACGTAGAGATAAAAATGAAGAGAAATGCTTACTAGAGGACTCTCTTGTTGCAAGAAGGTATCCACGTTGATTTCTTGATCTTGTGGAGCCCCTGGTGAGAAATCAGCAGATCTGCATTCTGTAGGCAAAGAGTGTGAATGCCTGGATTCAGCAGGAATATCTGCTTGAGGAGTCGAAGGTGTGCTGATAGATTTGGCCCCACTTGATCTATCACTAGTACTGGTCAAAGCCCAGAGATACTGTCACGTCTCTAGTAAAAGCAGTAATATTAAATTATTAATAACCCTCATAAGGTAGATACAAAGAATTATTGTTATTAAACAGGGTTACAAAAGTCATGCAGTAGTACTTGATCCATCAAAGTAAATTAATCTAACAATAACAATAAAACATAGTCATCAATATCGTCTAAATGATCCTAAAGGTGACCAACTGGATTTCACAGTACACCTGATATCTCCACATTAAAGGTAATCATTAGTACACTTCCAGTAAGTCAATTAAAACTAAAAAGTAAGAGCATTTTGCCAAACAAAATACTTGAGAATAGATGGGCTTAAGCTAAGCTTACATTTTCTTCAAATAAGGGTAAAATATATAGTGGTGTCTATATAAGTCTTGCATAGTGTATCAATCGTTACATGGGTTGCATTCATGAAGGGCGATATTATTTAGTAAAGCAAAGTTGAGTAACATCCTTCAATTTTTTATCATCTTAATATGTATAAAGAAATGTAGTGCTAGTTCTTGCACAAATAAATCTCATAATAGTGTTTCATGATCATCCAAGAATAGATGGATAACTGATAAAAAAAGTAGGTGCAAGTCATTATTACATTCACCCTTTTAAATAAGAACCCTAGTAGACTTACCCGAGGTTTCAACCAATTAAGTAAACTGGGTTTTTTGGTCTTTTTCTCATCCTTCAGTGCTGCATTATTATTCTCCACACTTCCATCAAGAGAAACACACAACTCAGTGTTTTCATCATCCAAAATTAAGTCACGCTTTCGTTGCGGGAGATATGCAAGCTGGCCAATGTTAGAAATTGTTTAGATTAAGAAAGTACTAAAGGTGGCAATTTCAACCATTTGCTTGTAAACAGGTCAACCTGAGTTGTTTTATCTCAAACGGGGCAATTCAAAAAGTTCAGCAAAAAGAGGAAGAGTTCATATGGGTTGAAAGTCACAAAAAGTTTATTTTTAATGATACAACCTCCTAAATCATTTTATTAAAAGATTTAGATCACTACTGTGAGCTAATGTTTTTATAATCATAATAATTATTAATAAAGAATCTGCAATATAAACAAAGAGTGCTAACAACCCTACCCAGCCCAAAAACAACTAGCTTCAACCCAAACCCATTTTGATCGGTTGACCACTTGTCAAACTCACCCATCTTGCCACCACTAACAATTACATGTTTGGTGTATCACGAAATCAGGGTGTATTGAGTGCATGGATGCAAAGAAAGAAATGAGAAAGAAATCAGTTAGCTCTACCAAAGTACCTCCTCTTCTCCAAAGGAATGTCTTCTTCTTAAAGTTGACCGATGAGGAAGTCTAGATGTGGGGGAAGACTTGGTGGAAACTAGGATTAGTTTGGTCAGCCTTTGTATTCGGCTTAACAAAGCAGCTTTGGCTTCTTCTTCTTGCTCCAATCTTGATTGCAGCTTCATTTGACCATCTTCTAGCTTTAAACACCAGAAGTCCAAAAGAAAGCGGATAAATAACAAGAAACAGCTTTTTAAGAAAAAACACAAGCGACATGATGTTTATACAATTTCAGACTAATTCTCTTCACTGTTTCATGGTTTTCGTTATTTTAAGGGATAATGTATGTGTATGCCACTGATGTAGTCAACTTTATTCATCAAGGAAAACACATATGTTGAAACTGATTTATTGGCCAACCACATATGTATCTGGTTTCAGTTATACCAACTTCAGCCAAAAACATGTCAAGTGGCAAAAATGAAGTAAATTTTTTTGAAGAGCCAAAATACTATCGATGAGGGGTCGAATTGTTAGTTAATATTTGTGTTTTAAAAGAACATAAGAGCATTTTCATCATTTGGCATGTTTTTTTTTGACGTAGTTGATATAAATAAAATGAAATATATATCAGTGACCTATAAGTAGTTTTCACTAAGACACTAACTGTGAAAATTTTGAAACAGATTTGGGAATCACTATGACCTCGAAAGAGCAAAAGCATGCGGTTTAAGACAATATTATAATTAAAGAAAGTACCTTTTGTTTAAGAAGAACGATGTCATCTCCGTTATCCTTAAACTGAGGAACTACAAAGATGCCACTTTTTAATTGTTCTAGCTCCTCCTTCAATAATCGAATTTCATTTTGGTATTTCTTTATAAGGGATTTCTCGTCAATGATCTGCAAAAAGATAGGATTGTTTTAATATACTATAAAAAACATAACTCTCGAGGCACCAAAGGTTTAATGTCCATACCCTATTTTGTGCTGCCTGAATTTCAATGTGTTTGGCACGATGGGCAAACTTTAATGTATTATGTGTCTCCTCTGAATTGCTTGATGAGGGAGTAACAGTGCAAATAAGCTAGAAAGGACACAAATAAGCACAATATTATGGTTCAAAAGGATAGTGTTCACTTAAATATGATTTATTTGAAACTTATATGCAAGACTTACAGAAACTCGTCCATGACCACTTAATGAAGACTGAAGAATCCTAGTCAATTTTGAGTCCCTGTATGGTATATGAGCTGCTCTCACATCTGTCAATTTTGATATAACCTGTGGCAGTTTCAAGTTAGCAAGCTCCAAAAGAAATCCATTAATCAAATTATGAATGCAAACAAAAAATTCATAACTGTCATAGATTAGACTCACAAAGTCACGCTATAGATACAAAAACAGAAAAACATAGTAAAGCAAGTGTTGGGGTTTAGTGAGTTATAACTCTATAATGTTATACCACATTTTCGGTCATTCCAGTACAAGTCAAGAAATTTGTTGCCCAAAAACTTCAGTTATAATGATAGGTAACCTTGAGGAAAACATATCGGTAATTAACCTTATTACTTTCTTTCCCCCATACAAATAGAAATGCTTTGTGGCAAGAGGAGTTTAGAACATTAATATGACCAAAAGTACACATTTCTTGAGCAAACTATTACACTGATAAAATAATGGCAATGATTGAGGCCTCACAGTTCCAAGAGTTAGAAGACTTTTATTGATATAGGATCCTTCTTTTCGACGAACACCAATTGTTTCAGCTTTAGAGCTCTCAGAACCTGCCAGATCTATAAGGTTCTGCAATTGAAGGTGAAATAAAAAATGATTAAAACTAATACGATAAAAACAAGTGACAGTATTTTTACAGCAATGAGTGCACAAGGCTAGTTATCATAAAAATTTATGAAAAAAATAAGTTATTGATAGAATCAAGACAAAAGCAAGACCCAATTACAAACCTAACATTGATAGAAACGTAAATGATAATACGGAAGGTGGGTTCAAAAGCTTACCAACTGTGACAAGTTAACATCCCCATCGTCACCATTTTCACCACAAGGGCTACTCTCTATTGTCTGTAAAAAAAAGTAGAATAGCAATAAAATATTAACAAAAAAAACCAGAAAAAGGTACAAAGAAACAAAATGATAAACAGTAACAAACATGGATAATACAAAATCTAGTAGAGAGTGCTTACATAGAACAAGAGGACCTCGGTCAAAAAACATGAGAATTTTTGTTATTTTATTTTATTGCGAAATGAAGGTTGTTTGATGTGCATGTTTCATGTATGTGCATGCAAAATTGCCAACTAGTACTTTTCCTGTCAATGCCATATTCTACTTGCTCATAACTGATGAAACATTAAGATTCCTACAACTGATGCACATACCTATTACCTACATAGATATACATGAATGTGTGTGTATACAGATGTGCATTGAAGATAACGTGGAGCTTGTACCCAGTGCAAGGTTACATACTTAGCAAAACCATTATTATATCATATTATAAGCTAACCACCTCAAGAATGATCATGTGTGATCTACCCTAAAATCTATAAAATAATGATGGACAAAGTATCAAGATGATTGTACATTTCTAAAGAAGGAAAAATATATAACACATTTTATCCTCTATTATTGATGACCACATCGGCTTAGAAGCATTATAATCAAATATTCAGATCAATATAAGTATATTGTACTGATTTCATACCTTAGTCACAATGCGTCAGGCACTATATATTGTGTTCAATTAATTGTTATGAGCAAAAAGAAAATACAATGTACATGGCCAAAAATATCAAAATAAATAATCTAAACTACTTCAGAAAGTTACCAATGTAAATATTGTGTGACTTCTGCTGCTAAGCAAATTGAAGTTTGTTGAACCAACATGCCTGTGCTCTGTTATAACAAAGAACAACAAGAAAATTTTTTAAGTGACCTACCATTTGAGATGTAAAAGCCATTAATGCATGACTATAGGTCAATAGCACAAGAAAGACAAACCTTCTCCAGCTGCAATAAGGGAAAGTGCGTGAGCAGGAGATAGCACAACTTCCTCCTTAACACCTTCAACAAATGTTCCCTACAAGCAAAATTATTGCATATTCTCATTCAGAATCATTAAGGGTCTGATAGAAGTGGAACAGAATGCTTTCAAGACAAGGGAATTTCGTACAAAGTTATGAATTAAATAGAACAATATCATGGGATCTAAAAAAATGGTGGTACATTATCCTATAATTAGTAATGAATGTTGAGTATGATATTGACATGCTTGGCAAATTCATCAGGACCAATACCCAAGTTTCCTATTATGATTTGCATTTCTATTCGCCAATAACACCTCCAACTTTAGACCCTTTGGTTTGCTGAAACGTTAAAACTGAAAATTCAATCACAAAATGTCAATGACTAGTTTCTTTTCATTATAAGTCTGTATCCCCACCCCCAAAAAAAAGCATTTCCTTTCCGTAAATTGAGACATAAAATTGACTTTAAGTGTCAAAAGTTACAGTTTCGTTCCTAACAAATAACCCAAATAAAAAATGGAGACAACATAGAAAGCATGTATTAGAGTGATATACAAATTTACCTGACTATCCTCCCTTATTCTTAAGTTTTGCCCTGCTGGATTCAACAAGTCATTAACAACCTGAAGAAAACAAGAAAGTTGAGATTGCAACATTACATAAAAAGGAGATTAATGAATCTGCAATATAATGCCAAGGAAAACTAGCACCAGGGTGGTTTTAATGGCTGCATACGCTAGTAAAAAAGACAAATTACATTTAACACTTAACGAATAAAAAGAAACCAATACAAGGAATAGAAAAGATATAAGCATATGCATGAAGGAGAGTGATAGGGAATCAGAGTAGTAGTAATGGATAGAATCTAAAATCGAATAAAACGGGTAGACAACGGGTCGACAAGATACAGACACACCACTTGCACAACTCGTTGGGCAATTCTAAATTTGAATCAAGATACAGATACACCACTTGACTCTAATCTAGACTCCAAGAACACCATTCAAGTTGCCAAACTTGAACTAGCATGGAAGAATTAATCTAACTCAAAAATCCATTGAGAGAAATTAACCCAAAAAAAAAAACTTCAATTAATTCATGAAACTCCTCCCCCGTTCATTCACCAACTTTCAAATACATATAGAAAGTTCAAGACATGCCCACGTTTGAACTAAAAGAAATAAACCACTAAGTACAACTAAGAAAGCAAAGAGTACAACTTAAAAAAACAAATATAATAAAACTACATTAAAACATGGGCAAATGGAAAGGTAAATGCATGGGTACTTGTGGACGTGGGTATAGGATTTGCATTGAATTCTTTAACCTCCATCATCATGGGTCGGTTGCGGGTTATGGGCGGTGCAAATAAACGGTTCGGATCAAGGTGGAACGTGGGTCACAGGATAACGAATAGTAACGGGTGACCGTATATACATCAGAGAGAAGTAAATCAACACATATAAAATCAGTCACATTAAGAGCCACACCTGCACTGATTTTGATTGAGATTGAAAAAAGCATGTAAAGCAGATGAAAATAATGGCAAAGGTAGGACTGACCAGTTATTCGGGATGAAAATATAAAGATCAGGTTTATATAAAAAGTAGTGAGCGCCATAAAAGATTGTTCAGCGACCTACCTCATTATAAATTTCCAAATACGATACACGGAGGAGAAATTCTCGACTTGGAGTCTGGAAATATATAAAGATTATCAGATATTCCTCTTAAAACAAGTATAGCTTGCATAGAAGGCATCAATAGTTTAGTCATGCATACCTCTTGGATTATACTGAAAACATCTTTTACTGCCAATGGGATTATTCCAGGAGATCTCTGATCGCCCTGACTTGTGTATATGACAAAATAATCAAAACAAATACATTGAAATGCAACACACACAGAATCATAACAGCTTTGAGGTTCATTTATTCATGAGGCCTATGGAAGTTGAACGCTAAGCACAGAAACTGTAACTCTGAAGCTTGTAAAAACAAGCTACAATATTACAAGAAAAGAAAAAAAAAATGTACTTACATGCATGGTGTGAGTCTTTCCACTACTAGTAACACCATATGCAAAGATAGTCCCTGATATTGAAATAGTTCAAAGAATATAGATGTGAGGTTAATGCACACACATATAGAGAATTGATAACACCTTAGACAAAAAAAAAACTACTGTTTTTCATGAAATAATACTGGTATACGGATGCTTCAATTAAAGATATATGGCCAACAAACATCTTATTGTATAGAAAAAAGGGTGCTGGTTTTATTGATTTTCAACCAAAACATTATCTGCATAAGAGCTCCAGAAATCTTGAACTAAAGAACAATTATTATAAGATGCTATATATGATAATTTTATTTCACATCCACCCCATCCAGTAGCAGTACCTTTAAGGAGTAATTAGAACCAATAAACTGCATAATTAACAAACTGCATACCGTTAACGCCTTCCATAGCGCCTCCAACAACATGATGGGCTGCAATATCGTATACATGACGTGTAGTTGTGGTAGGCCCAAACACCCGATCTATATAAATAAGGTTGAAATTTACGATGTCAATCAAAATATCCAAACCTCACATTTATTCGGTTTTAAAGGAACCATCTCTAAAAGCAATATTTGTAATGTGGAAGATTATATGAAGATAACAGAAATACACCAACTTTCGATCTGTAAACAAATTTAACCTTAGCTGCCTACAGAAAAGATGTTGAAAGACTAAAACAGAGATATAACAAAAGTATCTTCCTCCATCGAGAGATCCTTGTATAGGACTAAAAGATGAACCAAGAGTCAACTTAGGAATCATACAATATACAGTTTTGATTGCTGAAGGTGATCAAATGAGTTTAAAACATGAATTAGCCCTCTACTCTGGCAATAGCATGTCATTGTTTAGACACATAATACCAAGATACTACAAGTATATTGACAGTTTAAAATGAATTCTGCTGATATCCTGTATTTATGCTTAACCTGATCAACTGCAGATTGTGCTGTTTACAATTGAGCTTTAGAAAATTGATATACTTAAAGAAGGACTGGGAGCACATGGAAACCAGATCATATATATTTAAACAAATCCCAGACTGTGGTTTGGCATTTCAATAGTACAAATTCAATCTCTATCTAGGCTTGGGATATAATGGTACAATTTCAATCTCTATTTAGGCTTGGGATAAAAACCTCAGATACTTAACACATGCTCATATAGACTTCATCAGTTTTCACAGACACATTCAATGCTCGTCAATTTGAGCTTTACCAATAAGGTATGGTGAGGGAGGCTTATATATGGCATCTTAAAAATACTCCGGCTAACTACAAACTCAAAAGTTCAGTTTTAGCTTATGAACTCTCGATTAACATAAGTAACACTAGCTTATCAATGGTTTTCTGGTAAATTCTGTAGCATTGAAATGCCAAACCATAGTTGTCAATAGCAAATAGCTCAATTGGTGTTTTACGACCACATAGCGATTTTATTTATTTATTTATTTTATTTTGTAAATATGATGGTGAGCTGGAATAAGAAGGGTTGAAGGTTTAGATGATTCGTAATACTTTGTGCCGGGTGTATTTTATTTACCTAATTGGTGATTACTATGTTTGTAAGTATGGCTTTAAGATCCCAAAAAGTATACCAATAAGTTCAACCACTGACTATTCACAAGAATGTACCATACCGTATGCATAAGCTATCGACGGAGTATGTTCGTTCCGCACAATTGTTTCTCCGTCTGCATACCACGCAATCTCCTCCCCCTGACGTATTTCCCTCGGACTATCGGAACAACAACGAAGTCACTTCTAGTGCAAACTAATAAAAAAAAATGCACCAAATAACATCACATTAACAGGAAATATTAACCAATTTGATCACCTGAGAGGCCGAAACCGAACTGTAACTGTGACATTCTCCTTCGATCTCTCTGAACTCAACTGAAAACTCTCTGAACAAAAGTTCTGCGGCTTGCTTTTAGCTGACGAAGCCGGGGAACTCAAATTATCAACCGAAACTTCCGGAACATGCTTCGAAGACGACGTCGTCGACGATGCCGGTGAATTCGCATACTTCGAAGTCGATTTCCTTGGTTTCAATCCACCTTGCACCGACGCCATTGTAGATTTCGACTGCAACTTTAACTAAATACGATCAAACACAAAGCGTAATCCGCTTTCTGCAGATTACTGTTAAACTTATCAGGAAAAGTGTAAAACTCACGTTTATAAACAGTCTTTGGATCTGATTGACGAAATGTGGATGAAGAACACAATGATTTTAGAGATATAGTAGGTGATTGATCATCATTGTGATTGTGAGGAGATATTAGGGTTTTTCGGTGCAGTATTTGTGCTTGTTTTGGAGGCGATGAACCTGTGCAATGTGTGTTCAGAGGACTTCTTCAGAAGATTTTCAGACCACTAGAAAATGCAAAATAAAATAATAAGATCAATGCGGATAAATACAAAAAAGTAAGTATAGGTTTTGTAATTATACAAAAAGTGTCCTTGGGGTTTGTTAAAATTATGCTTTGATGCTTATTCGTTTTATATATTTATATTTAGTCTTTAACTTCGCTATTTTGATTCGATGTTGATCCCTCACTTAACGGTGTACATAAATTATAAAGAAATCTATGCAAGAGTATTTTATTCATTTATTTATTTATTTATTTTGTCTTTTACGTCTTGAGGAATAACTTGTTTGTTTAGTATTTGATTTTCAGATTTAATAGTATCACTAAATGATAACTTAGATACTCATGTATCATAGAATGAAAAAAATAGAAAAGATTTTATATCTTGTACCTTTGAATCTTTTAAATTTTATACATAGACTTTCAATTAAGTTTTTTTAGTTCGTGACGAGACCATGATAAGTGATTTCCATTTAAAAAAAGTACTTGCGAAGAATAAATGATTAAGACGGTTTATAAAAAGATTGTGTTCTTTAGGTTAGTACAAAGGCGATTGCGTTCTTTTAATAAAAGTGACATGGTCTTCGACCTTCTTTTCTTTTGGTCATGAGTGAGTTACTGACGTGTAAGTATTACATCATGTTGTATCCAATAACGATCTACATGCTATTAACTTTTATAAAAAAAGTAACTAAAGTTATTGATAGTCTAGCTTAGACACGTTGAAGAAGTAAACACTATGTGATAAATACAAAGAGGAAGTCTAGAGGGTGTGATTATTCAATGGTGATCAAGAAAAGCAACAAACAATAAGTTGACTAGACCGGAGTCTCTCACATAAGAAATCAAAGGAATAACCAGACAATTGACTTAATAGTCATGCAAATAAACCACGTATGCTGATATGTTGGAGATTAGTTCTCCGTACTCAGTAGCATGATATAGCATAGGGATGAAATACGTAGCTAGTTCTTTTTTACCTAATACCTGGGATACAAACATACCTTTGGAAAATGTTCGTGGCATATGGTGGTGTTGTTGATCTATATTTGGTTGGAAAAGGAAAAGACCATGGATTAGATTTGGCATTGTATATTTTAAAATGTAGGTAATATGGTTGTCTTTAAACAAACTCTAACCGAACAATAAGTGATAACATGTTGATCAATTATGCGCGAAAAATGGAAGAAGAAACAAAGGCTCCAAAAGGTTGGACTTTAAGCATCAGGTCGCCTAACTTGCCTTAAAGTGGCAAGCCTTTTGTGCGCATGCATGATTAACGGCGTATATGAGATGCCTTAACTAGTTTTAAGAACATGGAGGTAAAGAGGTTATTTTCACTTGTATGACAACTTTTAAAGAAATTTACTGGGTTATACAATGCAACTAGTTAACATCATAGTTGTCAAAACCCAACATACGGGTCGGTTCAGGAGGTCCCCATCACCCCATGTGTGTGACTGGATTGGATATTGTACAATAAGTACCATAAAAGAAAATACCTCAAAGTCCAGGGACTAGAAGTGCTAATTTAAAAAGGAAGCAAAATGTTTCTACAAAAGATAACAGTTTCAGGCATCCATAAAAATAGTTACCGCTCTTTAAAAAGGAACCAAAAAGTTTCTACAAAAGATAACAGTTTCATCCATAAATACTTCGAAAAAGATAGCAACATATAGAAATCACCGATTACGTGAATTGTGAAACTTGTAAGAAAAGGTTCTACAAAAGGAAACAAAAAGTCAAAGTTACTGGTCTTTCTTCTTTGATTTTAGACATCCATAAAAACAGTATCAGGATAAATATACTCCTCATGCGGTAATTGAAGGCGTCATATCAGCAAGAGCACGAAGGTAAGTACTGTGTTCTGAAGTCGTTGCAAAACCAGGTATGAAATCACGAAAGAATCTAAGAACTGCAGCTAGGTGTTGGGGGTCATTTGATGCATATGCTGCTTCAAGAAACAGTGATGGCCTGACCGTATTGACCTGATTCACAAACAATATGGGCGGTCATGTAAAAACTCAAAACAAGTACTTTTTGGTACAGATCAAAACGGGTCTGGTTGTTCTGAGTTAAAACACTTTTGTCCATTTATGTTTTTTATTAAACAAACAATGACAGATGTATAAAACTAAATTATTATTTCAATATAATATACTAATGGAAGAATGTCACTCGATAGCAACCAAGCTTCTATCACCGCTTCATTTAGTTTACTCAAGTTTTATATTGTTGTGACAATGACTAGTTATAGAACATTTATGAAACTCGAGTGACTTATATGGTATAGTCATAAAACCCTGTTAACTATTTAGTGATTTACCTAATGATGATTTATGAGGTTTTACGCATTTAAAGTTATGTAACAAACTCTTACATCTTCAAATAAATAATAATTAGGATGTGAAATCAAATTTCAAAAATTATATTATTTTAATGCTAGTCCAAACTTTAGAATTAAAATAATTTAGAAGGTTTTATGCATTTGAGATGCACATCAAGTAACTTTTAACAAGTTTCTTTTTGAACTAGTGTTTTCTTTTCAAAGATACCAGATGGCCCAAATCAACCCATTCATAGGTACATGAGTTGAAATTGCCACTTGCAATTATACTTATCGAGTCGAACCATCAAAGTAATGAATTACGGGATTGGATGCATGAAAACTTGAAGTAAAGTTGGTGATGAGCTTTTAGTATGTAAAGGCTTATATTATGATATACATTGAGGTGAAGAATTATAACCTTATTTTTTCGTGCAAAACGCAAAGCTTCAAGATAACATCCATCTTGTACAAGCAACACAATATAGTCGTGATGAAGCATGAGCTGTCTCATCATATCCAACCCCAGCTTCCTTGTTTGGATGTTTTGACGGCCCGTCTCTAGCAATTGAAGGGCAACCTCTTTTGAGGGCTCAATTATCTGCAAAATAAGTTTAAGATAAATCCAACCACCACACAGTTCTAGGAAAATAGCCCTGGCGACATGGGCAGATCGGGTTAGAGTCAAAACAAGCCAAGTCACTAACACTTTCGTTTTCTCCTTTTGACATTTATAAATAATCTTTTAAGTATAGATAAGAATCTTATACATATACACACATACATATACTTTTAAGTAATATGGACACACAGTTAAAAACTATATTATGACCAAAATAACTATCTTTTGATTCTGATATATATCCTTTTTAGTTTGAATCGTTTAGCTTAACCCATGTGACCAATTAGAGAGGTAAAAGATCATTTTTTAATGTAAAATACCAATTTAGTTTCTCATTTGTCCCAAATATGACAAGTTACTAATTTTTGTGCCTCAAAGTCATTAAAAGATGGCATTTTGTCCTGTTTGGTCATCATTTAAATTGGAAACCGGGTAAACAAGTCAATTTGGGTTATGTTCTATCTTTAACGGGTCAAGCGGGTAAATAAGAAAAGTTCAATTAAAGAAGAAGGGGGTCAAATGGATTGAAGGGGTAAAAAGTTGCATAAAGTGTATCTATAATGCATACATCTTCTAAACTGCTTTACTAAAATAATTAATTAGTATTTGTAATCTTATTAACACACTAATTACTTGCAAAATTTCTTATAAATAGGATAAAAAAATGCTTAGGCTCAATCCAATCCAACCTCTTCTGACCTGCACCAAAGATATCTGTTTTCACCTATTACCCAACCCGCCCAATCAACCCATCTTGTCACATCAACTAAAGTGCTTAAAATTACATACCTTATTCATGATAAAGAGTCCAAGTTCAGCATAGCGCTCATCCCGGGCAAGCAACCGCACTGCTAGCACGTAGATGTTTGGGGGTAGTCTTATTTTCTCCAAGTTGGCACTACAAAAGTAGAGACATGATAAGGACCATCATCAGGAGGATGTAAAATTCAAGAAGCATAAGTTGTTGAATTTTTTTCCTTCAAATTTAAAGCCTGGCTTGGTGTTCGAAATAGATGTGGCAATTACAACCCATTCATTTTATAAAATGGGATTGATCCGGCTTATGTTGTCTCTCTAGCAGGTCAAATGGGTGGAAAGTGGCTGAAAATGGATTTTTGATTCAAAAAGCCTTGTAAATTATTATGTTCAAATAAATCAATTATTATTGAAACAAGCCAATTTCTGAAATCATATTTGACACTGTTATTTGTTAATAAAGTTAAATAAATTCAGACAAATGCTTCTAATCAACCCAACCTAACCAATTTTGACATGTGCAATAGTTACCAATTTTGAACAGTTACCCAACCGGCCCAACCCGACACCTCTAGACTCTTGAGTGAAACATGCAATGACATAGCCCTGCAGGCATAAAACCAGTAAGCATTTCTTCACTTCTGCAAGCTACCATTATCATCCAAATTGCTAATTAAGTGCAACCAAGTTAAACTAAGAACCAATTACTTCATGAGCTTTTACAAATAAAAAATAAAAAAATTTACCTCCTTATGAACTCTACAATAATGGAAAACAAATAAGAAGCATCTGCAATCATCTCTTCCTCCACAGAAGCAAAAACAAAACTGTACAGCTCATCTGGTGAAATGGCTGCTGAAGTAACTTTAGACTCTTGCTGTTCAGAAACATTAGCATTCAGAGGTTGGTTCACTGAATGATCTCCACTTCTAGAAGCTTCTCCTGTATTTCCACTAGAAGAATTAATATCAAGAGATTTGGCCTTTGATTTTTTGAAATTAGCATCATTATCCTCAGAGTCTGATGTTGAGAAGCCAGAATTGGGGACAGTTCTACTTTCAACTCCACTTGCTGATTCATTTTTGACAGATTTGCTGGATTCACTGCTTTCTGGTACACCGGAAACTGGGGTGTTCTCTAGCTTCCCGCCCTTCAAATAGCTACCAGTTTTAAGTGAATACGCAAAAGATTTAACTAATACGTCTATGGCCCGGTGGACCATAGGGAGAGGTCTTCGTTCAATGATGACAGAGCGGGCTAGGTCTAAACACAAATGTTTTGCCTGAAAAAGGAAGGAAAAAAATGGAAATCACAAAAAAGGAAGCACCTGCGACTTAATTTCTTAGGGCGGCAAGATGAGCGGTTCAGACAGATCAACGCGGTCTATGTCAACCGAAAAACCACATCCAAAATTTTATTTTTATAGAAGTAATTAATGTGTCAGATGATTAAAAAAATGATATCATTTAAATACACTTTTGGCTGCTTTTGACCCATTGACACGAATTATTTATGAAAAAAATAAAATTATAGTGATGCATAAAGCTATATTGTCCAAAAATTACCAAGACACACATATCAGTATATTATTTCGATGTTATCCTTTTATATTATTCTGCTTCAATATAATCAGATTTTTAATAAAATGTTTTAGGAAGTTTATGATTTAAAAATACAATTTGAGCAATTTTCCACCCATTTGGCTCGATTCATTGAGCTAACTTTTCGAATTTTCCTGATTGACCCGTTAAAGGAAAAACATAACCCCAATTATCTCATTCATAAGCAAATGACCTAAAAACTACCACCTCTAGAATCTTAATGAAGAAATCAAATCAACATTTATTTCACCCAGCTTAAAGGCACTCCTTATTCAGGGAGCGCTAAAATACTTACTTTCTTTGCTTCTAACTTCCTCCGCTGTAAGAACTCTAGGACAGATGGCACTTCTGAGTTGCTTGCAGAAATTGCCTGCAATCATTGGAGACAAAGATAAATAAAAAACAGTGCAGTACTAAATTGGGCGGCAATTTGTGTCGGGTTCAGGCTGGGCAGGTTGGTATCACCCAACAGAGCATGACCCATAACTCAATTGTGTCGGAAAACCCAACCCTAACCGGACACGCTTAAATTCATGTGGCCCAGACACAAATCATGTAGCCCGTTTATCTAAAGGTGCCAACAAGTTGACCAGATGTAAAATGGGTTGATGAGTTATATATCTACAACCAACCCGAAGTCCAAACACGACCTGTTTATTAAGGGGGTTAAGGCAGGTTGACTAATTTATGCCGTGAACCCGTTTGGCCGTTTAGACCAACACTAGCCCGTTTACTTCAGATTTGCCACCCCATTACAAACTACCATCACAAGGAACAGAGTAAAGAAAACAGCCACCAAAACTTGCCTCCAAATCCAAATGTATTTTCCACAAAAATCCTTTAGCAACATCACATACAAGATCAGGGACAAGAAAAATCCAGCCATCACCATATAAATTAGCCGTTGCATTATTTGTCAGCGTTGTCTCAGAACTTTGTGCATTTATCCTACTTGGCGAGCCCCTTATCAAAAGAGGAAGTGGAGCAGATACAGGTGTACGTGAATCTGCAAATATATCGTATAATAGAATAACTTTTGCATCCACTTGATGAACCAGCAGAACATTGTCAACCACACTCACAGCTATCTTGCTGGAATATATAGGTAGAGAACCCTAATAAACAGAGAAAATGGTAAGGTATTTATCATTTTTTCTGAAAGAAATCAATTATAGGAGATACATAATAGAATCCATAACTGGTAAAAATAAGCAATATCTACAAAAGATTTTAAAGGACAAGAAACCATTAACTTAAATTAGTACTGGTGAATGATAGATATATTGATCCATAAAAGCAACGACCACTAATGAGGGGTTTGGATTTGCGTTTTGGAACTGATTATCTGATTATTATTATTGCTATAGTTAGTTATTAAAGTTTGGATATTCAAATTGCACTTCTGATTATAAGCTTATTTAGGGGCCAAATAATCAGTTGTAGATATAAATATCATTTTCATACTACCAGAAGAAAACTAATTATCTTTCTGTAAATTAAACTTCTTAGGTATCCTTTCTTTTAACCTAATTTGATAAGCTTTTACTACGATTTCACAAAACACATCTTCTTTTTGCACAAATGCTTTTTTTCTCAGTTCATCTATTGATAGGCGCATAAAGCATGAATTTTACCTTTGAATCACATATTGGAATAGACTGTTGTGTGTCAACTACAGGGCTTTCGCTCTGTTGCTTCTACTTACACATATGGCTTTGATTTTACCTTTGAATCTGATCTTGGTTTTAAAGGTTTCATTTGGATTAGTGCGTGCTCTTGGTGTTCATAGTGCTTGTGATGAGTGTTCTAGAATTCTAGTCATAAATTGTTTGTATGTTGTTGATAATGATAAAATTTGTTATTAATAATGTAATTATAACTACATAAATAAAAGTGTAAAAACTTAGACAAAATAAAAACTAGAAAAAAATCATGTCATTATAGACATGGATGCCACATCAGCTAAAATGTAACAGATCATCAATTTATGATCAGTAACTTTTTTCAACCAGTCACACTTTGGTATAACCGGTAGAACTTGAAAGTTTGTTGCTATTTCTGAGAAAATAATACTCCATTACTATGATTAGTGAAAAGATGAAAGCTTGTTGCCATCAGATTCAGTTAGCCATTTGCCAAATTTCCTAAAGTCTGACTTTCTAATGATAATAGTAACTTCTAACCACATCCAAAATTATTTTCTACAACTTCTCTTATTACAACTGATTATCAGATTCTGATTATTCAAAAAACATATTCATTTTTAAAGTGCACGCAATTTCTGTTCTTTTTCCTTCTCTTTTGAGGTGATGTAAGCACGTTTCAAATCATTAGATAGTTCTGAAAAATATGACACGATATAACAAGCAGCATGCAGATTATTTATTTTATTTTCAACTGCTCACAACATTGTACAAAAATACAATTTACCTGCTGGATAACAGCATCACGGTAAAATCTATATGAATGCAGTAGCATTGCAACTCTATCAACTTGTAAGCAGTATATTCTTCCATAGCTGTAATTCCATGAGCATTAGAATCGAAAGGTCAAACATTTAAAGGATCAAAAACAATAAACACATAAATCTTACACAGTGACAATATGAACATCTTCAACAGCAAGAACAGGCTTACTGTTAGCATCCAACTTTGCCATTGCCATCTCAAACCTTGGTAACCGAATTACACCAGCAGATGAAAGCTGAACCAGAAAACAATGATTAGAAATCATTATGTTAACTTATCATGTAAAACCAAATATCTGTTGCTATGGATCATTATGTTAACTTATCATGTAAAACCAAATATCTGTTGCTATGGATAAATCCTAGCGGTTTGACCCTTTGGATGATCAACCATTCAACCATGACAGAACAACTACCCAATGAAGTAGGGTGTGGTATATTAATCATAATGTAATTGGTACAGAACCTACGGATGTCATATTGTACATATAATGGTATCATACTATCATAGTGTAAAATATCCTGTAACCCCTACTCAATAATAATAATTTTTCCATGAATTCTTGGCTGGCTGGAAAATAATTTAAATGATGATAATAAAAGACAAAAATTATTAGATAATTTTAGAACACCTTAAAAGCAGGTGGTCTTATGGTTGGCCATACCTGATAGCCAGTAAAGCTTTTGCATTGCATCCCTGAAGCAAGAAGAACCAAACGGCTTTCATGTGTGTAGATGTACCAGCTGACATTCATTTTCTTTGTTTCAACCAAATCAAGTGATTTTAGCTCTGGATTGTAAGCGTAGAGGTCCAGTCCACTGTAAGTCAACTCTAATAAGTCAAAACGAATTACAAGTTGAGAAGCAAGCAGTTCTTATGTCAACAGATGAAGCATAAATTTAATATTATTAACATTCCTAAGAGTAGTTTGTGTACGGTATGCATAAACTCAAAAGCTCACACTTATCAACTTCACTACATTGGATCAGCTAATCTTTTTATTCTTCTGCAAAATTACTTGTCAGAAATTTATATTTTATATTAACATTTCCTGCTTAAGACATCTTGCATATGCAGGAGTAAGTGACGTTTAACTATTAAAGACAGGGAGTGAGAGTTCTATTTTACTATTCATTCACTTGATACATAACATTTTAGCATGTACCTGGTCTTGACAAACACGATATCACAAACCGCACAATCTGTCCAAAAGAACCCCAATATACTATCTGAATCGGACTTTGACTTTTGACTAAAAGTCTCCCCTGTTTCTCTAACCCAAAACTGAACCTCATGATTTGATCTTTGAACAGCTATAAGCTTTAAATCTAAAGAACAGCGGACAGACAGAACCGGCCCCTCGCTTATTGAGTCAGTTGTTGGAGAAACATCAGAAGTAAAGGGAGAAACTTTCCAAGATACAACCTGACATGCAGCACAAACTCAAAGATTACAATTTGTACAAATTTAGCTCCAAAAACACTATAATATGATGAAATTGATGAACTTATATTTGGCCTCTACAATATATAACAACCAAACAAATAAGTAAAGAAACTTAAATGGGTCTAAACAGCAGTTACCTGGTCAGAGATTGATGAAATTAATAGCTTATTTCCATCATCATAAAATAAACCTCTTGATCCATCACATCTGCATTTTAAGGGTGGATAATGAATATACGCATGTGATAACGCACCAGATCCACCAAAACCAACCATGGGTTGCGAACTGGATGCACTGGACATTTAAACCAGCTTTTAACACTTGAGGGTTAATGTTTGAACTCCACAATCACAGGGAAAACTTATCTGGAGAAATAACACTGAAGAACAAAAATAACGATGAAGTTCAGTTTGATGATTAATAAGGAACAGAAAAGTATCCATAAAATCTTTGAGCTAAGATATTTAACCTTATTATAAAAGTACAAATATATATGTAGCTCTGATATATCTGTGAAGAAAAATGCTGTAAAATTATGGCTTTCCCTTAAGCTGCAGAAGAAAGATAAGCAATTTGGTGGAAGTATTAGTTAGAGAAACACAAAACCAAGTTATAAAAGGTAACAAATTTCAAACATATATTGAGCAATCAATACCACGTTCTGCATGCAATTCTTTAATGCAAGAAATTCTTTCAAACACATATCACGTTCAATCTGAGGTACCTTTGCTGCAACACAACTCCCGTATTCTTTTGCCTGCAATTGTTTATTAATAGACACAATCAAAGTTTAAAAGAACGTAATCAAGCCTCGAGGCGTTTTCCCTTCGCCTCACGAGGCGTAAGCCTCGAGGCAAACCGAGGGGTAAGCCCGAGGAAGAATTAGAAAATAAATATAAAAATTATATATTTTATAAAAATAAAATACTAAAACATCACACAAAGCACTTTCCTAAGTAATTTCATCATCTAAGCAAAAAATAATCAATTTGATCCAAATATTCATCTTCCGTATCTTAAATAAAATTAGTTTCAATCCAAAATTTACCTTTTTCAATCCCAAATTTGACACTTATTGACCTAATATTCAGTCACAAACATTCTACTCAATATAAGATCATTCTATCATCAAATTGACACCATACTAGTATTCTACCAGCATAGTTGTCAAAGGCGCAAGACGCACTTAAGGCGCAATGACCTCGCCTGTCGCTTAGGCGTAAAAAAGAAGCACACCCGAGATAAAAAAAACGCATTATTAGAAAACGATAAAAATATATATAATAGGCTTAGAAAATTAAAAATACGTAAAGTCCAACAAAGATTTAATAACCTAAAACAATAAACGTATTAAAAAATAAATGTGAATTTTTTTTCCTTTTGAAGTCTGCATATTCAAGTCCCATCGCCACTTTTTAAAATCAAAAGGTTTTACAAACACACAATCCCAGACCATCATTCACCTGCCCCTCCCCTCCTCTCTCTCCATCATTCACCTGCACCTCCCCTCCTCTCTCTCTCTTCTAGCCTTTTATCTCTTCTCCATTAAAGGCACCTCATCTTTTCTTAATATACAAACTCAAACATTTAACAGAGGGTTCTGGGGGAGAAAGAAAACAGAAAAAAAAAAAAGAAAGAGAGCAGAAGTGAACGGTTTTGGCCGGAAGTTGTAGAAATGGCCGGAAGTGAACGGTTCTGCGGAGAAAGAAAAACGAAAAAAACGCCTCATTTCCGCCTCACCGCCTCACCGTTTTTCGAACCGCCTCGTCCTAAGAGGCGTACGCCCCATCTGAATCTATGAAGCGCCGCCTCATATACGTTTTCTTACCGCCTCGCCTCGAGGAGCGCCTCGAGGCGTACGCCTCGGACGTTTTTTAAAACCATGGACACAATGTCAAGACTTATCCAAAAGTTACTTTTTGCAAAATGTCCTTATTCAATGAACAGAACATATATGAGCCAAGACAGTTGATAAGGATGTACCCACATCTGCCCCTGATACACAGGCCCAACATTACCTGAAGGCCCTAAGAAGTTCAGGGGTGTGCAGGACCTGGAAGCCCTACTAGGGAGTATTCCCCAAGGGGTATATGGTCTATCCATGTATCTTCCTTAAAGCTAGCAAAGGACTGGTTATTTCCCCAAAGGATGAGTCATCCACAGCCTGAAGGCTCTACTTACAACCACAGGAAGAGGCTTTCCCCTGGGGCCGGCATTTCTTGCCCCGAGTGTGAATTTGTTGAGGCCCTATACCCAGGCCCTGAACAACACATCCATGCTGTAAAAAATGCCCAATCCCTGGGAAATTTATCTTGTGCTCCAAGTAGTGAAACCAAAACCGCAAAACCTAAAACAAGAGTATCTATGATGCCTACCCTCCAGTGATGTTAGTGTTGGTTACTACAATCACACAAACTGCTTTCCTATTGGCCTACTCTAAACGGTTTAGAAAGCTGTATTCTGATTAAAACTCATACACTCGCTTTTTCAGGTCTTTGCTTGGGCACTATGTCATGATGCTACATGACAGCACGTTATTAGCCCATAAAAATATGCTCTCCATCCGTCTCTCATGCATGCAAGTAAATGTTCTAATCTTCTAGAAGACAAGCGATGCATATATAAATGAGAGGTATTGTAACAATACCTTATACTTTATACTTACAACTTCTCTCCACCCATGGCTGACTTGTGTCATAATGTAAGCCCTCTAAAGTGTTTGCTATCTATTCAGCTTCCATTCAATCTCATCTTTGCATTCTTCACATTTTTATGCATGATAGGTAAACATGAGTGTTGAATTGATGAACAACTAGAACAAAGTTTTATATCAACATCTAGACTACCAATATAAAGCTTATCTTTGATCTTAAAATTCGAATAATTACAACTAACTAGCATCGTAAGTATGGTTAATCACACCGAACTTTTCCTTCAAATCTAGTTCTTATGATATTTCTGTTTGTTTTTCTTTCCATATTTCCCGCCATCTTAACCTTCGAGTCAAACAAACTATATTAAACTACAAAGTGAAACTTAATGCATTTTGAGTAAACAAATATAACTATGTCAAGATGTGAAAGTATCATTTTAGTGAAAATCAGTGTAACAAGTATGTATCAGTTTGTATTTTGTAAAGTTGGAATGTGACAAATCTGGCACTCAATGGATAGGAGATAACTTATCAGATAACTACGCACGTGCATTTATAACTTTATTTCCACGTGAAACATTTTTCTTATAATAATGATGTTGTGCAATAGAGTGAACAAAAACCGGTTAAGAAATTCTTGAAGGGCAAAATACAGCTAACAGGGTTCACATGTCTGTGACAAACTAGAATTTGGGTTACATTACATCTTGTGTTACATTTTTAAATATGTATTAATGTAAATTTTAATAAAGTTAATAATTATATAGACAACACTGCTTTGGTCTCATTGATGCACTAACAGGTGTTCAGACAAAAAGTAACAAATATGCGTTGACGAATTCACTCATGGATCAACACCTTCAAGACATCAAACAAATAGATAAATATTCTAGGTAAATTTGCTATTGTTTAACAGCTTACCTGAGCTCCACAATTCACCAGAATACGTTTAAGTGGGGAGGATGTGGTCCTTTCTTTCATTATAAACTACCTGATATATGCCAATTACACAAAAGTTAGGTTTCCAAAATTCCAAATCCATTCACATTTACAGATATAAACTTTAATCATTTAACACGAATAATACTCCATTCTTTCCAGAAATGGACACTGTCAAAAAAATACAATGTTCTCTGCTTTAAAAGATCCCATTTCAAGTTTACCTATTTGCTCCGTATAAATTACAAGAAACTGGTGAGATTGACTGTGGTCCTAATCTTGGTAATCGGCAGTTTAATCAATTGATCATCAGTCACATACAACTTTTAATGGTTGATACTGAGCAAATAGGTAAACAAATAGATCATTGATCAATGAGCTCATTTATATTACACTATAGCAACGATCAATTCGAGCAATCGAGCATGATTAACAACAACTTACTAAATTCAAAATCTACAACAGTTGTTCGTTACAGAATAAGTAGAGTGAATCTATAAACCCTAACCAACACCTAACATTAACAATCTCCATGTAATCACAGTATAAACACAAATTGCGTCCTGGAAAACCTAGTATTTCATCGAGTATATCAATCAATCATATAGTTAAGTAATTAAAGTCTTCTAAACCTAAATAATAAAAAACATAGGGATTAAAGGAATGTTCGATCTCTATTACTTGCATTCATGAATCCTGACATCTCAAAACAAGTTATTCAACCAAAATTACCTGATTAGCTTGATTTAAACTGTGCAGAAAACATCGGTGAATGATCAAAAAGCCTTCGGTGGTCGGAAAATCTTACAAACGTCCGTCAAGGGAGAGAGAGAAAGGGGGGGGGGGGGGGGGGGGGGTTGGTTGGAGTATACAGTCACCACCGCGTTGAGAAAAAAACTTTCATCTTTTTACACAACGGCCCCTGATCTTTTTATTGTTTCTGTAAATGCTACTTATCTTCGACTTGTTTCTACATTTGACCCTAATTTTTGGTCTCTTTCCATAAACGGATTGTAACCCTTGCGCCGTTAAATATCATCACGTCTCTCCAACAAGTTGGTCATTTAGTTTTCTTTACTCTTTGAATTATCACATCTATCCTATGAAACAGTACAAAACCCTTATTTATCCATATGTCTGATGAAGATGTTTTATTTGTTTGGTATCATGTTTCTTTGTATTTTCAATTTGTTATGTTTTGTTCGTTTATGATTTAGGTAACAAATCAGATTTGTAATTTAGGTTCTCTAATTTGTATTTTTGATTAATTTATGATTTGTGTGGTTGCATAAAGTATCTTTTTTATGCCTTTTAGTTTGTATTTTATTCGAGTTTGTGATTATTTCTTAAATAGACTTTTATAGTTTTGAAATTGATTTAGATGAATTGAGAGTTAGACTTGTTTAATTAGTACAACTCAAATACTATCCGACTTATAACAGTACAGCTCAAAAACATATTATTTTAATGTTTTTGTTCGTGTCAATTCAAGAATCGTCGTTAGTCGCAACCGGGCCAGGTTTTTATTGAAAGAGTTGGTTTACCAACCCGGTTGCTGTTGATCTTGATGTGGGCTAATTCTTTGTCTATGTGATATTACTTGTATTAGTACTTAAATATCTTGAGCTCTACTTTGAGATCCAAGTCCCTTTTGTAGTTTGTTCTTATCATAATTTTATTCGGCTGGGCCTTATAATAAAGCTGGTTTTTTTCACCCTTCAAAAACATATCCAAATTCATAATGATTATCAAGACTCTTATGCTAACATGTGAGATGTAACACCGAACCATTTGGTTGAGTGGTAGGCTCATCAATCCTCCTATGGGAGGTGGTGAGTTCGAGTCCTGCTGTCATCAATATACTGTTGGTGGGTCGGATTTTATTGTTGGGCTAATCAGTGTTGTCTGCGACCACAGGCATATGAGGTCGTCTTTTCCATTGGGTTGCTCCGGAAAGCCCGACTTTATTAGCCGACCGTTTAAAAAAACACATGAGATGTACCTATTTTATGCTTAATAAAAATTAATGAACTAACATTTACAAGTTTGGTGAGAATAGTACATTCTTTGATTTGTTCATATGGACAAATGGTGTTATAAGAATATGAGTCACGGTGCAAACTTATAATTCTTGAAGCACGTGTTACAATTAATTAATGCTTGACTTAATAATAATATAATTTAAATAAATTTTATAATATTAAAATGTAAGTACTGTGAGGAGACTCAACCAATTTATTGTCACGTAGCATGCAAATTCATACCAACATCCACTCAAGATGCTTCAAACCAACAATAAAAACTTTCAAAGTCAGATGATTGTTTTTTTTAATTTTTTTTTTCAAGTTTGTTCAAATCTACAATAAGAATCTTCAAATTAAATAATTGTTTTTTAGCCATATATTGACGCATGGCATCTTACAATGTTTATGTTTTTTTTTTCTTTTTATAAGTTTTAAAATAGTGTTATAAATATTTTATACAAAAGGGTTATAAGCTTACTTGTGCATATTCTTAGCAAAATATAGAGTCAGATTTACAACATGGAATGTAACATAGAATTTATGAAATTAATTACCATTATAGTCGGATTCGTACCTCGATAAACATAAGCACGTTGAAAAACACAGATCCAAACGAGACCGCAGACTTTGGTTTCCAAATTCATAACGGTTTTTCCATGGTAATAGTCGCTGAAGATGTCTGTGTATCCCGAAACGAACGACGATCAATCTGGTAGTCTCAACAAAGGAGATGGTCGGGAAGACAGGAATCATATGCGTAGGGGATTGAAGATTTTAGGAGAGTACTTTCGTGGTGATAACGTGTTGTGAAACAACGACCTACTAGCACTATTATAAACATATGGATGATATGATCATAAGGAGATAAAGATGTGAAAAGTAAAAGAACTCTTTCATATTGAAATCAAATATGAAATAAAAATGTCATTATTTATAAGACTATAATGTTAATACAAACATAATGATTTTGGAGGTTACAAAGTGGTATTGATAATCACATTAATAAAATATTTATAACAAATAGTATGTTTTACAAATTCCCAAATTGGTTGTTGTAACATGTTTATTTTTATTTACGTTTCGGTGCAAATTTTGTTTGAAATAGAGTTGTTTCATGATACTTTACAAAAAACAGAGTAGTCAATGTAACTTTTTATTCGAAAGCTCTAGGTCAATATTTTTTTATATCTAAGTTTCAATATTTAAAACCATCATAATTTCATATGTTTTTTCCTACGTATTTAACCATATTAATCTTCTCGCCGAGCCATTTATACTTGCAGTTACTTAACATAATGTTAAAGAGTTCTTTAAAACTGAAAGTTCCAAAATCTTATATAATAAATACGTTTTTAATATTTTTGCAGGTTCTCTTAAGTAAATATTAACATAAACACTTCCTCTGCAATTCACTTATGTCAATAAGCAAAGGATGTGGATTTTTACACAACACTTACCTAATGCGAAAAGTTTAGAGTTGAGCCTAAAATCAAAATAAGGCCGTAAGGGTAGGCTGCCCAAATAGTTCGTGTCTTGAAGTTCGCTCGAAACTCGCTTGGAAAAACCTAGAAAAAAGCCCACTCGATATGGCTCAGTTTTAAATTGAACCGAGCCAAGCTAGCTCGGTATGAAAACGGGTTGAACTCGGCTCGATTCGTAACGAGCTGCTCAGTTGTTAAGAGTATAATATGTATTTTTAGCTATATTTAATGTCAAAATATTAAATGACAATGTTTATACCGGATCACTTCATATGTTGTTTCTATATTTTTATTAAAATAAATTATTCAAGCATACTTTTAAATTTTTTTTAATAAAAAAAAGACTACTGGATGCTGTATAGTGTTGCGGTTCGGTTTGCCATGATGATGAAGTTTGTTAAAGTTGAACTTAGTTTTTTTTTTTTAATTATTTTATGTCTTGTGAAACTTGATATAGACTAGTTATGAGGTATATAGTATATTGAATTTATTGTGCATTTGATTTTTTAATTATGTTATGAAATTAAACCGAGCCAAAAAGGCCAGTTTGGTTAAAAACCAAGCCGAGCTAGAGTTCAGATTTTCAACTCGATTTTAGATCAAAACTGAACCGAGCTGGCGCGGTTTAGAATGGAGCCGAGTTCGAGCTTGCAGTGGCTCTATTCGGTTCAGCCAGTAAATAACCTAAATAAGGGTGTAGAATTTATGTTGTATTTAACATTTTAACTTAAGGATAAAACCCATTTAACTGGATCATAACTCGATTGATTGTTTGAAATTGGAGTTTGGATACATTAAAATAGTTTTGAAATCAAGTGGCCCAAAAGCAAAAGGCCCGATATAATGTGAAGCAACGTTATGGAACGAATTAAAAAAAAAAGTAATTTGATTAATTATTTGAAAATTTTTATGTCTAACAACACATACGTTTTTAAAAAAAAATTAAAACTTTAGTGAAGTTACTTATTTGTTTTCTAAACAAAACCAATACTATTTAGCGTTTTAATAAGTGTTCATTGTATTACTTTAAAAAATCTCTAAATAGATGTTCATGTATAAAGTCTATTATAATATACAAATAAAAACAATGAGATTGTAAGAATTTTAAAATTTTGCTGGGTATCATGTTGGGGGATTACAGAGTATCGTCTGATGAATATAAAAGTTTTAAATATTTCAAGAGGGTCATGTTGGGTGATAGACGTCATTTTTGCTTTTCTAAAAACTAAAGCCTTATATTACGGTTTATTCTCAATCAATTATTTATGAAGATTTTTTATGGGCATTTAGCATAATTTTAAACCTTTTAATTCTAATTTTCTCACTTCATTCTTTTACTAGTTTAGAAGATCGTGTAACACACTTGTTGAATAATGATTAAAAATATTAGATTAATAGTTATTTATTAATATTTAAATATAAAAAAATAATTTTTTGAGATAGAATATTATTGAAATTATGTATCTTAGTTAATTTAGGTAATAAAACAACAATAACTTTTTTTTAAACTTTTATGTTTAAAAAACGCTTGCTTTAAAAATTTAAATTTATTTTTTAAACACTTTGAATTTTTTTAAAAATATTTTTTTTAAACAATGTCATTTTTTTTAAAGTTTTTGCATGAAAAACTTCATATGTAATAAAACTTCATTTTAAAAAATAATTTTTATAATAAAAAGAAAAATGTTTTTAATTTATCAAAAGAATGTTTCATAATTGGAAAGTATATAGATAATATAATTTACATTAATGCCTTATTAAATGATTAACTTTCATTATAGTAATTACAAATGTACAATGACTAGATGGAGCCTAGGTGAAGGGGTTAGAAAAATGCATATGTGATATATATATTTTGTTTTATTAGTGTACATTTGTTTTATCAGAGTTGACTAGATAATTACATTAACTACTAATAATATTAATTAATTATTTTTAGATTAAAAGTAGTTTTTTTAAATCATTAAACTCTTTTAAAACCGGTGTTTTAAAGAAATTTAATTTTTGTAAACAAAAATAATTAAAATTTGGAGTTATGATAAAGGAAAAATTAAAAAAGAATATTTTTTTAATTGTTTGTTTTGGAATTTAATAAAAAAAATTATAATCAAAAGTAAAAAAAAAAATATATCATGTTTTATTACTTATAGTATTCTACATACGTAATTTTAATTATATCTTATCTCAAAATATCATTTGTGATTAAATTTTTTTTGTTACTAACTATCTAATATTTTATTTACTTAAATCGTGTAATATACGGGGTACTAACCTAATTTTTTATGTCGTATGAAACCCAGACTTTTCCTAAAAAAACCAAGATCATTATATATACAGAGGACGGTTTTATTAAAAAAATAAGTTTCACCTGAAAACCACAACAAACAATTAGAATTCCCTGCATATATGATACCAACTCATCTAGTTTGATTCGTATCACGCAACTGATTTATTTCATTTAGCTGAAAATCATTATGGTTTTCATTTTACATATAACCAACACGATGAGTAACTTTAAACAAAGACAAACACTACATTCAAAGTCCTATCTAAGTACTCATAAATACTAAATGGACCCAAACCGGTTCGGTTTCAAACCGGTTCGGTTTCAAACCGTTTCGGTTTGAACCGGTTTATTTTCAACCGGTTTGAACCCTAAACCGGTTCGGTTCCTAAACCGGTTTTAGGGCTAGTAAATCCAAACCTATCGAACCGGTCCCGGCCGGTTTGAAAACCGGTTCGGGTTTTTATTTTTTTTTATTTAAATTTTCATACACTCAAACAGTTTTCAAATGCCCAAACAGTGAAGAAACGCCCAAACAGTCCAAACGCCCAACCAATCTCCAAACGCCCACAGTCTCCAAAGCCCAACCAAACAGTTCAAACGCCCCAAACAGTCTCAAACGCCAAACAGTCCAAAGGCCCAAACAGTCTTAAACGCCCAAACAGTGAAGAAAAGCATAGAATTTTGATTTCAAAACTTCACATAGTCTTCAAACGCCTAAATAGTTGTAAAACGCTTAGATTTATGATTATTTTTATCATAAAAACACATTTATATAAATTATTTATAAATATTAAACATAAAACATTACAAAAGGCTTAAAAATCAAAGATTACATATAATAATAAAATTTAAATAAAAATATAATTATGATTTATGATACATGAAAAATATTTTATGATTATTTATTTTATTATAAAACACATTTATATAAATATTTTATAAATATTAAAACAAAAAACTTTACAAAAGGCTTAAAAATCAAAGATTACATAAAATGTAAAATTTAAATAAAAATATAAATATGATTATTTATTTTATCAAAGATTACATAAAATGTAAAATAAAGATATTATTCACAAACATATAAACAAATTCAAATGACGTAAACTTTTAAAAACTAAAGTCGTTCTCCGTTCATTCGTTGCATATTTGGATACTTTATTTTTCACCACCAGAACCCGAGCTATTACGAAGGTACTCATCATAAGCGGCTTCATCATCGGTCATTCCAGGTGTCAATCCACCGTCTACTTCGTCTTCATATATTTCGGCTTCATTTATAATTCTCCTTCAAATGTGAGCAGTGTCTTGTATTCTTTCAGCTGCATCCAAATATCCTTCAAGCAAATACACATTTCAACTGCTTCGAAAGTGTGTCGGGTTCTTCGTATTGATATAATCCTGTCACTAACAGAAAAAGCAGATTCTGAAGCTACCGTGGAAGCTTGGACGGTTAGTAAATCTCGGGCCATGGTGGATAGGATTGGAAATTGATCTTCCTTACCTTTCCACCAAACCAACAAATCAAAAATTTTAAAATCTTGTGGAGTCATGATGGATAAAAAGTTTGTTCCACCATACCTCCAGAGTTCACTACTCGGAGTGTTACCACGTTGACGTTTATTGCATTCATCTCTTAAAGTATTATACAAAGCAAACATTTGATCACTTGAACCTTCGTCATGTGCCGCATGCCACATAGGCTCATGTATGTTTGATGTTTCACCATATTTTGCTATATAAACATTAAACATTTGGCCTAAATGTTTGGTAAATTTATTTTTTGCACTTTGAGCATAAAATGGATTTTCTTCTTCTAAATCCAAATTAACAGTATTTTATCAAGTAAAGTTTCAACCCCAGACGTATTTAAACAAGGGTTAGGCAGCGGCACATGTAATAACCGGAGGCATTTTTTTTAAAATATTTTTTTAAGTTTTTCTTTCATTGGTGGTATCATATCCAAAGAAGGTCTACCCCTACACGATAACTCATTTAATTTTAAAGTCATTAAGTAAATTTGATGAAGTACTAATGGACTTGTTGGATAATAAACTCCAGAAAGACAACTAGTTGCGGTTTTAAAAACATTAAACATTTTGGTTATTTCTTCAATAATAGCCCAACCCGATCGATGGTAAGTCGAAGCCTTTTCACGACTCACCAAAGTATTATGAAAGACTATTAAACTTTCATTTTGGTCAATAGCCTTTTCAAACATGTACAAGTCGAATTCCATCTTGTAGGTACGTCCCAATTCGACCTAAACATTTGGAATTTACGTCTTTACAAACTTACGATACCTACCATATCTTTGGTTACTGCTAAAATGTCACGTAACATTCTTTTAAAACTATCTTTTATATTTCAATAGTTTTTAAACCATCTTGAACGGCTAAGGTTATGATGTGCGCACACATCGACTATGAAAAAACACACCGTCACAAATTGGTTCATATTTTAATTTTAGATGTTCTATCACAAGCGTATTATTTGACGCCTTATCAAAAGATATTGACAAGATTTTGTTTTCCAGTTTATATGTTCTAATAACTTTATCAATAAGATAAAAAATATTTTGACCGGTGTGAGGATACTCAAACAATTCAAACGCAATCATGCGTTTCATCATTTGCCACGAATCGGGTTTAGGCGGTGACACAAATGTATGAGTCCGGTGTCCGGTGAACCTGCGGAGTCGACCAAACGTCACTAGTTAAGTTAACACCGGTTTGTAAACTTTCAAAATAAGATATTAATTCATTTTTAACTTTTATTCACATTTTTAAGCAATCTCTTCTAAGTGTAGCACGACTTACATGTGTGTATCGCGGTTGGAGAATTCGTTGAATTAGCGAGTCAAACGTTCATTGTTGAAATGTTTGAATGACAAGCTTTCTTGAATTACAAAATGCGTCATTTGCTCACGAACCGCATCAACGTCATAAGCCCAAACATTCCCTTCGCTTGTCATCGAAGCTTGACCTTGAGATGGTTCACCTTTTAAAGCCTTACAATATTTATTCGTAATGTGGTTTTTCAAAGTTGTAATTACATCTTTTTTGAAAAACTTATGACAATACTTGCAAAGAGCTTTGTTTGGACCGCTAGCCATTTGACATAAATTGTAATTGCACCATATTTCGGGGTTCCTATTCGTAGGAAGGATTGCTACCACCACGTTGCTTGAAGACGCATCACAACCAACGGATGATTGAGCACTTGATGAAGCCATTTTGAAATGAACGAGACTATTGAGAGTTTTTTTTGAATTGAACGAAAATATTGAGCGTATTTGAGAATAAAGAACGTTTTTTTTTTAGAGTAAAGAGTTTTTTTAAGTTGTTGTGGTTCAACCAAAACATCCAATACATATTTATACTAGCTTAATGGGGGTATAATGGTAAAAAAAACAAAAAAACGGTCAAAAAACGGCTATATAGCCGTTATATAACGGCTAGTTTTGAAAACCGGTTTGGGGACCGTTGGGATCGGACCGGTTTGAAACCGGTTTCAACATATAGGAAACCTCAAACCTATGGAGGAACCGGCGGTTCGGGACTGGTTTGGGCCAGAAACTAGTTCCGGTTTTTGGCCAGAAACCAGTTTCGGTTTTTTTAGCCAAACCGGTTCCCGAACCGGTTTTTTTGGCCACCTCCTTTAAATCTCTTTTGAAAAGGACTACTATTTATAGCAAAATTAAGAGTACATCAATGGGAACTTTAAAAAAAATTAATTCATTGAATCTCAATAGAATGACAAAGTGAAAGGTTAAAAAGGTTGTTTTCTAGGAAAACCACATACATACTTGCCTTTAGAATTTGATTCGAAATAAGATACGATTGAAATTTAGTTTTTATTAGCTCGATTCAATTAGTAAACACCGCTAATTTCATTTGCAGAACATGTGTTTGATTTTGCTTGATAATTGAATGAAAGTTTTGTTAAATTGATGTTTTCACACATCTATGTTCCTTAGTGATGCCGTCAAAAAGATTTAGGATTTTCTTTTACATTAATAAATATCTAAATCATGTTTCACTACAATCTCTAATTTAGTTTGTGACACCAAATCAAGAATCCTATCATAGAGGATGGCTAATGTTGTTTCCAAAAATACAACTTATTGTTATGTCTTGAAAATGAACATGAGGTATCCCTTTTGACCCAAACACCAAAATATGTCGTTTTGCCCGTATAAGCGCGTAAACGTGACAATCGTATTCTATCGACATCTTTGGACTTGTTTGTGACATTAAAGTTCACATGTGCAACTTTTATATGTTTTGGAAGATGCATTGCTTTCTGCTAACAAGCTTCCATGTAAAGGGTCCTACCATATGTCAAAGCTTATAACTTAAAGGTTGAAGTTAAGATGTTTGTGTGGATGAAGTTGTAGAACAAAAGAAGTTCAAAGGAGTGACATATTTGTATGTGGAAATATGAGTACTTCATACAAGGGACCACATTGATAATGGCAATATATAGCAAAGAACAATGGTCCACTAAAACATGTGTTGTATCAACTTAAACCTCAATCTTTATGTTATTCCACAATGGAATTGTCAATCATTGACATCTATTTTAGTGACTTTGTATACCATTCAATAAGAGTTTGATTAATCTTGGTCTACAATAAATATATGACAAATTTCAATATTGTTAATGATATCTTGATGAAGATATTATCCGTAAACCAAGCATGAGTACAAATTTTGTCGATTGATCGTCGCTTATTTACAGCTGTCAACATAGTTATAAAATATCAACGACAAATTATTGATGGCATCATGGATCAACGAAGGATGTTACTGATGAAATGTCGATAAGGATAAGACATAAGTATTATTTATAGTGTAGAAGTTATATATATATAAATAAAATATTTTACTTCATATCAAGTCAACATCTCAATATAAATATGGATCATTATAATCCGCATAATAAAGTAAATTTAGAGGTTAACAACCATTTAGTCCACATAAATGGGACGATGTCGTTGATTATCAAACAGAATAGCAAAAAAGTATATAAGCATTTCCCTAACTATTAATTATCTGTTAGTAGCTTGTTGTAACTAATTACTTAATTATATAAAAGTCAAATGATTTTGACTGAATTTGATGTAGAATATATCTATCACATCAATCAAATTATTTTATGCGTTGCCAGATGAATTATAACTTCTGAATCAACAATTGAACTAGATAGTTCAACGGTTAAGATTCATCTTAATTTTTAAACATCTAAAATCGTTCACACTATTATTGCTAATCCGTTTGTGAAGTTATATAGAAACCCAATCATGGGTAATATTTATCTAGAATAAAGTTTTGCCGACAGATTACCTGCGAATATTACTTACAGTGATAAAAACATAATTCTTCTTTTTCCTTTTGGAATTATATTCTAGTTGTTTGTGGATCCATCAGTAATCATCAATGGATCACACATGATTAGAAACATATTTTTTTCCTTTACGAGATTTTGTCAAGTTTTTTAATAGTTTATCGGTAATCATTGACAACCTTAAAAAACACAATCATTCTTTAAGAGACTCTTTGGGATTTTGTCCAAACCATCGGTATGTAATCACTGAAGGATTTTTCCGGAGCACAATTTCTTCATCCGTAATCTTTTTTCTCATAATATCACATATTCATATATACCAGTGCGAATTAAACTTGTTTACGACCGAGTCGATCTCGAGTCGAGCTTTTTGAAGCTCGGTTAAATTTCCAAATTCTTTCACTAAAAGATAAATTTTTATTAACCAAATTGATAATTGTTTACCAAGTTAGCCAAAAGGGCATGAAGAATGTGCGTGGTTCAGTTTTTCAAGTAAAAAGACTGTTTTACTTATAATGATTTGCTCCATAAATTTTGACTTCAACCACTCATGTTGGACAAACTAAAAAAAACATTTGGTTTAGTTTTAAGAGCTTGTACAATGTGTTTTAGTATTTATAATTACCTGAAGGCTGTAGGCTGTTTGATAATCTTGTATTTAGCAATTAAAAGAATTCATAAACTATTAAATGTATCTTTTGAGTAAACTAAAAATATTCTACCTCTGATCGATTCAACTGTAGTCTTCTAGTAAAAAAAATTTCATCAAAAGGGTACCGCATAGTCTTAAATTATGTAAAATTATTTGGCGTTCTCCTATAGACAACTAAACATATAAAATAAAATATAAAATGTATAGTATTCATGAGACAATCAAAGCAAAAAATGGATTTTACAAGGTTGAGAAGGAGGCACGTAAGTGAATCTATTTGAAATTTGAAATACAATAATTACCGAACACGTACTGAATAAAAGAAGGGACCATTATCTTTGACATATATAATTACTTCAATTCAATAAGAGCTTTATTGATCGATAATGGTTGAACAAGTTAGTAAATAATAATGCAACATCTGATAAAGATGTCATGGCTTCTGGTGGTCCATAACTACACTTCTAGACAACAACGATCGATGCATATACATCATATTAAAGTTATAAGTATATTTAACACACATATATAGACATATATTAAAGACATGATTTAAAATGTAAATCTTAGATTCATAATGATTTATGAAGATGATGGTTGAATCTAATTCTATTAGCGACTCATAACAACACCAAAGCTACATATCGTAAGATTTAAACATTCATCAGTTGATAAAAAAATGTATTATTTACCACTAGGGGTCCCATGATACATTAGGATTTACTTGTGTTGATATGGATCCTATATTTTTTTATTCCTAATAAACCAAAAAGTTTTAAATCTCTTTCATGCAATATATATACGGTTAAAAGATAGGTGTTATTCATAAAAACGTGTGTTACATATACACCGTACATCGTATTCAAGACACCTAGTTATGAAAGTGATATTACGGGGCATTCGGATGGTGACTCTTTTTATTTTATATTAACATAACTTTGGGAAGAAATAAAGAGGGAGACCAAAATACTCTTTTAAACTTGTTTCTTGTCTCCTCTTATATATCCATCACCATTCCTCTATTCCAGCTTTAAGTCCTTCAACTTTTCTAACCTTTTATTGAGTTTATCATAAACTTTTCTTTTCTACCAATTATAATTAGAAGTTCAAACTTATGTTTTTTTTGAAAAACTTAAAATTTATTAAAAAAAGTTTCAATGATTTTACAACCATCAAAGGTATGATTCAAGCTTAGGGATGACATTTGTGGATACCAAACTAGGATCTCTAGATCTTGATCGAAGGAGTCCGTTGAATTCTAACAATGTGAAAAGAAAAAATACTGGGAGATCATACATACCATAGGGCCAGTAGAGTGCTTATATATGTATGTATGTATGTATATAATGATGATTTTTTGTATGTTAGCAAGCTGCAAAAAGAATGTACGTGTGTAAGTATGCATATACGTTTATGATGTATGGATGTAGCTAGCTAGGTAAGGATATGAGGTACCACATGTAAACAAAATGACACAAGAAAGCAAGAAAAAATACAAGGCCCAAGTGGGAAACCTTATCCCTAAAGAATCACCATACAAAGAATGGGATATATGTTGTCACAATGAACATGCATTTGAAAAACTTACATAAATTCCAACCAGATAGTTTGTGTACTCATAGATATAGGAACCTTAATTTAAGAACAAAGACATATGTTAATGACTATAATTAAGAAACCGTATAGTGTACTTGTATAAGAATGATGATGGTGGTAACTACCCATGATAATTTCCGTTTCCTATATAACAAAGGATCAAACCAGTTGATAAGAGTGAAGTAAGATGCTATTTTTGTAAGTTTGGTCAATTGTCATGCTATCATGACTTGCAAAATTCTTTTTTACTTTCAATTTGAGATTAGAGGATAGAAAATAAAAAATACTACGTAGGTTAAAAATCCTGAAACAAAATCTTATCTAGAATCTAATTCTTAAATTTCGTAGGAATGCGATTTTTAAATTTTTTTTATGTTCATTAAAAAAGCTCTTTTATTTTTACTTTTTTTTGTGTAAATCTAGTACAAAAGTTGTGTAAATCTTTCTTTCACATGTATTAATCGCATTCAAGTCTTCTAATCAACGCGTTTGCCTTCACAAATAACTATAACACATACATGATTCAAATATAAAACGTCAAAAAACCAAAATCTTATAATATAAAGAAATATACTTTAAGTATTAATAACAATAATATCACTTGTAAGCACGACTGTCACTTACTATAGTTATCCTAGGAATAGGTTTTAAAGTGAATAGTACATAACAATAAATTTTGATTCAAAGTTATTTATAGAAAAATAGATAAACATCAATAAATAATTAAATAAACTTGAACTAGAAAATTAAAAACAAGCTGTCCAACACCTTGAATATGAATACAAGCAAAATGCATGTGGCCGGAGTTCGTTACTCTTACCATGTTAGGAATTGATTATGATAGATAAATTGCTTGGAAAATTCTTTAAACGTTTCTTTTCTCTCTTATTTTTTTTTAAAAATGTTCCTTAAATTTTTTTTTAAAATGTTACCAGACAAAACGTCGGCGCCTTTTTAGGCAAGGGGTAGACGCCTGTATAGCGGGCCACTCAAAATCCTACATGTGTCCCTTTATGGTGTTGGGCGCCTCTAGAGCGCTGGCGGGAGCGCCTCCGCAGCGTGGGCGGGCGCCTTCACAGCATTGATGGGCGACTCCACAGAACATGTATACGATTTTGAGTGGCTAGGCGCCGACGCCTTATCTGAATGAGACATTTTTTAAGAAATTTAAGTGAAAAGGAACATTTGACATTTTTCCCTAAATTGCTCGATTGCATATTTGCATGGCAAAGTATTTATGGATATCTAAATTAATTATCAGTATTATTTCTATCATTATATTTGTGACATTTGATGTGAGCAAGTGTCATAGATTCTATATTTGATAGCTTTCCCTATATGGTAATGTAAAGTTGTCATGTTTTTATATTTTAAGCAGTTCATATATATTGTTGAAGTTACATAAACTTCTATATATAGTAACAAGAGGCCAAATGCATCATGAAATATGACCACTTAAGTGTTCTACCTTATCTCATACAAGAATGAAGTTATTTAGTTTGTAAAAATAGTATACATCTAGTATTACTTGCTACGCGTTGGATAGTCATGTATTTATTAGCTTATGTAATATAACACAGTCACATTATTTCAAGACATGTTTTAAACAAAATTATCTTAATAATTACATCATGTGAGTGATGACGTTAATCCACCAATGTTCATCCATGATGCCATCGTATGGGTGGAAACAACAGAGTTTGTTCATATACAAGACAAGTCAATGAAGCGGGTGTTTGCAGGTGATGTCATGCTCATCCTTTAGTCACTTATTGTGGATGTTATTGAGGATTATTGATTAGTGGTTCTTCTACACAAGAGACATCGATCCTACATGCTTTGTGAGTGGAAGTCTTTGTATGTCACCTAACATAAGTCATCCACCTATAACTTGCAAAATTTATGATTTCTATTAATGGATTCAGTCAACTTCTTGACAAAATCATAAACCACTTTTACAAGGTTTGTGTAAGCACAATCTCAAGTGTTGAGGATGGAACACTAGTACGTACATACACTTCACTTTGATACTTTATATCAAATAATTATATATCAGAACATGTGTTATTTTGGTCATAATAATAACATTGCTAGCTACTAGAGGGCTTAGTTATAGCCATTGAAAGTTGCACAATGGACCACATTGGCAGAAAGAGGAAAGGGATGGGTGCACTCAAGCGGTATTAATTTAATATAAAGAACCAACACCAACTATATAGGACCAATGTTGGTCCTCATATCTTTTAGAAAATTTTGTCATATATCTAGTTATAAACTTATATATATGTTATATATTATTATAATCACTTGAAACGCAGGCATTTGAACATAAGATCTCTGTCTGTGGGACTCAAGCGTTTATCACTGAGTCATTCTTTAAAAATTAGCAGAAATAAAACTTCCCTCTGTAAACAATGCAAATCAGATTAGATTTGTAAAAATTAAATAAAAAACTTAATATCACTAGGACTAGCTATAAGCTAAAGATATTTTGCTTTTTTTTTAATTTCTTTTTTTTCTTTTTGCAAAGCATGTTAGTATTGGCTTGAAATCAGTTAACCATGAGGAAGATAATTCAAGAGGCTAGTATGCATGATCATAAATATATTTTTGGGTGATTATATATACAATTTACGTAACTAATTAAAACATGATTTGACAAAGGAAACAGTGACTTTTGCATAACTAATATTATATATTCATATAAACTAGGACTTTTACGCAAATATATTTACATATTGCAATTATAGCGTGTAATTATAGATAAGCATACACCCTTACATAAACACATGTCGCATCTTCGTAACTTCATAACTTCATAGCTTTATATTACAAGAAAATTATTTTACATAAACCTACTCTATATATTATACCACTAAATTTCTATGAAATCATGAGAATACTATAAAATTATCAATCTAATTCTTGTTTTCTGACACCTTTTTAAAAAACCTGAAAAAAATTATAAGGCAGCAGAATACGCTGGTGATGGATGTCGGCTCACTGTTTTTGTTACTTCACTTTCCTAATTAACCATCGTGAACGTTTGTGGAACCCTTACAACCATTCCTCATCCTTTTCAGTCTTTACAAGTCTCATAATCACCCACACGTTTTTTCACATTTTCTTTTTATCTATTATTTACCTTAAGTTTCAAAAGGACGATTAATGTAGTAATGCGTCTTGTGTCTATACTAAATGTTAAGAGTTTAAATACTATAAAAAAATATAGAGTAGATTAAAGCATTTCTGAATAAATCCATTATTTGCTTTAATAATAAAAATAACAAAATTCCAAAAAAGAAAAATTTTCACAAGCAAAAACATTTGCATTGAAAGATAATCTTCTAGTTCCCACAACATGTTTCTTCTTTATAGGCCCCAAACCCCAACATGTAGCTTAGCAATCAACCTTCTTCTTCATCCTCCTCCTTCCTCCACCCTCCAACCACCACCGGCCATTTTCCGATGGAACAAACCGACCGCGAGACTCACGACTTCATGAACGTCGAATCATTCTCCCAACTCCCCTTCATCCGCCCCTCGCCCCTCAAAGAAAAAGGCATCAGACTCTTCGGCAAAGAGTTTGGTGGCACCAGCGCTGGCGTTGATTCTACAGAAGAATTCGACACCAACGCTAGCGCTGCTGACACTGACCGCGAAGAGTACAAAGAAACAAGCGAAACTAGCCGAAAATTCGAGTGTCATTACTGCTGCAGAAACTTCCCTACATCACAAGCCTTAGGTGGTCATCAAAACGCACATAAAAGAGAACGACAACATGCTAAAAGAGCTCACCTCCAGTCAACCATGGTCAACGGTGGCTTCACGGAGGCGCAAATGTACGGTCTCATGAGCTACCACCGCTTCACCACCGCCCCACCGTCGTTCTACCACCACCACACAACCACCACCACCACCAACAACAACAACAACTACAACCACAGGTTTTATGGAGGCAATAATAATATTTCTTCTTACACACCTCATAAAACACAAACACCTATCAATGGTAGTCCATTAGGGTTATGGAGATACCCGAATAATGCCCAACACACAACGTATAACCGCGATCATTTGATCAACACGACACCGGTGATGATGTCCTCGAAAGAAGCGGGATCGTTACGAGGGTCGAGAATCGCGAGGAACTCGAGTTATATGTATGATTCGAAGCCGAGTGTTCAAGATCAAGTTAGTCTTGACTTACGTCTGTGACATTATGTTAAAGTTAATAGCTTAATTAATCAATCATTTTCGTTTTCTTTGAGTTTTTAATTAGAAGTGTTTATTTTATAGAAGTATCATTTCATGTTCATGCTAAAGTACGTATCCTAATTAATTAGTCATGAAATCTAACAAAGATTTTAGTTTGTTGTAAGTTTTGTAGTCCTGAGTTCTGAATATTACTGGATCGGATCTATGTCAATCAAGATTCGATCCAGTAACTTGTTTCTCAAACTCGGGGTTTGAAGAAAATAATTCAAACCACACAAAGACGAGTAAATCTGGATCAATCTAGATTTTTTTTTGATTCGTTCAGATTTGTTCGGCTCATATTTCTAAAGAAAAAACAGTTTCATGGTTTTATGCTCCCATTAATTATGTTGTTAATTGTTATTGTATCAATATTGGCAACAATAATTTACTTGATTTACAACTATAAATATGAATAAAACATGATTTAGTCACATTAAGTACAAGCTAATTAATTAACTCAAGATGTTTATTATCTGGTTTGGATTGGGTTGTTTTGGTTTGGTTTGATTTGGTATGATTGGTTTCATAATCACAAACCTTAAAATGGTGATGAATAACTACAAGAAATCAACATAAGAACCAGATAATTTATTAAGACAATATTAAGTTATTTAATAAATTCTAAATTAGATAAAGAAATTAAATGAGTTAATTAAAAGTTATGAAGAGTCAACATCTGGTTCAATCAGTAATTGTACCCACAGAAGCAAATGAAGCTGTGTTCATGGAGGAAAAAAAAGTGCTGTTACCTTTAACAGCTTCCAAAGGGTATACTCCCACTTAACCATGTTATCTATATTTGTTTAAAGTACATCTGTCACCTGCTCCAATGTGCTTTCCATGCTTGTACATTTTACAGAATTTATATATACATATATGTGTGTATGTGTGTTCAAATGGAAGCACTAGAAAATCATTGTACTCATATGAAGTTAAAAAAGTACTCATGGTGTCCAAAGATTTCATAGTTCTTTTAATCTGCACAGTGCACACACACATATATAAAAGTGTTTCTTATTTGTTTTCAATTGGATAAATTGGTAACTTTTGTGGTAGTTAAAAAGATGACACATAAAATGTCTTTTATATGTATTAAAAAAGGGTCTTCTATATACATGTAATCTCACATTGTTGCTAACTTTGATGGCAATTAAAAAGATGACATATAAAAGTGCTGGTATACACACGTCACTAACTAACAATCTAATCTCACATGCATCATTTTCAATCAGCCGTTTGAGATCGTTTTAAGTAATTAATGTCTGAAAGTTAAGGACAAGATGAATAGTAGCATGCACATTAACAATTTGATTTGTGTCACAAGAAAACTATAAAGAGCTTGAAATGCATTAACGAATGCAAATGATCAATAAATCAGGTAATGGGACGTCCCTTGTTGGTTCTCAACCGTAAAATAGTTAAATAATGTTAATAGAATGTATCAAGGATATATTGTTACTAATGGTCAAAAGTTAGATAAAGTGTGGTATTTTCATAAGTAAAACGATTACGTTCTCTTTTTGTACACAATTATTTGCATAGTCGTGTGATCTTTTGTGAAACATGATCGATATATCTGATAATTGAAATGCATAATATAGTTGTGTGATAGAATTTAAGTTGCTTTGAGCATATTATTTAATTATTAAATGCTACGGTAAGCTTAAGTTACATATTAGTATATTCCATCAATTAGTTATTTAGTTGATGTTTTGGATACTTAACCAATTATCCCCCTTGTAATCACTGATCGTTTCACTAAGTGTGTGTGTTAGATGGTTAGCAAACTCAGAACAAGATTATGGTTAATTAGAGGCATATTGAAGATCATATTAAAGATCATGACATCGCTTGTTATGCTTGTAATAAGATATTAAACAAGCAACTTAGATCATTGGTTATGAGTTAACTCTATATACACCCTTTTTAGATAAAAAAAATAGTGCAACTTAATTAACAAATGTTTAAAGTATCTTAAAATGTATGTTGTCTATTCCTACAATATAAAACAAGTTTCTTGTATTGTATTCGAAAGTCTTCCTCTATATTTTTTACTTTAAGTCAACATAAAAGAAATTTTGATCCTAAAGATTTGAGGTGGTACGTAACCTTTCATGGTACGCTCATAAACATGTCAGTATTTTAAGTAGTATGATAATATATACCTTTTTTCGTGTATTTGTTTATTTTCATTTAGAAAATATTGCTGTAAAATCATTAAGTAGCTAGGTCAAAATATTGAGTAGATATACTTACGTATCATCTATAAACATCAAATAGTCAAAGAAACCGACATATCATCGTGTCAACTTAACATTTTGTGACATGCTTACCTAATTTTGGTTTTGTGGGTACCAAAACTATCACTTACTAAAATTCAAAAAGATTTAAACACGACTATTAACAACAAAACAAATCAAAGGAGGCAAGGATCACACTCGTCGACCCCTCTAAAGATATATCACTATATGCGTGTACACACATGCGCATGTTTACGCACATGCTAAGAAGCTTAATTATTAAGCACAAAGAATCAAGTGTTCCTAAATATACCAAAAATCAACTTGAAGAATATATGGACCATGCATATATATTCCGGGGAAGACAACCATTTATAGACAAACAATCTAAAGAAACAAATTTAAGAAATACTATTCATAGTAAAACACAAAATTCATTTATGAATCCCACAACTCTTTAATAGAAAAGATTAAAGTAACACACCTATTGTAGGCCATGACACTACACTTGAGCCAACGAGAACAACTTCATTAACAACTATATGGATGCTTGGCCCCAAACAAATTAAGAACCTCTTAATTTTTATACATTTTTCTATGAAAAAACAAGGAATATATAAAAATGCAAAATTTTGCTATTTGTTAGCTTTTGATTTAAGCTAACCGATTTTTTTTTTCAAATCCCACTATTAACTATACATGTGAGTACCTTTTACTTTGGTCTAATGATCCTGCTATAGAAAAAGAATAAACCACTTTTTTTCTAAAATCTTATTTTACTTTCATATTTTATTTACTTTTAAGTAATATTATGTGATGAAATGTCATCGAGTATAATAGCGTATCATGTTACTATGTTAGTCATGTTGTCAGAAATGCTCGTGAGCTTTTTACACGAGTCGTCAACATGAGATGACCAGGCCCGAAGTTAAGTAGATTTGGGTTTGAGGTAAATGGGTTCTAGAGTTGTTAATGGGTAGACACATTTATAACACGATTAAAAACGTGACTAAAGGGATTCAACCGACCTAACCCATCTATGACAAACACAAGTCTTGTCAAACGTGGTGTGGTTTGTAACTTTCTTATTAAACATGTTTGTGTTAGTGTTTAAGCAATGATATATTTTGGTAAACATATTCTCGTGTCAAGGTTCTATAGTTGTGTTAAACATGTCTTCTCAATCCTGATATATTTAATAATGTTGCTATATGTGAATTAAGAATTCTATTGTGTTTATTTTTTGTGTATTATATATGGGTTTTTACTGAGAATATCTTTACACGCATTTGTTTACATTTTAGTAAAAATAAAACATGTAAACGGTTTTAGTTTGATGACTTTGTTTTTTTTTTTCCTTTCACCAACTTATTTTAGGCCTAAGTGTCATTTCATCTATGTGTCATTTAAAGCAATGTTTTTTGTTAATCTCTAACAAGTGAATTTAGCAAACAAGTTGTTTTAGATGCACAAAAGCCTAAAATTTGAATTCAAATAGATTCTTTTATTAAAAATAAATAAGAAAAGGAAAAAGGGAGTGGGTGGCTTTTAGGAAAAGGGTAGAATCGGGATTTTACTAAATCAGGATAATATCATCAAAGGCAGTTAGTTAGGTCATTTTAATGAATGGTGGGTGAATGAGGCATAAATTGAGTAGATACAAGGATATGGCTTTGGTAAAAATTATACGACAATTTATATGAAGCTGTTATTTTTTTGCACCTACTTGTGTATTTTCTACGTAAAAACTATGAAATCTTTATACATTAAATTTTAACTTAATATTGTTGTCCAGTATATACTTTTTTTTTTTTAATTGTTTATTAAAACTGTTAGAGGTTTACAACTCGATGTTAAGTGTTAACACGTTACACACTTACACGTGTACACATATCTGATAAGACGTATATGATTATCTTCATATTCTTGTATAACAATTAGTTTGCTTTAAGTATTATTGGAATCAGGTTTTTAAAAGAGTTTATATTAAAGAGAGAGAAGACTACATTGAGTACAATGATTTATGTCCGTAAAATGTGACATGTGAAGGAAACATGAAGGATTTTGTTGCAAGAAGCATAAATTGTAGGGACTATTTTGCTATTATAGACCATAGCATTTTGCTGTGTGGATATCTTTGATCATATTGGAAAACCACACAGAATTCTCCTACATATATTTGTCTATCTATGGTAATTTCCAAGGTTATCTAGCTTTTTTCTGTCATAGTCATTCATTTAATGATATCAATTAATTTATTTTATAATTGTTATTTAACATTTATACATTTAACTAGTATGATTCTTTGAGTGTAAGTGTCTGCCTCAACTGTTCCTTTGTTTGTATACGTAAAAGAAAAGCATGCAGAATTACCATGATTTCTTATACATCTCCAAATGCATGGTGTCTCCTTATAATATGCTTACACATGTATGCAGGGAGGATTATATTAAAAAGATTAAAATTATGTTAAACGTACGAGGCCACCAACATGCCACATATGCATCATAAGGTGATAGGTGAAGTATCTAACAGAAAACGTGTAGATTTAACAACAAAATTGCATAAAGTTTACGCGCCATTGTATGGATTAGACTCACTATTTTGGTGTATTGAAGTTAAACGCATCAATTATTCAGATCCTGAAGCACCGTTGTACACACACATTCATCAACGTATTATTTTTTTTTAAAAATAGTAACACTACACTCAAAATAAAATTAATAAAATGTTTGACGTTATGATATAAAGTTTTTTAAAAATATTATAGTATTCAAAAGTTAATTGTGTTTAATAAAATGATTGTACTAAATAAAAACTCAATAATGATAATATTCTTTTTTTTCCATCCAGTCATAACTCCATATGTAATCATCACCCTATCATCTTAGTCATTTAATTTATCTAAATCAATACTCAATATTGCTTCTCACTTTTCTCTTGACTTTACCCCTTTTTATTTGTACACACACATATATTTGATTAAAACCACTAAAATATTTGAGAACTAAGAATCATGTTTAGCATTAAACATTTAAAATTTAAAATTTAAAAAAAATTTACCTGATGATAATCATATAACTAACAAGAAAACATGTATTCACCAGTGGACGCATTACGCCAGCATATTCACCGGTAGGATTGGTTTCAAAGATATAAAGAGAAGTGTGAATCAAATTTTATAGTTTAAACTTTGATATATTAAGATCAATGACTCATATTTTTTGAATAAAAAAATAAAAGTTAGTACTCTTGTGAGATTATATATACAAAAAATCAAAAAAAATATTAATCATTGATCTTAATATAAAAGTAGAGATTTAGTTTATTGGTTTTCATAATTTTTTTTAGTTTTCATTTGAACCTAACTCTAAATATTATTTCTTTCTTTTTCAAACAATTGAAACAGTAAAGTAGACCAAAAATGTTGTTGTAGTTGAGTTGTATGGTCATAATATACGGGTCTACATATTTAACCTAGATCTCAGAGACTTAGGGGTTGTTTGATTATCACTGACTCAGTAAGAGCTGACTGAGTCAGAAGCTGACCCAGTTAGACGTTCTGATTGAGTCTGCATCTGACTCAAACTTGGCTGTTTGATTCGGTATCTGATTGACTCTGTCGTCTTCCTAACTCACTCCAGCTTTTAGCACTTAGGTCCCAATTAATCTATTTCCATGACCCATCTTAAGTATCAACACAATCACAATAAAACCAAGTTGAAACATAACATTAAAGCTGTAAACAAACAAGAAGCCAATCAAAACCTTCAAATCCCAAAATAACTACAGTATATGCAGGGGCCTCATCACAAACTCATCATCCACATCATTTCATCACAAACTCATCATCCACATCATTACTTCAATTCGATTCAACTCCAAACCCTAAGACTCAATCGATAGCATCTGCGCCGGCGCCCGCATCTGCGCATCAACCGACGGAATCTCCCCAATCTCATCATCCTTCACCGGCGCTGCAGGTTCATCATCCTCATACAACACCGCCTCCACGCCGTCAACGCTCCTTTCGCTACAGGTTCACATCATCCTTCACCGGCGCCCGCATCTGCGCCAGAACATCCTCCGGCAACGACTCCGGCACACGGTACAACATCGCCTCCACGCCGTCAACGCTCCTTTCGCTGCAGGTTCACGTCTCCGGCAACGTCTCCGGCGCCCGCATCTTCATCTCTCATTTGAGGTTCTGCAGCAACATTGGTCAGACCCGGTCAGACATCCGGATTTTAAAGTCTGGGTCAGATCTTAAGACCCGGTCAGATCTCCTTTCCACGCAAATCAAACACGCTGACCGGCTGACCGAGTCAGCCAGTCAGCGATCAGTGGTGGGTCAGCACAAACCTTGGTTGTTGAAAAGTTAGATGTATGAGAATTTAAGAAGGTGAGTACAATGAATTATATATGAGGTGGGGTCGACTGACGCAGAGTACAACAAAAGAAAGGGAACCATAAAGACAGATGAAGAAGAGTACACACATGCATTATATATATTGTGATGGTATTTTGGTTTGGACCACTTTCTTTTTTCACTCGAATTTAAGGAACCTTGCCCCCACTCATTTCCTTACTACCTTTCCTCATTCAATCTCCTTTTAGTTTCTAACTTTTTTTTTACTTAATTACACGTGTGGTCCCTGTGGTTAGTCTTGATCTTACTTTTTGATCTCTAACTCTTAAAAATTACAAGGTTAGTTCAATAGTAGGCACAAATGTAAAAGACTTGGTCCCTGAAGTGAATGAACGTTAAATTATTGTCGTTAAGTGCGTGTAAAATGTCAAAAAAACCCTTCACTCTTTCTTCTTCACCATTCAGATTACCACCTCCTCCCACCACCACCACCGCCACAGCCATCAACCACCATCACCACCAGCACAGCCCTCAACCACGGTCACCACCAGCACAGCCCTCAACCACCGTCACCACCAGCACAGCCCTCAACCACCATCACCACCAGCACAGCCCTCAACCACTGTCACCACCAGCACAGCCCTTAACCACCTTCACTACCAGCACCGCCTCAACCATCATTACCGCCCTCAACCACTGTCACCACCAACACCGCCTTCAACCACTGTCAACTCCAGCACCATTTTCAACCACCGTCACCACCAGCACCATCTATGTTCGAAGCCCTAACTCCGGTTAGATCCATTGTTGTTCCATCATAAAACAATACTCATCATTACATGAAAACAATATTCTTCATCTCTGATCAGATCCATCATTGTTCTTGGTGGTGGTGGTGGTGAAGATGAAGTGTGGTAGGTTAAAGACGAGTCATCGGCGGTGGAAAGTGAGTCACCGGCGATGGAAGGGGGCGGCGGGTCGCTGAAAGTGGCGACTAATGAAGGGTTTTTATTAGGGGTATTTTAGTCATTTAAAATAATTTAACAGTCAATGTTAATGTCCATTCACTTCATGGACCAAGTCTGTTACGTTTGTGCCAACTATTAGACCAACCTTGTAGTTTATAATAGTTAGGGAACAAAAGTGAAATCAAACCTAACCACAAGGACCACTCGTATAATTAAGTCTTTTTTTTTAGACATTCGAAATAAATACATACAACCACATATACTAACATATACACCCATCATTTATCTTGAAAACACAACATAAGCCTAACTTGAAATTTGCATATTCAAATTTAGTTTAAATAAGTTTGAATATGTCTATTTAGCTTAACAGGTCTTGTTCACATGTTGACTTTGTTTATTTTTAAAAACTTGTTAAAAAAATATGTATTTATGACATAAATTAAACTAATTAGCTAGGTTTTCACGTCAAGAGTTTAAAGATAAAAGAGAAGTGTGAATCAACTTTTATAGTTTAAACTAGAACAAAAAAGCAGTCCATGGACCGAAACCGGTTTTTAAACCCAACCCAAACCTATTATTGAAACCGGTCTGGTTTTAAACCAAACCTAAGGTTTAAGACTGGTTTGCATACCCCTCTGTTGAAACCGATTAAAACCGAACCAAGTAAGATAAAACCCAGTTTCATACAAAACCGGTTCAAACCAAATTGATCATTTTCAACTTGAAAAACCGGTTTGAACCTAAACAAGTTTCACCAAACATTGATTTTGATCGTTGTTGACCCAAACCGGTTTGGTTTGGGGGAAAAACCAAAACTGCACCTCTAGTTTAAACGCAACTTATTTATATATTTGTACTTTTTTGTAAATTTATAATTTTTAGTGTTAATATGCAAAAAAATCAAATGAAATAATTCTAAGTTAAACGGGTGACGTTCAAGTCAACCAACGAAATAAGCGTGTCTTTTTCAGGTTCGCGTTGGGTTCAACCCGTTAACCCACAAATGCAACCAGCTGATACTACCTTTCACACAATTTGATCAAATTTCAACACCGATAATTATTTTAATACAGGAGTCAAATAAAAAACCAATCTAATGTACAACTTAACAAAAATGGTCATGATATAAGTTACGACAGTAGATAAATATAGTTATAAAAAGGTAGGCTGAATAAAGCTCTTCCCCTATACTCATCATGAAATCAGTAAATCACGGGCAAGATTACCCAGTGTGTGAAAGAAAAACATTTAGCCTAAAAAATATGTGGCATAAAGTTGTCATATTCATTTCAAGACTTATAAATATGAACATGTGGTACATCTACTCCCTCCCTTCCCCCACAATGTGTACCTGAAGCATTGAAGAGTGTACTATATGTCGGTAGATATGTAAATCAGTGACTATACGGATCTTTTAAGATGTAAATGGCCCAACAAAGAATCCCATGATAACACTGCAGGATGTTGACTATATGTTTGAAGTGATTAAGTGAGGATTTTAAATGAAACTAAGGCTAAACTATCTTCTCTCTTATGTGAAAGTAGGGGGTTACCTATGTTAATGACGGTGGTGCAGTAGTAAACACTTGATTCCCTTCTAGTACAGGACTCGGGTTTGAATTTTGAATATGACGATGGTGCAGTAGTAAACATTTGATTCCCTTCTAGGACTCGGGTTTGAATTTTGAATCTTGCATCCACTGGTGTCCGGCCATGACCTCCTGAACGCCGTTTGTTGACTGCGAGCTGCATTTACCTGATCTCATTGGTTAGTAGGGTATTGAATGGATGAATTTTCCGATAACAGAAACTTATGGTTACCGAAAAAGAAAAGATGAGTGATGACTAATGATAATTAATATGTTCAATATTATTATTATTCATTAGAGTAAATGACTGGAAAATAATTTTAATGACATCAAGTAATTTTAAAGTGTAAACGTCTTCAGAATAAAATGTTATCATTTTCATACACGGATCCAGAGAAAAGGATGTTGGTGCAACTGCAATTTCCACGTGTTAGGTATATAACAATTATCCCTTTGGGTAACAAGATAATATGCATAAGAATCATCCCGAATTTCAAATCTTAGAGAAACCTTAAGATTTGAATCTTTGAATTTATTCATATTGAGCAGAAGAACAACTAGAATATCAAAACTTCGAAATGGAGGTTTTCACAGGAAAGAAAATGTAAAACTACCTGTTTACCACTATCATTGTCCCAAAAACCATGCAACCTTTGATTTTAGCCCTTAATTAAATAAAAAACGCTGGACAATTGATCAAATGTCCCAAAAAAATCCTTAACAATGATGAATGCAATTTACTAATTTCAAAAAATGCTACCAATAATCAACAAAGGGATTTAAGATAATAAAAAAGACTGGAAACATTAAATAGAAATTTTAGCACATGTTTAGGAACACACAAAGTGTTTTGTTTCGATACACTGTCTCAATTATCATAGCGTGAAAAGGGGGTGTTTATAATTTGCTAATTAAAACTACTTATTCAAAACAACTTATTTCACTCGCAAATAATCATATCAGCGAGTCCCAAACACCGTCAAAACTGTTGTATCGTTGCATCAAAACGCAGTAAGCAGTTCTAATAAGCTATCCCAATGTCCCACAACCAATTAGCATCTTAAGCAATCGTATAGAGCAACAATCAATAAACTAAAACCAATGGCAACAGGGAGAACAGTTTAAAGCATATTAGAACTTATTAGCATCAGAAAGGGAAAGTGGGAAACCAAACTAGCAGTGACGGTATGCTTGTTTCGCTTTTCAGATCTGTAGAAAACTGTCATTGAAGAAATTAACCACTTGGTGAAAAACTTCAGAACATGGTGAAATGCAGGCATGATTGTACATGAAATTAATATTCTTATACTGAAAACACTGTATTATCAGCATCTATCCAACATATGCAAACTATTTAGACAGATTTTCAACTTACATTGAATTAACTTACATCATTCTACTTATGATTAAATATGAGGGTGTTAACAGCAAGTACAAAAATCCTATATCATGTGATAATTGGTTAATTGCCAGTTATGCATGGCTGCAGATCCTTAGCTTATGGTACATGGGCCCACTCAACTACTCTTGTATTAAAATCAAATAACAAGAAAACTTTAATGATTGATCTGTTTTCCAAAACATATATGTAGATCCAGCAAGGTTTTTATCAGTTTAGAATTATTGATTTTCAGTATGTATGAGTTCAGCCCCCACATAGTACTGATATTTCTTAATGTGTGAACATAAACATTTTAAGAAATAAATATGAGGGTAGCTAAAACTAAATACAAATATGTGAAACGACTTTACGCTTGCTTACAGAATTACGAAGTTGCCATTATCCAAGAACTAGAGAGCTGCACGGCCTGCAATAAGTGCGGCAGCTCAGTATTTCACATTTTCACCAGTTGTGAATTGACAGATTAAGCATCTACACTGTTCTAAACTTTTGTGGTCACCAAAAAGAATTGTATACCTTCATATAATCATGTAATAACTTAAGTTTTCATATATTGCAGATGAAGCAACTTGCACATTATTTCACATAGTTCTAACATTAAGTTGCATATTTCTGCTTTGTAATTCCTTTTGGGTTCTTTTATAGCCTACACACTAGTTCAAGCTAAAATAATTGTATCTTTCATATCTAATAAAACTTCCATTGAATGAAGTCCAACTTTAGCATGGAATGTTAATCAAACCAGTAGTGTAAAAGGTATTTTCTATATAATGTCTGCAATAATGTGAATGGTGAAGGCAAACATTGAAATAATGTACATGAAACTGTATTTCAACTTTACATAAAACTTTATAGACTAGTGGAAACAGCAAGTCAACTCAGCTAACCAACTAATAAATGCACCGTAGGTTTCATTGGGCATGACCAATAACATAACATAGTAAACAATATTTTCAAACTGTCTTATCATTTTAACCATTTAAAACATTAAGAACCATTAAGCTTTTGTATTCACAGGTTTAATGAGGTCACATTTACTATCATGCTACAGTGAACTATTGCAAAGTACAAATGCTCATAAAATATAGGGTATACGGATAAACAAAGTTTTATACGCCATATGCATTACAGTAGTAGCAAAAATTAATCAGATCAATAAAATATAATATTTTGGTTTTGGACCTGCAAGTGTCAATGGAGCCTGCATTGCATTGTTGAGAACAGGAAGTGTAGGTGTCTTCAATGTACAGAGAAATTAGTGAAATACCATAATGTGAGGCACTTAAGGAAGCATAGTAAGAAGTCACACTGGGCTGAGTAAAGTTTGGGAGCCCATATTATGTAAATTCAGCCCATATTGTTGTCCAATAACACAACCCATATTTTTGGATATTCCCATGGTTATAAACAAGGAATCATTTCACTTATGTCCTTCAAAAAAAAACAAATTTTCGTACTCTAAAATTTCATGATATCACCTTTATACTTTTAAAACATTGAAAATATCTTATTATCCGTTTCATAATAGATAAATTAAAATCAGTTACTTATAACAGTATGTTTCAATATATAAACAAACAAGAAAACAAAATTATTACTACCATTCACCAAAGTGTGTAATATGATATTCTTAGTGTTTTGAAAGGGTAGACGTTGTAATATATAACCTTATAAGAAAATATTGATTATCAGTTGACATTTTCATTTTCAGTCATAAAAGATATCACACCCATGTTGACTAGTAGCGGTTGTAGATGCAAACTAAACAAAGCAATCATACATAACGTAAGTTCAGACAAAAGAACTGTAAAAAATTTTAATCTCACAACAACCAACGTAGACAAATCAAACCAGGTTCTTGAATATGATACAAGAAGGAGAAAAGAAATTTTGATGCCAAGGCTGTTGGTCAGGCCAGCTGTTTAGCTGAATTTGAGTAGTATTTACTATAGAGTCTACCAAAAAGAAGCATTAAAAATAACGAAATGTTCATCGGCATCACATAACAAAAACATTTTCTAACGAACACCTTAGAAGTTAAAAGTCCTAAATCATAATCATAAGTAATTTCTAGAGAATGGAAGTGTTATCTTCATTCACAAAAAAGCACTTAAGCCAGTTGGTTGATGATATTTCAAAAAAACTTAGAAACTTTGATTAATCATTCTTCAAATAAATATTCCCACCACCAGCTGACAAAATCTATTTGAAGTCCATCGAAGATGAATTAAATTTGTGTGAGACTTTATCTCATTTGTACATAACCTATGTACCCCTAATAAGCTAACCATAAAAATAGTAAATAGTAATCATTTATACTGTGGTAGTGTGGTAGCAGCTAAAACATATTAATTCAACGGTAGATAGCATACCTCCGTATGCAGTACTGGCAGCAGAAAACATAAACAATGGAGGAATCATCCAAAACAGGATTTATGAAAGTGGTTATGATTAAGAAGTTAAATACAAATTAAAGGTGATAGAACAAAGACATTTGTAGAAGTACCCGATTAATGATAGACAGAAGTCACTTTGGCTCTTAATTTAGCAAACTTTTGAATAAAAAGCATTCCTGATATGAATAACTAAACACAAGCTAAACTTTACATAGACTTGAACAACCGTGGCCTTGGTCGAGAACAAATTGCTAATATACCGATATTAAAACCACAACAGGCACTTAGCATTCCACCTAAACCACAGCCAGCCTGTTTGAATACACAAAACAAATGAGATTATTCATTTGGAAAAAAGAGCACCCCATACTTATGTTGGATTATAATTTCTAAATCCATGTGGTTTAAAGTTATGGGTCGTTTATATAATTAGTCTAAAGTGCGTTGATCAATTGTGTGTTCATTGAGATCTTGGGCAACAATTGGTATCAGAGCCTGGGGCTCTTGAAGATTCAAGTTTCGCTTACGTATTTGTTGATACGAAACCACAATCGGTGGTTGATTGCTGCACGATCACAGAGGGATTGATCGAGTGCTTCGTTTAAGACGAATTGGAGTCTGAATACGAATTCGAGGGGACAGAAACAAGTATCGTTTCTGTTGTTATTGTTGTGTTGAAAACGAACAGAAACAAAAGAGTGATTTTGTTGTTTGTTGCGACAAGGAAGAAGCCAATCACAATAGAACTCGTTGATTGTTGTTCCTGTGTTAATCGGAAGAAGCCAATCACGTTGAAATCGTTGATTGTTGTTCCGATCTTTGAACTCGATATTTCAGAAACAAAAAGTCGTTTTTGTTGTCTGTTAGAAAGAAATCGACCACAATAGTTGAAATAGTTTGGTCGTTGTTCTTGATTCTGAATTGGGATATCAAAATCCGAAGTTTTTGGGGCCGATTACGGACCGATATTTGATTAAAGAGGATAGAAACAAAGTTGTGGTTATCTGTTTGTTGTTATTTGTCACTTGAATTCCGAAACCAAAGGGTGTTTGGGTGTCTAATTTCAGTGGCAAATTAAAAGGGATTGTGGACTGTTCTAGTTCGATTATTCAGAGACAGAAACAAAGCACAAAGTCATCGATTTTGTCTGTCTTTACGCAAGAAATCGAGAACGTACATCATAGAGGGTACGGTTGTTATTTGCTTGCTATTCGAAGACCGCTGGGTATTCGTTTTGTTGTTTTCAGCCGCAAATCAAGAGGGTTTGAGGCTGTTTTGTTCGCATTTAATATAGACACAAACAAAGTGGATTGTGTTTTTTTGGTGCGAGCAAAGGCGACAAAGGCGCTGTTGTTTGTGTGAAAACAAAAGAAAACGTGACTGACTTTTGTTTGTTTGGTTCGTCAAAAACAAAAGAAGGAAAGTCAATTATAGTGGATATTTTGACTTTTGGTTACCAATGTTCTGTTATGCAAGGAGCGTGCAATAAGAAATAAATTGAAGTATATCTTGATTATTCATCATCAATTTGAATAGAATAAATTGTTGTGATATTGATAGAAGGGAGTTATTGGTTTGGTATTTTGGGACTGCTGGTCATATACCAAACAAAATAGAAAACCAAAAACAAAGGTTGTTATTGGTTGTTCAATCAAAGGCAATAGTAGCCTGTTTTGGTAATTGAATCGCATAAAGAAAGAAAGAGTGTTAATTTCGAAGAAGTCGAAATCAACACGTATAAAAGATTCAAATTTTCAGGTTTTATGTTTTCAATTTAAATCTGAAATTTGTTTGAATTTTTATACCTGATTCGTATTGAAAGTTTAGAAATTGTTATTGATTCCTTTAGAAAGTTGGATTAAACTTTCGGAATCACGTTTGGTTTTAAAAAGAAAAACCAATTAGATATTGTTCCTATTTGAAAACTTAACATTTTTGAAGAAAATCTAAGTTAAGATGACAGAAGAATCGTCATCGGGAATGGATAAAAATGCAATTGTAATACATAAAGAGGTTAGTTCATTCTCCCAATTCAAATGTCCTATGTTGAAAACCACAAATTATCCTGTATGGTCTATTCATATAAAAACCATACTTAGGGCAAATGGACTATGGGAAGTGATAGAACCTAGTGATAATACGCATCCTGATGAAAAGAAAGATATGGCGGCGATTGCGTATTTATTTCAAGGACTACCTGAAGAGATGATATTACAAGTTGCAAATTGTGAAAGTGCAAAGGAGATTTGGGATGCACTTAAAACAAGACATGTCGGTGTGGATCGAGTGCAGAAAGCACGCCTTCAAACACTCAAAACTGAGTTTGAGATGTTGAAAATGAATGAGGAAGACACTATAGTTTCATTCACCGCAAAGCTCAATAGTATTGTCATGAGGGCAAGTGGTCTTGGATCAACGTTTGATCAACCAACTTTAGTACGTAAACTTTTAAGTTCTGTACCGAAAAGGTTTATTCAAATTGTTGCAACTGTTGAACAGTTTGTTGATCTAGAAATGGCATCTTTTGATGAGATAATTGGAAGATTGAAAGCCTTTGAAGAAAGGATCAATCTAATGAATGAAGGCCCAGTGGGCAATAAAGAAAAACTTTTGTTCACACGTCATGACAAGTCGAGTCATGAAAAACATTTTGAAAGACGGGGGCAAAGGAAATTTGATACATCACAAGGCAATTGGCGTGATAGAAAGTCTGCTCAAGAAAAGAAAGGAAAAGTTCCTTCATATGAGCAAAAGAAGAAAGATTACCCTAAAAGTCAGAGTCGACTGAAAAAGGATATTAGGAAAGTTGAATGTTATAACTGTCATGAGTTTGGACATTATACAATAGATTGTCCTCAAGAAAAACAAGCACAAGAAGAGTCAAACTTGGTGCATGAAGACGAGGAACCGACTCTCTTGATGGCAGTTATTGAAGATAATAAGAAATATGAGAATACGTCCTCAGATGAAAAGGAAAATGATTTTTGTTTCTCATTATCTAAATACTTTAATTATGAAGAACCAGAATGGTCTGCTTTAATCGCTAAAAGGAGTCATGTTATAAGAGAAGACCAAGAAGATAAGCAGGGTGGTGACTATGTTCAAGAAGATAGAAGATGCAAGGAGTATCAAGATACATCATCAAAGGATGTATTATCAAAAGAAAACAAGATATTCGAAGATGCTAAATCAAGTTACAAAAGAAAGAAACAAGAAGCAGTTGGTGACTTACCACTAAGAGACAAGTCTGTGAAGATTCAAGATAGTGGAGTTGGACGTGTCAAAGAAAATATTCTAGAAGACTGTGTTCATGTTCAAGATAAAGTTCGTGTTGCAAAGTTTTGATCAAGAAATCAAGCAAAGGAAAGGTAGGAAACCGAAGTTTAAAGACAAGGATCTTCTACAATATGTTCGTGAATGAAGATATTAAAGATGAAGACGTTGAAGACATGGATTAAGAAATTAGGGGGGAATATGTTGGATTATAATTTCTAAATCCATATGGTTTAAAGTTATGGGTCGTTTATGTAATTAGTCTAAAGTGTGTTGATCAATTATGATTCAATTATGTGTTCACTGAGATCTTGGACAACAATTGGTATCAGAGCATCAGAAGAATTCTTGATCGGTGGAGACATACTCGACACAATGATATTCAGATCAACACAAACAAACTTGTAGAACAATTAGATTCGAGATGTATATATGAACAACAATTAATTCAATGGAAGAATGATTCATATATGTTTGATTACAGACTCCCACTTATATAGAACAAAGGAACATTGGCGGTTTCGATTGGTTAACACCGATCTTCAATTTGGCAGCCTCCTACATCGACACATATGGCCTTGGGCCCATATTAGTTATATTTACAAACCTAAACTATATTACAACCCATACAATTATATAATGACCCACTAATAAATACATATATATACCCACTATGAATTAAAGGCCCAATACTCCCCCTTAATTCATGGTTGGGTGCTTCAGTTTTCTTCTAGCTTTGAGTTGTCTTCATCATTAACGAGAAGTGTGAAATCATCCAAGCTTTCAATATCTTCGAGCATGTCAAAGTCAATGTCGTCTTCAAAGCTAGCATCATCCATCTTTTGCAACATCAGTTCGTCATCAAGATCTTGAAAGTCTTCAAAGTTCACCTTTGCATCTTGTATTTCACCATCTTCTTTCTCATTGTTGCCATCCAGATTTTGATCATTTTCTTCTTCAATAGGACCAATTTCAATCTTTGTTTCATCATCAATTTTCACTTTATCTTTGACTTCTTGAACAACATCTTTGACACTTGCCACTTCAATTTTGTTGCTTGATTCACCAACCTCTTTCCTTTTATTTTTTTCTTTCTCATACATCCAAACCATCAAGTCCAAATATCCTTGATAAATGATGTTTAAGTTTACACCTAAAATTGCATTCAAGCCTAGTTTGCTTGCAATTTCAGGCCACTTACCATCATTAGATACCTTTTTATTTCCTCCTATTTGATCAACAAACATGTATAAATCAAACAAATCAATGGGAGTACCATTTGATAAAACCAGGGGATATTTCTTAGTGTATTGTCCAAAGTTTCATCATAGAACCATTTTACAAATTTGACAAATTGTCCCCTCAAGTATTCTTTATTTTTCATAACATACTTTGTTATCTTTAATGTATCAAGGAAAGATATCCATATTTGATTTGGATCACTATTATCAATAGTTATTCCATCATCCATGAAGTACTCAAATTTGTGATCATAATATCCTTGGAAATACGATTCAACTTTGTTTCTTTCAAGTTCATAAACCGTTTGTGGATCCAAGGTTTTGTAAAGATTTTCAATAAAATCATCATGATCCGTGTCAACATACCTTGACAAATTGAAGTTGCTTTCGGTTTCTTCCAAGATTGCTCGAGTGTCTTCATCATCGAACATACCTTTCACAAAACAAATATCACCATCAAACGTGACAATAAATCCTTGGTCATGTAATTGAGTCAAACTCAAAATATTGTTATCCAAGGAAGGTATGTATAAAACACTAGAGATTATTCGTTTTTGATTGTTCAAATACAATTCAATTTCACCAATTCCTTGTGAAGTTAGGATCTCATCTTTATGAGTTTTAACTTCAATGGTGAAGTCATCTTTGAATTTGGTAAAGAAGTTTTTATTTCCAGTCACGTGTTTGTCAATTGACAAATTAACGACCCAAATATCGTTCCAAAAACCATAATTTGTTCCATTGACCAAGAAATCAAAGGGTGGCTCATATTGTGGAAAACCATTGTTTTCATATGAAATATTATTGCACTTACTTGTACATTTAGATGCAAAATGTCCATGGCGTTTGCATTTGAAGCACCGGATTCTTTGCAACCCTTTGATCCTCCATTCGGGCCCTTTTCCCTACTCAAGGACTTCGTTGCCATCGATTTCTTTGAATCCGAAACAGGCTTCTTTCTCCATGGTTTTCTCGAGGTCGAACCCAACCGTAGCCCTGCCAAACTTTTTCTAACCCCTTTCCGTTCACTGTTTGAACACTGGGCTTCATCCGAACAAGTACCGGGATGAGTAGATCGAATTGGCAAAGGGTTCCGAACCATAGGTTCAACCCGATTGTATTTCTTGTGCAATGTTTCTTTCCTTTGTTCTTCTGCCTTGCTCTGATACCATTGTTGGCACAATGGATCCCAAGAACATCAGAAGAATTCTTGATCGGTAGAGACATACTCGACACAACATTCAAATCAACACAAACAAACTTGTAGAACAATTAGATTCGAGATGTATATATGAACAATAATTCATTCAATGGAAGAATGATTCATATATATTTGATTACAGACTCCCACTTATATAGAACAAAGGAACATTGGCGGTTCCGATCGGTTAACACCGATCTTCAATTTGGCAGCCTCCTACATCGACACATATGGCCTTGGGCCCATATTAGTTATATTTACAAACCTAAACTATATTACAGCCCATACAATTATATAATGACCCACTAATAAATACATATATATACCCACTATGAATTAAAGGCCCAATAGTTATTAAGAACAATTTTGAAAAGAATTTCAACAATTTGGATTATAATTTCTAAATCTATGTGGTTTAAAGTTATGGGTCGTTTATGTAATTAGTCTAAAGTATGTTGTGTGTCAATTATATATTTATGTAAAGTCTAAAGGTCTAGTGTGTTTATGTTTAAAGTTAGAAACTATCAAAGCATGTATATATATGTGTGTCTATAAACAATTGAAAAGTAGATCATTGTGTTTATCAAATTTGAAGTTCAAGTGTGTTGATCAATTGTGATTCAATTATGTGTTTATTGAGATCTTGGGCAATAATTGGTATCAGAGCACGATAGAGGCCCTATTGTAATAAAAAGATAAGATAATAATCAAATGGCAATAAGAGGATGACTAGCGTGACAAGCCCTGCCACATTATTTTAAATGAAAATGCAACTGTGCAACCATAGTGTTAACTTCTTAAGATCACTAACATTGAGCGTATGAGTAGTAGGAAATCTAAGACCGCCACTACAATATATAGTGCAACGATCCTCAGTCATGTTTCTTCTAACAAGTATATATGGTACTACACTTCAACCCATACCAAGCAGCAAATCACAAACTCCTTAAGCATGTAGATTAATCACGATAAACTACTGTACCAGCTTAATCTAATCGAATCAGAATTCAACTTCCACACACGCATATAAATCCTCAATAACACCACAATCAAATTGTACAAAAACTAGATCATAGAATTAAGAGAATGCATGAGGAAGCAGAAGATCGTTTGTTACCCAACACTGTTATTAGGGTTGTAAAACTGAAGTAATCGCCCATTCTCCTTCGTCCTACTTTCAAGAAATTCAAACACAAAACAATATAACAAATCAGAATCTATCCTAATAATCCTTTACATTTTTGGACATGTGGCATTCTCACAGCTACTCTCACCATAATTTTCCAGCCCATTTTACATTTATCTCAAGCGCATCTAATAACTCGACATGCCTTGATATTCATCCCGCCTCTGATATTCTATCACTATCTTTCAACAAAATCACCGAAACTGTAGGTTACTCTAACAAAATCCCTCTACCATCCACAAACGATTATTTCAGAATGTTGTTAACCCACGATTGAAACTCGATTAAGTCTGTTCGGCAGCTGATTCTTTGAATTTTAGTAAAGGTTCATTCCAGTAAGTATTTTGTTAGTCGGATTTTGATTTTCTGTTGACTTAGTTGATCTCAGGCATTCTGATGATGATGGTTGGGACGATGATTTATCATGGGTAATAAACTCTTCAATGGTTCAATTGTTTCTTCTTCGCCTATTTCTTTCTCAATTGCGGGTAATTTATCGCATTTCTTTTACGACTATGTTTCATTCATGGGTGATCAGAAACAAAGTGTTGCATATTATTGCTTATAGCTAATTTTTTATATATTTGTACTTCGCATCAGGTTGTTTGAGAGGTTTAGTTAGGGCTAGACTTAAAGTTTGCGTCTTGTGTTTCAAAAGACGAATTGGAACTATGGATTTGAGATTCAATAAGTCAAGTTGTAATCTTTTTCAAGATTGTTACAATAATGTATGAGTGATTTAAGGTTTGTTTTGGTTCTAAAATCGTTTGTGGCTTTAAATTTTCTGTTTGATTTTTGCAGGTGTTCGTTGGACGGGATCTTGCTTCTAATCCTTTTGTTTACATATTTCTTTTTGGCTGTGTTTACGGTTTCTATTTGGGGATGCTTGCCAATTAACTTAAAATGACCAATAACGTAAATTTTGCTGTTCTTTTTGACATTTATGGGCCTTGAGCTGGATGCAATGATGTAGAACAGATTCAGTTCAAGCTCCTATTCTACAAGATGTGAAAATATTATAGTTAGTATTGATTTCTGTTTGCTTATATCATAAATCTACATCATCTTTTTTCTTTTGTTGTTGTTTGACACAGCTACATTGTTACTGGATTGTTTACGATTACGTAGTTGCTACATGTGTAACACATTTTAGTTAGTATTGGATTGTTGTTTTGAGGAGACACTTGCAGGTTAACAATTTTTTTTATTTTTTATTTTTCATAGCATTTAATAATTTACATTTAGTGTCACAATTGTGTTCATTTGAATATCCAGATCCATTTGCAATGACGGTGTATGGATCTTTTGTCCCAAACATACCTTTTATCATTTTCATATTTGTTGTTCTATGTTTGTTGTTTAAGTGGTTATCTCTTGATGTTGTAATTACTGATAAAGTCTCAGTTGTTTTTTCAAAACTTAAAGTAAACAAAAAGTGTACTAAGATGATTGTTTTTTAATTTGTTGCTAAGCCTTTGTGATTATAGGTTGCCCCTCTTTTCTTTTTGCTCATTTAACTGCTTTTATGACCACTACTCTCTTCGGTCTCTTCAAAATTTGCCAATAATCATTGATACATGTTAATTATCTCCTTCAGTTTGCATCGCATACTGTTTTCAAGATTTATGTAGCCGTCTATCTTATTGCTTTACATGTCTACTTTTCTACTTGGTTTTGTTTATGGTTGTTGAAGGATTATTTAGATTTTGTTTATTTTTCCAATTATGTGTGAAACATGCTGATTAGAATTTTGCTTAGAAACATGTCTACAAAAGGTATTGACTTTTATTGAAAATTTTATAGGATGGATAGTTTTAGTAAGTTTGGGTGTATGTAAATGCATAAGCATAGTGATTTAGTTCAATTATCTTAATCCTAATAATCAATTGCAATTAATGGACACGTCTCGTCCTCACATTAACTTTATTTTCCATTTTCCCGCCAGCTTTGGATGACCCTATTGAAGTCTGTCGCGGGTCAACTAATCCAGTTTTTATCATCCAGATCCAAATTGGTTTTTACATTGTAACTACTATAAACTAAATAAAACCCAAGATCTTGGTTTTCTTCTTTCAGAAATATCTTTGCGTTAATCCATCATACCTTTCTCTGCTGCAGAAAGGATCCAAAACTGCTCATACATTCCCTGCTCGAACGAATATCCTAATAGTTATTACACAATACAATTAGGTATGTTTCGATTTAAGCAACCTTGATTTAATGTAGGTTTTGTGGCTTCATTGCAATTTAATAACACATCAATATGCATTGTATTTTGGGTCCTTATGGACTGTCTTTAATTTTTGAGGTTCATAACCAAGTTGATAAAACATATGATAATGAAAACCATGGACGATTTTGGTCTCAGTCGTCGGTTAATATTTGAGTTTAGTGCCACCCAACATGGTTATGATGTTCAAGTAGCTTATTTATTGTGCATTGTTTATAATAATTACAACTATAATTGAGATGTTGATTGAGTTTATGTCTTTTTGAACCCTGTTATTGATTTTATTATTGATTCTCCAGGTTCACCTTTTGTAACTAGGGTAACCTTTCAATTCATAGTTAGTGTTTAATGTTCTTTCTTTTTGTGAGATCTTATAAACAAGAAAGATTAAATTCTTTCAATTTACAGTTCATGTTTATATATAGTTCATGCTGAATGCACATCTAAATTAGTGCCATCTATACTCTTGATAAAATTTAATGCATCAATTTGAGTATGATAAGTACTCTCTTTGTTAATGTCATTGTTCATTATAATAACTATGTCTTTTAGATTATAAATTTGGAGGATAAAAATAAATATTTGTTATTTGCATTGTTGGCCGAAAGCCAAGAAACATACATAAATTTTGAGCTCAAGTTTTTAAGGAATTAAGTTGTTATAGGTATGAGAACCATCAACTATTAAGTTTTATGGAATTTTGGGAAATGATGTTTGAATACAATGGGTTTTAAAAAAGAATTATGGTTGTATTTATATGACCTACAACACAGATATAAAGCTGTAAGGAGTAAAAATGATGTCTGAGTCAAAGTTGGGATTTCTGACCGGGGTTAATCATATATTATTCAAGAAATATACATAAAATACTAATTATGCATAGTTGCTAAATATTAATATTTATGTTTTTATATATACACCTTTGATAGGTACACCGCTAAAGTGTTAAAAGATGAATTTCATGTTAAAATTATCCAAATGAATAAAGTTGGGGTCTCTTACAGAATTATTGCAGATGGTTTTGGTTTAATATTGAATCGTATATTGGGTTTTCGTATTCTTGATTTTGTCTATTGGTGGTAATTGTTTGACTATAACATCTGGCACTATGATAAATGGTTTAATACTTAACAATAAACGAATAAAAGCATACTGTGATCGTTAATCTTTATTAGTATTTTGATTACAAATTCGTTACTTTTTTTTTCGACCGACACAAATTCTTTACTTAATATGTTTTCATTCATAACTCATTTGTGGTAAGCAAGGGCACTCCCTAATCTCAATAAGAAGATCATCTAGAAGCGTACAAAGAAATATAAAAAGCACTAGAGTAATTGTAAATTATAACCATAGCTTTTCATCTTTAATTATTACATGTAAAATATAATTTTAGTTGAAGGAAGCATACAATTATTTGAATTATAACATTATTCTTCATACAACCTGTGTAATATACTGGTTTGTGTAACGTTGTTCAAAATTAAAAACAGAGATGAAGCAAAACTCTTTATACTTGATAAAGACAATAAAATTACAAACAAAACAACAAATGTAGTGCATAAAAATATTTATAGATTTGTGAATTTTAATTGTACTTTTATTTGTTACTTTTGTACACAATAAATATTCTTCATTTATGCGAATTTTATACCACTATTTTTGTATAACTTTAAATCAGATATTGTTAATATGAGATTTCGTTATATAACCCGTGTAATACACGGGTCTATAACCTAGTCATCTAATATGATCGTAACAAAACCTAGAATCATAGAAATTGAATGATTCAACGAATAAACGGGAAACAAACGACTTACCGAATTCAATTTCAATGGAGATATTGGGTCGAGTGACCCATCTGAATTACATGGATCGGCCCTATATTTGTTGGGCTATGATATGGCCCAGTTTATACGGGTCAAGTATGATCCAGTCTGTGTGACCACATAGTCGGATTACTCGAGTAGGACGGGTAAAATGTGAAAAAAAACGGTTTGACGGGAACCGATTTTGATTCCTACCTGAACTGTTGTTTTGATATTGAAATTGCGATGCTCGAACAGTTTGAAAACAATCTAAACCGAACCAGTTTTGACTATCGTCTACCTAAACCGACACCATTTCAATTTACCCTCCGTTGTTTAAATGAAAACAAAACAAAAAAAATTGTCACATACGGCAACATTGTAAAATGCTACTTCGAGATATATCATCATTTTCCAAAATTACACATGGCTGCTTTTATATCCAGCTATTTAAGGATATTAATAAAGAAATCTCTAAAGTAAATTACTAAATTAGGAGTGCTTTTAACGTTCATGTCTTTAACTACGTTGATACAATAGAAAAAGGATATGAGTTTAATGTATGCTTTAAAATTAGTACACTGAATAATCACAAGATCTAAGAAGAAATATAAATAAATTGACAAAATTTTCAATAATAATAATAATAGTTAAAGAAAGAGGTTCAAATGCAAAGTGTATTTTTGCTATAAAGTGTAAGAAGACACAATAAGTCAACAAAAGTCACAAAAAAATTATATCTCACAATCTAAATCGAATTTCAAAAAAATAATTTCGAGCTTTTGTTCCCCTAGCCGTCCTCACTAAGAAAAAAAATAAACGAAAAAAAAAATTAACGTTTTTTTATCGTGTCATTATAAAGACAGACACAATGACGTTATTGTGTCATAAAAGACACAATGAAATTTTATTTTTTTTTCTAAAAGAGGACGACAAGAGGAACAGAGACTCCGAATTATTTTTTTGAAATTCGATTTAGATTGTGAGATATAATTTTTTTGTGACTTTTTTTAGCCTCATTGTGTCATCTCAAACTTTGTAGCAAAAATACATTTTATAAAATAACCTCACCCGTAATAAAAAACTTTAAAATTGAATTGATCAAATCACCTCTCGAAATCTATCAAAATAATATAAAACATGAAAGCATCAACGATGGCGGCCGTACCGTCTTTCCACTCGGATGCCGGATTTGTTAGTCAACACTCAAGGTGGCTCCTTGACCTAAAAATATATTAAATTAAAAAATTAAAAAATAAAGATACCAAAGACCGGATTAGAACGAAAGTTTATATAGTTGCATTGATAAAAAGTGTCATGTTTTCACATTCAATTTCACATTTTGTTGTTATGTTTTCCTTTTTTAATCAATCGTATATGTTAGGTTAAATGAACATCTTTAAATATCACTAACAACGACTATAATCGAAGAAAATCATGTAAATAGTTATTTTATTTTTAGTTGATATGCATTATACACTTAAGTAATATCACAACAATTTAATGTATAAGGACATGTATATATCAACTTTTACTTACGCATGTAACTTTTTACCATCAATAATAACTTATGAACTTAAACTAATATGATGCCGGAGATATCATATCATGCTTGATTCTTACATGTATTATATATCATTCATGTATCGAATAAAAATATTTATAGGTTTTAGAGTTGAAGATGATACGAGCATGAAAACATGTATGACTAATACGATTAACACCGGCTTATGAAGAAACTAAGTCACTCCTAGTCCTAATCCTATTTATATTTTTGTGGTTATAATAGTAATAATAATTTATAATAAACAACATAAGAAGGTAGAGGTGCCGTTTGTCCAAATTATGCAGAACTTTAGTGTGTATGGATTATCATATTTATTTTTCGGGTACCTTTTGTTGATATTTTACTAATTATGTTAATACTCAAATGAAAAGACGATTTACGAATAACATAAATATTAACAACAATGTAATTTATATCTTATTTATTCGAACATGCATAATATAAAAAAATACCAAAACTTCAACAATATGAGTGTATGACAACAAAATAAATTTCAAACAAAGTACAAGAAATTAGTAATGAAGAACATAAAGATTAAATTCCACAACAGCATCACCATTGTTCATATTAAAAGTATGAGTTCTTGCTTCCGCATATCCACGTGCAAATCGGAAAAGCCCACTTCCTCCGACGATCGGCATCTCTCTAACAGGAGACATCACCGGATTCCGGCCCAAAATGCTCAACGAGCTACCGTTATACTTTCCTTCAACAAACACATAATTCATAGCCATCAACAATCCCATTTCACCAAAACTAGCCGAGGTATAGATCCCCTGTGCTCGACCCACTAGCCTGGAGGTCCGTTCTGGACCCATGGTCAGTGGGTTGTCAATCATGGTGATGTCACCAAAACCAGTGGCTGCAGTGCGGTTGGTTCTGGTGGCTTCAACAATCCTGATCGCGGTGGCATTGGGGCCACTGACTATGTCGTGAAAATAGAATCGGAAATGGCTTAGTTTTTCCTTTCTTAACCCTAAAGATCGTTGTGATAACTTTCTTGAAAATTGTTGGGATTCAACATTTGCGATTAAAGATATAAGAAGAACACTGAAGATGATAATATAACTTGTTGATGCATATTTGGCCATTGTGGAATAATGCAATAGATTGGTGAGATGATATGCATGTTGGGGGTATGGTTTATATAGAAAGGCAAAAGTTTCTTAAAGGTTCTTTTGGGTCTAGAATCAAAGTTGGAAAATTTTGCATTCAAATGTTTCAGCGTTTATGGGAAACTGGGAGTAGGTGGTGGTTAATTTTATATTATTTATTTTGTAGAATGGTTTACTTTTTGGTTTTTTGTGGACTTCGTAATTATTAATTAATATATGATCTTTTTATTAAAAAGTGTTTTGCTCGAGACTTTAAGGTGTATTTGAAATATTAGGTATACAAAATGAGCTCATTTTGTAGACTCCTGTTTTTTTTTATTTTATTTGAATCACTTTTTGGAAACATTTTGTGATTTTCAAACAGATCTAGATATCCATAATTGATGGAGGCATCGATCCCATGACTTTCTGGAGTAAATGTAATATGTTTGAGTCTCATTTGAAAATTACTTTTAGTAGACATGTTAGTTAGATGGAATAATTTTCTTGATTATGAACAATATCATTCTTATAGGTATGAATAAAGTTGATGATTTTAATAGATAAATAATTTGTTATAACATGATATATATGTGTGTGTATAGAGGAGGTTTAAAACGGAACATCAACCAAAATAAGGAATTAGGAAATCAATCCTATACACATATTTTAATTTCAAAAAATTTCAACAAAAAGACAAAAAAGACAAAATAATAAAAATAAATCGTCAAGTTGATTTCACTTGTTAAATGGATTTTTTTTGTGAAAAGTATTGATTTCACTTGTGAAATGTGACTTTTTTTATTTTTTTATTTTTAATTTTTACTTTTCTTTCCCTTTTTTTACGTTAAAATCGTATGGCTGCGTTCTTTTTTTAACTTTTTTAGTTTCTTTGCATTTTTTTAATTTTTTTAAAAATAAATGTGTGGCTAGGATTGGTTTCTTAATTTTTTTTTTTTGGTGTTTCCCATTGAACCCTCTTTTATAACTTTAATTCTTTAAAAAAAAAACTATGCATCTTTTCAATATAATAGGTCAAGTTATTGGGTTCAATGTTCACTTGAGATAAAATAAAAAAGGGAGCTTCCAAATTGAACCATGGTGTTTTCTCACTTATAATAAGCTTTCTCTTGAATGTAATCACATTTGAAACCGATAGAAACAGATTGATGCACAAGCTTCTCTTTGTGTGCGTGTAAGCCTAATACCCTAACATTTCATATATAAGTAATAAAGATAATCAAAAGACCCAACCACCCGTATATAATCTAATTAGCCTTAAAAAGATTATACGGTCAAAAAATGATTAATTATTCATCTTGATGAGGGTCAAACGTATGAACAACGATGGAAGCTTCCTTTAATGGGTCGTACTTTATTTGGACCGCGTTGAGAGGGATTAGGTGACGACTTTATCCATCGTTATTTGGTGACATCTAAAAAGTCATGTGTGAATTTCTAGTTTAATACTTTAATCCTGTGGTGAGGTGGTGGTTGTGTATTTGTGTTTATGTGGTTGTTTTATTTGCTGTCTCTCTAACCTCTACCGTTGTCTTACATGTACAGTAGCCGTCGGTCTGTCGGTGGCGATGATCTGTGAGTAACCGATGATCTGATGTTTGCTTTTTTGAGGTTGAAATTATTTCAGCTTCTTCATCTGAGATAGGTTTTCGTCTTTGATTCTTGCTGACACGTGATGTTTGATGTTGGTGATGGTTATTGTGATGGCTTTATGATGGTGATCTCCTGGCATATGATATTATTATTAGTTCGTCAATATGATACATTTGTTAATGAATTATTATGTTATACGATACTAATTTGGGTTTTCCATTTCTTTTTGGGTGATTTTGTCGTGTCTATGATGGACTTCTTCCCATAATGTTAGTTCATGTCTGTTTTTTCGTTGGCTGTGATGATATGACAAAAAAATGGTGGTTGTCCTAGCGTGGCAACTATCTGTGGATGGTTTGCAGCTAGAGGCGATTATCGGGTCTGAGCCAAAGCTATAACCGTGGTTGGGTTGTTTCCCGTTGGACTCGACTTGTTGAATCACATATTATTGCTTCATGTCAGGTGGTTCGTTGGCTGTGATGATCGAAACAAGTTGTTGTCCTAGCATGGCATCCATTCGTGCATGGTTTGCAACCTGAGACGGTGACCGGGTCTGAGCCAAAACAGTGTTGAATAGTCATCTTATATGAACCTACATGTTCAATAAACAAGTGAAATGAGCAGCGAGTTTTGTTATGGATTGATTTTGCAGATGTAATGATTCTAATAAAAAAACGTTGTCTTGGCATGGCAACTGCTTTTGATTGATTGCAGCCACAACGAGAGCGAATCTGAGCTCAGGATTGAAAATACAGTTCTTAGAATTAAACGTATATGTTACTGTACAAGAACTGTATTTTTTTTCTATTCACACTCGCATGCTATTTTTTTGCGATTCAAATACTCGCGCAACGCGCGAGGTTGTATCCTCCTAGTTAACGACGTAAATACATGCTTAATTAATAAATAATTACGTGGATGCTTAATAGATAGTGTGAATCCAAGGATCGTTCAGGAATTATCAGAATTGATTTGAACAAGTATTGATCGCGGAGTTATCAATACTTGGTGTTTAATCTATTAATAATACTAAAATCAACCAATCAAACAAATAAAATAAGAATATTAAACCGAGAGAACTCAATAATATTGATCGTAATGCTTTCTTGTTGCTATTGATGTTGCTGATCTTGAATACACTGATTCAGATAATGATTACTGATGATTCTAATGATTCTCAACTGTTGTTATGTATCATCTATGTCGTTGATCTCGTATATATATAGAGATCTAATTATGTTCTTTTGCTAGCTATTTTGTTGCTATAATTAAGCTAATTAAACTTATCCAAATCCTCGCCATGTTTATCGGCTTAGGAATTTGAGATTACAACGAATCTAATATGAATAAAGTTTGTTGATGTGACGTGGAATATCCGCTTGAATAATATGTCTTCCATCGTCATTAATGTTGTTGTTGTTCTGCCACGTTGACTTGTTGACTTGATGTTGACTCTGAGTTAATTGGTCTTCCGCATGAATTTACTCTTTCGCAGGTAGTCTGTCTTCCGCAGCAACTGTTGTACTGTACTTGTTCTTGTGCTTTCGTAGGAGTTCTTGTCTTCCGCAGCAATCCCTCCTTCAGCAGCTTCACTTCTTTTCTTGTTCAGCTAAAGTTGTTCTTCCGCATGAGATCCACGGATGTACATTTTTCAGTTATGTTCCTGAGAATATCTACGGAAGAACACTTTATTCATCCGCAGTTGTTCCAACACTTGGTCAATTTTACAAATTGACACAGTTTAATATTTACTGCACATTCACACATACATTCTGAAATACATCATATCACATATTAATATATATTATGAAGTGCAAATTAAATGCTATTTAATTTATAAACACAATGATAATCAAATATATTCACATTATATCATCAAAGGCAATAACTACAATTATGATTACAAGAGTGATCTTATCATCTAAACCTATACATGAGTTATATCCCTAACAGTACTCCCCCATAGGTTTAGACTCTAGTAATCATTGGTTTAGCACTTTAAGCTCATTCACTCTTGCCAAAATCTTTGATTTGAAGTAGTCTGCAGCAGCTTGTTGATCTTCATACTTGCATTTAATCTGCCTTCTTCTCATCCTCTTCAATGTCTTGAATTCCATACCCAGGACATCCTCTTCAGTGGTAAGTGTTGCAACAACACTATTGTTTGACACCACCTCCAATTCAACCTGTTCTGAAATCCTCAACTTTGTTATTGGTTTTATTTCAGTCCCAATAAGTTGACCAGTTTCATACTTTCTCCTCTTATGGGTCTTGGCATGCAGTTTGTCTATGACTTGGATAAGATGTACATATAAGCACAAGTCCTTCTGAGATTGTTGATCTTGCAGCCTTGGAAAATATTTGTCATGCAGATTGGAGTTATAGCTTGGGTGCAGCAACTTTATTTCTATTGGGTCAAAAATCCTTATACTGGCTGCTTTCTTTTGAGGATCATTCCTCAGCAGAACCAGTTCCTTATTCTTTTCTACATATCCCTAGTCAGTAATTAGGAATGTAAACTGATTGCCTTCTATTGTTTTGACTGATGCATAAGCTTTGTCTTCAGCTCCAACTCTCTTAAAAAATTCTTCATCAACCAATAGAGATTTGGGCTGAGACTTCCTGAGTTTTCTCTTCATGTGCTCTGCATCAACCAGTCTTGCTTCCCTGAGAACATCTCCCTTGAACTTGTGACTCAGTTTGGTCACAAGTCTGGAGAAGTCTCTTCCTCTTGGACTTATGGGGTAATTGGTGATGGGAATGTTTTGTAGTGTATGAAGGTCTACATCTGGCAGTGCTAGTAGGAATTCTACTCGTGGGAAGTATTGCACCATGCCAGATGCCCTTTTAATCAATGCACAGTCCCACTCACCATCATATTTCCAAGCTATTATTTGATGATCCTTTGCTTCTTCTGGCCTTGTGATGAGATCAAAGAATTGTATTAATGTATATTTTTGCTCAGTGATCTCTCTCACAGCAGTGCCTAGAGGCTAGATCTTGTGAGGAACTAAATCCCTTGGCTCTCTGGTCATTTTCTCATTTCCCTTATGCATATCTTTGGCTTTGACCATGGTGGGTTCAGCAGGAGTTTGAATTGGTTGTTGTTGATAGGTAGGGTTTGGAGCTCCGGATCTGAATTTTACTCTTGTATCTAGCTCTACTTTCATGACATGATCCATCATTGCTCTAAGTTCACCAATAGTTCTTCCCTTTAGCTCATGGGGCTGGTAGTTATGGCTTTGCAACCAACATGTCATGTTATATCTTGTAAGCTTGGCTGTATCACAGTGGCTCAACTCTTTCCTGATCTTCTCCATTGCCTTGTACTTGGAGAATGTTTCATAAGTGCATACTGGAAGCATCAGTCTTGCAGCATCAAATTCTTTTAAAGCTTCAACCATTTCTCCCATGTTCATCTTCTCGACCAAGTCATATGGAAATCCATGATTGATTAATTGCATGAACATGGAGGACTATGATCGTTCTTCTACTATGTCATTAGTAGTTAGTAACTGTTCTTGTTTGGCTTCAGTTAGTTCTTCCCAGTCTTTATCACTGTCTTCTTGAAGCTGTATCACTTGGGTTTGCTGCTCTGGAGAATCTGATTTTATCTTTTTAATGATTCTCCAGCAACATCAGTCATATTCCCTAGATATTTTCTCTTTCTGGTGCAAGTGATTATTGCTGAATCACTTTTGTTCTTTTCAGCTTCAGTCAATTTCTTCTTCAACCTTTCAATCTCATCATCTTTCAGTTTCAGTCTTTCAGCTTGTTCATCGACCAAATCATTCAATCAACTACTTCATTATTCATCACTGCATCTTCCCTCAGACTCTTCAATCTACTCTCCAGCTTCTCTATTAATTCATCTTTCTCCTTCACCTCCTTCTTTAACCTTCTTATCTTTTCTAGCTTTTTTTTCCCTTTCAGGACAAGGTTGTTGTATTCTGCCACCAAATAGCTTTTGCTTACATTGATTTCTTCTTCATTCAGGTCATTCTCATTGTAAGCAATGACATCAATGTAAGCACTCTCTTCTTGCTCAGCTTCCTCTTCTTTATCTTTCTCTTCTACATTAATACAGACTTCTTATGTATCTCCATCATTAATAGCTTCATCAACATCCTCATCAAGGTAGAGTTCTTCTGTTGGTGTTGGGTTGTCAATGGGTTCAGTAGGAGTGGGTGAGATGGTTGGTTCAGTTGGTGGTAGAGGAGATATGGGCTCTGTGGCACCAGTATCAATTGATGCTATGAAGATTGGTGAGTATGGGAGTGAAGGTTGAGTCCCATCCTGACCAACTACTTCAGTAGAAGCAGTGTTGATTGATGTTGGTGATTGGCCAGGAGAGATGGGTTCAGAATTCTCATTTGAAGATGTCAAGTGGATGGGTGATGGTGGTGGCTGTGATTCTTGTTGGGGTGATTTGTGTGAAGTATGTTGTGGTGTTTGAGGCTAGGAGTGTGTGGCAGATGGGGCTGATGAGCTTTCAGTTTGTGGTTCCTCAACCCACAGGAGCTCCTGAGGAATGTCCTCGTTCTCATCTAGTACATGAGCAAACATCTCCACACCTCCTCCTTCATACTTCCCTTTCAATTTATTGAGAAGGGATTTGCTTAAGTGGCTCTGTACACCTATATCACCTTCTCTCTCCACTTCGGGGATTTGTTCATTGATTATCAATTGGAGGAACCGAGGGAACATGAACATCTTGTTCTCCTTTTGCACTTGCACATGATCGCAAAGGCAGTTCATGATGTATTTGGCATAATTATAGGTTCTTCCTTCAAAGATTCCTATGATCCCAGATGAGATGTGGCGTGAGAATCTATCTAACCCGGACTTCCGGTTGGAGATGCACTTATGGTAAGTATGGCAGAGGAACTGGTAAGGCTTGCATAGCCTACCCTTCTTGATTTCTTTGTGTTCATAGTCACCATCGTAGCCCATCAGATTGAATACCTTTTGGATGTATTCATGGTCGAATACATCCGGATGACCTTGTTCATTCTCTCCCAGTTCTAGGGCACTGAGGATTATTCCTTCGTTTACCCAAAGGGGTAAGTTCCCGATGGTCGCAGTGATCATGGTTCCTTCATCTCCTTCGACTATTGCAGCTGTATTCCAGAAATCTATCATGTGGGATAGATAGATGACTGAGTCAGCACTCAGCGCGTAAAAGAGTCATGTTCTTCTCAGGTATCTTATAATGTCTCTGCATTCATCCTCCATATCTGGATTCAGAAATGCACAGACATTGTGGTCTTTTACGAACCGATTAGCCATGGTGACAGTGGTGTTAGCCTAGTGCTCGATGTAGACGATGAAGAAGGGGGTTTTGGATGAAGGGGTTTTTAGGTCAAAGTGTTTTGAAAATGAATAGAAAGGCCAACATTCGAAGTATCTTTTTATACCTTTTCAGACACCCATTTACAATTTTTACCCCTCCAAGGTTATTAACTATGCCTAATAAATATAATAGCAATTAATGATCACATAATTAAACAAAGTATAATATCCACGAAAATCATAGTTTTCTGTTTCTTCCGTACTTTATCTGCGGAAGTGAACCCATTCTGTCTTCTGCAGAAACATCTGCGGATGAACAAATTTCACTGTATCTACGGAAGATAGCTCATGTCTTTCGTAGTACACCTGCAGTTCCGAAGGGAATTAATTGATTAGTTATACTACTCAGATTAAGGGAATTAAATTGATTAGTTATACTACTCAGATTAAGGGAATTAATTGATCAGTTATACTCAGATTCACGAGGTACTACTCCTCCTAAATTTGTGATTAATCATCTACGAATGAGTTTATCAAAAATTTATACGAAGATCGCATGATTAGTGAATGTGTAACTGAAAATCACATGAGTATAGTGTTCTATGGCAGGCAATTGATTAAGAAACTAAGGATCATACTATAAATCAGACGCATTCCTGCTTATTTTGGTTGAGTGAAAAGCCTATTGGATCTAGTGCAAATTGCAAATATGGTGATCCGCAGAAGTTCAACCTAGAGTGTATGTTGGGCATGTCTGGCTAGTTATCATGTTTTGGTAAGAATTAAAGATAAACAAGGATGAATGCATCATGCAAGGTGTATGAAAGTCTGTCTCCCAGATTGTGATCAAGTCATCACTTTATCACACATACCATGTTCCGTAGATTATAAGCTCTATCTTAAGATTTCTTTGAAATCTTATTAATGCCTTTTATGAATGCTCTTTGAATACTATGTAGTTGATCCTTTAGGATTCTTTTGGGAGCAGTTCTTTTTGGAAACTTTTAACGATCAGCATCAGATAACCAGGTCTTTACTTACATAAAACAGAGGTGCCCTTTGACCCAGGTCTTTGCTTACGCAAAACAGAGGGTCATGATGCGCAAAGATAGAGGTTATAAGGTGTTACAACATAGTAAGTGTGCATAAGTGATGAGTTTTGTACTTTCTGATGAGACTTACTTGTTAACTCCTCATAATGACTTGTCCATACTAAGTCATCTTGGCTTTATGTTGAGCATGACATAGCTTATTTTCCACTCAGGATGAACCTATTCACATATTCAATACATCAGATCAGTAGTTAGTTGGTTGGGTGCAGGCAGGATATATGTCATGTTTATAGCATACTATCATATCCGTAGATTATCAAAAGCCTTACACATAAGTTTATGTTGTATCCTCATATGAGCACATATATTCCTGTTGTTAATGTTTTGAACTTATTCTAAGTGGATCATGCCTAATGATTCAATTAAGAACTTAAATCTTACTGAATCAAAGGCCTTAGTGAATAAATCAGCAAGCTGATTTGTTGTGTCCACTTTGATCAACTTAATTAGTCCCTTTTCTGAGCAGTCTCTTAGAAAATGGTATCTGATTTCTATATGCTTAGTTTTACTATGTTGGACTGGATTAGCAGTGATAAACATAGCAGCTGAATTGTCTATATATATTGGTGTCTGGAGAAAATTATAACCATAATCAAGTAATTGATTTTGTAAACATAGAACCTGGGAGCAGCCTGCTGAAGCAGCTATGTATTCAGCCTCGGCTGTGGATACTGAAACATTTGTCTGCTTTTTGCACTGCCAAGACACAAGTCTTGGTCCTATGAATTGACATCCTCCAGTTGTTGATTTTCTATTGTTGTTGCATCCTCCGTAGTCACTGTCTGAATAGGAGTAAAGCTTGAAGTCTCCTTCTTTGGGATACCAAAGTCCAAGTGATGGTTTCCCTTTGAGGTATCTGAATATTCTCTTTACTGCATTCAAGTGAGACTCCTTTGGATCTGCTTGATACCTAGCACACACACACACAGCAAACATTATGTTAGGTCTACTAGCAGTTAAGTAAATTAATGATCCTATCATAGATCTATATAATCTTTGATCAATAGACTTCCCTGTTGGATCTGGTATAATTTTATCTATAGTAGATGTTGGAATTTTGCATGATGCACAGTCTGCAAGGTTGTATTTCTTCAGTGTTTGAAGGATATACTTTTCTTGATTGATGAAGATGCCATCTGTTTTCTGATGAACTTGTAATCCTAAAAAGAAAGTTAATTCTCCCATTGAACTCATCTGAAACTCAGATTGCATTAAGGCTTCAAACTCTTCACAGAGTCTCTTGTTTGTTAATCCAAATATGATGTCATCAACATATATTTAAACAACTAAGAGATCTTGATGTTCATGTTTGAGGAAGAGTGTCTGGTCAATTGTTTCTCTCTTGTATCCATGTCTTAGGAGAAACTTGGACAGTGTTTCATACCATTTTCTTGGTGCTTGATAAAGTCCATATAAAGCTTTATTAAGCTTGTACACCCTGTGAGGGTAATCAGGATCTTCAAATCCTGGTAGTTGAGAAAAATAGACCTTTTCATCAATTTTACCATATAAGAAGGCATAATTTACATCCATTTGGTAAACTGTGAACTTCTTATATGATGCATATGCCAAAAACACTCTTATTGCCTCAATCCTTGCAACTGGTGCAAAGACTTCATCATAGTCTATGCCTTCCTCTTGTGTGTAGCCTTGAGCAATTAGCCTTGCTTTGTTTTTGATTATTATTCCCCTGTCATCTAGCTTATTTTTAAATAACCACCTTGTGCCAATGGGATATTAGCCTTCAGGGAGATCAACCAGATTCCACACCTTCTGTTTCCTGAATTGCTAAAGTTCTTCTTGCATTGCTTCAATCCAGCTGTTGTCTTTCAAGGCTTCTGTTATGTTGGGAGGAACTACTTGTGATAGAAAGCAGGAGAATAGACAAGTGTTTGTAGCTCCCCCTTGTCTTTTGGTAGTTCTGTTGTGGAGGTCACCTATCATGTTATCAATTGGGTGATACTTATGTGCTCTAACTGTTGGTACATCATTAACTTGGATGGATGAATCCAGGTTTGTGATGTTGGTTGTTGGAGATGAGGTTAGTTGTGATGGAGAGTCAACAAAGTAGTTCAACTCATTTTCTGGTGCAACTGTCTGAGTTTTCGCAGAAACATGTATGCCTTCCGGGGTAGTGGACATGTCTTCCGCAGCAGGGACTTGATCAGCTGTAGTTTCAGAGCAAGATATTTCTGTGTGTGACAATGGTGTTGAATGGTTTTCTGATGTGTTTTGATTCTTAGGGGATCTCAGACCATCAACTGCAGAAGCATGAACATCTACGAAAGTAGATGGTACTTCAGCTGATGTGCATGGTGTGAGGTCATCAGAAACATCTTTACTAGTTTGTGCTGATGCTTCAGGATCAGTGTTACTTTGGTTCTCCAGGGAAGTGACTCTAGGTGGGTCAGCTGTCAATGGTACACCCATATTTGGATGAACATAAGGGTAACATGTATCAGCAGCACCTGTCACGTTAAGATAACCAGAGTTAAATTAGTTAGTTAATGCATCTATATCAAATAGCCAAGATGATACTTTCACTGACTGTGGAAATAAGGATTCATCAAAGGATACATTAGGAGTTTCTTCCACTATGTTATCATGTGGAATATAGACTCTATATGATTTAGATGTTGATAAGTAACCAACAAAGAAACCATCATAGGCTTTTTCAGCAAATTTTTCTAACTGTTCTTTTGTGTTTAATACAGATACGTGACACCCAAAAGCTTTAAGATATCCTATAAAAGGTTTTTTTTTAAACAAAAGTTCATAGGGTGTTTTATTATATTCTTTGACAATCAAAGTTCTGTTTTGAACAGTGCAGGCTGTGTTCACAGCTTCTGCCCAAAATGTTATTGGCAGATGTGAGTCAGGTAGCATTGTTCTTGCTGCTTCAGTTAGAGTTCTGTTTCTCCTCTCAGCAACTCCATTCTGTTAAGGAGTTCTTGCAGTACTAAATTGCCTAGCTATGCCTTAATCCCTGCAAAATGAGTCTAAGACATAATTAACAAATTCAGTTCCATTATCACTTCTCAGTATCTTGATTCTTATATCAAGTTGATTTTCTATCTTAATGATGAACTCCATTAAAATTTCTGATGTTTCACTTTTATGTTTTAAGAAAAATACCCAAGTAAATCTAGTGAAATCATCAACAATCACCAAACAGTACTACCTTTTGCCAATGCTTAACACATTGGTGGGACCAAAAAGATCCATGTGCGGTAACTTTAGTGGTGTTGTGTTTGTGTTAATTTTTTTGGACTTATGTGATACTTTATGTTGTTTGCCTTTATAGCATGATAAACAGTGATTAGAACAGTAAAATTCTTTCTTTGGAACACAAATGACTAAGTCATTTTTCATCAATTTATTCATGTTCTTCATGTTGGAATGAGCCATCCTTCTGTGCCAGAGTTGTGCTTCATCTTCTGATGATTTAGAGATCAGGCATGTTTCTTTGCTTGTTAGTGATGTGTTGTTCATATCCAACACATAGGTGTTACCTTTTCTTGGTGCTTTAAGAAGGATCCAGTCTTTTGGAATTTTGAAACCTGGCTTAAGAATGTAGCAATCAGAGTTATCAAAGAAAGTAGTATAGTGTTGGTCATAGATTTGTGATACACTTAGTAAGTTAAACTGTAAGTTTTCACAAAAGTTAACTTTTTCAAACTTTAAAACTCCATTTGTTACCATTCCTTCACCAGTAATTTTACCTCCATTCTTATCCCCACCAAATGCTACATATGAAGCATTCTTATGTTTGAAGTCCTACAAGAGGATGCAGTCTCCTGTCATATGTCTGGAACAACCACTATCAATATACCACTTGTTGTCAGCCCTCCTTGGATGTTCCTATAAACAAAAATGAAATTAGTTAGACTTAGGATCCCAAGCCTTGTTGGTCTTGGGCTTGACATTGTTATCTAATATATCAACTTTCTCATGAATAAGACTTGAAGTTTCTAGAATAGCTGTACAGTCTGTTAGTTCATTATGTTTAGTTTGGGGTGAGGATGTAATGGTTGATGAAGTTGAGGTGATGTCTTCTTGATTCATATTGACTTGGTTAGTCATTTTTGTTTGAGACTTCTTCTTTGATGTGGATGATGAGGAATTGCCAGAAAATGTTTCTGCATCCTTAATCTGATCAATTATGTGATCAATTAATTCCCTTAATCTGAGTAGTATAACTAATCAATTTAATTCCCTTAATCTGAGTAGTATAACTAATCAATTAATTTCCTTCGGAACAGCAGGTGTCCTACGGAAGACATGAGCTATCTTCCGTAGATACAGTGAAATCTGTTCATCCGCAGATGTTTCTGCGGAAGACAGAATGGGTCCACTTCCGTAGATAAAGTACGGAAGAAAAAGAAAACTATGATTTCCATGGATATTATACTTTGCTTAATTATGTGATCATTAATTGGTATTAATTATTTATTAGGCATAGTTAAAACTCTATTTGTTGCCATTCCTTCACAAGTAATTTTACCTCCCTTTTTATCCCCACCAAATGCTACATATGAAGCATTCTTATGTTTAAAGTCCTGCAAGAGGGTACAGTCTCCTGTCATATGTCTGGAACAGCCACTGTCAATATACCACTTGTTGTCAGCCCTCCTTGGATGTTCCTGTAAACAAAAATAAACTTAGTTAGACTTAGGTGCCCAAGCCTTGCTGGTGTTAGGCTTGACATTGTTAGCTAATGTATCAACTTTCTCATGAATAAGACTTGAAGTTTCTAGATTAGCTGTACAGCCTGTTAATTCATTATGTTTAGTTTGGGGTGAGGATGTAATGGTTGATGAAGTTGAGGTGATGTCATCTTGATTCATACTGACTTAGTTAGTCATTTTTGTTTGAGACTTCTTCTTTGATGTGGATGATGAGGAATTGCCAGAAAATGTTTCTGCATCCTTTGCTTTGGACTTAGGCACATCATTGCCTTTGTCAAAGTGATCAAAGAAGTTGTCTTCTTCATCAAGTGCTACCTTTTTATATGGTGCATTATTTTGCACGTATGATTTCTCTTTCTTATTCTTTAATTGCACCTCAGCAACTTTGTTGTTTTTCTTAGTAACTTTCTGTTCTTGTTGTTGTTTCTTTTGGTTTGAATCTCTATCATCTTCAGAAGATTATGAGTCTGACTCAGAGGTATCTACTTTCTTTGTCTTGACAATCTTTGTTTTGTTCTTCTTGTTGAGGTAGCATTCCTTTGTAGTATGGTTGTTTTTGTTGCATATTGCATAATATTTGTTAAAGTAACAATCTGAAGTCATGTGATTGTTCATGTTACATATTGAGCAATAGCTGCTGAAGTAGCATTCTTCTGTGCTGTGGTTGTGCATGTCACACCATTTACAGTAAACTTCATCATCACTGTCAGATGCATTCCTTTTCTTTGCCTTCTTCTTGCTCATAAGTTTTTGCTTCTTTAATTCCTTTTCAAATTTAGCTGCTGATGAGTCTTTTCCTCTTCCAGACATGATATCAAAAGGTTCTTGTGTTGTATCTTTTGTGTCCTTTTTCTTAGTCTGTTCTGATTTCTTCCGCAGATGATCTGCGGAAGTTATGTTCTTTTCTCCTGATCCTCTTTTTGCTGACTTTTCTTTATTTAGTTTATTGAATGCATGTATGCCTTCATTTAATTGCTTAATCCTTGTGTGGATTGTCTTTAGCAGATTTCTTTGTTTTGGTGGATAGGGTAGTTTAAGTTTATTTAGTACCTTTGGAATTGAGTATTCTTTTAACACAGTTTTATCCTTACCCAACCTAGCATTATTAGTCTCAGCCTCTTCATCTAAGTCATCACAGTTGTCATAATCAAATTCTGACAGCTCGAAGTCTGATGAACTAGATTCAGATGACTCAGTATTATTAAGTTTATCTGATGACTCAGGTATGAAGTGATTAGATAAACTGTTGGTCATTGACTCAGGTAAAGGAATATAATTGTTGGTAACTGGTGGTGCAACTGCATGAAATCCCAATCCTGACTTGTTTTTAGACTCAATATGAGAGTTTAACAGTTTCTCATAATGTTGTGATGACAATTGGAATTTTTGCAGTTTCACCTCAGTAGATGCATGTTCTAACATAGATTTGGTTAAAGATGTAGTCAGATGCTCAACTTGTGCTTTTAGATTGTAATTTTCAGATACAAGTTTATCTAAATTTTTTGTAAAGAATTAATTTGGACTTGATAAAGTTTGTGTTCTCTAACATGAGATTCATTTAAGAGTAAGGCTTCTTTTACTTTATCAGCTAATTGTTGAGCATGTGTTCTATATCTTTCTACTTCATCTATGCAAGAAGGGGAACACAACCTTTCTCTTACCTTATTGGCCATTGAAGGGACTTTGTTTTCCATATTGGCCATCAAAGCTTGGTTTTCAGCAAGTACTTTCTTCTCATACTTGCTCCAATCATAAGTACCATCCTGTAAAATAATTAAACCAGTTTCTTTAGTGTTAGAGATACCTGTTGTATTGTTTGGTGGGGATGCATTGGTTAATAATGGTTGTGTGAAACTCCTTTGACTAGGCTGTCTTGAGTCAGTTGACTGCTGTTGGCTGTTATTGCACTCCCTTGAAAAGTGTCCAAACAGATTGCACTTAAAGCATCTCACTTTGGACTTATCTACACCATTTTTTGTTGTTCTTCCTCCAACAGACAATCGTTTGTTTCTTTTCATGTACATCTTGGCTCTATAGGCAATCATTGCCATTTGCCATTGCAGATCCATCTCTTCCACTTCATCAGGATGAAGTTCTTCTAGATCTTGTTGACAAAAGTGAGCAGGAGTCAAGGTGCTTCCTAGATAAGCCTGAAAGCTTGAGCTGAAAGCTGCAAAGGCAGCTTTCTGTTCTTCAGTCTCCAGAACCACAGTAATTGGTTCTGTTTGATTTTTATTCTTCTTGCTTTTGGATTCATCAGCCTTTCCTTTTGTTTGTTTGTGCTGATTGCTTTGAGTTCTTGATTTTTTTGCTGCATAGAAACTTGTTTCTCCTTCCTGTTCACCTTCATCACTGGAGTTGTCTTCATCTGTATTGCAGATGAATGCACTGCTTCTTTAGTTCTTTGAATTGATAAGGTGCTATAGGTTCTTTCACACTTTTGTTTCTTGTTTTTTCATCCAGCTCCAATGCTTATACTTTTGCCACTAGAGTGTCTAGACCTATTGTTTTTAGATCATTAGTATTTTTAAACATGGACACAGTCTGTGTCCAGTTTTCAGGCAAAGAATGAAGCATCTTTTTATTCAGTTCTTCATTGCTGTACTTAAGTTCAAGGATGTTCATCTCTGTAACAAGTTGCATGAATCTATGTTGTTGAGGGACTGACTCACCCGGAATATGATGGAATGTTTTATATTATGCACGGAGAGTATCCTTCTTTATGCTTCTAATCTCGTCACTACCTTCACACAGAGTGTGCAGGATTTTCCATAACGAGTTAGCTGTTTTGTATGATTCACACCTGATCAAGAGTTCTTCAGGCAAAGCCATAGTAAGCATACTATAAGCTTTGATGTCAATCTTGTTCTGCCACGTTGACTTGTTGACTTGATGTTGACTTCTGAGTTAATTGGTCTTCCGTAGGAATTTACTCTTCCGCAGGTAGTCTGTCTTCCGCAGCAACTGTTGTACTGTACTTGTTCTTGTGCTTCCGCAGGAGTTCTTGTCTTCCGCAACAATCCCTCCTTCAGCAGCTTCACTTCTTTTCTTGTTCAGCTGAAGTTGTTCTTCCGCATGAGATCCACGGATGTACATTCTTCAGTTATGTTCCTGAGAACATCTACGGAATAACACTTTATTCATCCGCAGTTGTTCCAACACTTGGTCAATTTTACAAATTGACACGGTTTAATGTTTACTGCACATTCACACATACATTCTGAAATACATCATATCACAGATTAATATATATTATGAAGTGCAAATTAAATATTATTTAATTCATAAACACAATGATAATCAAATATATTCACATTATATCATCAAAGGCAATAATTACAATTATGATTACAAGAATGATCTTATCATCTAAACCTATACATAAGTTCTATCACTAACAGATAGATCATCACGGAAGATGAAAAACATATCCAGATGACACCTGTTATATTATTTCTCTCTTATCTCCTCTTATAATTCACAAAAATCATCATATCTCTTCTCTCTACTCCCTTCACATCACATATTTAAAAGTTATGTTAGTAATCAAGAACTTAACCTTTTTTTCCCCTATCATTTTCACCTTCATAAAAAAAATCTCTCTACTGGAGATAGTCTTAAACGTTGAATTCTAGCAATCTAGCCGTTACATACTAAATCATCTTAGCCCTTAGCCCTTGCATGCAACTATGTAATAATAAGAGATAAATAAAGCTCATCGTCCGGTATGTTTAAAACATCTTTATATACATTTTTTAGTCATTACATGTTTTTGTGTTTGTGACGTTATTTTTTTTCTCCATTCTTCCTCTTATTCAGACACATTGTATATAACTTTTAGTTATATTTTTTTTTTCATTTAACCCATCAGATTTTTGTCTTGGGTTTGCTTTCTATTCTTTAATTTTTATACATTTTTAGCAACAATACTTTTATCTTTTTAATATAAAATCATCACAACTTGCATATGTAGTATTGAAGCTGATGACTTTTTTGTTGTGCATTATATCACTTACCATCAAAATATCCTTTTAACATACATGATACATCCTTAGCTTTTGACACTCCATGGAATGACGAATTGCCTGAAGATTGTCAAAAACAACGACCATGGCATAGGTTACAAAAAAAATATTAAATTCCTTGAGCTTCAACCTCTACGTTATCCTTCACAGCTATCCATATGCCCGTTAGGGGTGTGCATAGATCATTTCGGTTCGTGTTTGGCCTAAAACCGATATTTATTTCGGATTTTTGGGTTTTCAAAAGCATTTGGTTTAGATTTTTTAGGTTTTTAGTTTTTGTTTCCCTTTCCAATTTAGTTTTAGTTTTGGTTCCGGTTTCTAAAATTGATACTTTATTAATCTTTGAAATCAATCTATATATATTTTTACTAGCTTTAGTAAACCCGTATAAGTAATAAAACGATATTCCAAGATATGATATAACTGAAATAAAATATTTATATAATTAAATCTTAGGAATATAAAACGATATTTCAAGATATGATATGACTAAAATAACGTATAAGCAATTACTATAAGTAATAAAACAATGATACCTACTTTTTAAAATTTTGTTTTTAATTTTCTTTTAAAAAAAATAAACATTTTGTTCTAAAACAAACCGTATAAAAATATCATTTTTTAAAAATTTCCTTATCATAACTCCTGACTTTAATTATTTTTGGTTTTTAAATAATTTACTTTTTAAAAACACTAATTTTATAATATATCATATTTTTAAAAAAGTTTGATGTTTTAAAAAATATTATTTTAACATTAATAAAAAGATATTTTTATTAATTTATAAAAAACTATTTTTAATCTAAAAAAATATTAAACAATATTATCAGTAATTAAGGTAATTATTTAATAGGACAGAGGGACGTGAAAATTTTGATAAGAAAGATTGTGGTACTGACATATATCATTCTAAGTTACTCTTTTATTAGAGTGGGAAGATAAATTACTTTACATTTAAATAAAATACAATCCATAAAATATAATAAAACATATAATTTGTAATATGTTATTTATAGTATCATATATAGGCACTTGGTTGGTTTGGTTCAGTTATGAGTTCGATCGGATTTGGTTGTAATATGGTTTGGTTTGGTTTTTCTGTTTTTTGTTTTCGTAAAAACTGAAAATGGAATTGAAGCTTCGGTTAAAAAAAAACTTAAACCCCAACCATTGGTTTTTGTTTTGGTTCAGTTTATTCGGTTCGGTTGCGTCGATTATTTTGATTTCATACATACCCCTGCCATGTGCCCATATACGCTAACACAGTTCTCATACTCATGTTCCTATAGTAAATCAAAGAACGTCATTTGTAGTTTGATTAGAGAATTTGTTATTCTTTCATTTATAGAAGTCTACGCGTATGGGGAAATATCATTCATATACGAAAAAAACCCGAACCGGTAGCCTGATTCGAACCGGCGGTTTGTATACCGGTTTGATAGCCCAACACTCATAATAAGTTTGTAAACCAGGATAAAAACCTTCTTTTTTTTTTGAAACAAAACCGGTTTACAAACCGGTCCAAACCGATTGAGCGGTTTGAGGATTCTTGATGAAAAACCTATTTGAAACCAAACCGGTTTGTACATATTGAAAAAAACCCGGTCCGGTTTGAAACCGAACCGGTTTGTACACCTGTGCTCGCTATCAAATTGGTTTATGGTGGGCCGACGGACTCTCAAAATCAACCGAGTAAAACCTTGGCGACTTTGTCCACCTGGCCCAAATAAACGGGCTTCAAAGTTCAAACACACAAACATTGCCCAAATTCAAACGGCCCACCACCAAAGCCTAACAACAACCACAAACCCTAATCAACATTCACTCCCCTTTAAAACCAACACACCTAGGGTTTTTACACTTTCGCCTACACACAACACCGTCACTCATCAGTCGATCGTGATCATACGATCGATATCGTAGTGAAATCATGCCTGCGGGACATGGATTGAGGTCGAGAACAAGGGATTTGTTCGCCAGAGGCTTCAGGAAGAAGGGTACGATTCATCTATCAACCTACCTCAGAACTTATCACGTCGGCGATTATGTCGATATCAAGGTGAACGGAGCTGTGCACAAAGGTATGCCACATAAGTTCTACCATGGTCGCACTGGTCAGGTGTGGAATGTTACGAAGCGCGCCATTGGTGTTGAAATGAACAAGCAGGTAACAGTTGTACAAATCTGTTTAAGTTTATACAAACAGTTTGTTGTGTAAGTTATTAGCTTATGTTTGTTTGTGAATTACGTTTAGAAAAGCTGTACGGAGTTTAGTTTTAAGAGTGAAGACTGATTAAGAGTTGGTGTTTTGTTCATTTGGTGTGATATCATGTGATTTAGTTAACATAAGATTTGATGATAATTAGTTCTTAGATAAGTGGTTGGATTAGCTGTAGTTGTTTTGTGTATTTGGCTTGAAGTTTTATGAGCTTGTAATGAAACCTTTATGGCATTTGGATTTTTAGAGCATTGATTTGTTCATCACTTCATCCAGTGTGGAAATGTGTGTTCTTACTTCTTAGCTTCATAAAACTTATCAGTATTGTTCCACTTTTGAGAAGTGATTTGCTAAAGAGTTCAGTGTGTGATTTGTGTGAATGAGTGTATTCATGTTTGAAGCAAACAAAATCACCAGATGATGCATAAGATTTTGCAATGACAGTTCACAGCCTCTTCAATTTCTAGTTGTTACTCAATCTATTGCTGTGCATAGTATAGTTTTTAGCTGTTTGACAGTGGATTTACTAAATTTTTGGTTGTTTATTGTTTATATTCTTAATGAAGGTCGTAATGTTCATCAAGCGATAATGTTTTCGATGCTTTTTTTTATGCCAAACTGGCAAATTGGGCTGGTGTAAGATAGAACCGAGGAAACATTTACAAGGGGTCAAATGAGTTGAAATTTATTTAAAAAGAATCTGATATAAATCATTCTAGTAGTTCACAGTTTTATAAATGTCTAAGAAGATTTGGGCCATATGGTTTTTATAAATAACATTTTTATACATTAAATTGGTTTGTGTTTTTATAAATTAAGATTATTATTGTAATAAGATTGCTTCTGTAGTCGTATTTAATGGTTTTTACCTAAAAAAAAACACAAAAAAGTAAAACTTGGACAACCGACGCATTCAATCTGTTTTTTTTGTCCTGACCTGTGTTTTTATTTTTGTTGCAATTTTTTTCAAAATGGTTTGATACTATTATATTTGATTATTCAGGTTGGCAACAGAATCATCAAGAAAAGAATTCACGTGCGTATCGAGCATGTGATGCCATCCAGGTGCACTGAAGAGTTCAAGCAAAGGATTAAAAAGAATGATCAACTAAAAGCTGAAGCCAAGGCGAAGGGTGTGGTCATCAGCACCAAGAGACAACCTCTGGGACCAAAACCAGGGTTTATGGTTGAAGGCACAACTCTAGAGACAGTTACACCCATCCCGTATGATGTTGTCAACGATCTCAAGGGTGGATACTAGGTTAAATCTATTCGTGTTTGAGTTCATTTTTGTTCTAAATTTTGAATTATTCAAACCATTGACTGTGTTTTGTTATTATCTATAATCTAGACTCGTCTTCGACTATTTTGTGTTCATGTGTTTTAGTTTGAATGTACCGTTTCACAATATCAGGAATGCAAGCTGACAAAGAAAGAGTAAAGTGGTTCATAGAAACCTTCACTCTTGTTTCTTAGCAACATTATGACCATTTAGAATAAGAGGCTTTAAAACTTCTATGACCCCACTCTAAGCAATGGGTGCTTTCATTTTTACGCACAAAACTGGCTTTAAAAACACTCCAAAAGCACAAACACTTTGTTCTTTGCTCACTATACCCTACTCTTGGATGTATGTCATTATTCTCATCTCTCTTCATCACATTACTTTGCTCTTGGTTGTTTTCCACATGATTGCTTATCATGTTTGAGTTTTATGGAGTTAATGTTGATGTAAATCTTGGATAGTGAGATGGATCTAAAAGGTGTGATGTAATAAGATTGTTTTCTACACGATCGCATATTATGTCTAGTGGTGTTTCTATGAGGATTTTGTGAGCTTTGCTTGGGAGGCTTAGAGTTTTCTTTGATTGGTGAGGATGTTATCTTTGGCTTCTAATGCTCCTCATGTCCTGGCGTGTTAGGTGGTGTTATGGATGGCGTATTGTGATTGGTGAAGATGACTTTTTTAGCCATTGTATGCTCTTCATTCCTTTGCACTTGTTTTGGCGGGTCAGGTAGTAGTTGTAGGTATCATATCGTGATCGATGGAGATGATGATTTCTCTTTGCGCTGCCATGTGTTTCAACAAGCTTTATGGTCCCTGTAGGCTTGTGGGGTGTTGAATTATGTTTATTATTTAAGCGGTTTGGGTTTACATTTTGATATAAATTTTATTTAAACCGAGTCATCATGTATATTATCTTTTTAGTTCTATCTACAATGATGTGATGGTTTTTAAATTCTATATCATTACAATATGTTTATTTTTAACTAACTTTAGATAAAACTTTTTATTTAAAATCGCGTCGTCACAAAACACATTGTTTTTTTAAGTTTCGAATATAACGTTATGACATATTTATTTCTAGCTAGGGTTGCAACATACTAAATATTAACTACGCTTTAACATATATTTTATTTGAAAATAAGCTATCGTAAAGTACGACCAAATTCCACTAGTTTTATATAATATATGAAAAGTTCCTAACAATATTCTATCGTTATTAGCCACTTAAAGAAACTTATATAGTATTATTGTTATTATTATTATTTACCGCCAATAAAACAAATAAAAAATTTCGCCTTTTGTAAGCCTCAAAGAGCCGATGGTCTACAAATCCTCATCTTTTTCATTCAGCAAACAGAAGTCAGAATCCAAACCGACCCCATCAGAAACACACACAAAAAACCCACGAAAACACACACACAAACACACATCTTAATCTTCCAACTGGGTTTAGGGTTTCCAAAATAATAATCTGATTGATCTCAATCCTCAATTAAAATGTCTCAAAGTGGAAAATTAATGCCCAATCTCGACCAAAACAGTACAAAGATCCTTAATCTCACTGTCCTTCAGAGGATGGATCCTTACATCGAGGAGATCTTAATCACAGCCGCTCATGTCACCTTCTATGAATTCAACGTCGACCTCAATCAATGGGTTGGCGTTTCTATCTCTCTGTTATCTCAATTTTGATTTACCGATAGTTGATTATAGTTAATTCTGTTCCCTATTTTAAATCTAGTTTAAGGATTTTCGCTAATTAGGATGTAATTCTTTTTTCATATGTGATTAACTTATTTCCCTTAAGTGATTTGGTTAACGTTTTCCCTTATGGTAACTGTGTTTGAATAGTTGAATCAGGAGACCACGGGGTGAAGTGTTCTAGACGTAATCTTCTTTATTAGGGTCATGGAATTGTTAATTAGCTTTTTTTTATAATAGTAGTGTTAGATATAGGTGTGCCAACATATAGTTCTAATCTTTCAATTAATTTCGGAATTGGGATTGATGATCAACAGAGGAGTTTGAAGTGTTAAAATTTGTAAAATTGAGAAGTAATTGCATATCAATCTTGTATCAAGGATCAGCAGATCCGGATGAGATGTGGGGATATTATTGAAGCTTTCACAACTCTATTGTGGAGTATATGACTTTGCATAGACAATGTTTTCGTCAAGTTTGTCATTCTAACTTTTATATTGCAAGATTCTTCAATATGTCTCTATTCCTTAGTTGAACAATACGTAGTGTCTCAATTTTTTGAGCTAAATTAGGACCTTGAATTGTTTTTCAGTTAGATCTGTTTTGATAAGTTTGATGCCAATCCTCAAAATATAGTTTGATATTTGAGTAACCCAGAGGTTCTTGTAACATTGATAGCTAGGCGTATTGTATCATGTCATAGAGCAAAGACTAACAAATACATCTTTAAAACTGACATTGAAATTTGGATGATATTAAAGCTACAGAGATAAGTTTTGGTTAGAATGATATTTCATATTTCTGCATACACATCTGAAATTTGAATCTATACCAAGTTCATAAAAGATACTTTGGAACTATATCATGAAAGGGTTATTTTGTAGCATTTTTTGAGCTTCTTTCTTATTTGTTTTTCCTTTTGTTTCTCAGAGTCGCAAGGATGTTGAAGGGTCTCTTTTTGTGGTCAAGAGGTGGTGGTTAATGCAAATAATATTATCTTAGTTAATTTTTATTTCTCTTATACCAAATGTAGTTATCAATGGGCTTAATTTATATGACCAATCACACTAGATAATACTTTATTAGTGAATAACATTCTGGTCAATATGGAAATAGAAAAAAGTTTGTAAATTAGTTACTTTCCTGTGGAGAATGGTAATTGACTAATCTAATATATAATCTTCTTCACTGTAATGGCAGGAACACTCAGCCGAGATTCCAATTTATAGTAATGAATCGACGAAATACAGGCAGGCTTCCTTAATTCTTGTTACATTTTTTAGGCTTTCATTTCATTGAATAGCACTGATATAAAGTTAACCAGAAGCATGAAAAACTTCATAGTTGCCACATTTAGCTAATTTCTTTTAGTGAATAATAATTTTCCATCTCGGGTACAAATATGGATTCAGAAAAGTGTTCTAATTTTATGATCTTTGACGTATATTTTTAATAATTACCAGAAAACCTTGTGGAGAATCTGTTGGGGGATTTTGAGTTTGAACTTCAAGTTCCGTATCTGCTGTACCGAAATGCTTCTCAAGAAGTCAATGGTATTTGGTTCTATAATAAACGTGAGTGTGAGGATGTGGCAAGCCTTTTTACCAGGTACTTAATTTTTGTTAATCTTTTATATGCTAGCTTTATTTACTTGAATGGATATAATGAATATATTATATACACGTGTAAGTAGTGGCTTTTATAGTTTTTAGGATGTGGTAAGATAAGAAAATACATAGTTTATATGTGTTGTATCGGTGATTTATTTATTAGCTGGTCATAGTTCTCATGAATACTTGTGTATCATGAAATGTCTGAATGCAGTTGCCATTGATAAACTTTTTTCATTGTCACTCTTTTTTTTTCTACAGGATACTTGGTGCATATTCAAAGGTTCCCTCAAAGCAGAAAGTGAACAAAAGGTAGCATAGTATTATGATGTAGCTTCTACATGCAATTTTCTTTTTTACTTCTCCATAATATACACAAAAATCCTGTAAGTGTTTAAGCTGGATTAATAGAGTCAAAAAGTAGACAGCTGAAGGGCATAACTTCGATACTTTTATGCTTTCAGAGTTCTCTTTTGAGCTCCATTTTCCTTTACCTATCAGTTGAAGCATAGCATAATTTTTTTGATATGGACTAAGGTTGGCCTGAAGCACTCTTGTCAAAAGAATCTAAAAGTTGATAATAATTATTGAGTTAAAGAAGATTGCTGGTGATGCATTATTTGAATATTATAATATGTTAATTAAAGATTTAAAAAGGTTAAATCCACCTGTTAGACCTGTTTCATATCTTAACAAACTCTTTAATCGTACCCATTTGACCTAATAGAGATAAATATAACTCGGATCAACCTCCTTTAACTCTCAGTTCTAATTTGTTACCTAACTTTGTCATATATTGTGTCCTTTTTTATTTTTTATTTTATGTTTTGTTGTGTAGTGAGTTTGAAGAACTTGAAGCAGTACCTACCTCTGCTGTAATTGAAGGACCACTGGAGCCAGGGTTGACCACCTCTCGGACTACAGATGTACCTGAAGAGTCTTCATTTGTCAACTTCTTTAGTGTATGTATCTATCCACACTTATCTTTAGTTTCTGTTTTCTGCACATGCAGAGGTTGTGATAATATGTCTTATTTATAAGTGAACTAGAAGATCTTTAGGGGTTGTTTGGATATGTGTTTTGAGAAATGATTATGTGATAAATAAACAACAAGAATTCAGTAATAAGTTATGGTAAAGGGGCTGTGGATGATGCGTTTGGATGTGCTTTTGTTATTTTAAGTTGTGATAATCAAATATGGGTTATTGACATAAAAAAATTCACATAATTTTCCATTTTGCACCAAAAAATACCCCCAACTGTATTATCACATACTATAGTTTCCGAACTTGTTTAACTTTTACAAATCTGCGAAAAATGACAAATGCCAGACGTTGCAGTTACTTGCACATTCAGCACATACATGGATGCCAGTTGACCTTTTTTTGCTAACATGGTTGTTGCATAGGCTCTTTTTATGTCAAAATTTAATTAAGAGGCTCGTCCATGTAGAATGAGAAATAAAGTTAGTTTTCTATAGTATTAAATAATCATATTGCTTAGTGTTTGGATAATTCTGATTTTTTAGGAATTAAGGATAAATCGACCAATTTTTTTTCGGGAAAAAAGACAGTTATGTTAAACGGGCCAGTAAAAGTTATCTAGGTTATGTTAAATGGGTACATATGTAATTTTCAGTTTTGTTACAACTGGTTAAAAATGATGTATTTGATCCCTATATAAGCAAATATTTGGAAGCTAAATCTATTCATCCAAACAGTAAATTCTGATCACTGCAACTCATGCTATTATATTCAGATATTTAGTCTCAAAACACATTCCAAACACACACCCTAAGTGCATTTTCATGTTATATGCTGTCGTGTAAAACTGATTGAAACGAGGTTTTAGTCTGTGATGTATGCATGTGTGCCCACATGGATATTATGCGTGCTTCTTAGTATACGATCAACTTTTTACTTATATTTTGTCACTGCAGACTGCTATGAATTTGGGACATAATACTAATAGTACTCCAACTCCAGTTAATTCCATACAACCTTATCATAATTCAACAACAATTCCATTATCTTCTCGTGACACACCTTCACCTGTGGTCAACAATCCACCATTGCAGATCCCCTCATCCGTCACGCCAATGCCGCAACATGACAGTGTTGATCAGGTCAACAGCAGCAACCACTTGACCAATCTTATTAAACCTCTTTCTTTCTTTACGCCATCTTCTTCTTCTTCCGCTCCATTAATGAGACAGTCCTTAACACCTGTGCCTGTTTCTGCCCTTCAGCCACCACTGAATGTGCAAAGAAGTGTCGGTGTTCCCTTGCTTCAGCCATTCCCGCCACCCACACCACCGGCATCACTCACCCCTACTGCCGCTTCTGGCGCATATTACGGACCATTGACCAGAGAAAAAGTCAGAGATGCTTTTGTAATGCTTTCACAGGTATTAAATCCTATTTTACTCCTGTTGATCAGAGGTGCTTTCACAGGTTGGGTTGGGTTGGGTAGGTAACAGGTCAAAATGGGTTGGGGTAAGAAGCGGCTGTTTTAAAGAACCGACCCGATCTAATTTTTTATTGTATGTTGATTTTATTATAAGCAATATTTTAGATTGAGTTTTAAATTTTGCACTAATGCGTCGACAGTATTGAATGCTGACGACCTCTTCTAAATCATCTTCTTGAAAAGTTAGAATATTATAGTTTTGCAATCATATTTAATTCAATAAGAGCATTCGCATCTATACTCGTTACATCCCTATAATTTGAGGAAAAATATATGGTTCTAATGTGATTTAACTCCGTTGCATTTTTTAAAATAAAGATCAATTATATTGACTAACTTCTCAATCCTTATAATTACCATCTACTATTCATATCTTATATTTATTCCTTATATTTTTTGTGAGTGAAGGAAAGAGAAAAAAACAATAAAAAATGAATATGCAAGAATTATTATATTTATTGAATTAAATGTAAGGGATGGGATGTGGAGATTTTAACAAAAGGGACAAATTTTATGGACATATGTGTTTTTTAGCTAAATTATGAGGTTAAGGATAAAAAATGGAATGTGAGTGCTCTAAGGGATTTCTCTTAACTTGTGCCCTAAGGGCACATGTTAAGAAATATTGATTGAAGACAAGTCCTACATACAAATGGTAGTTGATATTGATGCTTTCCTAAGTACCGTTTTTCACGAAGTCTACACTATTTTAATTATAAATAATTTCTTTTATATGGAAGATTTGCCCTCGTCCCACCATCCCCGGACCCTAGACCCTGCCAGTAGCCTCGGTTATGAGTGAGATTTTACTAAGTATGTTTGTTTGTTTATTTAGTTATTTAAGTATCTATAAAATTTAAGAAAAGGGACCAGAAAAGCGTTGGCAGGTTAACCCATCCTAATCCGTTTGAACCTTTAGTTCTTAAGATCTTGTAAGTTTTGGCCCATTTAGACCCGTTTTGATGTGTTTCAACTGCTTTAATTCACAATGGGTGACCACAAACCAATTTTATGTTGTAACTATGAATTATATCCCTTTTACGGTTCTTGTAAAATTGTAATCGATCGCTCTCAAATAATTGAACTCTTCTTTTCATGTGCAGGATAACCAGTTTATCGACATGTTCTACCAAGCTTTATCTAAAGCACACCAGTCATAACATAGAGGAAACTCCCCCAGAAACAATGTGTGTAGATTTTGAAGGTTTTTATGTTGCCTTTGAACCCTTAAGGTTTATTATGGTTGTATTGTTGGAATCTCAAGTTCTATCTAAGAAAGCATGCCTTTTCTATGTAGATTTATTATGGTTGTATGTAGGTTTGGGCAGTTTAAGGTTTATACAATTCTGGTTTAAGTAGTTTAAATAACAATTTGAAACTTGAAACCACCGTTTAAACAATTTTTATTATTTTTAATTATTGAGATAATAAGATGATAGTTGTTGCAACCTAATTTTGACAGTATACCAAAACAATGTCAAATATTATATTGAAGAAAACCGTCGTATTTTCAAAGCTAATATGAAACCGTGGGCACAAAAAGATGCTTCTCTTTACGTAAATTAGATCGTAAATTAGATCGTAAATTAGATTAAATCTTTGCTCAAAAGTCCTATATTAAATAAAGAAAATATTTGCTCCTATGGTATTTGAATCTTATTCAAAGATGCATGGCAGTCTCAACCTATCCTCATCATCACCCTCATCTCCGTATCTTCATTAAATAACATAAAAACTTACTTTATTCCATCCTTTATTTTCATACTTCATCTCTATATTTTTAAAGAAAACAAACTTACCTTTGATATTTGCAGCAATATCCATTAATTCTTATATTTTATGAGTGGATGTGAGTGGAAAAAGAGAAAAAGAATTTAAAAATAAATAAATATTATTTATTTGAATAAAGATAGATACAAGGAATGAGATATGAGAGGTTTAAAAAATAATAGATAAGTTTAAAAAATGATCTTTAGTTAAATTATAGGAATGTAGATGGGGATGAATATCGACTATATATGTTCTTATGTTATAATTAATATGTAGTACAAAAGGTGTAATACATATAACTTAAAATTTTACATTTTTTTAACAAAAAGCTAAAAGTAATAAATGATAACTACAGATGAGAATCATGTTAAATTTAGTGAAGCAAACACGAAGTATATATTTACTCGTTTGAAGACATCAATTCTACTTCAAACACATTTAAAAGTAAACCATATATGTTCTACTTAACTCAAACACAAAAAAATCACGTGCATGAGTATAGATCCATATAGAGTTGAACAATGCGCTCAACGAAAGCCAGCGAATGCAAATTGGTTTGTGGGAGGAGAGATCAACGACTCGTTTGTCAACCGGTTCAATTAGTGTAAACATAACCTATGTCAGGCATTTGTGTTTGGATCCAAGTAAATTTACTTATTAAGTCTGATCTGATTGTGAACGTTATTTCCTCTTTTATAAAAGAGGGTAAATCTTACTCACTATATTTGATTATAATTTCATTAGTATAACCTTTTACTAAGTGTTTTTACTCGAGTAATTGATCGCGATATTGGATCTTACCATATTGTCTAGGTTAAATACAATTAATTTTTCCACAAACATTGTAGCTGTCATCTCACTCTTTCCACACTATCTTAATATGTGTGCGTTTCGACAACCAAGACTTCCATTCACTGATTTCCCCTTTGCGTCCTCACATAGGTGAGAGAGTGTTATGTCTCCTTTCATAATGCTACATCATCCTTCATTTCATGTTCTTATCACCACTCAATCCATCCCTAAAGGAGGCAAACCCTTTAATCGGAAGGGGCATGTCACCTGCTAGCTTAATTGCTCTCTCCACTCCACTTCCACTCTCATTAAATTACACACATCTACATGATAAGACTATCATTGGTATAGGCTTTGAGTATTTCTTCTTTAAAATTAAAACGGCAGTGTTTGACTAGATATACTTCATGTTACTCAATATACCTCTTATTGTTTTGATTAATTTTTTTGTATTTAATTAACGCCTGTATGACTATATTCGACCGCATAAAAGCTCCTTACACATTCATATTCGCCTCGCATATACCTGTATCCACTCATATGCTCGTTTTAATTGTTAACAATTACTAAATGACATTGTGACAAGAGGTTATGTTCAATAAAAATAAAGATACGTTAAACACAACCCTATATACATTACCATATTTAAGAATAAAAATATTTTTCTTTTGATTGGTATGTACACATACTGTCTATTCTACACGTACTTTACTAAAAAAATAACCATAACACAAGGCTTTTACACGTTTTAAATCACAACATTTAGTTGGAGATTAAACACTTTATCACAGAAATATTATTTTGGAACCAATAAAAATAAATTAAGTACTTGACCTTGCTCTTTTGTCAACGTGAGTTTAACTCATTTGACAGTGACTTTTGCTTTTTAAGCGGAAGATCTTGAGCTCACATTCATGCATGACATTATTAGTTTGAAGTAATTTAAAAGTAAGAATAACATATGTTTGTCATTTAAAAAAATCAATCTAATCTTGTTTTTTTTCATGTAAAGTCCAACTTAGAACTAGTATTTGTAAAAGTCATGACCAGTCAATGATCGTTAGCTTAAGAGGTTGAAATAAAATATCTAAAATTTCATTAAAAATATGAAAGTTTTGGATTTAAGCGCCACATCACTTATATGTAACAAAAAAAAAGGATTCTAGACTAGACCATAAAGTTTTTCCATATATGATGGGTTTTCTCACGAGGTGGTGTCAAGTTTGAAACTAATGAGCATGGAGTGATGTAGATGATCGAGCCTTAAGGTTCTGTACTCAAGTAATAAAGATGATCGAGCGGACGGTGGTGTCAGGTTTGAGACTAATAGCGACAGACTGATTTATAAGCTTTTTTTGGGGACGTGCCAACTTAGTGTCCAAGGTTTTGTACTCAGACAATAGAGATGATCAGATGGAGTGTAACTCGTCAGAGATCTAAATATCCGTATAATAAGACCCATGACTCACCCGCAAAAACTGAAACGGGATCATCACCCGACCCGACCCGACCCGACCCGACCCGACCCGATAAGCTGCTTTTGTTTTCTCATTTCCGACTCTATCCACACCAGTATCCATCATTCTCACCTTCTTCAACACCACAAGCTTTATTCCCACCGACGTGGCTCTTCGCCGTACGCTCCTCCGCCGATCACCTCCTTTCCTTTATCCTCCTTCTTCCATCTGTCCTCCGGAACCCTAACCACCGTATAAACCATCGTTCTCCGGCGAAACATCGCTATACTATTGTTATTATTATTATCATACTCCAATGACCATATCTCAACCGCACGCTCTTCCCAGCGTTTGTTGCCCTCGTTCTAATCCCCTAACGAAGTAAGTAGCATATCTCATTCAGTTGAGCGATTATCTCTTTGTGTTTACACTATGCACAGCTGTTTGATTGTAATTGTTGGTTTCTCTTATCCAATTTCGTTTGGTTAGTTGATAATTTAGTGGAAATCTGAAGCAATTGAATTGTATACTAGGTGCTTAAGCTTAAATTGTTATTTTCGTAAGTTAGACACTAGACGTTGGGTTGTTGGATCATGGAAGTGTTTTTTAATCCCCTAACGAAGTAAGTAGTTTATCTCATTCAGTTGAGCAATTATATCTTTGTTTTCACACTATGCACAGCTGTTTGATTGCAATTGTTTGTTTCGAATTTTCAATTTCGTTGATTGGTTGATAATTTAGGGGATACTGAAGCAATTGAATTGTTTGTAGTAAATGAGTTTGATGTGAACTTAAAGTGCTTGAGCTTGAATTGTAATTTTCGTAAGTTTGACACTAGTCGTTGGATTGTTGGATCATGGAAGTGTTTTCTAATCCCCTAACGAGGTAAGTAGTTTATCTCATTCAGTTCTATGCACAACTGTTTGATTGTAATTGTTTGTTTCAAATATTCAATTCCATTGATTAGTTGATAATTTAGGGGATATTGAATCATTTGAATTGTTTGTGGTTAGTGTTTTTGATGTGAACTTAAAGTGCTTAAGCTTGAATTGTTATTTACGTTAGTTAGACACTAGTCGTTGGATTATTGGATCTTGGAAGTGTTTTCTAATCCCCTAACGAAGTAAGTAGTTTATCTCATTCAGTTGAGGTATTGTTTCTTTGTTTTATACACTTTGCACAACTGTTTGATTGTAATTGTTTGTTTTGATTTTACAATTCCATCGATTAGATGATAATTTAGGGGATATTGAAGCAATTCAATTGTTTGTAGTAAATGATTTTGATGTGAACATAATGTGCTTGAAGTTGAATTGTTATTTTCATTAGTTAGACACTATTCGTCGGATTGTTGGATTGTGGAAGTGTTTTCTGGGTGGCGTTTTGTTTGGTAGGGGTTAATTAGGCTTTGGTAGTTGTATTTGATTATAATTTCATCAATAGAACCTTTTATTAGGTGTTTATAGTTGATTAGTTAATAGTTTAATGGAAATCTGGAGCAAGTGAATTGTTTACTAAATGATGTTGACGTGAACTTAAAGTGCTTAAACTTGACTTGTTAGTTTCATAAGTCAAACACTAGTTGTTGGATCATCGAAATGTTTACCGGGTAGCTTTTTGTTTGGTAAGGGTTACGTGAACCTTGCTAGCTATATTTGATTATAATTTCATCAAAAGAACCTTTTATTAGGTGTTTTTACTTGAGCAATTGATAGTGGTATTGGATCCTACCATATTGTCTGGGATCAGATAAAGTTAGTGGAATTGAATGTCAAAAAGATTAGGCTCTTAAATCATGATTATCTTTGTTGAGTATTGCAGTCACCGAAATATATTTCAAATAGAATTAGTGTTGTGATATTATTAAGAGAAACATTAACTTTCAAAATTCTGATATTGCATACATGATGCAGATATCTGAATCCATGGATTTCAGTTAAACATTCCAGAACTTGTTTTTTTCACAAGAAGGTTTATTCAAGGAAAAGATCCCGGATAAGTTTTTGTTTATTAGAAGATGGGACTCTCGGTCTCAATTCCACATCAGTAGATTCTCAAGTATCCTGTTCGATCTATTACAAGTCAAGAAGAGCAAGGCACGCTTTGCTGTTTGCTTCTGCTGATGATGGTGTAACAGTCAATGGCAGTTCTCAGGTAAGTACTAGTGGGGATGTTGAAGAAATGAGGGTCAAGCTTGATGGGTCGTTGCAAAATGAAGAATATAATAGCGCACTTATACAATCATTGCATGATGCTGCAAGGGTATTTGAGCTGGCTATTAAAGAGCAGAGCTCTGCATCCAAGTTATCATGGTTCTCAACTGCCTGGCTTGGTATAGACCAGAATGCTTGGGTGAAGGCCTTATCTTATCAGGTTGGTTCCGAATATTCTTGTGATCTTTTGCACATCATGTTCTAGCGAGACAAATTAACATTTGTATAAATGAACGCATGTGCATTTTTTGACGTGTTTTCAGATCTGCTTATGATACTTATGTCAGTCTTATGTTCTTATGGCATGTTTTTTCCCGTATCCTGTCAAACATAATTGTTTTCGATGAAGTTCTGATTTATTTATTGTAAGGGACTAAGCGTAGGTTTCATTTTGAAGAAATAGAACAATAACAAGAATTATTTAAAAAAAAGGTATATTCTAGACTTGTAGTGCATATATTCTATGTGAGTTCTGATTTTGAACATGGCATATTAGGTATAAATGGATCATCTATTTGTTATATCCAAATTCTGAATCAGAATTGGCCTTATATTTTCTTTTGTACTCTGTAAAATATGTAGACGTTAACATCATAAGACCACCATTGGTAATGAATCGCCATCCAATAATTGTGGAACCAACTAATTTAAACAGTACTGTGTTACTGAAAATACTTATGATGATACCAAAATGAAAAACTACAGTTGCAGACAGTTTTCTGTGTTCTGGGGCTTCTGAGAGCAGGGAGACATTCCTCTGTTGTTTTTTGAAGTATCTTAAACCTGTCAACTTTCGTGACCTGGGGTTAACTTGGATTGTGGAACCTATTATTCTATTAAACATGAGGTTGAAATTCTTGTGTACAGAGACTAACCTTCCATACCTGTAGGAGCTATGGTGTACTGGATCAGCCTTTATTGTTACTTTTTAGTAGAAAAAAATACTTCACATATTATACATATAGGCTTTCACTGTTCTGAATATGTGCTTATTGTCAAGTGTGCTGTCTGATTGAAAATGTTGCATTAGGACATTTTAGTTGCCAGACAAACAAACCACCACTACTAGGAGGGAGTTTGAGCATAGGCCACTGCCCTAATCCGAGATTAATTATTGCTATTTTCTTTTGCTATCTATATTCCCATAGTCATATTTTCTTTTTTGTTTTCTTTGTGATTTACCCAACATGTGTACCATATGATGAAAAATGTAAAGATGTGGTTAGCAAAAGAAATCTACTATCCGTCATGAAAGAGCATGATCACTACTAAAATCCATATTCATGAAAAGAATGAAATCGTGTTTTCAACTAATAAAGTGGAAAAAAAATCTATCAGAACTTGAAAGCAATTATATATTATAATCTTCCAAATTCACAATTATAATCTATTGGCTGTCATGCTCATTTATGATATACCTCATGGGTTCTATTAACTTATGAGACAAAGCTAATAACTTCTAATAACTTCAGGCATCAGTGTATTCATTACTATTAGCAGCATGTGAGATATCATCTCGTGGTGACAGAAGAGACCGAGACATCAATGTTTTTGTTCAAAGGAGGTATGCATTTTGAGTACTTTTTTTTATTTCATTTCATGTCTCCTGTTGGCATGAAGAAATAAACGATATAACCGTCATAATTTTGTTGCATATAAAATTCAGTAAAGATGTTTGTGTGTAAGTTCAGTTTTACACTCTGCATTCATCAAACCATGGAAGTCAGAAATTACATGATAGATGAGGAAGTCTTTTGTCAATGGATGTCATTGGTAACTGTATTCACCTAAAAATAGCAACCAGAATGAGTGGCATTGGTGAGCCAGCTATCATGAGTACTTTCTACTGGGAATATTTATTAAGCTATTGCAACATGTAACAAAATAATTCTTTTTATTCCTCTTGTTCCCTCTTCTTTCTGCAGTTTGTTAATCTTACTTTTTAAAACAACATTCTATATTTTATTTGGGAAAAGTCGATTCTCAGAAAGTGTATGTGCTGTGTGTATTATATTCCGTTTATCATTAGTATTTCCAAGTCTGTCTTACTTGAATCTAAATATAACTTTTATGCAGTCTGTCACGGCATTCTGCTCCCTTGGAAAGTGTAATCCGGGATGCATTATCAGACAAGCAGCCAGAACTTTATGACTGGTTTTGGTCGGAGCAAGTGCCATCTGTAGTGTCCAGTTTTGTCAATTATTTTGAGAAAGAGCAACGATTTGCTGCTGCTACTGGAGTGTAAGTAGTTACCTCAAATATGCAGTGTACTTTTCAGTTTTACATTATAGGTGGCAAGATATGTGGGTTGGGTAATGGACAGAAAGGGTACTTCCTTAGTATGAGTCAAAATGAGCTGGTCAGGTTAGGTTGGCCTTCAACAACTTTTTTTTATCTTTCGACTTTTAAGACTATTGTTACGAAAAATTCTCTTATTAATATCTAATTTTCTGAACGATTCAAAGAGTTGTATGCCTTAAAAAACACTTTGGGCAATTTTCGAAGCCTTCAACCCCTTTCCTTTTCTGGTTAAATTGGGATTCAACCATTTGAGATAAACGATAACAAAATTGAGCCATTTACAAGCAAATAGGTCGTAATTACCATCTCTATCTTACATCAAACTAGCTTGCTCCTTTCTCCAGGCTTCGAAAAGGCACTTCCTTAAGTACAGGGGATGCAAGTGACAAATCTTTGCTCCTGTTTGCTCTGAGTTGCATTGCTGCAATAACAAAACTGGGCCCTACGAAAGTTGCTTGCACACAATTCTACTCTGCTCTTCCAGAGTTAACTGGTAGATTGATGGGCATGCTGGTTGAATTTGTTCCTATACGCACAGCTTACAATTCTATTAAGGAAATTGGTCTGCGCAGAGAATTTTTGGTCCACTTTGGACCTCGAGCTGCAGCATGTAGAGTGAAAGATGATCAAGGCACTGAAGAAGTTCTATTTTGGATCAGTCTTGTACAAAATCAGTTACAATGGGCTATTGATAGAGAGAGAATATGGTCAAGACTGACAACATGTGAAAGTATCGAGGTAAAACCGAAAACACACCTAGGGTTTTATATTGCTACAGAATTATACAACTTTAAAAAAGTTCATGCTATTTGTTATTCCTTTGTCCATCTCATAACTTGTGGTGGTTATTTATTTGTATTTTGTAAGCTACTATTTAAAATGTTATCCCTTTGTTTTAAGCCATTTTCCAGCATGAATATCAACATTAGTCATGTTACATAACTTAACTTGATTATTATGCCTGCAGGTCTTAGATAAAGATTTGACTATTTTTGGATTCTTCATTGCTTTGGGCAGGAGGACCCAGTCATTTCTCTCTGCAAATAACTTTGAGAAAGTGCCTAAACCCATTGAAGGTTTGATTAGGTAAACTTTTCAGATGACAAATTTGAATTTGCAAAATCTGAATCTACATCTGATTATTTGATGTCTTCAATGTAGGTATCTTATTGGTGGCAGTGTGCTATACTATCCTCAGCTTTCATCAATCAGCTCTTATCAGCTGTATGTGGAGGTTAGCATGTTTGGATTAATATATTTGTACCAAGTTAAATTTGCAAAATTTCTTGAATTTGAAAACATGCTATAGGTTGTATGTGAAGAGTTGGATTGGCTTCCGTTCTATCCTGGAAACATTGATACTCAAAAAGGCTTGCATGGCCATAAAAGTAACAAGGGTCCTCCAAATGAGGAAGCCATCCCTGTTGTTTTAGATGTCTGTTCACACTGGATTCAGAGCTTTATTAAATATAGTAAATGGCTTGAGAACCCTTCTAATGTAAAGGCTGCAAGATTCCTTTCTAGAGGGTATGTTATCAATTTCGTGAAGATTTTAAATGAATTTGGGCTCTTAATAGGTTATTTAAGTCATTTTTTTTCTTATTTCAGGCATAAGATCTTACAGGAGTCTATGGAAGAATTAGGCGTACCCAAGTAAGTAGAATGTCATATGTCTAATCTCTGCTCTATGTCCATAGATAATTACAATTTTGTGGTGATTTTAAATCATATCACCTGGGTAGGCTACTAGGCAGGAATTGTATCTGTGAGAACTTGATAAGAGACAAACTATCCTGTTCTATCTAGTTAATGTTCAAACCACGTAAATATATTGACATAGGAAACAATTCTAGTTACAATCTAATTCCATTTCCTTCCTAATCTAATTTTATATCATGATAATTATTTAATAATAGCACCTTTACCGGTACTTATTTAGAAAAAACTCCTTGACTAATTTATCTAAAACAATTTAATGATAAAAACACTAATAACTAGGAAAATGAACTCCAATGCTATATTGTAAATATACAAAACATTTTACGTTTAGATTTTTTCCATACTTTAAAGACCCATCATTTACAGGATATGAAAATGTTAACGCAGGAAATTGATGATTGAAAGCAGCACCACAAATAGTTTTGAGGTTACTAGTTCAGGAGGTTATGCTCCACTCAAAAAAGAACTAGATTCTTTTGACAAGGTATCTTCCTCTTCACTAAATCAAGTTAGAGTTTTCAGTTTTATATTTTGATAGTTGGGAAGAAAGATGATCTCCGCACATGGGCCCATATATTTCATATCTCACAAAGTAACTTACAGAAACTAGATGACACTGATTTAGATTACTAAGCAGTTACCAATACTATTCACTCAACTTTTATGGGGAGGAAGGATCATTATTCTTATATATATGGGATCAAATATGAATTTAAATATACATAAGAATCATAAGAACTAATCTGGGCCACATACTTCAAATGCAAAGGTGGGATTAGATTTCAAATGCTTCTAATTTTCCTTGAGATGCTTCAAATTCCATACCTGCATTTCAACTATGTGGCCCATAGTTTTACGGCTTACTTATTTATTATTGGAACCCTCCTCTCTCTCCATACACACACACACACACACACACGCATGTGCATGTGTATGCAAGGGAGGAATAACATAAAAAGGCTTGTTATCGTGTGAAGTTTCTTGTGCCTCAAATTCAAAGCTCATTTTTATATTTTCTTTGATTGTTTTTGATAAAAAAAGGTGAGAAGGTCACAAAAGAATATGAAAATTGTGGGGGTGAAAAATATAAAGAAAAAACATTTTTAAATTATGTTACTTTTTCTTTTTTGCATCATTTTTCCAAAAATGATGCATAAAAGTTAACAAAAAAAATGAAATTGTGCATCATAATGGAAGATCATTTTTTCTTTAAATTTTTGTTTAGTATATATTGGAAAGTAAAGGCCAACCAAGGATTATAAAAGAGTGGGAATTGGAAAAGAACCAAAAATATTTATTTTATGCACTTCCTCAACTTATCACGAATTTAAGCCTTCTTAGATTATTCTAAATATGTATTAATATTGTGCTTGCGTGTTTGTTAAAGCTAATATTAAATTCTTTCTGGAAATGCGTTGATCCCTGTTTATCTTTTAAATTGAAGATTTGGTGCATATCAAAGTAATTTCCCAGGAGTTCTTTAGGTCACCGACATATGTTTTTTCTATCTTTCTTCCGTATTCCATTTTACATTCTGTTTGGCCAAAAATTTCATGTTCAAGTCTTATGAAAATGGAAAATATCGTGTATTTGTATCTTGTTGTGATGACATGTGGATGGTATTTTATTAGGCATTAGAGAGTGTTGATGAAGCCCTTATAAGGCTTGAGGAATTACTTCAAGAGTTGCACGTATCCAGCTCCAGTTCTGGAAAAGAGCATCTAAAAGCTGCTTGCTCTGACCTTGAGAAAATAAGAAAACTAAAAAAAGAGGCTGAATTTCTCGAGGCATCTTTTAGAGCCAAGGCTGATTCGCTTCAGCAGGTATATATGATTATATAATATAGACATATATTACATAACAATAACAATCTACTTTTGTTATTATATTGCCTTGTGATGCAAAACTACACTAGGAAAAATGAAAATTAACATCCTTACAGCTTCTTTACAAAGTAATCTATGCATAGTTGGCTTGACTTACTGAAAATCTGTATGCCTTCTTTTGATTAATAGAGTGCTCCAAAATTTGCAAGCTACAGATTGGTGAAATAATTGTATAAAAAGTACCAGTCAAATATAAGGTGGTCAAATAGATAGTTTTCAACAATTGCAAGACTCAGAACTGCTACTTAATATTAGACTAATAACCTTCACGATCAGGATGGGCCAAACTTGCTTCATCAAATAAGTTTAGTAATTGGGGCGTAACTGGTCCTTTCTTGCATTATTATGTACATGGATATTACTTTTCAGCAGATTGAACTATTTTTCTTTCAGTATTTTCTCTTGAGAAGCCAGATCCACTACTTAAATTCTTACATGTTACTATCTAGTATTAATTATTTTGTGGTAACATTAACTCAATATTATATTCGAATCAAGATTTTAGTGTACTCCATATTTCTTACCACAGACCAATGGCTAAAACCATTTTTTGCAATTTTTTTCTGTATATTCGCTTGTTTGTATCTAGGGAGACGATGATGGTCTTTCAGAGTCTTCTATTAGGAACAAGAGACAATCTGTTGGCAAAAAAACTGATAGGTCTAATATAGACATGGATACATCCAGCAGGTATTATCAATCACCAAAACTAAGAGCACAAAAACTATTGTTCACCCTAATTTTATTAATTTTTTCTTCTTTCTTATGCTCTATAGTAAACCTAATGGCTTATGGAGCTTTTTGATACGTCGTCCAAGCCCAACTCCTGACCTCCAATCAGAAAGTTCCTTCCAAAGTGTATGCCTCAGAATTACATCTATGATGATCTGTTTTAGTTTATTTTTGCATAAAATACCAACATACTTTTTCACTTGTCCCATTTTAGTGGTTGTACTTTTGGTGTACATACAAGTCATTGAAAGATGGCTTTGGGTCCATTTGGGTCATTTTGTAATAAAAAAAGTTGGTTTTAAAAGGGCACCAATTTAATATCAGAATGTTCAGTTATGTGTAATTTTTTTTACATTAAGTTAATTATGGGTTACAGAATGACCAAAATGGGACACAAAAACCATTTCTTTTACTGACTTGGGTACAAAACAAAGACAATGACTAAAACGTGACAATTGAAAAGTATGTTAGGGTTTTATGCAAAATGTCCTTATTTATACTCGTATACATGTTTGTCTTGTGTAGGTCAGTGTCTTTGATCAATAGTAGTTCTCTAAGTTCAGATTTTGTAAAGAAAGCTAAGGATTATTAAATGAGTAATTAATGAAAAGGTCGTTCCTTTGGACAGTTGGTGATATATGCCTATATGTTCTCTAAAGTATCTGTTAGCAATGTCTTCTAATTATTTCTGGGTCTTGTTTATTATTTACCAGGAATATGTGTCTGACGATTTTATATATTGAAACACACAATGTATAAAAGCTGCAGGTTGGTATTAATCATTTTTGTGCAGGATGATGCAGGTGTATTGGAATCAGATGAAATCCAGCGCTTTGCGTTATTAAGAAATGAGCTGATAGAACTTGAAAGGCGAGTTGAAAGAAGTGCAAAATACTCCGAGAGTGAAGAGGTTCTCTTGTTAACTAAAACCTTTCTGTCAGCTATTTCTTATCTTCTACTTCAAGTGCAACCCACCCACTCACACAAAAAATACTAAGAATTCATAAATCCTCCACGAATATGGTCCAAGGGAGGAGGGTGCTTGGAATTTGTTATTGCTAAATCATATGACATAGAGGTGGCAAGACATACGGGTCAGTCGATTTTGGTAACGGATCAAAATGTGTTCATATCAAAATGCAAGACCTTTATATGCATGTCAAAACGGGTTGGCCGACCCAAAATACTTTTTGGTCCCTTTTTAGGTTTTAAGTAGTTACTGTATTTAAAATAATTACAATACTATAGTTTCAATCAAACTCTATTTTGTTTTAGATAAAACTATTAGTTGGTTGTATATATGGCATGTTAGTGACTTTTAACCCTTTGAACCATTTCGAACAATTTTGTTTCTAGTTAGTTTTTTGTATGCAACTGTCTGACCCGTTATCATCTAGTATGGCCATAATTAATATGTTCTCATATTAATAACTAGAAATGGCCACCTTTATTCTGTTAATATGGTTACCGGTCACTGCAAATAAATTGATATGATATGAAGTTTTCATTTTTTATGGATTCTTATTTATTCAATATTTATGATGCTGTCTTTCCTGTTCCCAAATCAGTTGAAGGGTTCTTTTTGTTTTCTACTCTTTTCACAATGATATCAATGTTTTTGTCTCCCTAGTCTCTTCATTATGAATCTGATGGCTATAATTGTATGCTTCCCTGTATTTGTGTATAGGAGGATATCAAAATGGCTGTTATTCCTGCTAATTATTCTAAAGATGCTGAAGGGGTTCAATTGGTTAAGGTGCAGGAGAAAGAGGATATCATTGGAAGGTCTATAAGCAAATTTAAAGGAACAACCACGGTAAATATTTATCCTGACTCTCATAAATTTAATCTTATATGATTATTTGTTGTAGGAGGAAATTTCGACCCGTTTACTTATGTATGGGTCGATTTGGGCTTAATTTTATTTCAACAGGGTCAAATTAAAATATTTAAGGGTTAAATTGTTTGAAAGTTACCCAGTGCCGTGTTATTCAAGTTTTGGATTATTATTGTAATAATATTGGCTTTTCTAATCTTATTGAACACAAATTGACTATTTATATACACAACTAGAAATGGACAAAAATTTTAGCAGGCCAATCAGCCCTGGAATTTATTAATCATTGCTAAAAGTAATCAGTTATTCAGTTTAACATGTTACACAACTCTTCCGACCTGCCTATGTTCCCACTTCTGATTATGCTCCACTTCTTTGCATACAATTTGTTTGATCAATATTACAAAGTGTGACATCCTATTAAAACTGGTGTTGCTTCCTCTTTTAGGTTGATTAAATTTCACTCTTGTTGAAACAACAATAGTGCCCTACATGCGATTATTGTGTTGCCAACCAAGTGAAACATCTTTTAAATAGCAGTTGAAAAACAAAGAATTGTGTTACCATAGAGGTGGCAATTTTGACCCATTTGCATATGTGTGGGTCGATCCAGATCATGAATTATCTCTAATGAGTCAAAAAGGGTTAGGTATGAAAAATAGCTAAAAAGGAAACGGGTTTTGGCATTTTGAAAGATGCCCAATCGCTTAAAGTGTATATTGAATGCAAAAAAGGTATAGAATTTTTGAAATCGTATTTGACACGCTACTCGTTTACGAAAGTCATGATAAAAGGTGTCAGCTCAAGTAACCCCTTTTAACCCATTACCCAACGTCCCAACCCACCTATTTTGCTACCATTAGTATGTACATCTATTTCAACTCTGCAAACATTTAATGTTAAAAAAGTTTCTTGATTACAAATTTACATTTATGTTTCCTTTGTCAACTCTCGAAATGCTTGGTGGCTGATGATTTTGTATCTGCAAGCAGGATGTGTTGCAGGGTACTCAACTTCTAGCCATAGATGTTGCCGCAGCTACAGGATTGCTTAGAAGGATCATTATAGGGGATGAATTGACCGACAAAGAAAAGCAAGCTCTTAAAAGAACTTTAACTGATTTGGCATCAGTAATTCCAATTGGCTTCCTCATGCTGCTACCTGTGAGTTCCAGTATCCTTCTGTTAAAATAGAGGAGGCAGTCTTGACCCACTTACTTTTGGGTCAACCTGGTGTTGGTTTCAGGCCCAAGATCATACTCAAAACTCTTGCATTCATTCATACTTGAAAACTTACATTATATAGAAAATAAACATGCACTCCTAAAAACAAGTGCCACTACTCTACTATCCCTAATACATGCCCGCAACTTGCTAACTACTAAGACTAATTCAAATTAAAAACTTGCTGCATACTCTAAACAAAACATGACTCAAATACTAGACCCGTGACCCGTAACTTGACCCGATCAAGATTAACCCAACATTCACCCCCTTAATCTTGTTTCGGTTCTCGGTTCTCGGTTCATGTTTCTCTTCTTTCTTTCTTGCTTATCTTGCTCTTTCTTTCTTGCTTATCTTGCTCTTTCTTTCTATACCCAGTACTGATTTTCGTGCTAATCTTGTTACTTTCTTGCTTAATTCGAATCTTTCTTGCTTGCTTCATCTTCCTTGCTAACTTGCTTACTTTCTTGCTCGCTTTCTTTCTCTTGCTCTTGCTACTTATTACTTGTTCTTGCTCTTGCTCTTTGCTTTCGTTCTCATCATACTTATAAACATCCAATTCTTATGTAACCATCAGCCTCAAAACCGAATCCGAAATCACCGAACTGTTGTCCCGCTTGCTGCCTTTTTCTTGTAGTTGCTACCATTGTAATCAGTCCTGATTTGGTCACTGTTTCAGCTCCGAAACTAAGGCCAAACACTCACATTTCTTTCTTGATTTCTTGCAAAAATGACAAGGTTGCTTGCCGCCACTTGCTGCGATAAAAAAAAAAATTCTCCAGCATGCTATGGTTCTTGCTTGGTTAATTCATCAACCTCCCTGCTGGCGTAATTAAGTTTTGGTCGCACAAAAATCAGCAGCCTCTTTGGTTGATAAAAAATGATGCGTTTGCTTGCTTGGCCCCTTCGAATTCAATTCCACCGCTAAACCTTCCATGACCTGCTTTCCTTTCTTTCTGCTATTAATAAAAGAACAAATCAGTTTCCATTTGTTTTTACCTTCTTTCTTGATTTCGCGATTGCGGCTATGACTTTTTTGACATGCTTGGTTGGCTGCTTACAATAAATCCCATGCCTTCTTGTGTGATTTCCTGATCAATTGCTATTTTTCCCTTTTTTTTTTCTTCAACAATCACCTGCTTGCTTTTTTTTTTCTCGATCTAACCACAACAGCCATCCCCAAAGTTGCCCTCTTACCTTTGGTTTTACTTTTCACTTCTTTGACTTGCTTGTGCGACTTTTTCTTCTTTAGCCCTACAGCCAAGGGCTGCTTCTCCTCCCAAAACCGACTCTCAAAACGACACTCTTTTCTTAACCTTGCGCTGTGATACCAAATGTTGGTTTCAGGCCCAAGATCATACTCAAAACTCTTGCATTCATTCATACTTGAAAACTTACATTATATAGAAAATAAACATGCACTCCTAAAAACAAGTGCCACTACTCCACTATCTCTAATACATGCCACTACTTGCTAACTACTAAGACTAATTCAAATTAAAAACTTGCTGCATACTCTAAACAAAACATGACTCAAATACTAGACCCGTGACCCGTAACTTGACCCGATCAAGATTAACCCAACACCTGGCTCAGTCCATTTCAACCAGTACAAAAAGTTACATGTTTCGACCCAGCCTGTTTTGACCTGTTGCTTACCCTAACCTCTCCATTTTCCACCAATCTTTTTCTAATATTCCCCTGCATATAATGTGTCATGTAGGTCACTGCAGTTGGGCATGCGGCAATGTTGGCTGCTATTCAGCGATATGTTCCATCACTGGTGATTGCTTCATATCTGGCTTAAATTTCCTTTTACTTTTCTTGCACAAAAGAGTTATATTTTTATAATCTCATTTGCTTTTTTTAAAGATTCCATCCACCTATGGACCTGAAAGACTGGACCTATTAAGGCAGCTTGAAAAGGTCAAAGAAATGGAGACCACAGAACCGAACCCCCCAGAGTCAGCTGATTGAACATAGCCTGAAGAAATCTCTAACAATCCCACTACTGATTATATTCATACATGGAAAAATTTCAAGTACTTCATTTTTTATCTGATCCAGATTCTGAATCCGTTGGATACCTGGATATCAGGTGAGCATAACCTTCATTTGTAGAGTTAGAGGTGGCAATTTCTAGCTGTTTCTTTTTAGTGGACCTATCTGTTTATGTTTTTATCACAAGACGGTTCAAGGGGGCTAAGCTAAATAATTTGATAAGAAGAAAACATGTCAAATAGGATGAATGGACAAATGGATCGAAAGTCATCCAAAGTGTATCCAGATGCATAAAGCCTTAGAATTAAAAAGTTGGATAATATGTGTTTGTGGGTTGATCGAACCTAATCCAACTCGTTTTGACCTGCATTTTAAATTACCATTTTGAAAATTTTTATATGATCTTGGATATTGAATGTTATGGATGCGTACATGATTATATCTCCATTGACCGAGTATATATACACTCGGATGATTATAAAACTATTTTTTTTGTGCAGTTCGGTTATGTTCTGCAACATATGCATATGGTTCAGCTTTCGGGTTTGTTGCAGTCGTTCTAGTGGTCCCGTAGTTGGCTACAACAATGTTATGTACATGTATCTTTATATGAAATGGTGACTTGTAATGCATTTGTTAATAGCTACTCAAGCAAATATTTTAAATTTCTGTTGAAAAAGATTAAAGGTTATTATGCAACGGCTCTTTTTCATACCATTGCCAACGTTAAATTAGTGTGGTCAGGGCCGACAGGGAGGGGATGGTGTTTCTGATCTAGCAGGATGAGCCGTTTCCTCCATCGAATTACATTCCTTATAGCCTTGTCATACTAACAACAAGATCTAAAGCGTAGCTTTTGTTTAACATGTGGCTTTCAAAGGGTTATGCTAGGAAACCGGTATAAATAAGGTTTGAATATGAGATCTTTAGCTAAGGGGAAATCGAACGATTTCTTACTAAAATCGATAACAAGATCGGAAAGACGAAAGAGAACACTCTATCCGACATCAACATTAAATTGTAAAGATAGGACTAGTACATATTTTCATCTGCATAAATGAAATGTTTTTGAAAATGTGGCGCATCATAAATATAAGGTATAATGTACGAGTCATTTGTCATAGCACCATTCTAATTTATTTGGCCATTCAACGTACTAATCCATGTCGTTTTTTGAATTTTTTAATTAAACAATGGTGCTTCGTTTTGATTACTTAGTACGACAAAGAAAAGTAGTTAAAACTATCATTATGAATATGATCATAGAGTGATGGCACAGTAACCGTTTACAGGGGTCGTAACCTCTCATAAAACGACATGACAATTAGTAGGTATAACCACCATAACCGTTGACGGGTGCATTGGTATAAACAACATCAGTAGCATTTTGTTGCTGAACATTTTGCTACAAATACGTTTTGCTACCAAAGACCAAGTTGCTATTGATAAATGGTTTTGGTACCGATCATCAAATGATGACTAACGTTGCTATCGAAGTTCCAATTGATGTCGACCAACTTTTGCTACTGATCTTAAGTAATTGTCAAAGATCAAATTAAATCAACTTTTATCAACTTTGTCATCTTGACCCCCGCGATCTAGGGCGCTGTCTTTATGCCCGGTGGTCAAGTGGTTTCTTAATACTTGAATCATAACATTCTCTAAACAAGTGTGTTCATTACACTTCTCCACATGTTTGATGTTTGATTATGATCTCATATATGGTTTTGAAGTAAACTCAATTACCTAAAGTAACTTGATAACACTAAAATCTAAAACTGCAAACGAATCGATTGTTTAGTGAGTTGTTCGTGAACCGTTCGACGAAGAGTTTGCTTATATTCAAACGTAAACAAGGAATTTTGTTCGATCAAATAATTAAAAAAACACGGACATAGATTATGTTCATTTAGTACGTTTGTTTATGTTTATTCATTAATGTGTGTTTATGTTCGTTCATTTTAGTTTGTCTACTTTCGCTCATGATTATAAATATGATTATTATGTCAAGTGTTTATTAGTTTTATATTTATTTCAGGTGATTATGTTTAAGTTTGAGATAAAAATGTTGATTTTTATTCTCTAAAATAGTATATGATTGTTTTGTGTTCGCTTGTGTTAAATTATATGTTCAAACTTCAAACCACCACATTCAAGCACTAAACTAATAGTGCCCCCACCCTTTTTATGTCTAGTGCCGGATATGACACCAATTTGCTAAATAGCTTTAATGTGTTTTGAATGCAGATTACCATTATAACTGATACATAACGAGGCTGCTATCTTTTAATATCTATACTATATTATAATGCACGAAGTAAGGATTCCGGTCAAAGTTAAGAGATTTGTAAATTTTAAGCACAAGGTACAACCCAAAAAATCAATTTAACAAGGGTAATTATGTCTTTCTAACGCTACTAAAAAAGTGGAACTTTAAACTTATTTACACTTAGACCCTTGTATCTTTAATTATATATAATTTTTTCCATGTTTGTTACAATATGTTTAAAAGAAGAAATTAAGTTTTTTAAATATAAAACTAACCAGAGACGAGTACCATAATGAAAAGTGTCGCACGCGCCGCATCGTGCGGGCACGTTACTAGTTCTTGTTATATGTTTAAAATAAATTAAGAATTAGTGATGGATACTCATTTTCTACATACCATGCCTTAAATAGCCACCCGGAGCAGAAAACCCAATCCTACGTCAACAAAACTTTTTTTTTATATTTAATCTCATGCGTAGTCATGTTTATTGATCATACACGTTTGAAAATTCCACACACGAGTGGTGCTTTGCGTATCACATGATTTACAACCCGATCTTATGTGTTATCACCTTGCTATACGAGACAAGGCAGATACACGAACATTATACGCAAACGTTATTTCACGTAATTCGTGACTATAGGTCGTGGGTTCGAATGTCGCACAGGGTAAAAATAGTTTGAGTGTCAATTCTAGGTTTTCTCGTGAGGAGATTAAGGATGCGTTCCCGATCAAAAAACAAATAAATAAATCTGATTAAGATATCGTATATTCTCCGAGACAGCGTCGTATAATCGCGACTGCGAAAACGTGTTGTTTTATCATCTTCTCTTCTGTATAAGCCGTAGGCATAATTATAGTCTCCATTATGTGCTCATCTTTTTTCAACTTTATTCCCTACTCACCGCTTTCCCCTTTCTATCAAATCGATTATCTTCATAGTTTCCTATAATCAATCGATGACGCTTGGCTCAGGAGGATCGAGTGTCGTGGGTAAGTTCTAATTTACTTACCTTTAATCTCACTTTCGATTTGTTGGTGTTTCCCCAAATTTTGCTCATTCTATCCTTTAATTTCATCGGTATGATACCAACATCTTTGAATGTTATATCGAGCATGCAAATTGATTCTTTAATTGTGTTTTTTAATCGGGTTTATGAGGTGTTGGATTGTACCCAGATAACTCAAGGTCAATTAGGTTTAATTTATGTTCTTTTGATGGGTCATGTATAGGTTTGTGATGTTTTAGGTGTTTATCATTCATTGAAGTTGATTCTGCGAGTTGATTATGGGGAATGTTGATTTATCCCCTGCAGAACATGTGTTAATCCTGATTGAAGTTAATGAATTTCTGATTCGAGTTTGATGATAAGTATGGTATAATGCAATTTGAATCAATCGAAATGGTTGAAATCCGTTGAACTTACCCTAAGTTTATCTTGATTATCAATATCGATTGAAGGCTGATTGTTTGATATAATTGTTTCTAGTTTGTTATCTGTTTTTGAATTGTTGTTCATACTGGTATAAGATGAAATTTTGTATGTTCTTGATGATTAGAACTGTTTCTTTGATTTTGGATGATTGTATGATGAATTGGACATGAAAACGTGAAAACGTGAAAGCTTTTGCATCAATTGCGCTTGTAAAGATTTGGTTTTTAAGTGTTTAAAGTTTTCTGCAGTGCCCAGAAATTTCAGATTGTTTGATATAATTGTTTCTAGTTTGTTATCTGTTTTTGAATTGTTGTTCATACTGGTATAAGATGAAATTTTGTATGTTCTTGATGATTAGAACTGTTTCTTTGATTTTGGATGATTGTATGATGAATTGGACATGAAAACGTGAAAACGTGAAAGCTTTTGCATCAATTGCGCGTGTAAAGATTTGGTTTTTAAGTGTTTAAAGTTTTCTGCAGTGCCCAGAAATTTCAGATTGCTTGAGGAGCTTGAGCGTGGAGAAAAGGGTATCGGTGATGGCACTGTGAGTTATGGAATGGATGATGGTGATGACATTTACATGCGATCTTGGACCGGAACCATCATCGGCCCTCACAATGTATGACTTCTAATAGTTCAAGGACCAAGAACCGAACCCAATATAACCAACTGTCTAACTGGTACCTGTTCAGTTTGGTTAGGTTTGGTTTGGTTTTGTTGGTCTTGACTGATTATTGCTCACCCTTATTCTTGTTGTTTATAGTGTATATCTTATCCATTATAGGATAAATGTGTAATACTATTTTTTGTGGGTTCTTTATAGTCTGTACATGAAGGCCGCATCTACCAGTTGAAGCTATTTTGTGACAAGGATTACCCAGAAAAGCCTCCAACTGTTCGTTTCCATTCTCGGGTCAACATGACTTGCGTCAACCATGAAACTGGAGTGGTAAAAATCTGTTACTATTTGTATCAATTATCTTGCATCATAACTTTCAATAATCATGTCTTTATGATATTAGTTTGCTTAAATGTTTGAATCTGGATATGTTGTTACCTACTTATCATAGCTTGTATGATTTGAAACTGATTATCTGATTATTGCGACACATTGACACTAGAATTGAATTTTATGTTAGGATAAACAGATTCTGCTTCTGTTTATATGATTATCTAGGAATCAAATGATTTGTTTCATACTAGCTGCAATATTATCAATGGGTATGAAAATGAAACAAACATAAAATGGTTTTTAATATTCAAGAACTTCTATCTAACCAGTTTTACAGCTATTTCTGTAAAAATAGGTTGGTAAATACGGCAATAAATTGGTTAACCAAAGGATAATCTTACAAAAATTAACTATTTTATGCTTGTTAACTATACTATAGCCTTATGGTTATGGCTAACATTCTCACATAATTACTCCTATGTTTAAGTGAGTTTAACCTAGTTTGAGAAACTAACAGGATGTATCTTATGTTTTCTCAATAATGTATCTTTTGGTTATTTAATTTTTATGTGAGAATTGCTTAAACATCAATGTTTGTCACACACTCTAAGCAAGATCTCTTACGACCTGTTTTGCTACAACTGATTATCTGATTCTGCATATTCAAAACAGAAATAAATTAAAAAACGGACATTCAAACATGCCCTCTAACTTAGATTTGAGATTCCAAGAATGGTTGTTATTACACAAAGAGTTCATTTTTCGGCAAAAAATGATTGCATTTTTTATTCACAGGTGGAACCCAAGAAGTTTGGGATGCTGGGCAACTGGCAAAGAGAGTACACAATGGAAGACATACTGGTTCGGTTGAAGAAAGAGATGGCATCCCCACATAATCGCAAGCTTGTCCAACCCCCGGAAGGTACTTGTTTCTAGGTGGTGGTGAAGGGGTCATCATGAATGTTGTGATAGTTTGATTGAATCAAATGGATATAATGGTTTCTGGATGACTTTTAAAAAAAGCCATGTAATGGCAACAATGTGGACTCTTGGTCTTGTTTGATCAACAGGATTCATGTTCTTTCAAGTGTTTAATATATGTATTGTTTTGCAAGATCTGTGTTTGATTTGTGTGACTTTGAGGAATTGATTATGTTGTATGAGTTTGTGGCCTGGCTATGTCATTTTATAACCATGGATGGTTGAGGTGCTAAATTTGGTTGGGTGTAACTAAGGGGTTTTTGTAAATCGTTTATAACAAGATCGAATCGAAGTAAGTTGGTCAGTTTGGTCGGTCTGAGATGTATGCAGTTCTCTGTTCACGGTTTAAAAAGCAAGATCTACAGCTTTGTTTCATGGATTGGAACTTGGAACCAGTTATGTAAGCTAATTACATCATAGTGGCTAATTACATCAGCATATATATGATATTTTCGGATCTTTATCATATTTACCTTTAATTGAAACTATGATTTTGAGAAGGTAATGAAAAACCGGTTCAATACGGGCGCAAAAGGTGACTCAAATGAAACTGGATAAGCTGACAAAGTGTAAAGTGTAAACCACTTGATCTAACTTGACGGGAACTATCTAAGTTGACTCTTAATAAACTGTATAAACCAACTAACTCATTGTCAGCTTTCATAAGCATTTGAAATTCATTAAATGTCTGCATCGAAAATTTTCTTCAAACCGACTAAGTTAAATACATCTTAATCTTTTGAACAGAAAAACTTCAATTTAAAGCATCAGCAGACTTAAGCCCCGCTCCACTTTTCTCTACTCCTCTTTCAGACTAAAAAACATCTTAGTTGACTAACACATGTTCGGCTTTTACTCTAATCATTTATTATGTCTTAGAAACTCAATAAACCAAAAAAACCACTTTAAATTCCTCATAACTATATAGACCTTTTAAAGAAACTATACATCAACTTTCTTTATATAAGTTAAAAGTAGTTCAATATGTTAGGTAAAAAAACATCTTGAGATATTGATAACATCACACTAGACGAGGTTTTGTCGAATCCATTGACCACATTCATGATAATGTTTTGTTTATTCATGAAAAAAGAAACGCTCCATACCATTTTAGGAAACACATGACTAGACCTTGAACGCACGTGCATTTCACATGGCACGATTATTACGAAGGTACAAAGGAAGAAACCTTAGATTCAAAACGTATTTATTAGTCTTTTAATGCTTCAACCAATAGGTATATTACTTTATTTCACGTCTTACTAATACATGATTATTAATTTATTATGGAAAAAAGTTATCAAGCACACGAAAAAGTAATAGGGTGAGGTCATTCTATAAAATGTATTTTTGCTACAAAGTGTGAGAAGACACAATGAGACTAAAAAAGTCACAAAAAAATTATATCTCATAATTTAAATCAAATTTCAAAAAAGTACTTCGGAGTCTCTGTTCCTCTCGTTGTAATTTTTTAGAAAATAAATAAAAATAATAAAATAAAATTTCATTGTGTCTTTATGACACAATGACGTCATTGTGTCTTTCATAAATGACACAACAAAAAAACGTTAATTTTTTTATTTTTTATTTTTCGTTTATTTTTTTTCTTAGTGAGGACTGCTAGGAGAACAAAAGCTCGAAATTACTTTTTTGAAATTCGATTTAGATTGTAAGATATAATTTTTTGTGACTTTTTTTGACTCATTGTTTCTTCTCATATTTTATAGCAAAAATACACTTTGTATTTAAACCTCTTTCAAAATAATATATCTTGTAAACATTAATCAATGAACGTGTAATTTAATTTATTTGGCTCAGCTTATGGGAATAACATCATGTACGCCTTTTATTCTTTCATTGGTTGATCTAATCCGACGGCATTATAAGGCGAATACGGCTAAATTATATCCATGTGTGTTATACTACATAATGGTACAAGATTACGCAGAGTCATGCGTTATTATTATATTATACATATGTTATAAAAACATATACATGCAATGTGTAATTATATCATGTGTCGTACGTCACAGATGTTTTTTTTTTTTTAAATATTTTGTACGTTGTGTATAATATAAATCTGGAATAATGAAGATGTTAGAGGGAGGTGTGCATACGAGTTCATGATTACAATGGAAGATGTGAACAGTTTGACGACTATGATTAATCATCCATATCTCCACACGTAGCCCCATTGACAGAGGCTTAATTTAATTATCACATTTACTTCATTCACAACTAGCCATACTATATTGATTAATTCATAGCATAAATTAACGCATATTGTCTTGCCTATTATACTATACGTTACTCTAATTTGCTATAGACGAGCTAGGCTTAAACCTTTGATTTTAAGGAAAACTTTACTACTCTAACTCTCAAACAGCTTTAACTATTCCCCCAATCAGTGTTATAAGACTCGGTTTAGATGGCTGAGTACTCGACCAACTCGGATTTTCGTCGTTTTTCATTGTTTTCACTGATTTTTGTTGTTGTTTATGGATATACCTTGGAAGAGAAGAGTTAAATGATTAGTACATTTTATAATATTCAAAAAATAATATTACTTTTTGAAATACTTTAACATATGAACATATATCCTTTTGATTTACATTTATATTAACGTATGTTTTATAAACATTAGTAAGCTTATAATATTTGACATATTTATAATTTCTGAAAATTAATTTCATTATTTTACCAAGTATGAGTATTCTCCACCAGTACCGTGTACTTGCAACTCCCCGATTGACCGACCTGACAGGATCTAACGATTTCTGCAACCATTCCACCAATCATTAACAATATGATAAATGAGTTAATTTACAACTATGTAAATCTTATTTACAACTTTGGTGAATTTAGATTTGTGACACATGAGAAATGTTACCGATAATACGATAAACTCATACGAACGTAATTACCAATATTATGGTAACTAATGTGATAAGATAATGCAAGCGACAATTGTACTTTAAGAAAGGTTTAATGTGTAATGTTTAATCTATAAGTTATGAAGTTTCTCATATGTATATTCAGGAATATTCCACCCGATAATAACAAAGAATTTTCAAAATTCCACTGAAGTCACTCGTAACTTTCCATATCATTATTCCATTAAAGTCATACACTCATACTTTTAATAAATTGAAAATCTATAGAAAAAACTCACAAAAATGAAGCAATAACAGAAACTTGAGTGATTTAATAGTTAAAAAAGTATAACTGCCTCTGCTATGATATTACTTAAACTTTGTTATTAGTTTATGAATTTTTAGACATTTTTTTACCACATATATACATGTTTTTTCTTTCACTCGCATCTATATAAACATTTATTTATTATAATAATACACATAAGGAATTAATGCCTGTATATAAACAACTGGTTCGTTTCAATACACATAAGAATATAAATGCACCTACCGCAAATTAAAGCAAGTGTTCAGTGACAACTTAATTTAATGTTAGAAATTTAAGTGCATCATCAATTTCATTTGATGCGGTACAATCAACATGAAAGAACCTCACATTAATAAAACAGCTTGATTGTTGTTCAACAAAATAAAATAAAATAAAAATAAAACACTTCAATACCTAATATTATAAAATCAATAAAATATATGATAAAATCTATGAAAAAAACCCAAGGCTTTATAGTCTAGTTGTATGATGTTTTCCTCACGAAATTGTTGTAAGTTCAAATTTCATGTTAGGTATGTGGTATTTAGATGTAAAAAAAAATTATTGCTCAAAAAATCTATACCTTTGGATATATATTGTTTTTAGCTGATTATGTATTTATATAAAAATAACAAGTTTACCTGACCTGTTGACCAGCATGCTTTAGACAGCCCCAACTCAAGACGCAATAGTCAATATGGATAACGCATTAACAAGCTAGATTGCCTGAAGTGTGGTTCGAACTATTATCTCTTCTTCACTTTTGTATAACACTATATAACCTAGGTCTAACCAAATATTTAGATATATATTTATGTTTATATCTTTGAATTCTATGAATACAGAATTATTTAGTTTTGTCATTAAACTTGCATTAAACCACACTGAGTTGCACTTGTTTATATATTGTAAAACTTTCAAATCCCAATGGTCTTTCCCACTTAAAGACAACTACTGCCTCTCCAAACCCTATGTTGTGAATCTTTGACGTTTGACCAACACACACACACCCCACTCATTTTCTTTTCTTTTACAGAAATAACATTGAAGATATAAAAACTTGTTTGTTTGTTTGATTGTCTGTCATCCAATGTTTGTGATTATTAAACCAAATGTATTGGGGTTTATGAGAATAGAAATGGAATAATAAAGGGATAAGTAGAAGTCCTACGGTAAAAGTGATTAGGTCATGTGAAGCCTTGCAAGAAAGTTTCAGATATTATCTATGTCTCCGCACAAGTGTAGTTAGATATAAATATTTGTTTGTAGGTTTCGTGTTAGGGTATATTTAAGTGGGTGATGGTAGCGGTACGTAATTGAATTTTTTTAATAAAGGTCTCTGGTTAAAATCAACTTTAGTTAGCTTTTTATCCTTAACCTCTTTGAAGGGTCATTGCACAAAATAGGTTGCGTTTTACATTTGTGCTTGTTAAGGGTGTAACCAAAGGTCTTTGCCCAACAAAGTTATAAGCCCAAACTCATTTCAAGCACTATATAGTATAAATTAGTTTTTTTCTTTTTTTAACAGCAAATTACCATACTTTTTAATTACATCAAATTAAACTATATAATATTTGAGATAGAACTCAAGAGCTTTCATCTAAAAGACAAAACATCTTTCAAGTGAAGCAGCCCACATTAGCGTATAAATTAGCTAAGTTCAAATCATGAGTAATTTAAAACCAAAACTCTGGTTTTAAATTAACTTATTTATTGTTTATATTCCTAATCCATATATATTTAATTTTCATATAAATTTGTAAATATAAATTAAAACATAATACATATTATTTAGTTATTTTATCAAAGTTATATATGTATAGAATATTTGTTTATTAACTGTATAGTATATCATATAAATATTATTATATTATATAAATAAAAATAATAGATTTAGCTTAACAAATCCTCTTTAAAACACAAACTAGTAACTCTAACTCATTTATTAAGTGAGCTCTAAGTCAATTTTTTTGTTGCCAACACAACATTTACATCCCTAATTTCAATCAATATCTTATGATCAATCCATTAAATAACAGACACAAATCGTTCATGTTCTTGTGCGTGTTAATTTCACATAAAAATATTAATCACGTTAACAATTAAAATTACATAAACTAAACATCATTTCCTAATACAAATACAAACTAAAACATCACAATATCATACATGATGTTATTAGCACTTGAAAACAAACATATCCTACAACTTCCCTACAAACTATCACACTACAAATCACAACAACACACACACTATGTAATATATATCCCATATATTCTTTTCAAGTGCTAATAACATCATCACACCTAAATAACCAAATCCAAACCCAAATTTCACCACGTAACCTCTTAAGCGTCACATGTCCAACAAAAGCTACAATTCAACAGATATATATCGACACCGTCACCGACTTCTGGTAACAGGTTCTCACGAACACGAAAACAAATCAAAGCGAACACGGATTGATATATATTATATGATATATCATATATGATCATTGATCTCCATGCATGAGTTTAGAAGCCAACACATTGTTCCAAATGTCAGTGAAAGCTCTAATGATGACTCCATGATAATAAGGTGAATTCAGCTGCAGAAAACAGTTCAAAAGCTCTCTGAGATCATTTTTTCCATAAATCTGTTTCTCCATGATCATCTGCAACATTGAGTCTCTGAAATCGACAAAAGGGTCGTCGGAATCTTTCTCAACCGCCAGGCTGTTGCCGCCGATCCGACCGAAACCTTGTACGGCCCGCAGGCTTCTGACGTCAGAGTCGTCGGCGGTGGAGTCCGGTGAGAATGTGGTGGTGGTGGAGGGGGTGGTGGTCCATGATGTGGTGGCGGAGTGGTGGTGGTGGTGGCTACGGCGGCGGCGGTGGTGGTGGTTGTCGGAGGTGTAGTGGTTGTAGTTGGTGGGTTTTAGGTGGAAGAGTTTGGAGAGTTTGAGTCTCCGGCAGCCGCAGCCGGCGGTGACGGCGGTGGTGTTGACGGTGGGCATGGTGGTGGTGGTGGAGGTTGAAGGAAGTTGACTTGTTTTGATATACGATGGTAAAATGTTTTATATAAAGGAATGAGTACGGGCTAGCGTCACGGTACCTTTGGTTACGGTTACGTGACAGTCCAATCACCAACATGGACAGATTCTACCAAAAAAATGAAGATACGAATATATTATTTAAAAAGTTTATTTAGCAAATCGCAACCGAGGTGATTAGTAGATTAAGTATAAAATTAATTTTAAAAAGTTTGAAAATATTAATTTCAGTCCAAAAATTGTTATTATTTTTTTCAATTTCAATCCAATGTTTTATTATTTTGAATTTAAGTTGAAACAACTGATAAAACTTTTGGACCGGAACGGAACCGATTTATGAAACTTTTATTTGTAAATTAATGTTTTTAATCTTTTCGAGAAAAATAGTTATTTTTGTCTAGCCTCAGAAAGCAAAAACGAATTTAACTCTTTAGTGTATGTTTATTACTTAAAGTCGATCGTAGTCAATGCAAACCAAATCAATTGTTTTTAGAGACAATCATATGGCCTTTTGATGTGGAGGTGATGAATTCGAGTCTTACTTGATGTAATATGTTTCAGGTGTGCTAGATGTTTTACCTTAGTGAGACTTAGGCGATGGGTTTCCACTGGAATAGTGGACGGGCGAGTCATCAGCGCTGTCTATTTTCGCAAATCATGAGTTTCTCGTAGAATGGGTTTACCAAGATGGCCCGAGTTTATAGTATTAATTAGCCGTTAGAAAAACTTAAAGTTGATTGTTTGCAAGTTTATATTTGCATTTTATATCTTTTGAATGTGAAACACACACTCATGTCTCCATACACCTGGTTAATCATAAATACAAACTATTTACAAGAAACGTCATTAAACATATCAGATATCATTAGGTTACACCATTAGCATTTTGAGTTCTATATAAAGATTAATAAGTAATTATGTATGAGACTTTAAAGAATCAACTTTTGGAAAGAATAACGTAAAAACAAAATGTACTTTTTGGGTATTTTGAAAGTAATGGTATGTATTAATGTTTTTTAATTAGTAAATTAAAGTATACTCTATCTTAAATAATAAAATAAACAAAAGACAGCTTTACTTTACAGGTTTCAGTCGAGTGATATTTAACTTCGTCTAACTTGGAAAACTAACCAAGCCCCCACCTGTGAAAGTAATTTTTCACTTTTTAAGTTTTTCTTTTATTTTTGAACTATATAATATTTTGAGAGATATTCCAGAAAAAAATAAATATATCTTAAATATTCAAATTTTGTATGAGAACGTGATTTGAGTACGAAATAATTACGCATTTAAAAGTTTAAATGATTATGATGGCCAGATAAATATAGAGAACAAATAACCTTGTAAGGAAATATTTTTGACCCGAAAGGTTTAATTGATACTTTAATTTCGAATTTATTTATTTATAGAAACTGAATAAAATAAAATAAACAAATGAAATAAAATAATATTAAGGTATAATTGGAAGAGTTTGGAAGCTGGCATGACAGTAAGGGGTTATTAAAAAAATATTGCATTCATTTTATAAAAAACTGTGATAAATAAATTGTTAAAAAAAACCCATATAACCCGCCGGGTTTAACTCCAATGGATCCGAGATGACCAGATCCCACTGGATAACATCAATTTCTGAAAATCTTTTTAATTTTTTACTTTAAATAAATTAGCCGTTTGTGGATTTCATATTGTTAAAACACTCAAAACTATGTTATATTATTTGTTAAATATGAGATATTATATTATTATTTGAATAAAAGAATGATAATGTTTGAAACTTGGCAAATAATTTGATTTTTAATATCTTTAGAGTTTATTATCATATCTACTCAAAATAATATTAAAAAAAGCCAATGTTTAGCAACAGGGACCTAAACCAAAAATCCATAATTAAGTTGATAGAAATCCAAACACTAAAACTTACGACTAATCCAGTGAGATAAATTTCTAGTCGCCATCGTTCACAATAGCCAACACAACACAACCTATTGTAGTACCAAAGGCATCATGACTTGTACCCACTATTAGAGATTTAGAACCCATAGACAAAATCTGAGGCCACTAAATGAAATTAAAGGCTATACGAAAGACATGACAAACATTTCATCCACCTGCAAACTACTGTAGGAAAATGATCATCATGACCCTCTTCAGAAATTGTGTAAATATGCAATAACTCTCGACATTTAAAGATTGTTCAGACTCAACACTTATAACAATCGCCATTCAATAATCATATCTTCCAAACTTTAACTCAATAAAAACAACACTCTCGACCCCACAAAAACGATCACAATTCAACTATTCCCCACTAATAATACAAGTTCATGTTATGTTTTGAAATTCAACATTACTTCAACCGCGTTTTACGCGATCTCAAGGATGAATGTGACATTTGTCAACGACATAGATCTGCCAATCCCTAAACAACTGTGGATTCTACGCTCGTCCCTTAGAATCTTATTATACTAAGTTGCGTATGCTAACAACCAATTGTCTAATTCTGATTATTTCATATCACATACTTTCGAAGCGTATTGCTTAGCACACCCTCATGTCACACGTCTAAAACAAAGATTCATACTTTGACAATCCACGTTTGTTGAAAGGTACACCTTTTTATGCACACGGTACAACTGCTCAAGCAAAATTCAACCGTTTCCCAGTTAATGATGGAAATGGGATTTCCATGATACCTATCAAGGATGCATAAATGGACATAATTATAGTAGGGCTGGATTTTATAGATGATAGGGTACACACTTAGCATTGATTTACAATTAATAAGGAACTTACACACACGTTTGATCACAAGGTTCATGTGAGCTAAGCCTATTGGTCCTACAAAGATTGAAACATGATCCCATCAAACTATGGTTTTGTTGATCAAGGTTGCAACATGACGAGCCACCCAAACCGAACCAGCCACGGTGCAGCAGAAAGAATGGGTGTGACCCTCTCTTTCGACTTCAACGACAGCATCCGGCACCTGCTTCACCACCTAGAACAATTTTATTAGAAAAATAAGAATCTTTTCATGAAAATAAACAAGTTTTGATGCATGAAGTACAAGTCACTATAACATGGGTTATGCCATTACGGTTGTTCTTGCAAAGGTATAAACTTTAATAGATGATATTATAAAAAACTAATATACTTTCTTATTTTCCATGAAAAAAGTCTCAACATAATTTAAAAATCGTAAAGAAAAAAAAACACACGAAAATGTCATTAACTAAATTTCGTTATTGAAGTCCTTAAAATTGTATAAAATAATGCAAAATTTTTTTAAATAATGACTTTTCTGATAAGTGACATTCAAAATTTTTATGAAAGAAATTCATTATGTACATTTTAAACAAGTTTAGGGACTATAATATAAAGAAATTATTTTGTGACACTTTCCGTGTGTCTTTTATAGGTTGAGGGACTTTTCATGAAAAACAAAAATTACTGGTTTTTATTACATTAACCCCAAAAATTATACTAAGGTAAGAAACTATATGATTCCTGTTGTTTAGTTTTGAAATAACCACACAACATTGCTTCAAGTTTAACAGTTATACGAAACATCCTTAAGGTACATTCTGATGGTAAGATGTCTCTCTCTTTTTTATCCAAAAAGTTGAGAATTCAAATTTTGTAAAATGCATATTTAAGTGGTTAATACGAGTAGATTATAAGCTGCTCCAAAAGAATAGTTATACGAAACATAAATAATTTGAAAGTTTGTTAACTTTTTAGGAGATAATTTTGTTACATTTTTATGCAATTAGCCTGTGCAAATATCTTGAAAAAGAAAACACACTGTTGAAAGAAAGTATGCATGCCAATGGCATCAATGGTTTACCTCATCATGCATGTACAATGGGGCCCAATGATCATCATCACTATACAAGAATGCAATCCTATTTCTCTTTTTCCTCATGAATTCCCAATCTGGTACCTTTACAAGCTATAAGAAAAAGATTATGTTAAGCAAACAAGAATATAAAGTTTTTTTGTACTTTTCTTTAGCGTAATTACAAGAAAATCAAGAGAATAATAAATTTTGGAATATATTTATACGTTAGTATTCATGTTAGAAACGTTTTCACCTCTACAGCAATGATATAAGGGAAATTATTACAGGCATCCACTTTATGTTCATGTGCCATAAGAAACGCCTTGGAATATACATTTGAACCATTTTTGACCTTTTTAGCTCTTACTTGATTGTCAAGCATCTACTTTCTTTTTTGTCAATCCAAATTTTCAAGTATCTACTTTATACCACTTTATTTTCTTAAATTGGGAAAGGTTTGTACATTTCAAGAAATTTCTAATGATACAACTATATGTTATATAAAGTGGACACATGAAATGTTCGCGTATTTCAGGGCTATAATTTGGTCTAACATGGACACTATGTATAAATATACACAAAAATTAATCATTCTCCTGGTAGTTTCTAATTTTAAACTTTAAAAAGAATATATTTATATAGTTGGTTGCTATTTTTTTTGGAGGGGGAGAGGGGGGTTTGAGATTATATACCTCTTCAAATTCAGTCATAGCCATATAAAGCACACTGCGCATTGTATGATACTGAAACAAGATAAACAATAATTAACGTAAGAACAATTAATTATACTTACATTTAGAAATATGTATTAATTAACATTCCAATTTATGGATATAAACTTTTAGAATGAAGTTAGAAAGGACCAAAAGACCACTTGAACAAGAAGAAAATAGGTCCCATCCCAACTGACACAATAATACTCAAATTGTATGCGTAGTTATACTTGTTTGAAGATGATAAATGACCAACACTAAATATATAAAGTGATATCACATACTTATTATAGTTGTTGAAACAAGTTTCAAATTCTGATTATCAATAACTAATACCAACTTTAAATTTTTACAGTAATTTAATTTACCTTAAGAACACTTGTACAAAGAGCATCAATAGCAGTAGCCGACCATGACTTCCCTAATGATATTTTTGCTATAAATCTTGATGCCGAAAGTGGTAGGAATCCCAACAATGCAACTGTAGCACTGATCAGATTAGATTGAAGCCGGGACCTGATATTAACAATTTTTTTTAATAATTATCAGATTGTTACAACTTCAAATAATCATTATAGTTAGTTAGTTGATCCTTATTATGTATAATCACATAATCACTTTCAACAAGCACTTGAAGAGTGGAAGAAACATCACTAAATAAAAGATCATCAAGAGAATTATAGAATGTTTTCAAGATATTTAAAAGATAAGATTATTATTTTTAGCAGCCGGGATATAAACTGTTATTTAGTAATGTTAATGATGATGGTGACAATTGGTTTTACCTTGAAATTTTCTTTATAAAATACTGTTGCTGAGATTTTGGATCCACAGCAAGAAATGGATAGAGGGCGATAAAATATGCAACCTGTTGTATAAGACCAAAGCATCAGAAGAGAATTACCATATCATTCAATTTTACAGGTGACAAGATTAGCGAGTTGGGTAATGGATTCAGTTAAACGGGCCATTGTAGTATGAGTCGAAGCGTCTTAGTTGGACTGGGTTGGCTCAAAAACACTTTTTTGATTACTTTTTAAATATATTAACAAATAATAACATTGTTAATCATACACAAAGGAAAATTTATTACAATAATAGTACAAATCTTTGAATAAAATGACTTGGGAGGTCATATACATTGACAATAAACCTTGGGGCGATATTCAACCCATTTCATCCGTTCGATCCATTTAATCCACAGAAATAAAACATAACTCAAATTGAACCATTTATAAGTAAATAACAATTTCTTAAGTTATCACCTTTTCAGGATTTCGTTTAAATATTTCCAAACACATAAATGACCCAATTGAGTGCCCCACCTGTAGAGAAGACAAGATGAACCTTAGGTAGTTGATGCAATAAGTGAGTTCATTTACAGTTTAATGAAAGAAAAGTAATGAAAAAAGCCATATCATTTTTTATAGATTATAAAATAGTTTTAATGTATTATATCGCACTTCACCATTTTATGTTAGCTTTCAGGATCGGAGAAAGAACAAAACTCGATGTAAGAAGCAATAAAACACACCAAAACAAGAGGGACTTCAAGAGCTTGCAACTCCTGGTGGATGAAATTGATCTGAGGAACAAGAAAAAATATTTAATCATGTCAATAACCAGTTATTAATGTCTGGATAAACAGAATCTGCTTTCATTACTTAATTATTATAAACAATCAGAATTTGCAAACACTCAAACACCGGGTTATCATCAGATTATTATTTATAACAGCAAAAGCATATCCAATTATCCAAACACTATCATAAAGTTTTAAAAATTAGAAAGATTACCTTGTGATCAATTTGTTCCTGTAATGAGAACACCTTCCCCTGCTCCCAATCCTTAAAAATACAACATGATCACATAAATATCACAAAATTTTAAATCATAATAAGTGACCAAAATAAATTTCTGTCTTTGTTTTTTGCTGGAAAATATAAAAGAGAGTAAGTTCACAATTCACTGATTAAAAAAATCATTATATAATAATGGTTCTTCTTAATCTTAGTTGAACCAAAATTGAATTTACAAGATTGCTGCAGATGCTGTGGAAATTCAGCGCAAAGTTGTCCAATTATTCATGTCCATTGTTGATAACTTATTTAGTGACAATAAAAACATTTATTATGGCCTAAGTTAGAATAATTTTATTCAACTTTTAGCTAAGCATGTAGCTAATGAGAGTATTGATTCAACACAAGAAGTTGTATGTATGTTACAAACACCATACAGCGAAAAAAAATGTGCACATTGAATGAAATATGAGTTTGTATAACTATAGAGAATACCTTTTCCGAGTGTGATATATGCCCGATTGCTGATCATAAATACAAAAAGACACAAGCACTCAAATTACAAAGTTGATATCTAAATATTTAAATAAAAAAACCAACTTGATCTTTATAACAAAAAAGATGAAGGTAAATGTTACAGGTTATCTTGAATTTTCGGTAACTGAAAAACATGAAAAGGAGCAGCCAATTCTTACCTGTTATAGAAGCATTCTCTCCCATTTGCTCATAAAGGGACTCCAAAAAATCAGTGTAAAATGAAATAACTCCTGTACCGACAACTTATTACTACTAAAAGGATTGGTTAATCAGATTAATAAATCATCAAAATAAAGCATAAAAGGTAAGTTCAGATAAACATCCTACATAATAGGTAAAGATGAAGAAGATAACCAAGCAGTCCAATAGGCTACATGGTTTCTTTCTTCAAACATTCTGATTCATATGCCACCATCACCTAGTGTAGAAAGAGCTAGTCATTTAATTCAGACTTTAACTGAGTGATTTTTGAAGCCAAAAATAACATGTCATCTTTAAACCGAAGATATAGACAACAGCAGCAGCAAGAGGCATCATATAGAGGGAAAACAAGCAGCAGCAGCCTGAACTCACACACCCATTAAAACGAGCTTCTACACACAAGATAAACGAGGGTTGCTGGGTGAAACTCACAGTGGTAATGTGTGACCTCTGATGAAACTTACATTGCTGATAAGAGGAAACAACTCGGTGAACATCATGGTAGTGGAGAAGCTCTCACAAAAAGGGGCAAACAACATAATTATAACACAAAACAATAAAGTTCGTGACTAACTCACAGTCTGATAACGGTGGAAAACCTCATTATGAATCACAAAGTGATCAATGAAGAAGGCGACTATAATGTTTAAAACACGACTGATGTAAGGAGAACCAAGACTGCCATACATCTCTCTCAAACACTCATTGCATTTATGTTCCTTAACTTCACCTTCTCCCTCATCTAATACTACCCAAATTATGTAGTCATAATTCAAACTAAACTTCCCCTTCCTTCAAAGAAAGAAAATAAAATTTCTTTACATCAAACCTTAATCAAAATGCAAGATTTATAAGGTGCACATACGATCATATCAGATATGTTATCAGCATTTGTTCTATCTAATACTATTTTACTAAAAATCCAATGAAATTACCTGGATTTCCAGGAACAAAAAGAATATGCAATCTGGGATTTCTAGCATGAATCTCCACTAACTCCGTCTTCCTCCTGTCATCCATAAAATCAGAAACTTGAAATCAATCATAAAACCCATCACATATAACAATCAACAAAACAAATTCATTGAAAACGAAACAATTGCGCTTAAGAAATTTGATATCAATCATACCCAGAAACGTTACACAATCTGAAACTAGGAAAAGAATCCGATTTGGGGCGAATCAATTGCGATTTCTCGTGACCCATTTGGGAAATCCTACTGGTGCTGAATGCAATTGCAGTACTGTAATTGCTGATTGAAGAAACTAAATTAGGGGAAATGCATAGTGTTCCATCGTCAGTTTATTGATAGAAGTGTTGAAGTGAGTTAAAGTGAGGAATACGAATACCTGTGATGAAATCGAATAGATAGTGGTGATAGTATAGGCCACGAGTGATGGGTGTGCATCGGAGTCGTAAGTCATAAATCATAACACAACTCCGGCGTAAACACCGAAGTTCATCCACACAGGCCCATAACGATTAGCAGCATACTTGTACGTTGAAGTACAACTATAAGAAGGGTATTTTTTTAATAACAAATACACAATTCTGCTTTTAAATAGATCTGTTTTCTTAACTGGATTTAATTTATTTGTCTTCTTCTCACAACTGCACCCCTTCACTTTTTAAGGAGAAACCTACAACCGAAAAAAATCCATTGGTATAACCTAAAGTAATTTTACTTCGAGTGAGACTCAAGCCCAAGATTAGGGGTACCAAGCAGGTCGTGTTCTCGGGTTGTCGGTTCCAACCCGACCCGAAAATTTTACGCGAACCTGAACACGACCCTAACCCCGAAAATTGTGTCAGAAGTGTTAACCCGAACACGACACAAAAATTTACGGGTTGACACGAACATGACCCGATTGACCCGAATTTTTAATTTTTTATATTTTTTTACATATTAATACTTTTAAATTACTATTTTATAACAAAAATACCAATCAACATAAAACAATTATATTTTGATGGTGAAATCTTTTGTCAATTTTTATTTTAGTTATAAATTTTGAAATGAAACACATAAGAAATTTAAATTATGACACAAAATATATTATAAAAATAAAATAAATAAAAAAAATGGGTTAAACGGGTCAACCCGCAAATTCGTTGGGTTGAACCCGGACCCAACCTGCTTAGCTAAGCGGGTTCACGGGTCCGACCCGAACCCAGCCCGAACCCGTTTAAAGTAAACCCAAACCCGCAAATTTCGTGTTAGGTTCATGTCGTGTTTTCGGGTCATGTCATAAATTCACACTCCTACTCAATATATTCTCTAATTTTAATTGTCTTGGGACCTCACATCAAACATAAAAAGAGTATGTATTTCCATAATTTCATTTAGTGTGGTCGGTGCGTCAAGCGGGTGTTGACTCGAGTTGGGGCGGGTAGATCGGGAAGACCATCACAGGTTCTTTGGTTTTGAGGCACGAGTTAAAAAGCATGTTCAAGAACCCGTGAGGAAAAGCAAGAGTTAGCTTCTCAACAACAATAATATTACTATTGATACATCCTTAAAGTGGTTTAGGGTGTAAAGTATGTGTTCCTATCGTATAAGGTAGTTTAGGTTGCTTTCGGTTCAAATAAGATGACATGTTTTAATTGGATGGTAACTGTGATGCTTTTAGACAAAATTTGAGGTGTACTTTTCACGCTTAGATATATTCACTGATTTCGTAACTAAAATTTAGTAGAGAAAGTAATGATTATATTCATCTTGTTGCATATCTTATTTTAATTGTGATACATGTATAAGGGCTCGAGCTTGTAGAAACCACGCGAATATTTACGATTTCACGTTTTACCCAAAAATGCATTACGAGTATAAATTGTATATGCAAAACATAGTTTACACTTTTACCTTTGAATATTCTCTACCTCTTAGGATGCCAGAACAATGAGAAGATTTCTAAATCTTTCACGAGGACTTCGACGTGACTAGCATAGAAATGTGTGGAATTTCGATCATGCATGTCATATCCTCATACACCCGATAAATTGTTACATTATCCCATGTAAGTTTGCGATAAACTGTTACATTATCCCATGCAAGTTTGCGACTCGTTGTGTATGACGCCAGTTGTACAACTTTGTTTCTCAAAATCATTTGAGGACTTAAATCAGGTCACGCGTCCTATACTAATCTAGTTAAAAACATGTTCTAAGTATAGAGATTTGGGGTTGTTTGGTAAGATCTGAATTATTAAGGTGCTGTTTGTTTTTTCTGCAGGAAAATGTCTGCAATCTGCGGACCACATCTACAGACATCTGCAGTAGAAGAGGTGGACCAAACCTCTACAGTCTGCAAGAAGCAGACTGTCTGTTTTTTAACATCTGCAGACTGAAAATAAACCAAACTTTCATCACCACCAACACTCCTTCCCCCCAAACAAACCCTAGCAATCAACTCCTGCACACTCTTCCTCACACTTTCATCACCACCACCACCTCTTACCACCACTCTAGCATCTCTAAACGCCGGCCAACACTTCTCCTCCGCCTATTTCCGACAACTCAATCTCGAAGCTTCCACACACTCCGCCATCTCGCGTTCCTCGCACTTCTCCCTCTCGATCAAATCATCCTTCGATACACCACAGCTGGATAGGGTTTTCCACCACGGCGGTGCACACTTCCTCGATGGGCTGACGGAACAGCATATTCGAGCTCCGGCCTCGCATTGTTGTATGATGCTTGATTCGCATGATTTGTATGCTGATGCCCATGATTGAGGGTTTTCGAAGGTGAGGATGAGGGAACCGCATTCTCCGGCGGGTGTGGGTCGTCGGAGAAGAGAGGTCCAGCGGTGGAGAGGTCCGGCGGTAGGAGGTCGGCAGGGGCCGGTGGAGGAGGTGGAGGAGGCGGCAGGTGTGTGAGGGTTGTGGAGTGTTTTTGTCTGAAGAGGTTAGAAGATCTAAGAAGAGGTGGGGTTGGGTCTTCTCCAAGAAGAGGACGGGAATATATTTTTTAATGAAATGTCTTCCGAAAAACAAACACTCTGCTACCTTAAATGTCTGCCCGTCCTCTTCTTGGTGCAGACAAAAGAACCTAAGAAGCTTTTTTCTGAAAAAACAAACACCACCTAAGTGCTGAACCAGTAAGAGGTTTGAATGGTTAAGAGGCTCTGAACCATTAAGTGCCGAACCGGAAAATGTTGTTTGGATGAATCTCTGAATAACTGTACAGAATATCTATTTTACCCATCTGAATTATTTTCTGCTGAATAAAATGTATCTGTTTGGTTAGATGTCTGAATGACTGTACGTACTGAATGATCAATAAGTACAAAAATTACAAATCATTGTAGAAATTATTTCAAATATAAATAATCCAAATACAACATACTAAAATTTAAATTCAAAATATTTCAAATACAACATACTAAAATCCATATAAGATCAGCATATAACAAATCTTTGTTTATCAAAGTTTAGCAAACCATAAACCAAGAATTCAACAACCTTAAAGTTCAATTATCATATTACTAGTAAACCAAAGTTCAACAAACCATAAACTAAACTTCTCAAGCAATATCAGATAAGATGAAATATCACAAATCAAGTAACATCAGATTAACATAACAAAACTTCAACAATCTGCTACATATCAACCATCCTCATGTACAAAGATGAAATATCACATAACAATTGATCAAACAACATCAGATCAAGTATATTCATGGCTTAGAACAAATAATTTCTTTAAAAGTACCAAAAAATTTTCAAGTTCATAAAACCCTAAAAAAGTATCTATAAATCTTATATAATAATAACAAGATGATAAATTTTTAATCTAAAAACATACAAAACCAAGCATAAATATGGAATTCTACAACAAATTTTGAATGAAATATGAAGAAAAAGAAGGAAATCAAACGGAGAAGGAGCTGCAACGGGGGAGGCGGAGGTGCGACTATCGCGGAGGAGGTGCGACTGCGGCGGAGGTGCGACTGCGGTTCAAACCAGAGAAGGAGCTGCGACGGGGGAGGCGGAGGTGCGACTGTCGCGGCGGAGGTGCGATTGCGGCGGAGGAGCGACTGCGGCGGCGGGTGCGACTGCGGCGGCGGAGATCGACAACTGGTTGTCAATGGGTGTGGGAGAGGAGGTAGATGACGGGTGTGAAAGAAATGCTTGTGTTTTGTGAGGGTAATATGGTCCCAACTTCATTCATCATTGTTTCATATCTGAACCATTCAGCACTTGATGGTTCAGTTCAAAGGTTCTTTTTTCCTGAAACAAACACACAAGCCTCTTAACGGTTCAGAGGCATAAAAGGCTACCAAACAACCCGTTTCATTGTGTTTGTGGCACAAAACGAATCATGTTGCTCAGACCACCAAACCTAACATCTTCAATAGTTCAGCTTTCAAATATTTAAACAGATAAAGATCTTGACAAATTTGTTGATTATTAATAATCTTTTTTATAGTATTAGTGTGACCGGTTCGTGTTTTTTCCTCGAAGTTTTCGTAAGTCAAATAGAGTTATTTAAATATAAACAAGGAAAAAGTAATATCTAGTAATTAACTCAACATCACATTGACTTGCTTGCTTTCTAGTCTAATTAGAATATGATTTCACGACCCAATTTCTAATAGGTAATAGTCTATATACTAATTGATAAGCAAGACCTTAAAATTTGTTTGTTACATTTCTCATTTTGAGTATGGTATATTCTTCTAGACGTCACAAAATAACAATCAAAATTTAAAAGTGTTTAAATTAAATCACACATGCATATTTTGCCTAAATTGAATCACTAAATCACTAAATTGAGTCAACATCGAATTATTTTGAGTCAAGAAAGATTTGAAGAAGAAGATGTGCGGGTCGGGATTTTCAGTATATGTAATTATATTAATAAATTTAAAAAAAAAACATGTAACTTATATTTACGAAAAAAAACTAAAATCCATGCCACCACTCCATGTCTGCATAATATTTACTAATTGAAACAAAAGAAGCATGCTAAAAAAACATATTAAAACCTTTAATTTATATAAAAAAATAGAGTAAATTACTTTTTTGGCCCCTAGGGTTAGGACCATTTAACCCTATCAGCCTAAAAAAAGAATCTTTTGACATATCAACCCCTAAATTTTTGTTTCTTAGCTGTTTTGGCCCCTGACACTAACTCTGTTAACTTTTTTCAGTTAAGTGTAAGGGTATTTTGATCTTTTTCACCTTAAGGACTGTTTATGTAAAATTTAGAGCTCTAGGGTTATTTATGCGCATTTTGAAAATTACAAATACAACCACCACCCACCACCACCGGCCCCCTTGGATACCCTAGATGTAGATCTGTTGGGGTTGTGGAGGGGACGTCGGCTGTGGTGGTCGTCCGTGTCCAACTCGGACGTAGTTCTGTTTGGGTGGATGATGTACTCCTTTGGTCGTGGATGTCGACGTGCATGATTTCTGCTGCTTTTGGTGTCCTAATCGAACACCTCTTGGGGTCACGAAGGGGTTGCCGGCGATGGGAGTCGTCGGTGACTGGTAGATCGGTTAGGTAGTAGTGTGGTGATTGTATTGTTTATTTTCTAAACATACATAAATAATCCGAAATATTTAAAATTGACACAAACGGTCCTTAAGGTATAAAATGACCATAATACCTTTATACTTAATAGAAAAAAGTTAACAGAGTTAGTGTCAGGAGCCAAAACAGTTAAAAAACGAAACATTAGGGGTTGATATGTCAAAAGATTCTTTTTTAGGCTGATAGGGTTAAATGACCCTAACCATAGGGGCCAAAATAGTAATTTACTCTAAAAAATAAGTGACTTGATTGAAACATTTTTTAAACTTGAATTACTTAGTGAACTAATTAGAATATTTTTCAAACATGATTATTATTCTGTAAAGTTACCCCTAGATTATGCCATTATGGCATGTTGGTTTTGACTTTTTCCCATTAACTTTCGAGTAGGGGTGTTCAAATTCGGATATCCGAAAATTTTGGATAGTGAATTTCACTATCAGAATTCAAATCCGAAATTTTGGATTCGGATATCCGAATTCAAAAAAATTTGTATTATTTAATAAATTTTATAAAAATATAATAGTTTTTATTGAAATTTTTTCGGATGTCCGAATTTTTTTATTAAAATATCTGAAAACATCCAAAATTTTTAATTAATATTTAATATTTTTATAAAAATATTTTGGATATTTTGGATATTTCAGATATCCGAAATATCCGAAAATTCTCAAAATCACTATCCTAATCAGAATCCGAAATTTTGGATTTTCGGATGTTTCGGATTCGGATATGTTTGAACACCCCTACTTTCGAGTGTTTCAACTTTTGGATTTTTTTTAACAAAATAAACTCATAATCTAGAAAAAAAATTAATGCAACATTTCAATGACATGGTAGTGTTAAAAAAAAAGATTCTAGCTTTTGAGTATGAAATTATCTAGATAGTTTTATCAAACATACTTAAACAGGTATGAAGCACAACATTTTTTATCACTCGTGTTATATGTTTTATCTTGAAGATTTTATAATTACCTCGATCACCATCAAAATTGTAAGGATTTCGAATTCTTGATATTTATCATCTTAAAATTTATTTAAAAAATATTATTTTAAATTAAATATCAATATTCTTTTTTAGCATTTTTAACTAAGAGCATCAATATTAGTATTATCTATTTTATCATTTTTACATGTGGTGCCTAAGTCATCATTGGAATTCATTTTGAAGATTTAATAGTTGCTCCATTAATTAAGTATCAATATTATTTTTATCTTTCTTAATAAGAGCATCTTTTTTTTTTAATATTTCAAGGTTTAAAATAAAGACACTTCAATATATATAGTCTTTCACTTTTTTTATATGTCATTTTTCTACACATTTAAATATATTTTTGATGTTCAAACAATATGGAATTACTTAAAATTCGATATCATTTATTCTGCATTTTCAAACATAATTTTGAAAATATAAATTTTAGCAAAAGTCGTATTTAGTAATATTAATTCAAATTATGGTTTGTTAATAACAAATTATGGTTTGTTAATAAGTATTTCATTTTTAATATGTAATCTTTTAAAACTTTAATATTTCTTATGAGAATTTTCTATGGATGGTTCAAGTAAGAGCCCAACCATTTGAATCTCATAGTCATGTCTTTAATTTTGATGTGTGCAACCTTCATCACCATTTGAGCTATTCAAGAGTGCTGTATTCGTTCTAATGGAGATTGAATACAATCTGTTTCACAATATTTTCATCTGAATCAAAAACAAATAATTATAAAATAATTTTGTTTATTTCTTTAGATTATATTTTTTTTTTCAGTTCAACTAGTAAATTTTCCCTCGCGTTGCGGCGGCAGCGTACGGAGCTCGTTTCTGAACTAATTTTTGTTGAAACGTAAAGTTATTCGAATCTATATCATCAAACAAAAACATATTATATTTGACCTTACTCGTTTTCAAATAAAATATACGTCAAAAAGTAGATCAACTCAAAGTGTACATAAGAATTAGCATGAAAGCGTTTATATTTGACCCAGTTCACGTCCGAATAAAATTTATGTCAAAACATAAACGAACTCGAATTTAGACCGACAAGTACATAAATATAAAGACGTAAGAAATTAGATTTTTGAAGTAAAAATGTACAAAAGGTAAACTCGAGGCTTTAGAAAATCAAGAGGGGTTAATTGATATTTTTCAAAGTTTTACAAAAAAGTTTAAAGGTAAAAAGTGTCAATTTAAAAAAATTAAGGGGGTTTTCTAAGTAATGAAAGAAAAAAAAGAAAAAAGAAAAAAAATATATCATGCCACTACAGAGTTTCGAACTAAGTCTTTGGTTTAAAAGAATGAAACATAAACCACTATATTAAAAGTTGATATATATTAAAAGTTTGCAAGAAACAATATATATTAAAAGTTGATATTGAATAAAAAATTATATAAATCCACCGACCTTTGAAATTAAATGTATAGTAATATGTATAAAACATGAGTTACTTCCAGTTCCTGATAATAAATTGGTTGTAACTTGTAAATTGATCAACGTTGGGCTTTGAACTTGTTTAAGGCAGCCTTTATAAAAATGGGCCGATATTTGAAAAATAAAGCCTTTCTAAAAATGGGCCGATATTGGTTGTAAAAATTATTAAGAAAATTCGATGTAATTTTAACTTTTTTTACAACGACGACAATGTGATAGAAAACGACCAGCAGCAAGATGATGACAAAATATACAAAAGTTACATATTACAAAACACTGTCATATTACAACACTATATCGACCAAGTTAGATTGCAAAGACTATATCTATTTTTATTCCAATTAAACTATTGGCTATCTTAAGAGGTGACCAGTTTTTCTTGAAAATTAACAAGTTTCTAGCATTCCAACGAAATTTGTTTCTCTTTTTTAAATTATTAAACTTTGAAAAATCTTGTTGCATCTCCTATCCATTTCCACTAATTCGGTGAATTGTAATTTGAAAATGATACACATGCGATGAAAGATAACTAACTTTCGTTGTCCATTTGGTTTGCAAGACAAAGTTGGTTAAACGTTGACCTAACACTAACTACCATTCACTTTATTCATATTGTAGGCTTGCATCATTGTCTACATAGTTTAAGGATTTTATTTATTTTAAAACATATTTAATATTTAAATAAATCAATCTAAAGTATATCAAACATCAGAAATATTAAATATTAAAACAAAATAGAAAACCTTATTGAATGTTAGTTTTTCTAAACTCATGTCATCATAAAAATAAAATAAAATTTGAATGCGAACAAATAAAGAATAAATAACAACAAGAGTTAATTACAAAAATAGTCCATGTGGTTTATTCAAAGTTTGGGTACTAAAGTTTTTTCGTAACAGGTTGGGGTATTATGTTTTTAATTTTGTAACAAAAATAGGTATTAAGACTAACGAACGTTAAATTTTCTGTTAAATTTAAATGAAATGACTAAAGTACCCTTGGATTTATCATTCCTACAATTATATATTTCTCTTTTATTAGGGACCATTTGTGTAATTACTATAACACTAAAATACACAACCTTTCCCCCATCAACATCATCGACCCACCATCACCACCATATATCCCCGTCAGCCACCATCATCACAAGCCACTATCACCACCAGCCACTATCACCACCATTTACCCACCTTCAATCACCAACCATCCTACCCACCAGCCACCACCTAACCCTCCTACCCACCAGCGTCCACCGAACACCCACGGACACCACCATTACCACCATCTACCTATAATGTGCGCAATGGTCACAAGAAGAAGGTTGTCCCTCCTGCCTACTAGCCACCACCCAACACCCACAAGCACCCAAACCTAGATCTGAACCCTAATTGAATGGTCACAAGATCTAAACCCAAACCTAGATCTAAAACAACACTGAATCATCAAACACCCACGCATGACCACCGTCTGAACCCTAATTGTATGGTCCGTGGTGGTTGGAGTCGTCGGTGGTGATCAGGAAGCACTGATGGTGGTAGCAGCCGGTGGTCGTCGATGGTTGGTGGTGGTGGGGGTCGCCAGTAGTGGTGGGGGTTAGCGGTGGTGGTAGTGAGATGATGTTCAGGCGGCAGTGATGGTGGTGGCTGCTGGTGGTCGTCATTGGCCGGTAGTGGTGGGGGTTAGCAGTGGTGGTGGTGAGATGATGTTCAGGAGGTAGCTGTTGGGTGGGGGCCGACGTTGGTGGCGGCCGGCGTTGGTGGCCGCCGACGTTGGTGGCCGCCGACGTTGGTGATGGCAATGGTGGTAGGTGGTGTTTGCATCTGAGTGGGGTATTAGAATTTAGATTTTATATATACACATAATAACACATATGATATTTAAGTAAATTACAGAAGTAACCCCTCACTTCAGTTACATAATCAGTCCTTTAAATATGAAATGACCGAAATGCCCTTGAACCTAACAGAAAAATTAACAGAAGTTAGTGTTAATACCCAAACTCGTTACAAATTAAAACTGCAAAACCCAAACGTGTTACTTTTTTTGTTTAGTACCCAAACTTGTTATTTTTCATAAACCACAAAAACTATCTATGTAATTAACTCTAACAACAATTGAAATACAAACTTTGCCATGTAAACAACTACTCTGAAATATTTCTTAATCTCATGGTCATCTCTAGCCTAAACTGTGATTAAGAGTTTAATGTCCGTTAAAGTATTGTCATTGTTGTTGTAACAAATATTTTTATCCGGTTATGATGATTCTCTTTTAAGTAGTATTTTTTAGTTAAAATCACATCACTTTAAAACACTGTAACATAACAACTACACCGAAACTGTTGAATTTTTGTTGTGATGTCGATAAATAATACAAACTCTTATTGTATTTCTCATGTTTGAATGTTTACATTTGTCATTTTTTGGTGTGTTTTATTCTTTAAACTCTATTAGTTAAAGATTATTACATGTAATATGTCCATTGTTTATGATAATAAAAACCATTATTATTGGTTAGTATAGGTATTTAATTAGTCGTACGAAATGTAACATCAAATAAACAGTTTTTATGAGACCATTAATAAATTATTTTAATTTCCAATAGGTATTTAATGGGGACAGAACACTTTTATTATTGCCTATTGCTATAACATGACAAGTTTTGGCAAGGGGTAAATATCACCATTAATAAATCATGTTAATATACTTTTAGGTTCATATATTGCTTTAGATCTTTTATAATACGAATATGTATTCCAATATGAAAAAGAAACAAACACGGGATAATAGATTCAGGGTTCTAAATCGATTTTGAAAATCAAGTTTTTTTAACTATAGCATTCCTTTTCCTTTTACTTTCTTTTGTATAATTTTTTATTAAATTTATGATTAATTTTATGCTGTGAATATTTTTTTAATAGTAAAACGTTCTATTTATTTATTTAATCTTTAATAACATAGTTAATCTTATATAAACTTTGTTGTAATAACTGACCTCTTCATTAACAACCAAATGGGATTAGTTAAATTAATACTTTGTAACTTAAATATGGCAAATCTTTATATTTATATTTTTTTATTATAATTTCTAAGAAATTAAAAAGATCTAAATATCCATATACTGATTACAAATGTGTTTTTAAAAAAGTAAGGATAAAATTGCTTCTCTTAATTTTTCTAACAGATAATCTAATTTTTAATTAAAAATAAATTTAAAGTTAAAATGAATTTGTAACCAATCAAATTAATTTTTAGACGAAATAGTTTCACTTGCCATATAAATAATCTATTTTTAAGTAAAATACAACCCTATCAATAGCTTAACTATGTTTGCTTGTTGTTATCTTAAAAACTAAAATAAATAATTAAACAATAATCATATTTAAAAATTAAGATATTTATATATTAAATTAATTTTCTTTACATAACAATTCAACAACATAAAACTTTAAGAAGTTAGCTTATATTACAATCAGAGAAAATTACATATATGGTTTATGTTATTTGATCAGATTACACGTTTGATCCTTAAATTTCATAAGTACAGAGTTACTTCAAAAACTATGTGCGAGCATTGTATGGTTCTTTGAAGTTAAATCTAAAAGTTAACCAAAACTTTTGTAAATGCAAAAAAAATACAAATAAAATTCAACGTTGAAAATTAAACGTGCAACGTGTACGCAAAAATTTAAACGAACTTTATAATATTTAAAATCTTAAGACTAAACGTAGAATCTAATCAAAACACAGAACCATCCGTTTATACAATTTCTTCTTATGATTATAAGTATAAATTATATCATATTTCCAAATAAGCATCAAGAATTTATAAAAAGTGTGTAAGAAGTGAGGATGCGTTGGAGGCAAGTTAACCCCACCTCCCAACCGCTTTCTTTATTTTTTTATAAATACACACACATACATGCACTCATGCTCATATAATAACTTCATTGTTCTTCATCAATCTTCCTTCTTTTTCAAGCTTCTCACACTGATTTCAAAGCACCCACTAATCTCTTCAAAACCCCATCATCAATCGAAGATCTTTTTCTGTTTTAACAAGGTAATTTGCTCTTTAATCCCCCATTACTTCATCATACCAAATGGGTTTCAGTTTCCAATTGGGGGTTTTCAGATTCAGTAACTAATCGATTGAAACGGTCATCGGTTATTTGATTCGATTGCGATTGCGATTGCGATTTTGGGGTTTTCTAGAGTGATTGCTTTCTGTAAAGATTTGATTGAAAAAGATTATTCTCCGCTGACTGTATTGATCTTTTCACTTTTGCTAATTTGAAGTAAAATCGACATGGGTCTGAATCCAATTGGGTTATTATCGTTTCAATTTCTGTAAATTCGTCGAAAATCGATTACGATCATCGTCTTTACAGTGAAATTAGCTTGTGATTTTGGCGGGAAAAGGGGAGATTAGAGGAAGAAGATGTTGGGTGAGCTCATCACAAACAGTCTTGTGTAAGTTTTCAATGGTTTTTGATTTGGGGAAAAGGGGTGTTTATATACAAAGATTAGTGATTGTTTATTTTTTATGTTTGGTTATGGATGCAGGTTGATTCTTGGATATGCATATCCAGCTTTTGAGTGTTTTAAAACTATTGAGAAACATGGGGTTGAAAATGGAGAATTGAGATTCTGGTGTCAATATTGGTGAGTTTTTACTTTTTAGTTTTGAGTTTTTACATCTTGTTATATTCTAGTTTAGTTATTGAAAGTTGACTTGAGTGGGTGTTTGGTCAACTGTGATGCTTAAAGATGTTCATGAAAGTCAAATTTGAGGGAAGAGTAGATGAGTTTAGGTAATTGGGTTAGAAAACATTCATGATGAGACAACTAATGATTAGGTTTGCAAGATACCTTTTGTTGTAACTATTGGAAGAGAATGATGGGGTTTGGTTTGCTTGTTCATGTCATAATCAATCAATAGTTTTCCCATATTCTTTAAGCATAATATTTTCAAAGCCGGTGATCTTATATGATGTTAAACTTTTTTTAATTGTTTCATTTTGGTCATTTCCTAAGGTCATGTGTGTCGTGTTAACATGTTTAAGTGTTTTTAGTTTCATATTTGATTATAAACTTGTATTTTGTATTTGGTTTCGCACCCTCATGTATCTTATTACCTTTTTGGATTTCCTTAGACTATTGCAGATTTTTATTCATGATCTTAAGTGGTTTAGATTCATCTATATTCACAGACCAGAATTCGATCTCAAACTCATCCTTAAAAATTCTAGCTATTTTATTTTTTTTATAATTTCTAACAATTTCAACAAAATTCAATTATCCATTATATTAGTTTAGTATTATACAGTGGGTATGGCATATATTGCATGTGATAGGGCCAAAGATCATCTAATATCATACATATGCCCAAATGTATGAAATTTTTCTAGATAAACTCATACACATACTTGAATAATCTTGTCAATATCCATACTTTTTTGGTTTTAGTCTTTCTTATTTTTTTCCTCGCGCTTTATGTCATCTATACTATTAAAAAATGTTCACCTAAAGTCATAATGTATCATATTTTATCACTTCTACGGGTGTTACGGTGTAAAAACATATAAAAATGACCAAATTTGAATACTATTTGAAGTTTAGTGACTAGTTTGGTAAAATCATTAATACAATGATCAAAATATAACGTTTCATGAACTTTTTATACTATTTTATGACATTAACCATTTCTTTTATGACGTGTCTATCGGTTACCTAACAAACACAATGGATATGTGTTTGCTTTTAAGTTATTTGAAGAAGTGGGTCCCACTAGAGTCATGCTCTTGGGAGAGGTTTTGAGTGGTAATGATGTTTCAAAATTCACATGGTACATGTTTGCTTCCATCAACTTCTTTATTGTGTCTTCTAACTTTAGCAAGATATAACAATCTTGAATTCTATATGGTTGCTTATTTAACAAGAAACCCATCTATTTCAACCAATTATACAACATTTTTGCATAAAAATTGCAACTTTCACGTAACGTGTTCAAGATTTCATTAAAATTTGATCATAACATGGGTTGTTGGTTACGTGTTGAATAACTAGTTTTGATTGCTTCTTAGGGTGATCGTTGCAGTACTCACAGTTTTTGAAAGGGTCGGTGATTTGTTAATCTCATGGTACGGTTCTTTTATACATCTTCAAATATCAGCTTGTGTAAATCCTGTATATATAGGATGGCGAAAATAACTAATTATGATGAAACTTTTGTTAGGATACCAATGTATGGAGAGATGAAGCTGGCCCTCATTATCTACTTATGGTATCCTAAGACTAAGGTAAAAGAACATATATACCAATATGAGTGCTTGTACTTTGTGCATCAAAAGATGTACTTACAAAAAGAAAGTTATGGACCATTTGTGCAGGGGACTTGGTATGTGTATGAAGCAATGTTGAGGCCATTTGTGGAAAATCATGAGACAAATATAGAAAGAAATTTAAAGGAACTGAGGGCCAAAGCATGGGACGTGGCAATTTATTATTGGCAGAACTCAACAGAATTGGGTCAAACAAAGTTCTTTGAGATCTTTCACTATTTGGTATCTACACCTTCAAGACCTGAGGTATGGCATCTTTTACCTTTCCTTTTGAAAGCGTTTTCCTTTTGGTTGAATTGATTTTTCAATTTGGGTTTAAATGATTTAAACTAATGAGACACACGATGACATAACGCGTGTAGATTTATGTATATATTATTATCAACTAATTTTAGTAAACCCGTATATTATACGGATTGAATAGATAAAAATATTAAATAGAATAAAAATTATTAATTATAAAACGATATACTAATACATGATATCATTGGAATTACGTATGATTAATAACTATAAGTAATAAAACAATAATATGAACTTTTTAAAGTTTTTTGTTTTTTCAAAGATAAATTAACCATTTTGTTTCAAAATAACGTTTTAAAAATTTTACATTTTTAAAAATGTCCTTATTATAACTCCCTATTTTAATTATTTTTGTTTTATAGAAAATTTACTTTTGAAAAACTAATTTTAAAATATTACGTAAAAAAGTTTATTTTTTAGAAAAAAAATTATTTTTATAAAAACTGTTTTTATAGAAATAATATTAATAAAAAGTTCTCTTTCTTAATTTATTAAAAAACTAATTATAATATAAAAATAAAATTATTAGTAATTAATATAGTTATTTAATAAGAGAGAGAAACAAAAAAAGTTTAATGAGAATGAATGTAATGCTGACACGTGGCACTCTTATTTAACATTCTATTAGAGTAGAAAAATTATCTATGTAAATGCAAAAGTTTTTAAGGTTTAATCAATTAAAAGTATCAGTTTTACCCAATTAATGTGCTTTAAACACATTTTAAAAGATGATTACTTTTGTGATTTTCTTTGTTATAAACTAGTGTGTAAATGTGATGAGCTTGTGCTAGGCTCGTTTCAAGCTTTATTTTTATAACTTGGGCTTAAGTCATATATTAGTTATTTATAAAAAAAATATAATTATTTTTATATAGTTTTATAATTATAAATTTTCTACTTAGGATATTTGATATATCGTTTCTTAAATTGTATAACATATGCTGTTTGATAATTTCTGAATTATTAAGTGTTGAACTACTAAAAGGTCTGAACCATTAAGAAGTCTGCACCATTAAGAACTAGTATATCGCTTAACTATTCAAAAACAAATGTCTGACCAATTTAGATAAGAGGTATTAACCATTCAGCATTAGACCTCTTAACCATTCAACATTAGTATAATACTTAACCATTCAGAGGCAATTGTTTGAACCATTCAGACATTTGCTCGCGAAACAAACAGTCTGAACCATTAAGTGTTGAATTCACCATTCAGACATCCGAACCATTAAAAGACTGATTCAGATGCTACCAAACAACATCTAGATAATGTTTAAAAACATTGTACAATGCCTTTTGAAAAATTGTGTTTTAAGAAAATATAATATTTTTTTTAAGTTAGAAGTTCTCCCTTTCTATATAACAAATGATTATTATTAGTTTTATATTTTTTATGATTCTTATATTTATAAATTGAAGTTCCACCTTTCTATTTAGTTTTTTTATAATAAAATATATGTAATAATTGTTATGCAAATATATATAAATTTATATCGAAAAATCTATACAAATAAAAGACACTTAGACTTGCAAATCCACATTCCAGTCAAGCTTGGTTTGTGTAGTTTAGAATCAAGCTCATTCACCATATCAACTTTAGTACAGGGTTCGTGCTCGTTTAAGCTTAGCTCGATCTAAAATTGTAGAAGTCAGTTGCTCATGAATGGATCACAGAAATCCAAAAAAAAAAAAAAAAACTTATTCTCTTTAATGTTATGTATGGTGCCAGAATAAAAATTTTGTTGTCATTTCTATTGTGCAGATTCTTGAAAATAATAATAATAATCAGAACTCCGGCGACGGTCGTCCACCGCCACCTCCGGTGACTCCAACGTCATTTTTCCGACCAGAACAACCACAAGACAGGTGGACAGCCACCGCTCCGCCGCTACCAACCACCACCAGTCGCCACCGTGCGGTATACGCAGAGGAACTCCACCTTCCACCATCACCTAATAGACCCACTTCCAATTCGGGTCACAGAGAACCCGTTTGGCTTAGATTCAGACGCTCCAGAGGCACTTAATTCATTCAATCAATAACCAAATGTACAAATTGTAAAGAAACAACAACAATTCACAAAGAACAAAGAAAATAGCTTTTGATTTTCATTCATTCATTTCATTTTTATCGTTTCTACAAACTATGAAAGAGAAGCTTCTTTCTTGATGGTGTTTCTGGACAAGTCAGCGTTAAAATCAGTACGAACAGTTAACATCCCATCCACGTTGTATCGTGATTTTTAAAAAGAATAAAGAGAAATCAAACGATCTCTATATGTGAGTTGATGGGAGAAGACAGTTGAAGACGGTGGTGATGAGGCGGAGGAGGGCGCCGGAGAATTGGGCCCACCGGCGGCGGAGCACGGCGGAGCCGCCGGAGTCGCCGGAGTCAGGGGCGGTGGACATCGGCCGGAGATAAGCCCACGCCGCCTGTTTCACAAGGTGATTTCGAATCAAGATCTCGTGACCTGAATCGGCGGTGGAGTGGGGGGATTTGGGGGAGTTGACGACGGTCGCCGGCGACGGGAGGATGTCACGGAGGGAGGTGTAGCAGGTGGGGTTGATGGAGACGAGCTCGAAATCCATTGAAGAAGATGGTGGTGGTGGTGGTGGTGGTGGTGGTGGTGGTGTGGTGGTGGTTACGGTGGGGTTACGACGGAGGATGATGGGGATGGGTGGTGTGGTGGAGTCATAGGCGGCGTTCATGGCGGAGATGAAGTTGGTGGATTAAAGTGAAGAAGATGAATTTTTGTAAGTAAAGGGTTTGTGTTTGAATATTATTATGTATTTTTGTGGGATGAGTGAAGCCAATAATTAGCGTATCTTGTTGATGACTTGATATTTGTATTTTCTTCAAGGTTTGTTAATCAAAACTATTAAACATGTGTTATTGTCCCTTGAAGATATCTTAATGGTAAATGGATTGTACTACTCGATTAAAAGGTAATGAGTTTGAATGTAACAAAACTAGTTTTCTTTACTTTTCGTGCGTTGTCGCAGCACCGTATGCGATATGATAAAGTACCGTTTACTAACTAAATTTACGTTAATACATAGAGTGACTAGAATTTATACTGTTGAATGAAAAGTTAAAAACTTATTATATTGAACCTGATTTTTTCCAAACAAAACTTATGCCTAAACATAGACTTACAATCGATCCAACTCGTTTCCGAATTAAATTTACGTCGAAACGTAGAGTAAATAAAAATATATTATATTTAACCAGACGTATTTTCAAATAAAATTTACGTCAAAACGTAGACCAACCTAAAGCATACATAAAAATAATCTCAAAACGTTTTATATTTGACTCAATTAATCTCTGAACAAAACTTACATCAAAATACAGACGTATGTTGTAACATAGATAGTCTTAAAATATGACTTTTCTTTTTATGTAGTAGCTAAATTGTGATTACCAACTAAGATAGATGAATTCTTGTAACGTATTGCAAGAAAACTGATTAAAATACATAATAGAAAAGGCAAATTAAAAAACTTAAAAATAACAAACATAGAACTACAAGAGTCGAACCCAAGTCTACTGCAGAAGAAAAGGGAGTTAATGACTAGGCTACAAGTTGTTTTGTTGTAAGATTCTCTACCAAGTTTTATATATATATATATATATATATATATATATATATATATATATATATATATATATATATATATATACTATATCTATACTATATTATAATGCACGAAAGAAAGATGCCGATCAAAGTTAAAAGATTTGTAAATTTTAAGCATAAGGTACAACCCAAAAAATCAATTTAACAATGGTAATTATGTCTTTCTAACGCTACTAAAAAGTAAAACTTTAAACTTATTTACACTTAGACCCTTGTATCTTTAATTATATATAATTTTTTTCATGTTTGTTACAATATGCTTAAAAGAAGGAATTCAGTTTTTTAAATATAAAACTAACCAGAGACGAGTACCATAATGAAAAGTGTCGCACGCGCCGCATCGCGCGGGCACGTATATATATATATATATATATATATATATATATATATATATATATATATATATATATATATATATATATATATATATATATATATATATATATATGTATTAGTAATAAAAAATAAATGAATAACCCACCGACATTTGAAGTTGTGTTATAGTAACGGTAAGTGTGATAATTTTAGTAGATATAAGGTCGAGAGTTTGTTTGTTGATATAAAATTAATCTAACTAGGCGTTTTCACCGCCGATGACACGCATTACGCATCTGATGGAACAAGCTCTCCACAAGCGTTCCGTTACAATAGCTTACCATAAACGACAGCCACGTCAAAGCAACTGACACTATTGTTGGCACATAATCACAACCCTAATTAAGAAAAAACACAAATAGTACCATCTATCGTTGTCGATAACTCACAAGCATAACTCCCACACTCTCTAAAGCACCGATAAAGAAAACCCATATCGTCATCAGATCAAACGACCATGTATATTGCATCAGGTTGTTGTACAATAAGCACAACAGGTAGCAAGCATACAATGGTAAGTTGCACCCATAGCATCAATAGTTTTAAATCCGCAGATGTTTTGTGAGAGAGAGAGAGGATGAGGCCACCAACGATACAACGGCAGACGGAACCGGAAGCTGAAAACTATCGTTGTCGGTATCTCGAAACCCCAACTCCCTCTCTCTCTGAATCATTGGCCGAGAAACCAAGAAACCAACATTCTAATCGGATCAAATTGACATATATTTTGCATCACTCTGTTGTACCATAGTCATAACAGGTAGTAACTATATAATATCAAGTTGTACACATAGAATAAATAGTTGTATATTGACAATGTTCATTCAAGTTACTTTATTAACATTATATAATTTTGAATTTAACAATAAGAAATTGTTTTTAGGTAGCAAGATTTCATGTTTATTACTTATTTAATTTTATTATGGATAATGACAGTGTGATTGATATCGTCTTTGTGAAACTACTTGTTTACTTGTTACAATTTTGTACAAGTCACTTTTCGATATTTAAATAAAAGAAAGTCGCTTATCTTGATTAGTAATCTATTTTAATAATTGCTTACATATGTAACCATCACAACCACTCTCATCACAATTTTCCCGCCATCCTTCATTCCTCTCTCGGGTGGGTCTTTTAACCCGATTCAAATGACCAGATGTTCATCCGCTTTCTAACGACCTCCTTTGATTTTCAACAAAACCACCGAAACCCCAGGTTACTCCAACAAAATCCCTCTTCTCATCCACAACCGATTATAGCGGAATGTTGTTAACCCACGATTGAATCTCGATTAAAGCTTATCGACGGTTGATTCTTCGAATTTTGGTAAAGCTTCCTCCCAATTGGTATGTTGTTAGTTGAAATTCTATTCTTCTGATCGATTTTTGTTTTTGTTTGAAGAATTTTGTGTTCTTTAGTAGGTACTAAGGAACCCTAATTTTTTGTTTTGTTGTAATTCATCTGAGTAGATCATCAGATCCAATGGTTGTCGTGAAGAATCTATTGAAAAAGTTAGGGTCCCCATCAATTTCTTATTATTATTCTCTCAAATAGTTGATGAATTTGGTCTCCATTACGAAAAGGGATTTAGGCTGTAGGTGTTCTTGGTGTTTATAATGCTAAATTTGGAAGAGATGTCACCTACAGTTTCGGTTACATTTAGTTTAACCATCCAATCTCTGAAAACGCTTCTCTACAAAATCATGTGGATTTCACTAATTCTTTGAATGACAGAAACTAATTCAACATTAAAATGGTAGGAACTTAGGCTTAAAACCATGGAATGTGTACAATAGGATTTGCAACAAACCCATGAAGATTTAATTGTTTTTTTTATTTGTTAATATAAAGAAATTCATACCCAACCTTTATTACATGAATTGTTTTTAATTGATTTGAATTGTTTATCTTTTTCGCTACTGTAGTGCTGGCATGTTCATATATGATGTATTGATGTCTGTATGTGTTGGGTTAATCAAGTTGTTTACGGGTCAACGGATACAGGTCAGACAAGTCAACGGATACGGGTCAAGTCATGGAGCCGTATTGCTAGCGTAAGAAGAATTACATATTATTCACGTTTATTTACTTGCTTTATTTTAGTTTAATGTTGCGTGGGTTTTAGCTAATTACTTTTATTTGTGTATGCAATTCTACCTTGAAATCAAAGAGTCGAACCATTGTTTGGGTTCAAGTGATTGTGTGTGTAGTGACGTTTCTAAATAGGCTGAAGCAACCCACAATATGATCCATTCAATCTTAGCATCCGGAGTCTTTGCGGCAATAATGACACGGATGATATATTAATGTGTACGAGGTTTCTAATTTTTTTTATTGAAACCTTTTGGCATGCCACGAACTTTCTTTAATTGATGCATTCTGTATAGTAAAAATTACTAGCAATAGCATAGTCGGTGCTAGTATAGATTGTTATTTTATAATCAAAACCAATAGCAAAACAGGTAAACTCACCTTTCCATCACCTTTGGGTGTTTTTATCTTTATATCACTGTTGAGTGTTGACTTATGACTGTTTTTCTGATTTGCATATTGCTTTTTGTTACCTATGAATCCGGTTCTCGAGTATGATGGTAACTAATATTTCTGTTTTTTTTAAACTTTTTGTGGATTTGAAAAGAAAAAATATATTTAGATTTGTTTATCTTTTCAACAAGCCATCTCAAACAGATGGCTCAAGAAGCTTCCTAATAAAGTGCCTTTAATTGGGTCGAAGAGCTGCAACATTACAATTAGTCATCATTAAACAAGCTGCGGATATGATTATAGGAAGCGGTATTTGTCTCAGTTCACACTTTTGTAGGATTCTTAATGTATTTCTATTGATTTTACACGGTTCAACAAGGCTTCAAATGAGTTTGCAAATGAAAGTTTGTCATTAATGATATACATATTATATTAATGAAACAAGGTTTGTTATCTTTAATAAAAAAACAATAGATGAGCATCAAAACAAGATTTTGATTAATTATGTTTCCATTACTTTTTGTTCTAATCAAATGATTGTGTTTGATTTTAATTATTTTTTTGAGGTGCAGGTTGATGGGGAAGTTGTTTTATATAAATGTCACAAATGAATATTTAAAGAACCTTTAAAATGTAGTCAGAACATATTCAACTACAGAGCATATCTAACTACCGGTAAAGTTCTTTTCATGTTGTATGGTCTTTAGAACACACACTAACACCTTCAAACACACACACTTTACCATTTGTCTTTAATGTGTTATTTCCTTTATTCCTTAGAAGTTTTAGCCAGAAATCAAGTTTTTTTATCTCTATATTAAGCTAAATATGCATAATTGAATTCCACACAAGATCGCGAGGTGATGGGGGTTGCTGGCTGTTTATACAACTTCGTTGCTATTGTTGTTGTGCTGATTGTCATGACTCAAAGGCTATTGTTGTTGTGCTATACTATTTGGATTGTAGTTGAGAATTGTGTAAGTTTTGGATCCATAAATGTTTGGTTGGACCGTTGGTTGTTGTCTTAAAAGATTTTATTCTTGTGGCGGTTGCTGGTTGTTTATACAACTTGGTTGCTATTTATTTATTTGGTTTTGATGAAGGTTTTAATATGGCTATTAACGAGGCCGTGGGTTTTTTTAATTGCTAATTGTGTTATGTCACAATTGACTGAAGGATATGTTGCTTTGAGTGTTATTCTCGATGGTGCGTGCCTCTGAAACACTATTTTATATAATATAACAATTTTAGATATAAGAAGCTTAAGGAACACCATTTCATATGATATAATAGTTTTAGTTATAAGCATATTTATAAATATTGTTTATTTATACAACCCGTGTAATAAACGGGTCTATAACCTAGTTTAGTATGTTTGGTTACGGAATAAACAAGTACAATCATTATATCTCTAGTAACATTTTCTTTTATTTAATTCCTATCTCTATTATTTGTATATATTTAATATTTAATTATTTCAAAACCGTAAAAAGTATAACTAATAAATTAAAGTATCTAGGTTTAAGGATTATCAAATCGAAATCCCTTCAAACGGTATTTGACGGGAAGTATGGAGTATAAAATTCAATAGTCCCATTAAATTGTCTTCGTCGCCGTTAATTATCAAAAGATTTCTTTCAATTAATCAATAATATCTTTTAAAGACTCATAAGATCATCTAAAATATTCGGGCTTTGATGTTCGCCTTCACATGGAAACAAAAGAATATAGAATTATGCCTTTGGACATCCAATCAAATCCTAATATTTGGTCAAATAAGATGAACTCCTCACAAAACTAGTCACTTACACGTCGTAATAAGCGATTTAACTTCACATATACAATCTACATCGTTGTCTATCGCAAAACTCAAACTTTTTATTAAACTATCAACCTCATTTCCTACCCTACATGGCATTCACACACAGATTGAATGGTTCTATTTGTTTTTACTGTTATTTGTACATTTGGTCAAGTTTGGAAGTAGTCTTTGTTTATTGGTAGTAGACCCCTAATTTGTTGGGACATATTATATAAATCTGGTTATTGTGACAAGAAGACTTGCATGTATTTTCCATTTTACTGTTATTTATTCACTTGGTCAAGTTAGAAGTAGTCTTTGTTTGTTAGTAGTAGACTCCTAATTTGTTGGTGGACCTTGCATGTATTTTCCAACATGTAAGCCTTGTAGTTGTTTGTTTTCTTCATTGAATAACAGCATGCACCGGACCACATCTGGTTACCAAAAGTCAACCAATTTTCTTTGTTCCTGTCTATTTTCGTTGTGTACTATTTCACATATTGTGTCGACTCTACCTCATAGGAGATACTACAAATAATATGTAAACACCAGAAACCAATAAGACACCAGTAAAACTCACTACAGTTGTTAATAAGAATTCAAGGGTGCCACTTGCTGCATAAACAAAACAATGTTCACAAGATGAAGTAATACGTCTGAATTTGTGAATAGTAAAGCTAAAAAATTATTTCTAAAAGTGTTAATTTAAAACAATATAATAAAGACCTACGCATACAATATGAAACTTATTTTTAGGATGGAACTAATTTTCATATAAGAGCACGAGAAAACAAATCAGATATACTAAGTAACTAAGTAAGATCCTATTATTTTCTCCAAGTCAAAGAACACATTGAGACCTTTAATTGGTAACAGGAACATTTTAAGAATCTTCCCATTATTCAAGCCCCTAGCTAATCATAGTTTGATCATAATACATTAAAGGTTAATTGCCGCAAAACATAACGTTCCCTTTGTCATTGTGGACAACATACTTGGTTTCTTAATTCATATACTTGAATTTTAATGCAATTGTACCAAAAACTGCAAGTGTGGTGCTTTCTAGTGCAGTTAGCTTGCAAGCAATTGCATCTAAATGCAAGTATACAATATTAAAAAAAACCATAATATGTTGTATACAGTGACAAAAGATAAAAGTGAGTTAAACTTTGATGCAATTAACGCGACACTAACATACAAGAACAAGATGATAGATACAGAAGACTAAACTGTAAAAGAGACTGTTGGTAACTCAGTATACCGGGCTTAAGAACAAACATAATCAAGTTTTATTCCCAATGGAATGTTGATTTACTGTACATCAAACCTGATGCTGCTTTGGATTCTGATTTCATGCTCGTTGTATCCACTTGGATCATCTTATCCAGAAAACAACAGTCATTTGGCGTTGATGATGTTGACCCAAGACTTTTGATGGTTCTTGTTGACCTTGGCTCACCTGAGGGCACCATTTGCGGGTGCATCAGCGAGACCATATGGTGAAGTGGTTGACCTTGGTGTCCCCACTTCTGCTAACCCGAATTCTTCACTAAGCAAATCAACACCATCCCATTGCACTCCAGGTACTAAAACTAGTCAAGGAATGTACTTTCTATTAACATTTCAAAATATCATTTCTTTGGGTAAATTTTCGGCATTAATTATTCAAGAAGACCGCATGAAACAGAAACAAGCTTCGCTTTATTTCTTGAATTTAGCAGGAAAAAACTTACAATTTACTAGAAACTTTAACAAGCATCATTTTAATTCATGTGAACTGTGCTGATATCGACAGCCAGCCACCACATCAGATACTAAATATGCAAAAATATGGTTATGTAAAGAAAATTTTAAATTCATCAACCAGTTTGAAAATATTGGTTATTTAAGTGTCACATCAGATGACACATAAACAAACAAACATAACAGCAAAACTCCCATTCATACTATAAGGTTTGGAGGGGGTAAGTTGAGGGCAAACCTTAAACCAATGTGATAAAGAGGGTGCTCCTTAAAAGACCCCAAGCTCACATCAGATGACAAGCGATACATACATATGCATTAAAATGATATGTGAGAGGTCACACGTGCACTTTTTAAATATCAGCAAAAAAAGGATCTGCTGCCAATTGAACAGGCTATTCATTGCTATAATCAGTGACAAACTGGAACTTTATTGATAAAAGTTGATAATAAAAACATGAGTTGGTTGCTAATTTACGCTTAAAAGTTAAAACTTGATTTTGCTAATATGGAATAAGCGCCAAAAATTAGGAGTTTTGAGATTGGGACAATATTCCTCTATTTTGTTTATTTAGTAAAAGTCAGATATGGCAGATTGCAACAATATATGAACAATGGACATAAACCCCATATAAAAAGGATACACTCTGTGTTCCAAATATCAGTCAAAGGGACTTCTTTATCAGATAGAAGCCAATAATCTGCATCATTCTGCAACATTTTACCGTAAACAAGATCATTTCATATATTAACCTCAATAGATATACCATTTGCACAATTAAGACATATTTTAGTGAATCATAGTCGCTTACATCAACATCTGAAGGGACTATTCTCATAATCCTCCCAGGTGAATCTTGAGGTAGATTAGAATCAGAATTCATATTATGTACATGTTGTGTTTGTGGTTCAATGCTGGCCTCTGGATTGTGACCAGAGCCAGAACTGGATGCCATTGGTACCATGGTCATAGGTTGGTCAACCCCATCAGCATCCTCAAACTTTTCTTCAAATTGACTATATACAAATGATTTTGTGTTGATCAAAACCAAATTGAATAGACATAAGCATATAAAATAAATCATAATAAAAATTACACGCACCTGACAAGATAGACATCAATTGGGCCCATTGTACTTCTAAGGATTATCCTATACCTCCTTTGTGGATAATCAACAGCCTGACATATCAATAAAACAATGTCCCTCACATATTAAATTAACCATGAATTCTAGAAAAAGATAATAACAGGAAGAAATTTTGTTTTCATACTCACCTCGTCAGGATCTGGAACTTCAAGAGTAGTCCCATGAGGAGCCTTGATTGCTATCAACGTTTCGTTCTGTTGATTATAAACATCAGATATTTAAAGTCTGGCGAAAGTGTATATTTTCCTAAGTAAAAAATTATAAAAACTTGATTAAATTAAACCTTACCTGGAAGCATGGTAGACCTTTTATGTCATCTTCAGTCACAAAAAGCCATCTAGTAGGGCATCAATAATAAATATAACATTAACAATATTTGACTAATGCCGCTAACATAAGCAAAGAAGATAAAAACATTACTTCTGACTTCTGTTATCTTCACTCAACTCCTGCATATTTTCCTGCATTTCCCTGAAAAAAACATTGCTAAATTAGATGGATTCACAATATCAAATTTGGCAACTCTGATACTTTAGATAAAATGTGTAACCTGATGCTTTCATCTAATCTATGTTCTTCCGTTGAAAGTTTTTCAACTTCTGCCTGTAGCAATAGCCAAAAGTTAATAACTCATGGACTACGGCTTGTGCAAAAGTATCATGACATACTTAAACACTATAATGAGAGAGAAAAAAAAGAACAAATAGGTAAACCTAAGAAATCCACCCAAAACTGACAGGAAGAATTGACTACAAGCAAAGATAATAAAGGTGGCATGCTGGTCAGGGCTGGGCAGGGCAGGATAGTGGCCACATACACTTTTTTGTCCATTTAAAAAAAGTATTGTGTTAATTTAAAGTAAAAAATTCAATATTATTAGAAGAGTATCCTAAATTGTATAGAACGAATTAGGAAAATGTGTGTACTATAATAGACTTAGTGCCGCTTTCACCTGTTCAGCTCAGTTGATAAGTACCCCTTTTATCTTAATTTTTTATTTGCATTGTTTGAGATAAGACACAACCCATATTAACTCATTCACGAGTAAATAGATCTATAAGGACATCTCTAAAATTAAATACCCATCAATGCATACCTGTAACAAAGCAACATCATCCTCCAACTCCCAAGGTTTTGAAGCATCAAGACCTCTAAAGAGATAATTAAGATATTTCACATAAGTTTGAATGGATTGTAGGCTTGTAGCAACTTATTTGCATGGTATGTATATGTTGCAAAAAAGAACTTACTTCCATTGGATTCTATTTTTGAGCTTCTTTTCGATTAGACCAATCCCTTCAAGAACATTTGTTATATCATATATTCGTCTCTTTTGCACCTGGTATCATCACAACTTGTTGACTTGTATCTTATATAACAATCACATAAGATATATTGTTTTATTTGAAAAAAAAAAATTAAAATAGGAATACCTCCAAGGTAGCAGCAGCATTATTCAAATCGAGAATGCCATCTTCTGCATGTTTGATGAGGTTGATGAATTTTTTTGTCAAAAGACCTGCAAAATTTGAAACTTTCTGTTAACCAATAATCCCATCTGAACACGCAAAAGAACCTTATGAAGAATCAATAGCAATAAATCACCCAAAAGTTACCTAGTGAACTGTCATACCGGCAGGCACCAGCTGGAGTAAGTGGAGAAGGTGAACCTGTGTTGAACATTATAAGTTTTCACACCCATGAAAATACTTCCTCAGTAAAATCTATAGTGGTTAAAAAGCAATCCAATCCATTAGTTCTTCATGATGACTTGCATCTTATAACTGCTTTTAGTTAACTAAGATTTGTCAGTTGTCACAATAATTAGCTTTTAATGTTTGGATAACCAGCTTCTGCTTCTGGTTATCAATAGATCATATAATCGGTTTGAATAATCAATTACATCCAGGCTACAACAGAAAAGATAGTCAGAGAGTAAAATAAAATTACTTTGAACCTAATGTCAGATACTATTACTCCCAAGTCCCATCTCAAACTCATATCCAAACACTCCCATAGTATCTGCTAGTAATGCAAATATATAAAAACTTCAAAACATGCCTCACCGGAATTCGAAACAGGCGTCTGAAGAGCAGGTTTGTTGCTTTTTGTGACCTTTGAACGTGCATTTATCCTTCCACCTTTTGCAGAGACAGGAGTGTGAAGTGGACTATTAACTGTATCAGTGTAACCCATACTCGCCCGCTCATTAGACGGAGCTTCATTAAAATCTGTCCCAAGTTTTCTCTTTACTGGCTGTTGAACACCAAAACAATAACCATTTAAAACTTCAACCATGAAGAGAAAATAACTATATCTGATCCAATAATTCAGCTGGATAACTTATAAACTAATTAACTGATAGTTCATAATAGCACCAATAATACAGTAAACTATATGCATACATGACTAAAAGCACACTGTAACATCTTTCTTTGTTCGAGTTTCATAAAGGACAAACAATTTAATCCAAATAACTCGATTCTAAACGTCATCTTCTTTCTTGGTTACCCCAGTTGTTAACAACAAACCATCTGAATATTATACTATACATATACATTAAGCGCCATACTTTCTCTACTATCATGTGCTCACTCACTCGATCGCATATTCGCACCCTCAAGGAACAAGTTCACTGTACACTTGAGGTCGATCTAAAGCTTGTCATGTGTAGACATGTGGTTCAACAACACAGTTTAGATATTAGATTTTAAAAAATAAAAAATAATAAGACAGGCAATACACAATTTGGATTCCAACTACAGATTCTTTAGGTCACCATCCAACCAATTGTAGCAATTCAGCCGATTTAGGGCATAACAAACATCAATTAATCTCGTAACGAAATAAATTCCTACAAAGAGTTCTACACGTAACAAACACTCCACATAAATTTGAGATTACTCTAATCATTTGTGAGCCTTCAATAAACCCTAACAATCACCACCATAACCAGCACGATTATCACAATCAAACATTTACACTACCGGAGATTTAACAACAATTACTTCGTCGTCCCGATCGCCGGAGCCACCGACTCTAATCGCATCACTTCCAGACGAAAACCGATGATAGCCATCGGAACAAGCAAACGGCGGTCTCGTCGATGCGAACGGCAAGTGCCACCTCATCGGATGCAGGATCTGTCCACCGCCGCCGCCGGCGACCGCCGCCTGCACAGGCGGCGCCGGTGGATTTAAACCTCGAGCTTCAGACATTGAATAATCAAAACATCATGCAGAATTACAAACAAAGTTATGTTGATTGTAGCGATTTGGATTGATTATGAGAGTTGTTGAATTAGGGTTTTGTGGAATTATGGGGGTTGTAGAGAGAGAAAGCAAATGTGTGTGTGAAAATGGTGGGTTTGTTTAAGAGAGAGAAAGTTGAAGAGAGCAGAAAACGAGGGAAAGAGGAATTTTTGGTTCGGATAGATGTGGAGGGAAGATAAATGAAAATTATAAATGCGGGGTGTGAGTCCTTGTGCTTTGGGTTTATGACTTTCAAGTCCTTGTAGTTTTGTCTTTCATATTCGGTGTATCGATTTTAAGCGTTTGGGGTTCTTTTATATGTTGCATCATAACAGAAAGCCGTTCAAAAGTCGATAACGAACTGAACATTTAGCGAACAGTTCGTAAACTGTTCGGGAGGAAGTTCGCTTATACTTCGTTCGTTTAGTAAATTAACGAACACGAACAAGAAAATTCCGTTCGTTTATTTAAACGAACGAACATGAACACAAGCCGCGTTCGTTCATTTATGTTCGTGAACCTTTGGTAATGTGTTCGTTAATGTCCTTTCGGAGTGTTCGTATATGTTCGTTAATGTGTTTGATTATGTTCTTAAATTTGTGTTAGTTATTTTTATGACAATTATGTTGAGTGTTTTTAGATATTTATGTTACGTGTTTATTTATTTTTATGAAAATGTTGATCTTATTCTAAAATAAATATGTGATAATTTGTATCCGTTTGTGTTTATAAACTTTTTTGTGTTCGTCATGTTCATGAACATTTGTTTGTTTTCGTTTGATATTGTTTGTGTTCGTTTGCGTTCGGTAATTGTTCATGAACATGTTCATATTTTTAATGAACGAACACGAACAAGTAAATCCATTCGATAAGCGTTCGTGAACAGTTCATAAACAAGTTTATTTCTTAACGAACGAACACGAACAAAGCCTTATTTGTGTTCGTTCGGTTCATTTGCAGCCCTAAAAGCATTTACATCCCACTCTTTATCTCCATTTCTATAATTACATTAAAATCACTGTTTTTCCTTTTTCATTTTTAATTAAATAATATTTTTTAATACATTTATCATTACTTTTTGTCTCTCCTATATTCACAACCACTTTCAAACATAAAAAAATTAATAGAGATGAACAATGTTCTATCAAATCTAGATATGAACAGTAACATATTTTCTATCATTCACTAACAAGAACTTACAACGATTCTCTATAATATAGAGAACACACTCATATATATTTATACTACTATATAAAACATAAACTTATGACACAAGTGTAATTTTACAAAAAAACAAGGCACATAATACAATTTCTTAAGCATTAGGTACAAATACTCCATACATTCATTTCTATTTTGCCCCTCATTAATAAACTTCTTGTAATTAGTACATTGATTAATACATAATTTAATAATATGAGATTATTTAATCCACTAAAATAAATATTATATTATTTATAATTTTTAAATTAACATTTATATTTATAGATAAGTTTTGAAGCAATGTTTTAGTTCCAAGATATGATAAGAACAATAAGCCGTATAAAAGATTTAAACCATAAAACAAAACAATTGATAAATTAAGTGAAAGATAACAAGTAAAGACTTGTAAATTGTTCATCTCGTCGCAACACGCGAGTTATCCACTAGTAAATATATAGAGGGTGGGATGTGAATGCTCTAATAACATCATATAGAGGATGAATTTATTAAATCGTAAACCGCAAGGCGTTGTGCCTTTTTGTTAAGCTATTTTAAAAAGTAGAGCGAATGTAATTAAAAAGAAAACATATAGTAATCATAATTTCTAGTACTGATATAATGTTTTAAATAAATATTTTCTATATAATAAAGCATACTAATATAATGTATATAATTTTACTTAATATATTATATTTATTGTTAAAATTCTACGATCTAATACATGATTTGATTTCTTCCCCTAATTTTGTACTTTGTGTTTTAGCATTATTTTGTTATTAGTTATCTTTTTATATTGAAAACAGAACGTTTTACGCGTCTCGTAGGTCAAGTTAATATAAAACTCAAATAGAGTAGACAATTTTCACGTAAACCAAGTGAACCCGTGACCCAAAATAAAACTGGCCAAAGTTTATAAGAAGTGATCAAATATAGTTTATGGAACACCAATGAACAAAAAGTTAGTGTTGTGTGAAAATTCCATGACCATTGTTGTCCACTTGTCCATGTACAATGTGTTTTGAAATATAATCCATCAAACCGTCTATTTTTCTTATTTCATGTTGTTATATCTTGCCCGAGCAACATGTAACGATGTCCCTAAAGTTAGTCTCTTTCACACATTTCATCAAACACTTACGAGCGTAATCCAACCAATCACAACTCACACATATGTTGACCAAGGCATTATCCATATACAAGTTAAAATTAAAACCAATGCAGACTCATAACGTGTTTTTGAATCCGTACATCCGAAACTAATAAACTTGATTGATAATTCGTATAGGTCCATACGGACATCAAAATATCAAACATACACGTGAACTAGCTTTGTAATCACATAACATCACCAGTCAAGCCATTTACTGATGATGTTAACATGCATTTGTTTGGATTGATTATGATTGTGGGAGGACTCAAACAAGGAGGCTGGTTTGGGATTGATTAAGAATGTGATTGTTATGGCTGCTTGTATTTACTTATATGTGAGTGGACAACAAAATCCTTACTGAGGTAGCGACGGCGAGGGGAGGCCGGTTTTTTATTTGTCTAATCGGGGTAGCTCGAGATGACTTGTTATCGATCGTAAACCTACATATGTTGTTATCAATTTATCATCTACCGTTATAGCTATGAAAACACCAGGGGTATAAGTTGGGTCCAATGGCAAAGCTATTGAAGTTAGATAAGTGAAATTCCCTTACAGTTAAAAATTGGAGTCATCACTTGTAACAAATTAATGTAAATTAATAGCATTGTAGAATGATAAATAGGATATGCAAGGTACATTTATCCGTTACGCAAACACAGATTTTTGAAAATATGGTAATTTTTTATGGTTATAGACTTGTATTTTCTTTTACATTACATTGTTTATGGCGGAACTCGGGTGGCCAATCCCGATCCCAACTTCACTATTTTCTAACGTGAGAGTCGCCAAACCCCGAATTCAAGATGAAAAAAATGATTGTCAAGCTTGACTTCATGGACAAAACACAACAAAGTCACATGGACTAGTAGTAGTGCTACAACAAAGAACAATGACAATGTGGATTTTACTTTTAGTGTTAAGATCCGACCATATATACATTATACAAGGTAAGCATCATTTAATAGAGTAAAGTCGCCTTAGGTTGAAGAAGAAAACATACAACAAAAGAGACAACATCGTCAAGTGAGATCATGCTAAAGTAATGCTCTCGTTTTCAAATCTAACTACACCAACTAGGATCTCGTGCTTTAAGACGATGCATTCATATCAAATCACCAGGAAAAACGAAAGAAAACCAGCCATCCAAACCCATTCTTGAAAACTACTAATTTTTCAAAATTATTATAACTTTAAGCAAAATTAACAACAAACAAACATATTTAGTATTTCATTTAGCGAATAAAGTTTGTTTGAAGAAGATTATCTCATAATATATAAATACTAAACTAGTGAAGACTCTACACTGAGGTTCAATCAAAACCAAACACCACCTAATCCAACCCCCACAAAACCCCTTATCTTCATCTATCTCTTCACACATCACACCTCCACCATAAAACACAAAACCCCAACAACAACCACCACACCAACAATGGCTTCTTCATCTGCTTGTGCAGCCCTAATCTCCACCCCAAACCCCAAAACTTCATCTTTCATTTCCCCCAAATCGCAAACCCTAAGTTTCTCCAATTCATCCTCTGTCAGCTTTCAATCAAAAGCCCTCCGTTCGTCCATCTCCCTCCGCCCCACCACCGCTCGCCGGACTGCATTCGTCGTTAAAGCTGTAAGTACCCCCTTCCTCTAGATTTCGCCTTTACATAACCGCTGTACGTCAGCAGTTGACGAGATTGTCGTGTTCTTCGTTGAATTTGAGCAATCGGCATTGTCTTTTGACTGTTCGAATTTGACCTAATTGATGTTGTCGCGGTGATTATCTATGTTATTGTAGATTAGTTGGTGGTTCAGTGGTGTGTTTTCTGCAGCTTTATGCAAAGTAGTAATTTTATATGCAGCATTGTGTATGTATTTTAAGGGTGTTTGTTATAACTCATAAGTCTTGTTGTTTGGCACTTGATTATCTATTGGATGAGGATGGGACATTACTTTACTGCACATAAATGACACCGTTTTTCATAGTTTCAGTATCCTAGCAGCTAAACCAGCTTTTCTGATCATATACTGATTAATTAGGGAAGTTGAGGTAGCATTTTTCTGTCTGAAAAAGATTTATGATTAATCTTGATAATTGGCAAATATATAATATTAATATATACGGTTAGATGGGCTAATCATTTTTTATAAAACAATAAGATTCGTTGTTGTTATGGAAACGTGGATTGGGTGAAATTTTATTTCAAAACGGAGCTGCAAACTGCGAATAGCATACGAATTTGTGCCAGGGGATTGAATAATGTCAATCATTGAATACATATTATGTTGTTTATGTGTCTAGGTTGTGCTAGCTATATCTCATATTGACATTCTTTTATTTGTAGGGACTGCCTCTAGTTGGAAATCAGGCACCAGACTTTGAAGCCGAGGCTGTTTTTGACCAAGAGTTCATCAAGGTATGTAGTGACTAGTGACTTTTGATGCATGCTTTTGAACTATGTGTTGTTTGAGTGAGTGTTATGGGACCTGTGTAGTTGAAAGCGCGCAAGGCTATCGTCTAGGTGCTCACCTCAGGTGAGGCACAACCATGCCGCCTTGCGTCCATAAAGGTGCTCAGGCGAGGTTCTGGCCAAAATGGGTCCAATACTTCGAAAAATGGCATGGATCACTTCTAAACCAGCCTTAAGTGGCTTGTTTCTAGGCCCAAGGCTCACCCTTTGCGCCTTTAGTGTGCTAACGCCTGACTACCTAGTTATGGACCATTGGTCCATTAATTTTTTAAAATTATTCTCTCTTTATGCATTGATCAAGAGTTCATCAAACACATAATGATACCTAACTATAATTATGAACTGCATTATAGGATCTTAGAATGTCCTCGTTTGTAATAATCATGAGTATATGCTCTTAAAACATCCCCGTAATTAAGAAATCAAAATAACTTTGTAAGAAGTTTGTCATTGCAGGTTAAGCTCTCTGATTACATTGGCAAAAAATATGTCATTCTCTTTTTCTACCCTTTGGACTTCACTTTTGTTTGTCCAACAGGTTAGTAGCTCATTGTTTGTTAAACATCAAAAGCCTTTTCCTTTTTCTCCAGCCGTCTTTATATATACTTGAATATGGACATAGTTTATAAACACATGTAATGACGGCTATTATATTTTTTGCTTGAAGTTTTACTAATTTTGTTTTCTTATGTAGAAATCACCGCATTCAGTGACCGATATGCAGAATTTGAGAAGATAAATACTGAGATATTGGGTGTTTCTGTAGACAGTGTGGTAATTGTTCTTACACTGTTAATCGGTTATACAAACTTTGCAATTTACATAATAATTGTCTGTTCTAAAATGCTTTTTGTGATGACTATTCTGTTTTCTTTTTTAGATACTTGGTGTTCTATACTTAGATATGTATATTACTATATTTAGTTACAATTTCTGATACTTTTAACATTTTTTTCACATAAGTATATCATTTCGAAAGAGATCAAAACATGAAACATGCGACTTTTTTGTTTCAAGAAAATTTGTTCTGTTTTCTGCAGTTCTCCCACCTTGCATGGGTTCAAACAGATAGAAAATCTGGTGGTCTTGGTGATCTGAACTACCCACTAATCTCTGATGTTACAAAATCGATTTCGAAAGCTTTTAACGTGTTGATTGAAGACCAGGTATACATTTGTATCTCTTTTTTTTTTTTTTGCTAATCTTTGGGCTATTTATATATTAATCATTTACCATGTCAAAATGTTGGTTTTTCAATTTCAGGGAATAGCATTGAGAGGACTTTTTATAATCGACAAGGAAGGTGTTATCCAACACTCCACAATTAACAATCTTGCAATTGGTCGAAGCGTTGATGAAACACTGAGAACACTTCAGGTAAACCGTAAACATGCATCATGAGCGGGCTGGGCACCAGGTCAAAAGTAGTTTCGTATTAGTGTCGTGGGGTTGGGTCAACTTTGGAACACTTTTATCCTTTTTGAAACATTTTTTTATGAATAGTTTTCTAAATATTTGCATAAAATGATTTAGGAGATTTTATGGTTCGATAATACACTTTGGTGATTTTGACCCGTTTGACTTGTTTTCTTGTTACCTTTTTCCGTTTCTTTTTTGATCTTACCTGTTTGACCCGTTGGAGATTAAGTAACCTAACCCAAATCTATCGTAGGCACTGCAATATGTACAAGAGAACCCGGATGAGGTATGCCCAGCAGGATGGAAGCCCGGGGAGAAGTCGATGAAGCCCGACCCTAAGGGCAGCAAGGAATACTTTGCAGCCATATAATTAGATGCTGGGTTCTTATTGAATTGAATTTTGGGAGTATTTTGTTTTTCGGGTTACAAACTTGTCGAACAAGAAACTGTTATCTGTTGTGTTCTATTGCATATTTGAAGCTGGGAGTATTTTGTTTTTCAGGGATACAAACTTGTTGAACAAGAAACTGTCATCTGTTGTGTTCTATTGCTGTGAACTGTGAACTTATTCAATATAAATTATATAGTTGATAAAAAGACCATCCTTTGATACAAATACTACACTAGAGCTATCTTTTTTATAAAAATATTAAAACTATTTTTGTAACTGAGGAACGCACATCATCTACTATACATTTATTGTATTTCTAAAATCATTACGCCGGTACACTGTAAAATATGAAGCCACAAGGGTCTTTTAAAAATTTTAAATTAGTTTCTAGTTCATTAATTCTGAGTTTAGCCAACCAAGGTCCTACAATCATATAGTCAAAATTAAGATTAATATCGTGATGTAAACAACCATGCTTTATCGAATTATCATCAGTAGCAATGATCAAATCATCATGCAAAATTGTTTTCTTAATGAAGATGCATTACGATGGGTGTTTACTAAATTTCAATGCATGTTGCGAAAAAGTGCATTATGTTAACTACATATGCACTTTACTATACTAAAATTTTGCAGCAAAAAGTAACATTTATCCTCCTTAACATTCTTTATAACTCAGTATCTCTAGTATTAACTAAACGACGAGTGATTTGTCAACATAAAAAAAAGAAAACAAAAATGATAAATAACAAATATAATTTTAATCTTTAAGCCTCAATTTCGTGATTGTAAAGGATGCTTTTAAATTGTTTCTAGACCTCAATAATCATGAAATGACACCTACTGACCAATAACATATTGATATGTTACCCCAAACAATGAATTGATTATTCGATCCCATTGAAAAGTAGATGAAAATTTTTAAGGAAAAAACATTTAACTTTAGGTAGAGGAAATCATGAATTGCAAGTTTAGAACATTAATAAAGTCGTATTCTCGATCAATATTGGTGATTGGTATATGATGTTCGAACAATTTTCCACTTGCATAAAAAACAAGGCCTAGAAAAAGGACAAAGCTAGCTATGGTAACATTATAATCGATTCAGACGAACGACAGATAGAAACTAATAGAACAAAATCCAGCTTACTCTCGCATGATAGACAAGTAAAACCACTTCGCAGAGGCCATTTAAGGTCGTTAGAGGAAGGATCATTGTTTTTTTTTTAATTAATAAAACAGTAAAACTATAGACTAATTTTAAATTAATACAACTGTCAAATTATTGATAATAAAATAAAACGATTTAAAATTCTCTTTTTTTTTTATCTCTCGTAATACATATATTTATTCGTATTATTTATAACTAGAAACATGATTGTTATATATAAAAAGATGGAAGGATTACGTTGGAGATGCTGATAGTTGGTGGCCAACAGATGCACGAAACATGAGGTTTGGAAGTTTCAAAATAGTTAGGATGTTTGATAAAATATATTTTTTTCTAATAAAGAAAATTTTATCAAATATATTAATTCAGATGTATTATTTTTTATTTGGAACTAAAAGGACAGTAGATTCCTCAAACTGATTAATGGGGATTAAAATATTTTGCGATCCCATTTTTTTGGGATAAGGAACCTATATACATTCATTGAGTTAAAAAATAAAATATGTGTTTTCACATTATATTAGGTAGCATATATTTAGATTAATTTGTATTGTTGTTTCGTGTTCAAGTGTGATGGCGTCGGAGGTGATGCCTGCATCGAGTCAATGGAGATTGCGATACGGATGAGATGGTGTGTTTCGTGTTTAAGTGTGATAATGTGACTGTGATATTTGTATCGTGTCGATTGAGAGTGATATCGTTATATAACAATGTGAATATTGATGCAAATGATATGATGTTACTATTGTTATTATTAAGTTTGTTTAACTATTCTTAAAACGATTTAAATTTAATAAAGTCATTTGAACACCTGAGTGGGGTTTGAGGTCTAAAAATACACAACCAAAAGGTTGTAAATTCTTGCCCAAGACAAAATAAATAAATAAAAAACTTTTAAAAATAAGTTAAACACCTGCAAATCTATTCAATGTAATTTTTTAATATAAAAACTTTATAATGGTTTTTTAGACAATTGAAACAAACCACAAGGGGCAACATCAACATTTGCACATATTTACATTGAATCAAATTTGCATTAAGATTAAGATCTACTTAACAACATGCTGAATATTTAAACTTAATAAAAAAATAATAATAACATGTTTAATATTTAAGCTAGTATTTAATTTATTACAATATGAAAAAACAAAATCTTCTTAAACCACCAATATAATCACAAGTTTTCTAAAAAAAAATTTAGAGTTATTACGTTATCTATCAAGTCATAGCTGTACTAAAAAAATTCAACAAAATCAAACATAAATATTATTTAATATCTACAAGATAACAACTAATTAGATTTTAAAAAACAAGAATGACAGATATAGTTAATTCTTGCCAGTTCATCTCCATTTCATATCAATAATGAAATTGAAGGACATTAATCCCCACAAAAACCAAAACAGTCACTGCATCAGGAGATGTACCATTTCATTAGTGTTTCTATATAGATATATCATTAATATATACCCCCAAAGCATACTAGTTTCACCAAAAAGACACACCATCGATCGTATTTCTACGTTTGAACACCTGCCTCGGGTACATAACTTAGTCTATCGACTTCATCCCACGTCAACTTTGCTGCAATTTCATCATATTCTGGAACGAACTCCTGGAACCAACATAATCAAAGATGAATTTTTTAACGTATCACATTTAAAACAATATGTTATAAATGTTTATTTAGTTATCATAGTTTACTCTTAAAATTTGTTACGTAATGAACGTGACCCTATCACTCTAATGTAATATACTCTTTGAGACATCCACATTTAAGAAAAACTACAACAAACTATATGTCAAGTCAAACATTTATATCTTAACTAACCTCAAGCTGTCTGACCAACTGTTTGGCAGTTGGGGCGGAGACGATTATGCGGCGTGCAGTTGGCGAGATAAAGCCTTCATCAACAGCCTTATCTATGAAAGACAGCAATGAGTTATAGTAACCCTCCACATTCAGCAGACCAACCTGGACATGATCCACAAAATAAGATAACAGTTACTAATGGGACCCACCATATAAATACTTTTCTTTATTTTTATAATTTAGAAGCACAAAATAAAACAATAAAAAAACAGGTATGGTGATGTAACAGATCTTCCAAAATCATCTTCTAAAACCATCTATCCACATGCATTTGATTCTTCCACACTACCAACATTTGACCAAAAGGATGCCCTTTTAAATTCTTCCATATTTGGTTTTCAATCAATATCATTGGAATATAACTTTTCATGTATGATGTACAAGATACGGGTTTTAATCTTGACCCCACTAATACCCTGTTAAATAATGAGATCACGGCAAACACAACTTATAGTACTGATATTTGACCACGAGATGACCTTTTTTAACTCTTGCAAGCCTGATTTTCAATTAAAATTATTGGAAAACAACTTGATGTGTATGATGTACAATTGACATGGGATAATCTTGACCCACTAATACCCTGCTAAACAATAAGATTAGGTAAAATGCAGATTACACGAGACACATGGCCTTCCGGTTAAATACAAAAACAAGCTAGAATAGGTGTTAATCTTCTTACAGGTTTATGGTGGATTTTGAGTTGTGCCCATGTGATGACTTCTAGCAGTTCTTCAAGGGTTCCATAGCCACCTGAGAAATTCATAAATCCAACATGATTTATTTTCAAACTATTTTAAAGATTTTGAATCTTTATGAATCAATATTATATCCCAAATCATACCCGGTAGAGCGATAAAGGCATCAGCTTGACGAGCCATCTCAGCTTTTCTTTCATGCATATCAGCAACCGCTTTCACTTCACCAACCGTCTCACCGGTTATCTGTTAATCACAAGATATTTTTTCAACTGTCACAAAAATGGGGTCCACAAAATAAAATCATAACCTACCTAAACGGATGTTTAAAGGGAACTAAAAGTAAAAAAAAAATTGATTTTTTTTCCAAGTTTTGAAAGAAATGGACTGACTTAGTTAGAGTAGAACCAGCAACCAAATAAATGGAAATAAAAAGTTGAATTATTGCTATTTATGGTTCAAAAGGACAAGAAAGACAAAAAAGAAACTGATTTGAAAAGGGAAGTTGATTAAATGCAGTTTGTATCAAGATGGGTCAAATCACTATTAAGAACCCAATACAGCTTTTATTAATGAGAACATCCCCAAATCAAATTACTGTACAGCTCTTACAGCACAATGCACATGTCAATGTAGCACTATTTTACTGGATATGAGAATTTCAGGTGCATTTTGACACTAAAGGGTAACAAACAAAAGAAGAAAAACTTTGATTTGAAGGTTCTTGAATATACCTCTCTGGGCATTAGAGTCCTTGGTATAACCCTGCAAGAAACAAAAAAGACATGAAATTAAGACTTTTTCGTGGAGAAATTACCCAAGATACCCTTGTGGCAGTGACTTGTGTGAGTGTAATCAGAAGGGTAAAGGTGTCATTTTGATGGGATTTTCTTTTTTATTTCAAGAAAGCTGAGAGAGACATACTTGAATCACTGCCTAAAAGGTTTCATACTTTTTACAAAAAATAAAACTTTTTACATGATTTGTTTCACCTTTCTATGTACAAATTCCCAGTATGGACTGACAGACCAATATGGATGTTTATATCTTTGATAAAACAAAAGATGCTTCATTGAATCTGTGTAATCAAGAAACCCTTTTTTTATACAAAACACCATGCTTTTTAAGTGTGGGACTATGTTTTCAATCTTTCACAAAATTAAAGATGTCAACTTTTTCAAAAACTTGATGTTTATGTTCAGTTTTCAACAGGAAAAAGGTGAAAAATAGCTTGATTAGTACACATATCAGTTTTTAAAGCATTTGATCCCATAATGTCTGGTTTGAGCTCTGCCAAAACTCATTTGGCATCGAGTACCGTGAAACATTCATGATTACCTTTGAGTAATCTTTGACTCTTATAGTCAAAGTTGTATACGCTAAAGATTTGCAATTAGTAACAATTTTTTCATCTTCAATCCAAATTCTATTTCCATTCAATCTATGTTAGTATTTGAAGATGTAACTACAACTTTCTTTCAAGAAATTTAGTTGTATGGTTACTATATTCATAGTGAAAAATTGGTCAATTTGACCATCAAAACAAGAAAAAGCAAACAAACATCACAAAAGGCAAGAACACAAAGATTTATGAAGTGAAAGCGATGGATGTCTCTATTGGAAACTTATATTCTAACTATTTTTATATTTCAAAATAAAGTTATATCAATCATCAATCTCAACTTTCCTTTCCTTTTGGAAAGGATAATGTTATTATTTTATTAACTTGTTCATGTACTCTCTTACAAGATTATTATCAACCCTCAAAAATTTCATATAAATTTGGCCTTCAACTTCTCAAAGAAACAAACTTGTTTATCAACAAGTTCTTTTGATCTTTTAAAGATTTTTATAAAACTTCACAAATTTTATATGCATTTTCCCTTCAACTTGTGCAGTACTCAACATACATATAGATGCATAGATACATTCAAAGTCTAGAGAGAGAAAGTAGAGAGAGAGTAAGAGTGAGCATACCCTAGAACATGACGCCCACCATCATGAACTGCCTGAGAAACAAGACCCATCAGACCCACGCTGCCACCTCCATAGACTAGATCAATCCTTCTTTCCACCTGCCAAAAAACATTAAACATATAATAACATTGACACGTGTCACAAACCCACTTCACCATCTCAGAATCAAAAAATTAACCCATCATTACCACATTGTAAACAATAATACCCTTGTTTCAAGATTCATTTTTTTATTAATCTGAACCGATTTCATTCAACCCCATGAACATAAATGATGATGAAGGCCTTTGATTGGTGTGACAAAAGCTGAAAACATGATTAAGAAATAGCCATTATACTAATATAGCACGTTTGGTTCCCCATTCATATGCACACACCATTCTTTTTGTTTTTTTCCAAATAAATTCTGTTATTTTTATAATTTTTTACACATAATTTTTGTTTTCTTACAACCTCCTACCATAAACCTAGATCATGCAAGAAGGCTGCTCAACTGACAGCACGTTACAGCTAGCAATTTCTCTCTCTAACGCGCACACACACACTCTCTCTCTCATGCCAAACATAAACCCTAACTTCCATTCTTCAATCTTCAATTTTGATCACAAAATCCAAAAACCCATTTGATTGTTAATCAAATATCAATAATCTCAAAGAATCTTGAAATGGGTATAGCATAAATCCATTTAAAAAGGTGAAATAATGTAAAACAAAAGGACTATATATCAAAGATTAAACAAATTTATACCACCAAATCAAGAAACCAGCAAGAAGCAATGGTGGGTTTTGATCAACAATGGCGGTGTAACAATGGGTTCTTGAAATCTTGAAAGAAAATCAAGAACCGTATGCTTTATATATACATAGAGATACACATATGACATACATACGGTTAAATAATATAAAACAAAAGAAATATCAAAGATTAAACAACTTTATGTCATTAAATCAAGAAACCGGAAAGAAACAATGGTGGGTTTTGATCAAAACTGGTGGTCTAACAATGGGTTCTTGAAATCTTGAAAGAAAATCAAGAAGGGTATTAGGGTGTGCTTTATATGTACATATAGATATACATATATGTGTATGTATATGTGTTCATATGTATTGATGATTTGATGTACATGCAAAAAGAGTTATATACCAGTTCTTTTCCAAGATCAATGGCAGCTTCTTGGTAGCTTGGTTTCTTGCCTGAGCTGCTTCCACAGAAGACACATATTCTCTTGAATCTTGATTTTGATTCACCTTCCATATCTTACTTTCTCTCTCTATATCTCTCACTTCCTCTCTCTAGAAATATTGGGGAAGATGATGAAGATGATGATGGTGATGTGGTTGCTTGCTTCCTGGAACAAGGGAGAAAGAAAGGTGGGGGTGAAGAAAGAATGAATTAAACCAATGTTGTTGTATGATATGATATTTATATATTATTAATATATTTATTTAAAAGTGTAAATGGATTTAAAGAAAATAAAAAAATGAGAAGAGAGACCCACAACACCACTACCCCACCTCTCTCACGTTCTCCTAACCCCGTGGCAAGTGAGATTTTTTTAACTTGTTTAATATTCATAAGTTGATATTTAAAAAATATGTGTTAAAAAATGTTGCCTCTTATTTAGTTCAAGGTTCTAAGTTTTACGGTTAATAAACATTTTGATGAGGATCTCATGTAAGTATGTAACTAGACATCCCATTTAACTAGACGAAGTTTTAATCGGATGTGAAGATTACAAATTGGTGGTGATTATGTTCAAATTGAATTTCAAAATTAAGTGATAGATATCTTTAAATTAAATATCAAAGAATTATCTACACTAGCTTTTATTTTGATGAGTTATTATTTAGTTTGTATTTTTTAGTAGTTGCATGGTCTTTTTTTGATTTTCAAACAATTATAAGTATTGGATGTGAACGTTGAATGCTAATTGAATTATTTTGCTGATTTTTTGTCAAGAAACCTTGTTTTGAAGCATTTTGATTATCAATAAAATTTTTAGCCATTTAATTGTGTTTGTTCATTCATCATATATAGATTTATGATTAGAGTTAGAAAGTGTACGAGTCATCGATTAATTTGTTTTAGTATGATCAAATTCTAGTAGTAATAAACAATTTAAGGATTATTTTAAAATTTTGTTAATTTTATGATCACTGGTTTTAGTACCTTTGAATAAACTATTATTATTTGAGAGTTTAAATCTTATAATAAATAAAAATATATAATTACAAGTTAGATTAAAGTGTCTCTTAGCCGCTCCAAGATTGTTTATATATCAAATTTTATGATTTAAAATTGGTTTTTTTTCCTATACCATCTTTTATAAACTCGCTTATTACACATGTTGAATAAAAAATATTAAATAAAATAAAATTTTATTAGTTATAAAATAATATTTTAAGATAGATATGATTAAAATCTTCTTATTATAAATAGAATGAAAATTTTGTTTAGCCGTTTTAAAAAAATCTTATTTTTATATACTTTCTTATTATAAAAAAATAAATGTATAAAGTTGTTTTTCAAGAATGATTACAAGCTATGAAGATTAAATGAGATATATAGCTAGCATGTATTAGAACATTAAATGATCTCACATATATTTTCCCTCAGTTGAATAAATAAATTATAAGTGAAATTCTTTGTTTCTGTTACATTTTATAAATAGAGAAAATTACATAAGTGGTTCTTGTGGTTTAACCAAATTGTATATCTGGTACTTAAATTTTAAAAATTACAAAGTTAGTCAAACTTTATATACTTATTGCACATTTGGTCATTGACATTAAATTCATTCGGTTTTTAATCATTTTATAAAGTTTTGATTAACTTTTAAACTTAACTTTAGAGACCAAAAATGCAATGCCCACTTAAAATTTGGACTAACTTTATAATTTTTATAATTAAGGACCAAACTTGAAATAATCATACAAAAGTTTAGACTAACTTTACAATTTTAAAAATCTGAGAACCAAATAGACAATCTGATCAAACCACATGAACATTTATGCAATTTTCTCTTATAAATATGTAAGCATATGTACATCAACAAATCTTCACATCATAAGCGTATAATAAGGAGATCCTTTGACACTCATAATATGTAGTATGGATTACGTAAAAGAGAAACGAGATAAGGTTTGAGCAGGGGAACTGGAGAAGGAATGAGACTTATGACGGATCGTAACCTCTTGGGTTTGTGTAAACACCCGACGTAATTTATTAATTTTCTCATTTAACGTTACATGCTAAAAGAGATGTATAGGAATGAGTTAACTAGTGAATCCACGTTTACACTACAAGAATTATGCACAATAGCGACGACACATTTAGCGGCGACATCAGAAATAGCGGCGACGCTTTTAGCGGTAACATGTCGTCGCTATTGATGTTTGATCCGTTTCTGCGCACCATAAACAAATCTAACCGTTGATCAGCGTTCAGATCTGACGGTCTCAGTTTAATCGTACGTTGACCATTAGCGGCGACTTGTCGTCGCTAATGGTCTTGTGAAAAAAGTAGCTGGCTATTTCCCTCCGCATCTGCCATTTCCGACCTCACACATCTCCATTGATCTTTCTCTCGCCTGAACAAGCTCCGTCGCCACCGCTTACCACCAAGGCCACCGTCAACCACCACCACTACCTCTTACACCGCAATCACCATAGATCGACCACTACAACTGGTACTACTATCCCGGCCTACAACCACTACCACTATACCCTACCAATATCTCCGCCTTCAACCCTTGCTACAGCTACCACCATTGTCGCTGCTAGAAGCGACGATCACCATCAAATTGAGGTGTTTCATCCACTCTTTTAATTTTCCCTTTTTTGACATTTTGGTTATAATGGTTTGCCCCAATTTTGACATCTAGGTTATTATGCTTGTTATATTTAGTCTCAAGCTTGAATTTATACTATGTTGATATATAGATTTGTGTATTTTGTTGGTTTTAATCTAAGGTAGTGAAATTATAAAATACCTTACAATTTTGTAAATTTATGTTTAGAGTTATTCTTGAGTTTGGTATGCTTGAAGTTATGCTTAGTTTATACCTAAAGTTATGTTTGAATTTATTTTTAGTTGAGAAATAGATTTGTGTAATTGTAGGTTTTAAATAAAAGTATTTAAAGATGGTGAATATATAAGATAACCTACATTTTATGCTTAAATTTATCAATAGTTAAGAATGGATTTGTGTACCTTGTAGGTTTTAAGTAAAAGTAGTTTGATTAGATGTTATTTACTTGTGTTATTAGGTAAAAATATGTTGTTTGAAGTTTGATTATATGTTGTTATTCAGTTGTGTTATTTTGTTAATAGTTTTTAGTAATTAGGTCTTAATTTAGGTGCTTAATTGGTTGGAAATTAATTAATAATTAGGTTTTACTTAGTTTATTTTTTACACTTTGAGAAACTGAACAAAAAGTTAGTATGATGTTCTTCTTTCACCATAAGTCAATCTAACTCTAGTATATTCTTGTGATTCAAATTCTTTTATAAATCATATACAAAAAGAAATTACTAAGAAACTAAAATGAAATAATTTCTAAGTATTATGTGTTATTAGCTTTTAGGTTTCGTGGCTTCATTTTAATCACCATAAGCTTAGAAATACCTCCTAAAATTGAATTATTTTAACTTTATGTTGTATATGTTTTAATTTTCAAGACATGATATCACTATGGATTGTTTTGGTTTTGGTATACCTCATGTCATGACTGATGTCATGAGTCATGGAGGTGATGGCACGGAGGATCCACCACTTCCTCCATTTGACGGTCCCGGAAGTCATGAGTTAGATGGTAATTGTTATTATAATTTATTTATTTACTATGTTTATTCGATTATTATTAAGATATATTGTAACTTCAAAATTTTTATTGTAATTGCAGGTACGCCTTCGCGAATAACAAGAGGGAAGACGAAGAACAAAAAGTTGCAGCGGGAGTTGGCCAAAAAAGGGGCCCCTTTATCCCTTCTATGTTTGTTATTCGTTTTTACTTAACTAACTTTTTTTGTTTAACTTAAATACAGCGACGCTTTGACTTTGACGAGATTTTGAGAAATTATGAACGCGCTCTGATAAAGGGTGACATTCGTTTGATCTTTCTCAAGCGATTTATAGATCGGTAAAATGTGGTAAAATGACACTTTGAACATGTTGGAGGATATGAAAATATAGAACAAACAAGGGTCAATCCTTCAATGGACATGATCATGAAAATTGGAGGAAAACCGTTGACTATTTCATAAGTGACGCATATAGAAATGCGTCAAATTCAAACAAAACAAATCATCAACAACAAAAATACACAAATCGTGAGGGACTGCTTCATATAGTAGTTATTGTTACAAGAAAGTAATGCTTTAAATTTATATGTGTATGTATTATATAAAAAATTTTGTAATATATAATATACATTTGATGTTAAACGGAATAAGAGCAGACTTGAGGCACTTCATGATGCTCACACAAGTAAAGATGGGAAATTTAATAGAGAGGTAGCAACGTAACAATATGTAAGTATTTCTATAAAGTACAGTTTTCATATATATATATATGTATGTATGTATGTATGTACTGTAAATATGTTATTAATTTTTGTCAATTAATGCATAACCGATTAAAAGAACGGTTTGATGAGCTAAGTCAATCCCAAAATGAAGAAGAAAGTGGTTCGTCAAGGCCGAATGAGGTCGTTGTTTTTAAGTCTGTGTTGGGACAACAACGTGGACATATTAGAGGGATTGGGCGTAAACCGTCTTCATCTGCAGGATCGACTTCTTTTGTTCATGAGCAGGAACAAACACCTCGGTCCTTTACACAGGTAATTGTATCATAGTGGATTTAGATTGTTTTGACTTTTTATAGGTAAAATAGACTTAAATTATCTAAGTTTTAGTTTAAAAGGATCAAAATGGGTCAAAATAAAGTTTGAACACTTACTTAAAAACATTTTATTTTAAGTTTGAACAAGTCAAAATGACTTAAAGTTGGATTTGCTAATCTTATTATGATGGGTTTAGGTTATTTTGACTCTATACAACTAAAATAGACTTAAGTTATCTAACTTTTAGTTTAAATGGGTTCAAACACACTTAATATACTTAAAGTTAAATGTGTTATGTTATAATATATATACTTTGTCAAAATACAACTTATAACATATATTTTGTTTTGTAGGCTCAAATTTCAAGTCTGTTTTAAGATCCAATTTTATGTCACAACTTACACAAATTATTGCTTTGCAAAAGCTTCAAATCAAGCCGACGCAGATGATTCAGACGAGGGGGATGAATAGCGTATCAAATGAATAGTTTAAGTTGTTTTAGAGTAGTTTTATGTTTAAGTTAAATAATATATTTAACCTACTTACTAAACGTTTATATATATGTGAACATTATATGTTATTTATGAATACTAGTGTATTTTATGTTACTAGAAAATCTGGATTAGATGTATGATTGGTTAGTTTCTAAAACTAGAAACAAAAAAATATAAAAAAAAATATTTTTAAAAAAAGTGAGCATTAGAGGCAACATGTCGCTGCTAATGGTCTCCCAGATAGTTTTTTAATTAATATATTAGCAGCGACAGTTGTCGCCGCTAATACAACCTTTTAAGGCGACATCATTAGCTGCGACTTATTTAAAAGTTATGTTTTAGATAATTATATTAAGTACTTATTTATATTTGATGGATATTACGTAATGTTTGCTATTTCAATTATAAAATCAATATATGATGGTTTGCATTTGTTTGTTTTAGGAATTTCGTTTGTGTTTATTAATGCTCATAAATATTTATGTGCGTTTGTTTGCCTTCGTTTGCGTTCGTTTATGTTCGTGAACAGTTCATGAACATATTCATTTCCTTAATGAATGAATACGAACAAGAAATCTCGTTCAATAAGCGTTCGTGAACAGGTCATGAACAAGATATTTTTTATTAATGAACGAACACGAACAATGCCCCCGTTAGTATCCGTTCGGTTCGTTTACAGCTCTATTCACAATGGATTTCTCATTCTTATCTTTATAATTATATTAAAAATTATTATTTTACTTATTTTTAATTAAATAATATCTTTTATACCTTTATCATTACATTTACTATCTCATCTACTCACAACCACTTTTAAAATATAAAAAAAAATTATAGTAGTTAAACATTGTTTCCCCAGATATATATATGAACAATAACATTTTTCTCTCTTCCACTTACAATCATTCTGTATAAGAATGTTCTTAGATCCGGATCCGATAGAGAATCGGTCATCTTATCGTTCGACTGGTACAACTGGTTGGATCGGATTTAAGAACCGGATGAAGTCATAATTATATATATAGTTATATATATAATTCGATATAAATATTTTATATGTATATTTTATAATTATATATAATACTCAACAATACTTATACATCCAACACAATTCATCATCCGACCTACCCGTTAAACCCATTAAAATCCAAAAAGAAAAAAATACTGAATCCCGGTTCGACCCGGTCTAACCGCTGAACCGGTTCGAAGAGTAGGGGTGGATCGGACCCGTGCCTTCACTGAATCATGGTCCGACCGGACGCTCTGATCCGACTCTAACAACATTGCTCTATAATATACGAAAACACACTCACACGTTTGTAAGTAATCCATTGTAAATGCTATTATAATACGTACGAGAGTATTGCGGTGGTCTTTGGTGCTTGGGTGCCAAAAAATGCCCACTTGATAGGTAAGGAAATGATTGCATATAATTTTTTCTAGGGAGGATTTCATATATATCTTTCTAAAATTGTTAAATATCATATATATCTAAAAAAAAAATTTAATATCAAATATATCCCTTTCTAATTTTTAAAATATCACATATATCCATTTTAATATTTTTTTAGTATAAATTACTTCTAATATGACTATTTTACCCTTATATATTTAAAATATCAAATATATCTCTCTCAACTAATTAAAATAACATATCTATTTATTTTAGTGCATTTCATTAATAAATATTTTATAAATATATAGTTTCTTTTTGTCTTTTTCTTCTTTTTTATTCACATAAACCACATATATATAATTTTATAACTAAACATTAAATCATTTAACTTATCATTGTCTAATGAGGAACATTTTAGTGCTCAAAAGAATGAACTAGAATTGAATTAAAAAACCAAATTGATGAATACAAAAAATGTAACAGAAGCAAGAAAAAAGTCTTCGTTTGCTTTTATTAACATTCTAAGTAATGAATTAAAAATTAGGGGCACTAATAATGATGATGGCCTATGAATCGAATATGAAAACTGGATGAAAGCAATGAGTGCTTTTATAATAATTATTCATGAAAACTGGATGATTGTTTCTCAAACATTTAATCAAGATTAATGATTTTGTGTTCACTCAAAAGTCACTATCGTGTATGTTAGGAATTGCTAGGACATGAGGAACTAAATCATAACTCACTTGCATATTGAATTATATGAAACAAATGTAGTGAATGAAATGGATGAACCTAGTGCAACCTTAGAGATGAATGATCGATCATGTAGGGCTGAATTGAATGGAGACAAAGCGCCAACTATGGTAAGGCTCAATTGGAGATGAATCCTAAAGGGTTAAGATAATATTTTTAGTTTATGTGAAAGGTTAAACTTGTCATTAAATTAAAGTTTATTAGAGAATGATATATTTGATATTAAAAGTTTTGTTTGGATATATATGATATTTAACAACTTTAGAGAGAGATATATGAAATATTCCGTTTTTTCTAATGAGTCATATTATGGTTCGATGGTATACATACTATTGATATGTGAGTTTAAACATGTTGAGAGTTTCAGCTGTTCGTTTTTCATTTTTGAGAGTTTTGCTGGTAACATTAACTTTTGTAGTAAAGTCAATTAAATCTATTAAAATATTCTTTTGTTGGTGATTCACTAATTCTAGTGTCATCATTTTGTTTTAATTAATTGAGATTTTATTAAGACCAAATGCAGAAAATATAATATACATTGATATAGGTTAGGAGGTGATTAGTACGCATTTGATCAAAGCTATTCATTTTTATTTATTTTTGTTTATTTTATAAGTTTAAGTTAATTATATAAACAGTTTGTCTAGTTTGTAAAAGGGTAAAACAATTATTTTAAACTAATTATATTGACTTTTTGAACACAGAACATATCATAAAAATGTAAACCTCATTACTCAAATCTGAAACTTTTTAAACTTACATGTTAGAAATGCGACTACGATCAAACTATATTAACTATTTACGTAATTAACTAAATTTTTGCATCTTACAATGCAAGACATTATGAATTAGATGTTTTTCTATCCATAAGTCTATACGTGAGTTTTGTATTTAACATTTGACAATTGTCTCCTTTCTAATAGATATTGCATAAACTAATGCAAAATCTAGATACATGATTGAACATAACATATGGAAGCAAACAAGTCGATTGGGTTATTGAATCTTTCATTCTTTGTCTCCGATCATTTGGTCAACACAGATGATTGAAGATGCTTTGTTCTACCATATTAACCTCTATCAATATATTATGACTGACTAAACAAAACAATAATCACAACCGTGAAATATGGCAGAATCATTCTTTAAACGATTTAACATTAATGATTGACATTTATATTCAAGCACATGAAGGTTTATTAAACTGTGATACACTTAATTCATATCTATTATTCGGCATTAATTATGTGACGTTATAGCGTATTGCTTAATGTGCTAATTTTTAAAGGGATGCTTACATATATGCCTCCTAGACTTGAATACTTGTATATTTTCTTAAATCATTTTTTTAAAGCATCGGATCGACGCTACGTATTGAAAAAACATGTAACTTTACAAGTTTAGATAAAAATATATGTAATTCTTCATTTTAAAAATGTATGTGTGGATTCATATTTATGTTGTGAAACCTTCTTAGAAAATGCGAAAACCTTACTATTTTATAAATAATTTTTGTATAACCTTGTTTTATTTGTGTTATAGGCTTATAGCATATACTCGATCTAATATATTAACAAACTTGAATTATATTTTCTTTTAAACATCAGTTTTCCTTACTCCTATGCACCGGCTAGTTTTGTAATTGTAAGTATTTTCGTTTTTATATAGCCGATGAAAATTTACAATTGTAAATATTTTCATTTTTATCGAACCAATTATCATTTTCATTACATTATAAGGTTATAGGCATTTAATCTACTATACTAATAAAAGAAGGGTTTTAGAGGATACATGACATAATTAAAAACACTTTTTATTAAGTTAAGAAAGAAATTTTTCTATAAATGCAATTTCTAATTTAATAATTTTTTTATAAAATAAGAAATTCTTTTAAAATATCAAACTTTAAAGAATACAAAATATTCTAAAACCTATGTTTTAAAAAAAATTCTTATGAAATAAATATAATTCAAATTCAAATTTAAAATAAGAAAAGTTTTAAATTTTAAAAATGACACTTTTTTAAATACGATTTGTTTTGAAACAAAATGTTTAAAACCAATCTAAAAAAACACTTAAACAAAAGTTTACAAATATCGTCCTTTTATTACTCATACGTAATTTCAATCAAATCTTATATATCAAAAGATTGTTCTACAATTCATAAATTACTGTTAATAACTATTTAATATTTTATTATTTTATACATTTAATACAAACGATACTAATCAAATTATACAAAATAAATCTGTAAAGCAAACTGGCAATATAAAACTAGACAATATATTTTAGAGTTTTTAACACTCATATAATAACGAAATAATAACAAGATTTTCCACTACAGAAAGGATTTCACTCTCACCTACTTGTGTTTACGTTCAACGTTAAACTTCGACATGTGACTCCTTTCTTATTTTTTGAATCCAACTTGTTATTCCGAAATTAAAGCACTGGAAAATCAATAAAATATTGCACAAGATATTTCAGGGTGTCGATTTTATGTAACCGGTGTTTATAATATTTTCTTTTAATTTTTAATAGTTAAACTAAATTATTTTTATCAAGGGCCAAACAACAATAATGTTAGTTCCTCTACTCTAAGATATTTAATAAACAAACAATGTTTTAATATATTTGTAACGACAATGAGAGGCTCTACAGGTATGAGACATCACTCATATCCGATGGGTATGTGAGCATATGCCACTGGTTATGTTACATATGTATCTATTATCAATATCACACTTATTCCGACGTAAGAGCATTCACAATCGATTACTCATCTACATATAATTACACTAAAAATCAATAATTTTTCTCTTTACTTTTCGATTAAATAATATTTTTTATACCATTATCATTACTCTTTTTTTCTCTCATTCACTCAAAACCACTTTCAAAAATATTAAAAAATTTATAGGGATTTAACATTGATTCCTCAAATATACCGATGAACAGTAACATTTTCTCTTTGCTTCACTCACAACCACTCAAAATTATTCCATATAATATAAGAAACACACTCAAATAATTTTAGTAATTCCACTGTTAATGCTCTAAGAAATGAAAATTACCTCTATGTTTGACTAAAACAAAAAATGTCACTAAGAGCTTGCCAAAAGCCAATCTTGATTCCAAAGGTTATTGTTGAAAGATTTTTTACTTTGTCATTTCCATAAGTGCCATAGGGTTGAGTGTGTCATGGCGTGCAATGTGTTTTTGAAACTCATATCTTCATCACTTCATTGATGCGAGATCAAGCAATTGATTTATTGAACCTTTTAATTCTTCTTCTAAACATACATCGTTGTCTACATTAGGATTCAACCCCCAACTACTTGAGTAAGATAACAATTTTCAACACATATTGATATCTCTGTACCACAAGCCCTTGATATAATAAGTTATGAGTAAAATAACTACGCAAACAATTCAAAACTACTTAGTTTAAAATTATATATTTCAAAAAACAAATAAGCAAATAAAGTCTATTAAACAATCCAAACATGCAAACACCCCCTAATTATAATGCTGAAAAAGTAAATTATTTTTATTTTTTTACAAGCCTAATAACGATGAAAGTTAAATACTCTTATAAGTTATAAAAAAAAACCTTAGTTTTTTTATTTTTTTATACAGTTTTAAAATCAAATCTGACCTTTTTCTAACGTAACCTTAAACTTTAGAAATATGGAATATTAGTATTAAGTTTAGCATGTGACAAGAAAATAAGAAATAATATTAACAAACAATCATGTTCTAGAAAAATCTAATCCCATAAAAGGGGAGCAAATTGTGTAGAAATATTCCCGTGTCTCGCGTCCCCCGTACATGTCGTGCTTCGCTCACATTTTCGTATACCCAACAAAATTATTTTTTATGTCCTCTTTTAGAAAAATATCATAATAATTATTTTTTGTTTAGTTAACTGATTATTTAACTTTTTTTTTAATATGGTTAAGTTTCTAATTCTTTATTCTCAAGAAGATTTTGATCATATAATCAACGGTTATCACCACTTATTGTGGATAAAAAAATATTAGTAATTTAATTATAATATCATTGTATATATAATAATTAGAAGTTTAGGTCTACAGTTATTTACCTGATAGGTTCACATGAGAAGCTTTGATTGGTTCATCCCCTCAACCGATGCCTTCCACACCACCATGTTTTTCTGGCTCAATCAGATGAGGATCACACTAGACAAATGTGAGCAAACCACTAGCCATCTGCTTACCTATCGTTTACGTTGAATACAGATAAAGAATAATCTTTATCTCGTGTTAATTCATTAATTAACATATGCATCGATGACTAAAAGTTTGTTCTTTTTTATTTGTTACAAACATCCACATGTATGCTTTCTTTTTGTTTTTAATTTCAACTACTTGCATGTAAAACAAATTATAATTTTGATTCATAGGCGTGATTAGGGTTTAAAACATTCCATCAAAATTTGTTAGCTAGTTTAAGGGCACGTGTGTCCTCAAAGTCACATTCACGAGTTACCTTCTGTATATGATTTAATATATAATGAAGAAAGACGTTAATATATTAAAGACGTCTAGGAAAAAAGAAAAGACATAAACCACGTGAAAATAAAAAAATGTATAAAAATGTATGTTATTCTTGTTGTTGAAAAATAAACTTCACGCAAGATCAAGAACTTCAATTCAAAACCCTAAACGATTACAACACAAAATAAGAACCCAATGTTTGTGAATACTGGATGATCCACTCATTTATCTCAGACCCTTATTTATACTAACAGACTTCAACGGTTATTAACAATCGTACAAAAAGAAAAACACAAAGACACCAGAACTAATTGATATGAACACAATTAGTCCCTAAACATGTAAACAAAAACAAACTAAAGACACCAAATCTTCCGAAGCAAAATACTCTTTGGAAGATTTCCACTAAGTCATTTATTCCGAAGCCAAAATAACATTCGGAAGAAATACTTGAACTTTAGAAGAAATACTTGTACATCAGCTTGGGTTCGGAAGTAAACTTGATTTGACTTAAATATCTCACAATCTCCACCTTTAAATCAAATCAATACTCTAACCAATACCCAAAGCATCCAAGCAACAAATATCATCAAGTTGAATCCCCAACTTAAGAACACCACCAAAGACCTTAAACACATAACCTGTGATTGATCCACCTTCCACCAGAACTGGACTACCTGACCCATGCTACCTAAAAAGAATACCACTCTCATCAATTCCATTCAAAATTCCCTGAACACATTCAGCAGCATCCTAGTGAGCATTACCTTGATCAACTTCATATCCACTGATCAAACTCACTGCATCTCCTAGACCAGAACTAGTACACACCATCACATACATCAAAGTATATGAACTCCCTTGAAACTTTAGGATACAAACCTTATCCCCCCGTCTCTTCACTGCAAACCTGGCTTCATAACTAGGGCCTTCTCCCTCTAGGACACCCTTCTTGTCCTTATACAGCCCCTTACAAAAGACTAGTTTCTGACCTTGAGGCTTATCCACCAGCACCCAAGCCTTATCTTTGAGTAGAGAGTCTACCTCTGCTTCAGATGCTATGCTCCACCTCTTTCTCTCAATTGAGGCACCTGCATCCTCACAAGACAATAGTTCATCCAAACTATCTGCCTCAGCACTCAAAAATGCCAAACCTGAGATACCAGCACCCTCTCTGCACTTCAAAGGAACCACAACATGCCTTCCGGACCTTTCTTTAACCACACTAGGACTAGGCTGCTCCTCCACCTCAACATGAACCTTACCTTCCTCAAGTTCCACCTGATCATCACTAACCAACCCAGGCTGACTTTTAACTTCGGAAGTTTTAGACATACCTTCGGAAGAATTGAAAATGCCTTCGGAAGCTTGAGGAATGTCTTTGGAAGCTTTAGGCTCCACCTCAACTTGAACTTCACCTTGTTCAGACTCACTAGTAGATGATTTACTATCACCACTACACAGGACATCCTTGAACATCAGGTCTTCCTTAAACGAAACCTTTTTACTCACCAAAACCCCGAGTGCTGCCACCTTCTATCTTCCATAACCGGTACCTCTTACCACTTTTTGAGTACCCAAGAAAGACACATTCCACAGCTTTAGGTTCTAATGTCCCTTGGTTCAAATACACATATGCCACAGATCCAAACACCCTCAAGTCACTATAATCCTGTTTGACCCCAGTCCAAACCTCCATAGGAGTCCACATTCCCAATGCTGATGATGGTGACCTGTTTACCAGATAAGCAGCAGTCACAACAGCCTCTGCCCAAAACTCTTGTGGTAACCCAGAACTAGAAAGCATACTCCTCACCTTGTCAATCAAGGATCTATTCATCCCCTCAGCTAACTCATCCTGCTGAGCCATACCTGGCAAAGTTAATTGCCTAACTATACCAAAACCTTTACACAAATGATTGAATTATGTGTCATGAAAATTCAACCCATTGCATGTACTCAACCTCTTAACCTTCTCCTTAGTCTGAGTCTCCATCTGCACTTTCCACTCTTGAAATTTCCTAAGAGCTTCATTCATGTGCTTGAACACATAGACCCATACTTTCCTTGAGAAGTCATCTATGATGGACAAGAAATACCTGGCACCACCCAAAGACTCAGTCCTGGCAGGACCCCAAAGATCTGAGTGTACAAACTCCAAAATTCCTTTGAAAGAATGCTTGCCATCACCAAACTTTACCTTCTTTGGCTTTCCCATGATACAATCTTCACCGAGGTTAGTATCACACTGATTGAGTTTACTAAGAAAATGTTGTTTCTCTACCCTAATCAACCCTTGGACACTTTTATGATCCAGCCTCTGATCCCACAGAGATGCCTTACTACCTGAAACTCCAATGGCTTCATCTTTCTTTAAGGCTTTACCATCTAAAAGATAAATGTTGTTATCCACCCTTCTTCCAGATAGCACCACCAAAGCACCCTTTACTACCTTGGCTTTACCATCTTTTAGACTAACATGATACCCTGATCCTTTAAATATACCCAAAGACAACAAGCTTCTCTTTAAGCTAAGGACATACCTCACTTCCTTAAGATCAACCTGCATCCCATTCCTCAATTTGAAACTTACTAAGCCAATGACAACTATCTTGCATTGTCTTTCATCCCCCAGCTTTACAGTTCCAAGATCTTGGAATCTTAGTTCACTAAAGAACTCTTTCACAGGTGACATGTGAAATGAACAACCAGAATCTAGCACCCAACCATCAGACCCAACTTCTGATGAAACAGCTAACACATCAACATATCATCGCTTTCAGATGAATCATCTTGAGACAAATGATGATGTGACTTGCTATTGCTAGAATTACTAAATCTCTTTCCCTTTCACTCTGGGCAATCTTCTTCAGGTGTTTCTTCGATCCACACACAAAACATTCCCTCCTGAACTTGAACTTGGATCTTGATGCTCCCCTGGGTCTCTGATTTATCTGCTCAGTCCTTCCCTTACTACAAACCCCTGACCATCTTCATCCTTAGGATTAGACCTTTTTGGAGTTCTTTGGAATTAAGAGCAGCTAGAACATCTTCCATTGTCAATATGCCTCTCCCATACATGGGAGTATCAACAAAATGTTCATATGACAGGCAATGAGGCCAAGAATATGATGGCTTGATCCTCATCATCAAGTTCAACCTCAATGTTCTTAAGATCTAGGATCAACTTATTGAATTCATCTGTATGTTCTTCAATCATCTTATTGGATCTCATCTGAAACGTGTACAACCGTTTCTTCAAGTAAAGACTGTTCGCCAAAGATTTATCATGTAGAGCACCTCTAACTTAGACCAAATTCTAGCCGTTGTCGTTTCCTTGGCTACCTCCCGTAGAACTCGATCACCAAGACTCAAAATGATTTCACTATGAGCCTTCTCCATGATTTCTTTCTTCTTTGCTGCAGACAAATGCGCAGGAAGATGATATTCCCCCTTAGTGTATCAACTACACCGTATGCACTAATAACGCTCACATCTTCACCCTCCACAGCCCGAAATCATTCTTTCCATTGAATTTCTCCAGTTCGAACCTTGTTGACGCCATTTCCCTTCGTCAATTGAATTGCCCTTCGAACTATGGATCTTCCATTAATCAAATGATCAACGATCAACCCTACACTCCGAAGAGATCACTTCCTTCTTCGAATTGAGCTGTTCTCCACCTTGGCTGTGATACCACTTGTTGAAAAATAAATTTCACGCAAGATTAAGAACTTCAATTCAAAACCCTAAAAGATTACAATACAAAATAAGAACCATGTTTGTGATATTAGATGATCCACTTAATCATCTCAGACCCTTATTTATACTAACAGACTCCAACGGTTATTAACAACCGTACAAAAAGAAAACACAAAGACACCAGAACTAATGATATGGACACAATTAGTCCCTGAACATGTAAACAAAAACAAACTAAAGACACCAAATCTTCCGAAGCAAAATAACCTTCGGAAGATTTCCACTAAGTCATTTCTTCCGAAGCCAAAATAACCTTCGGAAGAAATACTTGAACTTCAGAAGAAATACTTGTACATCAGCTTGGCTTCGGAAGTAAACTTGATTTACCTTAAATATCTCACACTTGTATTAGTTTTACAAAATACAGATCTTTTTAGCATAAATATAGATCTGTTTAGCAAAAAGTTTACACCAAAACGTTTAAAAAACACAGGTTAAATTGTAGTATCAAAATGTTTTTAAACATGATAGAGTAAAATATATAGCTGAAATCTTAAAACATATTAAGTTTTTTGGTTTATGGGTTGATAATATAAAATTTTATGCAAATGTTAGTAAGTGTAAGGTTATTATGTAACTAATTGTAAGGGGTAATAGGTAAATAATGTTATAATTTATCAATACTATTTTACCCTCAAAAGTGGTTGTATTTTATGTATTGAATAAAATAATTGTTTTTAATTTTATGATATTTTAAAATACGCTCTCGTATGTTTTCTATATAGTATAGATGATATAGTGGTTGGAATTTTTTTACGGAAATTGTGCGACCCTATTTCGGGGAATAGGTTATCTTAATCGGGCTCACATATTCGTTTCCCAGCGGAACCGAACCCCAACTCCCTCAGGAGGAAACCTATTGCTGAGAAATCCTTGCTTAACTCTGAGCATTTTGCTTTAGAGTGAGACTTGAACCCATGACATCTTAATATTTACATGTCATGGGTAACTAAACTTAATCAGTTGAGCTAAGGATCATCGGTGTCGTTAGAAAATTGACTCAGATTAACTTACAAATAGTTGAAAAGAAAATTAAATGAGAAAAACTTATATTGATATTGAAAACCATAAATATAAAGATTTTTTAAGATTCTATCTATACTATCTAATATAAACTCATACAAACAATTAATAAACTAATACTAATCATTAACTAATTTATTAAATCAAGATTGAAATCTACATTTGGCATACTCTGATAATCACAGAAATGATATAACATATACGATTATAAGACTTTATGATATCATAAACATTAAACTTCCTTACCAGTTACAATATGAACCAACAATATATAAATGATCTTAAAGAATAGAAGGACTACCGAGGAACCTTGAACAAGTATATAAGAGGTCAAAAGTCACGGGACACATATTTTTTTTATCTCTAATCAGGTGCCCCAGACTCAATACATATGAATTTTCTGACGAAATGCGCATAAATGTTCACTTTTGAGCGAAAAAACAGGAGGACACAGGGCTGAGCTCCCCGGGCCCCGTAAAAGCTCCGCCCATGAAAAAGATGTATTCCCTACTCGGTTTGGTCAATATCCTATTATCGTAAACCTTTTTTTGATTTTATTAGACCTAAAATCATTAACACAATGATTCATCTCCAATTCAACCCTACCATACCACAATTTGTCTAGAGTTCATCCAATATAGTTGCTTCATATAATTTATCCTCTACAATGGTTTTGTTTTACTCAGTATGCAGACGAGTTGTTATGTTTCAATGGTCCACCTATAATAGCGATTCTAAATTAAAGGGGAACAATTGTTGCGAGTAAAAAACAAATAATTGATTTTGATTACATATTTGATAATAAATCATCGACTCAACGGCTTTGACTCTTTATTCAATTGTTTAAAAGCACTCATCAAGTTTGTGAAGTTTGTTTTACTCAGTATGCAGACGAGTTGTTATGTTTCAATGGTCCACCTATAATAGCGATTCAAATTAAAGGGAACAATTGTTGCGAGTAAAAAACAAAATAATTGATTTTGATTACCATATGATAATAAATCATCGACTCAACGGCTTTGACTCTTTATTCAATGTTTAAAAGCACTCATCAAGTTTGTGAATTAGTTTTTAATTCATTGTTAATTAACTATATGTAATATACTTGTTTTTTATAGCTTAAACTTGATTTCTACTTGTCCAATGCGCTCAATAAGCATATCACTTTGCATATTCACTTTAGTTTAAATTTAAGTAGACAATTGTTACATTCAAACTATGATTTTAAATCATTCCCTGAAAATATTTTTCAATAAAAATGATTAGATTAAGTTTTCATCATAATGTCATGATTTAAAGGCATACATTCCTTATCATGTACACGAATCTCAAATGAAACAGAATTCCCATTATCTAACAATCAACGCATAGAATCCTTTGTTTCATATAACAACCAGGTTACCATCTCGTGTATTACACATGTCGAATAAATAAAATATTAAGTAGTTGATAATGCAAATTTATTTTGAGATAAGTTAGGATTAAAATTATGCATCAGTAAAGAATATAAACAATAAAATAATTATATTATATTTTATAAACTTTTGTTTTTAAAACTCATTTGTTTTTGTTAAAAAAAAGTTAAACAGTTTTTTCCAAAAACAAACCATTCTATAAAAATGTCACTATTAAAAAATTTCTTATTACAACTATGAATCTCATACATTTTGGTTGATAAAATTTTATTTTTTATAAACATTGCTTTCAAAATATTTCAGATTTTTTAAACAAGTTTCATGTTTTAGAAAACTTTACTTATTTTATAAAAAATGTTAATTAGAAAGTATATTTATAAAAAGACATCTTTCTTGTTTTAATAAAAACTATTTTTAATTTAAAAAAATTAAATAATATCATAGTACTTAATGTAGTTATTTGTAGGGAGAAAAACAAAAAAATAAAAAATTAAGAGGTATAAAATTGTGCGAGGTGTGAACACATAATCTTCTTATGTTTTATAAATAATATTATTTTATAGACTATTTGAGCCAATATATTTGGAACTAAGCTCAATAACCTTTTTTTTCCCTATATAACAGTGGCAAGTTTAACCTAATTTTATCATCTAATTCATCTTCTTACCTTATTATATGGGTGGATTTTTGTTGAATATGTTTGTATTATCTTATAGAGTATTATATATATTTTTTTGTATTTATGAAATTTATATTATATAAAGGCGCATATTAAACAAATGAAGGCGTAGCAGGACTATGAAAAGTGGTGGCAGTGGAACTTGCGAGTCAGCCTTTATGTTTTCCGGCCCAGAACCATTTCATTGGCTGTTGGGCCTCTATTCCAATATTTTTATTTTTATTTTTATTTTATTATTATTATTTTTTTGTTACCAATGATTATTAACTCAACTGATTATGGTGATGTACCCATAACATGTAAATTTTGGGAGATCATGTGTTCAAGTCTCATAGCCAGGGGGCAATGATTTTCCTTCTGAAGGGGTTGGGGGTGCGGTCCCGGCTGGAAAACGAATAGATGGGCCCGATTAAGATAACACCTATTCTCCGAAGCAGGGTCGCACATTTACGTTAAAAAAAATATTATTTTTTTGTTACTTTATGTTTTGATTATATAAAAACAAAACAGATATGCCAAAAAAAAAAATAAAATTTAAACTTCTTTTCTATTACTATATTTTTTTCAAGAACTACGATGATTATAAAATTAACTACAGATCTATATGTAAAACGATCATGTTAGAGGACTATTTAATTTAGGAATCAAGTTTCTTTAATTTTCTACAAAGGCACTCGTACTTGTTAGTAAAAAAAGCCATTTAAGTTTTATTTGTATCATTAATCTTCTTTATTCATTTCCGTGTCAATAGCTAGAATGAAAAAACGGGGAACATCAATGGATCCTGGAAAAACGATTTATTATCGTTTTGAGTTATGTTTACAAACATTCAAATTTTTAAAAGTTAAATGAGGTACATGAAACATATATGAAACTTGATTATTAGTTATTTGATTATTTTTTAAGTTTAACCTCAAGTAGGTTGTAATAATGAAGAAAAAATGCATTAAGTGTCGTTTCATTTAATCCAACATGAAAAACAAATGCTAAATAGTTATTAAGTTTTATATATAATTCATTTAAGTCGTTTAAATCTAAAACACAAAAATTGTAAAAGATTTTACAAATGGAACAATAAATGAAACCTGAGAAAATTATAGTAAAGAAAAGGTGGAACTAGTTTCCTAAAACAATATTAAAACTTGATTATTATTTTATAATTTATCTCTTATATAATTTATCTCTTATGTACAATAACTTTCGATCAATACTAGCACACCATTATACCACATTACCATTAAAACTTGATTATTATTTTATAATTTATCTCTTATATAATTTATCTCTTATGTACAATAACTTTCGATCAATACTAGCATACCATTATACCACATTACCACTTATTACCAATGTATAGGAGCACTCACATTTCATTCTTTATTTTTATTCTTATAATTACACTAAAAATTATTATTTTTTCTCTATATTTTCGATTAAATAATACATTTATGTACATTACCATTAATTTTTTTTGTCTCATCCACTCACAAACTATTTTTAAAAATATTAAAAAATTTATAAAGGTTGAATAGTGAATTCTTAAATTTCAGGTAAATAGTAATATTTTCTCTCTGCTTCACTTAGAATTATTCAAAATCATTTAATATAATATAACGAATTTCACTTATATATTTAAGAAACGGCTGTGAATGCTCAAAGCCTGTTATAAAAAAGTTGAAGGCCCAAATATCTAGAAGCCCAAATCCATGGCCTTTTACTATAAGCCCATGGACCGACCTTTTCCAGCTAAATGTTAAAAAATTAGTCCACGTTAGATTGTTAAATCCAGCCTACATTAACGGTAAAATAAAGCACAGAACGAATGTGAAATAAGTTAGCCCAAATACGTCAATACCACCAATATTATTAGATGAAGAAATAGAGTTAACTTATTCTAAATTTATAGCAAATATCAAACACCAGATATGACATATTTACCTTAGAAAAAAATTCATGATTTTAAGTGTTTTTCTTCGATGTATAACAATCAGAGCAATCAATTACTGTTAGGTATGACGAAAATAACACAGGTTTTCGGCGTTTCTTAAGTGGAGCTAACAAGAAAAAAAGTATTATGTATATGAACAAGAGATTCTAGCCTCTAGCTTCTCTTCAACATAAGAGTCTATTCATTGGTCTTTCTCAAACCAACACCAATCCTTTGGAAATAAATGATCTTTATATAGTCTAAGAATATAAACGTCAAAGAGTTACATATAATATGATTATGCTGATATGATTATGATTTATGATGTATACTGATAAAGATCATGAAAAGTCTATGAAACCCAAATTTACACGTTATGAACTTTAATTTTTTCATTCAAAAGTTCCTGACATAGACTTATTGTTTCTTTCATAAAAGAATATTGTCTCTTTCATAAACCAATTCATGTACACCTTCGTAAAAATGTCTCTTTATGTTAGAACAGACAAAAGTGTATTCAAAATATATTGTTATAGTTTACTTACTAGAAAAAAAAGTATAATATAATAAGACTTTTTTCATGGTTAAGCCACATCAAACATATATAAGCGGCGATAGGATCTAAACTACATCAAAGGGTTTAGATCATTCGTTATAAACTTATAATAGTAATAAAATAGACTTTTTAATGAAGGACAAGTAGAGTGATGGTCGGGTTACATCCATTACAAAGCGTCTAATAAACATTACAATACACTTTTAACAGTTTATATTTTAGAAGACATACCATGTATTCGTGTAACAAAATATTTTATTTTTATAATTATATGAGATATTAATCATCAATATAACAGTTATTCAATTGCTATAACACGCAAACATACCTTGTTTTGTGTAAAAACAAAACACTCTTTTAACTTTTTCATTAGTGTTCAATTATTTTAAAGGCTACTTTATAGTGACCATATTATTTAAGTTGTTAACCACTTGCAGATTTGATTATGTACACACAAAAACATGTAAATGCATCATTTTGTCCTCCACCACGTTCATATTGATCCAAACACACGCCATAAAAACACCCTTTCAATGGACCGACCAACCCATCATATCAAATTTCACACACAAACCCATTCATTTAATGATGACACATGAGTTCGAATATTAAATCGGTTATTAAATTAATCGTCTTACTTGTCTTCCAGACAAATCATTTAAAAATCATTTAGTTTCGGTTAACCGATCTGATTAGTTCAATAAACTTAATCTTGGTGTATTTTTTTTCTAAGTTTTCACGTAACTTTCTTTCTAGCTTCTTGCTAGATTATTTATAAAAATGATTGACTGTTCAGAAAAAAAAAAATTCAAAAAACTCAATCTAACTGATTATGTAGCAGCAAGATTGGATTCTAAGAATGTGTATTTTACATCGACACAACTTTTCATGTAATTAAATACGATCTTGAAAGTAAACAAGAAGCAATTAATGAGACCCAAGTAAAATAAGGGTCCTAATATAGAAATACCCACTTGGATAAATCGACACCCCATATGCGTCGCGTATGGGTCCATACGCAGCGTATAGGGTCGAAAACACTGAAAACGAGGAAAATTTAAGGGGGGGGGGGGGCGTCGGAGGGCTATACGTCCCATATAGCCCTATATGACCCCCTATACGACACATATGAGGCTATACGACACGTATAACAAATTTCGACACTGACTACAAGGAAAAATTCAGAGGGCTGTCAGAGGGGTTATTCGCCCCGTATAGGACTATACGACCCCACTATACGATGCGTATGAGGCTATACGACATGTATAAAAATTTGGGGTGTTGATTTATAATTTTAGGGTGTCTATATATTCACACCCTAAAATAAACCGGTCACAAAGAACCTTTTAATACAAAATTAATATATTATGATACTAATTAATATTTATATATATAAACCGGAATATTAGCAAACGAGCAATTAATATGACGTAAAATGAAAGTGACACCTCATCTTCCAACCACATGCATCTACTTGACTTTGTTTCCACTCGCATATTCCAATAGTACTTTAATATTTAGATTTAATATTAAAAAGCCAAAAACAATATTTATTAAATCATGTACTGTAATAAAAATATATTATAATCATTAATCTGCATTACAACATTTCCAATTTGTAATCTTGTTATTATTTCTGGACGACTTCTTTTGCTTTCTAGCAAAAGCTACAAATTGTTCAACGTATGCATGCATCATAATTCATAAAATGAAAATAAATAGAAAATAAAGTAAAATAAAACTTAATGGCACCGTTATTGACTGACTCTGATGTAGCCCGCTCCACTGTCTTCGATTTAGTTTAGAGTTTAGAGTTTAGAGTTTAGACATTAACACTGCATTTTTGCGTGAGTTGGTACTTAACTCCTATAACAACCCCAGCAATCCCAGAGTTCTTATTCCCGAACGGTATATACGCCGTACAGGTAACATGGAGGTGGTACCTGCCAGAAATAAAGCTTCCAACTTTCCATCTCACACGCCCATTAATCTTGATCACAAGACCAATGCCGCCGTTGGCTTGATCCTGAGTCAACGTGGCGCCATTATATGGGGCCACAGGGACGTTGGTCCCATACACAAACGGTGACCATATGTTAACGTCCTTGTGGCCCTGGTATACTGGTTGTATGACCGTGAAGTATGTGATTTGTTGGCTATGATAAGTGGCAAAGATGTCAAGTTTATCATAGTATATGCCAACTCTCTTGTTAGGGTTTCGGGCGGAGATGGTGACTTGAAAGTTCGACGAGAGGAGGATCGGGGCGGAGACGTTAAAGCCGTAGATGGTGGCGTCTTGGAGGACAAATTGGGGCTTTTTGGGCTGGAGAATTGCCCATGTTATCAAGAATATGAGGAGGACTATGACTGCAAGAATGCCTAATCCGATGAGTATTTTCTTTAATATTATCTTCTTTTTGTCGCCGTGGTGGCTGCACTGCTTGACCGACATGGCGGTTGGTGGCGGATCGCGGCGGCGGAGGTGGTGGTGATGGTGGTGGTGGTGAGAAGTGTGGACAATGAAGGGAGTGTTTGTTTATATGGGTCTTAAGAGTGTGTACTCACAAGTTGCTATATAAGTTGTTTTTGGAAGAATAAAATAATTTGTATTGATTATTTGACTTAGTTGAATATGATACATTGTACTAGCCGTTTTTATTATTAGAATAATACATATATTTAGCAATTTATTTTGATAGATTAAGAGACTACACGTTTTTTTTTTTCAGAGGGTAGGAATTTTTTACAGGATATGAAATATACAAAACTAATACAAATTGTAGATTTAAGTTTAGTCTAAATTGGTTGGGATCAATTTTGAGTCTAATATATGAATAAGTTTAGCCAAAAGGTGATGTTTATGGTTTGGCTTGTTTAATTAACCACTTATTTATTTTTATGTTTATTAAAAAGTGTTTTATATAATAACTTGAGTTATATGGGTATGATTTATTCCAAAATTTAGAAGTTTAAGATTAAATTTAGTGTAGTTTAAACAAAACTGATTAGGAAATGATAATAATAATATGTAAACTTAGATTTTTCAAGTACTAACAATAGAAAAGAAAAAATTAAATAAACTTCTTCTTCTTTTTTTCCAAGTTAAATGGACCGTGTTGTATCAACCCGAATACACTTATCATCTTCAATTTCACGTGTGACATAGTTTTCAGATTTGTGTCGGGTTCAACCCGTTAATCTACGAACACGTCCCTTGTTTTTCGATGTTACTTATTGAATAAGCTAGACACTTAGAATAATAACAAATAAGTCTTTTCAAATTTCTTTTCGGGAATATCTTATATTATTATTTCGCATAAATAATAATCAAAATTCAATTTTAACACCTTTTTATCATTGCACGTAAAATAAACGCATAGATCCATAAATATGCCACGAAACTCTGAGTAAACTTCTAGTTTTTTTTATATTATTAAAGTAAGTAAATATGAGTTGGCACGGGTATATAGATGGTCAACCATCTAACTTTTAGTGCTAGATAGTGTAAACATGCATTTTAATGAATTAATAACTTTGTTCGATGTATTTTATATTTGTTCTATATATAATTAAATTAAAGTTATATGAAAATCAATTATAAATTATCCTTAAACCAACGTAGTTAGTTTTCAAAAACATATACAATACGTAGGAAACTTGATAAATACTTAAAAATAATATATATATATTCTACGAAAAACTAAGAGAAACATGGATAATTACTTTAGACGTAGTAGGTAATTATGCCATTAAAAAAAAACTAGGTTGATTTATCAATATTATTTTATGTGTTAAGAATTTAATTCTTAGTTTATATCAAGCGTAACCATGTTTTTATATTTTTTGAACGGCATAATATACGCACATAGTAGATATATAAAACCCAACACGAAGCTGAATAAAAATACAAAGTTCATATTACATGATAATTAAACCACCACACTTGAATCCAAAGAAAACTTAACCCAACATACGTATCACTAGTAATTAACACCACATGTGACTTAACTGATTAGATATCTCTAACGAACTTAACCAAGGCTTTGATAAGATTAATTAGGTAAGTCGGTGCTGATTTAACTATCTATTTTTTAATAATACACTTGGAAATTCAAAGAACAAAATTCAAGAAAAATTACGAGTGGATTGAGTATGAATATGAGATCCCAGGTTGTTCGAATTCTGTGTACAGATCTGGTTTCCTATTTAATAACTCGCTAAAACTATGTGCAAAATTAATTACGCTAAATTTTAGATTATTATTAGAATTTACTAATTTACTTTCCTTATTATGATGTTTATCTTTTTATTTGTTTTTATTAATTGACAAATTAGGGTGGGTTTTTGATTAGAGTGTTGAAACTTTCTTTAATGTTACAATTCGAACTCTGTCAATAATGAATTGGGGTAACTTAATTGTAAAGTAACAAAAAAATAAAATAAAATAAAATAAATAACGTAACAAAAACACTCATATAGTTACAAATGATTGGCAATTTAATTTTATATTTCAAAAATGTAGGAAAATCTGTAACATCCTGTCATCGTCATGTGTTTTTTGAATGTTTGCATATGATATCTCATGTTGTATGATTGATCTTTGTTGTAAAATCTATATTTATAGTATTATGCTATAAATGTAACTTCATATTATATGTCATAAACTACAACCCTAACACCATTAATTAGAAAGCAAATGAAAAAAGAAGAAAATAGTAAAGGAGGTGTAGATCTTAAAGCAATATAAATTCAAGGGTTTATAAGTATAATTATTGAAGGAAAAATATTGAGCAACAAAAAAAATTAAACCAAATGTGCAATTATTGTTTCCAATAAACTCGATTTTTCAATTAACGGCACCTCCTCACTTTCTGTACTCATTCAATCATATTTCAAAGGAGTCTTAAGAAAAAAACAATTTTAAAATCCTTACCCAATTTGTATAATTATTATATTATTAACGTGATTTTCAAGGCACATGATAAAAGTAAAAAAAAAATTAAAAGGGAATAAATGTGAGTGTCTACGAGGGGGTGCGGTTTTTCTGCTAATCCATCTCGCTTATCAATTACTTCTTTAATTCTTCTATAGTCTATTCGTGATTGAATGATAGAAAAAAATAAATAAATTTATAGTAACATTTAAGTTTCATATACACATAAAGAAAAAATATGCTACCTATCCAACTTACGTACGAAATTTAATGAGAAGTCATTGTAAGGAAGAAAATATGTGTTTTCTTGTTGTCTTTTAATAATTCTAAAATAAAAAATAGATATTATTCGGTACCAAGTATTAAAACCAAAAACTAGACTTAAATACTACAACCGACACTTTGTATAACCGTAGGGCCGACCAAAATCATGAGCTTTGATAACGCCATAGTATTTAATATAGGAGAAAAACTATACAAACAATAACAATATAAAGTAAGAATCTTATTAATTGTTACATATTTTTAAAAAAACTAATGTTGATGATTATTATAATTTATAGCATTTCAAGGAGATGACAACTACCCTCTCTTCTTCCATGAATCATCCCACCCCTTTTCAAGTACAACTATCCCTACACATCAGTCTACTTTTGTGTTACTTTATAATTTCGAATCTTCTATGTATTAATTAAGGGTTTGGTTATTTAGACATCCACTATTTAAATCAACACCTCAAAATTTTTATACGGGTCGTATAACCTCACACGCGTCGTATAGGGAGGTCGTATATAGGGCTGACATAACAGGTCAGACACGACACGATAAGACACGATGATTTGTCATGTTAGACACAAACACGACACGAAAACTTATCGTGTCATTTTTTTAAAACACGAACACGAACATGTTAAGAAACAGGTTACACGAAATAACATGTTTAGAACACTTGTAATATCACATATTTAAAAACATGAAGGTTGGTGGTCTCGAACTCTCGATGAAGGCTGGTGGTCTCGACTCGATGAAGACTGGTGGTCTCGAACTATCGATGGTGGCTGGTGTCTCGATGGTGGTCGCGATGAAGGCTGGTGCCTGGTGGTCTCGATGAAGGCTGGTCTCAACGGTGGTCGCGATGAAGGCTGGTGGCTGGTGGTCTCGATGGTTGTCGCGACTCGCGAGGATGGTGGTCTCGATGGTGGTCGACTGGTCACGAGGAGGTTGGGTTGGGTAGCGGCTGGGGAGAAGGAACCGAACTTAAGGTTGGGAGTTTGGGATGTTCCGATCATCCGATGGGGGTAGCGGCTGTGGGGGTACGGGTAAGTGGGTAGGGACATTAGGGATAAATGCTTAAGGTTTTGTTTTGTTGAATAATATATATATATATAATATATATATATTATATATATATATATATATATATAATATTTATTATAAAGGTCATTAACAGGTTAACATGTATTTTAACTGTTAAGAGACGAATTTTTCGTGTCTAACGTGTGATTTGTTTAAGACACGAAACTGTTAAGGTTAAACACGAAACCTGTTAATTCATGTCGTGTCGTGTTAACAGTCCGTGTCACAAATTGCCAGCCCTAGTCGTATAGCCCTATACGGGGCGTATAACCCCTTTGACAGCCCCCTGAAATTTTCCTCGTAGTCAGTGTCGAATTTGTTATACGCGTCGTATAGCTCTATATGTGTCGTATAGGAGGGGGGGGTCATATAGCCTATACGAGGCGTATACCCCTCTGACAGCCCCTGATTTTTTCCTCGTAGTCAGTGTCGAAAATTGCTATACGCGTCGTATAGCCCTATGTGTCGTATAGGGGGGCGTATAGGGTAAATGAATATCTTTTCTACTTATTGTGTTTATCTATGATATTTATACATTGATATAGTGTTTATATAGATATAGATACAAATATAGATATCGGATCCTAAAACTAACAAAGCCCTTAAGACCACCGAACCTAATTAACCTATCATTTTAGATATTTTACGTCTTATCATGTTTTTTCAGGTTAAGGACAACATGAAGCTTGAACCATGAAGATACACGCTTAGGAAATATTAGAGGAATTTTATAAAGAACACTCTTAGAAAATCTTTGAGGCTAATATTACTTTGGAATCGTTGTTAGGTTTATGGGTTTTATACCTTGCTTCTTAAGATTTTCACTTGTATGGAAATTCCATCGGGGAAGGTTCATTATATGAAACACTCGTCTGTGTACGATTCAATCAATATGCTTATTGGTTCCATGGAGTATTGGCGGAGACGAATTAACATTCAACATCCCACCGTCGCGAGTTCTTTCTTCTGCATCCATCTCTAATTCAACCTCTACTACTAACTACTAACGAGCAAACATTTTTATCAAGTGTTGTTCCTAATGCAGAAGACGTAAAAAACTTAATATGAGCTAAAGGTAAACACATACGATTACGAGTTTGACATGTTATATATTTTTAACTTTTTATATACATACATAAACTTAAAAACTCGACTCTAAGAGCATATCCATCGCTGGAGAGAAGGACTCAAGTGGTTGTTCGAAAATCGGATTTGCCGTTGCAAAGCCTGGCTTTGGTGGAGCAAACGTTTTGTCTCATCCGGAGTTCCAAATGGGGACAAGTGATGGGGCTCCTGTCACACAACTGTTGAATAAATATTTACATATACATTTATAGGTAAGAGTTATTTTGAGAGCTCTTATTTTTCGCAAGAACTATAATAAGTCTTTTTACATGTGCTTACACATGTGTAATATGTGTAAAATAGTTTTATTTTTTACACATGTATAAACATGTTTAAGAAAGTTGTTATAGAAGCTTAATGACTTTTAATTTTATAAGAACTCTAGAAACTTTTTTTTTACACGTGTACACATATGTAACATAGTTCTTTTTTTTTTTACACATGTAAAAAAATTCTTACGAAAAATAGAAACTTCATTTGATCTCCCCTCTCCTCCCCCCTACCACCACCACACACACATATAAAACCTTTTTTGAAAACTAACTTAACACGAAAAGAGAAACGAGGGCTTATAACAATAACTGTAATTCTGTTGTGACAGTTAACAGGACGTGTTAGTATACTGCATCGAAACAAATGCTATGAAAAATTGGCCGTCCAAATCCATTGGACCATCACCGAGGTCAAAGGTCCAACGCGGATGCACCATTTTTCTTTCATATTCACATTACCTTATTACCAAATCCCATGTGAACTTGCCATATAAATTATCCTTTCATATTTTTTTCTTTTAAATATACCTATTTATATTGACATATCTCATTAAATCTGAATAAGATGTGATATCCAAACAAATCCTTTTATTTCAATATGTAATTAGTTAAAACGGTTTTATTCATGTGAACCCGACATTTTTGTTATTGTTTTCCACTCCATTTTGTTCAAAAAGTATAGTCAACTATAGGAAACTAAAGATGAGGGTGTGACAATGATATTAAATATGAAATTTCCTTTTCAACTTCCTTGTTACATCATTTAGTATAGTCTATGATAAAGTTGACAAGTCGTCAACGGTATAATACTTATTAAAGACGACTATGGACATCAAGCCTTCGTTTTTTGAATTAAATTGTATTATTATTTACTAATGAATTAGTTATTTGACAACTTTATTAGAGTATTATGTTATTTTGCAACTTTTACATAATTGCAAATACCTTGTTATGTTTGTTTACACACAAACACCTTGAGTAGGGGAAACAGACAAGTTGGACATGTTATGTAACGAGTCAAACCAAATTCTAGTTAGAACGGACACTTTTAAAAATTATGTTAGGTGGACTCAATTTCAAACGTGTAGGGTTAGAGCAAGGTGACCCACTATATTTGTTATTAAATTGTAACATCTTTGTTAAATGCAATTTAAAACATTAATACACATGTGCGTCCGCACACACAAACACATATATGAAAGAGAAGAAGGGAGAATATAAATAACTATGAAAATATAAGAAAACCGTTTAGTTTTATGTTAAAAAAATTAAAATTAAACATCAGTAGTGTAAGGTATTGTTTCTAAACTCCCTCTCTCAAAATTTTGTTTTAAAGAATATGAACAAACATTTGATTGTTTGTTTATTATATACCCACACATGTGTAGGTAAATGATACAAAATTGAAACATATATGAATATGTCAGTTTGATAGGTTTTTATTGATGCTCGTGTATGTAAAAAGTGTAATTTTTTTTTTAAAAAGGTGATAATGGAAAAGAAATAAACGATTTGGATTTTTCTTTTTGTTCTCGTTATATAAATCAACGAGACACATATATACCTTTCCAAACGTTCTTGTGTTTTACTTTTATTAATTTATTATCTATTAATTTTAATAGTTTTTGAAAAGACCCTCCACAAACACGACTAGAGGTTGGTGGAGTTGTTTTTCTATGTTAAGTTGTAGTTGGTGGGATTATTATTGTAATTTGAGGTGTCAAAATGGATGACTTAGGCCTTAGTCACTCGGTAGTTTTAAAATAACTTCGGTTAGAAGCTAGAACGAACTACTAGAGATGAAAAATTAGCATTACTAATGTATTTAACGTCTCACGATCTAAATATTTTAAACATTAAAATAATTAATTAAATCATAACATATAGGATTTGTGCTTTTGAGATTTACAAGTGATGGATTGATGCGGATTCGTGTTTGATGCTAATTAGGGATTTCTTATAGAGGTGTGACTTTCATATATGGTATAAAAATAAAAGTAAAAATGCAGACGCAAAAAACTACCTTGGTAATTCTAACTGCAATAATACCCCTTTGCAACCAAAGATTTGTGACGAAAGCTAGCAATGGTTTTCGCAGCTGCAGTCTTACGACTGGTTTTGATTGGCTTGTTTTATGTACTCATATTTGCATGTTATTTATTTATTAAATCAATTAAAACTATATAATATTTGTTAGTTTTATTCATTTTTTATTTTATTTTCGGTGTCTTTTCATTAATAGTGAAGTAAGCCAATACAATTGAAGTTAAAAAATGAAAATATATACTTAAAACAAAAATGCCGAACGTGAATGGGTAATTATGAATCAAGTTGTTAGTTTATTTGTCGAGATCGATTAAATTTTATAGGTTATTTGGGCTTTGAGGTCATAAAAAAGTTTGGGCCCAAATTAAACGAAAATAGAAAATCTGTTGAGGGAATACATGGGCTGGATCACTGAAACAAATGAAAAGTGAAATGTTGAATTGGTATCCTCTGTTGGGCCTACAAGAAGGAAAAATACGGAAGGAGTTTTAACTTTTAAGTTTGATACTTTGATAGTTTGATGGCACAAGGGTTCGATCATTGTTGGGACCGAGCCATCAAGGTAGAAATTCATCGACAACAACAATCATATTCAACAATTGACAATCTTAGGTTCAATCCAACTTAGTGTGGTTTGCTATCGAGTTAATATGTTGCAATACAACTTTTTTGGATGATAATTGTGTTTAAACATTGGAACGAGTGTTAACCAAATGCATGTGATTTTGGTTTGTTCTTTAAGCTGTGATTGATTCCTATGTTGATTCGACAAACATTTTATAGTACGCCCCCTAAATATGCATACAACATCCCAGTTAGTTTAGTTAAGGATTTGATAGTTGGTGTGAAAGTACATGAATAATGCTCTAGGTCAGTGGTATGATCATGATTAGCCAATATCAATGTAGTTGATTAAACATTTGTTATTATTGCTGAAGTTTTTAATATGTTTCTTTAGCTTAATTCATATTCAATCAAAACTTTTACTTTTTTCTTAATTTATGGTTATAATCAAACAAGATGTGTTATACTAATTACATGCCATTCATGAATATAAGATTCTACGTACTCTAACTAACTATATGAATTATGTAGCTTTTTGCATTACTTGATGACGATCATTGCTACCACGTTAAACGACCAATTACAACCATGTTTTATTAGTGTCTGGTTTGTGATTGTTCTTCCAACCGGAACTTTATAAAATTTGCTTCTTCAATCTAGAAACATGCCTCTTATGTCAAAAAACAGAGAATCGGGTAAACCCGGTACCGAATCAATCAAATCCAGACAGAACCGAAACCGATGTTATTAAAATAATAATAAAAAAGTATTAATGTTTTCATGATCTTTCATATTAACCAATATCCAATGAACATATAAAACTATATCAACATCTATATACTAGCACTAATAGTCATCATGTACCATACTAACATAAGTCCCCAAATCACAAAAAACATACTTCAAACTAACCAACATTCACCGTGGTGGTGACACCGGCCCTGCAGTCGACTTGAAAAACCCTTCAACCACCTCATCATAAACACACAAGTGAAACCCCGGCTCCAACCCCAATCGATCCGCGTGCGTGCACTCGTCGCACAACGCCCGACTCATCGACCTCTCAACCGCAGGATACGCCTCCCCAACACTCGGACAACCTTCATTCGTATCCTCACGCACCATCAACATATTATTATTATTACTACTACTGGCCCTTTGCATCTCCAATTCATGTAACCAAATCTCCACCTTACCAGATTCACAATCAACCTCTGCTGCATCCTCGTGATAATCGAATCGATAATCGAATGAATATCGAGCAAATCGGCCGGAGATATTTGAACGCAACTCCGGTGGTTGTTCTTCCTCCGGCGATCTCTTCGCGACCGTTTGATCACCACAAGGAAGTACGCATTCGTCTCTTGAATCAGCATCATGAAGTCAGCTTTACTGGTGATGAGAATCTTCCGGCGATCGGAGGGAATCTCCGGCCGGTGGCTCTCGACCAAATAGGCGGTGAGATTGTTGTAGGAGATTCCGGTCATCTGCTTCAGCATTGATCGGAACTTGTGGAAGTCGATCGTAGGGTCGATCTCGATGGTGCCGACGTTGAATTGACGTTCGCCGTTGTACAACACCACCGGAAACTCTACTCCGACGTCGAATTGCACCATGGTTTCCGATCAGTGAATTAGGGTTTGAATGTTTATGATGAATTTAAGGGTGCTTATGGGGGTTCATATAGGGATTGGTTTGGGATCCTTGGGGATCAAGTTTGATTATTATTATTGTTATTATTATTTATAAAACTTGATGATAGATTTGTTTTAAATAAGGAAAAGATTTGATAAAACTGGCATTATCTCGTAGACGATGGGTATCAAAGCTGTTTAATAATATCATGCTTTTGTAACTTTTGAAAAAGATAAGTATTTTGATGCCCATGTGTATAATTGATTCATTCAAAAGCTATTTGTGTGATTTATGATATATCAATGATTTTTAAGAATGTGATTATCGGAATTTTTACGTTGTTATTTTTAGTTTTTAATACATTCACGATTCATATAGACTTCAGTTTTGTCAAATACGGCTTATTCCCGCGATTTTAACTCTTCAAAAAACATGCGTTATTTAAGATTATTTTTCTTGTTGTGACTTCTAAGGGCCCGTCTAAAATATAAATCATAATATGTAATTGTGTTTTCTTTTAAATGACGTCTATTTATAAATGACATATTCAAATTTACTTATCATGTTTTAGTTGTTATATTTGAAGTAGGGGTGTTTAAAAAAACCCGAAAAGCGAACTGCATCCATAACTGAAAAAAACACAAACCTAATTGTGAATTCGGTTTTCGGTTCGGTTACTAACTGTATCCTCATTCTGAATTCGGTTTTTTGTTCGATTAGCGGTTACACGAAATCTGGGTTATTCAGTTCGGATATTTGAATAAACCGAATATTAACTGGTTTAATCAGTTAATCAGATAACCGAACTGAATAAATCGAATAAATCATTTAACTGCTTTATCAGTTGAATTCAGTTCAGTTAATGATTAGCCCCAAGAAATTTTCATAACCGAACAAACTGAACCAAATAAACCGTTAATCAAATCGTTGAACGCTCCAAGTTTAAAGGGTAACACTCTAGAAACAAATACAATGGATCACACTAGGGTATAATGTCAGTCCAACCTGATACCGGTGTTATATCACCAAGGAATTATGGTTATAAAGATCGCTCCGATCAAGCGAAGGTTCAATTAACCCCGCTTAGCGACTACCAATCTCTTGTAATGTCCGGACCACAAAACAATAAAAGTAACAAACTGACAATATACTTGTCGTGGCTACAAAGAACACAGTACACATGGTACATGGTCTTAAATGACCAAACAACATAAATAGAAGGATAATCCATTTGCAAATGGTATCAATCTCATACTCTACAATTCTCTAGTACAGTACCGGAATCAGAAATTTTTTTTCCTAGGGATCATTATTTTTCGGTGATTTGATTTGTCCCGAAACCACATAAAATATCTGATCAGGTTGGGTCAGGTCGAAAGATAATTAAATTGCATTGAAAATGTTAACGAAACAACATAAATTTTTTATTTTCATTCTGAAAATCATGGATTCTTGACGGATAACTATTACCAGATGAAGAATAAACGTTCAATGGCTTTTTTCACAATAAAACGGTCCATGTTCCTTAAATGTATCATTCACATATTATGAATTGTGATGAACTAAATAACTAATAAATATAAAATTAGGGCTTGAACACAATCTAGATTCTAGATTTTCAAATACAAATATCATCAAAAATTAGAGTAAACTTCACTTATGCTCCCTGTGGTTTGGTCCAAATAACACTTTTCATCCAAAAGTTTTAAAATCTTGATTTTGTTTCTTGTGGCTTGCAATTCGTTTCAATCAACTCCAACCCACTAACACCGTTAGTTTTTTCTGTTAATTTCAGAAGCATTTTAGTCAATATATTGATATGGACTAATTATGTCATTTATTTAAACTTCTTAAATTTAAAGGACCAATAATGTAATTTTATTAAAATATTAAATTAAAATAATTAAAACCCTATGAATCCATTTTGACCCATTTTCACCTAATGGCACTATCTACCCCACTCCAATGCCATCGTCCACCATCCACCACCTGCCACCCCACAGCACATTCGGTAGATCACCAACATCATCTTCATCAACCCCACACCACTGCCACTGTCCACCACCTGCCACCCCTCATCAACTTTGACAGATCACCATCATGAACCCCCACACCTCCGCCACCGTTCACCACTTGCCATCCCATAACACCCTCGACAGATCTCCACCATCATAACCTGTTAGCCACCATATACTTACACCATCGACACAATTTCACCCATAGAAACTTGATGGAACCAATCGATTTAAATTATGGTTCCTCATGTCAATCAATTGTAACCATGTATAAATCGATTTTGTTTAGATCTGAGCATATCGCCGCACACGATGGTGATGGAAGTGGGTATGTATCGAAGGAGGTAAAGAGCCCGAGCTGTGATTTTTGGATTCTATCTAGATGTGAAAGGAAATGGGGGAGGCGGTGGTGAGCTGAAATAGGTGAAGTTAGTGGGGTGGGAGAACGAAAGTGGTGGGAGCTGAAATAGGGGAACGATGGTGTAGTGATGGTGTAAGATTACGATGATGTTGGTGGTGGTGGTGGTGGTTTGCGTGGTGGTTGTACAAGGTGGTTCGTGGTGGTAGGGAGAGGTGGTGTGGTGGGGTAGGTTCTTGGTGTCAAGATAGAGATGGAAGAGGGGTGGTGATGGTGGTCGGTGGCGGTGTCGGTGATGGTGGCCGGTGGAGGTAGGGATTGGAGTTTGGGTTTTAATCATTTTAATAAAATTACATAACTGGTCCTTTGAATTAATAAACAAGTTTGAATAAATGGTAGAAATAGTCCTTATTAGTAAATTGACTAAAATACCCCTAAAGTTAACAGAAAACTTAACGGTGTTAATGGGTTGGAGTTGATTGAAACGAATTGCAAACCACAAGGAGCAAAATCAAAATTTTAAAACCTTTGGATGAAAAACGTTATTTGAACCAAACCACAGGGAGCAAAAACGAAGTTTACTCAAAAAATTAACTAACAAATAAGTGAAATAATAATGAATCTTCATTAAACAAACACAATCTATATATCTAAAACAACAAAATGACTTAAATAAAATGTAGGGGTTGAATCTTTATTCATAGACAAATTACAAACATATAAAAAAAACTAACCTTGACTATTAAAGATTGAATAATTAAAAGCTTGAATAGTTGAAAGACAAAATAGTCAAATAGCCAAATAACCTCGCCGCCTTGCCGAGGTTGATGGTTGTCGACCGTCGCAGAGTTAATGCCAGCAGCAGTCGTGAGATCAATGTGGGTGGGGGGAAGGTTCAATGGCAGCAACAACAGGAGGTTAGGTTGGAACTTGGGGGAGCTGTAATGAGGTCGATGGGGGGGCATTTTGGGTTGGGGTTTTAAGGTATGTTAAAATTAAAGGTAAAATTTTACAGTTTAAATAGTGATAAAAATGATGGCAGACTTGCAATTTGCAAGGCTCAAACTCACGACCTCCTCTCAAATTGCACTTGTGTTAACCAGTGAGCTAGGAACATTTCTAAGTTATAATATGAAACTAAAAATACTAATAGGTTTACCTCTTGAAAAATTATGATACTCAAATATCAATTAGTTCACTTGATCCTGTTGGCCTAGACATAGTTCAAGTTCCACCCGTGCTCTCATATTACAACTATCATCCTGCTCAATATACTTATTCTTACCTAAGAGTAGGGTTACAGAGAATCCTCCTTTCTGTAACGAGGCTAATTATATATATACTGATTATCAAGTTTTGTATGCATTGTAAGTTGTATTATGTGTTTTTGGGTTGTATCAACTTTTATTATTATTTTTTTTAATATTTGACTTTATTATAATCTAATAGTTTTACATCTTTTACAATTTAGTCTCAATAGTTTCTTTACCTTCAACTTTGTTTCTTATATTTTTCATATTTTATAAAATATTCATTTTACGTTTCGGTTTAAATTTTATTAGTTAACACGCCGCAATGTGCCTATGTGGGTCATCCCTAGCTAAAGAATTTCTTCAAAGAAGAGAGTTTACTCCTAGGCAGTCATCATCGATCAGTCTTTGCTTCTTCGGTGTCTTACAAGCTATGAATAAAAATAAAAGTATAAAAAATTACATCTTTCATCATCCAAGTAATTACATGTTCAAGAACGTCACTTATGACATTAAGTTTAGGGTATACAAGCTTTTTTACCCGTCGCGCGTTGCGACGGAATCGCACGTAGCGTGATAAAGTATACACTACAATCGACCCGACTCGTTTTCTAACTAAATTTACGTCGAAACATAGTGTAGCTTAAATTTATACGTTGAATGAAAACGTATTATATTCAATCTAACTTTTTCCAAACAAATTATGTTGAAAAGCAGACCAATTCAAAAGATACATTATAAAAACGCGTGCATCGGCGACGTATGCATCATGATAAAATATAGATTATAATTGCTCCAACTTGTTTCCGAACTAAAATTTACGTTGACACATAAAGTGACTCGGACTTATACCGTTGAATAAAAACATACTATATTTGTTATATTAAATTGATGTGTTTGAAAATTTTGAAAATAATTTGTAAACATACTAATAATACAAATGAAAATATTAGAGATGTGTGTTCATTAGATCTTATCCAAATGATTATTTAGGTGAAGGCATGTGAAAATAAATAAATAAAAAGAAAACACAAAAAGGGGTGTATGGGCTCGATCCGTTGACCTCCGGTTTGTGAGGCAAAAAAACAAACCAACTCCACTGCCTTACGTGCACATTGTAATAAAAATTTTATATATCATGCAGTTGTCTTATGGTTTGGCATGTGATGGGCGACCGACCTTACAAATTAAGGTATAGTAAATGTCTAATAGAATATCCCCTTCTACACAATCGAGCTCAAGTTTTTTGTTTCTTTTAATTTAAGTATGATATCAATATTTAAAAAAACAAATTAAAAAAATATATAATATGCCATATGAAATTGTGTTGATATATTATTTATAACTGTGATTTTTACAATTACATTTAGAATAGTGATAGTCTACTATTTTAAAAGTATGATTGTCATTATAATTGTGCTAGTAGCGTTATAGTTGTGTTGTTTTACCATTACAACAGTTCGATTATACTATAAAAACAACACGGCTATAATATATATTTGTGTTTTTTTATATTTGTGTATGCTGTTGTCAAGTGCGAAATGAATGGAAAATACCCTACACCCATAGTACACATGACACATTTTCATCGCTTTCTCTTATTCCTAGGCAAAATGGTCGATTGTTTAAAAAAGAGACAAACTCATAAGAATCGTGACTTCATGAGAAACAACCAGGAGACATCACGTGTATCAAGTATTAAAGAGTAAAAGCATCTATTGTTTAAAAAAAAAAAAAAAACTCTAGATAGAAATCCATAAAAATTCTTACACACCGGTAAATTATATAACACACAACACACTGTTATACGCCTCTAGTTCAACATAATGAATTTTTTTTAATAAAAAGTTATTGAACTATTGTACCTACATAAAAAGTACTTGTTTTATATGTCCTAATTCTTTTTAAAAAGAATAACATTATTAACTTTTAAAATAATAAAAGCCTAACTTTTAAAATAAAAAGAATAACAAAAAGAACAACATTATTAACTTTTAAAATAATAAAAAGCCTAACTTTTAAAATAAAAAGAATAACATCATTTCAGTAGCTTAAAAATTATTGAGGTGTCACCCTCCATCACTTAGTCATTCTAGCCCTTAATTACCCTATACCTTCATATATATAGAATATATATACGCATATATCTAGACAAGAACACGTCAATTAGAAATTGGTTTGCAACCAATGTTTGGCAATACCTTTAGGTAAGTGTCAAGGCACATGTTGCGTCTCTCCACAACGATTTTACTTATTATTTTGTCTTTTTATAATAGTTTTTTCCTTCAAAGCAAACATTTTATTACCAATACAAAACAAATTCCTGTTATATTAGTTAAACAGATGTACATATGTATACATCATTAGGGGATAGAATCCGAGTGCGCACTCTCTTTCATCTTTTTAATTCAAACATTTTCAATCCTAGAAAATAATCCGGAATAACACAAGATCATCTTTTAAGATTTTAAGAAGTTAAAATCAAGTCAAATGTAAAGCTGCCAAATTATTGCATGTAGATTTAGGGCATGTTTGGATTGCTTATTTTTGTTGAAATAGCCTTTTGATAAAATGACTTATTAACTTATAATTTTTCAAAAGCATTTTTTAAATAATATTTGGATTATCTTATAAACAAAAACGTTGTAAAATGACAAAAAAAAACATACTTGAGTTAATAGAAGGTAGTGGAGGGGTATAATAATAAATTGAACTAAAAGTAGTTTTCAAAAGTTAATAAGTAACCACTGCTTACTTTTCAAAACCTACTTTTTACCCTGTATGAAAAATCAGTTTGAAAAGTAATTTTGAGTTTGACAATTTTTTTTTTTACTTATTAACTTCTTAAAAATTAATAAATCAAAAGTTAGTGTTAAATTAGCAATCCTAAACATGCCCTTATTTTTTGTGAGGTTTAGAAAGTAAGCAAAACGAATATGCTGACAATGTGTTGGTGTATGGTCAAACAAGATAGAGCATGTATAAATTTATGAATTATTTAAAGTAGTAGAATATTAAAAAAGTGAAGCCTTTAAAGTATAAATTTACAATAAGAGTTTAAAATTTTACCCGAACCCAAAACCGATTATATGAAATTCACTGATTGGTTTAATTAAAAGAGTAAATTTTAAAACGATGCTGTAAAAATGATTTTTTTAAAGAGAAATTAAAGATTATAGTAATTTTTACGTGATTCTAGAGCCTCATATCTTTTTTACTCACACACAAGTAAACAAATATGAAATGTTATCTAACATAAGTATATAACTAATAACGTACACGCAAATACATGTAATCGACTGTATTCTGATCTATAGTCAAGACTGAACTAACCGAATTAACTCATAAATCATAAAAACAATCTATTGATTTTCAAATTAGTTTTTTTCCTAGGACAAAGAGCTATATGCCAAAATATTGAAATAATCTTGGATAAAGCCATGATTCGTAGGAATCTCGAGACAAAAATAAAATTATTTCCACGTAATCAATACCCAATAAAAAGATTAGTCAAATTCGCCAGTAATAATAAACCAATAAACTAACAATATATATACACACACATTCACAACGTGACATCAAAAAACTCACACACTCATGATCAATCTCCGGTCGCCGGAGCCTCGCGATTCGCCGGCGACACTCTCCGTCGTGACGGCGGAGAAGGCGATCTCCTTCATATCAAAGGGATGGAGAGAAGTGAAACATTCAACACAAGCAGACATTCAATTGATGAAATCCAGAGCCAATTCCTTCAAAAACTTAGCCTCTACATTCGACCGTGAGCTCGAAAACTTCTTCAATATCACCACCAAATCATCATCATCATCATCACCACCACCACCATCATCATCATCATCATCAACAACAACAACCACGACATCTTCGTCATCGTCTCGATCTCCGGCGGAGATCGGATTCATGAGGCGGAGGTTTGCGTACTCTTCGCCGGAGTTTAGTGGCGGAGCGAGGTTACGGATCGATTTGTCGGCGATTGTGTCTGAGGTTGATTGTGGTGATCGGATTGGATATTGGGAGACATTTAGGGCTTTTAGATCGAGGTTACGGAGGTTTGAGAAGAAGAGGTCGTCGTTGGGGATTTTTGAGGGGGTGAAGAACAACGAGTTTGTAGTGAAAGTTAAATCTAGTTTGGTGAGTATCTAAAGCTTGTTTTGGATTTGAATTTGAGTTTATAGAAGTGGAAGTTATGCAATTTGCAGCTAGATTGTTGTGTTTCTTAGTTTTTGATTTGTTTTGCAGGAAGCAATTTGCAAGGAACCAGATGATTCAAAGGTATGAATTTAGTTGTAATTAGGGTTGTAAATGATTTGAGTGAAAACGAAAGAGTTTTCTTCGTGTTATTGCGTTTAACTAAAGCTTGTTTGTGTTCATGTATGTTTATTTGTTAATTATTAAACAAACGCAAATGAATATAAACAAACACAAATGAAAAAGTGAACAACATATTCAAATTAAAGTCTTGGTTACAATCAAATTGGTTCTTACTTGAACGAGGTCTGTTCTATAGGCTTGCTTATCTGTATTCTTGGTTCTAAATTAGAACTAGTAATTATAGATTTGAATGGATATTTAAATGAACGAAAGTAAATGAATACAACTAAATAAATGAATATAAACGAAAGTAAATAAACGAACATTGACATGTGTTTATTTTCGTCTTTTAGTTAAAAGAACAAAAAATTGTGTTCTCGTATGTTTATTATTTAATAAACGAACGTTGACATGTGTATGGTTTATTCTTGATTAAATAAATAAGATAATTATTTATATTAGTTTATTAACTGTTTGGTTGAGTTTGTATTAAAGTAGGATTGATCTTATTTATTTATTTGATTATTTACGAATGTTTGAGTTAGTTAGAATTAGTAAAACACTAAAGCTTAAGTATAAATAGAAGGTTAATTGGTCTTTCTGTTTGTGGTCTTTCAATATTTATAAAAGTGTCGTGACTTGGTGTTTTGTCACATAAAAACCGAGGTGTTCAAAGTGATTGCTTGATCCAATTTTCCAACAGAGTACAGAACGCTTGGTTCCTTTATAGGTGTAATTATACTTTTTAAAATCACTTAGAATTATATTTGTTATTTCTTTTAATTTAATCTTCTATTTCATCATGTTTCTGTGTCCCAGGACATTCCACCATTGGATTTCACAGAGCTTCTGGCATATTTAGTTAGGCAGTCTGGGCCATTTTTAGATCAATTAGGTATCAAAAAAGGTAACTAATTTGATTTATTTTCATTTTGATTACTTCTGGCGGGTTCATCCTCAATTGTAGGTTCTTAAAAACACATTTTCTGTTGTATGGTACAGATGTTTCTGAAAAAATAGTTGAAAGTCTATGCAGCAAAAGGAAAAATCAACTTCTGTTAACCCCTATTCATACGCACGAATCTTTTAATTGTGAAAACGATATGGTAAGCGATGATCTGGATACAAGAATTGCTAGTGTTCTTCATAGTACAGGACACCATTACGAAAGTGGAGTATGGAATGATGTTAATAATCATGAAAGCACCAATGGAAAAAGGCATGTAGCCATTGTTACAACTGCTAGTCTTCCATGGATGACAGGCACAGCTGTAAATCCTCTGTTTCGAGCAGCGTATTTAGCAAAATCTAAGAAACAAAGCATCACACTATTGGTTCCTTGGCTCACAAGAAAAGATCAAGAATTAGTCTATCCAAACAACATTACTTTTGCTTCACCGGATGAACAAGAAGTTTATATTCGCGATTGGCTTGAGGAACGAATAGGTTTCAAAACTGATTTCAGAATTTCGTTCTATCCAGGAAAGGTAATTTTTGTTTTCAACAAAGGATTATTGCATAAAAAGGCTCATACATTAAAAGAATGCATGTATCTGTTTGATTTAATTGTGATACATAAAAGCGCAACTCTTTCTGTCTCCCACTATATCTTTAAAACACTACACCCAAGTGCTTATGCTATTCTTTCTTATAATTGTTCTGTAACAAGCGATTGAACTCGCTTTTACTGATAATATGCATTTATTTGTTACAACTCAGTTTCAAAAAGAGAGACGTAGTATCATACCTGCTGGAGATACATCCAAGTTCATTTCATCAAAGGATGCTGACATTGCAATTCTTGAAGAACCTGAACATTTAAACTGGTATCATCATGGTAACCGTTGGACTAATAAGTTCAATCATGTCGTTGGTATCGTTCACACAAATTACTTGGAGTATATCAAGAGGGAAAAACACGGTGCTCTCCAAACTTTTTTCGTGAAGCATATAAATAATCTGGTTACAAGAGCACATTGTGACAAGGTAGTTAGTGAATTGTTTGGGGGATGTTTGGATTTGTAATTTAAAACTGATTATCTGATTCTGATCTTTACAACTTGAAGATTCTTATAACAAGAGTATCTGATTTTTATGGTTATATGTTTAGGTACTTCGACTTTCTGCTGCAACCCAAGATTTACCCAAGTCTGTTATCTGTAACGTTCATGGCGTGAACCCAAAGTTTTGAATATTGGGGCGAAAACGGCTGCAGAAATGGAAAACGGGCACCAATCGTTCTCAAAAGGAGCTTACTTTTTGGGCAAAATGGTTTGGGCTAAGGGATACCGCGAGTTGATAGATTTATTAGATAAACAGAAACACAACCTTAGTGACGGTTTCAAGATTGATGTTTATGGTAATGGTGAGGATGCTAATGAGGTACAAAGTACAGCCAAAAAGTTAAACTTAAATGTGAACTTCATGAAAGGCATAGACCATGCTGATGATTCACTTCACAGGCAAGAGCTTTAAACTCACAATATTCATAACTTCATAAACATTTTCTAATAATTTATAAAAAACATTTAAGATTGTTTATTATTTTGTTCGTTTGCAGTTACAAAGTGTTCATAAATCCGAGTGTGAGTGATGTCCTCTGTACAGCAACAGCTGAAGCACTTGCAATGGGTAAATTTGTAGTTTGTGCAGACCACCCTTCAAATGACTTCTTTAGGTCATTTCCCAACTGTTTAACTTACAACTCACCACTAGATTTTGTAAAAAAAGTCAAATTAGCCATGGATAGCGAGCCACACCCTCTTACACCCGACCAGCGGTTCAACCTTTCATGGGAAGCTGCCACCCAACGGTTCATGGAGTATTCTGAGCTCGACAAGATACTAAATAAGTCTAGCCGGTTGACCAGAAAGTCAAATCTTCCTAGTTTGATTGATGGAACCTTAGCGTTTGCACATTATTGTTTTACTGGTAACGAGTTCTTAAGGTTGTGCACTGGCGCGGTGCCAGGAACTCGAGACTACAACAAACAACACTCTAGTGATCTTCATCTCGTACCACCACATGTCGAAAATCCGATATATGGTTGGTAAAAGTAGGTATAGAAGAAAAGAAAGAACAGTATTCTTTATGTAGAAAATACGAAATAATATTTTTATGAGCCTTACATGGTAGTTAAATTAGTTTAGCACATATAACAAGTTAGGGAAACTGTTATGTTGAAAGTAATTCTTGGTATGTATATTTACCGTTATTACTAATCATGTAAAAGTTGTACTTCTAGTTGGGTTCTTGGGCAATTTGGTGTAGAGTTTCACATCCAAACCGGTCAGCGAATCGAAGCCGCTAGCCCAAACCAAAAAGGAACCGGTTCGGAATCAATGTTATTTGAAACAGGTTTGGAACCAATAGAAACCATAGGTTAGAGACTAATTAGTAATTCTTTCCATTGAAAAGGGTTTATCCGCACTATACAAGCAAAAAACTGACCCAAACCGCTCAAAACAGGTAAAAAAAGATAAAAAACTAGCCAAGATAGTTTCAACCCGAACATGTTTGAAACTCAATTGGATATTACAGAGCCTCTAGATATGTAAAAGTGATATATACAGTTATAGTTGAAAGTGAAAAACATCTACCTATTATAATAAAAGAAGATTTAAAGCAGACACTTGACAATTTTTTGTTAACTCTAAAATTATGTTTCCCGTCTCTCTCTCATATTAAATGAGAACTAATTTAAATATGTAAACTATATTATAAAATATTTAAATTATAACTATTTTTATTTTAATAATTTATTAAAACATACTAAACCATATGATTTATATTATATCTTATCTTAAAATATAATATTAAAAATTTTACTTTTTATTATTTTTGTTTATAATTTTTAAATATTTATTAATAACATGTAAAATACAAAACATTTATAAAAAATAATAATTTTAACGCGTTAAATTTTATTCCACCCATGTAATAGATGAGTTTTTAACCTAGTTAAATGATATAAGAAAACATATAATTTCATATTAGGTCGATGATGATTTTAATAGGTCATTTAATCACCTTCTAATAATCAAATATCTTATATATTTTCTTTTATCAACAACGATGAATAATTTTATTCATAGAGGCCAGCGAAAAACTAGGAATTACAATCACTAATATTCAAAATAGTTCTAGCCTTGATCTTAATCTAAAAACACCTTCTAATGGATTATCTTCCCACTATTTCCAATTACACCTAATGCCGGTACTCTTATGCTTAACCTACAAAAAGGGCAGAGCCTTAGTTAGTGTTTGTTTTTTTAAAAGCTCTTTTTCACCTCTTTATTTGCGCGCACGCAGACGCGGAAGGAAGGACGTTTTGAGAGGGCGGACTGTTTGATTTCCGGAAGACCCTGATGTTTGCATGAGGCAAACATAAACCATTGTCTTCACAAGTCTTCTATCCTCTTCTCATTCTCCACCTTTTCATTCTACCCTCAAAAAACATCCGAACCTTTCCTCCTTCATCAGAGTCCACCGAGTAAACTCCACCTTCGCAACCACCGTCGGCCACCGCAGGCACCACCAGCCACCGCGGAACTCCAGCCAGCCCCTTCCTCCAGCCGCCGCCCCCCTCCAGCGACGCGTTTCTCCAGCCGGCGGTGGAGACGGGTGCACTTGGGTGCTGACCGCCGTTGCTCCGGCAACGGTGAGTTGATTGTTTGATGGTTCAGTTCTCGGAGATATGGGGTTTTGAGGTTGAGAAGCTATTTTAGGTTGTTAATTTTTTGCAGGATTGTTTGATACATATTTAAAAGAGAAATTAGTAAAATTGGGAAAAAGAAATAATCTAATGTTGGCTCTTTAATTATCAATATTAAAGTTGAAGAATTTATGTATTTTGGTTAAGAAAAAGTTGAAGTCCGGTGAAAATAAAAAATGGAATATTCGGAAAAAAGTGAAATTAATCCATCTCTTTAATTATAGAATATTTTACTAGTTTACAGATACTAAAAACAAACAGTTTTTTTCTTACATACTGTAGACGTTTGGTCCACCAATTCTTTTGTAGATGTCTGCGGATATAGTACGCAGACTGCGGATATAGTACGTAGACTGCAGATATTTTACTACAGAAAGAACAAAGAGCGCCTTAATGGCTACATTGGTGACTCAATGGACTTAATTTTCTTATTAAGGACTTAATTTTCTTATTAAGGACCTAGTTGTTTCTAAGGATTCACATGTGCCAAATAGCGGAGTATGTAAACACTAATTTTGTTGTTAAAGCGTTCACACTACTTTTTTTATTCACATCCTCGTTTCCATATTTACAATAAAAACACTATTTTTTTTTTTCTTTTAATTAAAAATGTTTTTTAATGTATTTATCATTATCTTTTCTTTTTTATTCAATACAATCACTTTCAAAAATCTTAAAAAATTTATGAGTGTTGTACCGTGTTTCCCAGATATAAGAACGAAGAGTAATATTTTTTTTCCTCCATTCGCAACCATCTCACATAATATAAAACACACACTCACATAAAAATCATAAGTTTCCTTCCCAAAGAACGTAGTCGACAATTTTTTAGAGCTTGGATAAGTATAGTTATCAATAGTATAAAAGAGTATGTAAGAAATACCATAATTTTTCCTAAAAAGTAATAAAAATTGTAAAAATATCACCAAATAAGTTGTTTGAAGTGTTTGGAGGTAACCAAAAAACATATGAAACTTGACCAGATAGTTGGTTCCACCCATGGGTTGTATGGGTTTATGGTTGCTCGTGTGTAAAAATTTGATTGTAATATAAAAGTGAAAGTTGATCGTGTGTAAAATTGTGAAAAAATAGTTGAGTATTTATAGTGATTAAAATTGTAATTCTTTTCTTAAATGAGACAGTCATTTCTAATGGGCCAATTTTGAAGAGTATCACTCGTTAACCCTTTCGCAACCCATCCCTAACGCCTTTAACAACCACACCGGAGCGGTGTTTAACGCTCTTAACTTGTCATGATGGACTTAATGCCCCAGAGCGTTAATGTATACCGGAAGGTCCAAAAAGTTTCATCTAAATATAAATAACATTTCAATCTTAATTGGATAGATGATTATTATAAAAGTTCATTTAGGCCCCTTCCTCCAAACTTATTTTATTTACATTTTCATGATTCTTTTGTAAACCAATGCTAAAGCTTTATCATATATTTCTATGATCTTTTTAATCGCGAAAGGTCCTTTTAAACAGATGAAAATGAAAAGGGCAATATTTTCTTCTCGCATTAATGAGCAAATCTTAAATATAAAAGCACCACTATCTATGTCAACCGCCTTTTACAAAATGGTGGTTTTATGTTTATAATGTTCGCATTCATGACTTATCGTGTCAAAAAATCGCACATAAATGTAACCACCATTAAGGTCATCATTAGTAATAGTGGTATGATACGGATGTGACAATGAAAAAAATATTATCACGTTGGTAGTCATGTAGGTAACGTGTGATAGTATAAAATGGATATGGTGGAGGTATGATAGTAGAAGTTTGTAATTGTTAGAGCAGATAGTATGTATTCTTGTGGGGTGGGCAAAATTAATGAAAAAAACAAAGTTATTTGAAACTTGAGTGGCTGTCACAAAAGATCCTCTCACACCCTTTTTATAGAAATAGGGGTGGTGTTTCTGTGTGATAAGGGTAACATATCAACCAAAAATGCTTGTAGCCTAGTAGTATTATGGTGTGTAGTATAAATGTCATCATTTTAAGTAATTGAAGTTTTTAGCTTATTGATGTACATTGATATAGATTTAGTAGTAGATCTACATATACATGCGAATAAAAGAATAAATATATTAAAAAAGTTAGATCAGCTAGCTAACATTATTCTAAGCAATCTTTTTAGTCGTTTGTCAATTGATATTTTTTATCAATAATTCATTGGTAATTACCGATGGCCGACATCCGTGATAACATCTTCACTAACATGTCTGTAATGTTAACTATAAATTATACTCATTTTTTCAGTTGCTTGACAGTCAAAATATTTTATTATCAAACATATTTATGCAAATACTACTGAACGAAACAATTGTAAGAAAATGTCAAATATAAAATAATAGACTAAAATGGCTATATAAGTCGACACACAATAGTTGAAAACAAAGGCTACTCTAGGGGTGGAGGGGGCGCAGACGTCGTGAAGCCTTGGCGAGAGTTGACGCCAAGCGCCAACACTGCCGCCGAGCGCCAACACTGCCGCCGGCTACTTTAAAAGAAAAAAATATCTCAAACACTATGAATACCAAACAGTTACCATAAATTTTATACACCAATCTCAAATATTTTCTACTTATTTATAATATTACACATTATGGAATCAACAAAATCCATAAAATACTGAGCCCAAACCACCAAAAAACATAGATCGAAGGTATGTGCGGGTCTTAATGAACGACTACTTCTACCAAACTGTTTAACTCACTAGCACCACATACAACCGATTGGTTTCACAACCCGTACGAATCATCTCAACCGTCTCAACGCGATAAGAGAATTCACAAAAAGGTTTACGAGAATAAAGGTTTTACAAGCATCAAGGCGTGAAAGATTGTAAGAAACCATACCAAATGAGAGCCGGTGGAGGTTATGGCTGCGAAGTTTGATACTCAAATAAAAAAGAGGAGTAAAACTTTAGAATCGAGCCTATACGTAAGCTCAAATGAGTCCGTTACAAACCCCCTCCCCGACCTCATTAAAAACGCCACACCGATCGGGGTGAGACGTAGAGGTAGTAAAACAGGGGGAGTCTTATAGCAAAACAACGTTGAACGAGGCCATAAGCGATTACAGAGCGAGGAGGGAGAAAGGAATGGATCAAAAAAGGGAATGAGAAGCGGTTCGTATGAAAGTTAACGAATCGAAATTGGTCTTCCTAGACTTACAACGAGAGATGTTGCTTCGCGAAACGTTAAACCGGGGCATGTTGATTTTCGTTAAACCGCATGACAATGTTCCAGAGCCGATTTTAAAACGTCCTAGAATGCAAACGACAAATAGCCCGGCTACGTGGTTGGGAGTTTGATTTATAGATTTTTAGTTTTAGCATTTTTTTAATTTTTAATGTTTTTATTTTTATATAGTTTTTAATTTAAGTTTGTAATTTTTTAAATTTTATAAAGTTATTTAAAAAAAAAAATTTGTGGCCTGTCATGGCATGAATGCCCTCTTTAAATTTAAGGTTATGATGTGATATAATGTGATATGATATGATAAAATATAATTGATATACATAAGATGTGATGTGTATGTTATGGTGAGAGCACCTCCTCCGTCTTAATAATTATAATAACAATAATAAAATCACTAGTATTAGAAACAAAAAAGTTTGTCCTTTCAATATCATCAACTATGCGAAGCATGTAGGTTCGCCTAGACCTCGTGAATGCATGTTTATATCTAGAAACAATTGGGATAATATACATTTATAAACGTTAGAGATTGGTTAGCACGACTCCTTAACAATTTTAAACAATTTGAAATTGTTTGTATAAGTCCACCTGCGTTGCTTGAACATCCCCGTAGGAGGGGCGAGGGCAAAATTAATTTTTTTTAAGGGGTGTAAACTCGATATTTATACAAAAATTTACACTATCGGACCAAAAATTTTAATTACCAGACTAAAATTTAACACTACCGACAGAAAAAAAAGGGGGTACGACGAGCCCCCCGGCCCCCACTATCCTCCGCCCTCACTAGAATATGTAATTAGAAAACATATCTTAAAACACGTGGAGTTAAACTTTGTCCTTGATTCCTTGAACAACCTAACCTATATATACTCAAAGAAATAAGTTAAAATATTATTTATATTTTTTATAAAAAAACTCATACATTCATTTAAATTACTTCTTAATCTACATTATAACTTGATTACACTAATTGATCATACACTAGGCTCAAACTCTTAACCTGAAAGTCATAGACGAAGTTTATTGAGGGCCGGAGGGAGCCCCCGCCCCCCTCTTTTTTCGTCATTAGTGTTAATTTCCGCTCCCGTAATTTAATTTTCGTTCCGGTAGTGTAAAATTTTTAATAAATATAGAGCTCGTCCTCTTAAAATAGTTTACTTTTGCTCCTGCTCCCGTATAATGTGGTTCAAACTTCGCCACCACACAAAGTAACTTCATAATATATTCTAACTTTAAATAACTTTGTTATTAGACTCAATCACACTAAAAATATTATCCATTTGTTGAAAATCATGAAATTGTTTATTTTATTTATTAGTTATTTCTTTAAAGAACTGATGTTATAACTCATAAGATAACAGCTTAAAGTTTAGACCTTTTTCTTGAACTTTTGGTACCTAGGCTAGTTTAAATGTTGACATGCAAGTTGACATGATTATTGTGTTTTATTTTGTGATACGACATTTTTACTTAATTAATGTTCATGTTGTTTTTTTTAGTGTTTAATGCGATTTTCATCCCTGATTTTTCATAAAAATTGCCGTTTGAGTTCAAAAAAGTTTAAATTTTGTCATTTGCATCCAAATGTTTCTAAAAAATTACCATTTGAATCAATTTAACTACTTCGAATTAACACCGTTAATTTTTTCCGTTAAGTTTCCTATATTGGGGTTTCGGAACAACTACAAATAAAAAATCAACTTTACGTGAAGGGTTTTATAAGTTCAGTCATGTTTGGTAATCACTATTGGGATTAAAGTTCGCCTACTAGATAAAATAAAGTATAATTATAACCACCTAAAAGCGACTCATTTATAACTTTATAAAATATACACCACAAAAAATATATAAATAAACCAGTCCACATGAAAAGTTTTATTTTGTAATCGTTTATTATATATATATATATATATATATATATATATATATATATATATATATATATATATATTTGTGGTGTATAATTTATAAAGTTATAAATGAATTACTTTTAGGTGGTTATTATTATATTATATTTTGTTTAATAGATGAATTCAAATCGCAATGGTGATTACCAAACAATACTGAACACATAAAACCTCTCATGTAGAGTTGATTTTTTATTTTGTAATTGTTTTGACAAAAATACCTCTAACATAAGAAATTTAATGGAAAAAGTCAACCATGTTAATTGTAAGTAGTTAAATATATTCAAATGACAATTTTTATGAAACATTTAGATGTAAATAACAAAACTTAAACATTTAGACTCAAATGATAATTTATATGAAACCTTAGGGATGAAAACCGGATTTTATTCTTTTTTATTATTATTATTTTAATTGTAAACTTTATCCCTGATACCACCACCACACGTTTTAAAGATAAAACAACCACATATTTTCACCGAAGACGACCAATCCCTCTCCATAGGTTTCATGGATGTCTTCGCTTTATAATAAACACACACTAATTGTGATGTGATATACATGTAAAATTTGAGATCTTTAGTTATGGCTAAAGTCGGCTCAACATTTATTGTATATATCAATTGTAGATAAAATATTATTTTCTTTAAAATGTAGTTGGACTATATTTATCTATTTGTCCAAGATAAACATCTAAAATGCGAGTTAATATCTTATAAGTTACAGTGTTACACCGTGAACTCTTTATCGGAAATAACCAGTAAATAAAGAATAGTTTTATAATTTTGAGCAAATAGATAAATAATATTATAATGTTTTTCTTGAGTATTATTGGATGTCAAGGACAAAGTTAAACTCAACATATTTTACAACAATTAAGGAAAATCATTAAAATGTATATTTTAACCTAACTATAAAGCTATAATATACAGGAATTTTCAGCCTACTCAAAAATAAAAATATTCAAACACAATCAATTACAAAACTTTACCGTCTAAGAACATTCACAGTAAAGTCTCTAAAAATATATGAGTGTGTTTTTTATATTATATTAAATGATTTTGAATGGTTGTGTATAAAATAAAGAGAAAATGTTACTGTTCATTGGTATATTTTGAGAATCACCGTTCAATCCTTATAAACTTTTTAGTATTTTTTAAAATGGTTGTGAGTGAATGAAAGAAAAAAAGTAATGATAGGTGTATAAAAAAGTATTATTTAATTAAAAAATAGAAAGAAAATATAATATTTTTTAATGTTATTATATAAATAAAGATGAAAAATACGTTGTAAATACTTTAAAAAAAAAAAAATGTAGTCATCACAGAAAAAGAATATGTGTCCATCAAAAAGTTATTCAAAACTAATAAAATATATACATGTAGCCTGTTGGTTAGAATTCTATACTGGTTGAATCTCAATTGGCGACTATTGCACGTGGTTTGTTTTAATTGATTTATTTTTAATTGCCTTCATGTGCTTTTTCTTCTCCCCGTGCTAGCTAAATTCTAGCCTTCTTAGCAAAATAAGATTATGTGATGTTTTCTGATTGATCGAATGATCGCTTTTAGATATATTTAATTTTACAGTGCTAAAGGTCGATGCATATTAATTTATTTAGCTTAAATTTGTCAAATGTACGTTTTAGTGATTTTGGTTATGTAATATGTTTGTAATAATGTATTATAGGCTATACAAATGTTTTCAAGCATGTTTAAGTTTGTTAGGATGTCATACTACCCGATATTCAGCGTTCGTATTACATAATTTGTTTCTACATACAAGCATGTATTCACGAGGTCAGACGGTGAACCTACATGCTTGATGCCTAAAAACGGTTATGCCACAAAAATAAATTATAAATAAATATAAGATTGGAACTCACCAATACACAATTTTAATCCACATATTAGTCATTAACGAAACGACTAGAGCCCAATCTCAAAAAGTTTTTCGGGCGGGTGCCCCTGAATTTTTGAGCCCCAAAACAATTTTGTTTTAGTTCTTCTAAATAGTACATAGAAGCCTATTTCCGATCGCGACGTTTCCTCTTTGGTTTTGAGTTTGACATGAATTTCAATCGTTGACAATTTAACCTAATCCTTAAAATATATGATCGTCAAAACCGCCACAACCACCTATCTCTGTCTCATGTACTGTACCCATCAAATCAATCCCTAGAAATCAATGAACTCACGAATAAAATTCAAATCCAAATTCACAATATGCAAACCGACTAGTAAAATATTTGATTTTGATTCTCAATTTTGTGCTTGTTACAATATGTGCAATTGTGCATGTATAGGGTTGGGATGTTTTATGTTTATGTGACGCGGAGGGGAGAGGGATGTGAGTTTTGGGAGTTGATTTTTGAAATGTTTTAAATCAATTTGTTATTTCAATTATTGAATATATTGACTTAATCTTTATATAGTTTGTACTTTTTTTTGTTTTGTAAAACTATGTTTTATGAAATAATTTGTAGCATTAGTAATTTTTTCCGACTTATATTAATAAACTTGCTCTTATAGTCGATCTCTATGAAGGTTCCTCTAATCCTTTCCTCTAATTTCTCTCGATCACAAAAGTGAAAACTACTATCATTCTTTTGATTTAACAGGGTTGTGACCAACCCTAAGCTTTCTCCTCGAGTTAGTCATTACTTACACTTGACACTTTCTCCATTGGCCGCCTTTCGTTTGCAACATGTTGCGTTTAGTTCTCGTAGTTCGAATGGTACACCTTGAATCCCAATTTTTGTTAATTAAGTACATACCTCTCCCCTATTTTGATATTACCAAATAGGACTATTACAAGTATCAAAGGATTTCAAAATAAAATGTTAAACAGTGTGGGGAATAAGGTCCTTTTGTTTAACTATTACACGACCGTACAGTTTTTGATGAGGTGTATATTAGTTTCTCTAACGTTACTTTTAATAACATAGAGACTTGTTATTTAAGAAAATGAAAATCTTTATCAATTAACATATACAATTATTGTCCAAGAAAATGAAAAAACAAAATAACTAACGTTTCCATTAATTTTATATAAACTTTAGGTTCGAGTTCGTTCAATTACTAATTGAATTTAATGTTTTAAATAACTTGGAATTAAATTGGTATTTAAGATGAGGCACCTATAAGTCTTCTAAGTGTCGATATTGCAATTATGAATTTGTTGGTGTATGCAAGAAACCATAATAATTTGTTAACACGTCCTCTGCATCTATATAAAGGAAGCATATGATGGTTTACAACACATATTATCTCATTTCGTGGCATTGCATTATCCATCATCTCGCGATATAGCTTGCTACCTAGCCGCCTTAGCCATGATTATGGAGAATGGTTTCTCACTATCACTCACAACCCTTATCGGCAACCTTAAAACCAAAGCCACTCCTTCAAAGATCAAACATAACATGGTCAATTTTGCCATCAAGATCAAAAGCACCGCGCTAGATGATCCAAGAAGGATTGCACACTCGTTAAAAGTGGCATTGGCCATCACGTTAGTATCGGTGGTTTACTTTCTTGAACCATTTTATAGCGGCATGAAGGGTGAAGGTGGAATGTGGGCTATCTTAACTGTCGTCTTGGTTTTCGAGTATACTGTTGGTGAGCAACTTTATCTTACAATTATACGGAATCTTAGGATTTTCATGACGTATATACATGCTTTGATAAAATAAAATAACATATATGCAATGAACAAACTTAAAAGATTATTAACAATTAATCGTGTTATATATAATGATATTCATTTGGGGTTTATATATCTTAAATTCTAAATAAATAGTAGATTAAATATGTTATTATATTATTATATTTAACCCTAAAAGCTTTTTTTCTTCATTTTGCACTAGGTGCAACGTTAAGTAAAGGCTTAAATAGATGCTTTGCGACTCTACTAGCTGGTGTATTAGGTCTTGGGGCTGAAGCGTTAGCTAGCTTATTTGAGCCGACGGTTAAACCCATTGTTCTCGCTTTCATTGTTTTCCTCATAGGTAAAGTCTATGATTTATCTTATGATATAAAACTTCGACTAAAAAGCTCTAGTTCTGTCATTTTTTTTCTAGTCAACGTTGATATTAGCTGATAATTTTTTTACCGCAGTTGCTATTGCCACCTTTTCACGATTCATTCCTAACATTAAGAAGAGGTACGATTATGGGGTTATGATATTTATACTGACTTTTATCCTTGTATCCGTGTCGGGTTATCGAGTGGATAACATCTTAGAGCTGGCTCATCAACGGTTAACCGCAATGGTTTTTGGTGGTGTGATTGGTATACTCATCTCCATATGTGTTTGCCCCGTGTGGGCAGGTGAAAAACTTCATAAACTCATTGTTAAAAACTTGGAAGAGCTAGCAAAATTCCTAGAAGGTTTGTTATATACACACACATATATGCATATGTATTAGTTTCTTTGGTTAGTTAACTAGAAATTTATTTGCATCTAATGGAGATTAACAAATGTTTTGTAGGATTTGGAGGTGAATATTATAGAACCTGTGATAATGACAAATCATTTCTTGTCGCTTATAAAAGTGTCCTTAATTCAACAGCCATCGAAGAATCACTGGTTAGGAAATATTTAACTAATTGCTAGCTTTTAGAATAGATCATTTTTATTCAGATTGCTAAGTTGGAGATAAGACAAGTGTGTGTGTATTGCAAACAAACACTAAATTGTTACAGAAAAGCAAATCTAAATCGTTTAACTTTTTATGAGCGACTTAATATTTTTTAAATCGTTTGCATCTTACATACGTATATACACTAGGCTATAAATCCATATTACATGGTTGGATAAAAACAATATTTAATAGTTAATAATAAAAATAAAAAATACTATAATGATAATTTGAAATGATTGAAATTATGTATAGACGCATGGTTCATGTGATAAAACAATAATATTTTTGATTAAAATTTCACATCTAAAAAAATTATTTTTAAACATTCGTTTATAAAAATGTTATTGAAAAATATTTTTTTATATAAATCTTGTTTATCCGTTTTCATTGTTTTTTATTCAAAAACAGACCGACTTAACATATTTTGTTTGAAAAAAGTTCAATATTTTAAAAAAATTTGTATTTTATAAAAGATTTGTTTTTAATATAAATGTGGTTCTTAAGTTAATTAATTTTCTTTTAAAAATACTTTTGACTTTAAAAAATTTAAATGAGAGAGAGAGAAGAGAAAGATGCTTAAATATAGTAACATAGTAATGTCATTAATTATATTGAAGTTTGATAAGATAAATATATTATGTAAATGCTCAAATGATTATATTAGACTTTAAGGGGGTGGGGGGATATGATATAAGAAACACGTGAAGTCCATGAACCTGTAGTATACATATGTAGTTAGTTAAATAAAAAGCCATCCAATTTTCTCTTTTTTTTTAATCCTGTTTCAAATTATTTACATATAAGGTTATATAATTTACATATAAATGAAAAATCAAACTAATTTCTCATATTATTTTCTGAATTTCAGAGTTAGAAACCATATAAAATTACATTTATATCTTTTTTTCTATTTTTAAAATTTTAAGATTAGAAATTTAAACGGTTATTTTGTTCTACTTTTCAAATGATAATTGATGTTCTGCTTAAACCCTTCCTACACATATGATAACTTACAATTTTTGTTCTTTTAATATAGATATATAAATCAATTAATTATTGCTCAGTTTCTAATGAACAACATTTGAAAGCAGGCAAATTTCGCATGGTGGGAATTAGGACATGGGAAATTTCGATTTCGACATCCATGGAAGAAATACTTGGAGATTGGGGCATACACACGACAATGCGCGTACCATATCGAAGCTCTCAATGGATATCTCGAAGCAAAATACGAAGTATTAAGTTCATTTTTATACACAAAATCTGACTTTTTTTATATAGAAACATAACTACGACGTTTTAATTATAGTTGATAGAGAACATAATCTTATGTTAACACTTGACTAAGATGCTTTGTTTTCAGTATTCATAATTTATTTAATTGATTAATTTTTTAAATATTTTTATAGCTGATTTATAACTGAAACTAAGTTGTCTCATGATTGGTTACTATATGTCACAATATTTTGATTGGTCATTAGTTTGCAACCAGCATTTGTAGTCACCAAGAAAATAGTCTTATGTTACCGTCACTCATACATTTATTTATACAAATACAATCATTACTGACATTTCTTATTTTGTTATAGGCACCTTCAGAGTTTCAAAACAAAGTTAAAGAACCCTGCATGAAAATGAGCTCAGAAGTAGCAAAAGCTTTAAAAGAATTAGGATCATCAATGAAGCTAATGATTCATCCTTCTAGTTCATCCGTTCATATCAAAAATTGTAATATAGCGGTTGAAGAACTCAATACCACATTAAAAGATTCAATGGTAGCCGATCAATGTGATGTACTAGAAGCCATACCGGTTATTGCAGCCACTTCAATACTAGTTGAGATCATAGCTTGTGTCGAAACAATTTCCGAGGCCATTGAGGAGCTTTCTAAACAAGCTCACTTTGAAAAATCTAAAGACATAACATCTGAACAAACTGAAAAACCACACTTGATCGTGGTTGAGCTATAGGTGAAAAATAAAAAGAATCGATCACTATCACCGTGTTATGAGATGATGGAATCCCTCAAGAGTTGGATCTTGATAAAAACAAACGAGAAATAATCTAATTATAATTACGTGTACTCGTATATGTATATGCATGTATAATAATTATTAATAATAGTAATTATACATGTGTAAAACCAACCTTTTGAACTTTTCTAGTTGACTATACGTGTAACTTTAACAATATATTCCAGCACTTTCCATATAAAATCTAACTTTTAAAATAAAAAGTTAACACTATCATTTTTAATCCTTTAAGGAAATTGATTCCTTTAATTGTGAGAAACTCTATAAAATTTCTATTCGAAAAAGTCCAACTGATCATACCATACATAGATTTGACATAACTTGATATAACTAACTCCGTTTATAGTTACATGCATGCTTTTATATATGGGAGTTTTAGTTTAGAGTAAATTACCATTTGTATTCTTGACGTTTGTTCACTTTAACCACTTGCATTCCTGTAGTTTTAAAATTGCCAATGACCCCCTAATGTTTCATTTTTATATCCATTTGTATCCAAAACCTAACACCGTTAGTTATTCCGTTATTCCTTTATAAAAAAACTAAAATGACCCTAAGAATTAACAATAAAAAAATTACAGGACCACCTACATCTTCTTCTTCTTTTTAACCACCATAAACACACACCTACATCCACCACCACCCATCGACACCACCACCCAAACCTTCTTCTTCCTCTTTTCTCTACATTCACCACCACCCATCGACACCAGCACCCACCACCCATCGACGGCACCAGCCATCAACACCATGAACACCACAAACCACTCCACCATCGACCTGCACACATCACCACAACCCCACTCCACCACCATCGACCTGCAATTTTCAATCATAATTCTGAAATGAAGAACAACGAATCACCCACAAAACTCAATCGAAAAACTAAGTTACCTAACGCATCTCCGGCAATAGAGCAACGGCCGGCGAGCACGGGGGCGTAAGGAGAGCAAGATCTTCCAGTTCACCGGCAATGCCTTCACAACCACGGTGGCGTCGACGTACTTCCTCCGCCTCCGACTGCTGCCCCACCGCCCTTCTAAACCCTTCAAAAACCCTAGAAACTCATCTTCTCCCACCATCCCCTCAGTCATCCTGTTCAACTCCGATTCAAACACACCATCGACACCACAAGCCAGAAATTTCAGATCAATTTCCTCTCCCTCTACATCGATCACACCTAATCCCTCAAATTCCTCCTCATTCTTCGATCACCTCTTCCTCTTTCTCTTCAAATCATACACTTCACCCTTTGCAACTTGCAGGCGGAGGTGGGTGGGGGCGGAGGAGGTGGAGGAGAAGAAGGTCCGGTGGGCGGAGGAGAATGCAGAGATGGTGGTGGTGGTGGTTAGTGGGTCAACGGTGGAGGGGTGGGTGGTGGTGCAGATGGTTGACCAGAGGGTCTGATCGGAGCATAAGGTTTGTAGGTGGTTTGATATGGATGGAATTATGAAAATAACAAAAAAAATAGGACTAAAAGAAAATGACAAAAATACTCTTACAAAAGACAAATAATGTGGGGTCTGTTAACAGACTTGACTAATACCGTTAGTCATTTTAATTCAAATGGTTACATAATAAAACATTAGTGATACAAACGGTTAAAACTATAAACGTCAGATATGCAAATCGAGGCTTGAAACTATAGGGATGCAAACGGTTAAAATGGACAAACGTCAGGGATGCAAATGATAATTCACTCTTTAGTTTATTAATTTACATCTTGAATCCACAAGTTATTGGGCTTCAGTTGTCATTCGGGCTGGGCTTCATGATTTATCATTATGCACTTATGCAGTACTTTTCACTCATGTGAAGTGTGAACTGTGAGCAAGTAGAATCAAAATTGAATTATATGTAATTTACTGTTTACACTTTCCAAAACCTGTTCTTTATATACATTCTTTTTATTTTCCCATACGAAATTATCATAAAAAAACCTTCTGATTTTGCATTAGACTGTCTATGTCATCAAACCACATCATATAAACCAAACTCGAATATGAAACATTAACAAAGACAGCATAACTCAGGCTACAAGACTATCATCCCCACCAAAGGACGTTACAAGTAGAGAAACGACACTAACAGACGATATAAAGAGACTTCCCACAAATATAATCAAACGAATTTCTTGGCATGTAATGAATGGATTTTGGGTCCAAAATGAAAAATATCAAAGGGTTTATAAAGACATGTAGGTTACCACCATATCTTCAAGCTTTAAAGGCGTGGAGGACATAGCCACGTTGCTTGAATGTATAATATCCCAGAATTTCAAGATGTTAAATAAATATATAGTAGTAGTAATGAAAATAAATAGTAAGAATAAGAATAATGTAATTATATATTTTGACAAATGAACGGTACAATAAAATGAGATGTGTTTTTATATGTTTGTGGATAAAATAATTAAGTTTTAGAATAAGTAATAGCGGAGTTTTTATGGTACGGTTTTAACCAAAATTAATTTTAATATTAATGATAAATTATTATTATTACTATTACTATTATATAAATAGAATTGAGTATTGAGTAAGAAAAGGATAGATGGAAGTTGTAAGTTACTTTTATAGGCCCGTTAAGATTATATTATATACACTTTAAACACAAGCTCGGTTGGTATGAACAGTCCTGACTATGTGTGGTTATGTTACCGGGTCATGTCAAATTGTCATTTACGTATAAGGAAGGAAGCATGTGGTATCGTCTTAAGCAACATCGTTTGGGTTTATTTTTTTTGGATTTTCACGATTTAATTTTACTATACATAAAGCAGTTGTATTAGGGTGGTGGCCCCGCCTAACCCTCGCTCGCGACACCTGGGTTAGAGCCCGTTACCATAAACATTCGTTTCTTCACATGTTATTAAGTTGCATATTTAAGAGTTACCAGTATTAAATAGTAACTAAGTACTATTTTGAGCTACAGATATGTGTTTACTCATGCTTCATATGCTTGTCTACCTTGTCTTGTTTAGATTCTTTAGTATATAATATATCTTTAAAGCAACTTCATAAGCATAAACGTGAAACTTTTAATCATTATCATGACAATACATGACATTTTATGATAAGAACACTTTATTTTAATGGATTTGAATCAAAATTTAATATTATTGAAAACAATGTCTCAAGATTTTGATTACATGTTAAGAGCAAATAAATTAATTAGTGTACCCAAAAGCCATAAACATTGCATCATGATGATGATAATGATGGGTCAAATAAATGTATGTTAGAATCCAACATTTGTCCATGCTTTGTGAGGCACAAAACCATCAAAACTCAAGCATCAAAAACACAAAAGAGAACATGAAACCACCCATGAAAGCAATCTTATGCATTTTTAATGGACATGATAGAAACAAAAAGAAAGAAAACCTAAGTTTGAGGTAGGTGTTACTTTTGAGTTTTAAACCACTTTCACCATTTCTTAAATCACCATTCTTTATAATATATTGCATTGATGTGATTCATGCTAATATTGTAATCCAAATAGGAACGTTCATCTATGTATTAGGTTTTCTTTAACTATGTAATTTTGTCATTATTTAATTATTTCTATATTTTTAATAATTTTTTACAACACAAGTTTTAATATTGATTGTTCTGTTGATGCTCATTTCAAGAGAAAATGAATGATTGAAGTGTAAATTAAAACGCAAATGTTTTATCATTTAAGAATCTTATTACACGTTACTGGAAAACTAAGTACTTGTGATCAAAAGAGAACAGTCAAAGTTTACGACCGTATTGCAACCGACTATGAAATTGCACAAAATTAACGACTAAACTGAAACAATTGCAAAATGAAAACAATTTTTTAATTTAGATTCGAGTATTAATACATAGTAATTAATTAAATTTGCGAAAAAAAATAATTTAAAATAAAAGCATTATATTCACACCCAAAATATTCGTAAAATTCTCGTCGCATAATCATTTGCAAATGTGAAAAATAATTAAATGGAAAATAATTTCCGATTGCTGAAAAGTCCCAAATAGGTTGCAAAATGTAAAATGATTAGAATAAAAACAAAAATTTCGGCAACATAACAGTCGAACACATGAAAAATAAGTAGACAAAATTAAATCTCAACCACAATCGGTCGCATAGAAATGAAAAACAATAAATAAAAATAGCGTTTATACATTAAAAATATAAATAAAAATAGCATTACCCATGGAAAAAGGTCGGGAATCACTCTATTTACGATTGAAACTGTGATTACAAATACCTAGTTATTTAACAGTGAAATGAAATAATAACAAACTTAAGTTTACAATTCGAGCATATTATAAAATACTGATATGATACACGATGCCAATCTCCTACTATCAAGATATCATAGTCAAATGTCGTTCGTATATGTACATATGTGTGTCTAGGGGAAAGTTTGTTCACGTAATAATTAAGCACAATGATTATGCAACATATATAACTAATGTGAACCCTATGTTAATAATTATAAACCTATGATATAATTAATACATTTATAATCACGCAAGTTATAACGACAATACTTTAACCATTTTTAATTGATTTTTTAAACATATCGACACACAAACACAAATATAAAGTAATTACCTCTAATAATGTAATAAAGACCCATAAAACCAATGTGACTGGCTCAATTAGTTAAGACGTATTTTAATTAATGACTTAGATTAGATATGATTATTTTGTTAAAATAAGTGTCTTGAATTGATCGGGAGGTATATAGTAATTTGATCAAATCTACCCACTCAAATCGTCCTTTTCTTAGAATATTCTCCTTTTTTTGAAACATCAATAATTCTTTATATGTTCTTATTTTTTTTATAAAAATTACATCACTACATGGAGCGTATTTTTATCTTTAATTTGATAATAGTCCCTTTTTTTCTGAAAAATATGCTATTATAGATATGTAACGAATAATTATTTATATATTATGTAAACTTAAAAACGGCATTCGAAATTTCCCTTCAATTTGTCAAAAAAATATAGCCCCTTTATAAAGAACATTGTTAACTTTCTATATAATGTTATTTGTTTATAAAAAGTACACAAGTAAGTAGAACATCTTTATGTTTAATTCAACTATAATCTTGCTACATAGATTTTCATTTTTTAAAACATCGGTTATTACGTAGATATAATTAACAATTATATATGCAAGTGATCTGGCAATTGAAATCACCACATGCAGGTGATTTGGTGTTCGAAATCGAAGTCGAAAAATGCTTCAGGTTTTTAGAGCAAAGATTGTACAACCTCATGCTCTCGTCGTCCAAAATTTTCCATTATTGTGTGTTAATATTATAACGCCTTAATTGAGTGTTTTTATGTTTGTATATTCGGTGTAAATTATAAACGGACTTGTTATTAAACTCGGGTTTATATATATATATATATATATATATATATGTGTGTTGCGAGTGGGTTCAAACAATATACATCATTATTATTAACGAGTGGATACATGTATGGACAATGTCATTCTCATAATTAACGTTAACACGTATTAAATTTAATATATATTTAAAAAAATATGGTAATGAATACACTATTGACGCCTATCGTGCATTCAGAGGTGGTATGTTACATGTATACATATAGTGTGTTTAATTTCTCAAAGAAAAAACTTTTGTCTTGTAATGTTATCCTTAGTTACATGATTGTAACAGTGTAAAAAAGATTATCGTGTTTCAATATTTAAAATAATTTTCATATTTTTATTAGTTCTGATTTAGACTCACTTGTACATATATTGTGTGTGTGCTCTGCTTTATATAAAGATTATTAATTGTAAAGATGATTGTCCTACATAAATAATATCTTGGACATTGTTGTCTAGAGGATGCCATGGTCCCAATTGGAAAAAAGGTTGAAGTAATGGAGTAAGGGCCATATAATGGAAGAGGAGTGTACCATCTAGTGTGCTAACCTAACAAACATTTTTTATTCATTTATATGGATATGGATGTGCATAGGCCACGTTTATTATTTAACACCATATTGTAAAGTCCCCATTTTGTAGTATTCTTTGTTTTTTATTTCTCATGATTTTATCTATAGGTACCACATAGGTTTTTACTTACTTATTTTAGTAACTACGTTCATGTTTGGTTAGAAAAAAATTAACATCCTAAATTGAAACGGCATATCTTGAAAAAAATATCTAACTACAAAATTTACAATATTAATAATTAATTAATGTTTTTTTTTGTTTTTTTTTTAAGATATTGAAGCTCAAAAATTCTTGACTTATTATGTTGTCTCCTTCGTTACTATGTATCTTCACTCCTATCACATCCAAATATTGGTTGATTGTCAGTTTTCTTCTTTCTTATCATACTTGTGTGACGATTCTTTCTTTTTTTTCTCTCTCTCGTTCTACCCCGTGATGCACTCATTGTATGTAGATAAATATTAGGTCTGACTTATTTTTTCATATCATCACAGTCATATATCTTGTTAATGTAGCTTTGTTGTCGTGCCATTTGCGGCTGCTTTGGCCTTACATATGTTGCTTCGATTTATTGATATGAAGTTTTCTCGCTTTTTGTGTTTTATGGGTTTTTTTCAAGATTATAAGTTCTTATTATATCCAAAATATTCATTGTTTTTCGCTTAATGATGAATGTCTGGCTTCTTTTTGCTCCTTATCGAAAATATATTAGGTAGGGTTTATTCAAATAATCTTTATCATGACTAAAAAATAAAATTTTATTAGACTATGTTTGTAATTATTCTTAGTGTACTTTTATAAATTAATTACGAAACGTTATAGATTTTTTATTATTCCTATATTAACATTTTCTGTTTTTAACAAATTCATGACAATAATGAGTAACGAATACAAATGTGATGCACAAAAGTAATTAATATTTCAAGATCCTCAAGAACACCACTAAAACCATGGGTAATGGTTAATGCCCAAGGGGCATTTTTTGACAAATCAGCGCTAACTAGTCATCCTTTTTTTTAACAAAAAACTTGTGTAATGTTTAATGTCCCTTCAATCATAATCTAATTATTTTGTTTTATTTACTATTTTTTTCTATTATCTAAAAAAATAGAACATAATAAAAATAATAATGTAAAAACAAGTGGTGATCAACTGGTCACATCTTTCTGTTTTATCATTTATCAATATAAAGACTTACCTTTTGCAACGGAAAATTTTAGTTTTTCTCAATCAATTTTTTCTACTCTATCAAAATTCAAAAGTTAAACACTCCTTTTTCAACCTCCGACGGCCAACGATGACCACACCGCCACCGCCATCGTCATCAACCACCGTCGCAAAGAAACCACCTTACACCACCACCGCCACTGTCATCAACCACCGTCGATGAGCTAATAGCACCACCGGAAAACCCCATTAACAAGATCTCTGAATCCATGGTTTCTTTCAAAGAATAAAATAATAAAATCAAAGATCTATCTGATTTGGTTAAAATTTCTCTCTCTAAGTTTTGTGTTGGTGTGGTTGAAAGTTCGTGTGGGGTTTGACACAGGATGGCGTTATGGTGGTAACGCCGGATGCTTTTTACGCCGACATAACGCCGACAGGGGCGGTGGTGAGGGCGTGTTCAGGCGTCTTGTGAGGGGCAAAAGCCCTCATTATGTTCGGTCTAATTAGTAAATACCCGCTCAAGCCTTTGGTAACATTATATGAGTTTAAATTCTTACAATATAAGATTAAAAGATATACAGAATAAAAATTTTGTTTAAAAGACATTAGTAATTACCCATTGATGAGAAATCACACCAACACCCAAAACATCGCATTAATACTAATTGATGCAAAAGCTGTACTTTGCAATATTCAATATTTATAAGACTTCAAAATCAAATCAATGTCTTAGACTATTTCCCTTGTGAAAAACATTTTCTTTTCTTTAATATGTATCTAATGCGAAAAATAGAAATACAATTCACGGAAGGAGAGGCCGAAATTGAGTTTCTTACTTGCAAACGAAAATGTAATCGATCACAAACTGGGCATCAATATCTTTATTTAACGGCGAACTTATCACTGACGGGTAAGGCTTACCCGATCATCTCCATTGCGAGCAGTACTCAAGCCAAAATCAACATCAGAAGGAAAATCATTATAAATGAAAGAAAACTCACTGACTCAACCTGTAATTTTATTTTTTTGTTAAGGGTGGGACTTAAACTCAAAATATTTTTCTATTTTAATGAAGTCTTAAGGTATCTTATTTTAAACCTTCGAATAAAAATCATTGGTAACCTGCATCAATTAACTTCACTATGATAAAGTAAGAAATAAATAGAAAAGGAAAAGTTGGTGCTTTACAATTGCATTACATAATCAATGGCATGAAGACATATGACCATGACCAATACGATGACGTAGAGGTAAATTTATTTATTTATTTTATAGGTGTTATCATTTTCGGCTTTTGGACGATATCAACTTAATTAATTTACAAAGTTCTACGAGGTCAGGTCGACTCATCGAAATTAAGTTAATAAATAAGTTAGTTAAAGAATACAATCTCATTTAACACAAAACTTCACATTTAACGGTTGTTCTCTATGATTTTTTATCTTTTGAAACAACTTATTACGACTGAAACGTTCTTAAATAATTCTTTTTTATGAAACACACGTAGATAGAATTATCACCAAAATGATGTGCAATTTTGACTTGATAAGCTTTGTTAAAAAAGAATATATTCTTGTTTTCACCGTTCATTTAAAAAATATAATATACCATTCTAAGTTGCTAAAATTCTCTCCTCTTTTCTCAACACCAATGTAGTAGTGAAGTTAATGTAAAAGTCTATTTTCCTCCTCACAATTAAATCATTTGGTTGGTGCTATCATCTCAATATATCCGGTGTCACTATATATAGCACATATATAAATTTGTGGGTATCACGTGACGCTGATAAAACATGATTATAACCCCAAAAACCGTTTTAGCTTTGAACTCTCTGCATTATTTTTAGTTTTATTTTGCCATCCCTAAGGTTGGTAATCTTGTGTGTACATTCATGATGTTCGAGACTTTGCAAAACTATAACCTTCATATTACCTTGAACTAATTGAACCATTCACTAATTCTTCCTTAGAAACTTTGTACGTATGTCAGTTTGACCGGTATATGGATATAGTTTTATTTTTATAACTAACAACTGAAAACCATGAAGCATTCTGGTCTAGCGTTAGCCCCATGACTCTTTAAATAGAAGGTTGTGAGTTAGAGTCTTGCTGGAAAACGGATAGATGAGCCAATTTAAAATAATACAAATTCTCTTAAGTAGGATCATACAATTGTCATTCAAGTAAATAACAACCAAAAGAAAAAAAATCGTTTACAAATTATACTACAAAATTGTGGGATTATCCCTTGAATATAGCCCGTTTTAAAAGAGTACGAGTTTGATTATCAAATTCAGGGCGAATAAATAATAGAACCCGGTTTATCGTATGAAATCACACTTTATTACATTTAAAAATTAATTTTTTTAAAAGTATAATAGTTAGCGGTTTTTAGTAAGCAATCAAGTTTTATTAATTTGATAGAATTATCAACTTAGCTCACTTTAATTATTAATTTCTTAAAGCTTAGCACACTTTCACTATTACTTTCTCTAACTATTTCTTTTGATGAATAAACATATAGCGTTTTTTTTGTTTAACGATTTTTTTTATTACGCTGATGTTACCTGCATTATATACTTTTTTGAAATTTTTAGTTATATTTGGTTAATTCTTTTATAAAATATCTGAAATAGAACACGGTTGTTTGTTTGGAACCAGACTCTCTCATTTAATCAAACCGAGTTGTAAGAAGGATTATACGATGTTTAGTTTTGTCTCCTCGAAATACAAGCAAGATGGTTTTCTAAATGGTGATCCTAACCCAGATGTAGTAATGAACCCTCTAAGGCCATTTGTAGTTATCATGTTTCACTCAAACGTCGTATCAGCGTCGTATCAACAATATTCTCATTTTGTTTCTTCTTTCTATTTCACTAGTATTTGTTTCTTTATTTTCCCCTTGTGAGTTTTCTTTTCTTCTTTCTAAAACTATTAGAGAAAAAGCAGGACTCGCATTCCCATGTGAAGAAAATTCTACTTGGTCCAAAAACTATTTTCCCCGTATGGAATACAAATGGCCTATATTTAATATAAAAGTTACATCATAAATAGGATGGTAATAAGTCATGTTAGGGACCGGTTTGGACGGTCTCAACAACATACCCAATTAAAATGGTATGTTTCAAACTTGGCCTCATACTCGTCGGATATCGACATATCTGTGAGTAATTGGGTATTGGGCATATTCGTGGGTAATCGGATATATCAATTAAGGTTATAAAAATTACCGTTGGGTTTATCTATTAGATATCTATTGAAATTAGGAAATCATATAAAGGTATATTTACATATACGTACTAGATAACACTTTCATCAATCTTTAATATTTCTTTTGTTATTGTTTCACTACTACTCTCTAATAACTTGTATGATATTGTATAGGACAATTGATAGAAAGTTTAATCATCTGTATTTAACACATAATTATGAATTAAAAATATATCAAGTAAAAAATAAAAATATATAATTATATATAATATAATTATTACATATAATAAATTAAAACTTAAAATAATTGGATATAATCGGGTAAACAGGTATGTTTAATCGTATAATCGGGTGGGTCATGCAAAGGGGTTTACAAACCATACCCACGAAAACATAAAAATCAATCTCATACTTTGTTCCATACACGCTTACCCGATCTCATAAATGTCCAGATATCCGAGGTTTCAGGTATTTAATCGGATTGGAATATAATTGCCATCTTGCTGATAAAAGTACCACTTGAAACGACATCAACAATCGACATTCAGCGCATGAAGAAGATAAAAAGGAAAAAGTCTTTTCTATTGGATCATGATATATACCTTGACGATAGGTTCCAATACTCCATTAGCTTTGCTTGGTTGCACTTTTTTTTCTTTTTTCCTTTTTATTTTTAACTTTCACATATATATTTTTCAAATAACTACTCAAGATAATAATTATACTTTCTATGATCCCCTATGAATTATGAAAATATCGTTTGTATATATATTTATGAAAATTGTTAGTTTATACAACTAATAGCAAATTACTAAAATGCTCCACGCAATTAGTCCCTTTCGTTACGTTCAATATTGTCTGCTCCTAATGTGTCTTTATTACTTTTCGTTCCAGTCTAAACGTATAATCTTCTCCTGCTCAAACTTTGAAAGCGTATAAGATAAAATATAAATAAGAATATGTATTAAATTAGTATTTTATATATTTATCAAAATATTTTATTTAATATTGTTTACATTACCATATCTGTTTGTACACATAAATAATGATAAATGTAATAGTCAAAATCTATGAGATTTTAATATTTTTATATATACCACACCTTTAATAGTTTATCATGCATCAATTGATAAGACATAACTTTAGAATCTTACTCACTCCAATACTCTACATAGAACACAAATATAGAACTACTAAATGTCGTGTACAGTAATTTTATTCATAGTTCAAGAACATGTGTGTTGCAAAAATGATAGTTACTTGTGTTTCTGACCATATGTAACATGTCATACTCGTCGACACTTTAGCAATCAGCATTGACATGGTAATTGATATGTTGGTACTTTTATAGCTGATATCTATCATGTATAATGCTATATGTATTTTGTTTTTTAAAGTTTTATATTTGGCTATCCTCTGGTAAGTCGATCTCTTATGTATTATGCTACGATAGTTATAGGTGTCATTAGTTTTTACATGTAAACCACTTTATAACTTGTGAACATTGGATGATGATTCAATGCAAAATCCCTCAAAAAAAAAAAAAAAGCTACAAAATGAGAGATAAAAGAGCACAGTACGTATCATTATGTTTTGTAAAGATTTTCAACGATGTTGACTCAAATGTCTTTTACACCCTTTATATTTATAACCGTAATAGTTTAAAAGAATATGCTAAAAGCGTAAAAAAGTTAAAAGTCAAAAGAAATGGATAGAGCAAGGACAACTGATGTAAATTACTATATGTAGAGTAAAGATAATAAAATAACGTATTTTTTATTTGGACACTCTTTAATTTTAAATCAACACCCTGGGTGTTCTATACGTTACGTATGAACCCATACGCGTATGGGTCCATACAAAGCGTATAGGGTGCAAAAACTTTCCCTGACATCAACCTGTCAGACCAGATGTCATTCCGATGTCAGTGGAGGCCATACGTAGCGTATGGGTCCATACACAGCGTATTGCTTCAATTTTTTTTTCTCTCAACACACTTAGGACGCATGAGACACCTATACGCCGCGTATGGGCCCAAACGCGGCGTATAGGTTAATTTTTACATATATTTTTTTAAATAAACAAATAAATTTGCATCAACTATATTTATGTTATGTTTGTAACTTGCTTAACCGACAATTTTAAATCGAATATTTTTAACTAACCGATAAAACATACAAGACAAATATTCATATTAACTAAACAATCGAGATAACAATACAAAAATTAACATAAAATGATAATATAAATAACAAAGTTTTCAAATACATAACAAAATAAAAGTTACAATGATAGTAATATTACATAAAAACTATAGCGAATCTGGGTAATGTCGAGGCGGTGGGAACTCCGGAGGATCAATACCAGCAGCACGTGCTCGCGCCAGGGGCGAAGGATAGTTGGGGGCCGCCGCCCCCCCCCCCCCTCTCTTTTTTTCGTCGGTAGTGTTAACTTTTAGTCCGATAGTGTAAATTTTTGATCCGGTAGTGTAAATTTTTATATAAATATGAAGTTCGCCCCAAAAAAAAATTTAATTCCGCCCCCGCCCCCCCTACGAGGGTGTTCAAGCTCCGCCACTGGCTTTAGCAATCTCGAGCTGAACGTGCCACTCCATAAGATCCTCAACTCGATCGAGCCAACGACTCTGTTGCCGTAAACTCGCAGCAACCTCCTGCATAAATATCTTCATATGTGCAGGCAGCCTCACATCTCTGTAATGTGTCAAGGAAACTGTGGCTGAGGTGGCAGCTGGTCATGCGGCGGCTGGTCGTGTGGCAGATGATCATGCGGGAGATGCTCCTGCTGCTGCTGTGGATCATCAACGCCGACCTGCTGAACAGGTGCCGGCTGCCAGATCTCCCAGGGTCGAATAGAGAATCGTATGCCACCCGGAAACTGGCGTATAATACGCATGCCGAATAACGTACGACGATCTAATCTCACAAGCTCGATGGGAGGAGATACGTCAACAAGATACCGAGGAAGATAACCCAAAGCTCGGGCAATCACCGTGATATAAAGCAACTTTTACGAAGCGTATTGCACTAGGCTTTTGGAGACTGTTTGGGCGTTTGGACTGTTTGGGCGTTTGGAGACTGTTTGGGCGTTTGGAGACTGTTTGGGAGCTTGGAGACTAGGCGTATAAAAATTGTTCAGACGCATCATCTGTTTGGGCGTATGACACCTATACGTGGCGTATGGTCACTTATACGTGGCGTATGGGCGTATGGACCCATACGCCATGTATAGGTGTCAGGTGTTTCTTCATTGTACACCTTTAACTGTGATTTTTTTGAAAGAAAATAGGGCCCATTAAATTTCAAAATCTAACCGTTAGTCGTAAAATTTTAAAAAAATTAAAAAATAATTTATTTTTGATCTATAAATACTAACATATTTACACATAAAAAATCCACTCAAACAATATGATTTTGACAAGTTCTACATCAAGTTCACCATCGGGAACTCCAGAACATCAAAATCCTTGGACGGACAAAGAAGAGGTTACTTTAGTAAGATCGTGTCTGGAAAATTCGAGTACTATTTTCGAGGAGTGTTCAATTTATTGGAATCAGATATCAACACGTTTTCATCAAATTCTAGAACGTGATGAATATTGAACCACTCTGGAACTTAGCAACAAATGGTTTGATTTGAGGAGAAAGATCTCGACATTTCACTCAATCTACGATAACGTTTATGACAACCGAAACACTCTATGGAATGATGTAGACATTATGGAAAGAGCTCAAGAACAATATCGACGAAGACTCGGAACATCTTTTAATCATGTTGCGGCTTGGAACTTTCTTAAAAACTAACAAAATTAAAAATTGTATTTCGAGCTAGTTTTATGTTATTGTTATTTGATTGTATGAATAATATTATTAATAATCAAATAAAAATATTTAATATTAAATAATTACATTGTTCGTCTTGAATACCTGTCATAAATCGTCGAAACGTATTGCAATATACGACATGTGTGATTTTTTTGAAAGAAATAGGGTTATGTGGTTCAACTATTTATTCAAAATAATTTTACAGGGAAACTATAACTCTTACTTCATTTATATACATACTTACGAACACAGAAATGTCTTGATTACTTAATAATCATTTCAAATAACTTGGGTTCCACGATACTAGTCGGTTATGATAAAAAATCTTAAAAATTATTCAAGTTAACCGTAACCGACTAGCATCGATGGAACCCGAGTCAGTTGAAACGATTCTTAAGTATCCAATTCAGATATATGTATGTAAATACTTAGTGAAATAAAAATAAAATGTTTACCGAGTAAATTATGTACCAGAAGAAAATGTTGAACCACATAACACTAATTTCTTGCGATAATATGTTTTCGAGAAGTATCAAACGTTACCTCCGGAGAAAACGAATATGTTTTTGAGAAAATGAATTTGAATACGAGCGCATTGCCTGGATATCCAATGCGATTATAGAGTAATCTAAAGGAATCTTGCGTCACGTCAAATAATTAGACTTAGTCCAGTTTTGTCGTCTGAAAAAGGATATACGCGGCGTATGGAGCTATACGAGGACAACTGATGTGACATAGAACGTCAGACATTTATTGTGGATATCTATACGTCGCGTATGGACCCATACGCGACGTATAAGTGGATGTCGATTTATTTAGTGGGATGTCCCTGTATTAAGACCTTAAAATAATACTAAAGAGGCATCGGCTAGTGACCTTAGTGAACTCTATAAAATTATGACCAAGTGAATGAGAGCCTATAAAATCTGTCGTCGTTAGAAATAATCTAATAAAATGAACTCTTACATCTAATATTATATATTATACTTCTTTTAAATACAAATGATTGAATAGTGATTTTAAAAATCTGAACCGTTGGTTTTCACATCCATGGCTCCCCCGCTTTCTATGTGATTTTTTCTGTGGCGTTTCACACGTTGTCTTTAGACAAGTTTCTACTGGTAATATTAAAATCCAAAGTCGTGAACAATAACCTTTTAATATTTGATACTATAATTAAATTTATTTTGTTTTTCTCTTATAATTTTTTAATTATAATGTTTTATTGAACTTTTAAATTTAATGTTTTATTGAATTCTTATATTGTTGTAACGTGCTTAATTTTTATCAACTTTTCGCTATAACTTTGCTCAAAACCGATTCGGTTTAAATATATTATATATCTAATTATATTAATTTGTATACATTTTAATTAATTGTCTTTTATAGCTTTTGTTGTATGCACCGTTAAGCTATATTTATCTTTTTCTAAGTTCGTTAGGAGCAGAGTTATATAAATGCACATCAGATTCACTTTCACCACATGCATATTCAACGCCTACGTATAAAACATATTTAATCAAAAAAGACTAACAACTTTTTGCCAAGAGTTAAGTGACTTTTTCATCCTTGTAGTTTAATAAAAAAAATCATTTAAATCCAAGAGTTTAAGTTTTGCTGTTTGAATCCAAATGTTTCAATAAAATTTTTATTTAAATCAATCACACCTAACTAAAATCGTTAACTTTATTCATTAATTTTTCAACGTAAGGGTTAGTTTGGTTAAAACAATTACAAAATAAAGAACCACTCTCACATAAGAGGTTTATACGTTTACTATCTTTTGCTAATTAAAATTATGATATTTGACTTTACAGTAATCTTTTGTTACTTTGTCTTGTTTATGTCTTTTAGTTTACTAGTCATGCAACTTTTGTGCTTGTTGTTAAATCATAAAATTCTTTGGTTTAAAGTTTAACTATGATTACGATGATTGGTGTTTTATGAATATTATCTATGAACTGTTAATGTCATTTGGTTTATTGCTCTTTTTATTTTTATGATAATTTGTATTTATGGATATAATTCAATCAATTTGTGTCATATGCCTTGTTTATTTATTTTTTATGGTGTATTCTTTATAAAGTTAGTAAGAAGTCAGATTTAGGTGCTTATCCTTATAATTTTTATCTAACAAGTGGAGTTAATTCACAATGGTGATTAACAGAAAAAACTGAACGCATAAAATCCATTATATAGAATTTTTTAATTTTTTTGCAATTGTTTTCACTCAAATACCCCTAATGAAGAGAAGCTATCGGAAAATAGCTAAATGAATTTAAATGATAATTTTAAAAAGCATTTAAATACAAATAATAAAATTTAACCGTTTGAAGTCAAATAATTATACATTTAACTCTTTTACCAAACTAACATTCTTCCGGTTTTAATTTTGCAATAAGAAGGGGACAGTGTGATGAAATAGATATATGATTGAGCGTTAGACACGTGTGCAAGTGACACAAAGGATAAAAAGTTTTTTACCCACTTAGACGTCGACACACGTCTAGTCTTTATGATATGATCATGAAAACGACACGTGGGACCCGCCAATCTATCTCAATCGTGGAGTTCCGTCCTACACGGCTTTTATAAAATAAAGTCAAAAAAGTTTTTGTTTTTGAGAAAAAGAAAATTCCTTCAGCCAGATCAGTAAACATTGTTTCCAGAATCATAACGCATTAATGACTTGTACAAACTGATTGAGAACTTATATTTTTTTGGAAGGTTGTGGATTCTAGATCTGGAAAAGGAGATGTCCGCATGATTGAATGGTGTAAGGTGGGCCCCTGTGGGACCGACTTTGTTAGATTCTTTTTCGCGGGAAAAGCAGGTCACTTGTGTATGTGTGTTAGCTGGTTGACACGTGTACAGCGGGTAAATACCGGTGGCTTGCCATAAATTCATTGATCAAAGTTGGCTTGTTGGTATGATTTTAATTCCTTAAGATATTTTTTGTTTTAATGTTGTTAAACAATTTGGATAATACTTTGATTTATGAATAAGAGGAAATCATCGTATCCATTTTGTGAGTATGTTTCAAAAACTATATTTACCTAGTGATTGTTTAACTAAAATTTTAACTAAATGTTATAAAAATTGTTTTATTAAATTCATTTTTAAATCAATTGTAATGGTTAAATAATATTTGAATCCCTAATGATGCAATAATTTAGGAAATATTGTGTTTGGCGTCCTTTAAAGGCTTGGAGCCCTATAGATTTAAAGTTTTTTTTAATTATTTGGTAATAGTATTTGAAGACTCACTTGTGTACATGTAATCATGTTAAAAGCCCTCAAAATTCTCACTACGTATATTGTTATATTATAGATAGTAATGGTTGTAAGTGGAGAAGATAGAAAATATTGTTATTTATTTGTGTAAATAAGGAAAACATTATTCACTCCTATAAACTTTTTTAATTTTTTGAAAGTGATTGTAAGTGAAGGCGATAAAAAAAAGGTAATGATAAAGATATAAAAAATATTATATAATTTAAAAAATAGTGTTTTTAATGTAATTATAAAAATGATGATGGAGAACTTGATATGAATGCTCTTATATTTTTATAGCAATTTTGAAGAAAAGTCATGTCTATGGTTATGTGATACGCGACTCTTTATCATATATCACCTTTTTCACTTGAGTATAACTGTTTACGGTTATTAACACATTGTTGATCCACTTTCTATGCCACTAATACTTGCTTATTAACTTACTAGCATTAAAATCTTTTCGTTTTATATACGAAACAGGGTAGTAGCGTAATACGTAAAATAAACCCGCTTATTATTTACATTTTCATGTTATCTAGTTTTATTTAAGGCTTTGTTGCTCCATTTGTTCTACCTGTTGGTCAAATAGAAAGAGAAGGTAATCACCGTCAAAAGAATGTAAGGAATGTTTTATGACTCTAACATCAAGCGTAGATTACTAATCCGCTATATGTATATTTTTTATCGAATATTTCGAGTCCTCCAACAAACGATTTGATATCTTGAATAATGAATTCAGTTCAATCGGTAGGAGGACGAGCATTACCATTTGAGTATTGTACGTCAACGGCTATAAGGAGAACATATTGAAAAAGGCAACACACGAGAGACATTGGACATGTTATAATCACTTATGGGACGATAGCTTCTTCCATCATATATCCTAGAAACACAAATTACAGAAGATCACGTGGGTGATAAATGATTGTTGTGAAGCGAACATGACTTATACTTTCATGAGGATATGTTTTTGTCATATGGCATAAATCAATTATGTTTGAGTGCATGAAGGAATTTTGGGGTGTACAAGTAGATGATTAGTCTAGACCATTAATGATTTATGGGTCATTTTAAGTTTTGAAAGGTTTTAACCTTTTAATCCAGCTAGAATAATAGTAATTTTGTGAATTTGTTTATATACTTTTGTTTACAACATAGTTAAGTGAGCAAATAATTAAGTGTTATAATATCGAGAACAAGTGGTATTATGTTGTTAGGTGTTCAGCCCACATGTTTTGACAATCTATTAGCTCAATGATATAATCTATTAGCTCCATAATATACGTCAAACTAATTTTCATTTTTATAAATTACACTAAATATGCAATAGTGACTTCATAACTCATTTCATAAAGGCGTTGAGTGCCCATGACAACAAAGATTGCAGAAATTCAGCAAACTAAACTTGAGCTTCATGTTTATCTTTCGATGCAAGTGACATTATAAGTACATTTTAATCAAACAATAGCCTCCAAAACTTCTTAGTCTCAAAGTTTTTAAACTCAACACTGAAGCCCGGTCAACTAAGGGGCTGTTTGGTATCATTTGAATCAGCCTTTTAATGATTCAGATGTCTGAATAGTTCAGACTGTTTGTTTCGCGAGCAAATGTCTGAATGTTCAGACATTTGCCTCTGAATGGTTAAGCATTATATTAATGCTGAATAGTTAAGAGTTCTAATGCTGAATGGTTAAGACCTCTTATCTGAATTGGTCAGACATTTGCCTTTGAGTAGTTAAGTGATATACTAACTCTTAATGGTTCAGACCTTTTAATAGTTCAGCACTTAATGGTTCAGACATTTTAATAGTTCAGCACTTAATGGTTCAGACCTCTTATTGATTCAACATTTAATCATTCAGAAATTACCAAACAACTCCTAAGATATCTTGTTACATATCAATAAAAACATTGGTACTTATGAAGTTGCACCCTTGTTTTTTTAACATGTTTTATATCACAACAATAAGAAATGCATTAATACGTTTTTTAAGCTTGTCTTATTGCAACCTGACTTTTGTGTTACATGTCTTATGTCTATAGAGGTGAATTTTCTTTTATGTACTATAAGTCGAGCGTAACTAAAGAAGTTACTAATTTTGTTATTTTCTATATATAACATAGATGCACCATAAAATGTATGAGTTAAAACATGCGAATGCTAGTTAGTGAATTAGCATTCAAGTTTTATTTTTCGGTTTCTAGCTTATTTTATAAAAGTTCTTTAACAACTTTTTGCACATTAAAGTTCTGTACATATAAATTTCGAAGAAAATCGTGAATATTTTTGGGGGTGCCAACTTGAAACCGATTGCACTGGTTATTTTGCTTACATGGATTTATTTTTATCTTAGGTGGCTTAAAAAAACTTACATGTATTTCAAAATGTAGAAAGTCAAGTACTCGAACCGTTTTACATAGATTAGAAAGTAATGACGTTTACTCTTTTTTCTTGATTAATGCTTGTATGACTATTTAAATTAGTAAAACTAATATTCTTTTGATTGCATTTTTGTCTTATAATTTGTTACAAAAATATACTTTTAATCGTAAAGAATCCAAAAAAATAACAATAACCATACTACAAAACCAAAAAAATAAAAAAAATGTCCACATAATTTGCTTATATGTCTATTTTCGACACATAGATCGTCCATGCAAGCAAAATAGAGTTAACATGTATGTCACATAAGCAATAAATAGACTATCATAAGTTATGTCATGATTTTATTTAAATTTAACTTGTGAAGGGATTTTAACGTGCAAAAAATTTTTAAAGGACTTCTATAGGAAAAAAATGAAAATGTGTTGTTTTTAATGGTATTTACCCTTTAAATAAATATATGAGAAGCCATTACAAAATTAATTATATTATTTAACTAAAATATCAATCATAAATTGTTTAAAATTAAAATTAATACACGTTTTCGCATTATCGCTCGTTATTCTTATTATATTAAAAATTCAATTTGTTTACGGACATCAATTTGTTTACCAAGTATTATTAATTATTTCTAAGCATAGCATTTCATAAATACTTCTATATTGTGTCCTCTTGGTAAACAAACATACATTATGACAAAAGTATCTTGGTAAATTCAAACATTTAGTCGGTATCTGCGATAACATTTAAGTTCTTGTCATATATCATGTTTCATGAGATGTACGTTACTAGTTTTTTTCGAAAACTAATACAGACACGGTAAAATTGCAATAATTAAAATGTAACACAATTTTATTGAATTGTCATATGTGTATGTATGTAATAAACTATAATTTTTACTTTTTAATATAACACTTATATTGCTGACATATGTAATAAATTAACTTATCCGAAACGTACATTCATTAAAAAGATAATTCGTCACTCATAATAAGCATTTTAAAAAGCTCATTACATGTATGATTCTATTTTTCTTATCAATGTATTTAACAAAGAAAACTAATTAATGCTGTCATGCATTCTAGAAGTTATTGATTTGTGCTTTTAACGAACTTGACGTATTACCAACAAACAAATTAAGGACAAATACTTAAATGTAAGGTGGTTGTAGATATAGAGTAATCAATACAATAATGAACATTCTATCTTTAAATAACATTAATCCAAATTCATGCAAAATAAACTATAATACTAGATTATTTTCCCACGTACTAAATTACTAACTTACTAAGATGGAAAAATCATGCTAAACTCTAATTAATAGATATGCTAAGTGTAATATATTCATGGTTATTTTGCAAGTGTGACTTTGAAGACTATGATTCTAACAAAAAAAAGGCGACTGAGAACTACGATTTTAGTTGCGGTAATTTGATCATCATAAGTTAAATTGAGGACTTTGATGTGGTTAAGAGCCTTGATCCTCATAAGTAGACCTTGAAAAGTTTTCTCACAAAGTATGTTGCGTATAATTTATAAAAGACACTTGAAAATCATTAAATTGCAATTCACATTGATTAATGATTCTCATAATATAGTTCATTTGGCTAGAGTCAATATACATTTCATTAAATCGTGTGAGTGTTTCGGTGTTGGTATGTGATGTTTGTGATATGTTGGAAACGTTGATTTTCATGTATGAGATATTAGACACTAGACTAAAATCACTTGATCTCTAGTTGTTTCTTTAGTGAAATTTTGATTTTTGGATATGTAAAGATCGTAAACACTAAAATCTCTTGATTTAAAGACACCCTTTTTCAAGACTTCTACAATCCATGATATTTTTAACACTTAGTAAGACCATTTTTGAAATATTCAAGATAAACCAAATAGTCAATATGATAAAATCTTTATAACAAATCATAAGTTCTACTTTGAGATATTCATCTGGACATTAATCTTGTTTTTTTCTTTTTATACCTGTTCAAATCCTATGAATCATGCAAACATACGACTTGCAAAAATTAAACTATTGATCTCTTGAACGGAAAAAAACACATTACTACACAATGTCCTCTTCAAAGCAAACAATAATTTAGTATTCATCAATATTTATGTATTCAAGGAGAATGCGTAAATGTCACATAGAAAAAGGGACTCATAAACATAATTATGCTAACTTAGATTATCTTTCTGGTACAATAAGCTTGTAGTTCGTTGTGATTCTACGTGTCAATATAAGTAGTTGTCTTCTATATCAAACGTTTATTATTATTTTATGGCTTTGAAATATCATATATCTCATGTCTCCCATTTTTTAGTTTTATACTCTTGTAGATCCAACTGTAGAAAAAATATCAAATAATAATAAGAGATGACTTAATTTTAAATTAAGAGTGATAACTCGACACCATATAATTATATTAAATTTAAATACACTTTAGAATTGTCCTGTATTAAAACACTTTTTTTATAATTTGTGACTATTGGTTCCATTTTAGAATAAAATTTAGCCATGATAACATTGCTGTGCCCAAAAAGGAACTTTTTCATTTTATGGGAAGAATATATAGCATACAAACTTATGTTTGTTTTTCATTTTTAAGCAGACAAGTATTTCAGTCCTTTATTTATTTTAATCATAAAATTTTTATTTTATAGATTCCATGTAATAAATAATAAGATCATTGTGCTACAAGGTTGCTTTTTTTCCAAATTTGGAGTTTGCAGTAAAACCCTCGTCTCCATCCATGCTCCATTCTTACAGAAACATTTGGAGGATAGCAAAATTTATTTTTATTTGTTTGTAATATTTATCTAATACTAAAGTGAAAGTACTTTTTATTAAGTTTTATTAAAAAGCATGTTTTTGTTAAATACATGAAAATCGAATATAGGTTATTTAGAATTTCTTAATTACTGGCATGGTCAGATTTTAAACATAGAAGCTTATTGTAAATTTTATAATACACTTATTGAACATTTATGGAAGCAATATGATATATAAAGAGCACAAAGATTGAATGACAACACACTAACATAAGTCATAAGTAAACATATATAGATTACTGGCTTTAGTTAACCGTGTATTACACGTAAATGTGAAGAGTTAATTATTAAATAATATAAAAATAAAAATAAAATCAAGTGCATTATATAGTTAATAAGACATAACAACTTTTGATTATAAAGTCACAAATAAATAAAAACATCCTTGTAAACTACATTTGTAGTAATATTAGTAAGTTTAACATTATCTAAAGCAAAAGCTTCAATTCATTTTTACTCTTAACTTATGACAAGATGCCATATGCGTAAAAATAGACTATTTCAAGTATAAACCGACACTTGACAGAGATTAACCTTAACTTTTGTTTATTGTCATAGCGAAATAGATAGTAAAAAAACTATCATCTTTTAGAATAAAAAGGAGTACTTTTGACGGGTCAAATCGTGAGCTAGATATTGAGTCGGTGTGAGGATATTAGTATGAAGAAATTAAGATTTAAATAATATACACTGAAAAGTTATGTGTAATAATTAGATCAATTTCGAATTATTTTGACACTGTAATCAAATATAGAAATATAGTATTGAATCGGGTTGGATCGGGCTATAAATATTCATAATATCTCTGATTAGTTGTTGATTATTATTTATTTAATACTAACTTTGGTAAACCCATATATTATACGGGTTGAAAAAATAAAATATTAAATATAATAAAATTTTATGAAGTATAAATCTAAAATAAGATATGATTAAAATTACATATGAATAATAACTATAAATAATAAAATAACGATATCAATTTTTTAACTTTTGTTTTTAAACTTTCTTTTCAAAAAAAGAAACATTTTTTGATAATTTAAAATAAGATATGATTAAACTTTTTTTAATTAAACAACAATAATCAAAAGCGAAATACATTCCTTTACACAATAAGTTTCTAAATGCACTTCTTCTGATAAAATGAGAAACCTTGCACATTCATGTGAAAACTCATCTCCTATAACATTAGCACACATGCAAAAGTCTGGACCAACACACGAGGTTGGCACCAACACAAATGAGCGTTCACGAACATATTTGGAAACCGACCTACATTCCTAACCTCCATTGGGATACATATATATTGTCTGTTTAAATTCCAACTGATTAGTTATCACCAAACAAAGAGTTTTGTGTAATACATGTGAAAATTTTGGAGGTTTGTCAAGCGAAGAAAATTGAGAGTCTTTATAGGCACTGAACAAAATGTTCATTTGAAAACAAATGGCATTTAGTTTCCTAATCTTTTGCAACGGAAAAATGAAGTTTATTTTTATTTTTTATTTTTTATTTTTTATTACCCTTAGCTGATATGTTTGTAATTAAGTACCAATAAACATAAATTGGTGATTTTCAAAAGATAGAAATTCAGTTTTCTAGTAGGATGAAAAATAACAATAAAAATGTGTAACCAGATGATAAGACCATATATAAATACAAGAGAGAAAACGATAAAGCGGATATCAAATTTTAAATAAATTAGATACAATTTAAATCTCTCAGAATACTATTAATTAATCAGAGGAAGTTTCTTTATCATGTTATATATAAAAGTATAAACTGAATTGATTAATAATACGGTCCCATTTTAATTTTTAGTTCTCATTAAAAGACAAAAAAAAATACGTGTTATAAAATATAAACTTTCAGCTAGAAATGACTATCAAGATTAGACTAACATACATTGTTCAAATTTGAATGTTCTTAGTTTCATATTTTAAAATACTTATTTAACATCCACTTTAGTAACGCACAATAACTTTTATAAAATAATAAATTTTTTATAGGTCATATAAAATATTTTAAAAAGATGATTAGGTCATCTGGTGTACTCAGCACCCCAAAGGGGTTGAGTTGGAAGAATGGTCTTCCGTTACATAGTGGTGTTCTTGCTCGAGATGATAAAAACAAAAAATGAACAAAGGCCGCTCGGGGTGAAGCGTTATGTGCCAACTAGCAGCGTTTAGGATTACCCTCCCACCTTCGATAACGCTCCCACCTGTGACGCTAGGAGCGTGCGCGATGATCATACCAGATGGTAGAAGAAAGGGTTTAGGGCAGTACAACTTTGACATAACATGAGCATCAATCCCTTTTTTGTAATTGTTTTCTTTTATAAATAAATATTTCTTCTCTCATTCCTCTTATACTCTCACACCTAAACACACACACACATCTATCTACATCTTTGGGTTGCTCTCTCTCTCTCTAAAAGTTGTCTTTGTTTCAAGAGTACTGAACATGTTATGATCATCAAAGCTTCTGCATCAAATGATTTGAAAAAGCAAGGTCAAATCTTGCTAGATTCACTTCTTTTTAGAGAGAGAAACCTAGTATTCAAGAACAAACCCATCAGCCATATCTATATCTCTATCTCTATCTCTATCTCTATCTCTATCTATTGAAATCAAATTGAAGTCTTAATATTTTTATAGTTTAATCTGATGATGGATGATATGACTTCCCTTTCTGTGTTTCAAAAGTTCAAACACTTCACTCATTCTTCCTATGTTTAAGGATATAATATTATTATTATTATCTTGCAAAGAAAGATTACTGTAAAATAAACTCTCACACACAGAGCTTTCTCTCTCTATGCATATACAGGACATATGATACAAGTGTGCATGTATATGTATAGATAAACATATATACATGTGGCTATCTATTTATCTATAATCCTATACCCCTCTCTTCACTCTCTCTGTCAGTCTCTTTCTCTCTATATATATACATATATATATATATCTCACACACAAACACCATACACACACTCTTAGAGTCTGCAAGTTAATCTATGATATGGGTATTATCTTGTTATGATATCTCACTTTGAAAAGACTTATATTCTTGCAGATTAATCTCTCTGTCTGCGGTTGTTGAATGATGATGATGATGGAGAAACACACATGCACAATCATCACATATCCATCAACACCCTTTCTGCAGTTGTGAATCAATGATCACTTGATCATTCTTGAATTCATTAATTCTCAGGTTTTGAGTGATAATATTATCAGGGAATTCAAGCAGATATTTTCTTAAGTTTAAAGTTGCGTATGGGTTGAGAAAACAGGTAAAAAAATGTTTTTTTTTTTTTTTATAATATATTGTGGGCTAATTATATGCATACAAGTGTCTTTTGTGATAAAAAAGAATAATTGGTTACAGGTTGAAGAAATTCATCATAAAAAGATATAATAAGAAAATCTATGGCGACTTACTACAATGGAAACTCAGAGATTCAAGGTGCGGATGGGCTGCAGACACTAGTTCTAATGAATCCTGGATATGTATATTACTCTGATGCACAACAGCAATCCACACAACCTGGGAATTTTGTGTTTCTTGATTCCAATCATCCTGGAAATACTCAGGTCAACCACCACCATCAGCAACCGGATATGGTGGCTGTGCAGCCAGCAGCGCAGGCTCAACAACTAGTTGGCATACCGCTGTCGGCGTCACCACCATCCTCTGTCCAATCCCCACACGACGTCTCGTCCCTGCACGCGTTCATCCCACGAGCCCAGTACATGTACAGCCCTGTGGAGATGGTGGCTGCACCACGGCCTGATGGCACGCGGTTTCAGCAAGGTCTGTCTTTAAGCCTGTCGTCGCAGCAGTCAAGGTATAACGCATCTCAGACTGCCAGAGTACCTGTTTCTCCCACAGGTGCTGGTGGTTGTGGTGGTGGATCAACATCATCAGCATCTGGAATTTCGAATAATGTTAATGGTATGCATAATATGTTGTTGAACTCAAAGTACTTGAAAGCAACACAGGAAATTCTTGAAGAAGTGGTGAACGTTGGTAAAGTAGCACTCAAGAACACTGATCAATCACCTAAGGATCTCAAGATTACAGCAGGCGATGGCGGATCACCGCCTGCAATCACCACCAGAGAAGGAGAAACCGCCACCAAATCCGCCACTGCAGCTGAACTTACTACAGCAGAAAGACAAGAAATTCAGATGAAAAAGGCAAAGCTTGTTAACATGCTTGATGAGGTAACCAAATAAACCACTAACATAAACCATTTCATTCGAATTCTATCGATTTCTTACTGAAGATTGAACCTTTTTTCAATCAAAATTCATGGGTTTTGAAGGTGGAGAGGAGATACAGACAATATCACCACCAGATGCAGCTTGTAATCTCATGGTTTGAACAAGCAGCAGGAATAGGGTCTGCAAAAACATACACAGCACTCGCGTTACAAACTATCTCAAAGCAATTCAGGTGCCTAAAAGACACAATCATGGGACAGATCAAGGCGGCAAGTGTTAGTCTAGGCGAAGAAGACGGTGGTAGCAAGGCCGATGGTGGCGGTTCGAGGCTGAAATTCGTGGATAATCAACTCAGGCAACAGAGAGCTCTGCAGCAATTGGGAATGATCCAACATAATGCTTGGAGACCCCAAAGAGGATTGCCCGAGCGTTCTGTTTCGGTTCTACGAGCATGGCTCTTTGAACATTTTCTTCACCCGTATGAATCAAAACCCGCGAATAAACATAAATTTCATCTGAATTCTATACCTTTGTGATTGAATTATATGAATTTGACAATTTGTTGCAGGTATCCTAAGGATTCAGATAAACATATGCTTGCGAAACAAACAGGGCTTACTAGAAGTCAGGTGATCATCATACCTCTGTTTTTGTATTTATCTTAAATTTGTAGCTTTGAATTTGATTGATGATGCTTAATGAACCCTAGGTTTCAAATTGGTTCATCAACGCTCGAGTGAGGCTATGGAAGCCTATGGTGGAGGAGATGTACCTTGAGGAAATCAAGGGTCAAGAACAGAACAGAACCGAAGACGATAACACGAACAATCAAAACGACGATGATTCATCGTCGAAACAGGGGATTACTCTTTCACCAGAAAACTCAAACTTCCGAACTACAAAACAAGAGAAACCCTTCAATCCACCGGCGTCAATGGCGGTTTCCACCGGTGTTTCACCGTCTCCGACCACCACCGGAGTCAACTTCCAAAACCCCTCTGGTTTCAGCCTCATCAGAACCCTAGAAATGGACGGAATCGCACAATTCAGCCCCAAAAAACCTAGAAACGAACAACATCAAAACAATCACGACACAGGTTTCACAATCACCGGCCGAAATCCGACGGACTTCATCGGAGGACTCGGTGGTTACCCAATGGGGGACATCGGAAGGTTCACCGGGGACCAATTCCCCCACCACTACTCCGGCAACGGCGTTTCGTTGACTTTAGGCCTTCCACACCACGAAAACCTCACAATCTCCGGCAACCAGCAGACATTCCTCCCTAACCAGAGCATCCAACTCCGGCGAACGGCGGAATTACAGGGAGATAACGATTACGCCGCCGTGAACCCACCGTCGTCTTCACACACAGCATCGATGTACGATCCGATGAACATCGAAAACCGTAAGAGGTTTGCTGCACAACCGTTGCCGGATTTTGTTGCTTGAACAAGATCAAGAAATCAAGAAATCAAGAAATTGAAACAAGATTTACACTAGAACAGAGAAGAAGAAGAAGAAGAAGAAGAAGGATTAGGGTTCTATATAGATACAGATTAGGGTTTTCATGAATCATTGGATGATTTAAGGACTGTATATTAATTTTGTATCAGCAGATGCATAGATGGATTTTAAGGTATATTGTATGTATGAATGTATGTATGTAAAACTAGTTATATATATTTGGATTGGGGGTATACAAAAAACAATATTTATTATCATGTCATCTTCATCATCATGCTTTAACATGTTGGATTTGAATATTTTGGATTAGCAGAGCTGCTTGCTTCTTGCAGGTTTTTAGAACTTCTTGTAGTTCATGACAGTTCGTTATTCGTATTGCGCGAATGTTTTCTGCAGTTTGCTGGCAACGAACCTGATTAAATTCGTATTAAACAGTCTTGAAGAGTTGAAGCACAAAAAATTCTAATAAATCCTAAACTAACTGCTAACTCGCAAAAATCATTAAAATTATATACTATATATTAAAGATCAATCACACGCTAAAGAAAAAAATATTGTTTAGAATATATATGTGATGTGACAAAATAATTACGTAACCTTTTTATATAATCCCCAATCCAATATGAAATATATATAACTAGTTTTACGTCCATACATACATAACCTTTTTACATAAAGGTATATTGTATCTCATTTCATATAAACTTTTTATCATACCATAACCTTTACCTTTCCTTTTTTTTTGGAAAAGACCATAACCTTTACCTAGTCTCAAGAGTTTCATCTTGTTGACTTTGACTTATCTGGTCAACAGCTTTCACCATGTTTTCTGATGTATTTATCCAATTCTAAAAGAAATCCTTCATTATTTTCAATTTGGTCATGATTATGAAAGCAAAGCACGCAACATGTAGCTAAAAAGCATTGGAATTTATGCATTTCACCTGTTTCACAAGTTGATTTTACTACATTATTATGTCTTGCTAATAATTCTGTGAAAGATTGTCTTGACTTTTGATTTTATGTCTTCATCAGCTGTTAGCAATGGTGCGTCAAGCATGTATTCAATCTGTTCTTGAGCAGATGTTCTCAATAAACCATTGTTTGTTGTAATGCTGATGCGTCAGACAGTGGCAGAGCGAAAAAATCTTGACAATTGTAGAAGGATTTGCTGGCTGCAGGCGTGAAAAAATCGGCTTTTGCTAAATCATGTTCTATACAGTAGACCTCAACACTACAGAAATCAAGAATTTGACATATGATCCAGCTCTTGGATAAAACCATCCGCAGAGAATTTGCTTTTCTTAATTAGAATGTGGGAATGAGAGTATAACTATATGAAACAAAAGGGGATTATCAAGATTCCACTCACCCAATGTTCTGGATTTTAACTTACTAATCAGTTCATTATCTCCCCATATAATCCCACAAAATGTAACTTAAACACTAAGTGAAATAAGAAAAGGGAAAGAAGAAACACCTCAAGTGATGCTGCCTCTAATGTCTACAATCTTACATTTAGATTATGAGCTTTTTGTAGACAATTTCACAAACACCTTGTTTTAGTTAGGCTTAGCCCCCAACTGTTAGGGCCCCTAAAGAAAAATGAATAGTGAAATGTGGCCCATCATTTGGGTAAGCCCAGTAGCCAGTGGTCCACTCCACGGCCTGTTAATGACTTTGGTGGATTGGTAATCCTTTTCCCTTATAGAAACACTTGCGCTATGTTCCGAGTTTAATAAATTAAAAAAAAGGAAAATGAAATTAAGAGGAGGAAAAAAAAACGAAAAAAAAAAGATAAGGTGATGTCCGGTTTCATAATTTGAAGATAAGATAACAAAATTAAATATTTTATGTGTTCCTAGGTTGAAAACTAAAGAAAACAATGTTACAATTGCATCTTTTATGATTATCTTTTAATAAGTGGAGGGTAAAATCAGTAAATGGCAAAACCTTATATTTGTATTTGATTACTTCCTCTCCAAATCCATCCTTTTGAGTGTAACGTTAGAGCGAGAGATTATTATGATTTTTCATCTCTGTAAAAATTTTCCAGCTTATTTATACTTTATTTCACTTCTCTCCTTAACATGGATTGGGGAACATAAGATTAGGGTTAAACGATAATCCTTCTGATTTGCTGATGCCTAATTTTGATATTTGTTATTGATATTTGATTTTGTATCGATATTTTCTATTTGATAGCTGGCTCAATTGATATTTTTTATTTGATTTGGTATTCCTTTGCTAACTGGTCCACTCCTACCAAAACAACTTTGTCCATTCATTCCTATCAAAGTTGTACATTTTAGTAAATGAGAGTTTGAATTTTGATAATCATTTGAGTGTACAATTGATATTTAATATTGATAGGGTGTTTAATTGAAAATAGAATCTAAGTTGATTCCATAGAGAAGATAAACTTTCAGTGTTTGTTAGGAGTGGTTAGGGATTTATAAAGAAAATAGGCTTCTAAGATGATTTAATATCGAACCGAAATTGAATATATGAATTGGGTTGTTTGAAAATGATAAAGAAAATTAAACTACATGTATCATTGAATAAGCTAGGAAAAATAATATTAATGAATATCTAACAATCACAAAAAATAATGCTAAAATTAATCTTAATGAATAACTAAATGACGAACCAACACAGAACATTTAGTTTATTTTTTACTGTCAACCTACGCCTGAGTAAATGTGGAAAATTTATATCATGACATTTGCAAAGAGGCCAAAAGGCCTTGGGTTTTTACTTCGTTTTTGTTCTCAAAATAGTTCTAAGAAAAACTTAGGGGTTCAAAACCGCACAATGTGTTTAACACCTACGCATTTTAATGTATATTCTTTATGCATCGAAGATCTTTTTATACAAGATGCTTAAAAACTTTGTTTGCAATGATGTTGTGAATAAGTTTGTCAACTTGTCTTTTCATCTAATTTGGAAAACATTAATTCCACTATCCTTATGTAGTCTGTGTTTTTAGAATATGATATGTTTTTCTTTAAATTTAGTAGTCTTCTCTAATTTGAACTTAATGTATTTATCTTTATAAAGTAATGTCATGTTTTATTAGACTTTGATGTGGTTTAGTAAAATCAACGAATATTATGTGTAACACAAAAATAAACGTATATATGAATTTGATTATATTATAGTTCTGATGTTTGGTTTAGAAGTATGACGTGCAAGTACATTTACAGAAAACAGTACTTGGAGGTTACTTGCTTGAATACAATTGGACGAGCCTAAAGCGGGTGAATAGATTATTTTGATTTCCTGATAATTTTTCATAACTCTTTACTTGCTAATTCTTGTGAAAAAATTGTAGGTTGCAAAACAATGCATACAAAGCATATATCAGCACAAGAACACCATAAGGTATAGTGATCACATGAATGTTAGCTAATTAACCTAACGATCATTCATTTAGAAAATGTTTTTGTCTCCACTAAAAGTGCTTATCTAGGCAGGTTGAGATCATAGTTACAACGTCTTACTAACAAGGTAAAGTCTTACGAACAAGGTAGTGGTCACATATTCTCGTCTCAGTAAATATGACCATGATCAACAATGGCTTCTATTTAAATAAACTCATATTTGTATGGATCACAAACTATTTCTCTATAGTTAAGGTAGAAGTTACATCTACAAAATGCCTCAAAGATTTTAACTGTTAATAGTACACGATTAAATGTGTTTAAACTTCAAGGTATCGCTTTAAGATAACCTAAAATTCTAGAGTTTTAGTGTGCAAAAGGTTGATTATAAGGGAAATTCCACTTTTTCTAGTGTGTTATTGCTCCTCATCCTCTGCTACTAGTATCACTACCACCACTACCTATCACTACTGTTGCTCCACTTATCTAGGGAGGCTAATCAATGGTCCTCATGAGTCAGTTGTGGGGTGCTGAGTAGATGGGTCATCGGGATTAAATCAGATTATAAAACTAATACAAGACCTGTATGTTCGAACCCCAACCTGACACATAAATGGTTAGCTTGGTAATAATCTACAAAAAACTATTTATTTACGAATATTGTAGTATCTCTAAACTTAATATTGTTTATAGCATCTCATCATTATCTATCTATATAATAAGAAACTCTTAACTACAATGAAGTTTAAGAGTTTTATAATTATACCACAAAGATTTTCATCATTTACCATTTAAACCTTAAAATTTCTTTTTTTTGAGTGCATTGCTCACGATATAATTTTATGGTAGGTCTCACATAGATATCCACTACCACAACTTAATAACAATGTACAACTTTTAATTCAGGTTGTTCAAAATCTCATACCATATGTGTTCTCATTGTACCACTTATTAATGCATCATGATATGTATTTTATATACATATAGGTTAATTTTTAAGGTATTTTTTCGTCTTTTGTTACGCAACTCTATCATGTTTTATTCTTTCACAAAACATGAAATATGATAATAATAATAGTATTTTGTTTTTTATTAGCTTTTCTTTTGTATTCCTTGTCATTTATTTTGACGTGCTTATTTTTATATATGTTTATATATACGAGGGTAATATTATCTTGAGAACCACCTTTTTTGTGAGAACTCTAAAAATCAATATGATTCACACATTTTTGTCACATGCAAATCACATGTCATTTCATATTTTTTTTTAAATGTTCATAACTTTTTTCACGACATTATTTTTTCAAAAAAATTTCACCATAAAATTCAGTATTTTTTATCTTTCCAACGTCTACCATATTAATATACTTTTTTAAAAAATATCGTCCACCCGTTATTTACACATGTGTAAATCCAGATTTACAAATGTGTAAAATGAATTTCGTAAAAAAAAACGAGTTTTTTTTATTTTTATAAATTTTTTTATTTTTCTTATGAAAGAGGGAAACGAGAGAAATAATTTTGTGTATTTATTTTTTTATTTTTATGTTATTTTACGTTTTATGATTTTTTATTATGTTTTCGTTAATTATCATTTTGTCATTGAAAACTAGTGGCTCGTATTGATTCCTAGAGTTCTCACAAAAAAAGAAAGTTTTCATTTGAACCTCCCCTATATATACGGTTTATCTTTAATCATGTATTAATTTTCTTAATCTTTTATTTTTTAGCTATGTACAATTGGTTTCCTTTGGATTATTAACCTAACAGTATGGTTGAGACTTTTGTTTTGTATAGAAGAGCCGTTGGTTCTTCTTCTCCCACTCCTAACCCGTCTTGTCATTTTTCCCATTTTCTTTTATAATTTTCAATATTATTTTTTCGTGACTAACTTATACGCCACTTAATGATTATACACGTACCCTTCGAGCGTTAGTTTTTCTTACCTGTATTTATGTATTAATTTTTGTAAAAATATATGCGAGACCCCAGATACTAAGAAATCGACGCTTTATTTAGGATCAATCAACAATCCCACCTAGTTCGCTCTAGCGCAACGAGCCAGTGAACAATCCTAGTTACTTTACAAAAGATATATGAAGAAGTATATAGATTTACATACATTTTCAAGTGCCTTTTGAGCTCAACTTTGAGATTAAGGTCTACTCTAGTTATTTTATAATATTTTGAAGATGAAAAGTAATACTCCATGTGCTAAGAAAGAGCATAATGCTTACCTTTTCCAAAGAGAAAGAACCTTGTAATGGTAAGGTACAATTCCATTAATTAGTGGAGATAAAATACATAAACTATGGAAGGGGATAATATTAAAACAAACGTTAAAAAAGCAAAACAGCGTTAATTTCTTCTTTTTGACATTTCCCTTTCACTTTTACGCACTTTTATATTAACTCAAAGCACGCATTTACCATTTCAAATATAACATTATAACACTTGAGTACGTCTTCAGCCTTAAGATAATTCATTATTAAGAAGTATACAAATGCTTGTATCAGTTGTATATATAATAAGATATAATATTTTCACTAACGTAACCTTGAAATTTGACAAGTTTACTTACAAGTTTTCCCTAATAAAGTACTATATTAACCGGATATGTGTCTTATCAAGAAAATTTGCCTAATAAACTATCTAACCCCCAGTTGATCATGGCATAATTTATGAAAAAATGGTGAACGTAAATCAATATACTTAATTTAGCTACTATATATGTTGACTTGAACTTTTCTATTCTAATAAAATAGAAATGATATATATGTTTCATTTTCTTATGAAATTCAAATTGTTTTAGAGTATCTTCAAGGGGTACGCCAATCCTCTCAGAGAGTCAGAGTGAAGGAAAGAGGGCCGAGGTAAAAGAGAGAGAGAGTTGGGTTAACATTCGTTGGAGTTTTGAAGAAGAACGTGTAGGAACATCGTTTACAAAATAATATAAATGTTTTATAGATAAAGAACTTTGATTACAATGTAAAAGAAACTAAACAAACAGAATACACGATGTTTAAGAAACAGCAAATAAACAAAAGAAACAGAACAATGGCTGAGGATTTCTGTTGAACAGAAGTCCCTTAAAACAGATTTCGGGCCACCCAAGTGAATCCCATCTGTCTCCCAGGGTACAACAGCCGGAGCAGAAGTACTGCCGGAGTCCGCCTAGCACCTGAAACAGGTACCTGCAGGATTCTTCTTGCAGTGTGTAGTGAAACATGTAAGTACCCCCTCTACAAGACACCAAGTCTTGTATATATATATGCAAGTGAGCTCAGAGCAGTTACAAGCAGCTAAGTCAAGAGTCTCTGAGTTAAAGGCAGAATTATTAGGAAGAATGTGAACAGATTGTCTGTTACAACAGAGGAAGCTCAGTCAGGTCAATCGGCACTTCAACAGAGGAAGTGCAAAGTGTGCCACATTGCGCCCATCGCCCTCGACCCGATCCCATGCCCGGGCGTATTGGGTGCTTCGCACCCTTGTGCTTGACTTGGGTGTCCCTTAACATATGTGGGAACACAATCCCTTAGAAAGTCATACTTATAAACTATTTTATAGTTTACACTTCCGTCAATGTGGGACAAAAATTTCTCATAGTAATTATACAACTTTTGTGTTTCAACTACACAACTTCGAGCATCGATATCTCATTCATCTTAGCTTCATTTTGGACACGGTTTGGTTCGTTGTGTTCCTCTCACTTAGGAGAACACATACGAAATGGTTTGGTAATTAAATTGTAACAAATACAATTAATTATTAATGTCCAAAATGAGTGACAACATATATTTTCACTAAATTTCTAACAGAACGTATAGTGGTCTGTGGGACAGTGTCTAGATAGTTCTGACGTGAAACCTCTTTTAGAAGTGTGATTTTATTGCATCATATAGGCATTGACGCACATTCACATCTTATCGTTTGATCATTAGGAATAAGATTTGGAAATGAAAGTTTGATTACATTTTTGAGTAATGGGAATTGCAAATATTTTCTATTTAGCAAAGATGGTATAAACAATGATAATAAATTCAGAATCTATTGGTACCTAGGGGAACTATCAATTAAGTTTGTTAGCTAATCATCTATGAGTAAGCTATTGTTTGTTCATTTTATACCGCTAAAATTATAAGCATTATTTGTATTAGATATTATGAAGCGTTATATGAAAAGCTCAATTATTTGTTTCCTATTTATTAATCTTTTAAAGATATATTTTTGTTTTGTTATTTTTAAATTAGCTATGATATATAAAAATATAACAACGTCGGTAGCCACACTTCAAAACTTAAGAACGAGTAATAAGCAAAAGGTTGACATTTTAAGAGAGAGAAAGTCAACAATTCTATTAGGAGGCCACCTTCCTTAATTCACGATCACCACTAAAACTATTTAAAACAGCTCATTGTTGTGACTATTTTCACATATGCTATCAAAGTTTCTTTCCCCTCAAATTAATCACTTTTGTTTCGTAAATTTCACATTTAGTCCTTGTATTGAGGTCGTTTGATTGATATGTTACCAATAAAACAAATTAATAAAGTATTATGAATAAAGAATTTGATAAGCGGTCAAAGTACTTCTTCTCGTTATCAAAAGTTTATGAGCACTTTCCACACGCACTTACATTTGCCGTCAATGTCATGTAGTGATCACGTCTATCATTTCTTACAAATCGGTAAATTGTCAGTTTCATATGTAGATTGCACATCTCAGTAACTCAATTGTCTCTTAGCTAACTCACGAAATATAGATGGATCTACAACCAGAAAACCCTAAAAGATATAGAACAAAACCCAAAATACGCTAATTAAACTAATAAAAGGATACTAGTCAAAGATTCAAAAATTGAACTTACAATTAAACAACACAGAAAACCAAAATAAAACATCACAAATGTAAACACAACAAAATGCAAAAAAACAACACCATACTTATTTGGTAAATCTATAACCGTTTTCTTTGGAAGAATAGTTCATAAAGTAAGTATTAGGATGTTGCGTCTCTTCCATTTAGCTTCAGGTTTAAAGATTAACTATGATAGAGTAGTATATTTGGAATTGATGGTGAGCATCAGGAGCTGAATTTGATGGCGACTCAACTCCACTGTAAGATTGGATCTTTTCATTTCAAATATCTTGGGGTCCCAATTGGTTTAAATATAAAGCGGGGGAGTGCTTGGAATCTGATGGTGGAAAAGATTAAAGCTCGTCTATCATCATAGAAAGCCAATAGCCTATCGTTTGGTGGTAGGCTTACTTTGGTAAATGCGGTTCTGGGTAGTATTTCCTTGTATTATCTTTCTCTATTTAAAGTATCGGTATAGGTGATCAACAAAATAGAGGGCATAAGACGGGATTTCCTCTTGGGTGGTACAGAGACGAGATCTAAAACTAAATGGGTCGCTTGGAAAAAGGTTGTTGCCCCAAAACAACTAGGTGGGCTTGGAGTTTCGAGTATTAAAGACTCGAACGTGGCTTTTTTTTTTTTATCTAAGTGGCATTGGAGATTTAAGAAAGATCATAATGCTTTTTGGGTGTCGGTAATCAAAGCAATACATCACCAACCGCGAAAACAAAGCTTTATTCCCTCAAAAGCATCAGTTCACGGAATATGAAAAGGAAGTGTTGACATTAATAAGGAGTGCTATGAGGAGAACATTGATCTACAATTACTCATAAAAGTTTCTATTGGTAATGGTGGAAAAATTTCCTTTTGGTTTGACAATTGGTGTGGTTATGGCCCATTGCAAAATCTATTTCCTGATTTATATTTAGTGGAGGCATATAAGTCATGTAAAGTCAAAGATAGAATGGTGCTCTCTAATTCAGCTTCGATTCTAAACTGGGATTGCAAATACGCACCAGTCTCCGATGTCGAGCGCGTTCAATTGCAAGCAGTCAATGCCATAGTCGATGGGTTTCAAGCACAAACAAAAGAGGACGAATGGGTATGGATGGGTGATGAATCAAGTGAGTTTTCAGTTAAATCTCTTAGAAAAATATTGGAATTCAAACGTATCCATTCAGATTCGATTATGCATGAATGGCTTTCATGGGCCCCACTAAAGGTAAATTGCTTTGTTTGGAGATTGAGGATGGATAGAATTCCATCCAAGGAGAATCTTATTGCTAGAGGAGTGTCTCTAGTCTCATCGAAATGCGCCCTATGTGATAGCTTTATAGAAAACGCCGATCACCTATTTTTATCATGTCCATTCTCGAAACAAGTATGGGAATTGGTATTACCGTGGGTTAGATTGAGCTTCGCAGATCTTGATAGTATATCAGATTTGCTTGTGGCTCCATTCTCTTTGCTGGCTCCCACAAGCCACAAAAAGCAGTCTATGGGGGCATAATGGCAACGATATGGTTGATATGGCAAGCGAGAAATGAAAACGTATTTCAAGGCAAACACCCTTCAATGCTTAGAGTGGTGGACGAGGTGAAGTATAACTCATTCTCGTGGCTAAAACATAGAGCCCGAATGAAGGAGTTTCGTGCCCGTCTTAGCATTTTGCTAGCGACTTTCCACTGTTTTGTTTTTGCTTTATTTTAATGCACAAATTCTTTTGCCGTTCAAAAAAAAAAAAAGAAAACCATAGTTTTTTCGGAATCCAATACCACCAATTTAAAATTTTCACTTACAAAATGAAAAAATAACAAACATGTAGGACCTAAAGTTAAAAATACACTTAACAAAGAAGTCTTATTTTTCACACTTTGTCACCGCACTAATTTATAATCTCGCACATGCATTAATATCTAAGTTAATTAAGCTGTCTTCTTCTTGAGCCTCACAAAACCTTTGAAAAGTCAAACCTCACCTCCCTTTGACCAACAAATTGCTTTACTTTTTCATTACTTTGACTTTCAAACCAAAAAACCATATAAATCCTCTACTCTCATTCATTCATTCAAACCTAAAAAACACTTTAACTTCATCATTTCCCCCAATCCTTTTGTTCATTGTTCTTCAAACACTCCAATATTCCACAATGAGTGATCTCAAAACCGTCGAAATCCCGACGTTCTTCGTGTGCCCGATCTCTCTAGAACTCATGAAAGATCCCGTAACGCTTCCCACAGGAATCACATACGACCGCGAAAGCATCGAAAAATGGCTATACACCAAGAAAAACAACACATGCCCCGTCACAAGACAGGTTCTCGCGGATATAGAGCTCACACCGAACCACACCCTTCGTCGGTTGATCCAATCTTGGTGCAGCCTTAACCCTCGTCCGGTGTCCAACGGCTCCCCACACCGCGACAACCGATCACCAAACCCGAAATCACAAAACTCCTAATAGACTTAAAGTATCCAAATTCAAGAATGAAGTGTTTAAAGAAGTTGAAAGCTATTGTTTTGGAGAGTGAAACTAATAAAAGGTCAATGGAAGCAGTTGGAGCCGTTGATCATCTTGTTCATATGTTGATCAATGATGATGATGATCAAAATAATATTATTATGAGTAACATAGGTGAATATTCCGACGTCGAATTAGGGTTTGAGATGGTGTCTCCGGTAGACGAAGCAATAAGCATTCTTCACCACATGCATATATCACAACCTACACTTCAACATCTACTCATCATGACAGGAGATTTTCTCGACACGTTAACGCGCATTATGCAGCGCGCTGTTAGCTACGAGACGCGTACGTACGCCCTCATGCTGATCAAATCAGTCGTCGAGGCGCATCAGACCGTGGCGTTAAAGCCCGAATTCTTCACAGAGATCGTTAGAATATTAACTGATGAAATCTCCCAAAACGCCACAAAAGCTGCACTTAAGCTGTTGATCACCGTCTGTTCAACCGGACGGAACAGGATCCGAGCGGCTGAGGCCGCAGCGGTTCCAGCTTTGATCGACATCATACTCGATTCAACCGATAAGCGGATCACCGAGATGGTGTTGTTAGCATTGGATCACCTTTGTCAATGTGCTGAAGGTAGATCTGAGCTTTTGAAGCATGGTGCAGGATTAGCAGTGGTTTCAAAGAAGATCTTTAGGGTTTCGCCTGCGGCGAGTGAGAGGGCGGTGAGGATCGTGCATTCGGTGGCGAAGTTCTCGGGTAACGGCGGCGTCGTGGCGGAGATGCTGCAGTTAGGGGTGGTGGGGAAGCTGTGTTTGGTGTTGCAGGTGGATTGTGGTGGTAGAATGAAGGAGAAAGCTATGGAGGTTTTGAAGATGCATGCTAGGGTTTGGAATAACTCTTGTTGTGTACCAAAGGCTTTGATTTCTGCATGTCCATCATGAAGTATGACGATGTTAATTGTTGAGTTTTAGGGTAGATTGATGATGATTTAAAGAAGTTTTGATTGACTGATATACTTAATTGTGATTTTAGTTGGTTTAGGGATTAATTAGGAACATTGTTTTGAGCAAAAATATAGTGCTCTATTCGAGTTGGATCAATTTGTTATGATTTTTTGATTTTAATCAAGATGTATGAATATAGACTTAATTATGGTTGTTCTAAGGTAAAGAAACACATGTAAATCTTTCGTACCGACTAATATATAGTTTGTGTTGGTAACGATAAGTTTATGAATTCGTTTTTGTTTGTATGAGCGGAAACCACAAATGTTTTCACTCTAGCAAGTTTAAATGTATCGTTTTTTGATCATATGTAGTTTCTGACTTCTTATATCAACCAATATTATTCGTTTTGTTCACGAGAATTTGTAATTTTGTTTTTTGATATTGAAGTAGAGACTTCTCATGAGGTCATGATCTATTATTAATTTCTCTTGCTCAAACACGCTTAGCTAGTTTTTGTGGTAGCAATCTTCCAAAACGAGGGAAAATATGCTGGAAATCGGCTAAACTAGCAAGCTAGAGAAGGGTTATGGGATTTTGGGGAGGAGAAAATGAACGTAAGGTGGGTATGATGTCTATATATATTTGTGTTGTGACGGTACGTCGACGACACATCATCAGCATAGGGTCCCCTAAACCATGTTGTGGGCTTGTGGGTTTTTAAAATATTAAATCGTGTTAAATTAATTACCAAAAAAATATTGTTACTGACGACATGTTGTTAGGACAAGGTGACACAAACGACATCGTCCCCGTGCTCCATTATACTGGTTTAGGAAAATTAATAAAAAAGATATTAGCTATACAAATGACTTGTTGTCAGGACCCACCACCCCACACCCAACTCTATAGCATCAATATGTCCTTGTTATAGGGTTGACTAGTCAAAACTCTATGTAATGATTAGTCAAAACTCTATGAACCAACAACATTTGTTGTCCCTATAGACGTTGTCGATATAAGGTTGATTAGAAAATAACATAATATCTTTTTTTAACAGAAAATATATGTTCCTGCTTTGGAGGATATCTATTATTTTAATAGAGTCCATCTATCTGTTTTCCAGTAGGGACCGCATCCCCAACCCACTCAGCAAAAAACCCACAACTAAAAATAACATCTGACTAAACCCTGAGATTTTTTATTTAGAGTTAAACTTAAAACCAAGATGGTATGTACATATCTGATTATTTATATGTTGTTTTTCGAATCATAATAAAATTACCAAGTTCACTACATTCTACACTTTTGTAGATAAATTGTTACATTTTTCAAGAAATAATATTTGATGGATTGGATCATGCCGTGTCGGAAGGCAGAAATCGGGATCTTGAAAACTTTACAACTCAAGAGATTCTTCGGTGTAGGAAATCATATCATATTATAAAATAAAATGTTACGCGTATACTTATTTTGTAAAATCTATATGTTACAAATTTAAAAGTACCTATACAACATGATCAATTAATACTCATTAACGTATATGAAGTGCTACATTTATTCTATATTGTATAGATTTGTCATATCTTTATCAAGCATATCAGACGATGATAAAAGTCACTCTAAAATTTTAAAATAGTTTTATTTTTGAATAAATTTAAAGTGAAGAATAAATTTAGAATTAAAATTTCTTATAACTTATTATACTCATGGGTTGAATGTGAACTTATTTATGAGTTGGAATAAAATAGTTATTCATAATTCATAATAAATATAAAATACATAAATGTATGTTTAAGTCCACCTGCCACCTAAATAGTTATTATTTAATTTTTTTTCAGTCACAGGAAAATAAGTAGTTAGCCGAAATGTTGGAACATGAATTTTATTTATGAATTCGACGTATATTTAAAGGCATTCAAGTCCTCAACGGTTGTCATTACTTTTTAAAATATATATTTGATATTTTAGCAAAATTTCCACAGGAAAAATTTTAATTTAATAATAAATAGTTATATAGAAGTTAGAATTTGTTTAAGAACATAGAATATTGAAAACTAGAGAAGTAAAGTCACCATCATCGCCAAGACGAATATGCCAAGTTCGAACAATATGTTCACAATCTCATGTATTAAGCAAACTTTGCTATTGCGGATTCATAATATTATCTGATGATTTATACAATGCATCAATTTAAAACTCTAAACGATCTACGGTATGGATGTTGTTGAGTATAGTGCAATGGTCAATCAATATCAAGTATGTCTTGTATATTCTTACATGTTGGAGGGTTATCTTTGCATTTGTAGAAAGTGTAAGGGTGTTAGTTGTAAGTCTAACATTTAGTTTGTTAATGGTTAGTTAACAAATGATGTTAGGATGGTTTTAGTGAGATACAGGGATATAAGAGATTGAAAAGGTGAGGTGTAATGGCAATTCATTGTATAATTCAACAACAGAGGCAATAATCATCTTTTTAATTGTTTTTCTTTTTTGTGTTCTTGAACATTTCATTAACAATTGGTATCAGAGCTACATTGGCTCGATCAAAAGAACAAAGGGGTGATCCGTGTGTGATTGACGATCAAGATGGTTTCGACAAAGTTCGAATTGGAAAAGTTCGACGGGAGAAATGATTTCGGTCTCTGGAGGTTGAAGATGAAGGCACTATTGGTTCATCAAGGGGTACATGAGGCATCGGCCGGCGAGGCGAGGCTACTTGCGAATCTGAGTGAAAAAGATAAGAAAGATATCCTCGACAAGGTCCATAGTGCAATAATTCTAAGTCTCGGTGACAGAGTACTCAGGGAAGTTTCGAAAGAGACTTCGGCAGCCGGGATCTAGTCAAAATTGGAAGGGCTCTACATGACAAAGTCACTGGCTAATCGATTGTATCTCAAGAAGCGGTTATATACATTCCAGATGGCACCTGGTAAGTCATTAGAGGATCATACTGCTGTTTTCAATAAGCTGGTGATAGACCTAGAGAACATTGATGTGGAACTTGATAATGAGGATCAGACAATAATTTTTCTAACCTCATTACCAAGTTCGTATGAGCGCTTTGTTGATACCTTGATGTTTGGGAGAGAAACATTATCGATGGAAGAAGTATTAGCCGTAGTAAACTCAAAGGAGTTGAAGAGACCTGATAATGCAGATGAATCAGATAGTGGGCTTTATGTGAGAGGAAGACCTTATCACAGATGTCAAAGAACCAAGCCAACTACTAGATCAAAGTCAAAGTTTAAACGAAGGTGTTATGTATGTAACTCTGAAAGACACTTGAAGAGGGATTGTCCTAAAAGGAAAAACAAGAAAGGGAGTAATAATACTTTCAAGAATCAGACCAACTCTCTTGAGGATTCAGTTGATGGATATGAAAGTTCAGATGTACTGATTGTGTCAAAGGGTTCCACAAGAGATGACTGGATCATGGATTCAGGGTGTTCGTACCATATGTCACCCAACAAAGAATATTTTCAGGAGATAACAATGGAAGATCTTGGAGTGGTGCAATTAGGGGATGATAGACCATGCAGTATAAAAGGTCATGAGATAGTTACATTGAAGACTGATGGTGGAGCTGAATTCACCTTGACCAATGTAAGGTATATCCCTGATTTAAGTAGAAGCCTTATCTCTTTAGGTACCTTTGAGAGTGAAGGGTACCATATGAGCCTCAAAAATGGAAAGTCCAGGGTGGTGAGAGGATCCATGGTTGCCTTGTCTGGCTCTAGGACACAAAATAATATCTATGTTCTAGATGGTAAAGATTTATAAAGGTCATCCTATATAGTCACTCACAAAGCATATAACCCTACCCTCTTATGGCATAATAGAAAGGGGCATATAAGTATGCAAGGCTTGAATGAATTGAACAAGAGAAATGTTTTCAAAGATCTACAAGAAATTAGAGATGAATTCTGTGAACACCACATAATGGGAAAGGCCAAGAGGGTGAGTTTTAAGAAAGGCACACATAGCACAAAAGGTATTTTGGACTATGTGCATGCTGGTCTTTGGGGTCCTGCTAAGGTGAGTTCACTAGGGGGTGCAAACTACTTCCTAAGTATAGTAGATGACTACTTAAGGAGGGTTTGTGTCTATGTTTTAAAACATAAGGATGATGCTTTTGAGAAATTCAAACAATAGAAAGCATTGGTAGAAAATCAAACTGGTGAGAAAGTTAAGAAACTCAGAACAGATAATAGAGTTTTGCAGCAGTTGGTTCATCAAGTATTGTAAAGATCAAGGAATTGCCAAACATTTGACTATTCCAGGGAACCCACAGCAAAATGGCCTTGTTGAAAGAATGAATCGAGCATTGCTCAACAAGGTGAGGTGCATCCTAGTGAGTTCAGGGTTGTCTAAAAGTTTCTGGGCTGAAGCTGTGTCTACTTCCGCTTATTTGATTAATAGATCACCATCTACTGCTATTTCAATGAGAACTCACATGGAGGTATGGATAGGAGGGGATTCTTGAGTATGGCCATCTGAGGGTCTTTGGGTCATTATGTTATGCTCATATGAGTCGAGGTAAACTTGAACCAAGGGCAGAGAAGGGTATCTTCCTGGGTTACCCTGAAGGAATAAAAGGGTACAGGTTGTGGAGGTGATCACGAGTCAGAATTTTAGTGTTAAATTGATCTAAATGTTTGATTTTATATCATGATTATTGTGGAACAAGTTCACTTTGGTTGTGTTTTGATTTGTAGGGATTGAAGCTAAATAAGGCTTGTTTTGGAGAAAAATGAGCAAAATACGGAATACAAGGACTGGAGTTGAAAATAGTGAAAGTTACAAAAAAGGCCCAGAAAACTCTACACCGGCGTATGATACGCCGGGTATGGGCATATGATACGCTGGTCAGCGTATTGGCGTCGTATTTGCGGGCGTATTTGACAAAAATTATAGAAAGTTGGGCGTATGGGTGATGAGAGGGGCGTATGATACGCCGACCCTGGGCGTATCATACGCCGGTTGCTAACTAACTTCCGGATTTTGTAGAATTTCAAGATATTTAATCATAATCCAACCCTAATTCGAAACACAACTTTCCAAGCTCAATTCTTGACGATTCTAAGCCGATTTTTGGTGTTCCAAAGCTCCCCAAATTATCCACAAACATTCTCCAATTCAAGATCGAAGGCATAATGAAGATGATACGTGGCTAGATCCTTCTTGATTGCTTTCGGGTAGATAGTTCTTTACAAGTGAGATGGTTAGTCATGTTTAGGGTTTTTTTGTGTTGAACACTTTGTGATTAAATTTAATTGAAGGTTTTGATTGAGTTAAACAATTTGTTTATAAAGAAAGTTATTTGCTTTATCATTAGTTTTCGGTTTTCTTGCATCGTTAGCTCATTGAGACAAGTAGATAACTTGATATAGATGAATTGATAACTTTGTGAATGAACGAGTCTTAAAAGATTGTTTCTTGGTTATCACTTCAATCAAAAGTTAAGATCTTGAGTCGTGTTATGCAACCCTAAAGTACACTTGATAACCCATTGATCTTGTAGAACTTGAAACCCGGAAGTAATTGTTTCTTATTATTTAATCAAATTCATGTCAAAGTTTGTTGGTTTTTGCAATAGTGTTATTAATTTCATCCAAAGTTTTAATCTTTAGTTATAAAGTTTGTGTCTTTAAGTTAATTGAGTCATATTCGTTAAACACTTTCCACATATTTCTTGTGGAGATGACCTTACTTACCCTTACACAATAAAGGTAGCTAAGACCGATATAATAACTTGTTTTTGATCGAGTCTCGACAACCAGATCAAAATGGGAAAGGGGAATGTTACTGGTGATGACATACTAGCTGAAGGGAGTGAAGTGCATGTTGAGGTGGAGGAATCTCTAGATGGGAATGTTGAGATGGAAGAGAGACCAAGTGTAAGTGGTGATTCTGAGTGAGCATCTGCAGGGCCCAACTTAGCTAGAGATAGTCCAAGAAGAGTGATTGTTCCACTTGCAAGGTTTACGCAACAAGATGATATCTCAGCCTTTATATTCCATGCGGCTGAAATGGAAGATTCACATGAACCCCTAACCTTCCATGAGGCAGTTACATCTCCCAGAAGTGATCTTTGGATTAAGGCTATGTAGGAAGAAATGGACTCACTGATGAAGAATAGTACTTGGGTCTTGGTGGATAAACTAGAAGGCAAGTCTCTTGTGGATTGTAAATGGCTTTACAAGATCAAAGATGGAGTTCAAGAGAATGAAAGGCCGAGATATAAGGCTAGGCTTATAGCTAAGGGATTTACTCAAAAAGCTGGTATGGATTATAGTGAAATTTTTTCTCCTGTTGTAAAGCATACCTCAATCGAATGATCTTAGCATTACTGCTCTATACAACTATGAGTTGGAGTAGCTAGATGTTAAAACTACCTTTTTACATGGAGTATTGGATGAAACCATTTATATGAAACAGCCTTTAGGTTTCGAGGTGGAGAGACATGACGATAAAGTGTGTCTTTTAAAGAGGTCACTGTATGGACTCAAGTAGTCTCTTAGATAGTGGTATAGAAGATTTGATGAGTACATGTTAAAGTGTGGCTTCATAAGGAGCAGCTATGATAGTTGTGTATACTTAAAGGAGGTTAATGTAGGGGAGTATATTTACCTTCTTTTGTATGTTGATGATATGTTGATAGCATGCAAAAGTATGGTACATATAGCTAATACTAAGAAGATGTTAAAGGATGAGTTTGACATGAAGGAGTTGGGTAATGCTAAGAAGATATTGGGCATGGAGATAAAAAGAGACAGAGCTAGTAGGCAGCTGTTTCTGTCACAAAGCCCATACATAAAGAAGGTGTTAAAGAACTACAACATGCAAAGTTACAAGTCTGTTGTAACTCCAATATCTCAGCATTCAAAGTATCTAGTCAAGATTGTCCTGTCACAAATGAGGAGTGTAGAGATATGGAGTGTATTCCTTATTCAAGAGTTGTGGGCAGTCTTATGTATCTTATGGTTAGACAAGACATAGGATATGTTATGAGTGTGGTAAGTAGATATTTGGCAGATCCTGGTAGAAAGCATTGGGAGGTAGTCAAGTGAATTTAGAGATACTTACAAGGCACTAAGGAATATCGACTTGTTTTTGGAGGTAGCAAGTTGTATCAGACAACTATAACAGGCTATGTGGATGATGATTTTGCTAAAGATCTGGATAGGGGCAGATCAATTACTGGTTATGCCTTTATGGTATTTGGTAGCATTGTGAGATGGAAGGCTTCACTTCAGCACGTTGTGGCTTTGTCCACAACAGAATCTGAGTACTTGGCTCTTATAGAAGGTGTAAAGGAGTGGTTGAAAGGGTTTTTAACTGAGTTAGGTGTCCCTAGTGTTGGTGCTCTTTTTCTGTGTGACAGTCAAAGTGCAGTTCAGTTATCAGAAATCAAGTTTTTCATGAGAGGACAAAGCATATAAATGTAAAATTGCATTTTATTAGGGATGTTGTGCAGTCAAAGGAGGTTATTGTTGAAGAAGTTGATACAAAGGATAATGCTGCTGATATGCTTACTAAAGCATTGTCTAGTTCCTAGTTTTAATAAGTGTGTTGATGTGTTGGGTATTGGTTGACTTTGCACTAGGTGGAGATTGTTAAGTATAGTGCAATGGTCAATCAATAGCGAGTATGTCTTGTATATTCTTATATGTTGGAGGGTTATCTTAGCATTTGTAGAAAGTGTAAGGGTGTTAGTTGTAAGTCTAACATTTAGTTTGTTAATGGTTAGTTAGGATGGTTTTAGTGAGATACAGGGATATAAGAGATTGAAAAGGCGAGGTGTAATGGCAATTCATTGTATAATTCATCAACAGAGGAAATAATCATATCGTTCTTGATTGTTTTTCTTTTTGTGTTCTTGAACATTTCATTAACAGATGTATATTATTTCTGATATGACCCAACCTGATTGATGACAACTAAATAATTATTTAATATTGAAAATAAATATGTTATTGGAGAATTTTTAAGTTTTTCAAAATATTTCCAAATTATGTATCACCATTCACATCATTATTTGGTTGGGATGGTAAGAAAATATCATGTGAATCAATAAATTAATTACGATCCAGAAGCGTCTGATTTATAAAGTCTAGTAAATTTTTTTTATTATTATTGCATAATATAACCCTAAGAAGGAGGCAGGAAAAGCTATCGCGTCATCGTTTCTTTTAACTATTTCTAGTTATATTTGACTCGATTATATGAAGTGTGAAATTTATTTTGGTATATTTAATCTATATTTCAGACACATATTCACAATTTATTAATTATTAAACGTAATTGTCATTATTCTTAACACACATATTACAGTCAATGTGTCAAATAAAAATCACCACTCCAATATGAAAGACTTTATACTAAGAAAATTAAAAGTAGACAATCTAATGACTAGCATTCAAACGAGTTCTATCGACCATCAAGACTGTCATCTTCCCTTTTTAGAATTTAGGTCAATAGGTCATCGTTTATAAGTTACATAAAAAGTTTATACGAATGACATCTATGCATGCAACTGATGATTGCACTTTTACTCTATCTTTATTTATTTTTGTCTTCCTAAAATGACCATCATGATTATTATCTTGATCGTGTTTACAGCCACAAAACGAACAATACAATGTTAATTTCTTTATTTTACATTGATATTTGTATAAAGCAAATTATATTATTGTATATGAACAAAACGATCAGTTATGTATATTCTTTAACTAGTTAAAAGATTTTGAAAAAAAAAATTGCGTAAGTAAAAACTCCCGATTTACTTGGTACATGAGTACATGATGCGAAGTTGAAAAATGAATAAAAACTATCTATATATTTAGTAATAACAAAATTTATTAACTTAATAAAAAAATTTATGATAATTAAATGAATGCCGTAGATTTTAGGTGATAATTGTATCATTACTCTCTCATTGGATGCTAAATTGGTAATATATAACCTATTTTAAGTAAAATTTTAAGAATCACGTGAACATTTGTAGACACTTCATGAAAGTTAGATTGGATGTAGTGGGAAAGAGGCTCCCTACATATGTTTGTATACAAAAGTAGAGTAATGATCAAAATAATATGATATCCGCCCTAAAAAACTATCATTTTTCCGACCAAAATTTTTTACAACAAATAGTGTCTAAAATTCCAACAAAAACAATTTTATTAAGTAAACTCCTACCTATATCAAAGCATTTGGTCAAGTCTGAGGATGAGGATGATATGATCTAGACAAACCTTATCTCTATCACACAAGATAAGAATATTGCTTCTATAGAGACCTCCGACTTTAAATAGATAACAGACAAACAAACAATGCTAAAGATATAGAAATTGGAAACTACCAATTACGTAAGAAAAACGTATATAAAATCATAAAAAACAAAACACACACATGTATACCGTAACAATAAAATACAAAGTCAACCTATAGTATACGCAATCTACGCCCCTAAGACAAGGCTAAGAATATATGTAAAAGTCCGACAAAAACAAAACCCTAAGTTTAACGACTAAATTCCATCGATGAAACCAAAAAAAAAATTAGGTTGTCAAAAAATTCAGGCAAAAACTTTTTAGAAAATATTATTTTATTTTTCATTAGGACATTTTCGTCAGAAAATATCATTCATTAAATTACTTTAATTTTTTTTTAAAATCCAATAGTTTTCTGTCAAACATTTGATGGAAAAGTTATTTTTTCCTAGCGATCCTAATATGATAAAATCCGTGAAAAATTTGATACAACATCCAAAAGCCAGATATAAAAGATATCGTAATTACTCATAACCATGATATATTTAATTAAATTATTTGAAGATTTAAATCATTCAAGACAATTCTACATTCAAAATTCATTCATTGAATTCGCAGTTTATTTGGTTTTCAATGCCGGCAAAGCGCATGTCTTCAAGAACTTATTTCGCAATATTAAAAAAATATATATTTATAATAATGATTTTATTGATATATATAAATAAGATTATGATTACTGGTGTGAAGCAAGTGCAAAAAAAAAATTAAATGGAACGGCTTAGCTGGTAGTTACAGTTTCAGGCCAACATAACAATTTACAACAATGTATACATCAGCTAATGCTCATAAAAAGTTAAATATGTATAAAAAACAAATTACTGAATGCAGAATTCTTAATCTTTTGAGACCTCAGCCATGTAGTTTATCCTGCAAGATAAAAAAATAAAACAATTTATTAAATTCAAAATTTTAAAAACAAGAATCGCTGCATAAAACAAATATAGTAGTCAAGTCTGCTGATAATAATGCATTAGAAATAACTGAAAAATAAAAGAACTGATTATAGATAAAACTTAACATTTCAGACGACGAACGATAAGTTCGACTTATTGTTTCTTTTTTAGTTAAAACTTTTAGCTTGACCCGCTAGAGATTAACAGAGCTCGAATCAACTCATTTTTATTTAAACGGGTCAAAATTGTTACTGTATAAAGAGTGAAAAGCATCAAACCTGAAGCATTTGCATCAATTTTGGGTGCTGTTCTAGAAGCTGGACAAGTTTATCTCGATCACCTAATAGTTCCTACAAAAAGATAACAGCGAGAGAACATATTACAGAAAAGTCGCGTATTATTAAAATATGGTTAACCATCGTATTAGTTTGCAGCAGAACATGATTACAACTATATAAAAGGCTAGAGGCAACAATTTCAATCCGCTTACTCATGAAGTTATTAAAGGGTTGTACTTGTTTGGCTTATGTCTAACATGTCAATAGATAAAAATATAAACAGCATAAAAGGAAAACATGTCAAATAGGTCAAAAGTCGAGTAGAGTGTATTAATCAATGCACAAAAACCTCTTAAATTATTTTATTCAAACTATTATATTACTATTGAAATGATATATACCTAGCACGATCATCATTTGCACACTATAAAAGAATAAAAATAAAAACTGGAACAGAAGAGTTTCAGAACAACCAATTTCGCACCTTACGACCCGTTAAAAATACTTTACTCATTGCTGGACTCATGCTACCAGCTAGCTAACCCAACCATTATGCACTTTATTAAAAAGGAATCTGCTTTATTAAAAAAATAATACCTGAATAGCTTCAGGGGAACTGAAAACATGCTGCAGTGACAATGCACTAGCATCTTGCTGTTGAAAATTACTACTTTGCCCTTGTTGACGCTGAGCCTGTGTTTGAGGATCCAACCGCTGCTGTTGTTGCTGGGTATGTGAAAAGTTCTCTTGCTGCATAGTTTGATAATATACATTACCCGGCTGAGCCATCTGCAGCTGCTGCACTTGCATCTGAACAGATGCAGCCATGGCTTGATCGGGTTGTGTTGAAGCCTGAACCGGTGGTCTAAGATGCTGTGGTGGTGGTTGGGGTGGCCGAGGGAGTTGGGGCGGTTGCAAAGGCTGCAGCTGAGTAATAGGCTGTAAAGAAGACAAACCGATTGGAAAACTTTGTGAAAGAGTAGATTGGTTTTCTCCTTGATTCGGGGTCGGTGTATTTCCATAAAGGTTATATGGAATTGCAGGCCTGTTGAAAATCATTGGCGGCACTAATGGCGGCGGAGGGTAAGATATATTTGTCATGTTTGAAGTAGCAAAACTCTGCATTAGATCAGAAGATCCAATGTTTGACTGGTTATATACTGAAGATGGAGGTGTGGATGTTCTTAGAGATGATAATGGTGGTGGGGTAGGCGGAAGAGGCGGTTGAGGCCGCACAGACCCGCCAGAAGACGGGTGTGAACCCCTTGCGTAGTCAGAGTGAACCTGATCATATATTTTTAAAAATAGTTAGTTACTAAAAGACTTCATGATCAGATAATACGTATAAAATAGTTAACAACTGTCTGATCATTTTCTTACATGAAAACCTGGCGGCATTGACGGTTGACTTGAATCTAGAGTTCTAGGGTTCACAGGTGCAATAGTAGGCGGTGGAGGCATAGGAGGAAGCGGAGGTTGAGTCAACGGGAACTTTTGTTCATAACCGCCAGCGGGTCCATGGCTACTATTAGGATATGAAGTTTGATTTGATGACTTAGGGTTCTTCATATTACCTGAGGATGAAAACCCTAATGATTTATCTGGTGTACCGTATCTCCCATCATCAGACGGCTCAAAGAACTTTTTCTCAGAAGAAATACTCGGTTCACGGGTCAACGACATTTCGGGTCGTGAGACCGATACGCGTGATGAAAAATCGCTTTGATTAGTATTAGTATCATCAAAAGTGGACTTCAAAGGTGTACCCAAATGGGTATCACTTTCAGTCTCTTCAACAATGGACCGAGGGAGTTTTGGTCATCGATGGCAGCTGGTTGTTGCTGTAAATTATCATCCGGTTGAGGAAACGGGAGTCCATCATCAGACCCCGAATCCTCGCCACCAAAAACTATGTTTAATCCCTGAAGATCGTCATCTAAATCGGGCCTCAAACTCTTGGATTTATTCATTTTTTCAGCATCGGGGTCGTTTCCGGTGGGTGTGTGTTTCATTTGTTGGCTTCCTGCCACAGGATTTTGCCGTTCTCGTTCACGGGCCATAAACTCATCCACATGAATAGACGGTGGTCTGCCACTACTGGATCCTATCCGTGGGACCGCGATAACATTTGAACTCGTGGTACCATCATTTCTCTCTCTAGCAACATAGTCATCCACATGCATAGAAGGAGGCCTGCTAGTATTGGGCTTACGAAGCCTAAAAGTGTCCCTACGTGTCGGGCCTGAAGGAGCTGTAAACTGGCCCGAACCCCGTGAAAACGCACTTTGACTCGTATTCTCACCAAGGGAGTTCTCAACCCGAGGACGCCTGGTTGCACCTTCCAACGGGGTAAGTTTTCTTCTAAGTGATTGCCCATTTTGAGATAATGGATCACGCATATTTTCGGGGCACTCCCACATAAACTTGTCCCCGTAACTATCTAAGCTCAAAAGGTCAAGCCGGTCAACGCTAAAATTTGAGATCTTTTGTATCTTTGTCGGGCGTTGACCTTCGCTCGACATTGACTGAAAAACACTAGCCATGGCATCATTGTCCTTCACCGAGTCATAAGGAGTTTGCAACAAAAGCGACAATGAGTTTGCATATTCTTTAACCTGATAGTATTTATAACAATAAAAGATTAATAAGCTTTTATTATCCAAAACACAAAGATGATAGATGAATAAAAATAAATATATAAACAACACACCTGACTGGAATTTAGTAAGGATGTCAACTTAAATATATACTTGATGTTCTCTTCTGAAGAGTTATTTGGATTACTTGTACCACAAGGAAGTCCAAAGAGGTATTTGATTGCATCAACCATCTTTAGGTTCAAGCTGTAAAACAGTAAAAGGCGGTGTTTGTTCAGTACTTCAGTTTAATCAATAACCATCAGTTAAAACGATTTGTGATTTGCATATAATATGATCAAACTGACCTCTTATCCTTGCAAAAATTCAAAGCTCCTAATGAAAGTGCCTCAACAGCTTCAATGGTTGGTACGGATGGAGTGTCGTCAATATCAATTGAGTTTAATAAAGTTCTCCAGCAAACTAGCAACGGGGGAGACTTTTTTAATTCAATTAGCTCAAAATTATCATTTAGTAATTGTCTGCTATCGGGGTCAGATTCTTCATTAAATGAGGACTGAATCTGAGAGAAAATTGAGAGTAGACCACTTCGACCTTCCGGTGAAGAACCTAAATCTTTAAAGGCTGCTAAGCAAGCAACTAACTCTTTTCCAACCGGTAGAAGCTAGAAAACAAGAAGAGATCAAAATGAAATTGGTGCCCAATAGTGTTCGTATCAAATGAAACACAAGTCGTGGGAGTGGAACCTACCTTGACAAGCCTGAAAAGCTGGACTAATAGTAATAAACAATCATCGGCTGTCAATTTTGTTGCGTTGAGCCTAAATTAAATTGCAAATTTTTATTTTTAAAATATTGTCAATAGACAAATTTATATGAAAATATGGCAAAAAAAAAAAAAGAAAAGAAAAGACTTCATTGCTCACCTATCATGTCTAGAATCAGATAACAGAGAAATTGACCTAAATGCAGGGATGCACCAACTAAGTTGAGTAAGTTTGGTAGAACTTTTAAGAGCTTTAGATAACATTTGTATAATGCCTTCACTCAACAATATTGGCTGTCATAGAAAGGATAATATCAAGTTATAAAAAAAAAAATGTGGATAATTCTTGCAAGAATTTCTATAAGCAAAAAAATTATAAACAGAAGAAACCTTTGCATGCGGATGCTCAAGTAAGCTAGCAATAAAATCAAGTGATCTGCAAACCTGAAACCAACAACCAAACTTCTCATGACATAAATCTAGAGGTTCCCATTTCAACCCATATAATGGGATTATTTGGGTTGTCGTGTTTCAAACAGTTAAAATGAGTTGAATATAAAGTAAGCTGAAAGAGTAGCCAGTCAAACAGGTTATAACCTCCTAATTCATTTTATTCAGAGATTTAGATTATTATCGCAACAATATTCTGAGTGATCAACTGATCATAACTAGCATATTTATCGTTTATAAAAGAGTGCACATAAATTGGTCGTGGGTCAACCAAGCTGGGCCCCTTTCAACCAAAACACATTATGATCGGCTATTAAACCGTCAGAACCCTTTTTGGCCATCTTGCCACCTCTACCCAGAGTATTAGATATGACATGCAAAAATGGTATAACCTTATAAGCATCCGTATCAGTTACTGTAGATGACTCGGATAACCATTCATCAATCCAGAGCATAATAGGTCGCAGAAGTATAGCAGCACTATCAGCATGTATACATGCCACACGAATAATAAATATCCGTAGCAGATCTTGTATGACCACCAACGCCTGTTCAAGAAGATATTAGTATTATTATAAAATGCAAGGTTATGAAATAATTAAAAAATAAGGCAAACATGTAGGCTTACACTAATAGCGCACTGTAAAACAATCTCTAAAATCTTGTGAAGCATCGGTGTTAACTGCCCAATTAGCTTCTCCTTGTGTCCAGCCTGTAAGTACCAGTTGATCGCTTTCTCCTTCTCAGGGCCTAACAATGTTCCAACTGCCAACTGGCGAAAAGCACTCAGCATTGGCATTCCATTCTTCCAAGGTGAGACACCTTCATCAGGTAGCAGATCGTTCTAGCAAACAAAAAGAATATATTACTTCTTTGACAAAAAGGCGTAATCAATGTTAATGATTACACACATTCTTACCAACAGAAAAAGCAAACTGCAAGTTTCTTTTGGACCCATTGCAAGCAATGAAGTAGCATGAAGACTATCGAGAAGGAATTGAAAAAGAGTAGGAGTCCAACCATATGCAGGCCAACAAGCAAGTGCAGAGGCAATAAGATGGCATACGGCTTCAAACCCAAGGGCAATATTGGGATAAGGGTAAGATAAATCAACTGCATATGCGGCTAGTTTTGGGCTGCAAAAAAATATATAAAAAAAGTAAGAAGCTAAACTCCAGAATATATCTCGTTCTCTGCTATTTAGTAATTGAATATCTCAAACTACCTTAGTTCTCGATGCAAATGTAGAAGTGCCTTCATGAGTTTTGTATTTCTATGTTGTTCCTTAGTCTCCTACAAAGAGAAAAGTAAGATATTTATTTCGTTTTCTTTTCCATGTTTGTTGTCTATAATTAACAGTTTTGTAATTCTATATTGCTCCTTAGCCTCCTACAAAGTAAAGTAAGTTATTTATTTCGTTTTCTTTTCCATGTTTGCTATTTATAATTAAATTATGTGCCCCCAAGGGGACATCCTGTTGGTAAAGTCGTGTACTCCTCAACGAAAGTAGTGATTTTAGGAGTAGAGTAGGTGTACAGGAGAGTGTGTGCTCGCGGGTCAAAAAAACTGATGTTAAAAAGCAAACCTTTAACTTGTGCAACATATTTAGCAGGAGTGACAAACAAGGAACTAAAAGATCAACTACGCTTTGTTCTCGGTTACGTTCGAGCAATATGTCTGAAGTAGTATTGCATTCTGTACCCTCGTCAACAAGATAATCTGCTCAAAGAAGTAAAGATTAACAATTATTAAAGATACATATACAACAAGATAGATGATATTTGTCTACTAACCATAGTTGTTAGAGGACTTCTCAAGCATCAGCTTACAATCAATAAGTACCGCATGAACAACCATTACAGCACCTTCATCATATAAAGCACCAGCAACAACCTTTAAAATCAAATGCTTGTTAGCTGCTTAAAAATCAATAAAAAATAATATTAATAATAATGAGTAAATAATCACGCACGGAATTTTCTGAAATGAAGGCTAAAATACGGAAAGTTGTAGTCAACTGAGCCACTGAGGAATCACGAAGAGTAAAACCAAGAAACCTTGACTCGGTAATCGGTTTCCCTAACAGATTATCTATTATGTTTCCCTCGGAGCTTCCAGAAGAATCTCCAACAACATTATCAACATCCATGTCATCACATGCTAGAATGTTTGTTGATGCCATGTGTGCATCTCCACCAGAAGCTAACACAGCAGCATATCTCAGAAGGCCAATAGCCCCGTTTTATGATAAACAACACCACCGTCTATTAATTCCAAAAGCCGAGTAGGAGCATCTTTCCGGGTTGACCCAGGGGAGGAAGAATGTAGGGCCTTGTGAAGCTCCTTGGCATGCCCAATCCATGAGCTCAAGGATGATGATGTGGAATCGAGAACAAGGACTTCAAAAATCTCAACAGCAGAGTGAAAGATGGCAAGATTCAGTGGCGATGCTCCTGCATGATCACAAATATTGTTGAACAGATGTTACTCGAGGATTAATAATGAGTTCACTGATTCATATATAAAAATAAGCTGAAATGAAACGCGGCATAGCAATTAAAAGGCTCAATTGATGTTAAACATGTATTCAAATGTTTACAAAGTCCTAAATTTTTCTTACATGTTTAATAATAAAGTTTTATAATCATATTCAATACATTTTATTATTTACAAAAACTTTAAAAATGGACCAAAAAGTGTTGGTGGGTAGGTCAACCCTACCGTCACGTTTCGATTTGAAATTAAGTCACCCATTACCCAACCAGCCTGTTTTCCAACCTCTAGCTATTAGTATGAATAACTAGCAAATAAATACAAAGAGTCTTTCTAGAAATTGCCAGAGAACAACCAGTGTTTACAGACACTGATTCCGATTCTTTAACAGTATGTAATGCAGCAATCAAAACAGAAACAGCCTGAAAAGAAAAGCAAAGAAAATAATTATCATAATGACCCAAGTATATATAAATATTTCATGGTTAACTAGAGTCCCTAAGAAAATACACAACTATAACTTTCATAACGTGGTCACCTCTGGAAAATGTCCTATAGCCAACAAAGCCTGGCATCCACAATCAGATCTGCAAATCATTTAACCACTCATTATGTATGTTTGAGGATTAAAATCATGCAAAAGGAAATTAAGTCTGTCACACCTGGAAATACAACAAAGCTCCCATAAATTCCATAGAAGTTCATCTAAATGCTGTTGTGAGGTAATCAGACGGTCTATCACATTCATCTGCATATAGATGTCATTAGAACACAGAAGATTAAGAGAACATAGTTTCAAGTAATATATGATACTAACCACCCTTAAATGTGTCTTCATAATTATTCCAATTTCACGTGGATGACAAAAGAAACCTTTGGATATTAAGACCGATGCATAACGAAGAGGGATAGACTCTTGCATACTCGAATCAGGTCCTTTTAGGGAATGAATTACAGTTGTTGAGAGCTCAGGGTCAAGCAGAAGGAACATTAAACCTGATTAAGCAACGGAATAAAAGTAAAACATACTATTAGAGGTCGAAAGATGGGTGTGGCTGGTAATGGGTGGTCAAATGGGTTCACTCTAACGCGTAATTTGTGTATGTTAATATGTCACAAAGGTCTATTAGAATACTATTTGTTCAAAAGTATTAGTTCTTTAAATATAGTTAGTGTCACATTATGGTTATGAAAATTATATTACAAATAATTCAATTCTTTTGAAATAAACAATAATACACTTTAGGGACGACTTTTGACCTGCTCGACCCATTTCCTTTTAAGCTAATATTAGTTTAATAACTTTACCAGCTTGAGATATAACAAAACGATAATTGATTCATTTATAAGTAAATGGGTTGAACTTGCGACCTATACATGATAGTAATCACAGCAAGAGGTATGATTTGACAAACCTGAGCGACAAAAAACAAGAGAAAGGATTATCGATGCAATGTATGATGTGATATCCATAAAGACATCCCTAACATGCCCCACTTCAGATCGCAGTGTAGATGATGACAAAAGTGCAGCAGATAAAGGTAGAAACCCCCTTTCCTGTAGAAAGAAGAATATTAGGATAATATCATAAAATACCAGTAACCTTGAAATATTAACAATGAATAATATAAATATAAGAACATAAAAGTAATGAAACCTTAAGAAGAAAAAGCAGGTGTGGGTCAATATCCCAATCTGAAAACCGATATTTTGACGAAGTGATCAGCTTGCTAGTAGCTTTGTATGACAACAGACCATCTGTTTCACCAAGAATAAGTGACCTGTTTGTGCTTGCAACTTGAGAAGGATCTTCAACTAGTGGGTTGGAGTTTATTAATTTCTGCAGCAACATTTGGTCAAATGCAATATACATGACAGGTAATCACAATTGTGCCACCTAAGCCCTAAGGTACCCAAAGGTGGATAACTAGATATGTGCCATGCATTAGTTAAAACTAAGGAGGTGTTTGGATGTGTGGTATGAAACTGATTATTTGATCCCTAAACAGACAGATAATCAGAATTACTATAACCAAACACTAAAAGAATCTCATCACAACTTCAAGTTGCAATGACCGGGTAACCAGAATCTAGTGTGCATCCAAAACACCCAAGAGGGAGGTTTCTAGGTAGAACAAAACAAAAAGAGTAGCATAAAACTCACCAAGAGTTTTCTGAGTTGATGTTTAGCACTTGTAAGCATGTCGTTAGTGACAGGAGTAACATCACCAGCAGTGGATAAACCTCCCAGCACATGTAGTACAGCAAACTGTAAAATCATAAAATTAAATATAATAACAATCCAAAAAAGGTTTTTAAAAAGTACATAAATAAACAAACAACCTCATATCTCGAAGCAACTTCATAAAAGCGTGCACGATGAAGAATATAGGTGGCAAGAGAAGCAACATCATGACGTGGCTTTTGCATCAACAATTTAAGTAACTGATTATAACCATCACTGGTGCCAGTTGGGATCTTATCGTCTTCCCGGGGCCACCAATTTAAGAATCCTTCACAACCAATCGCATGCCTAGTAGCTTGCTTGATAACTCCAAGAAGGATTAGTGTAGCAGCACTTGAATGCACTTTTGTACAGAAAATGTCACTGAGTTGCTTCATGCCCCCACCATTAACAAAGTTGAAGCAGCTTTCTTTATAAGAACATAATAGAAGTGCAGCACTTAGCCACACCATGATAAGCTTGCTCTGAGAAACAAAGCAGAAATTTGGTAAATGACTGCAACAAAGCATTCAGAATAGATATTCGATGCATATTATACATGTCAATTTGGGTTATATTACCTCCTATGGGCAAATGTGGGAACTTCAAAAACTTGGTTAAAGATAGAACAGGTCAAATGGTATATTTTAGAATCTTGGTCAAAGAGCGGGTCAAGTTGGGTGAATGAGTGGAAAGTGACCCGAAGTGTATTGGATAGTTATGTTGCACATAATATATTAGTATTTTAACATTGTAGTTTTAGTAATCAAATTTAATACATTAACAATTTGTGATACTCAGGAAAAAAGGGGCAGTGTAATGTCTGTGGGTCAACCCAACCCAATTGGGTTTGTTATGGCCCGTATTAAAAACTAAATATTCTGACCGGCCACATTCGACCTATTACCCTGCTCACTCTACAATCATCTTGCTACCTTCAATGCATATACAAAATCATGTGGAGAGGATGAATAAATAACCTGTGGAAGCTGAGCACACACGGCACTTTCACAATTACTGAGATTGTGATAGTGTTGTGTTAAAATATCTACCAACTGTTTGGAGTCAACTAAATCATCCTCAAGCTCAAGAAAAATGTTATCAGTCAAATTTTCAGGCATGGAATTCCTGGAGGTAGTCAAAAGGCTATTAAAAATATCAAGGAGCTCTTTTCTGGCTTGAGTAAAGTCAAAAGAAGATTCTTCATGATCAACCAATTCATGATTTCTAGATGCATAATGCGAGCTTTGAATTGAATACATGGTTGCTGCAGACACAAGAGTATTAACAACTGTATTCAAAGCATCATATCCTGCATTTGGCATCTCCAGAATCTTAAAAGATATCAGTAAAAACTGTTTTATTTCAACTAACATATCTGAAACAATAGGTTTAAAAGTCAATGACTTTAACATAGATATAGGTTCCTCTATGGTCGAATTTATGGGATTTAGTGCAGGTGGGAGGTCCTCAAGGTTGCCCTCAACAGTTGACACTGTGTTTGTTAAAGAGCTGTCTAGGTCAACTTCTATGTTGAATTGACCAAGATCTTCCCCTGCGTTTCCATATATGACCAAACTAAGGCTCCGATAACTTCCCCTAACAACCAAATGGTTTGTTACAATTGCCTGAAATAAAAAAGGTATTTTTTGTAAGAATTCAAGAAGATAATACCTGAATGTATTGTAGGCATGACTGTCAAAAGAATTTATAATATGTACCTCAACTTCAAGGACATTTGAAGATGAAGGAGAGTAGAGAAAAGGCTGGCATAAACGCCTAAACCTTGTTTCTCCTTCACAATGTACAAAAACCTCTAAAGCAAATGAAGGGGGTGAAGTGGCCCTGCGTACAGTGAAAATGGCAATACATGCATGATGTAATACAAACATGACAAATAAAAGAATGAGAACATAATTTAACATTTCCTGAAATTAATGTTCCCCTTAATTTGTAAATTAAGAAAATCAGATTCATTTTCATGAAAAAAAAAATTTGTTTGTTTGCCTCCTACAGCAATGTTTGTCTGAATTCTTTTAAAATCAATATCCAGCTTATGAAATCATCACTCAAATTATATAAATCCTTTGTTTTTATAATTATTTTTTTTTTTATAAAAATATTACTCAAAATTGCTTTCACATTAGTCATTCTTATTAAGCTAATAATACGTTTTTCACACTATTTTATCTGATTGCAAGTAAATTATCTAAATAAGGATGCAGTAAGACCTATAAAACATTTGAAGATGGCACGTGGTCACATTACCAGCATGCAATATGTAGAGTTATATGGAATGCTTGCATGTTTGTAGTAATGTTATTAGTCCAGAAAAATATAATCGGCTTTGGGTTGTTAGTAGATATGAACGCTTAAACATCAGAATTAGCTTGCATAACACCACCACTGAGATTTGAGAGCAATGAAAAAGGTAGGTCATATACGTAGAGTACATACCCCAGAAGTGTTACCGCAGGTGATGATGACGATGAGCTCTGCTCAAGGAACTCACAAGCAGTGACAACAACGGGCTCGGAAAATATCACCTGCAAATAGGTCAACAAAAATATGATTGGAAATTTGATACAACTCTCTTTGGATAATTCTTAATATGCAATTAAGCATTATTGAATACCAATTCAAATAGTTCTGTTAATTTCTTCAGAAGGGAGATCTTACTTACTTTTACGAGATATACCAAGCTACATCTTATCTCATTTACAAGATCCATGTTATCATAATAGACTAAATCACTCAATATGTAACAAACCATTTATAAACAAAATGAGTAAAAACAGAACTGAGTGTTTGCCTATTAAATACAAATAAGTAAGAATTAAGAGGACAAGACATGTACCTCGTCAACATATTCATCAAGATGTGCATGAGCAAATGTCTGAGCAAACAATACAGAAGGTTCGGGCCGACCCATTGCTTGTTATTGCATGGAGGTCCTTTATCCACCTGAAATTTTCCTAACAATAAAATCCAGAAAAAGTCTGAAATGAATACTTAAAAGTATCACAACTGTTATCCCTCAGTCCAGAACAAGCATCTCAGTATTACGTATTTACGCCAACATATTGTAGTCCACATTGCCAAACAAAACATTAAAAAATACATTGGTGAATAGTTATGCATGCGTCTGCTAGAAGCCACCCAAATTACTTTCCAAATAACGTGTGGGGAAAGTGGGAACATAGCTATGTTCCTCAGAAATATGGTGATGCTAACCAAATTCAGGGCTATCTTAGTTAAGTTACATGCAAAATAAAGTTCAGGGCTATCTTGGATGCCAATATATTACTTCTAGACATACCATGTTTTGCATCAAACATAAACATAGATAATAGATTCTTAACACGTAACCCAATACTGAAAAACCCTAAATATTGACATGGGCATAGTATCATCAACATTTGCTAAACCCCTGACACTCCATGTTCAAAGAAACCAATTCACCATACAATTAGACCCCTCTAGTGAAAATCAACTAATCAACTACTATCAACATACCAAGTGATTGAAGAATGAAAATCAAGAAACCCAAACAAGGGGGCAGAGTGATTATGAGTTGATTAGGGTCATTTGAGGGCGTTAAACTTGACGGCAGCGATCACAACAAATGCACACAATGGAATAGGATTCAAGAAGGGGGGAAACAGTACCTGATAGTTGTTGGTGAGCGATTCAAAAATGGTTGAAGTGAAAAGGAAGTGGGTTTGATTCGGAGTGTGGCGCACTCGCACTGGCTTGTAACCCAGGCGAACCCTAACTTGATTGGAGTTTAGTGGGGTGCGGTAACTAGATTATTTTCAACGACTCGATTTCAAGATTTTAGATCTAGGGTTCCTAGATTATTATCTTTATTCTTTTGGCTTATAACAATAATTTGAAGATCATAAACACGATCTATATGATATATGATATGTATGCTATCATATTCAACATAAGCCTCACATTTAAAAATTTATGTTAGGTTAGTGTTTTTTTTCGTGTTGTCTTACAAATTCAGATTGAATGTCATGTTTTGGATAAATACACGTGTAGTAAACGCTCTTGAATTACTTATGCACGTAACATCAAAACATATTACATTAGTGAAAACAATAATTACTAAAGGTCTAGTTTGCATATTTTAGATTGTTACTCAAATCATCTTTTTTAGATTGTTGGTTGTGTACTTTTTTATCATTTATATTTACAAAGATAATAATTAGGAGTGATTGTAACTATTAAACCAACAAATCTTAAACAACTTGTCAGTTTAGAATCCGGAGCCATCGTATAAATCAAAGATGTTGTTGTTCTTTTTTTTTTTTTTTTTTGACTATGTATTTAAAGGGGGTTTACTGATAACCAGTAATATATTAAAAAACAAGAAAAACAAATAATGTCTCTGTACATGTTTTGAATACAGTGTAAGAAGGTTACGTAACCACTAACCACCCTTATTTTCTTTTATCGCTACTTCTTATCATGCATGCATTGTATACAAACGTGTTATAAGGTTACTACGACTCTCAGTACACATAATGGGTCTAATTTCTAAAACATGCGTGCCCCCATGTGATTGTGTCATATCCATAAAATTCATATAACCATTTTATTCATATTAAAAAAATAATACAAACAAATAATTCTAAATATAACGTTAGTTCATAATTTTTATCCAAACCAATTTGTGGGTAATCATAATCAATATTTTCAGAACCGGAACGGGCTTTGAACTGGACGCTTTACTGGTTTGGTCGTCGGACCGGTAGGATCGGATTTGAGAACAGGATGACGTCATAATTATATATATAGTATATTACATATATAGTTATACATATAATCTAATATAAGTAATTTATATATGTATTTTATAGTTATATATAAAATTTAACAATAATCTTATGTCCAACGTATTAATTTATTGTTCAATAATTCGTTTTTAACCATTAAAATCCCAAAAAAAAAATCAAAATCTGGTCCGACCGATCCAACCCCTCCAAAACAAATTGGTCTGAATCGGTTTGGCCCACCTTCTGATTCCCGATCGGATCGGCTGGACCTGCCGGTGCGATCCTATCTGGAAATCATTGATCATAATCAAATAATCCTGGTCATGACTCAACAATCAATCCCAAACAACAAACACCCCTTTTGTTTGATGTAAGTTCCATTTCAGACCCTAACGTTTACATCGGTTGCAATTAACACCCCAGAACAGAAGCTCAACACCTTCTAAATCCGACCTCTGAATCTCTCTGCTTAGGGCTGCAAACTAATCAACCAAACACTCTGCAATTCATCTCTCAAGGCTAATCAATGGCGTCAGTTCGGATGATAGGCATGTATCTTCTACTTTCTTTCATTATAAACCCTAAATCTTTAACGCCATAGTGTTTAACTTACTAACAGTCAATTATGTCTTACTTGTTTGATTGTTTCATTACCGCTTCAAATCAAGCAGACATTGCCGTTAACTTAACAGGTTAGTTTATTTCTTATCGAATTGTATTGTAGGATTCAGAAGTTCATAAGATTTTAATGATTATCTTAACTGATATGAATTTTGTAACATACTGATGCAGATAGCATGTTCAAGGGTGTGTATAACGGAAAGCAATGCCATTTACCTGATATTGCAGCAGTTTTAAGTAGGGCTTGGAGCGCGGGCGTTGATCGAATTATTGTAAGCTTTGCGTTTCATTGTTCTATCTATGGTTACAGATATACAATCAAAAGCTTAAGTAATTTGAATGGTAATTTGGGTTTCTGATTCAAATTGTGTATAAAGTTCTGTACATTGAGAGGATATCTTTGTCGCAGGTCACAGGAGGATCACTTGAGGAGTCGAAGGAAGCTTTAGCTATCGCAGAAACTGATGGTCAGTCAATGTGTGTGCTGTTTTTAGTATATATTTTACCAATTTCATAGTATCCGATTGGATTTGGTTTATAAAATTCTTGTTCTTATAATGGATTGTTTGATGCAGCAAGACTGTTTTGTACAGTTGGAGTGCACCCAACACGATGCAAAGTGAGTATATCTTCTTAGCATTTGATGCTAATATTCCCGTCCTTTGAACTTGAAATTATTGCGTCTGTGATTCTTTTTTATCTGGTTTAGGAGTTTGATGAGAGTGGAGATCCAGAGAAGCATTTTCAGGCACTCTTGTCACTGGCTCAAGAGGGAGTCGAGAAGGGGAAGGTAAGATTAATATGAACGGGATGTTTTCCATATCTATTGAAAATTTATGCTGAAATAGTTTTGTAAATTGTCTGAGTTGACAAAGTATTAGTGAATTCTGGGTTTTTTCGAAAGGTAGTGGCAATTGGTGAATGTGGATTGGATTATGACAGAACTCAGTTTTGTCCACCGGATATTCAAAAGAAGTACACTCTTCTTAAAGCATATATGAATTTTATTTAGAAACTGGCATATCTGGGCTATGGTTTTATTGGTATTTTTGTTTTTATTTATGTTGTTATTACTAGATACTTTGAGAGGCAGTTTGAGTTAGCACATATCCTGAAGCTTCCAATGTTTCTTCACATGCGAGCTGCTGCGGGGGATTTCTGTGATATTCTTGAGCAAAACAAGCACAGGTATGAATGAATGATGCTTACACCTGTTTGTTCCTTTTTTCTAGAGAGAAAAGGAAAGGTTACTGATAGTCAATGATTCTTCATTATAAATCTCTTCGTACAAAAAGCAATCAATTTTTCATTCAATCGATAAGTGTATTAAATACTATACGTAAGTATGTATTTCACAGCTATTAACTACATCAAGTACGTGAAAGACGTGTCCCTTTAGAACACAAAACAAACCTGCTATCCTTCCTATGAGGATAAAACATAGAACAAAAATACACACTCAGACCCCCAAGTGATCTCAAAACTAAGGAAAGTGTCTATGTGCACCGTGTAAGAGTTAGGATTTCAATATTTCATTTGATTTGTTATATTGACAAAGAAAACTGAAACCATTTAGGAAGATTGAAATTCATATAGGGCTGTGTGTGAGAGTGAAACGGTAGAGGTTATTATATCCATGGTTTGTTCTCTCTTAAACCAAGTTACAACATGGAAAAAGCTAAATGTTATGAGTTTGGTTAATCTTTATTGTATGTAGAAAAAAGAAATTGGTTAAATAATCTTTCATTATTCGACAGGTTCTATGGTGGAGTTGCCCACTCGTTTACTGGTACTCCTGAAGACCGTGATAAGCTTTTGGCATTTAGTAATCTCTTTATAGGTCAATATCTCCATATTTGGTCCCATATTCACCTGTAGTTGAACTAAATACATGTTGTAAACTGTATTTCTCATTTCCCATAATGTACAAGTTCCTAATGTTATTATCTTTTTAATAGCAGGTATAAACGGGTGCTCTTTGAAAACTTGTGAAAACCTTGATGCTCTAAAGGGTATCCCCCTTGATAGAATGATGATCGAGACAGATTCTCCATATTGTGAGATAAAAAACACCCATGCTGGAAAAAATTTCATAAAATCCACCTGGTCGTCTAAGAAGAAAGAGAAGTATGAGCAGGATTGCTTAGTCAAAGGTCGAAATGAACCATGTTTAGTCCGGTAAGTGCATTTCCATAATGCTCATCATCTTAACATAATTGCATATAACGTTCTCATTGTTAGAGGTATGGGTTGATTTGGGTTGGGTCAAAATAAAAATAAAATAAAACGGGGCACAAGTTAAAAGTCACCCAAAGTCAATTTTCTAATGTACAACCTTCAAATCGCTTCTCTCAACAATTTAGGTTATTATTCTAATTATATTGTTGATAAAGTTATAATAACTCATTATTTATCTATAACATATCGATCATCTTCAGGCAAGTCCTTGAGGTTGTCGGTGGATGTAAAGGTGTTGCTGATATTAATCAACTGAGCAGAACCCTCTATCACAATACATGCAGGTATTGTAAATCTCCAGACTCCAATCTCACTGAGTTGCATGCTTTGATGATTCAGGCATTTTTTGCAAGAGCACACAATACTTCTCATAATGAAACTACTATTTTGTCAATTTGTCCCTCATATTAAACAAATTGAAACCATTCACCAAATCAATCTAATTAATTAGATGCTACTAATCGAGTTTGACCAAGTCAAAATTGTCAATCCATTTATCATTCTGAAAAGTTATGTATCTCACATTGATCGTTCGTTCATTCACCTGCAGGGTTTTCTTTCCTCATGACTTGGATTCTGCAGCAGATGCTATTCTTTCTGGTGTTCAAGGTTCCAAATAATGTGATCTTTTTTTTTTTCGTTTATTTGCTACATACACTTTTTCTTTATAGAAAACCAACAAATGTACTATTTACAGTTACATTTAAAGAACATATGCACTAAATTGACTTGTTTGTCATCAAAATTACCAACATAGTCTTATAACCTTTATGCTTTAAAAAAAACACTTGGGGATTTATTTTGAACATTATAAAACCACTGTTTACCAATTTGGTCAACCAATTCACAAGTTCATTATTAAGTCAACTAGAAGTGAAGCTCTGCACGTTGCCGCGGATTTTTTTTCTAACGTCTTGAAAACGGTATTACCGAAAATATCTAGGGTGATAGTTTTTATATAGGAGTACAGAAGTAACAATTAAAATAGTCATACAATTAGATGTAACAATGTAATATTGTATGTTAAACTTACAAATAGGTTAAATATTTTAATTTCTCATAAACAAAAACTTCAAATACTTCTATAAGTCGCTGGTTTGACAACTATTATCACTTCACAGTTCACTGGTTAATTATAAGCAAATTCTTGAAGCGTTCACTATAAAATCTTAGTATTTTATGGTCAAACACCAAGAATCTAAATGTTTTCTTCATTGTACATGATCCTAAAGCCCCTAATCGCAACTAAGCCTAAAGAGTATAATGAAAGTTCAAAACCAATTTACTTATAACACAAAGGCTACCATAGGACATAAACCGAAAGAGATTTTCAGTAAAAATTACACATGCGATTCAGTTTTGGGCTGAGTTAACATAAACAAAGCTGTTAAGATGTTATCCTTCAACTCCAAGACCTAGACCTTGGCTTCATCACCCTCCATGCCTTAATTCTTCTATTTGCCGACAACAGCCAAACCCTAAGCCTAAAGAGTAAAATGAAAGTTCAAAACCAATTTACTTATAACGCAAAGGCTACCATAGGACATAAACCGAAAGAGATTTTCAGTAAAAATTACACATGCGATTCAGTTTTGGGCTGAGTTAACATAAACAAAGCTGTTAAGATGTTATCCTTCAACTCCAAGACCTAGACCTTGGCTTCATCACCCTCCATGCCTTAATTTCTTCTATTTGCCGACAACAGCCAAACCCTAAGCCCTTTAACCGATACCATTTTCCCAGCCACAATAGATCTCTATTAGAGAATAACGCGACAAACGGTACCACATTTACTCAATAAAGGTCTGAACTAAACCTGTAAAAAAAACCAAGTAAACAAACATTCTGTCTACATTCATAATCAAACCCATAGATTCTTTAAAATTTTAAACATTTATTCAAGATTTACTAAACCCACATGGAGGACACACAAAACATCATGCTAATTGTGGCATTATTATTATCATCATCATCATCTTTAGCATCATTCATCATTGTAACCATGATTTTCATCTGCAAAAGAAAAGGGTACTCAAGAAATCATGAATCTTGTGATAAAGAATCAAACTTTAAAGTTGCAGAAATGGAGATGAAGGATGAATGAACTCCGACGTGAATTGACAGTCCTAAGGCGGTAGATAAGGCTGAACAAAATCAGTCGACGAAAGGAAAAGTAGGGCTGAATGATACCTACGGAATGAAGGCTGCGGACCTTAAACTTTGGTCCAAAAGATGCGGCACAAAAGTTGTGTTGAAAGGGAGGTAGTAAGTGATGACGTGTAATCCAAACTGATTGCATGGGGAGTTTGCTGATGCAGTCATGCACGTGTTTATTTGTTTTTGTAGTTGAATAATAGCTTAACAGCTATGTTTGTTAGTATGTGCGAGTCATCAGGTTTGTTGAGTATTTCTAGGTACTTTTGGTTCTATTTAAGGCATGTAAGTCTGATGCATTTTACCCATTGAATAACACAAAAACTTCCCTGCAATCTTTCTTCTTTCAATATATATAATTGTGTGTTTGCATTATACCAATAAAACTGGTATCAGAGCCAGGCTCTGCACTCCTTTGATTACCTTTTCTTCTTCACTCCTTCTTAACCTCCATGGCTGAAAACCTCACTGGCACTAATGCTGCACCAACCACTCCTGTCATACCAGTGTTCAAAGGGGACGGTTATGAGCACTGGAGTCTCCGAATGAAAACCCTCTTACGATCACGAGATCTATGGGATGTGGTGTATTTGGGAGTGACTGCTGTGAATGACAACCAAAGAGAAGCAAAGAAGAAGGATGCACTTGCAATGGCCTACATACAACGGGGTGTTCATGATCTACTATTTTCTCGTATAGCTACTGCAGAAACGTCCAAGGAGACATGGGACACCCTACATGTGGAGTTTCAAGGTGATACTCAAGTGCAATCTGTCAAATTACAAGGGCTGCGTAGAGAATTTGAAAATCTCACAATGAAAGAAGATGAGACTGTGGGAGACTATTTCTCACGAATAATGAACAATGTTGGTCGACAAAGATCATTTGGAGAAGAGTTGTTGGATCAAAAGGTCGTTGAAAAAAATACTTAGGAGTCTCTCTCCTAAGTTTGATTACATGATCCCGTCCATTGAAGTGGTGTTTGATTTGGCTGAAGTCATACCCGTCAAGCTGATGGGTCTGTTACAATCATAAGAAGAACGTGTGAATAGCATATCAGCCCCTAAAAAAGCGACTACAGCTCCAGCAGATCGATTAGAGGAACATGCTCTCCAAGTATTAGATGCTAATAGAGCCACTCGTGGCCTAGGACGTGGCCGCGGGAACATACATGGGAGAGGAGGCAACCGTGGCAGAGGTACTCTTGACCGAAGTAAGGTACCTCAGTGTTATGTATGCAAAAAAATTGGTCACGTTAAAAAAGATTGTTGGTACAATGATGAAGTTCAAGTGAATGTAGCTGAAAATGAAGAAAATGATGATGAGGCAGAAGCTGAAAATCAAAAACTTCTAATGGTGGGCACAACTCAACTGGAGATGTCATGGGGTGAACAAAAAGGTACATATAATAACTTGTGGTTTATTGATTTGGGTTGTTCTAATCACATGACAGGCTGCAAAGAGAGTTTTACTACTCTTGATGAGACATTTCAAACTGAATGTACAACTTGGTGATTAAAAAAAACTAAAAGTAGAAAGAAGAGGTACTATTAAAATCTCTACGGGAGCTAATACACACAAGTTTCTTGACAATGTGTATTATGCACCCAAGTTGGAGTACAACCTTTTAAGTGTTGGTCAGCTGGTGAAAAAAGGATATACTATCACTTTTAATGATGAAAAATGTCTCATAAGAAACAAGCAAAACGGAAAGCTCATCATGACAATTAGAGCAACCAGCAATAATATGTTCATTCTTGAAGCTACAAGCCTCATTACCATACAAGAAACTCCTAGTAAGAAGCAAGATGTAGAAGCTCTTCGATGGCACCTCAGATATGGCCACTTGCATTTTGATGGTCTTAAACGTTTATCTGATAAAGAAATGGTTCTTGGTCTACCCAAAATCCACACTTCTATAAACTGTGAAACCTGTATTATTGGCAAACAATCAAGACTTCCTTTTAAGTCTTCATCTTGGAGTGCCAAATACAAATTGGAATTGGTCCATACAGATTTGTGTGGACCTATACAGGTTTCAAGTCTAGGCGGCAGCTTATATTACTTACTCTTTATTGAAGCTGGCATTCGAAGAGAACTTACTATTCCATATACTCCGCAACATAATGGTGTTGTGCAAAGAAAAAATCGAACGATCATGAATCGTGTGCGAAGCATGTTGATAGAGCGTAATCTTCCACTGTTTTTATGGGTTGAGGCAGCAGCAACTGCAGTCTATGCCATCAACATATCACCAACCAAGGCATTAATTGATCAAACACCTCTGCATGCATGGTCTGGTATAAAACCCACTATCATATGAAAATATTTGGTTGTATAGCCTATGCTCTTATGTCTTCACAACATCACAGGAAACTTGATAACAGATCAGAGAGACTTATATTCATTGGATACTCAAATCAATCCAAAGGGTATTGGTTATATAATCCAGTCACTAAAAAGGTTACTACAAAGAGAGATGTGGTCTTTGTTGAAGATTCCAAGTGGGAATGGAAGTCTGGCCAAAAAAACAATGATGAAAAAGGTGATGGTGACCTTACCTTTAGTGATCCTTTCCCATGTGTAGACCATAATGTTTCTGTTGACTCTACCCATACAAATAAAAACCCCAATGCCTCACCCGAGACCTTTCAACCATCCTCTCCATGCCCCACTCAACCAAGTACATCTACTGTACCTGTACCTGATCCCATCTCAGTTACCCCCCAAAGTAGTACCACTCCCCTACCTACTCCACTAACTACAAGCCAACAATCTCTACCTCATACCTTACCCATTAAAAGAACCTCTAAACCACCAGTATGGATGAATGACTATTCTACAGGTGAAGAACTTGACTCATGCCAATTTGCACTATCCATAATTGATCCAGTTACATACAACCAAGCTACTAAACATGATAAATGGCAAGAGGCTATGATGCGTGAAATTCAATCCATTGAGAAAAATTATACGTGGGAACTTGTTTCACTTCCACCTGAAAAGAATGTTGTGGGTGTTAAATGGTTATTCAAGACCAAAGTGGGAGCAGATGGAAAGGTGGTCAAGTATAAAGCCCGGCTTGTTGCCAAGGGCTACTCTCAACAACACAAGGTGGATTTTCATGAGACATTTGCTCCAGTAGCCAGATTTGAACCATTCGTGTGATTCTTGTTGTTGCTGCACAAAAGGGTTGGCTTGTTCACCAACTTGATGTGAAATAAGCTTTTTTGAATGGTGATCTCACTGACTATGTTGAACAACCTGAAGGATTTGTAGATGAAGAGAAATCTGAGATAGTGTACAAATAAAGAAGGCTTTATATGGGCTAAAGCAAGCTCCTAGAGCATGGTATTCTAAGATCGATGGGTACTTCATGGAACATGGCTATCTGCGCAGTCACAGTGAGCCAACCTTGTACATCAAAAAGACAACCACAGGTGATTTATCTATGTTTGTCTCTACGTTGCTGATATTATTTGTACAGCTTCTTCTCAGGATCTCATTGTTGAATTTAAGAAAGGTATGAAACAAGCTTTTGAGATGACTGATATGGGTCATCTTAATTACTTCTTGGGGTTGGAGGTTAAGCAAACTCATCGTGGGATATTCCTGTGTCAGACAAAGTATGCTCTTAATCTTTTCAACAGATTTTGCATGAGCATCTGTAAAGCAGATACTACACATATGAACTACAATGAGAAATTGGTTCTTGAAGATGGTGCAAAAAAGGTCAATGAAGAATTGGTCAGAAGCATTGTAGGTGGACTGATTTATCTTACTCACACAGGCCAGATATTGCCTATGCTGTGAGTATGATATGCCGGTTTATGCAGCAGCCCTCCAAAGTTCACTTGGGAACAGCCAAACGAATTCTAAAATATGTGGCAGGAACTACTGAATTTGGCATGTAGTATAAAAAGGCAGACAAAATTGAACTTGTGGGGTATAGTGATAGTGACTGGGCATCATGTGTTGATGACAGAAAGAGTCTTTCTGCCAATGTGTTCTTTCTGGGTAGTGGAGCTGTGGCTTGAAGTTCAAAAAAGCAACACACGGTGACTTTATCTAGCACCGAAGCTGAATACATTTCTGCAACTGCAGCAACTTGTCAATGTATCTGGCTTAGAAGGATTTTAGAAGATCTCGGCGAAAAACAAGAAGACGCAACTGTGATTTACTGTGATAACAAATCAACTATTAATCTATCAAAACATCCTATTCTACATGGTCGGTCAAAGCACATTGAAATTAAACATCACTTCATTAGAGAGATGGTCATGAAGAAACAAGTGGTTCTTGAATTCTGCAGCACACATGAGCAGGTTGCTAATGTTCTCACTAAAGCTGGTATTCGTGAGAAGTTTACTTATTTTCGACAGCAATTGGGAGTGAAATAGTTTGGATCAAGGGAGGGTGATGATGTGTAATCCAAACTGATTGCATGGGGAGTTTGCTGAGTCAGTCATGCACGTGTTTATTTGTTTTTCTATTTGAATAATAGCTTAACAACTATGTTTGTTAGTATGTGCGAGTCATCAGGTTTGTTGAGTATTTCTAGGTACTTTTGGTTCTATTTAAAGCATGATGCATTTTACTCAATGAATAACACAAAAATTTCCCTACAATCTTTCTTCTTTCAATATATTCTATTGTTTGTTTGCATTATACCAACAGTAATGGCTGTTTTGTAAATTCTTAAAAAATTCCTGCAGTCACTGACATTATATATATATATATATATATATATATATATAAAATATTTTTCTACAAAATTCACTATTCACCATTTTAATATTTGATTATCATCCAAACACATTGGTCTATAATTTATTTAACCAAATTTTTTAATCAATTTTTTTATTTAGTACATTTAAAAATCACTATGACTTTGATTTATTAAAATATTATACATTAGATTAGATTTCAAAAATGTTACAACCAGGGCTTTTTACTTTCACTTTAAACCATTTACTTTCATTTTAAACCACAATCACAATCTTACCACTTCACTTGACTTTCATTCTTTCACTTCTATTGGCTTTTGAGTTTAAGCTAACCTGATCCATTTCAAATGGTGTAAAAAGTTGCTTTTAAACCCATTACACATTACACAACATGCTCAACGTATTCATGTCATCTCTAATTAACGATTTATGTTAATTAGTATAAGGTTACATTTTGGCTTACTGATCTGGTTGTCGAGACTCAATCAAAAACAAGTTAATTTATCGGTCTTAGCTACCTTTATTGCGTAAGGGTAAGTAAGGTCGTCTATGACTCGATTAACTTAAAGACACGAACTTTATATTTAAAGCTTGGAACTTTAGATGAATTACTAAGCAAAAGTGCATAAAGCAAGAAACTTTAGAACGAATTTACTTAAATAATGAAAGACAATCACTTTCGGGTTTCAAGTTCTACAAGATCAACGGTTATCAAGTGTACTTTAGGGTTGCATAACACGACTCAAGATCTTCGCTTTTGATGGAAGTGATAACCAATGAACAATCTTTTAAGATTCGTTCATTCACAAAATTACCAATTCATCTATATCAAGTTATCTATTTTTCTCAATAAGCTAACAATGCAAGAAAACCGAAAACAGATGATAAAGCAAATAACTTTCTTTATAAATAAATTGTTTAACTCAATCAAAACCTTCAATTACATTTAGTCACAAAGTGTTCAACATAAAACCCTAAACATGACTAACCATCTCACTTGACAAGAACTATCCACTCGAAAGCAACCACGAACGAATTAGCCACTCATCGTTTTCGTTACGCCTTCAATCTTGATTTGATGATTTGTTGTGAGTTGGGAAGCTTGAAAGTAACAAAAGACTCCTTGAAATCACCTATTTTCGGCTAGTCAAAGTTGTTCTTCGAATTGGGGTCAGATGTGTTTAAATAAACTTAAAGTTTCACAAAATCCGGATGTTTGTTGATGACCGGCGTATGATACGCCGACCCTGGGCATATCATACGCCCACCCCTGTTCTTCGACGCCCAACTTTCTATTTTTTTCTTCAAATACGTCCACAAATACGCCGCCCATACGCTGACCAGCGTATGATACACCGGGGTGGTCTTTACTATGCCTTTTTTGTAACTTTCGTCATTTACAACTTCAGTCCTTGCAGTTCCGTATTTTGCTCATTTTCTCCAAAATAAACCCTCTTTAACTCCAATCCCTACAAATACAAACACAAACAAAGTGAACCTGTTCTACACTTATCATGATGTAAAATCGTACATTTGGATTAATTAAACACTGAATTATTGTCACGCGATCACTTACGTAGCTCCTTCAAAGAGAATATTGGTTCTTCAAGATTGTTTTTATAAACATAAAATATAAATTTTTCTACAAAAGTAAATTCTTTGCACGCCAGAAAATGTTGAACAAACATCATATATGCATATTAGGGGTGTGCAAAAAACAGAAATCACTGAACCACAACCGAAATAACCGCCGCAACCGAACCAAAAAAACCAAAACCAATTAGAAACTAACGGTTTGGTTTGATAGTTTTTTAAAAACTGATTTTTGTGGTTTGGTTTCGGTTTTGCTTTTAACAGAAACCGAAAAAACAGAACCGAAACCATAAAACCAAACTTGTAAATTTAGAGGTGTATTCATATACTATTAAACATGACTAGCCTATAAATTACTTATTTAACTTATCCTATCTAGAATAGATTGAATATTTAGGTTTCAAAAATAATATTTAAACTTTTTTGTTTGGTAGATTAATGTGTTTTATTGATTTTTTTGTTATTGTATTCATAAATTGCAATTAATTATAATGTTAAGTAATTTATAAAAATATAAAGATTATGTTTAAAGATCAACAAATGATGTAAACCCAAAACTTCTAGCTTAAATTAAATACTTTAGACTAATTTAAAAAAAAAAAAACTTAAAGCCCAAAAGCAAAACCGAAAAAACCGGTACCGGAGTGAAAACCGAAAACCAAAAACCGAAAAAACCGAAATCGAACGGTTTTAAAAACCTAGAAATCGAAATATCAGTTTTTGATTTTGGTTTTAAACTAAAACCAAACCAAACCGACCATACTCAATCCCAATGCATATCATAAAACTTACTTCTTCACATGATAGAATCACATAAATCAAGATTTATACATCTATAAAATAATGATTTAACTATATAGGGTTTATATGCATACTAGCACGTCATATAGTTAGTGCACATCCCAATTTCTCCACCCATTTATGAACCTTTTTAATTTTATAGTTTTTCTCTTAAAAAGCAACACTAAACCAATTTAAAACATGTGATTAAATAAGATTAGCATTAAACAAGAAAACTAAGCTCATGCATTGGGTGTGTTGCTAAACCTTTTTGACTTGGAAATGTATATTTTGTAAACAAATATGAGTAGATAAACATGAAAAATACCTTTTTGAGGGCTTAATGAAACTTTAAACTGATGGGGTCTTTTGCTTCATGCCAAACTATACTTGGATAATGTACACGAGAAGGTGTGCTCGTTGATTTCTCGACATCATGAAATTAGATTTAAACCAAGAAAAACCATAAAACATCTTATAGAACAACGATCGCCAGGACAACCAAACAAATCCGAGTAGTGAAACTTAAGGATGTTAACAAGCCGAGTGGAGCCTAAGCTTACCTAAGCTTGAACTTGACCCGTTTAATTTAAAAAATCTCAAACATGGGCTTTACTTGTTCAAAGCTCTATTTCTAAAGCACGAGCTCGTTTTGTATGTAGTTTTTGAGGTTCAAGCTAGGCCTGTTTATTTTTAATTAATTATCAAAAATTTTATTTCATATTCATTCTTAATTGCTTTTATATATGTTTATAATGATAACTTTAACATATAATTAACTTAATATATAGTATTAAGTGCTTTCATAATTATATATTTATATATAATAAATATTTGTGTAAATATATCTTTGATATATCGAATAAACATTGTATAAGCAATGTTATTGTTTAATCTCTTTTAGTTTATAGTTCTAGTCGAACTCGATATCTGAAACTCGAGCTCGTTTGTTAAATGATCTCTAAGATATAAAAGTTTGAGCTTGTTTAAGCTCGAGTAACGACTAAGCTCGTTTACATCCTTACTCAAAACAAGTGCTTCACTTAACAAGTGCCTGGTCCTTATTCCTACTCAAATAACACATGCTCCGCTTCGCATCAATATAACGCGTGTATGCGATAACATGCATAATCATTCACCAACATACTTTATTGACAACCTAGCTCTATTGACTCATGAATCATTAATGGAAAAAAAGTCACCTTAAAGTTTAAAGTATGGCTTTCTAGATACTAAAGAGATATTTTAATCAATGAAAATGAATTGGAATAAATATAGAATTCCCATAAATCCCATTGAAGTTATGGATGATGTAAAGTAAGTTGAAACTTGTTTATCTCCCACTGAAGACTTGTGTTGAAGATACCTAATGTTGCACTATGTTTCTACGATACCACAAAAGTTGATTCATATGATATGGATGACAAAATTAATAAAAACAATCTTTCTGGTGATTGTTATTTGCACTATTAGATTTCCATACATAATTCTAAAAGTTATATATTAATAAAATAAATATCAGTAGAGAAGCCTTGGTGGCTAAAGTTCCATACGCACCCATTGCACTACTTGGCTTCCATCTTCTCTCATAGCCACGTGTCATGTGTCATTTCACATTTGTGTAAGCATTTCTTGCTTTCTATATAGTTGGTGGAAGATGATCAAATTATCTTTTAATATTATTATTTTAATGAATGATTACAATTTGTGTCACGTGGCAGTATCGCATTTAACCACACAAAAAGTTTCCGGCTCAAACTTTCTATGACTTATTAAACTAAATGATAATTCTCAAATTAATCATTTGACCACTTAAGATTATGTAAGGTAATATCAGAAAATTATAAGACCGATGCAACCAAAGAAATCAAAACAACCAAGAGTCTTCCTACATGCATGCACTAAGGTACAAGGTAGAAGTTGCTTCGGAAGTTTTACACTCTCCACAGAAAAAATATTCTAAGTTTAAAATCTTCCGAAGCCAAAGTCCAAATCTTTCGAAGCCAAAGATGAAGTCTTCCGAAGCTTTAGAGACAAAGTCTTCCGAAGCCAGATGGTGTGAAGACTGATTTCTTCCGAAGACAGAGAGAACATGCTTTCTCTAACCTACTTTTCATAAAACTGACTTACTTTCTGCTGCAACTCTGAAGACTCACCAACTTGCATGAGTTGGTGAAAAATTCATGCTTTTGTAAACTGTAGGTTAAGGTCTTTGTCTGTAACTTCCTACTTTTGTGCCTGTTATTCTTCTTATAATAGAAAAGTATGTGAGCTATAGCATGTCATAGTCACTAGTCAAAAGGCAATCTGCCTTTTGACTCTACATTGATCTTGTTGTCTAGATTAGTGTTTCCAACTGTCTTTCTAAGTATTGACGGTTATAGGATGTAGTATAAAGTGTCTCAGGTCCTTGTAATTCTTATATGCTTTGTAACACTTGTAATAGAACTTGAGAGCAATATACAGCATCCTTGAAAAACCATACTTATCTGTTCTTGTTCTTAGTTCTGTCTCACTACTTACTTGTGTTCTTAGTATCATCATTCTCAAACCCGGTTCCCCATTTGAACTGTTAAGTGTTCTAAATATCTTCTCATTGTGAAACTGATTATATTGACCTCCCTTACACGATCCTGCAATTGGTATCAGAGCATTTTTGGGCTCTTGATTGTAAGATCTCGCCATCTTAAATCCCTTAAGTTTCACAAAACACTTAACATCTCAAAGGGCAGCTATTACAAAGGCTGACTTGGAAACCGGTACTATGACAAAGTCTCCACTGATCATTCATGAGGACTTTGATACTTGGTGCTAAAGAATGGAAGGCTTCATCAAGTCTCAAGACTCCAGGATGTGGGGATCTGTTGTCTATGGACCTCATGTACCATCCACCTCTTCAGCTGCTGTTGGTGGTGGTATGATACCAAAGGAAGTGGCTGACTATTCTGATGAAGACTAGAAGAAGATTGACATAGATCAGAAGGCCATGACCACCCTCCAAACTGCTCTTCCAAACTCTATCTACAGAGGCTTCAAGAAGTTCAAGACTGCCAAGCAACTATGGGATGCACTGAAGCTGATGTATGAGGGGTCAAATGAGGCTAAAGAGAACAAGCAAGACATCTTGAAGCAGCAGTTTGAGAATTTCACCTTCAAGACAGGTGAAACCATAACTCAATAATACTTCACGTATGTTAAGATTGAAGATACTCTAATGGATGTTGGAGTAACTCTTGAGAACAGGGACATTGTGAGGAAGTTCATGTCCTTTCTTCGCAGACAATGGACACACTACTGTGTGGTCATTAAGAGGACTGTAAACCTTAAGACCCTCACTCTCACTGAGTTGTATGGTATCCTCAGTGGCTACCAGATGGAGATGAACATGCAAAATCCATCTGGTAACTCCAACAATCAACAGAGTTCAGCCCTTCATGTGGTTGAAAGGGATTGCAGAGAACCACAACATCAACTTATCTGCTACCCTGAAAATTCACAAAATGGTCATTTCATCACCTTCTCGGAGACACCAAGGGAGAGCTACATCCCTGGAAGCCCATTCCAGGAGACAAGCTCTTCACAAGCTTTTGTGTCTTCTGATAAAAGTTCAAGCAACTTTATCTTCACTCTTGAAGACCTGGATTATATCCATCCAGATGATCTGGAGTATATGGAAATAGTCCAGCAGATGGCTCTTCTCACTCATAGGGCCAAGAAGTTCTACAAAAAGACTGGGAGGTTATTTCCTAGCAATATGTCCAGTGAAAAGTTTGGGCTAGACAAAGGCAAGGTAAAGTGTTACAACTGTAACCAAATGGGACACTTTGCCAGAGAGTGCAAGGCACCAAAGTCAAATGGTAGCCAAGCACAAGCCAGGCCAAACTACACTGAAGGAGCTCACTAGAATGAGAAGCCCAAGCAGCAAGCTGCAGTTGCTGTTGAAGAAGGAGGCTTTGACTGGAGCTTTCAGATGGAGGATGCAGCTCCAAACCAAGCACTTATGGCAGATCATGAAGAAGCCAAGGTATTGGAACATCTCTGTACACCTGAATTATTGCTAAAGTCAATAAATATAGGTCCTATAACTTAAAGATGAGATCTGATCTTGAGTCCTTAAATATCTTAAAAGCTGATTTCAAAAGAGCTGAAGATGATTACAAACTGAAAATAGAAGATTTAGAGTAAGCCATTTCAACTCTAAAGCATGAATATACTAACTACAAGCTCAGATTAAAGATCTCATCACTAAGTTAACTGAATGCGAGGCTGATCTCCTGATCAGCAAAGCTCGGGCATAAAAACTTGTTCTTGAAGAAGAGATCTTCAAAAACATGATATCCTTATCTCTGCATGCATAAGTTTGTTATCAAAATAAGCAGGGACTGGGATCTACTGAGATAGATCCTCCACACACTCTATTGTCTGTAAGATCTCCAAGGTGTGGAACTTGTGAAGATGAGCTTCCCCTCACAGACTCCATTATTGAAGAGGATGAAGAGGAGATAGTGAAGGATGATTATGAGAGGAGTGAAGAAGATCATCCTAATAAAGGTCTTATTCTCCTGAGGAGAGAAAAGAATCTGGGATGACTAAGTCTCAAAGGATGAACTTGATCAGGAGAGCCAAGATAAAGGCAAAGAAGGCTCACGAAATCAAGGCCACCTTCAACTCTAAGTAGAAACAAGTGTTTATCTCTACAGGGTTTGAAGTGGTGAAGGCTGAAGACTCAACTATGAACTCTAGTACCAGGAGTTCTAGTTCAGTTTTAAATCATTCCAGCAAGGAGAAGAAGGCTGATCAGCTGTGTACCACTGCTACACAGCCTGAACCATCCAGCTTCAAGAGCAAGCCTCTCCCTAAGAAGCTTGCTACATCATCTGTGAAGATGAAGATGGAGATGGAAAGTGATCAAGTTTAGTTTTGCTCTCAGAAGAAAACTCTCAGAAGGAAGCAAATGGACTGCATCATGTGTGGTAGTACTTTTCATCTAGCTAAGGATTGCATCTACAATCCTAACAGTAGTATCCATATGATCAAAGAGAAAACTTCTGAAAAGAAGAAGGAGAAGCTAGCTTCGGAAGGAAAATATGTTTCCTTTGGAAGCTCCAAAGGGAAAAAGAAGACAAGTGAAAACTTGACTTCAGAAGAAAATTTGGTCTCAGAAGAAAGGAATGCTTCCGAAGTACCGAAGCCTGCTGCAGTGAAAGCAAGATCATCCGAAGGTCTAGTCTCCAAAACTTTAGAAGTTGTTAAAACTTTCGAGGTGTTGAAGGTCAAGTCCAATCTTCCGAAGATGGTGTGGAAGATAAAGAAAGATTGGTGATTGAAAGTTCTTCATCAACAACAACTAATGATTCTCAAAGCTTGAATATAGGATCAGCTACTGTTACATTGTCTTCGAATCACTTTGAAAAGCCCAAGACCAATGAGGCTTGGGTTTCCAAGTGTAACTAACCACTTTTTTTTGTGCAGGAACAGCTAAAGACCAAGGAAATGTATGGATCATTGATAGTGGCTGTTCCAGGCACATGATTGGCAATGGTTCTCTGCTTCAAAATTTTGAGAAAATTGATGGAGGACCAGTTGCTTTTGGAGGAGATGCTAGTGGTTACATCACAGGAAGGGGCATGGTCACAAATGATAAGCTCACCATTGAAAAGGTAAATTTTGTTAAAGAGCTTTGGTACAATCTACTGAGTGTATTCCAATTTTGTGATTAGAGACATAACATACTCTTTACTGAGCATGAGTGCATTGTTCTCAAGCCAGGGGTGATCATTCCTCAAGAGCATATCCTGCTCAGAGCCCCCAGAAAAAGGAACATGAACAAGATGGACTTGCAGAAAACATCTCCCTCAGGAGAGGTTTCTTGCTTTCTATTTAAAGAAAATAGTGATGAGTCTTTCCTCTGGCATAAAAGAATATGCCATGTAAACTTTTAGAACATAAATAAATTGATTAAGAATGATTTGGTAACTGGAATGCCAAAGAAAGAGTTTACAAGTAATGACCACTATGTTGCATGCCTGAAAGGAAGCAACAAAAAGTGTCTCACAAGCCAAAGGAAATGAACTCTATCACTACTCCCCTACACTTATTACATATGGATCTCTTTGGCCCCACCAGTGTAATAAGTTTAGGAAGGAACTCATATTGTTTAGTGATCACAGATGATTTCACAAGATTCACTTGGGTTTTTTCCTTAGAACTAAGGATGAGACTCCTAAGATCTTGAAGAACTTCATTCTGAAAATTAAGAATCAATCTGATCACAAGGTCAAGACCATAAGATGTGATCAAGGAACAAAATTTAAGAACCAAATCCTTGATACATTTTGTGATGAAAAGGGTATTACAAGACAATATAGTGCTCCCAGGACTCCTCAGCAAAATGGTGTTGCTGAGAGGAGAAACATGACACTTATTGAGGCTGCAAGAACCATGCTGTCTGACTCTAAACTGCCTATCACCTTCTGGGTAGAGGCTGTTAACACAGCCTGCTATGTGCAAAACAGAGTTTTAGTAGTTAAGACTCATGGTAAGACTCCTTATGAGCTGTGGCACAAAAGGAGACCATTCATTGGTTTCCTCAGGTTATTTGGATGTCCCTGCACCATCTTGAATACCAAAGATTAGGTAGCCAAGTTAGCTGAGAAATCAGATGATGGACATTTTATTAGATACTCTTCCCAAGCTAAGGCTTATAGAGTATACAATCTCAGAACGAGAGTAGTTGAGGAGTCAGCCAATGTGACCTTCAATGAGCACACTCCTAGTGTGAAAGGTTCTGGTCCGGATTGGCTATTTGATCTTGATTTAGTTACCAACTGTTTTAACAAATCTTGTGAGAATATTCCAGGATCTACATGTAACTTATCAATAGGAGATCCTGACCCAAGATTTGAGCTAAGAAGACCAAGCAAGCATTCTACCTCAGCTCCAGTGGTAACTAACCCTACAAGTGAAGATCCTATCAGTACAAACATGACAAATTCAGTTGATAGATCTGAGATGCCTACAAATTCTAGCTTAAAGGCTCAGAACTCAGGTGAAGGAGCTTCAAATGTAGGAGGAAATGGAGGTGGTGACAGTGATCAAGAATTTCTTGATGCTGACAACCACTCCATAGAAGACAACATAAATGATGTCACACACTCATTGGATCAAGTCTCTCTTGATAAGTGTGCTGATGTGGTGGGTGATACTCCGTTGCTAGATCTGAATTTATCTAATTTAGATCTTTCCAATCAACTTGCTGTGATCCCTCAACTCAGGATCCACAAGTCACACACCACCACAAACATCATTGGAAATGTTAATACAGGGGTGAGAACAAGAGGACAAACCAATGACAAAAATGTTTGTCTATACTCTTGCTTCTTGTCCCAGGTAGAGCCAAAGAAAGTTGATGAGGCTTTGAATAATAGAAGTTGGGTTGAACAATGCAAGAGGAACTGCTTCAATTCAAAAGACAAAAGATTTGGAACCTATTTCCTCTTCCTTAAGAGAAGACTACCATAGGAACCAAGTGGGTTTTTAGAAACAAGAAGGATGATAGAGGACTTATCATCAAGAATAAGGCAAGACTAGTTGTTCAAGGGTACACACAAGAAGAGGGAATTGACTACACGGATGTCTTTGCTCCTGTGGCAAGACTTGAAGCTGTAAGAATATTTTTGGTGTTTGCTGCATCCAAGGATTTCAAGGTCTACCAACTTGATGTCAAGTGTGCTTTTCTATATGGGGTGATTGATGAAGAGGGGTATGTCAAGCAACCACCTGGCTTTGCAGACCCAGATCATCCTGATTATGTCTGCAAGCTTGATAAAGCTCTTTATGGGCTGCACCAGGCTCCAAGAAAGTGGTATGAGACACTATCTCAGTATCTCTGTCAGCATGGCTACAAAAGGGGTACTATAGATAGAACTCTCTTCATCAAAGGAACATGGAATTAGTTAATGCTGGTTCAAGTATATGTAGATGATATTATTTTTGGGTCAACTAATCCAAAGCTCTGCAAAGACTTTGAGGAACTGATGAAGAATAGATTTGAAATGAGTGCCATGGGGGAACTCAATTTCTTTCTAGGTATTCAAGTGAAGCAAGTTGACAATGGCATCTTCATAAGTCAGTCAAAGTATGTACAAGACATACGTACAAGATTCAACATGACTGATTGTAAGGTTGCAAAGACACCCATAGCTAGAAACCACTCCCTTGGACCTCTTGAGGGGGGGTGTGTGGATGAACATCTTTACAGGGCTATGATTAGGTCTCTTATGTACCTCACAACCAGCAGGCCTGATATTATGTTTGCCACATGCATTTGTGCAAGATATCAAGCCAACCCCAAGATGTCATACCTGGTTGTTGTCAAGAGGATTCTTAGATATCTCAAAGGTGCTCCTAAGCTTGGCCTTTAGTATCCAAAGAATTTTGATTTCAATTTGTATGCATATACAGATAATGACTATGGTGGCTTCAACATGACTACAAAGTCTACAACTAGGGGATGTCAATTTCTTGGTGAAAGGATAGTCTAATGGCAATGCAAGAAATAATCCTGTGTGTTTGCATCAACTACTGAAGTTGAATACATTACTGCTGCAAGCTGCTGTGCTCAAGTTCTTTGGATTCAGAATCAAATGTTGGAGTATGGATTCAACTTCAAAGAGACTCCCATCCATATAGACAACAACAGTGCTATCTCTATTATAGAGAATCCTATGCAACACTCAAGGACCAAACACATCAACATCAGGTATCGTTTGATTAGAGATAACTTTGAGAAGGGATTAATCAAATTAGTCAAAGTTAACACAAATGAACAATATGCTAATCTGTTCACTAAGGCTTTTGATGAATAGAGATTCAAATATCTTGTATCAGCTATTGGGATGATTAACTTTGAGTAGATTTTCTTAAAACTTAAATCAACTTTATTTTCTAAAACCTGTGTGTCCTAAGTTGTCTATTTTATCACCTTTATAAGCCCATTTATTTTGGAAGAAAATCTTTTAAAAGATATTCCTTAGATTTTTGAAATTTTTTCAAACATATTTTCTTTCGTAAGATTTCAAATTGTCTTCGGAAGAAAATTATGTCTTCAAATCAACTAACTACTTATAAGAAATTTACCTTTGGAAGAAATTCTAAGAATATCTTCGGAAGCTTAAATATGCTTCTAAGTGCTTACATGTATTTGAAGGACAAATATCTTCCGAAAGCAATTAAGTCTCGGAAGACTTATTCTCTTTAGAATAAAACTCCCAAGTCTTAATATTTTCCGAAACCAAATATGTGTCGAAAGAAAAATTCTCTAAGTATTTTTCTTCTGAAGCCAAATTTTCACAACTCTTAAGAATATCTTCCGAAGCCAAATTGACTTCGAAAGCGTTTTCTCAAAACTTTCAAAGACAAAATTACCTTCAGAAGATTTTCAACTTCTAAGAAAACTACCTTTTTGAGCACTTTTTCAGAGGGGGACCTACTTTCGGTTTTCAAAGTTTATCCTTTTGCTTTAACTTTGTCTCAAATCCATTTTATATATATTCTCAATGGTTCCCCCTCTTCTTACTATCTTCTTCATCCACATATTCTTTGACCTAAATTCACTCACAAACCGCCCTTTGTTCTTATCTTCCTTCACCACAAAGCTACATCAAAATGGCTAACCTTGACAGCAGAAACCAACCTGATTTTTCCATGCATCTTCATAGGCAACATAATCAGGTTGCGCTATTAGACTTTGAGAAAGATCCTAGTTTCTCATAGGTTTGCCGATTTCTTTCTTTGTCAAACTACTTCACCTCCCTCACCATTGATCCTTCACTCTTTGATTTTGGAATTTTGGAGGACCTGCACCATGGATGGGGAGAAGGCACCGTCTGCCACAGTGCAGGGGAGGACAATCTTCATCACACCGGCCACCATAAACACTCATCTTCAGCTGTATGATAAAGAAGGTGATTTGTCCTTTCCCAAAGCTGGTATCAACCACTCCTTTGAGTAGATGGGCTATGAAGGTGAATTCTTAGTCATGACCTTCAGGAAGGGGAAGGTCTCCTCTCAATAGAAGTGCCTCCTCCATGTTGTCATATACAGCTTATCCAACAAGCATGGAGGATGGGACTAGATTCTAGAAGACCTCTCCTTCATAGTCCATGGGATGGTTCAAGGGGTCAAATTCAGGTATTCATAATTTGTATATACCAATTTACTTGCTAACTTAGACTCCCAAGATTATTACATGTTCCCTAGATATGTCCAGCACATTCTCAACTATGAACTGGGCACACAGTTGAGGGGAACAGGTAATATTCTAAAACTAGGACAGATGAAGCCCGGCATCTTCAAAACCATGAGGAAGCTAACAGTTGGCTTCTCCGGGGTAGAAACAGCCTTAGTCCCAAAAATGTTAGAGCTCATTGCTCAAGGTGACAGCCTAGCAGCACCAGCTAGTGTTGAACCCACACCTTCTACTTCCCAACCACCAATACAGCCTACAATAACCTTAACCTACCAAAGAAAATCCAAACAAACCCCTGCACATGCTACTCCCCTTGTGCAGGCCCCTCGTATCCTCACCCATGCAGGAGGAAGTGGAAACTCGAGCTCCCACTTCCCCTGAGGAGCAAACCACTCCCAGCTCACTATTGATCAGTGCTGAGGTTCCTATGCTAAGCCTGATGAGCTCACAACCCCAACAGCCTTAAGCCTTCACTCAGAGTCTCAACACTCTAGTGAACAACTTTCCAGGGATAGTTACCATCCCTAGCCGCTGGATCTAAACCAACCAATTCCCAGCCTTGAATTCTATGATGATAAAGACATGGGCTTCATTGGGTACCATGAGTCTCTCTTCTCCACCCCTACTCAAGGAGAGATGAGTACTCATGTCTCACCTATGTCTAGCCCACATCATCCACCTATGACTAAGGTGGATCTCCCTGAACCTGTTTAGGAGATCCATATGGAAGAGGCTCTTACTTCAGCAAGTGATTACATCATTCAGACCTCAACCATGGCAACCCAGCCTCTTGACACTTCTCTTGAAGTTGTCATGATGCAGGGGAAAATCCAGCAGCCAAGAACAAAGTGCTGGTGATGAGGAAGAAGACTTTGGTCCTATTCTCTCATTCCCCTAAGATTCTTCTGATGAAGATGAGGGGAGCCTGAAACTAAAAGTGCACAAACTGACTAAAACCTGCACCTATTTAGTCTCTAAGATTAGTCACCTAGTATCTCAGGTGACTATCTTACAAAGGAGGGTCAATGACCAGCAACTTGAGATCACTGATCTCAAGGGAAAGTTAGCTGAAAGACCACTCCGGAGAACTCAACCAGGTCCACAAGAACCTATGAATGTGATAGACTGAACCCCCATCTCACTTATGCAAGAAAGTGATGCTACCAAAAAGGGAGAGAAAGTCAAAACAGTCGCAGAACCTGAGAGTTCTTCTCAGAGTATGAACTTGGAGGATTCACCACCCTCAGTTGTAATAGTCCATACTCAGCAACCTCATCAAGTTCACATTGATGTGGACTCACTCATATATAGCCTATTTGAGAAGGGTATACCCAGAGCCATGCCTACCCCATCTCTTCACTCTGAGAACCCAATCATGAGATGGAGGTACGACACAGAAAGAAGGGCTCTTATCATCTCTAGAGCTCAGAGTCAACAGAAAATCTTCAATTTTTCAAACCTGAGTTTCTATGAGTGCATCCATCTGGTTGATCTTCCACTTGTCAACCCAAGTCAAAACATACAAGCTGAAAGATTAGTAGAGTGGATTCAAGGAAGGGTGCTAGAAGAGTTCAAGATGAGATCGAGAGTATATAGAAATAGGCTAGGAGGTGAGATTTTTGGTCAACTAGATGTTGAGGTAGACCCTAAGATTAGCTTCGAAGGGGAAGCCTTGACTGAAGGCCCAGAAGTTGAACCTGTGAACCTTGAGACAGGATCTCCTTCAGCAACCAGTACCCTCAGTGAGGCACCAGCTGGTGAAGGTGTTTCACATCCTTTCTCTGGCCAGAGCTTGACTGCTGAACCAAGCAATAAAGGCCAAAGCTCTCTCCACCCTAAGTCACCAAGGCCTGTGCATGACAAAGGGAAGAGGAAGATGACCTCTGAGGAGATAGAGGAGGAGAAGAAAGAGAGGAAGAGGAAGCTAAGGGGAGAGAGTTCAAAAGGGTCTCCAGGCTTCATAGAAGGTGCTATCCAGGTGCCCCTAGGCCAAACACTCAAGATGATGAGTTGAGGGCAGCCAGGTTAAACTACCTGGGGACCATGAATTATAACATTGATGAACTCATATCTCTCCCCTTAGATGAATTGAATGAACTGGCTGACAATGAGTTATCAAAGGAGAGGAAGGAGGCAAAGGATGCAGCCTTGCTCTTCAAGATCAAGGAAGAAAGGAGACTGAAAAGGCTCTATAAATATGCCCCTACCCTCTCCCCAGTTCATGAAAATCTTGAGAAAGAGGTTGTGGCAACTGCACAACCTCAGGTAGACAAGGAAGCTGAAAGAATGAATATGATCAACTACCTGAGCCACGGGACTCTATCATGCATCTGCACTTCTTCCCTTATTATTTGAGTATATTGAATTTGAATATCTCAAGCAGCTGGAGGAACAAGCTACAAAAGAAAGAAAAGCTGCTAAGAGAAAGTTAAGGGAAGAAGCTGCAAAGTCAAGAGCCATCATCTACAAAAGCCAAAAGAAGTCTGATGACAGACAAAGGATGATGAGCTTCTTGAAGCTGTATGGATTCTCCGAAAGGAGGATTGGTCCTATGTCTCTATCCACTATGGATGAGCATATCAGAGTGATCAAGCAGAAGATTAAAAAGGGAGAGCTTATTCTCCACCAAGTTCAGCTCAACCTGAAGTTGAGGTGAAGGTTGAACCCCCTGAGACAACACAACTTGAACCTAGAGCTGCATCTCAGCCAGCTTCGTCTTCTGATCCACAGCAGGGTCCTCTTCTCTCTCCTTCTGAACCTGTGAGAGAAGAGAACCCAGCTGAGAGAGACACAACAGAACAATCTGGTGCTAAAGACCAGTCCTCTCAGTTAAAGACTTTAAAGAGGAGGAAAAGGATGGCCAGGAAAAGTGTTTCTAATAAGAAGACCAAGGCATCCACCTCCACACCCCAGAATGAGTCAGATCATCCTGAGGTAGTGCATGAAGAGGCTTCTCAACCCACTCCAATTCTAGTATAGCCTCTTGCAATTGAAAGACCCATCTTGTCCTGGATTTTTGCTGCTAATTTGGACAAATGGTATGTCATCAGAGATCAAAGAGGTCAAGATGTCTACTTCTGGCAAGACATGCTTGATCTTCCTGCACATGATCTCTACGACATGAGAAGATTCTATAAGAGTCTGAGGGATTCTGACCAAATGATGAAGAAAGGCATGGTCTTGATCCTAATGAGGACTGTCAACATCTAAAGAATTTTTTTGTTTTGGTAGCATTGGCCTAGGGGGAGTTTATAAGGTAATATCAGAAGATTATAAGGTTGATGCAACCAAAGAAACCAAAACAACCGAGAGTCTTCCTACATGCATTCACTAAGGTACAAGGTAGAAGTTGCTTCAGAAGTTTTACACTCTCCACAGAAAAAAATATTCTAAGTGTAAAATCCTCCGAAGCCAAAGTCCAAATCTTTCGAAGCCAAAAATGAAGTCTTCCGAAGCTTCAGAGACAAAGTCTTCCAAAGCCAGATGGTGTGAAGACTGATTTCTTCCGAAGACAGAGAGAACATGATTTCTCTGACCTACTTTTCATAAAGTTGACTTACTTTCCGCTACAACTCTGAACACTCACCAACTTGCATGAGTTGGTGAAAAGTCCATGCTTTTGTAAACTGTAGGTTAAGGTCTTTGTCTGTAACTTCCTACTTTTGTACCTGTTATCCTTTTTATAATAGAAAAGGATGTGAGCTATGGCATGTCATAGTCACTAGTCAAAAGGTAATCTGCCTTTTGACTCTACATTGATCTTGTTGTCTAGATTAGTGTTTCCAACTGTCTTTTAAGTATTGATGGTTGTAGGATGTAGTATAAAATGTCTCAGGTCCTTGTAATTCTTATATGCTTTGTAACACTTGTAATAGAACTTGAGAGTATTATACAGCATCCTTGAAAAACCATATTTATTTGTTCTTGTTCTTAGTTCTGTCTCACTACTTACTTGTGTTCTTAGTATCATCATTTTTAAACCCGGTTCCCCATTTGAACTGTTAAGTGTTCTAAATCTCTCCTCATTGTGAAACTGATTGTATTGACCTTCCTTACATGGTCCTGCATAATATTACCTTTGACTTTAAAATTTATCAAAATATCGTTTGAATCATATATATCTCATATACTGTTAACAAAAATATCTCAATAGTTTGAAACAAAATCTTAATTTAGAAACACTCAAGTTTCATATTTAAATGATTCAATCAACCAAAATGTGATAACTCACAAATAACACTTAATATATATATAAAAGGTTAGGTTCTTTTCAAAACTCCTATTAAAATAATAACTCACAGAACTCTTGTTAACCATTAATCATACTAATCTATGGTTGAGATTAAAAGGGTAATATTATAAATTAATATTATAAATAAATTTTGTAACTAAAGCTTTAAGGGTATATTAGTAAAATGAGACCATTTTTTTTTTTTTGAAACCCCCAAAAATAGAAAAGATCTCGTATTTTACTCCTCTCACCTTCATTCCTAGATTTTATTAACTAAAAACCATTTAAACATATATGCATCAAATCAAATTGTAAGAATTATATGCACCAGATTGTCAAAGTGTATAATTTACATAATTTACATATACATAAAATAACACCTAGATCAAATTGGTGTTTGTAAAAAATCCATAACAAACAATGTACCTTAATTTAAATATATGATAACAAGTTACATATACATCATGTTGTTAGATGTAGTACAACCCATGAAAAAATGCGATTGTACTTTGAAAGACATTTCTTAACGGTATCGAGTTCACATACATGTAAGTTAGTGTATCAAATTTATATATATGTAATCAGAATTATACAACTAAACTAAAAGCAATAACCATAATTTCATTTATATAACTATGATTTACATATACGTGATCAAATATTAAAAGTATCATTACGTATATGTAGACAAGTTTACATATACGTTACTGTATATGTAAAAAATTTACATCTAGGTTTTACATAGACGTAAGTCTGTATACATATATGTAAGCACTCCAATGTTGTATGTATACATACATCAAAACTAAAACTTTTTACGCGGTCATCGTCATCTTCATCAACGCCATCATCTTCATCGTCGTCGTCATTTCATCTTCGATTCATCTTCTTCATCGTCATTTTCATCTTCTAACTCTATGCGATATCATCATTTTCATTTACTACAAAAACGTTTCCTACTCTTTTGATCCATGCCAGTATTACCATCATCAACAACAACAACAACATTAACCATTTGCTACGTTTGATTTTAAATATAATCACCAAGAAGGTTCACCGTTGTATCCAAACCTTTACTAGATGACATGCAACTGCAAAAAGAATGAAATTTATTAGAAATCGTGATATGGAACTGAATTGAGATATACGAGAAATAAAAATAACTAACCTCCAATCGATTTCGAAAAGATGTTCGGATGGATTGCGAAAGAGACAACAGTGATGTTCAATGAAATCTATGATTCTTTCAATTTAGAATGATGATTTGAAACTAATTTCACATGTAAAATGATTTGGGATATTTGAATCAGATGAAAAAATACAATGATGAAAATCAAATAATATGGAAAGGGAAACTGGATATCAATTGAAAATACATAACCTTCCTAATTAGATGGAGTGAAAAAAGGAAATCAAGTAATGCATAATTATAAAATGACATTAGTACCCTTTACATCTAAACTAAATACAAATAATAATTATATTAATGAATGACTAGGATTAGTTCTCGCAGTTCTCGCAATCTTTATGAGTCCTGAAATGATCCTGACCCTATATAATATATATATATACATATATATATATACATATATATATATATATATATATATATATATATACATATATATATATATATATTATAATATTTCATTTAACATTTTAATTAGATTTTTCTTAAATAACATTTATTCGTTAACTTAAACAAAAAATAAAATACACAATTTTGTTTATAATTTTTTTTATCTAAATGATCTAATGTAAATTTTAATTAAAACGGAGTTATATTTATAAAAAAACAAGAAATGTTTTTAAACTTTTGATATCTTAATTTAACGGTCAAGTTGTGGTTGTTAAAAAACTAAACTCATGTGGTTTGTTAGAGCATAAACTAATGATGGTTTTTAGAGCTATGTATCATATGTTAAAGGTATTGTATAATTGTATGTATAAGTGTATAGTTTGAAACAAAACTTTTGCTCATTCGTGTTTCTACTCAAAACATGAGTTTTTGTTAGACATGAATTTGAGTTAAACGGAAGCTTACAATACTTTTTTTATTTGTCTGTAGTTCAATGTTTTTATCCTATACATATTATAAAATTATAAATTTTTTTATTATACATCCCCGTATAATATACAAGGCTGTAACCTAATCTATATTTATTAATAAAACAATATCTTTAGTGTCACATGTCTTTTTTCTAGTCCTTCATTCTTTTGATCCGCCTAAAAATGTATCTATCCTTATTTTTAGTCACAGTTCATTTGAATAAAATCAACTATTGCTATAATTATAAAGTGAGTTTTTTTTCCTAAAATAGTGTATATAAAAAATTTATATACCAAACATAGGTGTTTAAGTAAGTGTTTATTTTTCTCACTATAATGCTATTGGTTAAATTTATTTTACTTTAAAATAATATTATTTAAAAAGAGTAAAGTACAAAGTTTAATTAATAAAATTATAAAACCATTTGGTTCATATGTCGTAATTAAAAACATAAAGTTTAAAACTTATTTTTGTTTTTTCAATTCACTCAGACTTGATATTAAATCATCTTTTCATGTAGAAAAGTTAAATTTTTTTCATCTATAATTTTGTTTCAATTTCACACAAAAGTAGGCACATTTGTATTTTTTATTCATTTTAAAAATATGTATTTTTTGAAAATATTTTTGAGTAGCTTAAAAGTTGTAATAAGAAAAACTATTTTTAACAAAAAATACATTTTTAAAAATATTTTATATAAATATCATGACGAAACAAAAAAAAAAGTTAATGGTTTATTTTTTTATTTTACGAACTATAAATGTAAGCATCAATTTGATTGATTTTTGTTTTTGTTTATAAAAGTATGAAACTTTGATTTAGTTTTAATTGATGTAAGCATGAAACTGATTTATATTTTTTGTTAATAAAAAATTTAAATAGTCCTAAATTTTAAATTGAATGATCCCAACAAAATTTTTAAATATTCCTAATTTTTAACATCTTATTGATTTGGATAGATTAGATCATAATTTTATCTATATAAGTTTGGACTAGAATTATCTTATCTTTGTATATTTTGTTGTTCAAATGTTAACTTAAGAAAAGCTTTGCCAATATTCCTTTTCATTAGTTATAGGTGGGGATCCTATGAGTGTTAAAAAGTAAGAAACAAAAAATGCAGAAAATAAAGATGAAAATGTTGATGATGAAGAACTTGGTAAGAAGATTTTGAAGTCGAAAAAAATGTCTATTTGGTATAGTGACCCGATGGAAATTATTAAGTGACGGTTACACATCTTGGGTCTTTTATTTTAACTTGATAACTTTATGTCTTTAAAAATTATGCTTCTGGTGTTTTTTTAAATATATCAATTATGTATCGTATTACACAAAATATGATATAGTTAAAATAGTATATACAAGAAGATGTGTAATTGTATTGACTCTACAATTAGTAATCAATTTTAAATCTATTTGTACTTTCATAGCCTTGCAAATGTTTGATACATACAAGTGCAGGTGTGATGAATCGGTAATTGCTTGTTTGTGCATGTTTATTTTCAAGAAAAAAAAGATAAAACATGCTACAAGTAGTCATGTAGAAGTTTATACGTTATAAATATACTCTTTGATTGCAGATTACAATATAAATAAAATTAACAAAGCTTATTTTACACTTAGTTTGTACTAATATGGTATGTTATATAACATTCTGAGTGAAGAAAGGAAACTAATATCATACAATAACTATGTTTATATATGACATCCATTTCTAACATTTTCAACTGTTTTTGATATTATATTGTACTATATTTTTCAATACAATATTATAATTTAGATTTTGAATTCATACAATGTTTTCACATCTAGCTTTGAATTTTGAATGATGTTTACCATAAGGTTGATATTTCTACCTATGTATTTTATGCATTCTCATAAAAGTTAACAAAACTTAAGGAATAAACTAAGAATAAATAAAAGTTTGTATATTTATATCTATACTATATAATAAAAGAATAATTAGATTGACACACTACCTTTTGTTGTGTATTCTAAATTTTTTTCCCACCCTCACCACATAGTATTTTTTTGTCATATTGTGTAGCTCAAACTATTTAAATAATTAACTTCGTTTATTCTTATTTTGATAGTTTCATTAAATTCAGTTAAAAAATAGTTCTAAAATATAATTAATTTTGTCCTAATTCTATAAATTATGTTAGAGATATTTTGTAACTGATTTTTTCCAAAGTTGGTTTGTTTTTTAAACAACTAGTGTTCACACATGGTTAGCTCTATGTTGCATTATCTTGAGTTATACGTAGACATTAATTAAAATTATTAATATTAGACAATGATAGTAAAATTACAAACAGAACACCAAAATTTCTATACAAAGAAGTTTTCGGATGTTTATGAATGTTCTCATGTTCAATATAATATAACCTAAACTTCTTATTTATAAGTTCATTTCATTTCATATTATACACTATTTAGACTTATAAGCATTGATAAAGAAATCTACTAATATTAGATATAGATGATTCGAAAAAATTAAACATGAAAATCGATATACAAAGTATTAACAATAATATTATGACTTACAAACCTTTTTAATCAAAAATAATTTTTACTGATTGAACCCGTGTATTACACGGGTCTTTAGTCTAGTGTATGTGTATATATATTAACTTCAAATGTTAAACTTAAAACACTTCTAAAGATACGTCGGCTGATAAAATGTAAAACCACCTTTCTTTAGTTTTCTTTTGTCTTTGCAAGAACCCATTTAAAACATCACCAATAAGAAATCCCAAAAAAAATGTGTCCGGTATTATCACATCCCAAAAACACGTTCATTTTTCAAAATTCAAAGAAACCTTCGCAATAAGAGGTCCCAAAAACATTGCGACTTTATCACCGCTTTTAATATTTATATTACCAACTCACCCGGCCCAACCTTGGTCCCACTAAGCCTAAAACTGCTTCTTCTTTTTTTTTGCGTTGTGTTTTCTCGGTCATTATACATTAATTTTGTTTCTACCTTTTACGAGTCTACTTTTATAAAATAAAACATAACAACCTCTAAAATTCATGTTAATTATTGTAATATGTAATAGTATAATATAAAAAAATCCTATTATTAAAAGAGAATATAACATGACGGTATGGTTGTTTAACAATGTGGGAGATATATGTGGATTTTGGTCCCATAAGCCATTAACTGTTAAGATCTATGGATGAGGAGACAACAATAAAGTCATAGGAACCTTTTGCTTTTCGTGTAAAGCCTTCAATCATATCATTCTTGATTATACATATATGTACGTATGTGTACATATATAATGAAGTGTTAAAAAGAAACTAGAACTTCTTCGTGTAAACATGTAAACTTTTAAAAATATAAATATAACCTATTTAAATACATGCTTTACACAACTTTGTATCACTATTATTAGTTAATTGTGAAATTTTGCTTATTTATTTGTTATTTTTTTAAAATTTTGTGATTATTAGAATCAAGAATTGTAGATAAAGTTGAAGAAGAAAGGAAGAAAGCTAGATGCCAAGTTGGAGTTCATTTTTTCCATTTTAATGGAGACAACAATCTAATTATATATGAACTTCCACTTTGTATCAGCACTTTTATGTGACCTATCATTTTCATGACATATTTAACCTACATTGTTAAGTAACAAACAGCTTTTCTTTTCAAAGTATGATTAGGCCAAAAGCAGGGTCATATAGTTAAGGTGTTAAAATTCAGCTGAATTCACTATGTTAATTTCAATCTAGTTTTCTATTTTTTTAGTCAGGTCCTTAGGTTAGTGACCGATTTGAATTAGTAATTTTCAACCTAATGCGATTTGAGTATAAGATACGAATTATATATATATAATTAGCTTTATTAAACCCGCTATTAAAAGGGTTGAATAAAAAAAATTAAATAGAATAAAGAATTTTTAATTATAAATTTATTTTCTAAAATATGATATAATTAAAAAATTTCTTATTATAAATAGAATGAAAATTTTGTTTCACGAAAACGTTTTAAAAAATTGTCATATTTAAAAACTTGCTTACTATTACTCTCAATTTTAATTATTTTTGTGTATAAAAAATTACTTTTTAAAAACAACAATTTTAAAATATATTGTATTCTTAACAAAGTTTGATGTTTAAAAAAATTTATTTTATAATTTTTTTTTCTTTAGAAATAACATTAATAGAAAGATTTTTTTCTTAATTTATTAAAAACTATTTTAAATTAGATAATTAAATAATATTATTAGTAACTAATGTGATTGTTAAATAGGAGATAGAAACGATAAAAAATTGGTATAAGAAATGTAATATTATCACATATCCTTTTTAATTATTATTTTATTAGAGTAAGAAGATTTTTTTGGAGTTTAAATTCATTGTCTTTTAGACACATAGTGGGATTTTAAGCCTTAAGCGTTTTGCTTCTATAGTTCAACGTGCGAAGGCTCAAGATTAAGAAGTCGAGAACTTAAGTTCGCATTAGAAATTTTGCCCCAATTGTCGTCAAGTTGTCCTTCTCAAACGCTAGTCTTTCACTCGGTGCTCACGGAGAAAGTTGCTCAATCATCCGTCTAAGTACAAGCCTCTAAACAACTCGAATCACTCTCTTATGTGGAAGACTCTACATTTGATAATGTTAAGTCTGATAATTATTTTAGTAATTTATGTTTTTCGATATGATTTGAGTTGACTTGAATTTGAACTTATGAATTTGAATTTATTTTTCTACTTCTAATTTGAATTTGAATTTGAATTTAATTAAATGCTATTTTCCGAGTTCTTCATAAAAAGAAGTGAAAAGAAACCAAAAAAGAATATGTAATTTTACATTTGTTTTAACTAATCTACTTACTAATAATAAAAATAATAAAATCATGACACTTGCTATCTACGTTATCAAAAAAAAATAATCAGAAGCAACAAAGTTTTATGCCGGCTATTAGGAATCATCATTTGACCATAATATGTTAGAAAGAGTAGACACAAAGACAGATTCAATACACTAAATGAACACCTTGAATCCTTGATTCCAACCATGTTTAAGTTTTACGCGTTTCGAATATTAAACAATTAGAAACAGTTTGTTGATCTTTCAATTTTTTATTATTAATTCTTTAATGTTAACTACCAAACATATAATTATTAATAATCAAGAATTAAGTTATTATTTATTCTTTTTCAAGTTGTCATCACTTATTCTTGTATATATAATACCCAATTAGACAACTTGGAATGATGTCTTTGAAAACTACAAGTAGCATATTAATTTGAAATATAAAGTCAAGGGTTCGACAATTACGAATAAATATTGACCTAAATAGCATCTAAGGAAAAAGTGTTTTCTTAAGTTGAAGTCTTAACTATTAACCATCCAATGAGAAAACATCGATCTTCTTTTAGCCTAGTGGCATTTGTTATTATCCTTTTAAATTATTGCGAGTTCAAGTCTCATAAAGTTACCAATATGTGGATTTTAAGAATAGATTTTAAAATAGTGTATGTCCGTTGTTAAAAAAAATATAATTTAACATATTGTTGAAAGAAAAATAGACACGAAAAGGGTTGATACAAACATTTGCACTACTACATAACTGGGTACCAACGTCCGTAATTTGTGATAGAAAAAAGCATCCATTCTCAAAAAGTTTGGTCGCAGAAAACAGTGATTGTATACCAAATATAACTTTTTCTTGAGTTATTAACTAGACACATGAACATAGTATTTGAAGTGTGAAATTTAGTGTTTAAGAAAGTGATGTTAAAATAAAAGGTATAGTCAAGCATCCCCTGCTAATATAGCTTTTGGATCTAAGCAGGTGGTATGACTTAAGAGGGAAAAACAATATCAAACGCCACGAAATACACCCATTCACATACACCCCGATTGTTGCTATATCATAAAAATTAAAACTATTTGGACACTTTTTATTATTTACTTGCACAAATCGTCAATATGTGTCTCTGTGCTCAATACCATGGACGCCCTTCTAGTGAGCCCCAAGGACCAACGAAACCATGAATATCAAGATGATGTGTCAGACATCCGCCGCCGGTCTAAAATCGTATAAAAATCAAACACATGTAACAACCATTAGATTACTGAAACAACACGAAACATACAAACTCATACCGCATGGACTTGCCCACCTGTCTCAAACCAAAACTCGATTTGATCATCAGTATTAAAAGACATATGCCTTGTACTTTTGTGGTCATGCCCTGACACCAAAGCAGTGTGCTCGGTGCCATCATCTTAACCTATGCTTGTCTAATATCTTATGAACGATCATCTGATTCTATCTGGATTGCATCCACACAATCATCAATGTGTGGATCACCAAGCTCGATAGAGCTGCAGCCCCACTCATGTCACATATAATGTTGTATCGTTGGTGCTACTCTTGTGTTAGCTCGTCCTAAACCGGTTTCCGTTGTCTTTTAAAAAAATTAAGGACGGTTTTTTATTTTCATCGTAAAATCAAAAGTTAATATGTACTTTATTTTGACTTTTGATTGATTTATTATCGTTTTGGATTGATATTTAGCCACTTGTAGTAGCTAGTAGCTATTCTATATGAAGACACCATGTGTGGTAATATATTACCCAAACGGAAAGGAGTGATATAATTGATTCGGAACACCTTAGCTTTTCACCATGATTGGAAACAATATACCAAACCACCTTAAACAATCCATATATATTATTATTATTATTTGTTTTCTTGGATTGCACGGATGCTTTGGTTATACTTTAGAGACAATTTCCTTTATAATTACTTTTTACTTTTTTTGTGTGTGGGGGTGACCTCTAAGGTGAAGTGACAATAAGTCAATAAAAGAATGAATCGAGACGAACGACGTGTTATCATCAAAGTAGAAAAGAAACAAAGAAGGTACATGAGGGAACAATATTGTGAAAGCTAATGTAACATAATGATATATAGGACTGCAAACGAACTGAACGTTCAGCGAACAGTTCGTGAATCGTTCGGCGGAAAGTTCGTTTATGTTCGTTCATTTAGTAAATGAACGAACACGAACAAGAAAATTTCGTTCGTTTAATTAAACGAACGAACATGAACACGAGACGTGTTCGTTCATTTATGTTCGTGAACGTTCGATAGTCTGTTCGTTTATGTTCGTTAATGTCCGTTCGTGAACGTTTGACAATGTGTTTGTTTATGTCTGTTAATGTGTTCGTTTATATTCTATATTTTTGTGTCGGTTATTTTTATGACTATTATATCAAGTATTTTTTCATATTTATGTTAACTACTTGTTTATTTTTGATTGATTTTGTGTAATGTTTGTAATATAAATGTAAATTTTATTCTAAAATAAATCTATAATCATTTGTATTCGTTTGTGTTCATGAGTTTTTTTGTGTTTGTCATGTTCATGAACAGTTGTTTGTGTTCTTTTGCTTATGATTGTGTTCATTTGCGTTTGGTAAGTGTTCGTGAACAGTTCATGTACATGTTCATTTTCTTAACGAACGAACACGAACAAAGAATCTCGTTCGGTAAGTGTTCGTGAACAGTTCGTGAACAATTATATTTCTTAACGAACGAACACGAACAAGGCCTTGTTCGTGTTCGTACGGTTTGTTACCGCCCTAATGATATAGACAGAAATAGTGCCCACACCCATGACGACATCGACAGGAACACCACACATACCTTCAGTTTCGCACTAGCGCCCCACTAGGTTATAAATAATTTCAAAAAATAAAAGATATTATCACACATTTCATTACTATAATAATATGATGATATTGCAAAGTAGGTAGAGAAAACAAAGTTAGTGTAGAGTGAAAGATGAAGGGCATATGTGATTGGCCACACAACTCTTCTCTAACCTCTATTTACACATTTCATCTTCTTCCTTCATATCTCTCTCTCTCTCTCTCTCTCTCTCTCTCTCTCATCAATCTGTCATTTAGCGATTCTCTTTCTTCTTCACAATTGAATTTTGATTCCAAACACCATCTGTTAGGTGCGTTTCTCTCTCTTGTTATTGTCACCATCAACAGAATATCCCCCTTGACTTTCATCTATGTTTTCTCATATGGGTTAATGTTAGAATCACGATTCTGCTATATATACCTGCAATTTCACCTGGGTTTTGCTTCGATTGAACTGGGTTCTTGTTATTTTGTAATGGGTTTGTATCTTCTTTTGTTATTGAACATAATGGAAGTAGTTTGTGTTTTCGATTTCGCCCTTTTATCTCTGTTTTTGTCGATGAAGAAAAAATTGGAGTGTGATTAGAGTGTGGATTGCATGAATTGAGCTGGGGCATGTTGAAATTTTGCTATGGAAACTAATGTTTACTTCAAATTGACAGGAATTCAGTTGGTTTTCTGGTGATAAACACTTCAATTTGGCTATGGATTCTGTGTATTGTAAAGAGCATAATGATGGAATTGCTTCGAATCCGGTGGGTCCACAGTCATCTGGGTCGGGTCCTTGGTGGGGTGTGCTCGTGACTCAATCGGGTTTTGAAGAATCCATGGGGAGATTGAAGAATTCATCAATGGAACCACTCGTGCCGATAGCCCCTAAACCCTCGATTTCTGCTGCAGATCAATCGATGGGAAAAGGGGATATGACTTCTTTTGATATCTTTCATGGTAAAGTTTATAGGCCCCCCTCACAATCATATGTATATGTATAGACGTGTTTATTTCAGAGCCAGTAATATAGAGAATTATGATAACGGAATAATTGTGGTCATTTTATTTCTATCTTTCCATACATAACCGAAGAACGCGAAAGATTCTTTAAGCGTCTCAGGTCCTAAAAGTTACACTTGTACATGGTGCATAGAAGTTGGTCAACGTAGAATTGATATCTGTTTCCGAGTATTCCATATCACATATAATCATTTTCAGAACTCAATGCCAACCCCCACCCCAAACCATCACCACCACCACCCCACACACACACTCAAAGGTTCCAATGTTATAACAGTACATATTGGATCTTCAGAACTTAGTGATGCTTGTTTAAGTCTTGGATTCAACTCATTCAAGTATGAAATTTGAAATTTTGGCATAAAAGTTGTATTTTGATCTCTAAAGGAAGTAATTTTAATATATGAAAGATGTTCAAATACAAAGTGTATTTTTGCTACAAAGTGTGAGAAGACACAATGAGTAAAAAAAAGTCACAAAAAATTATATCTCACAATCTAAATCGAATTTCAAAAAAATAATTCCGAGCTTTTGTTCCCCTAGCCATCCTCACTAAGAAAAAAAATAAACGAAAAATAAAAAAATAAAAAATATTAACGTTTTTTTTATTGTGTCATTTATGAAAGACACAATGACGTTATTGTGTCATTATGAAAGACACAATGACGTCATTGTGTCATAAAAGACAATGAAATTTATTTTTATTTTTATTTTTATTTTTTTCTGAAAGAGGACGACGAGAGGAACAGAGACTCCGAAGTACTTTTTTGAAATTCGTTTTAGATTGTGAAATATAATTTTTTTTGTGACTGTGTCTTCTCACATTTTGTAGCAAAAATACACTTTGTAGAATAATCTCACCCTTAATATATTAAGCCAAAATTCTTGTGCAAATATTGATCAATCTTTAAAGTGATTCAGGTGACTCCAAGAGTTCGTCAAATGGTCAAAACCTGTACAACTACAAGCTGCTTCCACTTTGCAATCTGCTCCACAAGTGTTTGGAGGTCATCTTGAGCTTGGGTTTGGTCAGCCGGCTTTGGTAATCCTTAGGTTTATCTGTATGATTTTGATCATAATCTTTATGACTTGTGCTCTTACAATTTTTGGGTTTTTGATGAATTATGATAGGCATGTGGCCTGTATCCTTATGGGGACCAATATTATCGCGTGCTCTCTGCTTATGGACCTCAAACCGCGGTATGTACTTTCTTTGAGAAGTTATTTACTTGGTTCTCATATTATGTGGATTCAAATTTCAGATAAATATGGTAATTTACTGTCGTTGAAACATTTCATCCAGCATTTGAAGCAAACAGCACTTGTTCATTTACTGTCTACTTTGGGCAGTCATGATATATTCAGACATATAATTTAATAAATGAAATAAATAACATTCATATGTCACACGAGTCTATTATTCTTGTTTCACCATGTGATATGGTTCTCTTTTGATGATTCAGGGTCGTGTTATGTTGCCTTTGAACTTGAGCACTGATGATGGACCTATATTTGTGAATGCAAAGCAGTATCACGGAATAATCAGGCGCAGGCGATCAAGAGCTAAAGCAGAAATGGCAAAAAAGGTTACAAAAAGTCGCAAGGTGCGTTGATTATGAAATGACCTTTTTACCCTCAAAAGCGGTCCCTCTTTCCTGAAGTTTGACTTAGGTCATTTTTTGGCAGCCATATCTGCACTTGTCGCGTCATCTTCATGCAAAACGCCGGCCAAGAGGCTGTGGGGGGCGCTTCCTAAACACTAAAGAAATGGACAAGGGCAAAGTTGGAAACTTGGATTCAAAACCAACCAATAATCCAACCACTTCTCAGAGATCAGAGGTCTTACAATGTGATCATGAATCGAATGGTAGCAAGTCCTACATGCCAGGGTCAGAGGTGACAAGCGTTTTCTCCATGGGAGACCTCAATCAATTCCCAATGGGAGATCTTTCTGTTATTTCTCTTCCAGGCATGATGGGGTCTGGCAATGCCATTCGTAGTCTTGGCATGCAGAACGATTGGATTGCAGCGGGTGCAAGTGGCGGTATCCGCTGCGACCTGACAGTCTGATGGTATATGGGGTCTGATGTGTCTACACGACAGACCCCATTCTTAGATAGTCAAACGGGGCTAGGCTTTTTTCTGTTGTTTGGCTATGGCAAATCATCCTTGGCTATGATGTGTGAAGGTTGTGTCTCTAACTTCAATTCCCCTGACAAATGCAGTCTAGGAATTGTTTTAGAGATGCTGATAACCTTAATACATATGATGGGCAATCATTTCTTCTAGTTGTGTTTGTTTCATCCTATGTTAATACTTTGTTGTTGTTTGAAATAAACTAAACATTAAAACTCTGTTTTCAAGGTATGTATCATGTGAATCTTGACTTCCAAACATTTAGGAGATGCCATATATTGTGTTTGATATTTTCTTTATAGTTATGCATATGTTGGTAATTATGAAATTCCCTTGGGGTAGTCTTGTAAATTAACATGAATGCTGGATGTTTCTGCTTACAAGATCAGTTTATTTGATTGAATTTATGCTTTTCTTAATTTAAATATATAATAATAATGTGACATATTGTTCAAGAGCTCTTCATCATAAAACTTATCTTAAACAGAGAAATTGCAAGAAAAATATAAAAACTTATATTTATTGTTTTGAATCTAATTAATTGGATGGCTTTTAACTGTCTCTCTTTTCTTACCGTTCATATGAATATTTTTCATGTATTACGTATACGTTATTACTTGGATTTTGTAGTTCTTTACTTCAGGTTTATATTGTAATATACGTGTAATTTTATAGGGTTAAACTAGATAGTTTGAAGAAATTACAAATGGGAATTGTAGTACTTTTTATTAAGAGTTAATCACATATATGTTTTCAACATTACAAAATTAATTAATAATTTTTTATTTTATTTTTAACCTACACAATATATAACCTTATCTCCTCTGTTTCATAGCAACCATAGGAGGCATTTCATCCTCTTTCAACATCCCACAAATCAAAATCAAAATGTCTGCTTTTTCATCATTAATCTCCATTGCAACTCCTTCAAATTCATCTTCTCAACTCTACACCACCAAAATTCGATTACAAACCCCATTTTTTCAAATCCCCAATTCCCACTTCAAAACCCCCAATTTTTCATTCAACTTCAACACCAATCACTTCAATTTCACCACACTAATTCGATCCTCTTCACCATCATATCAATCAATTCAACTCGAAGAAATCCCAGATTCAGAATTATCAGCAATCGAAGAAGAATTACAAACCAACAACGTCGATGATGATGAGAAGAAGAAGAAGAAGAAGAGGATAACGAACCTGAATCGCCGGAAGCCGGGAAGCTTTACGTCGGAAACTTGCCGTACGCGATTACGTCATCGGAATTGTCCCAAATTTTTGGGGAAGCTGGTGGTGTTAATTCTGTGGAGGTAACAATTACGTTGAGATTTGATGAAAATGTTGTATGATTTTGAGAATGAATGAATGAATGATTCAGTTTTTGGGAACCCTAATTTTTGCGTTGGATCAGATTGTTTACGATAGGGTTACAGACAGAAGCAGGGGATTTGCGTTTATTACAATGGCGAGTGTTAATGAAGCTAAAGAAGCCATTAGAATGTTTAATGGATCTGTAAGTGTTTCCTTCAATGGTGTTAGCATATGAATTTTTTGTTTGTTCATCTTCAATATTTGATTTCACCCGTAAACATTTGGAGTTTGATATGATTATTCGTTAGCATTTATAACTTCATGTAGAAATAGCTTCATATCAGTTTTAGACTGGTAACAAGATCCTCACGAATTACTAACAAATTAGACCATTGATTGAACGAATGTGACCAGAGATTATGAAGATATCTTATATTTTAGCGTTTAGAAGTTACTAATTTAAAATATTATATTTTTACAACCAAGTTTGAGAGCAAGGTTTTGACTTTGTATAAAAGTCAAAAATTTCTCGTCAGGAAGCAATATCTCTCTTCGTCTGTTTTGGAAAATGTATAGAATAATAATCAAATTTCAAAAGTGTTTCATTATTATGCATATTTTCCCAAATTAAATCACTAAACCATCAAGTCGAGTTATCATCGAATTTTCTTGTGTCAAGAAGTTAATGGAGGAGAAGACGTGGGGTCGGAATTTTTAATATATGAAGTTATATTAAAAAAATAAAAAACCATGTTAATTATATTAAAAAATACCTAAAATTCACGTCACCGTTACACATTAGCTACCTAATTAAAGCACTTTTAAACTGAGTGATCTAATTGAAACACTTTTTAAAGTTTAAACTTCAGTTACCTAATTAAAGCACTTCTAAAAATTGGTTAATATTTTACAAAGTTACGCTTTTTCATAAATTCAAACTTGAATTATTGCATGAATAATCAAGATCCTCATGTTTTATGCATATGCGAGTAATAGTTAACAGTTTGACTTTTGACTTTTGTCTCAACAGTCAAAACAGTTTTGCTTCATACATTAAATCTTGAATTAAAAGTCACAATCTTGGCCTAATGATTGTGATGATAATTTGCAGCAAATTGGTGGCAGAACCGTGAAGGTAAACTTCCCAGAGGTGCCTAGAGGGGGTGAGAGGGAAGTTATTGGCCCGAAAATTAGAAAAAGCAACAGAGAGTTCATCGAAAGCCCGCATAAGATCTATGCAGGTAATCTTAGCTGGATTATAACTTCAGAGAAACTTAAAGATGCATTTGCTGATCAGCCCGGTCTACTGAGTGCAAAGGTCATCTATGAGAAACACTCGGGCAGGTCTCGAGGTTTTGGATTTGTCACTTTTAGCTCACCCGAGGCTGCAGAGTCTGCACTTAATGCCATGAATGGAGTGGTAAGCTTCAAAACTCGTGTTTGCGTTGAAGTTGGTAGTTTAACCCGTTTACTTATAATGGGTAGATTGGTTATGCGTTGAATAGTACAAAATGGTATGTATGCTGCGTTTATGGGTTACAATATGCATACCTTGATAAGAAATTGCTGATATGTTGCAATAAATGGTTAAAAAAATAATACAAGTCTGTGACTTTGTGCATATGCTTCTTCATTTTCATAGTCTTTTTTTGTGAATAGGAGGTGGAGGGCCGGCCTTTGCGACTGAATTTGGCTGCAGGAAATGCTGACACGTCTCGTTCACCTCAATCGGGAACGAGTTCTGAGATGAATGTTGGCGAGAGTGAGGTCCATTCGAGCACTAACTCCTCGATAGGCGTAAATTTGTAGTCTGGTGGATATTTCTATATTTGTTTGAAGGGACATGAGACAGAGACAACAACACAAGTTTTGTGCAAGGATGAACATTTGTATGCTTTTAGACATGTATTTTAGGTACAGTATTGATGTATTCATTTAGTTTATGAGAAATGCTTAAAAATGTTTGTACTTATCTTTCTAATGTCATATGTTAGAGTGTGATCGGGTTGGTTACCCCTCTTACTCTAAGGCAAGCCTGCCAGGCACTTGCTGTCCGTGTTGGTCCGGGCATGGAAGTGAATGACATCCGTGATGTCTACCAACGAACCTACGGAATACCAGATGCTGTTAGTTTGGACAATGTCAATTCCGACATCACCATGGGTGTACAGATCAAGGCATCACAATGCCAAGCTTTTAGCACCAAAGCAAGACCCAATGGTAACCTATGAGACATTTAATACTTTGTCAACTTTAAAGATCTCAATAGTAAACAAATCAACTGTTATCATAATCAACATAGCGTGAATTGATAGATAAAGACTTCATCCCACATGCAATGTGTGAGGCTGGTAAATAATGTGTTATGCTCTAATTAAGCAAACCAGCTAAAAACAACTACTGGGTTTTAATAACAAGTAAAATCAAACTATCATGCATATAAACCTTTCATCATTGAGATCAGGAGCAGTGAATATTCACACAACAACTATCATTATCTTTACATTTACTCTTTTTCTCCTTTCCAAATATAGATACTTATCTTATCTTCAAGTCGGAGTCCAATCACGAAGAGAACCTCTCATATTTGGTTGTGACGAGATTAGCAACTGTTATTTAACTTTCTTGAATAATATGTCATAGATAAAAAGATCAAGGGTGTGATTCGCACATCTCTCAAAACCAAGGCACCATTTTGCAATTCTCAGAAAACTAGAAAACCAGTCAACATTATTTCGACTACTTTTCCGTCGCTCTCTCTCTCTCCTACGATGGCGATTCCGGTGACTTCACTCCTACTCATCGCCGTCGTAACAACCCTCTCTACGACGGCGTATGTGGCGGAATCAGGCGGCGACAACAACCGCATATTCTCACCGTGCGCCGATGCGATGGTAGAAAGGTCTGACGGTTTCACTTTCGGAATCGCTTTCGCGGCGAGAACTGCGTTTTTCTACAACAAATCTGTTCAGTTATCGCCGTGCGATAGGAGGCTCGATCTATCTTCTGCGAACTCACAGCTTTCGGTCTTCCGGCCTAAGGTCGATGAGATCTCACTCCTCACCGTCAATTCAAGTAGTTTCTCGCCGGTAATATTTTTATCTGTATCGAGAATTATGATTTATGAGTTTTGTAATTAGTTAGTGTAGGAATGTGTGATCTGGATATCGTATTCAGTTAATGAGATTCCAATGCGAGAAAGGATAGATCGTGTTCTGTTGTTTCGATTCGTCAAATAGCTACTTGCTGATTGAAGTAGTTAATTATGTTGAAGTGATTCGATATGATAGATCGGAGGTTATTGCACATTGGTGATGTCTCTCACTGGAAGTGTGTTTTTTATGGAAAACGCAAACAAAACGTGAGGAATCATCTGAGATTTTGTGTTCTCTTAGTTAGAATTTAGAAATTCGACGTTGTTGCATCAAGGAAGATAAATAGTTGTGATGTTTTTGTGTTTGAGGCTATGATTACCATTTCTCATTTTGGATTAAGATAATAAGGGATTAGAGGAGACGTGTAAGGTCATTTTTCAGTGCTTTCTTTTAAAAATTAACCTGAAATTGCAGATGATTCTAGGAGGACATGTTAATATTCTAGGGTGGATTTCAAATAGTATTGGACCAATCGACTTATCAAATTTTAATAGTGAGTGGAATATAGAATTTTTATTGGTTTGGCTAATTGAATTCATATCCAGTGCAATCACCTATTTCTAACAAGACCAGTGAATTCATATGGAGTATATTATGTGAAATGAACACGCATGCAAATTATGATTATGCGTTAGGATTTGTACTGGAGTTGTAGGCTGCATGAGAATATGGTTATTTAGAAATCTGTAACTATGTAAGTTATTATTTTTGTTTTTTTGGGCACAATCATAGAAGTATACCCTTGAATGTATCTCAAGAGACTTGAACCAACCCCAACTCATAGATTGATTGGTATGAAAGTAAGCTTTTATACCAATCAAGCTAGACCTTGATTATAAGGCAGTGAGTTGTAACAGGGAAATACATGTGATATAGCATTTTGGAGCCTTATGGTTAACTTTATGATAACAATGGGAAATTAGTAACTTTCTTTTACATCCAAGTATTGAGCTCCTATTAGCTACCTTCTGCTTTGGTTACTGCAAAGTATCATATTTCAAATTGATGTTGAATGTGCAAATTAATTATTTCTTTATTGTTTACCATCCAAGTACAAGTTCAATTTATCCCTTTACTCCCTTCTTTTTGTTTATTTTCTAGAAGTGTCATTCAATGTAGTGTATAGATGTTCTTCATTGAGTTTGGTAACTTCACTATGTTATTAAACAATAATTTTCATCGGAAACAATTTGAACAAAAACAGTACACCGCCTTTTTATATGTATAATCGTTGGTTTAAACGAGATCGCAGCTATATTACAGGGTTTTACATAGTTATATTATGATAATATTATATTTGACATGACAGGATTCTTACGGTGGGTATATGGTAGCATTTGCTGGTAGAAAATATGCCGCGAGGTCCATCCCTGCTTTTGTTGCAAATAGTACATATACTGTCACCAGCTTTACACTGGTAAGATAATAAATAATAATCTTGCATTCAAATATCTGTGTATGATCTGCAAAGATAAAATGATTAATGCAACATTCTTATTGACAAGTTATAGATCCAATATTACCACCTTGTCCCATGCTATTCACTACCAAATACTGATTTATGGTAGTTGAAGGGTATTCTAAATATTTCGCTAAAAGAGCATGGTGAACTATATGATAAATAGCATTTATATTGAGGCTGTGGGTACATATTCTTTCTATTATATTGCATCTTATATATTACCTTTAGCTTTTGGTATACAATTTAGTAGAGGTAAAAATTTGGGTCTATTCGGTTGTGTATTGCACAATTATCTCTACCTCGTCAAATGCAAAAATATAAAATAATTATATGAGTTATTGCAATAATGAGAGTATGATTCTGTATCAATACTTGACACACTAGTACTTTATGAAAACTATAAGTTAATTTTTGGGGTCAACCCGACACCCCTAGCCATTTCAACTGTACCAATTGTTCTTTGGCTCGTTATCCAACTGCTGGTTCTTTTGTCATAGGTTCTAGAATTCCAAAGGGAAGGCTACAAATTTATACTGGAAGAGAGAGAGGGTGTCTTTCGGGCAAAGGCAACTTCAAATGCAACTTCGTATGCCTTAACAATCAAGATTGCGCGATCAGAACCAGTTCATGTAAGACCAAAGGCGGAAGTGTTGATTGCAGTCTCGGAATACAAGTTGCATTTTCTGGGACAGATAAACACGAATCTGTTTTCAATTCATGGTATGAAGTCAAAAACCTTCGACAATACTCACTTTTTGGTCTGTACAAAAACCTCAAGGATTCTCTTACTAGCCAATACAACAGCTTCTTTTAACTGGAATTTGATTTATTTCTTCTTTGTGTGTGAGTGAATGTGTGTTTCTTGTGTCAATTCTATTCATTTTTATTTAGAAATATGTATTAATTTGTGGTTATTGAAGACATTGTGGTGTTTGTCTTATTAACTAATTTTATTATTTGTGTTCACGACAAAAAAATAACTTCATAGATGTTGAAAGCTGTGTAAGTTTAAAATACCCGACAAGAAGTTGGGAATTGATATGTGATTGAGTGTGTTGAAGTAATAATCTTATAAATCAAATATTGAGTTAATATTTCTTATTTATTTTAGTCAATAATTAATATTAGAATCAAATAAATCTTAGTATAAAACAGATGAATCCAAGCCGTTTAAGGTTGAGTCTTGCTCGTTTAAAAGGTTGATTGGAGTTTATTTCTAATGCTAGAGTTACGCTTGTTAGTATTTTTTTTTTAACCTTTAGCTTACCCTGATTAATTTTGTTAACTTATTATTTAATTGTTATATACATATATAATTTTGTACATATACACATATTCTATATTATTTGTTTTTTTCTATTATACTTTATAACTACATGTATAATAATATTTTATTATGTGATTACTATTTATTATATTAAATAAAAAATAATCATTTTTACAAATAATAGGGTCATTTATGTTTGCAGGTATAGCCAAGCTCAACATGTTTTAATAATTAGCTTCAATTTACGATCAGTTTGGTTTTTTGGCTTTTGAGTTTGGTGGATCTCAACTCTTAAATAACTCACAAGTGGATCAAGTGATTTAAACACTATAATAAACAATCAATGATGCTGAATATCAATTTGTAAAGAGTTTCGGTTAACGAAAATATGACAACCAAATCAAGCGACAAACATGAAAATAATTTAGTTTACATAATACTCTTTTACGTTTGTCTTGTTTCAAGTTTATGTTATGTATTAAACTATTAATTTATTAATTAATTGAAAATGAGATGGAAATATGTGGTTAATATGAGTGTAAACAGTATGTAGATATTTTTGTATTTAAAACCATATTGATTGTTAGCAATTTATGTTGAAGTATTAAAAAAGATTTAAGCTACCGATCCAAAGAAGGAAAGAAGAAAAATAGAGTAGAGACAAAGAGACTTTAGCATCACATGTTATGATTCATTTAAGCTAACATACATCTTTGGGACACTTAACATCTTAAATACTAAAAATTGCTAAGTTTAGCCACGATTTACCAACTTTGTGACTAGTTTAATATAATAATACAAATATTTATTTTCTTGAATGATGAATGAATACAAAAACCGTCAGTGATTTGTTTTGTAAGTTTGCTACAATCTGTCGGGTAGCATCACGAAATTTAGCTTGAAAAACAGTTAAATTGTTAATCTCTTCACATGTTAATCTCTTCACAATAAGTAAATACATCTTTTAATTATTTGGTAATGAATATAAGTTAATGAAAAGGTGCCTCTTTTATCCCGGCCGGTATATTATGAGAAGTGTAGATACACTTTAATTAAATGATACGTATATGAGTTTGTCTTGCCATAGATCCACTTTTCTCCTATTAATGATGGAACACCCTTAGTCATATAATCAGTTTGTTGTATATGGTACAATGTGTATGTTCCGATGGCTCGTATGTCTAACATTCAATTAGCATACTTGCTTTATATTTCTTACTGTACTAAGTTTTTAAAACACACTATCTAGATGGGTTTTTTTAGTGATAATGGGTTATGAAAGAAGTATATACATATCCTTGCAATGAATGCCACAAACTTACAAAGTAAACATTATTTATAAAAACGATTCTTGTTTTGAGTTTATATTTTACATACTTATGTTTTGACATTGACAAATTCACCTCTTATATATAACAAGTTTTGTATGATTAGTGTTTATAAACTTCAGATGAATGAACTTGAAACAAAAGACAGGTTCACAAGAATGTATTAAAGTTCAATAATTGATATTTGAAAGTATGTAAAAAAATACAGAAAAGTTCTTCTTACAAAAACATCTTAATGACAATATCTGGTTGTAAAAGGTGAGTTCTAGTATTGTCCAATGCAAATTCAGTCTAGAAAAATTCTATACTTTGCCATTGCAATAATACCAAAATTTCATCTATAATATTAGTGATCACTTAATTGGCATACTATATGTATTAACATCGTCTAGCCTTGTATTAAACAGGAGTTAAAAATAAAAATATGTATTAAACATACCATATATCATACCACATATCGAAAGTTACAAAAGAAAAATAAGTTTATAATTTAAATAAAAATTAGAAAACTTTAAAAAGAAAAAAACATGTAAATAACTAAATATGTAATTGACAATTTAATGGGTGCAACTTGGTATTCTAGTAGTTGAATACACCTACTGATATCGAGTATGGATATTTAAACACAACAAATTATAAATTAACACCTCAAAATTATATACATGTCGTATAGCCTCATAAGCGTCGTATAGTCCTATACGAGGCGTATAACCCCTCTGACAGTCCCCTGAATTTTTCCTCGTAGTCAATGTCGAAATTTGCTATACGCGTCGTATAGCCCCATATGTATCGTATAGGGGGTGGTATATGGGGCGTATAGCCCTCTGACAGCCCCCTGAATTTTTCTCGTTTTCAGTATTTTCGACCCTATACGCCGCGTATGAACCCATACACGGCGTATAAACGGGTGTCGATTTATGTAAGTGTCTTCGTATTAGTACCCTTATAAAACCTCTCCACTCAAACATAATAATCTCAACTGTTCACACTCTCAAACTCAACGATCAACTGAAGAAAACAATGACACGATTTCAAAGCAATCTGTTCATCGTCTTCATTTGCTCGATTGCTGTTATCGCCACTTTCGCTGACGCCATCGATGTCAAATACTGCAGTAAGTTTGTTACGTTTCATGTAGCTAAAAAGTTGGAGTTGGGGTTTGCAGCGTCAGTTTTGATTTGCGATACATTGTGAGATTTAAGTTCTTCATATTGCCTACTGTTTTAGATGCAAATTGTTCACCAAATTGATTTTTAGAGGTGATCATAGCGTTTCGAGAATACTGCATTTGGTGTTTTTGATGTTCAACACTTGAACGGTTTAACCTACTGTTTATGAAATATGGTATTGATATAGATTTGTGCGCTTGCAGTTGTTCTGTTGTTGATCGTTGTGAAGCATTAGTGCGATTTGGAAGTTTTAAATTTATTATTTATACGTATGATGAATGCTGCTGGAGTGTTGGTTACTCTAAAATCTAAATTAATGTTTTCTAGAAGTTAATATATTTAGAATGATCAGTATCTAGGTTTTGGATTTCTGATATTGGTTATTGTCTGTTAGAAATCAGTGATTTGTATGCAGCAATTGTGGAACTGTGAAGTGGAGCCAATGATGCCCCTTCCTAAGAGGTTGAGGGTTCGAGTCCCGCTGTGGACGATGGTATATAATTAAGAGTTGATTAGATTGTTGTTAAAAAACAAAAGGAGCCAATAGAAGCCATGGGTGACCGTAGCTTTACAAATTCTTGGATACGTGATCGCTGCTTGATGAACTGTTGATAATTGTGCATTATAGGGGTTGATATAATGAACATTGAAGTCCATTTTGTTCAAATTTTGATGAATTGATTATTTGCATGGAACATAATTCTTGATAATGATTACTTCATAAGACCTCAATGGCTGAAGGTGTTTTCTGGTGACTGAATTCTATAATTTTCTTTCATCTATATATGAAAGGAAACAAGTGTAGCTAGATTCTCACATTTCGTTTCTGCATGTTTTAATATATATGTCATGACTTTGAACTTGATGTAAAAGATCATTTTTTTTCCTGGGGCGTATATTTTATTGTTTTGGGCCCTTTGGCAGCATACACATAGGATCAAGATCTTGTATTTTGTTATGCATGTACAGGTATGAATAACAATTATGATGTCAAGGTAACCGGAGTTGAGATTACCCCTTACCCAATAGAAAGAGGCAGAGAGACCACTTTCACCATTTCTGCATCTACAGGTAGAATTGTATTCTAATTGCAGTAAATAGTTATTAAGTACACTGTACACTTAAAACAAATATAGCATGTAACATGTTACATTCTTTAGCACATATTTATAGGGAACGTTTTTGGGATGCAGAAACACCGTTATCTGGTGGGAGCCTTGTGACTGATGTTTCATACTACTGGATTGGGGTCTATAGCGAGATTAGTGACCTCTGCACCAAGACAGCTTGCCCTGTTGCCACTGGTGACTTTGCTATCTCTCACACCCAATCCTTGCCTTCAGTAACTCCACCAGTAAGTGGTTTTCTCATCTTTTATTAATTCAAAATGTTTCTTTTCTTGTATTTATTTAGATGGTTCGGATAGCCAACTAAGCACTGTAGTCAGCCAAAATGGTGTTCGTTAACACCATCAGATTGGTTTGTTTATTGTGGGTTTCTGTTTGGGCCTACTTTCTGCAAACTGATCCATGGGTCTGGCATGCCGAGTTGGCAAGAGGACAAATAGCTTTTATTCAGTAGAGGGTCCTGATTGCAACACGTGGCACGACAGCTTCACTCGCACTTAATTATTTGCTGTTTAATTTTATTGTGTTCTATGTATTGGTCCTACCACATAGCTGATTTATCCCTGAAGCTAACTAGTATTATTGTTTAACACATTCAGGGCTTGTATACACTCACAATGAAGCTACAAGATAGTAACAAAAAGGAGTTGACATGCATCATGTTTGATTTCACCATTGGTTGGTATAGCTCCAAGGAGGCAGTTGCATCTAGTTAATTGGTTGATTATGTTTCTTCAACCAACCCATCAATAAATAAACACTGTCCATCGTTTTGTGTAACTTATATACGATAATCTGTGTTTATTGTTACTCTGTAAGTCTGTCCTATGTATGTATGTTTGAAGACGATGTTTCCCCATGTTATTCTATCTCCTTATCACCATTGATCTATTCATGCCGGTGCAAATTTCCCATTTTAACCTTTGTAAATGCATGTCAGCATGTGCATGATGATGCAATAGCATGTATACATTTCCATTTAGATAAACTCATTGACTACTCTAATTTAGGTGCTAACATTTTTATATCCACAATCACATGTGCAGAGTAATGTCTTGACTGAGCTTGTGTAAAGGAGGTTCGGTCCGGTCCATGAGTTTCCTAATCAAGAAATGGGCAGTGGGGTAGTTATGTGAAGAAGATATTATGAGAAGCCGAGACAGGTATCATGCTTCCGGCAAAAATGTCATTTTAACCCCTCTATTATTCCTTTAACTTTATATCCACAAAAGTCTAGTTTATGAAAAAGAGTAAAGTTGGTGCTTTTAGCCATTTGCAAGACCCCCCTTGTGAATCAATTATTAGTGGTACCACACCTTGTCTCCCATTGTCTCTAGCCTAACCCTGTTCACCATCTCCATCATGCCAAACATTTTTAACCGATCTTTAAGTTCTTGTTCGTCGTTGCACTTAACGAAAATTACCTTTATGCCCATATCAAATTGGCGTGTGTCGTCACTATTGGCTGATTATAAGTTCATAACCAGATTACCATAACTTAGTTTCTCCAACCAAAACTCAGAACACTGGAGCCCACCAAGACAACCACTAGGTAAGATCTTTACCATCAAAAGTTAGATAACTTTTCTTTTCCTATTTATGGTGGTTACAAATAGACTCATGATAATGATTTAAGGGTATTTTAGGTATTTGACAAGGACTTGGGCTTGTTATAAACCCCCCTCAAGTAGGTAAGAACTAAGAAGTGTAGTGATAAGATGAAAGGAATGAGAGGAAGATTCATAGGTAAACTGAAGTCCATTTCAGCCATAACCACTCTGAAACAAGGTCTACTTTTCCATGAAAACACCTTCAATCAACACTCTTACACACCAACACTCTCGAGTGACATCAAGAACGAAGAAAACACCGAAAATTCTTTATCGCTGGTAGAGTTTGACGAGAAGTGTCCACCGGGAGGTAGTGATTCAGTCATTCTCTACACAACAAGTTTGCGAGGTATACGTAAGACTTTTGAAGATTGTAACACTATAAGGTTTCTGTTAGGAAGTTTCCAGGTTTCGTATGACGAGAGAGATGTTTCCATGCACATGGAGTTCAGGGAAGAGTTGTGGCGGACATTGGGCGGCAGGGTGATCCCGCCAAGGCTGTTTATTAAAGGTAGACATATTGGCGGGGTTGATGAGGTGGTCGGGTTCCACGAGCAAGGGAAATTGGTAGACCTTTTGAACGGGATACCAAAATGTCCAGCTCATGGGCCGTGTAAAGGGTGTGGCGGGGTGCGGTTCGTGCTTTGTGTTTCGTGTGACGGTAGCCGGAAGGTGGTCTTGGAGGAGGGAGGTGATAGTGATCCCGCGTCGCCAGTTAGGTGTGTAGAGTGCAATGAAAACGGATTAGTGAAATGTCCTGTTTGCTTTTAAATCACAACCTGGGAAAATTATAATAGAAATTCTCTGGTGTCAAGTATAACCGAATTCTACTGAAAGAATGTAAATAAACGAACATCTTTCATTTAAAACAAGCAAAGTTGTTTATATTCATATATTCGTCTGTTTATAAGTATGAAATGACTTGTAACCTATCAGTACGATGGAAACTAATAGAACAAGTGATTAATGAGGTTCTTGCTCAACAATCCTGTTCAATTTGTTTACAATTAGATGATTTAATATGTTTTCATGGGTGGGTTGGGTTTTCATGTTATTGTGAATATGTACCAGCTTCTTGGTAATTATTATTCTAAGGTTTTGGTTTAAAGGTTATATTTGTATTCTATGTATTAAAAAACTATGTTAAATGAATAATGGTATGTATACATTTACTAAGTTTTATGTTTAAAATAGTTGTGATCATCTTCTTTGAAATCCTTTGAGTAGAAAGTAAATGTGATGGTCAAGCTACTCACTTTGTGGGGCAAACCCATATTTAGTTACAGAAAATAGTCTCTGTGATTAGGGTGCATGTTAAAGGTATTATGTTTAAGTTATATCGTTTTGAATGATTTTCTAAGGGTTTTGCCCGTCTGTTTAGGAGGCTCGGTGCTGCATACAAATTTATATCGAACACAGATAAAAATAAGTACGTTGTAATTGTATATTTTAAATTAAAAAAAAAAATTGTTGTTGTGAAGAAAAACTAAAAGTATTGTATAATTGTCATGCAAATTTTTGTAGCACCCCACCCGATAATGGGTGAATAATTCACAATTGATAATGAATTACAATTGCACTAGAAGAATTAAAACTTAAACATCTTGTTATGTTATAAAATCTTTTTGCTATTACAAAACTTGAGAACTTCACCAGGTAGTTCTTATAAATATATCACACTGATATGATATTATAAACCGAAATTAGATATTATAAATTTAAACGAGCAAAAAGTAGACGTAAAAACGTCCCACGCATCCGAAATGTAAAACATTTAAAACAATAAATAAGTCGATCTAGACCAACGCGTTGTGACGGGGCCCTTAAGCGGGAAAAATAAGCGTAAAAACGTTGAACCACACACACTCTGCAGCGTGTTAACTCGTAAAATTTAAACCGAAAAGGAAAATAAAAAATTTATAAAATCTAAAAAGTATATTGGAGTAAAGTTGAAAATAATAATATGTTGGGGTTAAATTGTAAAAGATGTAAAAGTATTGGGTTAAATAAAAGAGCTAAAATTAAAAAGAAGGTGGGTACAACCCACAAATGCACATTATATAAACCATGATGCATACGAAAGTTGGTAATTAGTATATATATAGTTAGAAAAATATGATATGATCTCAATTTTCTTAGAACGGCAAGATACTATCTAACTGCTTGCATGATCAACACACGAAAATAATGCAAGTGGCCTGAAATTTTGCTACAACCGTAATCATGTTGATAAATCATACTTATTTCTTAAAATGATCATGACGTGATGGCATTTGTTATATCAATGAAGTGTAGTTACGGTTGCAATCAGAAAAAAAGAAAAGGATAATCACGTGATCCGATCTAATTACATGAACGTGATAGTTTGAGCTTGAGATCTCAGGTTTAAACCTTACTCAATAAGGTTTTCATACAGTTGTTAGTATCCTATTTGATGATATTCTTAAAAGAGTCAAGCCTGGAGTGTCAAAAGCATCATGAACGGTTGATTACGTCTCAAAAAGACTCACTCGGGTAAGAGATGTAGTTATAAACGTCGTTTAAAAAAAAGAGAGAGAATAAAAACACAAATAACCATTTTGTTAAATATATTGGAAAAATAGCGATCGGCTTTGCATAAAAACGAATCCCAATCAATAGTGGACACGTGGGCCGTTTTATGCAAAACTAAGCTACTTTTGCGTCAATTAGGCATTTACATAAAGATATGTTACTTTTGAACTCATTGTAGTGGCAACCAATCACGCATTAACACATGCAATATTAATGTCAAAGTAGTTGGGCTTTGTGTTGCTGGAGCCGCGAACCAGAGCGCGAGCAACATGGCCGGCCACCCCAGTCACGAACACCGCAACCAATAGGCGTGATCGCGAGAGCGTGAGGGAGGTCGCGAGGCGTGAGTGACCCCCTGATCATCTGATTCACAACAGGGTCATGTTACTTGACCAGAGGCTTTATCCAGTACCCACTCAACATCAAGTCAGCGTCACATGAGGGCTATATCTTACAACACCCAGCATCGAGTCAACGCAACATGGGGGCTCTATCCTACAACACCCAGCCTTATTACAGTGCGAACCCTGAGGATGACGGAATGGACTTCTGTTCAGGGCCCACTTGTTCAAAGGGCACAATTTTTTTAAAAAAAAGTTATATTATATAGATTCAAAAAAATATTTATAAGTTATAATGTAATAAAAAAAAAACTTATCTCAGTTATGTTTTAAACCAAATATAAACAGTTACTAATTTAAAACCCCCTTTTTAAAAAACGAAATACTCAAATTCAATGGTCATGGTTCATTCTTATATGTTTAGTTCTATTATAAGTTGATTGGTGAACTAAGTTAACTAGTTTTATACCCGTCCGTTGGTCGGGTTGTGTCATGTTTAAAGACAAAAGGATACATCTAGTTAAGGATCATAGAAAAAACATCAAACAAAAACGTCTACAAAATTATAGTCAAGAAAAGGTAACAGCAAGTTTGTGATATACAAACTAAAAAGATCCATAACAAATTTAACATAAAAAAACCCAAACAACGTGCTTCCATCAAACCTGCATCCTATAAGAGTAGAAAAAATGCCCTCTTCCGCTCCTGTTAGCCACCTTTGACATAATTATAAACGTGTTTTATTTCTATTTTGAAGCTTACTTTCATGTATTATACAGTTGGAGCATGATCTTTTTTTTTTTTATAAATACATGTGTACACATACAACATGTAACATAAAAAGTAGAAAGTTAGGCATACCAATTAAAATTAACATTTCCTTTGCTCATAAACTGAAACTCACAGGAAAAGGCTGGAAGTAAACTTACACGACCTTTCTTAAACCTCTAGCATACCATTTTTCTACATGTTCAAGTATGGTAAGCATTAGAATGTGATATTTGCATATAATCAAGTAATAGAAATGCAATTTTGCTACTCACATTACAGAAGTCCATGTTGACTTTCACAAGTCACATGTTAAATTTATAAACATCAAATACAAATGCTAATTACTACCATATGCAAATGTTTCGATAAATACGTTAAGCTATATGCAAAAATATTAATAGACAAAATTTGAGGATCATAAAATTAATAAAATTATATTTGAAGTTAAATAACAAAAAGTTTAAGATTTTCATCTTTAAACTCAAGAAAAAGATTGTAAAACTTGTACACCCTTAACTAGGTATTTCTCAAGGTTAGGGTCCTTCCTGCATTTGAGGAAGGCAACATTTTTCAATCTACATCTGACCACGACTTTCTTTGATGATAACATTACTATCTCCGATGTCATAGGTTCTCTTGAAGCATCTACAGAATTCGCCACACCAAACAAAGAGATACATCAATCTTCTGCTTAGTAAAAGAACAGCCTTTCTTTAATATTTCAAGATTTTGATAACAAAATAGAAGCCTAAATTTAAAAGATTTCAAGAAACCTAAAAATCAAAGTAATGTCATCCTCTCAGTAGAATCCTCATTTCTTAGTGCATTCTAGTGTAACTCTCCATCAAATCATGTTTGCTTGTAAATAATTAAGAAAAAACATTAAAATAGTCAAGGAATCAACTAAAAAGGTCAATGCCAGTAGGGTTGCTTTGTGCAAAAGTACAACATTTTGTAATTCCTCGATGTGAGAAACATACAATGCTCTCGAAGCACCAAATTTCTTTTTCAAATCAATCATGGCCTAAAAATATAAGCAATATAAACAATCAATAAATTTTATGATGATGAAACTCAAGCATATAACCAATCAAAATAGCATGATGAAACTCACAAGTACCTTATAATTAAGCTTGATGAACGTATGGCTAACTTCTCAATGCATTGAAGTTGTTCATTTTGGTGAAACATTAATGTAATAATCATGTTGCAAAGAGATTTGGCATCTTGTTTGAGCTCAGATTCAAACTTAAACACAATCTTTCTGCTACCAGAATACAATTTATCTTCTCATGTTGCATATAATTTAAGAAACTGCTACTAATAAATATATGTATGCGCCCATGGTTCTTGAATATAAAAAAAATCGATATGAAGCTTTACAAACGTTAGATGTGACTTAATTTTATCATAACTCTGTAAACTTGGCACTAGTTCATGGCTTGTTCTTGGTACGCGAGAATGTTGTTGCATGTATTCATGTAAGGGCAATTACACTATAACTATATAAATAATGCATGTAACTTATTGAAAGCAAGAAACCTGTTTCACTACAATTGCCAATTCAATGATTTTGTGATTGTGTGGGCCTCCTTGAATTCCACAAAAGACGACCTTGTTGAACCTTCCAGAATAAAGTGTGTATGATCAATATACAATCCCAATGTAGCAACGGATTATTTTGACAAACATACTCTTTGCCTTGTTTGCTGACTTCTTTCAATCCTTTCCTGAAAAAAAAAATAATGGCATCACATGAGCCACAGAGTGACTTGTAGGTTTTGGTGGTCATATTTGCCAACAGTAGAGCTTTTTGTTGGGTACAAACTTGTTGAATAAATGATATTTGTGAATCTGAAGGTGAATGTAATAGTATAAAGTTAGTCATGCTCATAATATCATGAACAGTCTAAGATAATAGTACTCACCTTGCGGATTTGAGCGTTGTCATATAATCGAGCATAAGCAAATGCACCAGCAACAATCAATTTTGGCAATAGTGTGCCATTTTTCTCCAACTATAATTTCAGAAATAAAAGTAAAATCCGTATCAAAATTAAGAAATATAAAAGAGTATATATGCTAGTAGGTAAAAGTTGGAAGTTATAAGTACCCGGTCATAATCAATATAGCTAGTGCTCTTATTCAACCATTATGGCACGGTCTCGAAAAATATAGACATCACGTCTATTGTCTTTCGGTCTGAGATACTAAGAAGAATAAAAATCAGATTACTTGTGGTGAGACTATTATACACAATCATCATTGAAGTTTATAGTAGAATGGACATCATGGTAGATGAGAATGAATGGATTTTCTAGCACCTACTAACCATGCGATAAATGGCCACCATGAGGAAAATCATGAGCCTTTAATAATGCAGAGTTAGACATGAAAATTACTTGGTGACCCTGAAAGAGGCAGCACATTCACTGCATCTTAAATGATGATTAAACATTTCGTAAGTTTAATGCATATAAGCTGGTATCGACAATATACATTCTCAACATGGAACAAAGGATTAAGTTAATTGTAACTTAAGTACATCACTGCCTTTAACACATTTTAAACAAAGTAGATTCATATCCAATCGATGATAAATAGGGTTGTGATTATATCAATTGTTCAAAGTATCAAAGCAACTTAACATCATGCAAGTTGACTTGAAAGTCAAATGGAGTGTGTTTCAAATACAAAGAAGGTCGATTTAAATCTATTCAAGAAAATCCCACTACTAACCATAGTATTATATAAACATTTTTCAAAGATTATGACATACATATTAGGTTGGGAGCTAACTTCCATTTTGAATTTAAATAGTACTGGTCTAATCAATTAAAGTAAACCTTTTAGCATCACAAAAGAAATTTGACCAAAACAAACGAAGCTGCACATCCCTATTTGCGAGATTTACAATCTCTATTTCCCACTAAATTCAAAATATAGTAAACCAAACTCAGGAGTTAACGACATAGAAAGTTTTAGAGAATAAAATCAGAAACATGAATACCTTACGGACGACCCTTTCGAACCAAATGTATGCTACCTTTGGTGGTAGCCTAGAAGCACGACGCCGAGCAAAATCACAATAATCTGCTGATCTGCATTGCATAAGTTCAATAAAATTAAATCATTATCTTAATTCAAACACGATGCATTTTCCAATTCCAACCGCAAAAATGTCAAATTGTCATTTAGGTTTCAATTGCGGGGATAAAAAACGATGGATTGAAGATGAACGACAGAGCCAGAGAAAGAGATAGATGAAATCGTACCTGTATATGAGGAGGATGCTGGTTGGCGTCGGAGGCGGCGGTGTTGTGTAGTGGAGCAAGAGAATCCGTATTCGGTGGGTGTGAGTATGATGTCGATGAAGGCTCAACCCCTTGAAGCTCTTAGAAGTTAAAACCCCAGATCCTTTGAAACAATGGAATGGGAAAGAAGAAAGAAGAAAGAAGAAAGAAGAAAGAAGACGGTGAGTATTTATAAGGTGGTGGTTACTGGTGATGACGTGGGGAGGGAATATCGGATGAGGGCATGTAACCGACGTTACTTCCGAATATAGAGGAACGTGGAGAGGGAGAGTTGGAGGCATAAAAGTAACCACCACACCAAAGCTTAACTTCTCTGTCATGATCAAAAGTTGATGGTTTTCTACGTTCAAGATCTCCCGAATTTAAATAACCGTTTTGCAACAACCATTAATATATATAATTAGAAGTCCATTTAAAAAAATTATAAATCGATTGCAGTTAAAGGGAACACAAGACTGTTGTTGCGACGTGCGGCTATGTGGGACTATCATTTTACATCAGGTACCAACCTTTTATTTGATTATTTCTTTGTAGAATTGTCAATCTTGGCTATGGACTTTGTGCAACGAGTCATTCAATTAATTAAGGATTTAAGGCAGTTGTTACTAGTTGTTTTAATTTTTAACTTGTTTTGTATATTAGGATCTTTAGGGTTTGTATAACTATATAAATTATGTCAATGTCAATTATGTGTTTCATTAGAACTTAGATGTTAGAACTTAAAATTAAATAATTATTAGATATTTAGAAGTTAAAAGTTAGAACTTAAAATTGAGTAATAACGTATTTGTTAATTATTATTTGCCTTTATGGTTTTGAATTCGAATTTGATTTTTAAAACTCAGGGCTTCTAAACAAACATCCGGTTGTCAAAAACGTAAAAAACAAGCTTGAGTTAAAAAAATAGTTTATATAATTAAGCCCGTTAGGGTATATCATTTGATTACTATGATTTTTGGTGCGTTTATTGCTAACAAGTTTATTTTCATTTTAAAAAAATTGTTTATATAATTTAATTTCTTAAAATCCAGATGTCTTTATTTTAACTCGTTCAGAATACTAAAATCATCATGACGTTGCATAATAGAAGTCACTTATGTACTATTGTGATAATAAATAATGATAGTAAAAAGTTGTGAAGTGTCGCTCCTCATCAAAAGAATATTACAAAAGATAAAAATTCATTAAAAGTCAAGAATGACCGACACCCTTGAACCTATATAAACAAGTTGATGATTTCATGTCTTGTAAAATGTTAAATATGGAAGTCTCCCTCATTGCTTCCGTTGCACTAGCTACCATTGTCTTCATTCTTTACAAGCTTGCCACTAGTCGACCCAAGTCGACCACAAACCTCCTTCCAGAGCCATGGCGACTCCCCATTATCGGTCACATGCATCACTTAATCGGTACGTAATTGTTATTGTTATGAATATATATTAGTTATCATGTAACTTTTTTTTATTATGCATATTATATATATATATTAAATAGGAATGTCAATTTATGAGGGGAGATATTATAGCTAGCAGTACCTCCTCTCCTGCGTATTGTACATTAGCTCTCTATATATTTTATTGCCACCACCGCCGCCGCCACCACTGTACAACAATTTAGTGCGCCCCGCATGGTCTACTCCGCCTAGTGGTCGCCGGATTCAGTAGGAATGAGGGAGTGAGTTTAGAAAAAATGAAAATCACGTTGAATAATAAGTCTTGTAAGGCGGACTTGAAAAAGAAATAAATGCAATTATGTTTGGTGAAATCTTTTCAAGCCAGACTTAAAAATAAATGCGGACTTAGGGAAAAAAACAAATACAATTTATGTTTGGTGAGAACATTCCAAAGAGGAATCAAAAATAAATTTGAACACAAATAGCCTGACATATTCACATTCACTCACCTGAGAAGTTCTAATAAATTATCTTTTGCACCCTTCAACTTAATCTAATTGAGAAAGAGTGAATAATAATTATTTAGGTTTTTAGTAAATAATTGAATAATAAAAAAAATCCATTTATTAAAATATCATACTTTATGAAAGATTTTTATGTAAATTGCATTATAACATGTTAAGTTTCGCGAAGTAGCACGAGTAAAATTACTATTCATTACTATTTATCATGTAATTGATAATTACCTGCCATGTGATAATATAAATCATGAACCTGAGCATATATATATACATACACACATTGTCATAATGTGTTTTTTTTTTTAATTCTTTTCCATCTACAATTGTATTATCTTAGCATATATTTGCTATGGATGTGTTGATTCTTTTAGTTTTTAAAGTTGAGCTAGATGTCTGATTTTTATGGTCTTTCAAATTTAAAATTCTATCGGTTTTTAAATTCAAGATCATTGTTTGATTTGTAACTTAGATCGGGCAAAGCTTCATGAGTGCATGCTTATCTGGATAGCTCTAATACCATAAAAATTATAAACTAAATTACTAAACTATCATGAGCCATCTAGAACTATAAATTATTTTACACAAATTTTTTTTTAATTTTTCACAATGTATAATATAATTTATACACGCTTGTACGAGTAATTTGTTATATATTTTAGTGTAATTGGATTGACTAGTCGTCAATGTGATTACGATATCCATTAAACAAGTTAGGAGGTGCGGAGTGCACACTTGTTTGAGTTTATTGTGATCTTCGATATTAGTTCTTTTTAGGGGCGAAGCCCCTAAGCAACGGGGTCCGGAGGTAGTGACCCTGGGAGCGGGGTCCAAGGGGCAGAGCCCCTGGCTAGGGCCGAGCTGCCAGTTCAGTGCGGAAAATTTTTATTTTGATAAAAATTGCTTTATTAAAAACGCATTAAAAATTAATTTTCTCGAAGTTTCACATGTGAAACTTGGGGAAAAATTGAGTGTTTTTTAAACATGAAAACTGCCTTCGGCAGTAATCCCAATCCCTATAAAATACGAATTTGAAACATGATCGATCTCTTCTTTTATTTTCTGGTTCAAAAAACTCTCAAAATCAATTCGTATGTCATTTTTAATTTCTGAGTTTTATCCTGATTAAAAGTTTAGATTAAACCTCAAATAGTTTCAATCTGAAAGTGCTATTCACGACTCTCAGATCATCCGATTTATTTGAATCAATTTATCTACATAATTTATAATATATGTGTGTAATGCATATGTGCACGTATACATATGTACACTTTTGTTATTTTAATATCTACATGGATATGGGTGATATGTATCTGTATAAACAACAGGCACACTACCACATCGGGGTGTTACGGATTTAGCCCGAAATTATGGACCATTGATGCACCTTCAGCTCGGGGAGGTCTCAACAATCGTAGTATCGTCTCCAAAATGGGCTAAACAGGTTCTAACCACTTACGACATCCCCTTCGCCAACAGGCCCGAGACTTTAACAGGCGAGATCGTCGCATATCACAACACCGATATTGTTCTTGCACCCTATGGCGAATACTGGCGCCAATTAAGAAAACTTTGCACTGTAGAACTTCTGAGTCTAAAGAAAGTGAAGTCGTTTCAATCGGTTCGTGAAGAGGAATGCTGGAACTTGGTTCAAGCAGTTAAAGCTTCGGGGTCGGGACAACTCGTTAATCTTTCAGAGGGTATTTTCAAACTAATTGCAACTGTTATGAGTCGCGCGGCGTTTGGCAAAGGGATCAAGGATCAAAGGGAGTTCACTGAAATTGTTAAAGAGATATTGAGGGAAAGTGGTGGGTTTGATGTTGCAGATGTATTTCCTTCTAAGCGCTTTCTTCATCATCTTTCGGGCAAGAGGCATCGGTTAAATTGTATTCGTAATAAGCTCGATAAGGTGATTAACAACCTCATGATGGAACACGCGGGTAAAGACTCGAGTAAATTGAACGAGACATTGCTTGATGTTTTGCTAAGGCTCAAGGACAGTGACGAATTCCCTTTAACGGGTGATAATGTTAAAGCCATCATTTTGGTAAGCATTAGATATTTTGATACTTTATACTTAAGTTTAATCATATGTTACATGTCAGTGGCTACTTATAAAATCAACTTTCTAATTAAGCACGTGAGTTATTTCAAAATTATTATGATGGAAAAGAAAATAAATCAAAATCATAGAAAATTGCGGAGAATGTCCTAGTTTGGGTCTCTAGATGATGAATTTGGGTCAGACAGTTTATGTACTCATGGATTTTTTCTATATCAACACATGTTACATGTTTTTTTATTTGTAACGACTCACAATTACTTAAGGTTACAAGATTGATGTAGGACATGTTTGGTGCCGGCACGGACACATCCTCTGCCACGGTCGAATGGGCAATTTCCGAACTAATAAGGTGTCCGAGAGCAATGGAGAAGGCACAAGCAGAATTAAGGCAAACACTAAAAGGTAAAGAGCGAATTAAAGAAAATGACACTCAAGACCTACACTACCTAAACCTTGTGATCCGAGAAACACTAAGGTTGCACCCTCCACTGCCATTAGTCATGCCAAGAGAATGTCGGCAGCCGATGAACTTAGCCGGATATGACATCGCAAACAGGACCAAACTTATTGTCAATGTTTTTGCGATAAATAGAGACCCCGAATACTGGAAAGATGCCGAAAGTTTCATCCCAGAGAGGTTCGAAAGCAACATCACCACCGTTGTGGGTGCCGATTACGAGTATCTTCCATTTGGAGCTGGAAGAAGGATGTGTCCTGGAGCTGCACTCGGTTTAGCCAACGTGCAACTCCCACTGGCTCACATACTTTATTACTTCAAGTGGAAACTTCCCAATGGTATGAGCCATGATCAACTTGACATGACCGAGAGCTTTGGAGCCACAGTGCAAAGGAAGACCGAGTTGTTACTGGTACCAAGTTTTTAAATAGGCTATGGTTATTTGAAATCTCATATGTGTTATTAGGACACTTTTTTCTTTTCTTAGATAGAGAAAGAAAAAAAGAAAGATATGCCAATAATATAACATGTGTACTTATAACAATACTTTCTGAATAGTATTGCTGTACTAATTAATTATGTAATCTGAAGTAGGTTTTCTATAATAATGGACATGTGATGTGTATGATGACGTGCACTAAAGTTTTTTCTATATAGAACCGAACGGTTGATTTTGATGGTATTTTTAGAGGAAGGAATAAATGATTATTTACATACTTTTTGTTATTTTAATTCTAAGGGTAGTCTTATACCCATTTAAGAGGGTTTTCTAATAGAAGATCTTGCGAGCAGTAATTCTTACGTCTTGTTAGTATTTGTAAAAGGAACGAAACAATGTCAGTTTCAACAAGAGTAAGCTATGTTGGGATTCTATGGATCAAAAATAGATCCAACTTGATAGATATAGACAAAAGAATTGGTGTAAATTTAATTTGTAATTTTGCTTGTATTTGGTAGTTGTGCAATGTAGCCTCTTGCTACTATTGCTTTTTTCGAAATGGAATTGTTCAAAAAAAAAAGGTACGAAATGTGTGATGACATCACACAGTACCAAACAACGTCCATCAACACCTATGGATTTGTCAAAATATGATTCCATTATATTTGATATATTTCATAAATTAGTAATAAATTGATTTATAAATCGACAATGTCACATAATATAACATTGTTCTTAACGTGTTAGAAATTTCCAAACAGACTTACTTATTTTTATTTATATTTCCTTATATATTCTATTACAAACCAATCTATGTCAAATATAATATATTGTTTAAATTCTTTTTCACAATAACATAATACATCTTTTTAACTTTAAATAAGTTTTCGTTTTCACAGACGTTATAATATAAATAACATTCAAAACTCACCTGTTGCAACGTCTAGTCAAAACTCACCAATACAAATAATATATCATACAGTCTTTTCATTAATGTGTTAAGTGTAGTTTTTTAAGTCTTAGTTGCTGTTTGTTTTTTCTGCAGTAAAAATGTCTGCAGTCTGCGGACCACATCTGCAGACATCTCCAGGAAAAGAGGTGAACCAAACGTCTGCAGTTTGCAAGAAAAATACTGTTTGTTTTTAACATCTGCAGACTCATCAACGAAAAGGGTTTCAACCAAACTCATCAAACCATAAAACAACATAACAACTAGAGCAATCAGCAAAAAATTCAAAACTTCTGCAACAATTCAGAAGGCTAACATCAAAAAAAACAAATTCAAAAACATAAAGCCATATATAAGCAGAAAAACTTCAATAAACCAATCGAATTTCACTAAACCAGTTACAAATGATACCCATGCATCTATATACATAACAATCAGAAGGGGGATGAATGTATGGTTATCAAATCAAAGGCGAAACTATCATGAATCTTTAGAACAAAGAAAACAAAACTGGTGGTCGGCGGTGGCCGTAGGGGGGAGGCGGCCGTGAAGGTGGAGGCGGTGACGGGCGGCGGCGGGGACGGGCTGTTAGGGCGCGCGACAGGAAGACAGGGCTGCTAGGGCACGCGACAGGACGATAGGGCTGCTAGAGCACGGCTGCGCGGCGATGGGAGGGCTGCTAGGGCAGCGGTGGGCGGCGGTGGATGCGGGGCCGGCGAAGGTAGCTGCCAAGATGAGGGGGAAGGAGGAGGGTAGGAGAGGGTAGAAATGAATGGGTAGGGTAGAAGTGAATGCGAAGATGGTAGAAGTGAATGTGTAGTGTATTCTTTACGCAGACCTCATGAAAACTTTTTTTAATGAAAAGTTTTCTAAAAAACAAACAGTCTGCAGACCTTAACGTATGCATGTGGTCTGCGCGGCGCAGACAAAAAAGATCAGGAAGTGCTTTTCAGAAAAAACAAACAGCCTCTTAGGCTTCAAAGGTACATTTGGTGTAGTGGTTTGCTTGTTTTCCTTATATAGGACCGACACGGGTTCAAGTCTTTCTAGCAGCATCTTTCTTTGTCATTTCGTCTTTTGGCTTTTTTTCTACTACTTTTCTAATCTTTTTTTTTTCATTTAATTAATTTTTTGTTTTCTTTTCTAATATTTATTCCATTTAGAATACTTTCTAAGACTAGGCCGCAAGCGTCTAATGAAGTTTGAAAACGCTTTGCAACATGTCGTTAACGACATTAATGTTATCATACACTTTAGCCGCAACACACGAATCTTTTGTTAAATTATGCCGCAACATGCGATAAATAATATTGTCTAATGAAGCGTGTTAGGGTCCATGTCGCAACACGTGTAACGATATTCACAAACACAATGCAACTGACATTTACGACGCAACGCGCGGACGACATTGCTCATTTCATATCAACACGCTTAATTTCCATCCATATTCACTATAAATTTTATTAAAATTCATTCATGTCAAAAGATTATTTAGAATTGAAATAATACTTTTTCCTCCATAAAATCAGACTATGGTCAAGAACAGTCAATTCAAATCCAATTCATCATTACGAATTACGATATCATCATAAAACGCTCTCAATTGTTATTCAGTCTCTTTCTCTTAAAAATCCTCCGTTAATTCCTATATAAACCCTAGATTTCCTCACGATGGATTCACTCTTCTTCTCCGGCGACGACGGCGACCATCTCTCCGGCGACACCACCGTCCCCTCAACCCACAGTTTATCCGACCTCGACAACGAGAAACTCTATCTCGTCGATCACAGGTGCTTTTGTCAAATTTGTGTTTCATAGTTCAATTAGTCTGTGTTTGATAGTTCAATTTTGTCATGAGATGAAAATTGGTTGTTAAATAGGTATATGTCGTCATGTCGATCACAGGTTGTTTTGTGAAATTTGTGTTTGATAGCTCAATTTTGTCGTGAGAATTGAGATGAACGTTGGTTGTTGAATAGGTGGTGGAATGAGGCGATGTTCGGGGAAGTGGATGGAGTTTTGTACGCTACGAGTTGTTGCTTCTCTGATGATTTTGAGTCGGAGATTGTTCTGGACATGAGAAGAAGTGAGAGTGATGGTGGTGATTGTAATTATGAGGAACATGAGGTTTCCGGGCGTGAGTATGCGTTGATTTCGGAATGGATGTTCTACCAAGCTGTTAAGTGGTTAGTCAATTTTGATTGAATGAATGTTTCTACTTTCTAGGGTTTTTGTTTACCTGTGGGCGTTGATTTATTAACTTTTGATATGATTGTTGTTTTTATCGAATGTAAGCTACTAAGCTGTTGTTGGATGCGCTTTATGTATTTGGTTACATTAGAATCAGCATGTAGTTACTAATCTCTGTTTAGTTTTGCTGCTCTTATCCGTAAATGTAAGCAGTTTTGGACAAAATTAGAATCTGATTTACAGCACTGTCCACTTTACACTGATGTACATGGTAATGGAATAAGAGTTACATAGAACTAGCTTCAAACCGTATTCGAATAAATCTAATATCTTAGAAAGTTAAATGGTTTTTTCATATAGTAGTGTTTGACGTTTTCAGTTATAGCTGAGCAAATTGGAAACTGAGGTTATTGAACAACAAGCACTTGTATCTCTTTCAGTTATAAGGTAGAATATAATTGATGTTAACAACTATATTTGTTCTTTGAAGATCTTTTTGATTGCTTCATGGACACCTCATGTTGGAAAATAAAAAATGTTATTATTTGATATAGGATGAATCCATCTTCCAAAGGTAAGTTTTTCTTTAGAATATATCATTTGGAAGCCATTCTAATAGAATGAACTAAATGACTACGAGTCATACCATAAAGCGATTGTAACAGCACACTAGGATTCCTATACAGCAAGTTGCTAAGTACATACCTTAACACCATATCCTAGCTTCAGTTTTGAGTAATAACTAGTTTGTTTGCTTGTAAAGCATATTAAAACTCACCTGTTCTCTACTTAGGGCATGCTACTACATTGTGGGTGTTACTTTGTTTTCTTTTTGTTATATCTGGACAACTAACTAGAAATAAGGATGTATCGTTTTTTCTATGGAATATACAGAGATCTCAAACTGTTGATCATCTATTTCTTTTGTTGGTTTTTTTTTTTGTGTTCTCTTTTTTTTAACCATTATATGTTTAAAATTTTATTTTATTTGGTCAGAAGTATTGACAATATACTGTCTATAATATTCCTAAAGTCATATTTGTAACCTGTGTTTGTGTGCAAAGATGTGTGACTGCTCGGTATTACTTCTATCGTCAATATGCTCTCCTTTGCAGGCATTACGATTTGAGGAAAGCTGAGAACTTAGTAGCCATAGAAAATAATAAGGCAGACTTGTATTTTTTACAAGTCAGGCTTTCAATTTCTGGAACAACAAATTCATTGGTTGTAAAGATTAACCAAAAGGTATATAACCATTTTTTTGTTAGTCCCTCTGGTTTTCCCTAGAGTGTTTTTTTTTTTGCCTTAAACATGTTGTAATTATGTCTTGTATTGGTTTGATCAAATCAGAGGTATTAGACCTGTGCACTACTGCACTAATCGGTCTAGTTTCAACTGCATTCTTTGCCTTTCTTTTTGTTGCCATTAACTTTCAGGTTTCGACTTCACTCTGAAACCACTTGATTTATCATGTAGTTATTTTTCTACTTGATATAATTTTCATATATCCATCCAGCCGATATGTATATTAATGCTTTACATAATTTAATGTGTTGTTCAGGATAACGAGGTTGAAGCTTTTAATAAATCCTGCCAGATATTTAATGTCAACTCTGTCTTGGTGGGTGGCTTTATTCCTCTTTTGTTTATATGTTATGGTTTTGTGAGCTTTATTGAATTACTCTACATACCTTTTGCAGTTGAAGATATGGGATTTCTCAGGGCAAATTTCCAAGTTTTTTCTACAAGGCAGAATGCTACCTGATAATTTTGAACTAGTGAATGAAGAGGTAGTTGTGAATATATTACTTACCAATCAACCGTCTTGGGTAGACTTTTTTGTTGTTATTTTAGTTATTTATGGAACCAGCTATTAATGTTTCAGTATGTTACTGCAGATTTCTTTGGAGTTACAAGTTTATGGCTTATCACATGATACTATGCTTAAAGATAATGTTATGGCAGTTGAAGACTCGAAAACTGAACTGAACGTGAATGGTCACACTGACAAAGTCAAATCATATGCCAGACTTGGTCAACCGCCACTTGCTAGCAGCTTCAGTGAACCTTATAAGTTGGGTTTGGCCGGATTATACAATCTTGGAAACACATGCTTCATGAACAGTGCAATTCAATGCTTAGTGCATACTCCACAGCTTGTTAATTACTTTCTTGAGGACTTCAGAAAAGATCTAAACTATGAAAACCCTTTGGGCATGAATGTATGTATTTTGCAGATATGTTATTATCAGTTTTTGAAAATAAAATTGTGGAATTACCTATTTGCATATGTTAACCAGGGTAAGCTTGCCTTAGCTTTTGGAGACTTGCTTAGGCAACTATGGACTCCTGGAACAACCTCTGTTGGCCCACAAGCATTCAAATCAAGTTTAGCTGGTTTTGCTCCTCAGTTTAGTGGATATAATCAGCATGATTCTCAAGTCTGTGATCTTTGTTTTTTATTACTATGACACGTCTTATTATTACTATTATTAATTGATATAATATATCACAAATTCTTTTTGTTTTAAATGTAGGAATTTCTTGCTTTTCTACTGGATGGGCTTCATGAAGATTTGAATCGTGTTAAAATCAAGCCTTATAATGAAATAAAAGACGTTGATGGAATTTCAGACAAAGAAGTAGCAGATGAACACTGGAGAAACCATTTAGCTCGTAATAATTCCATTATAGTTGACCTGTGTCAGGTCAGCCCTCTAATACTTTCATTTTTTTGTTTGATCAGTATCTGATTATTATCATGTATTATATTGAATTTTACAGGGGCAGTACCGGTCAACTTTAATATGTCCTATTTGCAAGAAACATTCTGTTATGTTTGATCCATTTCTATATTTATCTCTACCTTTACCTTCAACAACAATGAGGGCTATGACATTAACCGTGTTGACCACTGATGGGTCAACTTTGCCATTGCCAGTAACCGTCACTGTCCCTAAGTTTGGGAAGTTTAAGGATCTTATTCAGGCTTTAAGCACCTCTTGTTCCTTAAGGGATGATGAAACTTTGCTTGTGACTGAGGTATGTAATGTAAATCTTCATTCAGTTTGTGCTGTTCCCTAATTACAAATATGGTATTACATAAATATGATGTAAATATTTTTTGGCAGATATACAACAATTGCATTCTTCATTTCTTGGATAAACCATCTGATTCCTTAGAGCTGGTTAGGGATCATGATCAGCTTGTTGCTTATAGGCTACCTAAGGATCAAGATGCGCTGCCTTTGGTTGTGTTTACGCATTGCCATTTTGAAAAGTAAGCGTTTTTTAAGAAAAAAATTTTAAATCATGTTTATTAATCTTTTAATATTCCTACATTATAATTAACTGGGCTCAGGTCAAATGGTCAAGGGGGTCCACCTAGAAGATTTGGAATTCCTCTAGTAGCAAGGATTCCAGAGTGTAGTGACGGTTTTGAGTTCCATAAGAAATTTATTCAGTTACTTAATCCATTTGTCATTGGGGAAGAATTATCTTCAGATTCTTTAGATGATTCTGTAAACATTACCAATCAAGATGCTGAAATGGACGATGTGGCTATTGATGACGCGTCCAACAGTGATGAAGTAAGGGGAAAATCTGATGAGAACTTTCATTACTCACTGGAAAAAGAATGGCTTTTACCAGCAAGATCCAAGATTATCATGGATGACCCATTATTAATCCCCGAAACCCGTACAATTTTGGTTAGTGTTTCATGGCCTAATGAAGTGTTGAAACTGTATGACACTTGTTTGTTATCTCGCTTAGCAGAAACGAGTGTGCTTCCGTTACTTCCAAATAACCCTCCAGAATTGGTTTCTTTATCACAATGTCTTGAAGCTTTCTTGAAGGAAGAACCATTAGGACCCGAAGACATGTGGTATGTTTCATCGTTATGCTAATTTTATATTGTAAGGTGGTGTTTGGTTTGCAAATAGGTTCTGGGAATGAGTATAGGTTTGAAAGAAACACACCCATCCTCTTATTCCTAAATCCTCACACCAAACATGCCTATAATGACTCTTAGTTGGGGATATTGTTAAAATGATTTACTTTTGAAAAAATATCAGGTACTGCCCTAAGTGTAAGGAACATCGGCAAGCGAGCAAAAAGTTGGATCTATGGAGTTTGCCAGAAATTCTGATTATTCATTTGAAGAGATTCTCATACAACTGGTTTCTCAAGGACAAATTGGAGACTTTTGTTGACTTTCCTATCGTTGACTTTGAACTTTCGAATTACACCGTTCACAAAGACTCCCAGTCCTCTATTCGCTACAAACTGTATGCAGTAAGTAATCACTATGGTGGCATGGGTGGTGGCCACTACACTGCTTTTGCACAAGTAAGTAACCTCTTATGAATCATTTTATTCTATTGTAGAAATAATAAAATTATATTTTGAACGCTAATTATTTATTAATGCAGTGTGGTGAGCAGTGGTATGAGTTTAATGATAGCCAGGTTTTCCCCATTAGTGAAGGCCAAATCAAGACATCTGCAGCCTATGTGCTATTTTATAAGAGAATTTGAGATAAAAATACAAGTTAAATATGATGAATTTGTTTTAGGTAAGTTTATCATGGCCCGATGGTTTAATGGTAGATTTTGGGGCTATTTATACATTACACCCGATTGAAATAGTGTATATATTTGTGTATCTGTACAAGAAAAGAAATTGGTAAATAGTGTATATATTTGTGTATTTGCACAAAAAAATTGTATATACGAATCTATATTTGACTAATTGTTTTTAAACTTTGTAATCAAGTGTACTAGCAGGGTTGTGCAAAACTTACTTTCATGTGTGTTTTACTCGATGTACCCTTCTTCTTATACGGGTGTAAATAACTTGTATACGGGCATTCAAGTTGAGTTTGGGTGTATAAGAAGTTGAATATGGATGTATACAAGTTTAAAACAGGCTTATACGGGCACATAGTTTATACGAGTGTGTAAGTTCAAAATGGCATATACATGTGTTTATATGGATGTTTATAAGCATATTATAGAAAAGATTATAAAAAATCAATTACAGGTTAACTGAGTCATAAGGAGGGGCACCCATGCGGCATACTACTATACTAGCATGAAAGATACGATTAGATGGGTTTGCATGTAGGAGAAGCCCAGTGACCCAGTGAGATACAAACATTATTTGTGTTTGTTTAAATTTCGGAATATAATTTTAAAAAGTAAACCCGAACCCGATAAACTCTTTAGGGTCGGTAATTTAATACGTTTTTTGGTAAATTGGGTCAACCCGATTAACCCGAATAAGAGAATACAATCTATTTTTTTTATATTTAGTTTCCATATATTCGTATTATGATTACATCTTTATCAAATTTGAATTCTGTTTTTTTCTAGGTTCTATTTATTATCATTATTAATTTTCAATTGAGATATAGGATTGCAGAGTCAAACGGCGGTAACTTCCAATCTGTATTCGGCAATCAGAAATCGACAATAAATATATTCAAGTCTACTTTAATTAATAATATTTGGTTTATCTGGGCTATATGTTTTTGCTATTCTATACATAAACATTCTTCATCCCAAATTTAAATTATGAACTGTTATGGAAATTAATTTATTTGAATTCATTGCCAATTAGTTTGATGATTACTTACATTGAATTTAATTAGGAGTTTCAATTTTTAATTTAAAAATTGATTTTGTTGTTTAGAAAATTTTTGTTTGGAATAAATTAAACGTCACAAAACTAGAAGTATAATTTGATTAACAACCCAATTAATAGCCCAATTAGGAACCCGATTACCGAATAAAATGACCCGAATAAACCCGATTACCGATAAACCCGAGCTTCGGTATTTGGGTAGGATTCCAACATCAAAAAACCCGATAAACCCGACTCGACGAACCCGAAACCCGATTAAAAATCCCGATCAACACCCCTACTTTAGACGCTAAAGTTATAACTATAGTATACTGAGTTTTTATATATTCAAAACGTGAGATTGGGCTAAGTAAACGGTAAAACCCTAGAATCTAAATCAGTATACTAAAGCACTAAACAATAGACTTGAATGAATATTCTTCAGTTGACTTCAAAATCAAAACTAGGGTTCAGGCGCTTACACGTCGGTGCTTCATCGCCTATCTTCTTATTCGCTTCATCACACATCGCCAATTTAGTGTTCAGCTGTTACCATCGATTCTCAGCCCCACTCTTCAAGTAAGTATTCCTCAAACTAAGTGCTACTCTTTGCTTCTCACTCACAACAATCTTTAAAGAAGCAGTACACTTTTATCACAACAACTTTGAATGCGTTAGTCATAACAATTCCAATGCATGTTTCACAATTGAGATTTGAGTATTGACACTAGTCATATTTGAATGGTATGACTATATACATGACCTAACAGTTTGAGATTTTGAATGCATATTTGACACTAGTACACTTGACAATAGTTAAAAAAAATACTACTTGCAGATGTTGGGAAAGTTTGTATTCGTATTATTAGGTTCCATTAGTAACCACTAACAAGTATTTGTATCCACTAGATAACCAGACAAATAATTAAATGAATACACATGCAGGTCTATTTACAGGCAATGTGTCTATTGAAGCAAACACAAATGCAGCTAAGCAGATGTTGCTAAAGGATTGTTTTCATGTATATTTGTGTTATTGTGCATACAGGAAACCGATATATTTGGTAGTCGAGAAAATGGGTGGGTTGGATTAAAGGTCAAGAAACAAGGGATTTTTGGTACACAGCCTAACGGGTCAGTTCGGGTAGAGCCAACACACAAATGTTATTTTTGAACTGCATAACGAACGAATGTGTTAAAATTTGATTACAAAATGATAGCACGGCAATAATAATTTTTAATACTTTTGAAAAACGATTTAGAAGGTTTTATGCATTTTAATGCATTAGAGATGTACGGATGACTTTAAACCCGTTTTACCAGCTCCACCTAATTCTTTTTTAGTTAAATCTTTTAGCATGCTGATAGCATAAACTGTGCTTGTGCATTTCTAACTGGTAATAACATACTTCAAGTACAAAGTAAGAAGCATAAACATGGTCGAAGATGAAATTTTGAGGGCCCAAAAGCAATAAAGTATGAAACTATGAATTCACTGGAAATATGATGCTGATTTATGTTTTCAGATGACTTCAGATGGGTCAAAATTAGGAGACAAACTGATTCTAAGGGGGCTAATGTTTCATGGATTTCATGGAGTGAAACAAGAAGAAAAGAAACTCGGTCAAAAGTTCTTGATAGACGTCGATGCTTGGATGGATCTTCGAACACCTGGTCATTCTGACAACATGTCTGATACAGTCAGCTACACCGACATTTATCGGTAATAACTGTTTTAACTTTTTAGTTTTAAATCAACTTGAAAGTCAATACAATTATTTGGCTACATAAATACTAACAATGATTCTTGAAGTAGAAAAGCTCCGAGTTAAAAGGAGTTTATTACACAAAAAAGCAACACGCTTCCATTTTTTTTATCATTGTATGTAACCTTCTATAGCAGGTTAGGCTACTTATAGATAGTTGATAAGAGTAGATTAAAAGTTGTTCTAAAAAATGAGTCTTCTATACATGTGAAAAAAAGCTTTTAAATCTGGGCGAAAAAACAGGGGGGCGGGCCCCAATAAAGCGCCGCCCTTGCCCCTTGGTGGCGGAACCAAGATATTTATTAACCGAGGAATTCTTCAAATATGTGTGGTGGGTCAGGGTCACTCTTCGTATGTTACATTTAAAATATAGAATTTGGATACTAGATAACACTTATCTTCCAAGTCACTTGACCACCCTTGTATGATGATTGTATAGGTAGAACAAATGTATGATAGATGTTGTGTTCGCCAGTAAAAAAAAAAAAATATGACCCCAGTATTTAACACATGGGTCTTCCCCTGTACCTGATCATCTTTTCTTTACCAGTCTATAATAAATTTCTTGACTTTTAGAATTGACCAATTTGCAGTCTACTTTAAATTTCTCAGATTATGAAAGTTTTAAAAAAAAATATTTTGTTCAGTTATAATTTTTGTTAAATAATGTTATCTATCTTTCTTCTTTTGTGTTCAAATGTGACAGCCTTGTAAAAAACATCGTAGAAGGTCCTTCTCAAAACCTGCTAGAATCGGTGGCTCAACTGATCGCAACGACAACCTTAAACAACCACTCCCAAATCTCCGCTGTTCGTGTTGTTGTCGGGAAGCCTCATGTTGCAGTTCCTGGTCCTCTAGACTATTTAGGTGTGGAGATTATTAGATACAGAAGCACCGATATGCCTGTTTAAGACCACTTTGTGGTACAATTTATGTCACCCAAATTACACGTGCTTCATGAAGATTAATGTTAAGATTATTTGTTTGTAATTGTAGTAAAAGTTCTACGTATAATTTATATGCCTGCTTGATTTGCATGAGAGTGTTACACGGTTTTGTTCTTGGAATTGTAGATGCTCTGATTAAAGTTTGTTATCAATATTTAAAAGTGTTTCGACTAGACAAAGTCTAAAAAATATTCTAATTAGGTTATTCACTTTTTATGTTTTATTTAAATTATAAAGTTTAACATGATTTTAGGATGTTTTTTTTGTTTCAATTAGGAAATATTTTTTATTTTTTTATGTTGATGTTGAACGGTAATGTGAATTTCAGGTAATTTTTTTAATTATTTTTTAATATAATTAACATGTTTTTTTTTTATTTCGTTAATATAATTTCATATATTGAGAATTCCGATCCCTACGTCTTCTCCTTCATTACTTTTTTGATATAAGAAAATCCGATGATCACTTGATTTGATGGTTTAGTGGTCTAATTTGATAAAAATATGCATGAGTGATCAAATTAAAGCACTTTTAAAACATTATTATTATATGACATTTTCTCGTTTAATTAATATATTTGAAGTTAATATATATAATAATTTAAATGCTTTTGTTCACATTTTGATATTTTAAATTAAGCCGTTGTAACTTCATAAGCTTCTCTTTACGTGTTTTTTTTTTCCTGAAACCGGTTTGATAAGAACTGGTTTGAAAAGACCCTATCTTTAGGGTTGAAATAGGCTTTCAGTCTCTATGTAACTGGTAAAACTTGAACCGCTTTTTAAGCGAGGTTAATGATATTCATCTTTGTTCCAAAGAATTGATCTTGACCAAAATTAACCAGAACTATTCTTGCATGAAGTCATGATATGGTGGAGAATAGAGATCTGATGTGATAGAAAGTTCAAAGATTCTTGGTGGGCGGATTTTAGGTAGTAAAATGGGTGGTAGACTGGTAGCGGTGGTCAAAGGGATTTTTGGCCGACCGCGAAGGGTGGCGCTAGCAATGTTGTAAAAATCGGACTAGTCAGTTGATTAATCGGCGAATAGTCGGGAATCGGTACCTCACCGATTGGTTTTTCCCTTATCGGAGCCAAAAATCGCTAGTCGGTCAAATTGGTTAAAATCGGAAAAAAATCGACCATAATCGGACAGCGAAATTCCGGCTGAATTCCAATGAAAATTTCAAAATTCTAGCCAGATTTGTTTATACATATTAAACTAAACATATTTATAAAAATTACATATAAAAATGTGTGTGTGTGTATATATATAAAAGTGAAATTATATATAAAAACTACAAAACGATTAATCTCAATTATTCCAGATGTCTAGTGATTTTTACAACACTGGGCGCTAGGTTGTAGAGGGAGAGAGAGAGGTGTAATGTATGTATTATTTAATTTTTTTTACATTTTATTTATCAATGGCAATCTAGTCGCTTGAAAAAAAATTTAATAGAAACTTTAATGGTGTTAGTCAAAATGGATATAAAATAATGTTACACCGGAGAAGTTTAAGAATTTAAACTAAAAATGATAACTTGAAACAAGCTCGTTAAAAGAAACTGGAATATTGCTTCTTTTTTTAATCTTGACAGGCAATATTATTCTTTACAGAAGAATATTTAAGTATAACTTTTAACCAGTATTATTATACTCTACCAATATATCACGAAACGAATAACAGTTTTCTTTATGATTTCAATTTTTTTTTAATTTTACATTAGTTATTTGTTTCCAAGATTTTTATATTAGTATATTACAACCTCATTTTCCCTGGATTTGCACAAATTTTCAAAATTCCATTCATCACAACAAGTTTGTTCATTCATCACAACAAGTTTGTTCATCAATATAGAAATTTATACCTTACAATAAAACATAAATCTTACATTTGTTCAAAACCTTATTAAACAAATCAAACTTCAACTTATAGTGGAAATGTATGACACAATATTTTTAACTTTTAACCATCTAATTCCATTTAACCCTATAGGCTATAGTTACAAGGAATTTAACTCGTAGCATTAGCATTTTTATGAGAACCAAACATCATATCACTAGAGCATTAAAGCATGGGTAAACACATGTTAAAATTATAAGACGAGCTTTTATGAGAGTTAATATCGTTAGTTTTTTTATGATGTGGACTGCCTATGTTACCAAAACACTAAGTCAAAAGTTGAAATTTATCATCGAGTCCGTAAGTCCGAAATTTTTTGCACCCTGAAGCCCGTTAATCTCCACCTACTGGTCTGAACCACTTGATTGTTGAAAGTAGATTTTACGTGACGATGGATGCTATACACCGTAGAGACTAGGTGGCGGCGGAGTTGAAAAAGTAACCATTCCAATCCTTTTGTTACAAAAAGTGGAGGATGCCGGCGACGAGAAAAAACGCAGGCAAGAGAGTAGACATTCATCTCCACCTTTATTTTCAAACAAAGTTAAATACTTTGTTAAAAGAGTAACCATTCTAATCCTTTTGTTACAAAAAGTAAAACACATACATTTTCAGAAGTTCATAAAACTATAAAAACTGTTGTGCAAATTTAAAGTCATATCATATAAATAGAAAGCACCCCACATAATAACCATTCTAGTTATGATCATCAACTGCTTCAAGGCTGCGACTATTATGATTTATGAGCACAACTGTAAACAACCACAACCACAAAATCACTAAGCTGGCAAACACACACACGTATTCTTCAATCAAAACCCATAATAGCGATCGTTTTACAGAGACTTTTAACTCCAATTTCTCTTGTTTACTGAAGAATTCCAATCTGTAAGTTCAATTTCATGATCAGAATTTGATTCATCATCGGTATATGATCATAAGTTTCCGATTTTTAACTAATTTTTTACTCGTTTTTATTGGATGTTTTGATTGTAGGATAGGCGATTTCAGTTACCCTAATAGTGATTAACTATATCAAGAAGTTTGGTATTATTAATTGGGGGTTTTTGAATTCTTTGATTCTTGACTTATTTGCCATTTTGATGACTTCCCATCTGCAAATTGAATGAAATTTGAAAACTTTTGCACATGGGTGTTATTAAAAACATCAAATATGTAAAAATTTGATCATTCTTGTTGACTGTTGCTCAAATTTTATTTCATATGTTTACCTATGAATGTGAAAGTTTCAGATATATATAAGAAATTGTTATGTGGCTGTATCAGTTCTCATGGTTATATGACTGTTTCGGGTTATTTCATTACGAATATAAATTGTTCATGTGGATTTTTGCAGAAGACCAGATTGTGTTGGAGTCATATTTTACTTCATAAATGGAGGGAAATGAGAACATATCTCGATACCGAGATAAACTGGACAAAACACTCATCTCTCATGATCTTTCTAATATGGAATCCATAAGAACTCTAGTTGAAAATCAAATGTCAAAGTCAACACAAAGTGAAGATCAAGGTTGTATAGTCATGATTTTAGCATTCTTGCCTTGTGAATTATTGATTTCGGTGGTTAATATGTGTATTAATTACAAAGAGTTTGTATTATGCAGAAATTAATGATTATTTAGTTCAAAGAAGAACAAAGGAAGTGGCTAATTTTCTCAGCATGCTTAGAAGTGCTTCTGGGAATGCTGGTGAAGACTCAAAAACTAATGAAATACCACATGGTGGTTGGAAAGTATGTCACATTATTCTTGTTTATATATTTTCTTTATTTTTTTCATCTTCTGTGTCCTATTATGTTGAAGGTATATCTGTTTCGGTCGTTAAGATTTCAAAGTTGCCATGATCTCTATTTGGTGATTAAGCTTGCTAACCTTGTTTAACAGATAAAACACGATAATGAAGATTGTCGTGTAATGTATAGGGAGGGACCCGCTGGTACCCCCTTTCACACATTACTTGTGGAAGGATATGTAGATGGGCCTCTAGATGTTTGTAAGTTTGATTAAAGGCATTTCATGCATTTGTCCACACAGATTGTTGTTTATATAATATGTTTTATATCAGGCATGTGCATATCATGGGAGGCAGGACTTTACCAAAAGTGGTAAGGGAGTTCTTAAGTTATACTAGGCTTTTGGAACTATTGTTTTTTTTGGCAAGCATACCATCTTTTTAACCTTTAAATGTTGAAAAAACAATGCAATAATGAGACATTTCATACGACAGGTGAAAAAATACAATGGTTGTTTTTCCGTTTGTGTTGGCACAAGTTGTCAAAAATCTCATGATAATGCAAACTATAATGTGTTTTTGGGTACTTTTCACAAGAAGGGCGGTTAGTTTGCTATGAAAAGCTCAACTACAATTGTATATGGAAGCTAACCTATTTGACCACAACTACTCGAGTAATCTCTACTATAGTAGTGGTAATTTTGATTCGTTTACTAATGAGTCAGTTGAACTGGGATGCCTTTTTTATTTTTATTCATCTCAAATGGCTCAAATAAAAAAGTTGAGCTAAGGGGAAATATGCAAATGAGTCGAATGGGTTAAATTGGTTAAAAGTCGCACAAACTCATAAAAGAGTTTCAAAATGGACAAAAATGCATTTGCAACCCGTCCCGTCTTGATCCATACAAAAAAAAATAAAAAATGATACGTTCCATCTCGAACCCAATATAGATATCACAAGATGAACTCATTCTCTGATATAATTTATGATCAGATAGATTTTTTTTTTCCTTTTTTTGCATTACCCTTACTGTGGTTGTTTGTTCCCAGGTGGCCTCAATTTAATATCCCAACATTTAAGGTTGTCCATTCAGAATGCGTGAAAAAGGTCAGAATGGGCGAACAAATATGTTTAGTAAGGTTTGTTAAACAATATTGATTAAAACCTCGTATTCGATTATATGGATACTGACATCTAAAGTTCTACATATGTGGAAGAAAGGATGAAGCTTTCATGGCCACTATCAACAAGAGAGGCACTAGTCCATTTTGTTAGTCTTGAATACTTCCAAGATGGGCTCATTGTTGTCCTTTTGAACTCGGTAATAACTCCATATTTAAAACTCTACATTTTCTACTAATTACTTACCGTGCATTTTAATTTTCTCAAGAAAATTTACAAGATTTAGTAAGTAGACATTTAGTTTGATTGGCTGTATTTGAAATGTCTAAAACGCACTTCAGATTTCTGAAACAGAGAACATCGATATAAGCACTCATGGATTCACGAGAGATGGCATACCCGGTGTAGAAAATGTGACAAGGATAGATGTTGTTGGAGGCCTTGCTTTACAGAAAGTGAGTGCCAATCGAAGCTACTTCCGGTACAAGATTTGTTTTATTATCATTTTCATGCTTTTTTTGCTAGTTTTTATTTTTTATTCTACCATTTTCTTTTTGTGGCAATTTGTTTTAGAACTTTTAAACAAATTAAGAAGATTCCAATAATTGCAGGACAATCGCGAACATGGATATAAAACTTGATTTTGTTCCACCTGCAGTTATCAACTTTGTTTCCAGGCAGATAATAGGTAGCGGCTTCAAGCTTTATAAAAAGGTGTAGTTCCATATACACACATCATATCTTGACTTTTTAGGTCAAATGTGTTTTTTCAATCTCAAATTCAATGATATATTTGGAGCTTTTTCTTGTAATGATTTGGTAACTAAAAGAACTAAAAAATAAGTACTACAACTTGAGTGATGTTAGTGTTATACGTTTGAAAAAAGCATGCATCGATTTTGTATTTATAAACAATCTGGTTTGACCTCAAAGCTCAAAATGCACTTCCTACATACTAATTGTACCCTTTACAACAGAAAGTGGCCTCTGTGACCAAAGGTGATGAAGATTTCAGCAAGGTTTTAAAGGAGCCATTTTATTGTCGAATTCGTGAAGCACTTTACTCTGAATATAATTCGTCAAATGGGATTTTGGAACAAAAAGAAACTAAGACTGTTGACGGGGTTTTGGAACATAAAGAAATCAAGATTGTTGATGGAGTCCTGGAACAAGAAACAGTCAACATTGGTCAACCTGAAGAGCAATATACCACAAAGGAAGAAGTTAAAGATCAGGGGCCAGTTAGTGAAATAGAAGAAGTTGAAGAGATGGTGATATCACACAAAGATGATAATGATGATGATAATAATATTAGCAAGGAACTATTTATGGATGGTAAAAAGGAACTAATTATAAGTCCTGAAGTGAAGCAAGCTCTGGGAACACTTGAAAAGGTTATTTCTGCGTTTAGGGAATTCAGATATGATCATCGATCCTTATCTCTCTCGCGATTAGTTAACAACTTCTTTACTGATCTTGAAGACACTAAATCAAACGATCATAAACATTCTGTAAACGAGTTAACAACGAGGAACTCACAAGTATCAAGGAACACTTTTTCAAGTCATAGCTCCAGGTACATATACTAAGTTTTTAAAAAAGTTTTCAAATTTCTCATTTTGGGATTTTGGGTGTGATTTTAGACCGCATTAGGACGGGTCACTCAACGTTTTCATGTAATTTTCTTCTCAGGCACAGAGTTAGTGAAGTGGGTTTAGCAGATATTATTAATATTAATGGAGAGGTCAAGATTGTAGATGAAAGTAGTTTGACTCAGAAAAAGATGAAAAAACAAAGATTTTGCTGCTTCAACTACACATCTGGACAGCTAAACTCATGAAAGATTGCTGTTTTTAATTTATACGACAATTTATACGGTTCAGTTTACGGTCTGTTCTTGTTTTATACATAGAATTGTGAAAGGATTGTAGATTACTGTTTCAGAGGTTGTACTTGTATGTTTTATTCTTTAGATGTGAATATATGATATATTATGAGGGGGCATATCAGTATACGGCGAGATGTCATGTTTATTGACTCCATGGCAATATGAACATAATGTAAAGTTTGTAAAAGAAATTCCTTGAATATTTTCAATATTGGTCTTTCAGATGGGATTTTACATAGGACTGTACATGATTTAGTCAAGCCGAGTCAGCATTGACTTTGGTTCGAGCCACTAGTAGTTTGAGTTAAGCTAGCTCTATTTGGTATTTTCAACTGAGCCATAACCTAAGTTTGTATTCAGCTAAACTATTATGCATGTAGCTTGTAATCAACTAGATTCTTTTGTCTTTTTAAATGTCTGTACATATTTTACGAGGTACACACTAAAACAGATAGATGGAAAGATCCGAATGAAAGGTTGTAGCGGTGTTGCCTTGCAACTACTTGGAAGCCGATTAAAAGGAGACATTGAGAAATAGCAGTAGGACAAATAGATTAGATCAATTTTATATGCCTAACACTTATTGCTCAATCTTATATGCCTAACACTTATTGGCATCATGCTCTAGAGGTGGCTACTTATCTTCTAAACATTCTTCCTAGTAAACTTCTCAACTACAAATCTCCTACTCAACTTCTCTACCTCACTCGTCCATCTTATACACATCTTCGTGTCTTTGGTTGTTTGTGTTATCCTTTAATTCCTCACACCACCATCAACAAACTCGAACATAGATCCATGCCTTGTGTTTTTCTCGGTTATCCCTCTAATCATCGAGGATATAAATGCCTTGACCTTGCTACTAATAAAATTCTCATCAACCGTCATGTTATTTTTTATGAAACGATATTTCCCTTTTCTAATTCTCCTCAAACGTCTCTTCAGTCCTATGACTTCCTTTCTTCTCCTGTTCATCCTCTCTTTTGGCCTCATTTTAATACTACCGCCTCAACCAATTCACCTCAATCTCCTACTTCTAGCTCACCCTTTTCGGCCTCACCTATTCCCACTGGGCCATCTCCTCCTATCGGCCGATCCATTCATTCTACTACTACACAAGCCCAACGATATCAATCTGACCCCTCTACTACACGCCTCACTAACCCAATTCCTAAACCCCCTGTCACCCAGACGTACACTCGCCGACCCAAACCACAAACCCAACCGATACCACCACCACCAATTTCCTCCTCCTGTTGTCCCAAACCTACCTCCACCTGGCCGTACCATGCGCACCCTTGCTATGGACGGTATTTCTAAACATAAGCAACCATTAAATCTTAACGTCTCTCTTGTCACTCCCTTGCCTAAGACACCCACCGAAGCCTTGTCCAAACCGGATTGGTACAACGCCATGACTACTGAGTTCAATGCTCTTATTAAAAATAAGACGTGGGAGTTAGTCCCTCGCACAGCAGACATGCATGTCATTCGTAGTATGTGGTTGTTCCGTCATAAATATCGCTCAAATGGCACGTTGGAGCGATATAAAGCTCGGTTAGTTTGTGATGACAGTACTCAGCATGTGGGTATTGATTGTGGGGAGACTTTTAGTCCGGTTGTTAAACCAACTACTGTTCGGACTGCCTGACTCTTGTCTTATCTCGATCATGGCCCATACATCAATTGGACGTTACTAATGCCTTTTTACATGGGAATCTTCGTGAAACCGTCTATATGTATCAACCCATGGGGTTTCGTCACCGCCAGTACCCCGATCATGTGTGTTTATTAAAGAAATCATTATATGGGCTAAAACAAGCACCACGGGCATGGTACCAACGGTTCACAGATTTTGTATTGTCCATTGGTTTTCAGCAAAGTGTGACAACTCGTTGTTTGTTTATCATCATGGTTCTGACATGACTTATTTACTTATCTATGTGGATGATATTATCCGACTTCTCATGATGCATTACGGGTTCGTCTAATACATCAGTTAGCTGCTGAATTTGATATGAAAGACCTTGGGCCTTTGAGTCACTTTTTAGGGATTAATGTGACACGGCACCAAAATACTATGTTTTTATCTCAGCAGTCCTATGCTTTGGATATTAGTGATCGAGCTGGTATGTCGTCTTGTAAGTCTGTTGCTACTCCTGTGGACACAAAGTCCAAACTTAGTGCTTCTTCGAGCCCACTATTTGATAATCCTACATTATACGCAGTCTGGCTGGTGCACTTCGGTATCTTACTTTCACCAGACCTGATATTAGCTATGCAGTTCAGCAGGTTTGTATGCATATGCATTCTCCTTGTGTTGATCATTGGAATGCTCTTAAACGCATCATCTGCTATATTCAGGGCACTACATCTTTTGGTCTCACTTTGGGCCCTTTTACTGATCTCTCTTTACGTGCATACACTGATGCTGATTGGGCCGGTTGTTCTGACACCAGACGTTCCACTTCTGGATATTGTGTTTATTTGGGTACTAATCTATTATCTTGGTCGTCTAAATATCAGGCGGTTGTTTCTCGATCTAGTGCTGAAGCCGAATATCGAGGTGTTGCTAATGTGGTTGATGAACTTTGTTGGATTCGAAATTTATTATTGGAGTTACACAGACCTCTTTAGAAGGCCAATGTGGTGTATTGTGACAATATTAGTGCTGTTTATCTATCTGAAAATCCAGTGCAACATCAACGTACAAAACATATTGAATTAGATATACATTTTGTACGTGATTTGGTTCAACGAGGTTCTGTACGAATTCTACATATTCCGTCTCGCTATTAGATAGCTGATTTTACGAAAGGTCTTCCAAGGGTTCTTTTTGATGATTTTCGATCCAGTCTAAGCATTCGGCCTCTTCTTGCTTCGACTGCGGGGTTGTAATAGATTAGATCAATTTTATATTTTAAATAGATCTATATATCGTATTATTAGAGATAAATCTTTTGTATTTATTTTGAGGTTATCTCCTCCCAAAATAGTGGAGAGCCTTTTGTATTTACAGGGATATTAAATCAATGAGAAGATCAACGAATTATACAAACCTTCAAGGACAAAACTCCTCCGCGAAAATTAGATTCAAAAAAGAAATATCATATATGGATTCACGGTTGGGTTTAGTTTTTTTTTTTTTTTTTTTTTTTTAACAATGGTTGGGTACTTGGCTATAGACTTTCTTAGTTACCAAATTGTATTTGGCTTTAGTAACTTGAGTAATAGATAGAGAAATAAGAACATAAAAACTAATATTACTCATAATTTTTACTTAAAATTGATTTATGTATTCAACGTCCCTCTTTAAATGATTTTTAGATACTAGACGAACAAAAACCTAAAAATGACAATGATTGAAAAAACCTTTATCAACAGTGAATTAGTTTATGTCCGATCAACTTACTAACATATCATTTTCATTTTTTCTCGTGATTTAATTTGCATCTCCATATCACACCAAATTAACTATAAAGGATTCCATTGTGTCCAATCAACCTCTTCAAGTTTCGTCTAATATATTACCCGTAGGAAAAACGTCGTTTTAACTTCTTCCATCAAGTTTGAGGCCGATACCTAAACAAAAGCAAACTTGAAGGTTTGATATTGACAACACAAAAAACTTAAAAGCCCTATTTACAACTTCAAAAACTAAATTCTTGATGAGAAAGTAACTGCCCCTGATAATCTGATATTAACCGACGTTTCTAGATTGTGCGAGAAGCAAAGAGAAGAAGAAACCATGGGTTGGCGGTGGAACGACGGCGACGGCGACGGCGACGGCGATCGGAGCTCCGGCGAAATCGACGAATATCAAGGTATAAACCCTAGATCTGAACCTCGATGTTCCACGAGGAAGATTATATCCTCTCAGTGCAAAACAGAGGAGGTGGAGCCCGGCAAATTCATCAAAAAATGCGAGAAAACTGAGCAAATTTTTAAGGATTGCGTTGGAAGGTGATTTTCATAGTTCTGTTTTTTTTATTACGTTTTCTGATTTCGTTTCTGTTGGTGAGTGGTTGAATATGATGCGTGATTTGTTGGGTCGGTGAATTGGAAATGTTAGGGTTTAATTTGTTGAATTCGTGATTTGGGATGCTGGAGTTTTGATTTGTCTACGTTCTGCTGTTAATTTAGGTATTTTAACCTAGCAAATGATTGAATTAGAAGCATGACATTAGGTCTAGTCGATGCTGAGAAAATGGTTGAATTAGGGTCATGACATTAGGTCTAGTCGATGATGTAACCATGATTATTTAGGGGCAATGAATAATAAGCTAGACAAAGGAAGTAGAGAACACCCTGATAACAGCTATTTCATAATACAGAATACTCGCACGATATCTTCGCCTCTACGAATGGCTATTCGTATGCAATACAAAGCAACTGTTAGCCTTTCTACGGTGAAAGGAATGCTACTTGTGACCCGACTTTGGCACGAGAATAAAGCTTGTTGTAAATGAGATTTGTGTGTAGTATTAGAGAGAGTAAATGCTTGAGAGTTGAGAGTAATGAGATCAAGTGTCGATGCCTATCATGCTGCTATTTATATTTTTAGTCTGGTTCATAGTGGTGAGTACTGTAGCAAGCATATTGAGTTGTTTAGACTGCGTTGTTGGTGTCTGGTGTCATTAAAGAATATAAGATTCATACTGCTGTCCCTTTTGTAAGCATGGTGCAGTGTCATTTGAACCTCTTCTTTAACGCATGTGGTGTCAATAATTCAATATGTTCCCGATCTGGATTCTGGACTGTTGTTTCGTTTGGACGCTGGTCTGGATAATGGGTTGGGGTCCATCCTAATGCTGGTTGAGATAGGGAGTAGAGGTTCATTTGGGTGGGTCTAGGTGGTATGTTGTTAGTAAGTGGAGGTTCATCTGGATTGGTAGATTTTTAAGTGTTATATCCTCTAACAAGAAGAAGTTATAATGCTACGGATTTCATAGCAAGTTAAGGACAATATGCTCGTATATTATAGTTTGTCATGACATTCAACGGAAGTTATCAAGCTTCTCTATGTGCTGTTTATCTTTTTCGAGTTTTACACCACTTTACTTGATTTATATCCAAATTGTTAATAGGCTATTTTCTATCTGTTAAGGCCATCTGAGGTGGTGCAATCTAACAAGGAATACACAGAAGAAGATGTAACAGAACAGATGACAAAAGGTTCTCTCCAGATGCAATCACCACATTCGACACCATTTGATTTTCCTGGACTACGAAGCGACATGGAAGCAATCGAACGTGATATGTTTGGCAACATGGACCGTTTCTTCGAGGCTGCTGAAGAAATGACGAAAGGGTTTTTTGGTATGTTTGGGTCTCCCCATTTATATGATGGGGATTCCAAATCCACTTTCAGGTCTTCTAGGTTTTATGATGGAGACTCAAAATCTTCTTATGATAAGAGTGTACCCATCGAGCCTTCACGTTCCATGGTGGTCGAACCAGAGATTCCTGATGGTCACGTTGACCTTTCAGGCTTGGCTAGGGATGTTTGATGTTGTGGACCATGCTTATTAGTCGGATTTTGGAATAAGCTCATCGTTTTGTACCTAATATGAAAATACATATGTTGGAAGGTTAATTGCAGTCTCTCTTTAACTCCTTTCTTGTTGAGGATACAAAGTATAGTTAATTACAGTGTGTCTTAACACACACACACTTTTTTTTTTTGGGTAAGGATATGGATTATAGACTTTTGGTTTAGGGAAAAAAAGAAGGTTTTCGTGTTTGAGTGGCGAAATGCTTTACAGGTCAAAGTCAAATGTGGTCAGCCGTGATTCATGATCTTTTTATTGCACAAATGTATCGAGAAAAAGGGTGCAGCCACATGACATTTGTTGCATTTCTCACCTATCTTTTTGTTTCCGATTGTCCTATTTCATATAAAACAAAGGTTTTAGTAGTTAATTGTTGAAAAAACTTAATAATAGCATAATAGTAATATATACGTAAAATGATTGTATGCAACGGGTGAGAATTATATATGTTAATGCCGTACAATACATTGTTATCTACAATACATAATAGTGACAACGTTGAAGGCATGAGAACTTTCGAGTTCAAAATATCATTTTCATCAATATTCATTTCTGTTGTAATTGCATCACTTGCTTTACCGGTGTCTGCAGTAGACATTAACGGCATTTTATGTTAGATGTGTAGTCAAAGGCATATGCTAGATTGATAGCCCGTCTAGAAGTTGTTCTGATTTTAGTAATTTAGTGACCAATTTAGCAAATTGATGCGACCTTTGTAGCACAATAGGCGTAAGAAGTGAGCAACAAACTAGACGTAACTCGTGCCCATCATTTTCCGTAAATAGTCATAAAAGTTTGTGTTACAAAGCGGCACTGGTCGTGCTTCTGATAATTGATGATATTTCACAATACCGCTGACAAAATTATTGATCTTATCTACCAACCAAAAACAACTATCAATCTTTTAAATTTAGACACTCACTCAATGTAACTAGAAATACTACTTTTACATATACGATTATCAGGGGCAATTTGCGAGTCTTGTTCGTGTACTATATAATTTTATAGGAAGAACATGTGTTCTGTTGAAACTACTCGAAGAACATGTTACTTGAGAGTAGAATTCGTACGATGTGATTTTTAGCCGGTGTTCGATGGATTAAAGGGGGATACATCATCCTGATAACGTGTAGATTGTGACTATAGCCGTAATTCAAGTAATTGTTTGTTGTTTGTACACTCCCATTACAATATTAATCAACACAAACATAGATGAATATACAACTTAAAAACATCTGAATCTGTTGATGTTTTTAAGATCCAACCCATTATCGCAAATACAAAAAATAGGCTGTCACCGGCAACGAACGGCCGGCCGCCGGCGACTGATTTAGCTACACATCAAACACGTACATATGTATATTTTGTTATTATTTTGTAAAGAATAAGGTTTATAATATTAATAATATAATTACTCGTTGTGGATTATAATATATCCACAGAGTGTTTCAGTGTTTGTCTTGATTCTTATTCGTTTGTTATTCGCTGTTGCAGCCGTTTGTCAAACGCGTAGGTTGTGCGAGTGCTCCTCCACTTTATAAGTCAACCATCTTTTGTTTATTTTATGTATTTATTTATTTATTTATTTATTTCCATTTATTATTATTATATATAGATAAGATATGGAATTACCCAGAACTATAAATTATTAATAGCTTAAAAGTTTTCATTTATAAGTTCTGTGTCACGGTTACCTTTCTGAATTACAGTTGCACATATGGTCTGTGTGATAAGACTATATTATGTTTCTTTGCTTCAAGTTTTTGGAAATTATATTTAAACTCTCTACTCTTCATTCAGTTGTAAAAAATCTTTTCTAAAGTTTTGTTAAATTTTTATGATACGACTATCCTATCCTAACGATAAGTTTTAATGTTAGTTAGTGAAAAGTATTAAAAGTATTAGGGTGCTCGGTGCATCTTATGGGCTGGGGTGTGGGTTTAGGAGTAACTAGGGAGCTGCAAGTCTAGCAGTACGTTTTGAGATCCAGATAAGAGATGGGGGTTCAAGAACCTTATAATAAAGCTGAGGTAATAGCCATTAGAGATCGCTAGGGTCCTTTAGTGTACGAAAGATGGTGCTGAAACTCTTTAGGGTAGTTTTTGAGTTCAAATAAGCTGACATTGTATCATTGAACGATGACTAGCGTATCTCTTTCACCCTTAAGATGATGTGAATATTAGAGATCTCAAGTGTAATATCTGATGTTTAGGATCAAAGTTGTAACATGACAGTTTAATATGTAAAATTCGTGTAACTAACTCGTGTTAATATTTTTTTAACACCCCCTAGAATATTTGTACGCGAAATTTGCATTTGGTAAAGTTTAAATCCATAACCTTTTCTTACCACTAGGTGCCAACCACCACTCAATTGTTATCAATATTTAATTGAGAATAATAATTAAGACTGGACTTAATCTCTTGTTTAATCATCTACGCAAATGAAATTAAGGAGATTTAAGGCAGGTGGATAAAGTCATCCCCTTTTTTATTTTGTCGTTAATAGATTTGTATAGAAATCAATATTAACATCATAGCTTAGAAGAAATTTAATTACCCCAATAAACGATTATAATCAACTTTTAAACCATTTTATCTTATTATTAAATTTTCTAGTTTCACTGCGATATATTCGCCCTAAAAGATAAAGGTTAGTGTTTTCAAAAATCTTTAAAGAAAAACTTCAGGTGTATTTAAAAAGATTGGGTGAGAATATTATCAACATATGTGCTATATATATTCATGGTGCCTACACAAGATTATTATTCACCAAATTTAGAGAACATACACTTTGAATGTTAATGTACAAGTGCTTTGAGCGACCATAACTGATAAATCAATATGAAACTAAAGTTACAATGTGGATCGTTAAGTTTAATTACACTCTTCCATATATCATATACTTATCTATTTGTTTTTTTTAACCGAACACCTTCTTACGCATGGCATGTTCATAACTTTTGATATTTTTGTTTTTCTCTTGATATTTTTAAAATATATTATTTTATAAAAAAAATTACTATTATGTTGTGACATGCTTATTTTTTCCTATATTTCAATGTGAATCTTATTTAAAATAAAGTAGTGCGTAATAATATACAAGTTATTAAAGAAAAATGTACAAACCGTCAAAGCTAGTTTATTACAATAAGAAATAAAGAAATATAATTGCATATGCTAATTGAAAATTTAATCAATGATAAAGTTAAATGCTAAATATAGATAGATTAAAATCATTTTCAACATAATATTTTAAAAAATATATGTCAATACTTGATAAAATATTTATCAATTTAAACGGTCACTTATAATTTCTAAATCAAAAACAGGTATCATAGCATTTGAACATATGTGTAAGTAATGTATGTGTGCCTAACGCGTATGAAAAATCCCCAACTGAAAAACCTGTCACTTTCCCTCGTCAATTTCAGCGTTCTCACTTATTAATTAATCTATACACACACATATATATAAACATACAACTGGAGAAACATTCAAACACAGATTCCCAAGGGTTTTTTCAAAAAGACCTGGTAAACCCATAGTAACTTACAAATTTTCGATCATTCCCACGAATCTTCACATTGTTTTCTATAAATTTACATCATATCAACATCCAAATCAGCTTTTGGGTGCTGGGTCAAGTTAAATTTGCTCAATTTGCTGTTTTTCTTGTGTTTTGGTGAGAAAAGGGTGGTTATATTGAGGGGTTTCTTTATTTCTTGTGGTTTGCACACCAAGTGTTTGTTTAATTTGTCTAAAAGAATTGCTTCTTGTAGTGAAAGGGGAAGTGGGTGTTATACATGAATTCTTGTTGTAATTAGTCTTGTATTGTTGAATATTTCTTTGTTGTTAGTAAGATTGGATTGATGGGAAATGTATGTGTAGGATCGTGTCACTCGAAAGATGGATTCTTTCGGTTAGTGTCGCATTCATACTGGTGGTCTCGGTCACCAGATTTGATGTATTACAAAAACGACGAGCTTAGCAAACAACAGCCATCGATTGATAAAGATCCTATATCATCAGTCTCTGTTCAAAAAGCACCTCCAAGGTTGGTGATCATATCAAAAGTGATACTAAATCATCTCTGCGTGTGGTGCCTGATCAAGAAACGAACCAAGGCGTTAAACAAACAGAAAAAGTTGTGATCTTGGAGCAACAAAGCAAATCATCACAACCAAAGGTGGCGTCTAATGTTAACAAGCCGTACAATGTGAAGAGAATGTTGAGTGCAGGGTTGCAGGCTGATTCAGTGTTGAAAACCAAAACCGGGCATTTAAAAGAGTACTATAACTTGGGTCCAAAGTTAGGTCATGGTCAATTCGGTACAACTTTTATTTGCATAGAGAAGACTACAGGGAAAGAATTCGCCTGCAAATCAATCGCTAAAAGGAAACTGCTCACTGAAGAAGATGTGGAGGATGTTAGGAGGGAAATTGAAATCATGCATCATTTATCTGGACACCCTAATGTGGTTTCGATTAAAGGGGCTTATGAAGATTCTGTTGCAGTTCATTTGGTCATGGAACTATGTGCTGGAGGTGAACTGTTTGATAGAATTACCAAAAGAGGCCATTATTCAGAAAGACAAGCAGCTGATCTTGTTAGAACAATTGCTGGTGTTATTGAAGCTTGTCATTCTTTAGGAGTTATGCATCGGGATCTTAAACCTGAGAATTTTCTCTTTGTTGATGAAGATGAAGATTCACCTCTTAAAACTATAGATTTTGGGCTATCGGTTTTCTTTAAACCAGGTACCTTTTCAATATCATATATATGTGCTTGTGTGTGTGTGTGTGACTTCTTATCTGCGTTTGAGTTGATAACATTTGGTATAAATTTCAGGGGAGACTTTTACTGATGTGGTTGGAAGTCCTTACTATGTGGCACCAGAAGTTTTGTTAAAAAGTTATGGTCCAGAAGCAGATATATGGAGTGCTGGTGTGATTCTTTACATTCTTCTTTGTGGAGTGCCTCCTTTTTGGGGAGGTAAGTCTGAAAAATTACTACAATTTGGTAAAGATTGAATCTTTTGGGTAATTGCGATTTACGATCTTTATTTTGATTACAGAATCTGAGAATGAAATATTTGAAGAGGTTTTGAGGGGTAAACTTGACTTCTCCTCGGATCCATGGCCTAGTATCTCGGAAAGTGCAAAAGATTTGGTTAGGAGAATGCTTATTAGAGACCCTAGAAAGCGGATAACAGCTCATGAAGTTCTTTGTAAGTCCAAACTGTTCCATTTTTCATTGATCTTTTATGCAATTTTGGTGGTGTTTGGAATTGTGTTTTGAAAGTGATTATCTATAATTGAGTGTTCAAGTCACATATATCACAACTTTAAACAGCAAAAGCACATCCAAACATGATATCCTGACACCCTTTATGTTATAGTTACTTACAGCAAAAGCACATCCAAACACGATATTTTGACACCATTAATGTTTTAGTTAACTTATCTGATTGAATATTCTATCTACATAATCACTCTCACAACTCATTGCCTAACACCCACTTATTTTAACTTGATTCAAGTTAGTATCATATTTCTAATTCTTGTTTTCATCATCATAGGCCACCCTTGGGTCAATGAAGATGGTGTTGCTCCAGACAAACCTCTTGATTCTGCGGTCTTGAGTCGACTAACTCAGTTTTCTGCCATGAACAAACTCAAGAAAATGGCTCTTAGGGTAAATATTTAAAGAAAATAAACTGATAACCTCGCAATCTCACTGCAAATGTCAACTCTAACCCTTACCCATCTCATGTTCTTCACAGGTAATCGCGTCAAAACTCTCAGAAGAAGAAATCGCTGGATTAAAACAGATGTTTAAGATTATAGATACAGATAACAGTGGTTACATTACTTTTGAAGAACTTAAGGCTGGACTACAGCGTTTTGGTTCTAATCTTAAGGAGTCTGAGATTTATGATCTAATGCAATCTGTAAGTATATAATTTATTTATTTTTTTTGACATTTTGATTTACGTGCTGCATATTATCGATTTCTTACTGTTTGAAAATGAAAATGCAGGCGGATATTGATAATAATGGTACTATCGACTATGAAGAATTTATAGCTGCAACTTTACATATGAATCAAGTTGATAGGGAAGATTATTTGTATGCTGCTTTTTCATACTTTGACAAAGATGGCAGTGGTTATATCACCCTTGATGAACTCCAACAAGCCTGCAAAGAATTTGGAGTAAATGAATTCCATTTAGATGAAATCATAAAAGAAGCTGATCAGAACAATGTATGTTTTCACTTTCAATATATCATTTATATGAAGCAATATTCACTTTGTGTAAAAGGATCGAGACTTTTTGAATTTTTGTGTTGAAGTTGTGTGTGTTGTTGACTTGCAGGATGGTCGTATTGATTACACTGAGTTTGTAGCAATGATGCACAATGGAAGTGCGCCGTTGACAAAGAAGCAATTTAAGGATGATTTTGGTGTCGGGTTAAGGGAACCGGTGTCAGTTTGTTGATATTAATGTTTTTCGTTGTTTGTCCAATGCGTTAAAGATTGCATTTTAACGAGTAGATGCCTAATTTTAGTTGATGTACATACTTTCTTTTCTTTAGAAATGGCGAAAAAGAGACTATAAATGGAAAATAAAATGTTAAGGAAGCTGAAAAATGTTAAGTACCAAAAACTCATGGTATTGAATTTAGAGATATTAAGAGGCCTTGTTTGGCCTCTTTTGATCGAGTTACGAGGCTGAAAGATAACTACGGTTTTTTAAGAAACAAAATCGAACAAGCTCGGTTGGTTGGGCTTGCCGGACTGACCAAACTGACCAAAATAGTTTGGTTTTGATAGTTTATAAATTTGGCCTTTTTGTAGCATGGAACCGTGCCACTAAATCTTTAAATGTTCGGTAACCTAGTAGGCTTAAGAAGACCAATCATTTTACCTTTTAATTATTAAAGGGTTTACGAAAGAAATAGGGCGGGAAAAGCTTAATAGCTTGAAATCGATTATATTAGCAATCCTTAGGTTTATAAACTATAAAGAGTTGTACGTTTTGTAATTGTTAGGTTCTTATACGTGAAAAAAATATTTTAATTTTATTTTTCTATTAAAATTTTATAAACTAAAAATACTTTTCTATACTTTTTATCTGTTAGTATTTGGACCTGTTCAGTTTACACAGCTGGTTACAAACCGTAACTCGCGAACCAGACCGTGAAATCCGGATTTTAAAACTGTTAACCGAACTAGTTCACACCTAACTCGCCAAACATTTTTGAAATGGTCCAACTGAATTTGATATGAATGTTAGATATATTTAAGTGTTAACGATATATATATAAATGTTAGAAAATTTATCGGTTTTACATGAGGAATAATGAATCGAACTCTCTAGCATCTTCTCCTCAAACTTGTTCAAACCAACATCAAATAAAAATTAATTTACTAAAAAGCAGCATATACGACACGTTAAACTGTTAATTATATTATACAAAAAAAATCCGGCAAAGCGGCCATGAATATAATATTATGAATAACATAAACACTTTGTAAACCAACTGTCAATATTCCATCATAACCGTCAATTGTCAGCCGTTGATTCACACAACAAAACACGGCCCATGTTACGACAGCTCGATCCTACGGTGCTGCTGGGTCCTAGGGACCGAGACGTGGGACCAATCACATTGCTCCGTTGTGCCACTTTGGCATCACTCACCCATGATCATGTCATCACCCCTGCAAACCAACTCTATAACTTTTGAATCTCATAGCAGAATTATTCTCCTTGTGCAGATCATAATTCTTTAAGGACTTCAGTTCAATCTGCAATTGAGGTACTTTGATCCTTTCGATTTGACTTGCAATTCATTATAAAATGATAATTGTTTGAATTGTTCATTCATGTGACGGTTTTGACTTTCGATTTGAGGATTTGACGTAGTTTGCAACGTTTTTTATCGTCACTTTTGTTGGATCTTTGTATGAATTTGATCCTTTGAAGTTTGAATGTTTATCTGATTGTTTTACTTGTATTGATTTGAATTTCAGTTTGTTCGTTGTGTTATAACCAGTGTTGGTTCTTTGATTTTCAATTTAGAAACCCTAGTTTATTGTTTATATTTTGATTTAGGATTTTTTGTTTAATCTTCTTCGTTACCTGTTGATTTGGTTAAACCACAAAAGTAAACGAGTAAACGGTTTAATCAAATAGTTAATTAGATATCCAAGTCATGTGTGATTTGAAACTCCGAAAGTCATGTGTTTGAGTCATGAAAACGGTCTCTTGCAGAAATACAGGGTAAGAATGCGTAAAACTGACATACACGCGTATAGACTTAGAAATATTATGTCGTGTTTCTTCGTATAGGAATGGAGTCTGGAAATGGGGTTTCGTTAAAATCAGAAACTGATGTTCTTCCTGCTAATGAAGTTGTGGGAGATGTGAATAACGATGTGGTATTTGATGAAGCTATTGAATCATCAAGAAAACAAGTGAATCAATCATCTAAGAATGTTGATAAGCCTAAAACACATAGTTTAAGGAAAGGTAAATTGGCTAAAAACAGCCCTAACACAGGCACATTCGGTCGAACGCCAAGACCAATTTTGTCTCAAAGTCTATCTTTCCATGCAAAAACCCGAACCCTTGACCCCACCAGAACGAGAGTTGTGGAACCCACATCATCCACGTCAGCGTCCTCTCGATCATCCACTGCAAATAGAACTTCCAGTGGTTTGAAAGCTGTTAAAACCGCTCTGCCTGGTAAAGAAGACGACGGTGCCAGTTCCACTGCTTCACCGTACTGTTCTTAACTTAAAGTTCATCATACAGATATACTATGATCTGTTGTTTGACTTGTGATCGAATTTCGTTTTACATTGTTTGACTTGATTAGAAAGACCAACACCCCTGGAGGGCGGCGCAGGCGCAGTTCTTCTGGTTTTTCCTTGAGGTTGGATGAGCGCGCTGAAAGGCGAAAACAGGTGAATTTCTATCACTTTATGGAACATATATAAATCTTGTTATGCTTCATTACTTTCTTGAAATGAAAATGAGCAACAATAACTTATATTTTATCTTGATTCACTAGTTTTATTCTAAGGTAGAGGAGAAGATTCATGCAAAAGAAGTAGAAAAGACTAATTTGCAAGCAAAATCAAAGGTGTGATTCTTGTACTCTTTTGTTAACAAAAGATTATTATTAATCAAAAGCTAAATGTAATGTTTTAAATTGTGAAATTGCAGGAGAATCAGGAAGAGGAAGTAAAGAAATTGAGGAAGAGTTTAACATTTAAAGCTACACCACTGCCAAATTTCTACAAAGAACCCCCTCCAAAACCTCAACTCAAGAAGGTATCTTTCTACAACAATCACTTCTTAATGTTTGCAAAGATAATCATAATTAGTCAAAACGCACATCCAAACACCCCCTTTGATCATATGCTGTGTGAATTTGTAGATACCAACCACACGGGCCATATCACCTAAGCTGGGAAGAAACAAAAGCTCTGTGGGTGCAGTGACCAAGTCTTTGGAACATATAGAGATTGCTGATAGCCCACGGTCCGTTAGAGACCAGATCATGTCACCTAGGCTCAACCCCACGAACCGTGAAAAACATACTAGTGATTTTAAGCAGCCCAACAGAAGATCTTTGACCAAAAGCTCAGGAGTCAAAGCCAGTAAGTCAAAAGAAAAGGTCTTGAAAGCAGAAGCCAAAGGTGAGAAAGCAAGTCATGAACAGGCACCCAAAAGCCAAGTCCCAGCTGTTGGTTCTCAAGAAGTTGAAGGTTGCTTAGAAGTTAATATGGTGCAGGAGAGTGTGTTCGGTTCAAGTGCAGCCAATCAGGATACGAAACCTGTCAACATCATTGTTGGAGGTTGAAATACTTGACAATGTTTTGAAGTTTTTAAGCGTTCTGCGCAGTGAATTTACTTCAAAATTGGATCGGTTTGTTTACTGAATTTAAAGATGTCATTTTGCTGTTAAATTTTGAAATTGAACATTTCTACACTCATAATCTTAGTATGTATAGGTATCAGTTGCATGTTCTTTTGTGGTTTCCTAAACCTCTCTTATGAATTCTAAGTAAATAACTGCCAGAGTATTCACAGGAGCTTCCCCGTCAATGTTTGATATTATTAAACATGACAAAAGTCAGAAGTTTGACAGATGTACACTAAAAATTGATTATTTTGAAATAAAGCCCGATAATCAGTACCAAAACACAAATTTAGGCACCCCATGGAACAACCACCACAGGTTTTCTGCATCAGAGGATGAAGAATCACAAACATAAGAACAAATGATTGACCATTTGACAGATAGTCGAAGACATAACAGAAAACATAATTCACCTTTGAAGGCAAGTGCCAGCAAAAGATCTTATGGCTCAAACTTTAGCAAGACACTAGTTTGAACCACTAACACCAGCTGTCTCAATGAAATTGTGGCTACTTTCTCTTGTATCTGAAACGTGTTCAGCTAAATTACTAGATGAAGTATCATGATCATGATGATGTGGATGATCATTATCATGACCATCATCATCTTGATTATGGTTTTGTCTATTGTTTTCTCTCACGTCAAGGCGTTCAGTCATGCGAGAGATGATATCAATTCCAGCATTGACTTCTCTCCTTACTTCTGAACCAATAGTTGATATAGATGGGCTTTTGTTAAAAAGTTTATCTTTCCATCCTCTTGTACTCTTTGACAGTGATTCCTTATATCTTCAAACAATAAATAAATAGATAGATAGATAGATAAACTTATTTAAAAATTAAGAGATAGATGCATATAAAATGGCTTAAAGAAATACCTTGTTGAAAAAGCACTAAATCTTGATTTCCATGTATCTGAACCTGCTTGCATTTCTGATGGCCCTGCTCCATCTTGATCGGGCAGGGACGCAAGACCGCTCGAGCTTCTGTCATAGACGCCATTAGAATAATATCATTTTTTAATGTTCAATAGTCAAACATAATCATAGAAGGTTAAAATGGTAATTTCACTTATTGTTTAACTATACGATGAAAGGGAAATATAAGGCTAAGATATTAACCAAATCATTATGTTGAGTATGATATTAATGTTATTAATTATGTGATAATTTGCGCGCTATAATGTTTCATCAAAGATTTTGATCTAAAGATTATAGATTCTTTCGATTCAGAACACTTATGGCCATGGGTTATTAAAAGAGAAATCACACAGAAGGTAAGGTAACCTTTTGTCATTCAGATTGTCCATTCACAGTACTTCAGGTTCAGAGTTCAGACCTAAAAGTTGAAACTTTTATCATTTCATCTGACCATTATACAGAAAAACTTACTGGTTGTAAGGTTCCACTAATATCAGAGAGTCAAAGGTTAAAGTAATTATGTTATTTTGCTTGGTTATTGGTTGAATTGATGACTTTTAAAGAATCACTTAAACGCATCTTTAGTAACGTTTGAAATCTAAAGCCTGTGTAACAATTGATAAACAACTAGCACATAGATACCCACAAAAGATAACTGAACAAATCATGAATACCTATGAACAACCGAGGTCTGATGTTGACTATTTGACCCGTTCACCATTCCAGATGTGGTCAAATGTTGAACTGTGCCACCTCCACTAGCAGTAAACAAGGCCGATGCCCTAGCAGAGTCAACAGCGGCAGGTTCAGCAGCCGGATCAGCTTGCTCTTGAACCGGACCATCAGAAACCGACATGGTGGCACCTGAAGGTCCATTAGGGTTAGCAGAAAACACCACGAACTGTGGACGATTATGACCCATTGACACATGGTTCCTTGAACCCTCCCTTCGACCCATGTGGTGGGTCCTCCCCATGGCAGCTGCAGCAGCCAGATGTTGAATAATTCGGTCCTCAAGCTCACTACCATTAATGCCAACTGGCAACTGAAATGAAAAGTCAAAAGTCAAGTTCAAAGTTTTGTTATGGAACAAATGTCGACACTCATAGTTGACATAACTGACATACATGTTGGAGTTCAAAATCACCAAGAGTCGGGTGACGAAATATTGTGGAATTTCTTGTCGGGTTAAACCTGACCCGTCTCTCTTGTTCTACAGCCTCCAGTAACTCTTGACTGCATATGGTACACACATTAGCACACCAATAAACACGCACTCAACCTGAACTGTAACAAATAGCAAAAACAGGTCACCTTGATGGATCCTTTAAGCTAATTGCTTGCCAACACATAGGACAATTAGAGCTTCTTTGACACCTATCATGGAAATATATCTCAAGAGTTACATTTTCATACAAACTTTGGATTTATATTTCACAAAAAAATAATGACAATAATCTACAATACCATTCAAGAATGCATTGGAGATGGAACTCATGTTTGCAGCTAGTGACCTAAAACAGATCAAATTACATCAATAACCATAGACAAATGTTCATAACAGCATTTAAATCATGAAGAACACGATAAATACGTAAAAAGAACACGATTACTACCGTTTTGGGATCACTATCACAAAAAGCTTCAAGGCAAATGCTACAAGAATCCTCACAAGCTTCTTGTATCCCTCCTTCCACAAAAGCTGCAGGTGAAGTCAGATGACTCTCATTCTTTCCGTCTTCCATTTTCGGAACCTAAATAGCCACATAATCCATAAATTCGACATTAAAAATACAAAGAAGTAACACCAAAATTAACATTATATGATGGTAGAATCAAAGAAAGACTCAACTACACCATTAATGAATGCTAAACACCAGAATCTAACATGAAAAAGACAAGAACTAACACCAAAAATTACATTATTTGATGGTAGAACCAAAGAAAGACTCAATTACACCATAAATGAATACTAAAGACCAGAATTGGACAGTAAAAAGACGAAGAACTAACTCCAAAATTAACATTATATGATGATAGAATTAAAGAAAGACTCAATAACACCATTAATGTGTGCTAAACACCAGAAGACCAACAACAATCACAGAATAAAATGATCCCCAAACTTCAATTTTAACCTAATTAATCACCAGTTAACCACTAGAGTTCGTAACAACAACCACATACACCAAAGATAGCACATTAGCACATACCCATCTGAAGAAAAAAGCCGTAAAACAAGAAACCCTTGAAAAGAAAGAGCAAAGATTAAAGATTTCATATGTAAAAAATTATTTCACGATCAAATAACATCGTATAACCAATTTTTTTTAAAACCCCAGATAGCAGATGGATCAAACAAAGGTTTCTATGGGAATATGAAATTACCTCCATGGGAACAGGGAGAATGTTCCAAAGATTGTGATCAAGAACCCTAAAAAGATATTCTTGAAATAGAGATTGAATTTAATGATTACCCAATTGGAGTTGATCGATCAAGACTCGTGAGTTGCAGAAACCATGGAAGTTTGATGAAGGAAACGGAGGGAAGATAGCGTTAGGAGAGGGTTTGATGAGTGGAGGAGAGAAGGAAAATGGAAGTACAACTTTACCTTTTTATTTTTCCAATACCATTCATCCACTTTCTTTTAGAAAATCTTTAATCTTTATTTGTTATGCATAATTCTATTTATTTATACAAATTAGATTTTAATAATGTAAAATTAACCCATTCGCTTATAACTAAATGATACAAATAACTTGCTCATGATATTTTTTTACTTTCATTTTTGTTCTCACCAGTCTCACTTGCTTTTTTTACAACAATTTTTACTCTTGAATGTTATTTAATCTTGCATTGCAAAATTTTAAGCTCATATCATATTTATAAAGGATAATTACTAATATGACCAGGTTACAAAAACATGGGTTAATTATGCTCAAATAATCCTTGTAGATTTTCGTTTTGTTTTCATTTAATTTTACTCACAATGATGATTATGAGTTAAATAAAAAACTTTGTACATTTTCTATTAACCGAATGAAAATCAAGTTAAACTTATAACGATTACACAAGTGGGATGTTTACTAGCAACAAAAATAAAACTTATGTGTCACTGGTATATATTAATAGTAAATTATAATACAACAATAAATAATAGTTTAAATTATTAATCTTTGACTTGTCTATGTTATGCAGTTATGAAATAAATGAAAGTATACTAAGTTATGAAACAATTAAAAGTATACAAAGTTATGAAACAATTAAGGTGGATAACAATTTAAACATTTTAGTCAAAAGTATATTAAATAAAAATAGAAACACAAGCATAATTGACTAAATTTTCGAGTATTTTGGATTTAAAGTCATAATTTGAAGTTTCTTGTGGATGGTATTAATGTGATTCCAAAGTGTTTGAAAAGTCCATTGAGGCATCAAATAGGGTGGGTCCTTGTTTTCTGAAAGCAAAAGGTGTAATTGTGACATTACATTCATTCTTTTGTATCATTTGTTTTTACTTTTTTTTTACCATCTTTACTTTTATCATTTGCATCTTCATTCCTATATAAATATATTTATAAGATAAATAACGTTTGTGAAAGTTTTTATTCTGGGCATAACTCTATGTGCATTTAATGTGCTCGCTTTTATATCATTTTTCATGTGTGAATTTATGACTTTTGTACTATGAAATAAGTTGGGTTGGTTGAATAATATTATAACCGTGGGTATAGTTAAGAAAGTAAAAACGAGACATGATAAACTGAGGATGCCAGAATCACTACATGGTTAATAAATCGTGTTTAAGGGTTGACCAGTCGAACCCAAACATTTGACCAGAACTCAGAAACCATGACTGACACATGACCATGCCATTGAGGATAACTTGTCCCCCACGTCGTTGGCCATCGGCTAGGTTTCTCCACATATGGCCTTTATTCTAACAGTTACAGTACACAAGAACATAAGGTTCTATAGTGATTCGGTTGGGGTATTTTACTTTCAATTTGCTTCAATCACGAAGTTCTTATTGTTTTGTGTCTCTTATAATTTATGATAAGAAACTACAAGTACAAAACGTTTTTTGATAATTACACATTAATTTTACAAATTTTATTATCTAAGAAAACATTAATGGGCTAGAAATAGATTAAAGGTGGGTTGTCTGCCCCTTTAATCTGATGCTACTAATTTAGCCTCTAAATGAACCGAATCCTATTTCAATCGAGCCTCCACACATAATCTAATACATTCTTGAAGTATGTACATAGTAGAATATGAATTATAATACGTACTAAATTCACATGTCAAAAACTATCTAGACATAACGTTAAAAGTTTAAAGTGTAAAAGATAACTATCTCTCTTTAGTTTTGATCAGGGCATTGACACAAATCAATACATTTGTTACTTTAAACACGTCAAACTGTTTAACGCATTTAAATAATCCGATTAAGTAGATCGTGATGATTTTAAGAGTACCCTAATTATTGTTGATGTTTTCAATGCAAATAATCATATGGGTCGTATTTTCTTTTAACCATCCAAGCCGCAAACCCTACACAATTTACAACCTTGTATATACTTTTATCCAATCTTTTTTTATGGTATTTTAGATGCATTCGCCCACATCGAACATCCTATTTTTAGTATAGAACAAAGTAAAATGTAAGTTTAAACACAACGCAAAACGAAGAAACATCATAGTGAAGCATACTCGTAAGCTAATTCTTACTTTTAATCATATTTATTAAAAAGTCTTGAAAATTTAATAGATAAAATTGGGTTAAGCTTGAAATTCATTATAACGTTATGTGGTTTAGATATTGATGTATAAATTCTTTCGATAACGAATATTTAAAAAAAAAACGTAATTTTATAAGGTGTCATTGTTACAGAAACATTCCCTCTTTTTTTAGAATTCCGAGGATGGACCTGCCCATCCTAACATCATTTACGAGGAGCCGAACAATTCCTCCATATAAGTAATATATTCTTTATTTCCTATGCCAACTATGAGTTACTCTTATGTTGAAGGTCTTAAATTTGGATTAGGACTTTATGTTAAAAGTTCAATTTAAAAAAAAAATACAAAAAAAAAAAACAAACTTCACATACATCCTTTTAAATTTGTGAAATAATCCACTTTCTTAGGTCACGTTTACAGAACATTGTATATTATGTATTATAAGTCAATAATCCGAAAATATGTTACATTTTACAAGTTTTTAAAAAATAAATAAGATTCTAAAAAATGCCTCAAATAAAAGCCCATTAATGGATTATCTTTGGACATCCTCGTAATTGGGCCTATAAATATCATGTGCCGTTAGGTAGTGACACGCACACAAATAGTTTTACTAGAAGCAAGCAGAGACTCAAAATACAACATATTTGAAGTTTAAATTATTTAATCCATATCTTACAACCAATTAATTTCTTAAAAGGCTTAAAACTTGACTATGACCCATCAATATGTGTTTGGCTTATTACTTGACTCTAACCCATCAATATGTGTTTAGATAAATAGAGTTTTCGTTTAAATGGTACGTTCATCATACATGATTTAAGGTGCGTTTGGTTTAAAATTAATATATTTCACACAAATTAATATAAAAAGAGTGTTCAGGTTGGATAATTCAACCCACAAACGTGATACACAAATCAAAATACAGATTGTGTTTATGTTAGAAAATTCAACCCGTCAATACGATATAATATTCACACCCAACAGATTTTTTAGTTTTCAGAATCTCATACAATCGAAAATAGGTTAAGAGTCCATGATCTTTACCTGTTGCCATCTTCCTCGTTACGAGGACGTTTCAAGCAGTAAATATCAATCCTTTGTATCTGAAGCAAGGTAAATATCCGTACCAAACCAGTCCAAATACCAATACCAAAAATGAGTAAAAGCATAAACCGAATACAAGTTACCACCGATTTTATCAGTTAGGTACTTGTCAGTATCAGTACCATTAAACTACCAAAACCAAATGATACAAATACCGAAAACATGAAAACGAATACCGGTACCAGTACCATCGATATTCGGTTTGTATAAGTTAATACCGGAACGTTATCAGTACTCGGTAAAAAACGCTCATCCCTGCTCCGAAGGACCTCGCCAGAACCCACTTTCAGAAAACTTCTCCCACATCTCATCCTCCAACGCCACCACATCTTTATCCACCTCCGGTACCATAAACCTCTCCGCCGCCGCGACCACCGCCGGATGCATCGACAACTCATCATCATCACCACCGCCACCGCGCTGCATCATCAACCTCCGCCGCCGCCGCCGCCGCATAGCGTTCCTACACAACCCCTCTGGAACCTTATACATCGTCAGCACCGTGAAATCAACCACCGCGCAGGGGAAACAGCAGCACACGGCGGCGACCTCCGCCGTGGTTCCGCCGACGACCTCCGCCACGCGATTGGTCCTCGACGATGAGTGCTGGTGGAGCAATTGACGGCGTTCTTCGAGCGATCGGCAGAGGAGAAATTGGGGTTTCGTCATTGTGGTGTTCGAATTGACGATTGAAGGGGACAATTTGTGGGGGAATTGGAGGGGTGTGGTGGTCGGAGATTGATGTTGTCGCCGGAGAGTGGCGGTGAATCGGTGGATTGACGTTTCATTTGGGTGGTGAAAGGTTGTGGTGTTATAGATTGTTTAGGTGGATGGTGGTGGTTCATGGTGGTTTCTCCGTCGTTCGTTTGTGCGTTTGGGTGTGAGAATTTACGGGGTTCGATCTTATAAATGACTGGTTTGTGTAAATTTGTGGTGGTGCAGATTAGATGAAGTGAGTAACATCTGGTCGTGAAAAATTACCTCCAACAACTTGATTTTGAAAAACTTTTTATGTAGTGTAGATTTATCATTGACGTATGATTGTTTAAGAACCAAAATTTCTAGATTATGCAAAGAGCGTATATGTTATGGCCTTAATCATCGTAATGCATAGTAACGTATCGGGATAGATTAGAATAATTGGATAAAACTCGGATTTCATCATAAATCTACGACATTATAATGTAAACCTAAAGGGGCATGGGATATGGCTATTATCTTGTTTAGACAAATGTTTGTTCATTTTGGTTTGGAGCTCTTTATATCCTATGACACTTGGTTAGATATGGGGGATTTTAATAGGTTATTTTGAAAGTGTGGGTTAAATTTGATTGTGCCTTCTCATCTAATTGTTTTATTACTTTCAAGGAGAAGATGAAATGATTAAAGAAAGCAATTAAGGACCGGTACCAAATTGAGTAACATACGAAGAATAAACACAAATACTAATCAAGCAACACACGAAGAGCAAACATAAAGACTTGTAATCATTTTTATTCAAAGACTCTAAACCATGAAATTGATTTAGGGTTGTTACAGGGATGAAGTAGACGAAAATCAACACACTTGAAATGAAATAAAAGGATTGAGTTATCTTTAAGAATTTCTACCTCTAATATATATTATAACAGAAGCTTACAATTTCTAAAAATTACACAAAACCTCCTCAAACTATCTAAAAATTACTCGATTGCAATACTTGTGTAACATTTTGGATGAGGTTAATTGGAGGATAGCCCCGAATAGGCGGTTTGGGGTAAGGATAACGACTATGTCTTTTTGCTTAAATCAACCTGTCAATTGAGAATCGAGTTACTAGATAAAACCAATATTATACAAACATTATCATCCTTTAAATTAAGCCTCACATTCACATAAATATCATCATAGGTCTTTATAATGATCACTCACATGTCACTGGTCTTGTAGCCAAGTAGTATTAGTGATTGTTTTTCATAAAAATAATATAAGTTTAAATCATTACTAATGAAAGTTTATAATAGGGTTAAGAGAAAAATTATTTTGTTCAAAGAGACTTGAGTGTCTATATGATAATATTTTGTGAAAAAAGACTTGACCTATATAATAATATTTTTTATCAATATCATCCATCCATTACAGATGTTCTGGTGATACCAATTTTTAAGAATATATTTTAAAAAATAGAAGAATATTTTGATCTTGAAAGTTGTAACAAATAACACATTAAGCGTTTGTCACGGACATGAGCTATTAATTGGTAGGCACCGCCTCCATCACCAAGTGTGTAACCTTTTTGTCACAGAAAACGATTGCACTCTTTATTTTCAATTTTTTTACTAAATTACAAAAGTAAATAAGACAAGTACATTAATATATTATTATTTTCATTTTTAACCATGTGACAAGGGTGCCCATGCTAATTAAAAAATTTTGACGACAGTTTGATAGAAATATAAACTGCAAATCTTTAGATTACTAAATAAACTATAAAAAGTTAGAAAAATCCAGTTGACGTGTGTTTTAGTGCATATACATTAACATGAAAATTCGATAATGAAATACACTATATATAGATCGTCAAATAATCAAAGATTTAAGATTATAAGTATGATTATTGTTGTTATTGTTACTACTTACTGGTAAAAGTTAAGATTTAATATAGACGTGCAGGTGAAATGCATGATGATAGATCTATGTTAGTTAGTACTTATCATCCCCACCGGAAACTCCATTTCTTATGCTTTTTTTATATCAATAGTAACTTTATAAGTTCATGTTAAATAAAACTGAAAAGAATAAAAGAAAGGTTGTTAGAACTTAATCAAACAACCAACTGATCTGATGTGAACCCCATTGTATTACCAATGTGAATAAGTCTATCTAAACCAACCAGTTTGTTCTAGGTTTAGTTTGGGTTACTAGGATTAAAAATAACAAGATGAACCACTTGCTAAATAAGAATCTAGTTTTACATAAACTTAAATTACCCGAATTAGGTTAACACATTTACATCAGATCATTTGAGTTTTCGAGTCAACTCGCATTACATACACCTTGAACTTAAATATATAACATAACTAAAAGTTAGAATACAATTTTCTTCTTTTTTAAAAGTAATGAAACAAAGTAAAAGTTGGTGCTACAAAACAGAACAACCTAAAATCAAACCGATTGACAAAATAATATTATTCCACCAAACTTGAATTATCTAAATCATGTGATCCCATTTTTATTGGATTATAAGGTTGACTCGAACAACAGATGTGGTTGACTTAAATGAATTTAGTTTATATGATGTTAGACTTTCGAACATATCAAACATCGTTAAAATCAAAATAAATAAATCTAAATCTATGATGAAAACTAAAAGGGCATATGATTCGTTGAAGTTGTTGTTGAAGATATTAAAATTTGTCAAAGTAATAGAAATATGATTTGAAACTTTTGAAGCCTTTGGTAAATAAAATAATTATATTTGGTGTCAAATTTATTAGGTGTTGGCAGCGAGAAAGACTGGTGGAGATGGAGGTAGCGGTTGTGATGGTGACAATAAGCTAGGTGACCACCTTGAGGGCGGGTGCGGGTTGGGGAGCAATTGGAAGAGCGAAAGATTTCAAGTTTTTTGGTTGAATATTTTTATTACATGTGAAAAAATTGTTGAACCAAAGTATTGTTTAAATATAAGAAAATTGTATTAATGGTCTCTGTAGTTTGACCAGATTGCACGTGTAATCCTCAAACTTTAAAAATTACAAAGTTAGTTCAAACTTTTGTGTAATCATTGTAAGTTTGGTCCCCAAATTTTAAATTATTGCAAAATTAATCCTAACTTTTATATGGACGTTGCATTTTCTGACCCTAAAATTAAACTTAAAAATTAGTCCAAACTTTAAAAATGCATGAAAACTAAATAAATTTAATATTAGAGATTAAATAATGAGTATACAAAGTTTAGATTAATTATGCAATTTTATAAGTTTAGAGACCAAATATGTAATCTAGTTAAACTAAAAGGACCATTTATGTCATTGTCTCTTTAATTATAATTCTATTTTATTTTGAATGAGTTATTTTGAACCAAACAAGTAAGATATGTAATTTAGATCGCGATTTCATTGAATTCTAAAGAACCAAACGTGCCTAAATGCCTCTACGTTTTCTATAGAAAGTTTTTCCTAATTTTGCTTTTTCTTGATATTTGGTACCCTATTGAAAGTTTAGAGCTCTTATCAATTTGATTCATTCGTGAAATAATGGACCATCTCAAACATAATTGAGGCTCAATCTAGAATGCTAGGCTAAATAAGTCTACCAAGGCAAGTTAGAAACCAAAAATGCAATATTACTAGAACTACAAAATCATGTGCTGCCCATTAAGTTAAACATAACTCTTATATTTACAGTCTTATATTTACAGATTAACATAAACAATACATGTACATCGTAAAGATTTGTTATATTTTATGCATATACAATGCAAATACAAATTACACTGAAACACAAATGTTTACAAAATAATTATGCTTAAGTTTCAAAAAGCGACAACCACTTCTCTATTAACTTTTAAGCTTTAATATCATACACCCAATTAGTCAATCTTTTTTCTTTTACTTAAATCACCTCTTAAAATTAACAATAATATATAACAAGTCGATTGTCAACTCATCATGTTGACTATCAACCAGTTAAATTAATCATGATCACGGGTTTTGTTTTATTTAAAATTGATTTGACCAATTGTACTATTACACATTTACAAAGGTCGGTGGAGATTTTAATTTTTTATCTTTAGTTTGAATTTTGCTTATATATAATTCTTTACAATCGAATGTCACTTGGTGTTTGGTCCACCGGTTAGTTTGTCTTTTAAACCCAATACTCGGGTTCGAATCTAACGAACGACATTTTTTTGTGCCTTTTTTTCTTTCTTTTTCAATTACTTCTTTATTTTGTCAAATATAATTCTTGCAAATTAAAAATATAACCTAGCCCTTAGTCCACTGGAAAGCCTACGCTTAAATTAAACTTGATGAAGCGATTTTGACTTAATGGGTGCATGTTTTCTATCTTTTTTTCTTTTTCTATCTTCTTTATTTTTCTAAATTACGTATTAATATTTGCTTTTTGACTTTTTTTACTTTCTTTCATAAATTTATCGTTTTAATGTTAACTTCTGTTGGTGACGTAATATGCGAGCCATGATATTTTTTTTTTCATTTTTCGATCATGTTAATAACATCGATGTAACGCGCGTAACCAAGTGCGTAAACTCGTAGCATCGCGCGAGCTTAATTTTCTAGTTTATAACAAACTCAAACTATTTTAACTCGGTTTTGTATTTTCAAATTCAATCAGAAATTAAACACTTGGCTAGTGTTTCAAGAAGATTGGAATGAAACCGACCTGTACCATGGTCCATTTAAATTACATATTTTTAAATCTTATCATAATTTATATTCATAAATTCTTTATTTATGACTTAAATGGATAACCTTTGATTTATTCCTGTCCACAAAACATAATAACAACTTTTTTTAGATATCAACCTAAAAAATATTTTTTTAAACAAAAACATAAAAAAAAACCAAAATATATATAGATGCGAAAATATAATACATTTCTCAACCAAATATAACAAACATGTAGGTTGCATTACCCACTACTCACTACATAATAATAAATCACATTGCTCCTGTGATAGATTAATATTTTTAACATTATGATTGGATTCTTAACATTTTTTCTCTATGCGAGTCTAATATCAATTTGTGGTTTTATTTTTTTAATCGGTTTTAATGAAGGTTGTAAATAAATCAAATATTTAGCAAACGGTTTGTTACAAGTTTGTTTATTAATAAACGATTATAAATCTTATATTCATATTTTGTGTTTGTTTAATTAAATGGCATTTTGGTCATTCGTTTACGTTTGCATGCGTTTTAAATTCTACCGTACAAATGCAGTGGCGGAGCTTGAACCACGGTTTAGAGGGGGGGGGGGCGAACATTATATTTATTAAAAATTTCCACTACCGGACCGAAAATATACACTGCCGAACCGAAAATTAACACTAGTGACAGAAAAAAAAAGGGAAACCCCTATGAAGCTTCGCCAGTGTACACATGAGTTAGTTTTTCTTATTAATAAATACAAATAATCAGTCTTTTAGGTATCAAGTATTAAAATATTATCATCTCTTTATTTTGATTATATTTATATATTTACATTATAAAAGTCTAATAAGCTTCAAACTAAAGCAAAATATTACTAGTGGTTTGATTTGGTTTACTCTTTTGACTCACAATTTAACCTAAAAATAGTTAAAACTGTATAATAAAAACCCATAAAATCCATATGCCACAATAGCCCCGACATCAACAGACTGAAAATTTCTAACTATTTACTATCGACATAACTGTTTTAGCCGAGCACCCAAAACCACTTCTATTTACAATTTGATATGTGTTTCATTAATTTTAGAAATAGCAAATTAAATTTAAATAAGGTTGCTGAAAAAGTTGAAAAACCACCTGAATTTCACGTGACCTCTTACTACAAAGGTTTCAGTCCCGTCCATGTCAACATTACAATTTACAGCTCTATTTTAATTATATTTAAATAATTTAAATCATATTTGAAAAGTTATAATATGACAAAAAACAGCTTTAAAGCAAATTAACTTTACGTACTTGTCCATATATATATATATATATATATATATATATATATATATATATATATATATATATATATATATCATTCCAGAGAATTTAATCCTCATAATAAAAATATACAACAATTGAAACGCGTATATATGATCATATAATTAAGATACTACGTCTAGAATTTATTTCAGTTTAAAAATGAATATCATGTTGATTGGGGATATATAAGAGAATTTTGAGATTTAGAGGTTGTTAATATCAAATATTTGTGTTTGAGAGTTTTAACTATGTATGAGAAAACTTTACAGTTTATCATGTGTTAGAGCGTATACGTGGTTAATAGTACTATATATATTAGGTATATTATACGTTGAAGGTAAGTGGTTAAGTGCAAAAAATCTGCCACTTGGAGATTTTTATGTATGATGCATAGCGTTCATCATCCCTGCGTAGAGTTGTTTCGATTAGAACATACATGGCTTTACTTCGGGTCAGGTCAGAGTTGCTCGGGCTAACCGGTGATTTGTAGGTCTGAAATATGATATACTGATATACGTATCTCTAAACATCAAGATTCACAGAAATTTTTTACATTAATTACCAAACAAATCAGAAAAAATGCATTTCAACTAAGTTTACCTAATTACCTTAATCCCGTGAGAAACAAGCTAAAACTGTGTAGGATACGGTGTGTAGAAATGTAGCCGCTCGTGAGCTCCTTGAAATTGGCTAGCTAAAAGTTCAACTCGAGCCAAGCTTAAACGAGCTCGACCCTAAATTGATGATACTTTAATAAACGAGCTCAAACCTAATTAAGCTTCAGATATGAAGCCTAACTAGAAACGTGAGCCTAAACAAGTCTATATATATATATATATATATTTAGTTGTTATCTATATATCAAATATATACTTACATCATAAATATTATATATATGTACAAAATTTTAAAAAGATAACTAAATTAATAAAAAATATGTTATATATAAAAGTTATAGTTATAAACGATATGTAATTATAAATGTACATATAAATAAATAACTAAATAAATATATATATATATATATATATATATATATATATATATATATATATATATATATATATATATATATATATATATATATATATATATATATATATAACGAGTCAAACTTGAGCTTGAAAAACTACTCTCGAGTTGAGCTAAGCTCGAGCTTTGGAAGTAAAGCTAAAAATGAGATAGGTTCAACTTAATTCTTTTACGCCCGTAAGTGTGCGTGCCAGTAACACAACGAAAAAATTCAAAAGCTTGGATGCCCTTAGAAAAGGGTAACATGAGGATGAACCAAGACCTCACAATACTGAACACATCCAGAGTCGTGGTTTGCTAAGCGTCACAACAAAGACCTCCATTAATGTTAAAAGTTAAAAGCGACGACTCTTCGATTGACAACGATTTCAAAAAAGAATCGGCATCGCTAGAAAATCGAATAAGTTTTCGTACCCTTACACGTATACGGAAATTGTGATCGGATGGCAATGAGATTGACGGGTTGGTGTTATAATAAATGTACAAATTATAAGAATATATGTGTTTGTTTGTATTGTTGAGTGATTTTCATAATAATATTACTTCTCTCTATGGATTATGGACATATTTGTCTTTTCAAGTTCGTATGATTATAAATAGATATGACACTAGCCACATACCATTATTATTAGTTCATCACTAGCTTCCTTCCATTGGTACTTGGTTTAAGGTAAGGTGTGTATAAAACTTTGAGTTCTCTTTCATATCATATGCTATGCATTGTGTTTGTCAATGAGTGGTTCATTTCTTGAACATGATATAAAACTATGCATTAAGTGTATGTTTGTCACAAATATCTATATAATCAACTCGACCCAACCTGTCTTTAGAAATAGTCAGTCCTGAACGTTTCTTTATGATCAAACTTGAATCGTTCAATCTAATAAGTGAACGCGTAAGAAACCTTCATTTGAGTGACACTGTGGTAAGCACTTGATTCATTCTAGTAGCGTTCTTAGGTTTAAATCCAATTTCTAGTGGTTTTGTCACTAACCCCTTAGTTAAATATGTCATTATGTAGAAACATTATATGTCATTAGTGTTATTGGTTCTTGCGTTGTTTATGATCCATTACACTAATACTTGTTAACCGAATTCTTTTGTGGTGGATGTAGCAAAAAATGGAGAAACCGAATTCAAGTTTAGGGTTAGACAGAACACAATCCGATCAACTAACTAGAATACTGGAGGGAGTCGCGATGAAATCCCCAATTTCAAGTGAGGTTACGAAAGAGGAGGATGTTCAAACGCTTTCGAGAAAGTCTAGTAGAACTCAAGTGCTCGCATCACCGGGACGAAGTGGCAATAGTGGTAGAAACACACACCTTAAGAAAGGGAAGAGTGCCCAAATGAAGTTTGATTTTGATGATGTTGCTAGCGGGGGCGGTCTAAGTCGGGCTTCAAGCGCGAGCTTAGGGTTCTCATTCTCACTTGCTGGATTCACTATGCAGCCTGATGAAATTGCAGATTTGACCCCTTTCAGTGAGGATGATATCTGTAAGTACTTCATTATCTTTATAAGGTTTTATAAGAAACACATTACAAAAAGATATATGTTTTGAAAACTAAGAAAAAAGAGTTGTGGGGGGTAGAATGGTCATTTCAATTTCAAGTAGCTGTGAAAGTGATCTCACAAAGTGACATGATAAAACTTTTATGTAACAAAAAGCCAATGTGGCCATAATGGTGGATAACGAGAAACAGCTGAAAAGTAGGACTTCATTTCTTATATTAGAATAAAGATATAAAAATTATCAGTTGTTAAAGGTGTCGGGTTGTTAGGCTGAGCTAGTGAACCTAAACACGACTCATGTTATTTATTTTTATCAAGGACATGAACCCTAAGTCCCCAACATAAACATACTTAAAATCATGTAACACGTACACAACATGCATTAACCTAATTATCTAAACCAATCAAATAGGTTATGGCTTGTAATTACACTTTGACAGTTTTAAATGAAATGTAATCAAGTTATATCAAACCATATTGTAATAATTGGGTTAAAAAGGGTGTGGGTTAGCTCAAACACGACCAATTTACAACATGGTTATTAAACGGATTACTGCAAATAGTGAAGCCTGTGGTCAATCTAGACCATTGGACAACAGTACAAGTGGGTTAGCTGCATTTTGTAGAAAATGGGTCATGACCAGGACCACCAGGGGCTCACCCTGGTCCACTGCTTATCATATCTTGACAAATCCTCTAGAACTTTAGTCTAAGGGTCTTCCTCTTATCTTTAAATTTTCTCCAGCTTGGTCCCATCATATGAATTTTAGGCATAAATAATTTGATCATATACTATTTCTTCCTCTCAAAAGTCTTTGGATTAAGAGTAATCAGAGCCACATCACAATCTTTATTCATATGTCATATCATAATCATTCTGGAATCCATAAAATGAAAATGAAACAAAAACGAGCATAAAAATATTTAATACATTAGACGTTGACACGCTTAAGTGAATAGAGTGGAATAAGAATAAAAGATGAATAATCTCATGATACATTATCAAATGTCTCCTCTACATCAAGCATAAGATGAATCTAAATTTGACAGGTGGAGCAGATTTTGAAAAACTAATGAATTTGAGTTTTTTTTAATAAATTCATAATTACTTAAATTAAATATTCATGTGTTTTTACATACTAAATAAAATAAATTAAAACTCACAAAATTGGGTGAATTTAATTGAAACAAAAAAGCATGTCTTTAGATGATGGAATCATTCCAACAGTTAGGACAAACCACCTATGACCATTTGCCACATGATTCGACCGGTTGATATGTTTCTGTCCCTTACTTTTAGCTCCGTCGCTCTAGACATAGCCCAAATTATGTCTTTTAAGATGTTTTTTTTTCTAGACAGTTCATCTCGGTCCAACTGATTTAAGTATGAATATAAACCTTACTTCACAGTAAGTAAAAATTATAAAGATATAGCATCTCTAAATTTCTTGTACTATAATAAGCATGTTTTATTACAGCTGAAGACATTGAAGCAGGCATGCGCCGTAAGTTTCAGACAGAACCAACCTTGCAAATCTCTCTCAAGGTATACACAAGTATATATTTCACTATGCAAGCTTCAAAATTTTCAACATTTTGTCATAGTATTATATATAACCTCTATAATAACCTCATTGTTTTCTCATTTTTATAGAAAGAAGTGGCCAGTAATAATTATTAATACCAAAAATGCATATAGATTGATTTCCTCTGTGTCTATTTGGACAGGCAAAGATGGAGGTTTTTCTATGAGAACAATGCGAGATGTCAGGTCCAGTCTTGTACAAGATCTCATGTTACATGGTGTTTATGTACAAGACTAATTTGCATTTAAAAGAATATAAAATAAAAAATAAAAAGATCAATATCATAAAAAACTAACATGCTTTTTTAATTATCATAAAAATCCGCTCAATATAATTTTTCATATTCATTCTTATAAAAAGACACAAAAAGTCATTAAACTAATTTTTATATAACTTGTGTAAAGTGTATTTATTTTTATTTATTATAAATGAGATTCAAAAATTTTATGAAATCTTTTTCTACCATCTTATTTTCAACAATCTAAAAGTTAACACGGGAGAATATAAAAGAAACCAAGATTACTTGCATTACTTTAGGGTCTTTAATATACAAATGTTAGTTTGATTGACTTTTTGTGTATTTTACAAGTTGAGGGACTTTAATATACTAAACTTATGTTGAGAGGACTATCACGAAAAAAAGAAAGTACCGTTTTTTATATGAAATTATCCCAAATAAACATAAAGAATACCAAGACAAAGAAACTACATGAGTCTAATTCAATTCCTTACCAAATAAGGTATGAATTATTGGTACTTTTTATAAAGTTGATATAAAAATGCAGTTTATAGAAGTTACATACAAGATAGTAACCAAAGGAGTGACATCTAGTGATCAAGAGAAGGATATTTTGAAGGGAATAAATGGTGCGGCTAACCCCGGAGAAGTTTTGGCCCTCATGGGTCCATCAGGGAGTGGAAAAACTACGCTACTAAGCTTGCTTGGAGGTCGACTCACTAGTCATACGACGGGAGGATCGGTCACGTATAATGACCAACCATACTCGAAGTCACTAAAGAGCAGGTATTTGTTGTTTTACTTGGTATAGTTTTGTATTGGCGTTTGCGATGGCGTGTTTATGGTGTATTTTAGACGGTTTTAGGCTAACTTATGAGTCAAAGAGTTAGTCAGTTTTAATCATCGTAAACCAAAATCAAACGTTTGACAAGTGAGACAAAAAGTTTCACGGCTTAGCTGGCTTATTGGGTCAAAGAAGATTATAACCTTATAAGTTTTTAAGGGTCTCAAATGCTAATCAAGTAAGAAATATTATACACTAAAAAGCAAAACAAAGTACTTAATTAAAACTTCACAACTTGGATCATGCAAACATGGGATCCATCAAATACTGACCAATCAGATAAGATAAAATGCACTTAATTTGCGCTTTAAGGATATACTTTTCATGTCAAACATATACTTTTCTTGTTCGAATTTATCATGAATCATGCTATCATAAGATACTTGTCAACCTTTTAAAAGATAAAAATAACCGTTTTTTGGTCTTGTAGTTTTAAAATTCCTAAAAACATGATGTTCGCAGGATCGGGTTTGTGACTCAAGATGATGTTTTGTTTCCTCACCTAACGGTGGAAGAAACAATAACATATGCGGCTCTTTTGAAACTACCAAAAACGTTAACAAAACAAGCGAAAGAAAAACAAGCAGAAGATGTTATTCGTGAACTTGGTTTAGAGAGGTAAAATTTAATTAACTCGATCGTATTCTTGACACTTGATGATTTTAAAACAACAACAAAAGTACTGAAAAGACCTTAAAACAGGTGCAAAGATACTATGATCGGCAACTCGTTTGTTAGGGGAGTATCGGGTGGAGAAAGAAAACGTGTTTCTATCGGAAACGAAATCATAATCAACCCGTCGCTATTGTTCCTCGACGAACCTACCTCTGGATTGGATTCTACAACTGCTTTGAGAATCATTGAACTGTTACAAGACATAGCAGAGGTTTGTTCATTCAAAATATTATATTAAAAAGCGGTCGCAAAACTCGTCGCTAAGTTGGAAAAAATGTCGTCGCAAAACTCGTCGCTAGTAGGTTTTGTCACAAATTTGTCACCACATTTTTCAAACCAAAATACGTCGCTAATGTATTCTTTCGCTAAATGCAGTCGCAAAATTGTTCTCTAATATATTATGTTCTGTTGTAAGATGGTCACTAATTTTGAGACTGAAATTTCAATCGCTAAATCTGGTTGAATAATTATGTCGCAACATAGTCACTAATTAGGGTTTAACTCATTTAAGTGATTGAAAATTGGTCGCAACATAGTCACAAAGGGCATTTGGGACGGTTTTGATAGTTATAAATGGTCGTTTTTTAGTATTGTTCTTACTTTGTTTATATATATACCTACAACAGGCAGAGAAAACGGTGATTACTACAATTCACCAACCATCTAGCAGACTATTTTACAAGTTTGATAAACTACTTCTACTTGGTAGAGGAAGCTTGCTATACTTTGGAAAAGCTTCAGAAGCTATGGAGTATTTTTCGTCGATCGGATGTTCTCCCTTAATTTCCATGAATCCAGCTGAGTTCTTGCTAGATCTTGCAAATGGGAATACTAACGATGTGTCCGTTCCACCTGAACTAGAGCACAAAGATCATTCAGGAAATTCGGAAACAGAAACAACGAGTGGCAAGTCTTCTTCCGCGGTAGTTCATGAGGTAGAACATACGTTACTAGAAAAATGAGTCTAACTCAACCTTTTAAAAGGAGCTTTTCAAAAACAGTTGCATATACTAACAAAACGATTGCATTTGTTAACAAAAGTGTATTGCATTATCTAACAATAAAATTGTTTTAAATCTAATGTAACTTGACATATGATAAAAACGTTGTTTTATGCTAATGTAGTTTTTTTTTTCCGGCCAAATGCAACATTCAAAACCTAATACAACATATTAGTAGTAGCATATTACAAGAGCTGAATTAACATTAATTTGTTGTAGTGATAAGTCAGCTCGGTCACTAAAGAGAAAAGTTATCTAAAGATTTTTACTGCTTTTTTCGAAAAAGAAATTGATTAAAAGTCGCTTTTTTTTTCCGAAACATATAACAGAAAATGATTAAAATCTATTTATCACAATTTTTTTCGTCACTTTAAGTTCTAATAATTTATCCGTAAGAAACAACTTATTACATGATCTAGTAGTGATTTTGGACACCAAATGAAATTACTAAGTTAAACACACTATTATTCTTTTAAAATCATTTCCTTTTCGAATACAGTATTTAGTGGAGGCATTTGTAACAAATGTGGCTGAAGAAATGAAGAAAAAGCTCGCGGTTCGTACATCACTTGATCGAGAAGTTAAGTCAAACACCCAGTATGTGAAGCGCGAATGGGGAGCAAGCTGGACAGAACAGTTTACCATACTGTTTTGGAGAGGGATTAAAGAAAGAAAACATGATTACTTTAGTTGGTTAAGAATCACACAAATCATTGCAACTGCAGTGATCTTGGGACTCCTATGGTGGCAAACTGATGTTCATAGCCCAAAAGATCTACACAATCAGGTATGATCTGGCTCGTTGAGACATTTCTGTCCATTACTTATGGTCCACGTAACTTCAGACGTAGCCCAGGTATTTTAGGCTTGGACTTTTCTACAATTACTGTTCTTGGATCAGCTTAGTATCTATTTTAATAACTACTGTTACTAATCATATATAAACGTTTAATTACAGGCGGGGTTGCTTTTCTTTATTGCGGTATTTTGGGCGTTTTTTCCTGTTTTTACAGCAATTTTCACGTTCCCTCAAGAACGAGCTATGTTGAAAAAAGAGAGAGCTGCAGACATGTACAAGCTTAGTGCGTATTTTATTGCGAGGACAACGAGTGACATCCCGCTAGATCTTCTACTTCCATTAATCTTCCTCCTGGTTGTTTATTTCATGGCGGGCCTGCGGTTAACTGTTCAGTCGTTTTTCCTAACTATGCTTACAGTCTTTTTGTGCATTGTTGCAGCTCAGGTATGATGTTTTAATTATTAGATGGTTTTTGTTTATTGAAATTGTTTGTGTAATAAACATGGATGTGATTATAGGGGCTTGGGCTAGCTATTGGTGCTGCAGTGATGGATTTGAACAGAGCAACAACTTTGGCTTCTGTAGTTGTAATGGCTTTCATGTTGGCTGGTGGTTTTTTTTTGAAGGTAAACACTAGTATATCAATTCCTAAAATATCATGGTGTTGATATAGGGGTGCTAAAGAGGTTTATGGGTTGACGGGTCGTACTCGAAAATCATATCTGGCACGTAAACTTGAACATGGCATGAATATTTGTGGGATGACATGAACACAACATGTTTAACTAGAAATTTTTTTCTTATTTTTGCATATTAACGCTCTAAAATTAAATGTATACAAAAAGATTACAAATACAAATAAAACAGTTACGTTTAAATTATAAAGGTTTATGTGAATTTCTTGATTTTTATAATTTGATACAATATACAAACACATTTTCAAGTTATACATAGAAATAAAAAAATAAATAAATAAATAAACCGGATAAATCGACAACCCAAACCCAGCCCGTTTAGCTAAATGTGTTTGTGCTCTCAACTTGAAACTGACCCGAACTCGTTCAGACTAACACAAACCTACAGATTCAGTCATATTTTTGTGTGGTATCATAAATTCATACTTGATTACATTCCTGAAAGTCTGAAATACTCTATTTTTTTTTGCAGGATGTTCCAGTTTTCATATCTTGGTTAAGTTATTTGTCATTCAACTATCACACATACAGACTTATTCTAAAGGTGCAATATGGGCATATAAGTTCAATAGTGGATGGAATCGAATTAGACAATGGATTGAAGGAAGCCGGTGCACTCGCAGCCATGGCTATCATCTATCGTATATTGGCATATATGTCTTTGCGACGTGTGGCTTAAGATGAATGTTTTGATGATCAACAACAACTACAAAGTATAGATGTATGTTTGTATGTATATTGAGACAGATGCAAGCATGGAGATACTAAAGAACAAATAAGTAGGCTTACATGCTATTGTATGCCATGAGAATGGTAACTTGATATTTACTCGCATTCTAAACAGTTTTGAAGGACTTATAGTACCAAAATGTGTCCTCATCAAAAAGTTTCGGTTATAACCTGTTCAGTTCCTAGATATTTTATAACCAACTGGTTTGGGTTATAAACGGTTTTGTTAATCTAGTTACTGTAAAGATAATTTGGTTGCTAGAACGGTTAATAAGCAATTAACCACATACTTAAATGTGAGGGATTCAAGTTAATTTCAATTGATAATTTCTACTTGATCTCAGGTCAAATAAAATATTAGCAATCATTCATGTTATACTAACGTTTTTGACACATCAAAAAAACATCACAATCAAAATAAGAATGTTCACCTTCATTTGTACCCGGTGCCTAGGACTCTTGCATACACATGATCCTTTTTCGGTCTGATGTACACATCCTTATCATGTTATACTTCAAGAGGATGTTTTCTTAACCTTCATCATAACATTTAACCAAAAATGTTTGAACATGAAATCCTTACTAGATTCAAAACCGAATCCAAAACATCTGAATACTGCTCATTAGTTAAACAACCCATGTTGCTTGCTTTCAGTTACACGTAACACGCGCTATCATTTAACCACATTGTTTAAACATGAATTCCTTGATAAGATTCAAAACCGAATCCGAAACATCAGAATACGGGTCATTAGTGAGGAACCCATGTTGTTTGCCTTCAATTTCAACGTAACGGACTGTCTTTTGGAGCTCTTTTAACCTTTGTGCATATAATTTGACCCGATCTTTCATAATTTCATTCCCTCCGACAATTACGAGTATTGGGTCAAGCTTAACGGGCTCGATACTTGGGCTTCCAGGCCCAAATGGATTAGCAAATGGATGATCAAACGTCTTTCCAACAGGCAATGCCATTCTCCAAAACCTGTATTCAAGACTTCAAGTTAGTCTTACAATTAAACATCTCTTCAATAAATAAGACATAGGCCCAACTTAATCATTCGGACAGGTGTTAGACGGTTACAATTTTAGGGGTTGACGGGTCGAGCCCAACACGATGGAATGATGCGAACCTAGAAATAATATCAGACACACTAACCCGAATACGGATATGTTTAACCTAAAAATCTTTTACCCATTTTTTATTATCGTATTTACATAGTACTACTAAATTTTCAAAATTACAGTCAAATGCATAAATTTGTATGAATAATTGCTCTTTAACCTATTTTCTTAACAGTTTCACCTAAAATTTTTTAGACGAACTTTGTCTTCAGCAAGGTTAAACGCACAACCGCTTAGTTTCAACTTTCAACTACATATTCCAATTTTCCTTCTACCTTTTAAGCTCTGAGTGTGTAATAATCAACTACTTTTAAGTTTAGTAAAAGGAGCACCCCTTAAATAAAAAATAAAAAGTAAACGAGAGACAAAGGGTAAAACCCTTCAGGTTGATGTGAGACCTATCCGTAAATTATGTGTTCAATTCATGTTTCATGTAACTCTAACCTGAAAAAAAGATGAATATCTGTAAAATATTTTTGGTATGAACTAAAATCATATTAGTCTTTGAAATTATGGACTTAACTCAGCATACAACTTGTTATAGAATACGTATTTATTTTATGTTTATTTTTTATTTAAATTTTACGTGATAATTTTATTTAATTAGATTGATTCTTACACAAGTGGCTCGCTAATACATTATCAGAAACCACATGTAATAATAATTAAGAATATACAACTAAAGTCATATATATTGATAATGCATGCATCTAAAGTTTAAATAATCGAACAAACATATTAAACAAAATTAAACATAAAAAAGTCAACTAAAATCTTTTTTTGTTGAGAAAGACATGCAAGGGATGAACTGTCTATATTACACAAAAAAAAATTAAATTTTTTTAAATAATTATTATAAACTTTGGTAAGTTTTCAACTTTCACATATGAATACACTATAGTTGATATACCATGTCACATTATCTTATGTTAGCTTATATATTATACCCTATACCTAATAATGTTATGTTACATTATCTTATATTGTGTTATGTTACGTTATGCTATACTAACGGGTAGATAATTACGTGTCAAGAATGTCGATGTTCAGGATCTTTTCCGACAACCCCTCGGACATCGTCCTCTCGGTCCCTCCGAAGAACGGCGCCAACATCACGTACCCTCGTACCCTCGCCGGTGCCATCTCCGGCGAGCCGGCTCCCAGCCGGACCGCCAAGTGGTGCGCCAAGTTCCCACCAGAAGAGTCTCCAATCACATAAAAGCGATCAAACTCACAACACTCAACCACATCACTAACCCACTCATCATCCTCCATCCGACCGCCATTCGGGCCTCCGGCGATCGCCTGGACCCACTTCAGGGCGGCAAAGGCGTCGTCCATGGAGGCCGGAAGGCGGTGCTCCGGTGCAAGACGGATGTTAGGTGCCACCACTATGGCATTCAAGGCTTCTGAGATCCGGTGGCAGCAGTTGTGGTACTTCGGTCGCGCGAACGAGCCGACGCAGAACCCGCCACCGTGGAGGTACAAGATGATCGGAAGTTTGGTGGCGGATTCGGGTTTGTAGATGCGGAGATGGAGGTTATGTAACTTGTTGTAACAATAGTCTTTCCATACGACTGAAGTGTCGTCTTTGAGTCGAACGTCGATGGGGTCGATGAGTTCGTGACGACGAATGGAACCGTCGCTAAATATCTGTATGACTCCTGCTAAATCTTCTACAATGTAAGGAAGAGAAGTCATTGATGAAGAGAAAAATGAGGGTGTGTGTGAAGGTGAAGATATGGTGATAGAAATTTGTGAGGGGTGTTTTGGTCATTAAACATTTTTTATATTTAAAGAGGTATATAAAATTTAAAAGTCATCAACAACTCCATTTTAGAGGATGATTAGTAAAGGTGGTGTTAACAAATGATAATTTAATTGTATTAAGCTTAAAAACAAATGGATGACAACAACTAATTAAGAAATAACTAAACAAGAAGTAGATCTAAATAATCAACTAATCAAGTACACATCAGACTTCAGATCACCAACATGGTAATATGGGAAACGGGTCAAGGCCCAAGGGGATCGTGTCCAGATCACTTCACTCGAACCAATCAACAGCCCAGGATAGCAATAATCCAGCCCAATGCATGCCCAAAAGCAGAGATCCTCAAGCCCAAGCCCAACAGCAGGAGTCCAAAACACCTAAAATAAATAAAAAAAACCAAACAAATATGAGAAGAAATAAAATAAAGTAATTAGTGTTTGGGGTATGAGTTATCATTTTTAACAGCCCTTTAATTCAAACCACAAACACGTAATCAAACATGTTTAACCATTGACACATTTCAGCATGTTTATACACTGGTGGATTTGTTACGGAATTCATTCACGTATAAGCAATGGATCTTGTTGTTGGTGAAAGTCCTTTGATTTGTGACGGTGTACATTAATATGCATAATTAAAGCTTTTCTTACAAAATTTTTCTCTAAATAATCTAAAATAACACTATTCTGACACAATAGTTCTTGGCATGTACCGGTAGGATTAAACTAAAAAATTTAAAATTGGAAACAATGTTTGGCTTTAATCACTTCATTTGTGTGTGTAAATGTCCCTTAAATTTGTGATTCATCATCTATAGATTTTAGTTTTTAATTGTTTATAAAAAATAATATGAAATCAAAATCTTGAAAGCTTCTTCTATAGCCTCTTTAGATCCTTGATTTACATCCCAACGCCTATTGATTTTATATGTGTATAAAATATAATAAATAATAAATTAATACGAGATTAAATGTTCCATTTGATCACAATATTGTTAACGTCTCTAACTCACATAAATTTGTAACCACAAAGAAGAAATTTATAAATATATATATATATATATATATATATATATATATATATATATATATATATATATATATATATATATATATATATATATATATATATATATATATATTCTATGGGTGATCAATCTAACGCATTGGTGATCACGATGGGGTTGGGTATGAAATGGTCATTCGTACAAACAACTCTTTCAATTCATTGACTAAAACAAACCATGAGGTCATAATAGTTTACCCTTATTATTTATTAACTACTCGCGCATGCAACGACACCATGACAAAATCACTAGTGATTACGAGTAAAATGGACAACTGACAATTGACATGTCTATAAACTTATGCAATACTAAATAGACGTCTTGTTTAGATCGATCTTAGCAACAAGACAAAACTTTTAGATTAATTAAAACTAGTTTTTTTATTAGTACTTGATTTAAAGTTTCATTGAGTTTCAGAACATTATTATAATGTAACATTGTTGATTAACGATTTGGGATATAGTATATGTATACCTTTTAAAACACTTTGAACAGATCGATGAATTGTGTGGAACAATACAATATTTTTGTAAAAATCATTCCTTGAAGTGTTTCATTCTAGAAAAACATTACTAATAGTGAATAGTTAGCAGGTTAATTTTCTCAAATTTTTGTACTTCATAGATTCCAAAAATATTTTTTTCTTTTTGAACATGTATAATATAATAGCGATTAATTTTTGTAACATAGTTTAACTATGTTATTAAAGTTTTTTTATTTCAAATTTATGTTATACGTGTTTGAGTAAGATAAACAAGTATTTTCTACTTCATCATTTGCATAAGATTTTAAAAGTTTGACTTATTCACGAAATTACAATAAAAAACTGTCTAACCCGGTTAATTTTAAAAATACACATCTAAAAACTCTAATACTATTCTTATCTAAAAGTACATAACTTAGAAAGTTATGGAGTTGAAACGAAATACAGTGCAAGTGTGGAACTTTCAAACTTCTATCCGATCAAACAAGTACTACAAAGTAAAATCAACAAACTTTAAATCCAATCAAGAAGCCTTTCTAACTTTTTAACAGCTATTTCTAGAATTAATTTTCTTTTCAAAATTTATATTAGTTGATTTTAACTCGTAATCTTTTTATGCTTTTCTAAATGATACATATCTTATTTCATATTGTTTGGAATGCAAACATAAAGTGAATACAGAAAACAATAATACTTATATAACCCATCAAATATAGATTTTAATTTCATAGCACACAGACAGGGATGCAAACAAACCAAAGGTTTAACGAACAATTCATGAACCGCACAACAAAAAATCTGTTTGATAAATGAACGAACATAAATAATATAAATTTCATCGTTTAGTTAAACGAACGAATATAAACAAAGGTTTCGTTCGTTCATTTATCTTCGTGTACATTTTATAATGTGTTTGTTTGTGGTTTGCTCATTTAAAGGTTCTTGTATGTTAATTTTTTTTTATTATATTGGGTATAATTTTTAAAATATGAAACTCTAGTTATTTTATACGTCTCCACCATTATTTATCACTAAATTAATTTAATTTCAGTTTGTGCTAAAGTTTGATAATTTTTTTAATATTTGTGTTAATTATGTTTATGATAATCACGTCTGTATAATTATGTTAAGTACTTATTAATTAATTTTGTTGGATTTATGTAACATTTGTGATGAACAAACATTAATAAAGAAATGTTTTTCCGTAAGTGTTTATGAACAACTCAATAACAAGTTAAATTTTTTAATAGACAAACACGTAGAAGGGCTTGTTTGGGTTTGTTCGTTCGTTTATAGCCAGTTAAATTCAATTGAAATATACTCACACACCCTACTAACTCATATCTTTATAATTTTTAAGTTTAGTTTTAATAAAAGTTTGTGTACATGTGTGTTTCTAAAAAAACTTCGAAATAATAAACAAATGAAATTATAGTATTCCTTTTATGTTTACACACGTATAATATTTTTTGCATGTCAACATGCATAATGTATTTAGAAATAAAAATTATATATTTTCTTTCATAAAGTTTAGACTTCTAAAAGAGATAATAGGATGACATACTTTAATAAATCTAATCTTTTATACAATATATTTTTTAGACCGAGTCACTAGATTTTTAAGAAAAAGTTTGTTCAATTTAATAGTTTCGGTGTAAAGTCCTACCAGTTTACCGGCTACAAATCTACTTAATTATCTACCACATTAGTAACCTTTCTCTAGTATAATAATTAAAATGGAAAAAAATATATAAACATACATGACCGTTTAACGTAAAAATAATGAGTTTAAGTATCACTTGATGTTATATTTCAGGTCATTCATAAAAACATATACATTACATAAATATACAAGAAGTATGTTTCTAATATTAACGTAATCGTCTATATTATATTATGAAATATTTGATAGAAAATCTTAATTCTTTAATTGAAAGCAGTGAAATTACCATGTGGCGCTGTAATGTTTCGCTAGAGATATAAAATACAAAACTAAATTCAATCAAAAAACCATAACAATCGACCATATAATTTTGGTTATCTTTCATGTAATACATACGAATATTTAAAAGGGTGATATTATTATACAAAGTGTATTTTTGCTATAAAGTGTATTTTTGCTACAAAGTGTGAGAAGACACAATGAGACTAAAAAAGTCACAAAAAAATTATATCTCACAATCTAAATCGAATTTCAAAAAAGTACTTCGAAGTCTCTGTTCCTCTCGTCGTCATCTTTCAGAAAAAAAATAAATAAAAAATAAAAAAATTTCATTGTGTCTTTTATGACACAATGACGTCATTGTGTCTTTTATAATGACACAATGGCGTCATTGTGTCTTTCATAATGACACAACGACGTCATTGTGTCTTTCATAAATGACAAAATAAAAAAACGTTAATTTTTTTTATTTTTTTTTATTTTTTGTTTATTTTTTTTCTTAGTGAGGACGGCTAGGGGAACAAAAGTTTGGAACTACTTTTTTGAAATTCGATTTAGATTGTGTGATATAATTTTTTTTGTGACTTTTTTGACTCATTGTGTCTTCTAACACTTTATAGCAAAAATATACTTATTTGAAGCTCTTTCTATTTAAAATTGCTTCAGTATTAAGCGCACTTTATGTTTCTATCAATGCAATTATTTGTATCATATGGTAGTCTTTTTACAAAAAAATAATCATGTTTAATTTATTAATTAAGGCATATATATTCATAACACAAATAGCATATGGGTGAACTAACTATGTGGCCTAGCCGGCATTTTATCATGCAAACAACTATTATAACACAAAGACTTAGTCAAAGCTGACCAAGTGAATTCTGGCTTCTTCAATCTCTAGCTATGATAAGTATCATAAACCCCTCTTTAGATAGCTGGATCAACTTAAACATCATCAAGAACATGACCACCACCACCACAGCCGCGGTTGCCGCCATGCAACTACAAGGTTTGCATGGGCCAAAGCCTACACCTTTGATGATAAACAAGAACTCCACCAAGATCCTCAAGAAACACAACATCAATAACCGAAGTCATAAGGATGTAGACCGAGGCCGTGAGTACAAACCTCCGGTGATAGTTTATCTGAAGTCGCCGGAGGTTGTTCATGTGCCACCACATGAGTTCATGACCACGGTTCAACGACTCACTGGAAAACCATTGTCTTCATCTTCCCATCAAGATCTGTGATGTATTTCGTTCTTTAATTAGTTTATATATGTTCTCTTTGAGTTCCATCATATCGATCTAGCATAATTTTATGTTTTTATTTTTGGAAATTAGGGTTAGAAATTAATATTGATGTCTTAATTATATTGCCATTATTATTTGACCATTGCATGGTCCAAATTAGATGGTAATATACTTGTGTATCGAGTCTATGGAATTGCAAAGTTGTGTATAGCTAGTATACCATGAATCAATGATGACATGAATCATGAATGTGAATATATATATTCTTTTAAATGGGTGTTTTTGTGAAACTCTTATGATTTATGGTTAGAATTCTAATACTCTTTTGCAAAAATGTGTTTCGTAAATAGACTTACGGACATTGTGTCACTGTAAATCTATTTACGAAACACATTTTTAATTGCAAAAGAATTCTATGGTTCTACCAAAAAAATCATTTTTGCAAAAGAATTTTAGGATTCTACATAAAAAAAATTACAGTTCATAAAAATACTCATTTTAAAAATAGAAAAACATCTCATGAATGTATGAGTTCTCTTGAACTTCTTTGTAGGTATTAAGAACTCGCGAAATAATATACATAGATTTCTTCTTTTGATGTGTCGTGATCACAAATAACTTGTGATTCTAATGTTTAAGTTGATTTTATAATATGATATTATTATACCAATCATTCCATAAGTTTGATGATATTATCATTCAACATAGAGTATTTATAAACAGAGAATCATTATAGTGATAAGTGCATGATCTATTGGTACATACACTACTAGACAGTTGAATGTAATTGACGACTGACAAATATAATGAGTATTAGAAAGATTATGATAAGAGTACCATGGTGGTTACATAATTGTCTTACACAACTAAAACAAATGATACAATTAGTGTTTAGTTCTTTACTTAAAATTGTCTATATATTCACGACCCATTATATATACATACAAGTTTTACGTCTATGTTGTGTAAAATGAATAAATGCATAGCTAGTTTAAAAGATATGTATGATAAGTATTGTCTTTCTCTACTAATGATCCTTAGCCCAACTGGTTAAGGTGAGTTATCCATAATATGTAAATAAAAAGGGAGGTCACGAGTTTAAGTCTCACTCTGAGCAAAAAATGCTTAGAGTTTAGCCAGTGAGTTTTCTCAGTAATGGGTTTCCTTTCTGAGGGGGTTGGGGTGCGGTCCCGGCTAGAAAACGGATAGGTAAACCCGATTAATATAACACATATCCACCAAAGCAGAGTCGTACATTTGCCGTTCAAAAAAAAGTATTGTCTTTCTCTAATACAGAATTTAAAAATGTTAAATACGAAGGATGCTTATGGGTTGATGTTAACTTGTTACGTTGTGTTTCCATAAATTAAATGATACAACAACGGAGTAGTTGAATATTTAATTCTGTGCAAGTTTTGGCTTGCAAGTGGCTACAACTTATTTTGAAAATTCTTTAAAATCAATATTGAGTATCAAACTTCAATCGAGCCAAATCTTAAAGTTAACTTTATTAGGTTACACAATTGACTAAGTATGATTAAAAATATATATTATAATCTAAAATAACACTTGCGATCAATTTATGATATTTTATCTGATATGACAAACCACAATAGATATAAAACGAGATCACATAAGTCTGGGTGTTATTCACCATCATTTGTTGATTTGGTGAATCACACAATACTTTTATTTTTATTTTTTCTTTTGGTGGGTTATAAATAAAAGATTTCCTAAAAAAATGAAATTTATTATGAATTATAACCATAGCAAGTGGGTGAACTCTTTGTCAAACTTGTAGATAAGTTTACTATACTAAATAGTTTTACTTGTCTACCAAAATGATTGATCTTTGTAGTATAAATATCATCTCAATGTAAAAAAGAAGATGCACCTCTTATATACACTTTCATAAGTTATACATTTCTCTTCTTCTTGCTCTTCCAATTCTCTTTAAAGTTCTTAAGGTTATAACACTAATCTTGTGTTAATTATTGTGATATTATAACACGTTATCAGCACGAGAGCTCTTAAACTCTAATCAAGAAGATCAATAAAGCACAAAGTCATCCATTAATCAAGGTAAGGGTTTCATTAAGTAGTAATATATAATATCTTATATTGAAAAGATAACTAAGAAAAATAAAGTAAGCATAAAGAAGATCTTATTATGAACATCTTGATAATCATGGGACTACTAACAAGCTAACTTTTATTCATACATCTAACCTTTGATTATGCAACTAACATTTTATTTTATGTCAACTAACTTTTACTTAGGCATCTAACCTATTATTTATGCATCTAACTTTTACTTATGCAACTAACATTTACTTATGCGTCTAACTTTTACTTAATCTTTAGTTATACAACTAACATTTTGATTATGTTTATTCGTACTAACGTCTTATTCTAACTTGTCGTTCTTATTCTCTTTTGTTTTTATAAACTAAATTTATGTTTTTATAACATAATATTATACTTATCTATTTTATTTAAAATTGCTATCGATATATACACACACGAAGGTTATTAACCGTTATAAACGGTTATATAGCCGTTGTACATAGCCGTTACAAACGGTTATAATTTTAAACTATAAATTGACCACTATCAACCTATTTTCAATAAACAGATTATCTTTTTTCTTAAGTTTATCCAATGCAATTTTTCAAAGATGATACACCCGATTTTAGTACTGGCAACCATAATACTTATTTTAATTCTTATCCCCATTGCTGAACTACCACCTAAAGAATTTAAACTTTTCTTATTTCTATATTTGTTTATAGCTCTACCGCTTTATTGTATCGCAATGCTTATTGATATATATGGATTCTAATAATTATCTTACTATTTGCTTAATTTTTGTTTAGCAAACAAAAATATCAAACATTACGAAAATCGAATTCCCAGCTCTTAATATAATGGAGAAAACTATATGCCGTGGACGGCTCATGTAAAAAGACATCTTAAATCCATGGGTGTCTTAAAAACTATACAAGAGGGAAATGCTTGCTCGGAACAAGACAAAGCGAAAGCTGATGTCTTTCTGCATAAGCATATTAATGAAATGTTACAGTTTGAATATTCAAATTGTGAAGATCCATATATTTTATGAAAAGAATTAAAAAGCAGATTTGATCACCAAAGGGAAGTTCTACTTCCCACTGCTAGAGATGAATGGAACAATCTCAAGTTCTAGGATTTCAAAAAATTAAACAAGTACACTTGTGCTTTGTTCAGGATATGCTCGACCCTCAGATTCTGCGGACAAAATGTTACCGCGGAAGATATGTTAGAGAAAACTTTCTCCACATTTCATGCATCAAATATAAACTTGCAACAACAATATAGGTTGCAAAAGTTTAAAAGATATTCTGATTTAAATTCATTTCTCTCGTAGTAGAAAAAATAATAAGCTTTTGATGAAAAATCTTCAAGCTCGTCCCACGGGATCATTAGCAATTCCAGAAGTAAATGTTGCTACTAAAAACTCTAGAAGAAAGTGGGGACGAGGTCGTGGTTCTGTTGATAAAAGTTACCCTAACGGTCGCAACCATTCTTTCAAGGGTAATTATAATTACCGAGGTAACTTTTATAGTCGTGGACGTGGTCGTGGCCGTGGCCGTGGATATGGTCGTGGTAGAAATCAAAGAACAATCAATTACCACGCTTCATAAAGTAACAATTTTAACCAACACAAAGGGAATGAAGCTGGTAGGTCCGAAAACAATAGCACTTCCTATTTTAGATGTGGTAGCACAAACCACTGGTCAAAGGCTTGTCGCACTGCTCCACATTTATGTGAGCTATACCAAGCCTCTCTTAAAAGAAAAGAGAAGGAAGTGAACCATGTTGATAATTTTGATAATCTCAACGTTGAGTTGAACACTGCAGACTTTGACATATAACTCTGAAACACATGTTGCTTAACCACAATAGTTATATGTAACAATTAAGTGTTTTCCTATCTTTAATTATGTATTTTTATTCATGTAATGTTTTCTTTCGATTAACTAAAGTTTTTGTTAAAATATAACAATATCGTCTTTATTCGCTATATTTTTTTATACTTTCAAGATTAAAATGAACATCATTGGAGCGCAAGATCAAACAAATAAAGCAGATATATGTATAGCGGATAGTGAAACCACACACACTATATTTAGATCTAAGAAATATTTTTGTGAACTTAAACCAATAAAAGGAATCGTTAATACAATATCAGGACCTACAGACCTGATAGAAGGAGTGAAAAAAGCTAATTTAGTATTACCAAATGATACAAAGCTTATAATAGAAAATGCTTTATTTTCTCTAAAATTAACAAGAAATCTGTTGAGTTTTAAAAACATATATCATAACGGATATGATATTCAGTCAAGGACTGTTGATAGTGAAAAATATTTGCATATCATAAGCAAATATCAGATATTAGAAAAACTGTTAATGCTTTAGTCTGATTTACATTATACACACATTAATGTGCCTCAGGCATATATGACAGTTAAAGAAAAATTTTGTGATCCCGAAACACTTAACTTATGGCATGACAGATTAGGCCATCCAAGATCTACAATGATAAGAAGAATAATTAAAAACACTCATGGGCATCCATTGAAATATTAAAAGATCCCACAATCGAATAAAATTCCTTTGTGTACATCTTGTTTTCTTGGAAAATTAATTACAAGACCTTCGCCTGTGAAAATTAAAAAGGAATCACCTCTGTTTCTTGAAAAAATTCAAGGAGACATATGTGGGACAATTCATCCACCATATGGACCATTTAGATACTTTATGGTTTTGATAGACGCGTCAAGTAGATGGTCTCATGTCTCTTTGTTATCAACTCGTAATGTAGCATTTGCGAAATTTCTTGCACAACTTATCAAATTACAAGCACATTTTCCTGATTATACTATTAAAAGGGTGAGATTTGATAATGCTGGTGAATTCACATCACATGCTTTTAATGATTATTGCATGTCTGTAGAAATTATTGTTGAACACCCTGTTGCTCATGTACACACATAAAATGACTTAGCTGAGTCGTTAATCAAACGTCTACAACTAATAGCTATACCATTAATAATGAGGACAAAACTCTCTGTGTCTATTTGGGGTCATGCAATTCTTCATGCTGGATCACTAATTCGTGTGAGACCAAGTGCAAATATTAAATACTCTCCCTTACAACTTGTTTCTAGCAATGAGCCAAATATTTCCTACCTTAGAATTTCTGGGTGTGCTGTGTATGTCCCTATTGCACCACTACAACGTATAAAAATGGGTCCTCAAAGAAGGTTGGGAATATATGTTGGATATGAATCAGCTTCCATCATAAGATATCTTAAACCTTTAACAGGTGATGTATTTACAGCACGTTTTGGTGATTGTCACTTTAACGAGTCAGTTTTTCCGGCATTAGGGGGAGAAAAGAAAAAACAAGAAAATGATATCTCAATGTATGTTCCTTCATTATTGTATCTTGATCCAGTAACAAAACAATATGAGACAGAAGTTCAAAAGATAATACACTTGCAAGAAATTGCAAATCAATTACCTGATGTATTTACTGATACAAACAGAGTTACTAAATCTCATATACCAGCTGCTAATGCTCCAGCTCGAGTTGAGATTCCAAATAAGCAAATAGATAAAACAATGGCTCATGAATCTCAGAGACGTTTGAAACGAGGGAGACCAATCGGTTCCAAGGATAAAAATCCTCGAAAAAGAAAAACTCCTGAAAAGAAAGTTGACAATAAAGTGAATGATCTTGATGCAACGCTAAGTATCAAAACCTATCATGAGGAGGATTTGGATGAAAATAACCAAGAAATATCAATTAACTATAGTCACACACATATCTTATGGAATCGAGATGAAATGGAAGGTATTGATGAAATATTTTCTTATTCCATAGCAAGTGACATCATGAGTGGAGATGATGATCCTGAATCAAAATTAGTTAGTGACTGTCAAAATAGACATGATTGGGATCAATGGAAAGGAGCTATGCAAGCTGAATTAGATTCACTTAACAAACGAAAGGTCTTTGGACCTATTGTTATTACTCCGATGGCCATAAAGCCTGTAGGGTATAAATGGGTTTTTGTACGAAAACAAAATGAGAAAAATGAAGTTACAAGGTATAAAGCTAGACTTGTAGCTCAAGGTTTTTCACAAAGGCCAGGGATTGATTATGAGGAAACATACTCCCCTGTTATGGATGCAATAACCTTTAGATACTTAATTAGCTTAGCAGTCTCTAGAAATTTAGAGATGCGTCTTATGGATGTTGTCACAGCTTACTTGTATGGATCGCTAGATAGTGACATCTATATGAAAATTCCTGAAGGTTTTAAATTCCTCGAATCATTAAGCTCAAAGCCTAAGGAAATGTATTCCATCAAATTACAAAGATCCTTGTATGGACTCAAACAATTTGGAAGGATGTGGTACAATCGTTTGAGTGATTATTTAACAAGTAAAGGATACACAAGTAACCTTATTTGTCCACGCGTCTTCATTAAGAAGACAACATCAGGATATGTGATCATAGCTATGTATGTTGATGATCTAAATATAATTGGGATGCAAAAGGAAATTAATTAAGCAATTGCTCTTTAAAAGAACGAATTTGAAATGAAAGATCTTGGAAAAACCAAATATTGTCTTGGTTTGCAGATTAAGCATATGCATACTGGAATACTTGTACATCAGTCGACTTATATTGAGAAACTCTTAAAGCGTTTCAATATGGACAAAGCAAATCCTTTAAGCACACTGATAGTTGTTAGATCAATCAATGTTGATGATGATCCATTTCATCCTTGCGAAGATAATGAAGAGGTTCTTGGTCTAGAGATACCATATCTCAGTGCAATTGGAGCTCTTATGTATCTTATTAACTGTACGAGACCTGACATTTCTTTTGCAGTTAATTTGTTAGCAAGATTTAGTTCAGCCCCTACTAAAAGGCACTGGAATGGGATTAAACATATTTTTCGATATATTTAAGGTACTATTGGTTTAGGCTTGTTTTATCCTAATAATTCAAAAGAAGGGTTGGTTGGTTATGCAGATGCAGGTTATTTATCTGATCCCCATAAAGCAAAATCTCAAACTGGATACATATTTAAGAATGGTGGAACTGCGATTTCATGGCGTTCTCAGAAACAAACACTCGTTGTGACTTCCTCAAATTATGCTGAAGTCATTGCACTACATGAAGCTTCAAGAGAATGTTTATGGTTAAGATATATGACACAACTTATATTAACTTCTTGTGGATTGGAGAAAGATATAAATGCAACACCCATCTATGAAGATAATGTAGTTTGTGTCTCACAAATGAAAGAATGGTATATCAAAAGTGACAGAATAAAACATATACCACCAAGATTCTTTTCATACACTCAAGACCTTATTAAAGATAAACAAGTTGAAATGAGATATGTTCAATCTAGCAATAATTCAGCTGATCTTTTCACAAAGGCACTTCCAAAAACAACTTTCAGAAAACATGTTTATGATATTGGCCTGCGGCACGTACACACAATGTGATGATCTGCAGAAGACAATTTGAGAGGGAGTTATAAGCTGCACTCTTTTTTTCTTAGCTAAGGTTTTTTTTCACTGGGTTTTTCTTTAGCAAGGTTTTTAACGAGACAGTACTTAAACTCTTGAAGTTCGAAAAGTGTCATCCAAGGGGGAGTTTTATGAATTATTACCATAGCAAGTGGATGAACTCTTTGTCAAACTTGTAGATAAATTTACTATGCTAAATAATTTTACTTTTCTACCAAAATGATTGATCTTTGTAGTATAAATATCACCTTAATGTAGAGGAGAAGATACGCCTCTTGTATACATTTTTATAAGTTATACATTTCTCTTCTTCTTGCTCTTGCAATTTTCTTTAAAGTTTTTAAGGATATAACACTAATCTTGTGTTAATTTTTGTGATATTATAACAAAATTGATTTTGTTTAGAGGTGATCCATTATTAGTGGGTGCAGTGAGTTTGCAAAAAGATTCACTCATAGTATGAGCGAATGTGCAAAGAATACTCAAATTATTTTTATTTTTATATTTAAAAATTTAATTTCATATAGATTTTGAATTTCTCTTATAAGTTATAAGGATGGAAGGGATTTTCTTTTCACAACTCTCATAAGAGCATTCATAGTAAAATATTTAAAAATATATGAGTACTAGGTTAATACCTCGTGTATTACACAGTTGAATAAATAAAATATTAATAGTTATTAATAAAAATTAATTAATTATAAATCGATCTTTTAATATAAGATATGATTGAAATTACGTATAAGTGATAAAAAAGACAATATCATAAGAATTTTATTTTTTTAGAAAACATAGATTTTAAAATATATTGTGTTTTTAAAAATTTTAATATTTTTTTTAAAAAAATCTTATTTTATAAAAATTTATTTTCTTAGAAATAGCATTTGATATGAAAAAAAATTAAATAATACCATTAGTAGTTAATGTGATATTTATTAGGAAAGAGAAGCGATAAAATAAAATTTAAAAGGCCTAGAATTATGCCATGTGTCTTTTAAAAATCTTATTTTATTAGTATAGATAGATGTTTCTTATATTATAGGAAATAATTTTGAGTATTTGTGAGTTAAAAAGAGAAAAAATATTACTATTCATCTGTATATTTGAAAAATTACCATCCAATCTTTTAAATTTTTAAATATTTTTGAAAGTGGTTATGAGTGGAGGAGAGAAAAAAAAAATAATGATAAATATATAAAATTTTATTTAATTAAAAATAAGAGAAAAAATAGTAACTTTTAGTATAATTATAAGGATGAGAATAAAAAATCCACTGTGAATACTCTAATCCATCAACCACGTCCAATCATAAGTTAGTATCTTATTTTAACTATGTACTACTCCTAGATACTTTTAAAAGTTGCACTATTTTTTCTTAACCTACTTGAACTCTTATCATTTTTAAGTAGTTTATTTATCAAATATAAACTAGGGCTGCTCCCCTGCTCGCGTTGCGCTCATAGTAAACAGATCGATGCTAAGATAAATACATGTAATCCAACGATCACATCTCACAATTTAATGTATTATCATCGTAGCCTCAAATTTATAAATTATATTATACGTTAAAGAACAAACGTGAAAGACTTATATCACATATTGTAAGGCTCAGAAGCATAGACTAAATCAGGACATCATGGCTGCAGAGGGTTGCGGGTAACAACCAACCATCCTCGAGATCTGCCACTACACTAATATCCCTGATTCAAAGTCTATAACCTGCGTTTAAGCTCATCATAGCCACATAATAAAGCCTAACCAACCAAACTTGACCAGAGGATAATCGAGAGCTTTATCGAAACAAATTGCAAGTCGTCAATCTCCCCACAAACCCACTGATGCCTTATGTGGTCCAATACTCGTCATCATCGGTCTAATGAAATAAGAGAAAAACAGGCCCAACAAACATTCGTAGATAGCAGATCATATTATGAACCCATAACGACAAACCCAACAACTTAATGTGGTTGGTCAAAGCTAGATTGCAGGTAGATTCTCTGGGCTCAAGTTCAAGCATCTCAATTACACCTCTGGAAACCAAAAGAAAAAAAGTTTAATCAATCTTATAATTAATAAAAATTTAAGAGAATATGTCAACTTAAAATTAACTAAATATATAGAAAAAATACCAACTTGCAAAACACTAAAAGCTTTCCTCATATGCAGAATAAAACATCAACGACTAATCAAAATATTTTGAAACTTTAATTGCTTCAATGGAAACTTCTAAACCATTCCATAGCAAGCTACACACATCAATTTAGAAAACCAAATTTAGATGCCCCAAAAGCATATCTCATCAAGCAAGGTTTAGAACGGGACCAGTATCTAATTTTGCTAACCAAAAAAGCCACAAAAGTAATGGAAACCTTTACATACAAAACTAAACACAACCGCCACCACACCACCACCTACAAACCCGAACAAAACCATCACCACACCACCACCACCTCAGGTCCAAGAAAGGGGAACACCAACCGACCACCACATGATTTGGGCAAACATACCCTAACCACAACCATGCAGAGACACCGGCGACGACGTCGGCGTCAGCGACAAACTTCAACCGATATACTGCCAGTAGCTTCCATGACGGCGGGAATGCAGGAAGTGGACGATGAGGGTTCCCTTTCCTCAAAGAAACCCTAACCACCCGACGACGATGGTGTCGCCAACACCAACAACAAACAAGTAGAGATCGATCACTACAACGGCAAGCCATAATCGGTACGGTGTAGGCGGCGGGCCACGGCAGCTGTCGTGTCTCTCTCTACGAATGAACCGGAGAGGCAACAGGGAGGCGTCTCCCCCTTTTCAGTCTCTATAAAGACATTTGGGGGAGGGAGTAAAACACAAACTTTACAAACTCCTGTGGCCAAAACATAACACTCACATCTACCCTATTCCTTTAACTTCCTTTATAAATTTATAGGGTAATTATATATATAATCAACCCTAAAATTAAAATAACTAAAATTTTAAAAAATAGTAATAACTAAAAGAACTTAAAACTACAAAATAAGATAAGAAACATAGAATTACAAAATCAAATAATTAACAAACCTAAAAATCGCAAGATCAACCCTACTTTACAACTATTTCACATTTAGCCGGAGGTATTCTTGACAAGTACAGTTTGGTAGTTGGGCTTGGGTCATACGACATGCATGAGGGTCTATACGTTTTGGGTAGCCTTGTCGAAGATTGAAATGGCGACTGGAACAAACCTTCAGTTTAGTCTATTTTCGGGTTGAGCTATGTTTTTTTCTTGAATTCATTTTAGTAGCAACAAAGTATAGAATAGTAGAATCAAGTTGTAATTTTTTGATGTAAAAAAGCAAAAAAAAAAAAAAAAAACAAGTGTATTATTATATTGTGTAAAAACAAGGTTATTTTTATAAGTCCCTCAAACGGCTACTTTAACGACTATATAGCTGTCCACGAACCCTCAACCCAAAACGTGACACATGCAACGGTGCATCCGGCCTAAGCCTCCGGTACCCATAACCTTTACTCGCGAGCGCCCCGAACATTATATTATTTGACTTCTCTTAATAAAAAGTTAAAATACATTGCTTTATTCAGTTGTAAAACGGTTTGCATTTAGTTTTTAAAAAGTACACCGTCTCGTTGATTTGAGCACATCTGCTCATTCAAGGAGTGAATAACAGACCATCTGAAACAAGTTCCAAACATCAATTAAATCTAGAATTAAAAACGACTTTTGTCATGTCTATAATAAATCTAAAAGCAATTCATCATTTGAAACAAGTTCCAAACACGAGGGTCTTTTGTGTAACTTCGCCACAAAAGCACCTAACGGAACTCATTAACGCCGTTAGCAGATGCAGGCGGATGGAGGGAAATCAAAATTCGTTCAAAACCTAAGCCCCAACGCTCTCAAATCCCACTTTTACAAATTTCAATCATTTCATCGCTCATCGTTCTCTCAAATCTCACATTTTTGCCCTAAGAACATCTCATTCTCTGGCAGAATCTGATCGGAGATAGATCAACGGCTTAGGGTTGACTTTGATTGCGATTTGGATCGGTGAAATGGCGAAAGTGGCAACTCGAGGTCCGATGATGCCGCCGTCGAAGGCTGTTCTGTTTTCCGGTGGTCTTGAAGGTGGATCGAGTGGTGGTTGTTCGAACGGCGGGAATGGAGTCAAAAGGAAGACGCCTTCGGAGTTGAGAGTGAGTTCGATTAATGTCTTCCTAATCAATTGATAGTTTATGTTATTGTGAGTTTTCTGATGTGGATGTGTTGTGTTTGTTATTGAGTGTGATTGAATAATTCTGTTAGGAGATACTGTAGAGTGAATCTGATTTTGATTTCGTTTGTTCTAGTTTATGGATGTGAGTTCCATGGTTGGATGCTGAACGGAGATGAAAATTAGGTTTATTTTACTAATAGACGATTATATATTGAAGCAGAATTTGAATCATCTTTTAATTTCTCTGGTACAAGAAAAATCGAGGCATATATTTCGCTTTTTCATGCCAATTACAATATATATGCTTGCTTTTTAGTGCAATTAAGCAAATTACAATCAGCTGCTGCAAAATGTTTAATTGGCTTACACATTTCGAATATGATAAAACATGTTTGCCTTAACATTTATAAATTTCTTACCAGAACAAATAAATCTCACTCATGTAATGTTATAAGCATGTTTGAATCTTATAGATAACAGTTACAAAGTTAAATTAAATTGATGAATTATGATAAAATGGTAGGGTGAGCAGTTGAAGCGCAAGAGCATTATTGAGATAATGGATGAATCTCCGGCACCTGAGCTTGGTTCCATGCGGTATCAGCCCACCACTTGAACCCTTTGATCTGTTTAATAGTTGTATTACTTTATGTATTTAACTAACAGTTATTATTATTATATTTTTGACAGAAACGCTAATGTAGTAGCATCTGAACCTTTAAAACCTATCTCATCAAAAAATCCCAGATACATTGACACTCGCGTGGATGAACTATTTCCTAGCAGGAAAAACAGTCTGAGGCTTAAAGTGCAATATGGCAAAGAAAATGTGAAGGTTTGCATCATAAGCACTCATTTGCTAAAACATGGCTTCATAAAATCACCTTGAAATTTCTAATTGCTCTTATTGTACAAACATTTCAGGAAAACATTACAGCCGATCACACTGATAGCCTAAAAAATTCTTCATTTTCTTTAAAGCCCGCTGCTGATAGGCAAACACAGTGTTCAGGGTATGTAATTATGTATTTGCTCATGCATAGTAGTATCTTTTATATTTTTTCTTCTTAATCTGCATGTTTCATTTATTTCTCTCGTTCCATTTTGTTTTTGCAGTCCAAAAGATAGACATGCCTCAACTTCAACTACACAATCTCACATCACGAGCAAAAAGTGTAGCATAAGCACATTTCGCACTGTTGTGGAGTTATCAACAGGGGGTGAAAAATCATCTAGCTTTTCTCTTGATATGGTAATTTTCTTTCTTCTTTTGTTGCTTATATTATTTTTAAATGTATATATGTTAAAATAAAGAATTCACTTTTATAGGATGAAGCCTTTAAAGGGCTTGCAGCTCGTCCACCTCCCAACGTCTCAAGTTCACCTACTGAATCTTTTGATGGAAAAACAAATTCCACATCAGCAAATTTTTGCTCAGAGTTCAATATATCTGGAAATAAAATTCCGCTGGATTTCACATTGAAAACTAGCATGCGTGTGGTTACTTCATCCCCGGTGAACTGGTAGGATTTTGGACTTCCTACAAAGAAAATGATTAAAGATCCATTATAAGTTTGTAAGCTAGCATGTGCGTGATTATAACTCTTTATAATCATTTAGGTTTCATCGGTTGATGAGCTGTCACATATTCAACAGCTCAACTGCTCAAATTTCCAATACAAAAGCTTTGTATTCTTGGGTGTACCCACAGAGTTCTTTACCTCCTTCAGTTATATCTGCATTAACTTTACCTTCAAAAGGGGAAGGTAGATTACAGCCAAATATAAAAAGTCGGTTTTGTTCTTAGGTTGTGCAGTTTTTCTCATTTATTCTTAACCATAATTGTTTTATAAACTTGTAGGTCAAATGGATTTCTTGACCAAACGTCAATTGGCATGGGAGACCTCATTTCGTAGCCTTTATGTCATGTTACGGAAGAACATTTGTAACTTATTTTATGGTATTTATTTGTTAATCAAATAATATTATCATTATTTATTTGTGTTACAGTTCTTTAACATCTATTTTTTCTTGCAAGTTTACAGTCTGCACAGGACAGTTTGTGGCAATGTTCACTAACAGCAACACTTCAACTGAAAGTAAAACCTTCTGCAATGCATATGTTTCCCAATCAACAAGAAGCTTAAGGTCACTGTTAAAAGAACAAGTAAGTCTCATCATTCCAACAAGGTTGTATTTGCTCTTTTACTTTTCTGTTCTAAGTTGTTTATATGTTTTCAAGGACATCTCTTTTACTATGCCTTTGTGCCGTTCTAAAGTGGAGCAAGTAACCACAGAAGACCTCTTTGAGCTCTCAGAGATTGAAAAGCACAACCTGGGAAAGGTATTATCTCATCCACCCATGACCATTCACCATACTAATATAAATAGATGGATCCTAACATTCAAGGGGTGGCGTAGTGCTAGCCCCTTAGATAGTGAAGTGCTATGAGTTTTCCGGTAGCTGGTTTTCACGGGTACACAAAAAATCGATCCTGATTTCTAACTCAGATTGACCTGTTGAGTGTTGACATATTTATGCAGACTAGGCGTACAGTTTCTCTATCCGATGTGGATAATACTCCGGAATCTTTATTGGTGTTTAGCGATAATAATGTACATGGTTTATATGACTTTCTGCTTAATTATAGGTGATCACATGTTCTCAATCAAGAAAGATAAAAGCTTGTAAACTACGATCATTTCTTATTTTTTTTATAATTGAAGTCTTTGTTTTTTGTTTGCAGGTTTCTTTTACCATCTCTGAATATTTTAGATGTTCCTTTACTTTATTCACCAGTACCATTTGAAAATGCTGCTATTTCTGCACCAGAGGTTTGCCGTTTTTTATAACTCTAGCATTTAATGTTGTCATATTAAGTTTTTAATATTTTCGATTGTGGATTATGCTCAGGTTAAATGCAAGGAAGTGAGGAAAATTGATCATGCATCTGATTTAACTACAATTCAACTTAACCATGGTTCAGCTTCTACTTCTCATTACACTATTGAAATTAAGGATGCATATCTTCCGCCATGGTTAACCAGCAATGTATGCGACACCCTAAGGTCCAATGGTGATAACAGCTTTGAGGCAAGGTGAGTTTATTTTATCTTATCATTATCAATTTATTATTTTTGTATGTTATGGGTTCACTAAGTAGCATGCAAATGTTGGAAATGCAGTTTTGTGACGGAACCCATGTCAATAGGTTTGAATGTTGGTATTGACATGGCTAGCCACAAGTCCAAGCCCAAAGACACATCGGTTGAAGGGTTGGATGATCCAAGTTGCCCGTTTGGTGTCGGTAACACTTTTTTTAATCAACATCTGAGCCGTGGCTTTTTGAAAGTCTTGAAATACTCTGATGATTCTTACACAGCTTCCCTTTCACCGGTTTGAAGTTAGTTGCAAAAATGCTGTGTTCATGTTCTCTTTCCTTATAAACCTTAACTTTTAATCAACATTACAATTGGATCAACCTTTCTAATTTTATGTTATTGGTTTATATTGTTTTTGGTATTAGATTGTACATCAATTTCTCTAAGTAGTATTGTTCACCGTCTGGTGGTTACAAATACTACATCAACATTTCCTAATTTTTATGTTAGTTTATATTGTTTTTCTCGGATCCTACTAATACCTCTTCTATAAGTGCATATTACTGAGTTAGTTGTACAAATCAAAACAGTTTTGCTGGCTGGACCAACTAGTTTTAGTAGTTAATTCAGGTAAGTTATTACATGTTCTAAAAAATTTTAAAAAATCAAAACTGTAATATAAAACTGTCAAAACTTTATATAAATCTTAAACTGTCTAACTTGCTTCGGTTTAAGTAGTTAAATTGATATAAATGTTTATGAACACATGTAATATAGTAAATACTTTGTGTATAGACACACTTAAAATGAATAAAACCAAATAGTAAATACAGGTAATAATGAATCTTTCCATCAAAATTTCAATAATGGTACAAACCCAAAAATGTTCTTGCAAGTCGAAATTACAAAGAGATCAAAAAAACAATAAAGATGAAACCAAAAAGAAACGATGAATAAGTTGTGTTTAAAATGGCATCTGTGTTTGGTTCAAGGGTGAGTTTTAAAAGTAGGAATCATATCCTTATTCCTTACAAGAGGGGATTCTCCATGCCAGAAAGATGGGATAACTTAGAAATTGATTTCCATTCTCATTCCACTTTGCCATTATAACCATACCTAAAGAGCCCCATGACAATAAACCAAACATCACCATTGCTCTAAAAGGAGAACTTAAAACCACCAGAATTGGAGTCTTTTACCGAATCCCAGAAAGAGGGTTTCTCCAGCTCAGCCTTTTTCTTCTCGGCTCTCTTTGTCAGCTCATCAATGGTTCCGGGGAAAGATTCCTCAATGGCTTTCTTGAACTTGTCATGTAGATTCACTCGGTCTCGTGTTCCCGACACAAGCGTGCTTGCATTTGGTCTCTTCAGAAAATCTAACACGTTTAACAAATTCCTCCTGCAAGATCACAACATATAAAAATCCTTACCAAAGTATAACATTTAATCAACTCACCTTGGTTTTGAAAAGCACAAGGCACGAGGCGCTTTAAGGCATTTAGGTACTGCTAGAGCTTCATGTACACAAGACGTTGCTGTTCGAACAACCAAAATATTTCATCTCTCTCGTCTCTAAGCAAAAATTTTATAATCAATTCATCCTTTTTAGTGTTTTTACATATTGGCAGTGTTGTAAAAATTGGACTAGTCGGCCGATTAATCGGCGACTAGTTAGTGATCGATGATGAATCGATTGGATTTTCCCTAATCGGAGGCAAAAATCTCTAATCAGTCAATCAGGTCAAACTCGGGAAAAAATTGGCCCTAGTCGGCTGTTAATCGGCCTCTAATTGGCATATTCCCAGAATCCGGCGAGATTCCGGCAGAATTCCGGCGACCATAAAAATTCCGGCGAGATTACATATAAAAATATGTGTATGCATATATAAAAATGAAAATTATACATAAAAACTCCAAACCGATTAATCCCAACTACTCCCGATTAATCGCTAGTCGGTATCCCACCGCCCGACTAGCGCCTAGCAATTTTTACAACATTGCATATTAGCCTCCTACAAACCCTAGCTTTGACTAGTTTTGACTAACATTGATCCAAATGTACATGAAGCGCCACCTCAAGGCTTTAAAGCGTTTCTCAGATCGCGTCTCAGACTTTTTAAAACAAAGCAACTCAGATGATTAAAGAACCTGCTAACAAAATTCTGTGTAATGGCGATAGAATCTTCAAGGTTTATAACCAAATGCCACCATCCATTAGGCACAAAAACCACTTCACCAGCTTTGCAGACACATTCAACGGGTCTCTTTTTCCAAGTTTTAGTAGACTCATAGAAGTTCATGAGCCACTCTGTTATCGACACAGGACACGCCACCTCAGCACCATCTGCGCTTGGGTAGACCCCAGGTGGGACCACATCAGGAGGAAACATAACCCATTTCTTTGAACCTTTCACCACCGCATTCCAAGCTGATGTCGAGTTAGGATCAATGTGAAATGACGAACCTGACCCTGCTGGCCCGATGATAATCCATCTATAATCCGGTCTCTCATTGCCCAAAACACTAAACAAATCCTCACGGAAATAAACAGGAACTTCATAATCTTGATCTAATTTAGGAACTTTATTTGCAAATTTCGGGTCAAAAAGATACAATGGTCTTTCTTCTTGCGCTTGATCAGCGTATGTAAAGAAATCGTTCAACTTCATCTGAATTGGTCCAACTGAAAACCGAGCATCACCGGAAACTTTCACTAAATAATCCCTATCCCATTTCTTCATTGCAGGCCAGTTATTCAGACATCCTTCTAACAAAACCGGCTTATTCGGCGTCTCAAAATCAGATACAAACTCGTCAAAAGAAATCCCCTTTCTCCTAATAATATTATCTCTTTCTAACCACTCATGTTTCATTTCAAGATTGGCACAAAGCCAACTCTGAAACAAATAATCAGAATAAAAATCTTTAACCCTAAACCCTAAAGATCCAACCTTTGAAACATCAAAAGAAGGATCATAAGCAGCTACAAAAGTGGATTTCCAAGACCCTTTAAACACAAACCCATCATCACAACTTTCCAACACAAGATTCCTCCAAAGGGGTTCATGATTACAGAACACATAAAATGATTTGCTGACAGTTGACAAAATCCCCAAATGGGTACCTCCTAAGAACCCTAGAATGTCAAGAACAAGCTCATCTGTTAGGGTTTGAAAATTACCTAAGCCTGTGTTTCTTGAGTTGTGAGGAGATGAGCTGAAGTAAAAGTTTCCCAATGGTTGAACTCCATAATTCTGTGATGGGGAAGAACCCTTTAAGCTGAATCCATCTTCTGTAGCAAAATCTTGATGTTGTTCTGTTGAATTAGGGTTTTGTCTGCGATTTTTGGAGTGAAATTTGTGGGGTTTTCTTCTCTTTCGCTTTCGAATTTGCTTTAACAAGGTTCTACACCCGAACATTGTAACGACTAGAGTTGACGGGATAGTTGCGTTCGCAGAGGAAAAGAGATGTAGGGTTTATAGGTACTCCATTGAAGTTTTGGGGTTTAGAGCGTTTAAATTACCAATTAATTTATCAAATGAAATTAAAAAAATAAACATTTTAAAATAATAATAAGAGTGAATAGTATCCTACCAAATAGACAGAGTAATAATAATAATTTTTTTTTCTTTCGCTTATAATTCCTCACAATGATATTTTATGATATATGAAACACATTTATACATAAGCATTCATTTACCGCACCTTGCTGTGGCTCTGTTTTTTCTAAAATTTATATCATAATCTAATCACGTCTTGGGAAATTTAACGGTAATTTGGGAAATTTAAAAAACATTATGCTGGTGCGAAAAAAATTAAAAATATTACATTATTATTGGGGTAAATTTTGAATAATATCTATATCGAAACATAAATAAAAAAATATGCATGTTATAATAGTGTATTAGTGTATTTTGGTTTTTTGAAAACATTATGCTTTAAAAACAAATAGAAAAACCAACTTTAGAAACCTACAATTCACGCGATTAACATCAACTTTAATTAAAAATAAATTAAATGAATAGTTATCTAATATAAAAACATAAAGTATGCATAAATGCATCTTAAGCCACACAATCAAAAATACTAAATCTAATAAGCCATGTTGGCACTCTAATTTATGTCATTAAAATTGATTGGATTTATGACATTAAAATTGATTGAATTTATGACAATAGGACTCTTGGTATGATGACGATTTCCATTGATAAATATTCAAGAATAATATTGGTACCATTATCAGAAGCATGAATTTGAGTAGAAGAGGTAGAAATGGTAAAAATTTCATGATAAAGTTAGGTTTAAGCATGAACTTCTTAGACTATCGTCTTATAATTTAGATCAAATTACCAAATTACCCTAAGTTTAGGTTTAATTTGATAGTGACACAAAGGGGTTGTTTCACTTTGTAAAAAGTTAAAACCATGTAAGAGTGTTCTAATCTCAATCTTTATTTATATCTTTATTATTTAACTAAAAATGATTATTTTTATATTCATATAACATTTTCCAAGAACTCTTCGTATCTCATTCCTTATAATTATCTTTATATTCTTTTTTATTATTTCTTTCTTTTTACTCTATCTATAATCATAACTATTAACTATTTTATTTTATTATTATTATCTTTTTAAAAGGCTTGTCTTATTATTATTTATTTTTAAAATTGAGTTTTATTATTCATTTTGAAAATGTGATTATCTATTCATTATGTTATGGATTTTGGGTTAACCCGATGGAGTTTTTCAGGTGCATATAAGAACAACTCAATGTTATCATCATTCATCAGCTCTATAACGGCACATCATCGGTTCTTAAGTTAAATACAAATGCAAACAATTTATTTCATCAACTAATATCATGAGGGTGTGAACAAGATGTAACATGCTTTATGGTATGGAGTTTTTGTTAGGATAGGAGCAGCAAATCATGAACCACAGGGACGAGAACCACGGGAGGTCAGGAGTCGAACAGGATATACGCACCACGGGGGAAATGGGAACCATTGTTCAGTTAAAGGTTAGATGTAGGCTATGTTTGTATCAAGAAAGAAGGAACTTTTGTTGAAGAAGCAAGAAGAGAAAATAGAAGGCAGTTGGGGGAGATGATATATGGTATCAATAGTGACTTGGTAAATTTAAGACCCTATAGTACATCCCATAAAATTTATCTACAAATTAAAAAGATATGATGAATTATAAAGAATGAAATGGAGGAATGTTTTGAAGGTTTTTTTTTTTAATTTTTTTCTTATAATATAAAGATGAGGGTATTATGCCAAATGGGATGGGAGTGCTCTTAGTCTTTATCTTTACTTTTTTGAAGCTCCTTTAGTTTGTCATGGTGTAAGTTTAAATTTTTATAAATGTATAGATGGTGTTTTATTTTAATTTTCTTTTCTCTCATTTGAGTTACTTGAATCAACTTGAAGTTGAATTAATCTTTTGTAATTTGAATTAATATTAAGGAGCTTCAAATTCGAATAACTCGAAAAACAAACCACTAAACACGAGCCATGTGATTGTTATTAATTTCTAGAGTAATTTCATCTTAGAAAAAGCCTCTAAAGCCGCTATATATTGCAATGGAAGAGCATTAACGATCTAGGAAGCTTCGATATGGCAACATGCATCGTGAAGTGTAATCAAACTTGTTTTTATTATGTATTTCACTATTTCAGGAGAGTATATCTTTAATAGCAAGGTAAAGAGTTAAAGTATAAACGCATCAATTGGCTATTGTGAAGAGAGTTATATTGAGAATTTATGTGTGATAGTAACATAGGAATGGTCAATGCCTCAGTGTTCCAACAAATGTAATCATACAAGAAACTATGAATCAAGATGATATAAATGGCCAGTGCCTCCTTGCGAACCGAAGGCCAATTTTTTTGTAGTAAGTTGTGAGTGTTCCTTTTAACAGTGGTTTCAGATCCCGAGCAGCTACTCAGACTGTTTGAACTATGAACCACTCATAGAACCTATGTCTATTTAAACTGTTTTTAATGGCTTTTAGTTTTTTTATCTCGTGGGTCTCATTTTGTTATCATAAACCTAAAGGTAAGTTTTGAGTGGCATTTTCTTTACTCCGTGGGTTTTCTTTTTATTAAATGTTAAAGTACAGCCGAAGACATACAATAACTATGAATCAAGATGATATAGATGGTCTCATTTTGTACAAGGTTATATGATTTGCAAAGCTAAGATAAAACTGAGCTTATTTAAGCACCTTTTGTACTTTTCCACGGTTCGAGTACAACAACAACAACAGTTGTGATCACCATGAGCAAAATTATAATAGCCAAACAAATCCATTTCCTCGAGTTTTTCTGCAGCTTCTTCGTCTTTTGAAGGGCTTTGTTCCCACTTTGCACATGATCGACGGCATTTGACACCTATATTTGTCGTTCACAAGTCATAAATTATATATAGATGGAGAAATTAAATATGTGCCAAAAAGACCAAGCTATCCTAAAACAAAACCAAACAAACAGTTTGGTTTGACTAGGTTTAGTTTCATGGTTTATTGGTTAGAGCTTACATGTGTCTCTATGTTGTCAAGTATTTCCCCTTGAGCATCCACTAATATAGCCAAATCTTGAAATATCTGCAAGAGTACCCAAAATAACGTGGCCCAATTGTAGGATCAACCATTTTTAAGTCATCCATGTGGGAGCAAACGTTATGGATCAGTCATCAGTTCCAAGATACAGAAGGGCATAAATTGATCGTTGGCATATATAAAGATACCGTAGAGGAACCTTTAAGGGGGTGGCATAGTGGTAACACTTGGGGTCCCTCCAATAGAAGTCCAAGATTTGAATCCTGCTTCTACTGGTTTTCTACCTTCAACCCCCTTGAAGGCCACCTGACCGTGGATACTGGATTTTACCTAAATTAGCATCTTTAGGTGAAGTCCGGAGAATTTTCTGGTAGCATGTTCTTACAGTTAAGTATATATATTTTATAGAGGTACCACAAAGGTTCATTTGATTATATCATGGGTCCCCAATTGCAAATATAAATGAAGACCACAAAATCAATATGTTAAATCCTTGAACCGGCAATCATTAGGTATAAAGATCAGGGTAATTAGCAAGGTTCATAATATTATAAATTTATTGGCAAACCTGTTGCAGATCAAGAAGCTTCCTTTCCACCTCTATTACCGCATCATGTCGTTCTTGGATCTCTGCAAGTGTATCAACCACCTGCACTTACACCTTGAAGCTTAATCTTATATAACACAGTCACAACATATACACAAGAAACTAACCATGGTTAGAGCAAAAATGCCAAAAATTTAAACTATGTAACTAACCTGGCCCCTTCCCTGTTCTTGAATTGCTTTTTGGAAGATTTGTTCACTATCCCCTGTCTCTATCAGTCGATCAATTGTCTAGTGAAGAATATGGGATAATCAGATCATATGCTGTTTTTCATGATGGTTTTTAGGATGAAAGATACCTCACCTCTTCATCGGCTCTGGTTCCCGTTACTGACAACAAGTAAACAGCCTTAGTTAAGATGCAATAATTATGCAAGTGTTACTTATGTTAAGGTAAGTTTAATACCTGTAAAGACGCGTCTTTCAACAACTGCGCGATGTTCTTGATGTATGCTTTCTCTTAGAGTCTGAAAAATGTTTGCTATAGCTATTAATATCACAAATTTATATGGTATATTAAGAAAACTAGAATTTGAAGAACTGTATGCACATCTGAACTACCTGAAATTCTGTCACCTTATCTTTAAATTTCTTTTTCAAAGCACTGCCAACATGGATCAACATCAATAAAAAAATAAAAAGTTTTGATCTTTAGTAAGTATTACAAGTATGATAGACTATTACAGAGTAGTTGCTATTCTTGATCTGTCTACACCAGTTCCTTGTCCACACCCAGGTTTTTGTCTATTGGCCAAGTTCTTGAATAGAAAGAGAAAAGGACTTATGAGTAAAAAATGTTGAAGATATGAAGAAGATCGAGTTCGCTATAAACTGCTTATTGACTAACCTCCTTATCAAGTTCCTCGATTTTTACTTTTATAAAACGAGCAATCTTTCCAACTTCATCCACATCATTCTCCATTCGTCGCTTGATTGCTGTAGATTAACACAACATATATTCAGCTTTAAGTTTTCTAAACAAGTTCTCACGAAATCTTGTTTTATGGGATGAAAGTTTGCTGCTCATTTTGAATTCTCATCAAATCGTGTATGAACATTGTCATATGTTACCTTTCATGGCAGCAGCCTTGGTTACAGATTTTGATTCTTCATGAGCATCCTGCATATATAGCTTGTCTATTAGAAACTAATTATATACCATGGAAACATCTTTGTGTGTGAACAAGAGAGTGAGGAGATATCTACCTGTAGTTTCTTCAGAAGCCTATAAAGTTTCTCGAATTTGTTCTCAATGTGTTGAACCTAAATAAGGGAAGAAATTGATTGCCATCATAAGTTATGCCAACATAATAAAGTTAGAACATAAGTTAAAACAAGGGGTGTAAAGGAGCATAGTTTGAGCTCGCCTAAGCTCGAGCTCAGCTCGTTTAACTTAACATAGCTCGAGCTCAGTTCGTTTAACTTAACATAGCTCGTGCTTTTAGCAAGCCCATCTCGATTCGAGCTTTTAAAAAGCTGATTTCAAGTGGTTTACGGGCTACTAACCTCATTTACACCCATAGTTAAAACTCACCTTCTTAAAAAACTCATCCAACTCTATCTCTGCAGATCGCTTTCCCCTTTCAATATCTCCATCATCATAACTGCCTCTTTGAGGGCTACTAAATGCCTACAAACCATACTCCAATAAATACATAGAACAAGTAACCAAATGAAGAAAACAGGATATCCAAAACATATGACTCCACAAGCCACTAGATTCTAATGATCTGATCTTAATAAATCAGCAAGCATTCAATTCTCTAAACATAAAATAATTGAATTCCATTTTACAATCGTGTTACTGACCAAACAGGAGAACTCATCCCAAAAGACTAGTCTAGCTAGTCTAGTAGGCGAGAGAGCCTATTTGGTCTATAAACACACGTTTGTTGTCCTGTCAATACTACCAATAAGAGACTTACAGCTTACAATGGTTTCAGTTCCTTACAAATTGACAATTTACAACAGTATGATTCAGACTCCGACCACTAAATAGTAAAAACACAAGAAATCTCTAAATTATTTGCTTCCTCCTTTAGATTAATCGAATCCCTAGACCCTAGATTCGTGATCTCGCTCCTTCCACCCGTAAATTCGATTTCAATATTCCATTACATGAACACATATGCATACGTGCATTCGATACGTAATTACCAATCATTCAATCAACACTAATTAATGCTAATAAATTGCATCTGATACATATCGATTCAAAACACCTACGTCAAATTTTGAAATCAAGTAACATCGCAGCTGTAAACAATGCACATATCATCGATCGTAAAAGCGAATCTCCGATAAGAAAACTTGAATTGCGATTAAGAGACTTACAGATAAGAGATCGTTCATGTTGAATTGATGAAATTGATGTTGTTTATGTCGTTGTTGGATTGAAATTGGGGGAAGATGACATACACATGCAAATGAAACACCACAGGAAGAACCGTGAAGGCACGCTTTTGCTATTCATGCTTCAATAATGATATTTTTTTATTAATTATATAGTTTGGTTTCGTATATGTATTATTTTTATTTTTATTTTATGTAAATTATGCTTAAGAACTAAAGTTTTAAATGCAGTATTAATGCTAAATATTTATAAAATTAAGACAAATTTAATATGAAATATATATTTAAAATATAATGAAAAAATAATATGATCGAGATTGTACACTGTTATTTAACTAAACGTATTTTTTGGATTATCAATAGGAATTGAAAACTTTAATTTTCGTTGTACTTCTCAAAACATCATATGAAAAGAAATTTGTATATGAATTGGGGTGACATAGTTCGTTTTTCTTTTCTTTGAATTGTCAATTGGAATCGAAAGGTAAATATGAATCGGAAAAATTGGATCAAAGACCCTCTGTTATACTTGTACAGTTATTTTCTTATGATTGCTAGTTTTGGGTAATAAAATTCTTAAAAAAGGAGGAAATTTATAGGTATCTCTAAAGAAACATTCTAGTAGTAAATTAATGTATTTTCCAATTAAAAATTATAGGTTCAAATTCTGCATGCTCTAAAAAAAATTTTGGACCGGCATAAGATTATTTTCAAGGTTCAATAAGGATTCAAGGTAATATGGAGGTGTAATTATATTTCAGTTATGCTTTAGAAGTTTGGACCGTCATAAGATTGTTTTGGGTTTAATGTATGCGTCAAAATAATAAAAAAATAAAAAAGTTTTTAAGGTTACATCTTTATATTAAAGTGTGCAATTGTGCATCCTCTGTATAAAAGGGTTTACGATACAAATTCTATAATGTATAAATATATGAGGTAGTTATAGACTTATGACTAGTTTTTTTATGTCTTTTATATATATCCTTGTAGCAAGATTATTCCTAAATATTTAATAAAAAAGTACAATTACGTTTTCTAAAATATATTTGAAAACAAAATCATTAAGATTTTGAAAATAACAACAATTACATTTTCATAGTTATTCTCATTCATTGTATTGATGAAATAAAAGAATGTTATTTTCTATTTAATTTTTTTATGAGTCCCTAAACAAACCCTGAACATTAAACACTATTACACACCCGGATATTATTGAGCTAAATAATTTTTTTACTATTAAAAATATTTTGACATAAGCACCTTGACAGATATGTTATCAAAGAATACAGTAAGTTTTCTTTAAAGTAACATTTTGACCAATAACAAAAGTGAATCTAACACCATGGATATATACATGATACAAAGAAGAAAAAAGATTTGATAATTTACACTTGCAATGTAGAAATAAGAAGATGCTAAGTGTTGCTACACCGGAACTTTGATCCTCCTAAGTCAGCCTGTGTCACCTCGGCACGACCTGTTAGCAAACAAAGAACACCGTTAGGCTCACCGCAGGGATGTGTCCCTGCGATCCACCTCCGGTGTGAGAATCAGTTTTGCCTTTCTGGATAAATGTATTGAGTGCAGTAGGATTAGCGTGAGTTTGCATGTGTTCTACTTGAGCATTAAGTGTTCCTATTTATACTTGAGGACCTCCCCTTAGGATATCAGGAGGGGTTTGTGATGCCTGCGTGTTTTGGTAGGCGATCTCTTCTTGCCCCTTGTATCTTTCCCTTATCTTCGAAAACATGTCATTTTGTGTGTAAGGATTTGACTATGCTTCGTTGTTCTGTCAGCATCACCTTTAAACTGTCTTTACTAGACTTTTGACTTTTTTTATTTGGTAGAAGAAGGCACCTTCCTCTTTTCGAAACGCTATGTGAGATGCTCCTTTTTATAGTAAACCTCCACTCCTTATCTTTTCAATATACCGCCGTTTGCCGTTTAATCAATCGTCTTGGGAATACGTGTTGGATTTTTGCCATGTGGCGGTACGATTAGAACCGTCCTATCGCATCCTTGCCTTTTGGCCGTACCTGAGTTCCCGCTTACGTCACTTTTCCCTGGCATTGGACTTGCCTACGTCATCACTAAGCTTTATTTATTAACCATGCCTAGAAATAAGAAGATGGTTCCAACAGTTGCTCCTAACGATTTGTTAAAATGTTTTACGTAAGTTTGAAGAGATCGAAAGTTTTAGTTTTCATTTTGTATTTTATCTTTTCTTTCTCTTTGATCCGATTCATGTCGTTCAGCATCAACCACCCATGAAAAGATCACAATCAACGTTGTGTTTCCACTTTTAATTAGATACTAGTGATATGACACGATTTGGTCTCACCTTTTTGATGAGGTCACATGTATTTAGATTAATTTGTGTTATAGTAAGACTAAATTATGCTTTTAGTATAAAAGACATAATTAAAAAATGCACACAATAAAGAATTAAGCTACGTAATCCATGTACCCTAGTCATGGGGATATAACATAGCTTTTATTTATTCAAAACCTCATCAAAATAATCACATATAAAGTTGTTCTAACACATTCAATTAATTGACCTTTTTAATCTGCTTAATTTGACAGTCATGTGCTAATTGACCTATTTAATCCAATGGATTGTGTTCTCATTGTTTAAAAATTAAACAGATTAACTAAAGAAATAAGAAGTATATGATATAAGTTATATGTTTACATTTTACTTACAACCCACCACGTCAATTCCACAACTCGCTTTGATAAATGGGTAACACATGTTATGTTTTGGTTAACGGTTTTAAATTTATTTGAGTTATCACTAATATCTTTGACACGTAAAAAACTCACTACTCGTGGCTTATTCGTAAATTGCTCATGGTACCACAAAAGCGACACCACAAAAGTAATGGTGATAGGTGAATGCCTGATTAAATACTGTTTATAAACTAGGGGGAGATTTTGTAATTGTGTAAGTTATAATTAAGAGTAAATTACCATTTGCATCCCTAACATTTGTTGATTTTAACCACTTGCATTCCTGCAGTTTTAAAATTAGCATCCGCTCCCTGACTTTTCAATTTTATTTCCATTTGAGCCCAACACACTAACGTCGTTAGATTTTTCCGTTAATTTTTATAAAATGATAAAAATACCCTTATTTATTAAATAAAATACCCCCATTCACACCCCACCCCTTCTATCTTCTCTCTCTCTCTCTCTCTCTATCTCTCTCTCTCTCTCTCTCTCTCTCTCTCTCTCTTCTCCCTTTCTATGTCCACCACTATTGACACCGCAACCACCGTCGTCGCCGCACCACCGCCATTTCCACACCACTGTCGACGTCGCCACACCACCACCGCCACCTCCACGACCAGAAGAACCACTGTCAACCCTATCTCTTCTTTTCTCTTCTCTTCTCTGTGTGTGTCTGATCGGTAGTCCACAACAACCAAGATGTGAAATTGTTGTTCTAGATAAGTAGATTTAGTAGTGGAAGGGTGAAACACGGTGCCGACCAAGGGTATTTTGGCAAAAATCTCAGATCTAGTAGTGATGGACGGCTATGGTGGTGAAGATAGGGGTTTTGGTGGTGGTGATGGGTGGTTGTGATGGGGGGCTGCAGTGGTGGTGATAGTGGCTACGGTTATGGTGATGGGTGTCTGCGGTGGTAGTGGTGATGGGGGCTGCGTGGTGGTGATGGGTGGCTACGGTGATAGGTGGTTGTGATGGTGATGGTGATGTGTGGTTGTGATAGTGGTGATGGGTGGCTGTGAAGGTGGTGATGGGTGTGTGGTGGTGATGGTGATAGGTGGCTGTGAAGGTGGTGATGGGTGGCTGTGGTGGTGGTTATGGGGGCTGCGGTAGTGGTGATGGGTGGCTACGGTGGTGGTGGTGGGGACTGTGGTGGTGGTGATTGGGCTGCGGTGGTGGTGATGGGGCTGTGGTGGTGGTGATGAGGACTACGATAGTGGTGATGGGTGACTGTGAAGGTTGTGATGGGTGGCTGTCATGGTGGTGATAGGGACTGTGGTAGTGGTGGTGATGAGAGCTATAAAGGTGATGATGGGCAGTTGTTATGGTGGTGATGAGGGGTAGTTTAGTCTTTTTAGCAATAATTTTAACAGTAAAACTAACAATGTTAGTCATCTGGACTCAAATGAAAATAAAAATAAAATAAAAATAAAAATAAAATGAAAAGACTCAAATGGAAATAAAATGAAACGTGAGGGGACGGATGACACTTTTGAGACTGAAGAAATGCAAGTGGTTAAAATGCGCAAACGTCAGGGATGCAAATGATAATTTACTCTATACATAATTATGAAACATTCGCTTATTTATTAAAAAAATTATTGCTACAATAAGAAGTTAGTGTATCTAAATTACAACCCTTGATAGTGATTTTAGATAATTAGTAATCCATGACGCATTTTTAGACATTTAAAATCTTACTATCATACGCTCATCTCTTTTAATAAAGTATTACATTAACTACAAATAATTGTATTTAACTTTTCTTCATATTAAAAGTATATTTTTCATAAATAATAAAGAGGTCTTTCTATAAATTCAATCAAAGAAACAATTTTTTTGTAAAATAAATTTTTTTTCTAAGACATGGAACTTTTTTAAAAGTAAAAATATTTTAAAGCTTGTGTTCTTAAAAAATATACTTTTTTTTAAATGAATATAATTAAAATTCAAAGTTATAATAAAAGAAATCTTTTAAATGATATTTTTTAAAACGGTTTGTTTCAGGAAAAAAAGGTTTAATAAGCAGCTTTTAAAAAAAATTAAAAATAAAAGTTTAAAAATGATGTCTTTGTGTTATTATTTAAAGTCATTACTCATACGTAATTTCAATTATATCATATCTCAAAATATTGTTTTGTAATTCATAAATCTTCGTTATTAATTATTTAATATTTATTTATTTAAAACGTGTGATACATAGGATACTAATTTAGTTAATATAAAAGTAAAGCAAATGCCAATCCGTAAATTAATTGTCAGTAAGACCATCTCTTATTTATATTTTTCATCACTCGTTATTTTGTATCATCTTAACATCATATTATCACCCCTTAACAACTTACTATCAATCTGTATGTATACATCCCTTGTGAATTGTATGTTTGATGGTTAACATATTTTATATTGTCTTTTAAAAATAATTTTTTTTATAACTTATAATATTGTTGTTCTTATGTTAAAAGGTTAAATTAAAAAATAATTCCAATTACATCGTTAAAAAGTTAAGAAATTACAAGTATGAGTCAAATGGATAAGATGTCTAAGTGAAAACTTAAAACTTTAGGTTAACCAAGATTAAGATTAGAAACACCACGTATAAAAACAAAATACCTTTTTGACGACTAAAACATTATAAAATTTTAACCCTCAAACAATTTATTAGTTTAATTTTGAATGTTGTAACTACGGGCATAAACATGAGTCACATGACCAGTTGTTGTTTGCTGTCTCCTATTGCTACTAGAAATCAATTCACTAAAACGGATTCATTTTGAAAAAAAATAGATACTAGTGAAACTCGAGCTATAAAAATAAAGCTTGAAACAAGTCGGGTTCAAGCTCGACCTCTTTAAAATTAAATAATTCGTGCTCAAGCCTAGTCGGGTTCGGGTTCAGCACGCCTCGGTAACACCCTAATTATAAGTTATAACCAAACAAACGTAAAAGTTATAAAGTGGTGTTAGTCAATATCATACTCAATGTCTACAAGGAAATCCATTAAACCACTCAAATGCAAAACCGTCATGAAGCATTACAAAACGAAAGTACTCACCTATCACGACACCTACCATTCGTCTATTGACAGAAAAGGGACAAGAAGACAAACTTTTTTCTTGTTAATAAAAAAAGTATCTGTGCAATTAGGTCTGTGTTTTTATTATTATTTTATTTATAACCTATTTTAATAGTTATTTTGATTTTTTAGAGAATTCATACTAGTTTTTTTATTCTTATCTTTATATTTATATTAAAAATATTACTTTTTATTATCTTTTTAATTAAATAATAATCTTTTATATTTTTATCATTATAATTTTTTTTGTCATCTACTCACAGCCATTTTTAAAAATATTAAAAAATTTATGGGGTTTGTATCGTGTTTCCTTAAATATTAAAAACTACAGTACAATCCTCGTAAATTTTATCCTTCCTTTACTCACAACCACTCACAATCATTCTCCATGAAATAAAACAAACACTCACTTCAAAATTGAACATTACTTTGAATGCTCTTATATTGATAAACCAACTAAATGGATATCCACTTAGTACAAAAAATTGTTAAAAATGTAATCATAAATTGTTACAACTACAAAAACAATGCAAAATCAAATTATAATAAACAGTTCCCATTTCTCATAAATTGATATATTGTCACGATGATGAATTCCAACATTTGGTAAAGTCGATTATACTAGGTAAAAAAGTAATGGACTTGCTATTATTTAAAAAAGTAAATTATACTTTTTGTACTTTAAGCGTGCAGAACATGTGTACCTTTCTTCCTTAATTAACCTTTAATCACCACATGAATCATTCTTTTATAATTATAATAATTAGTTAGCATTTGATATACAGAAATAAATAATAAAATGTAATCAATCATTAAGGATTCATAAAAAAACATATTTGATTGGTGAATGTAATGAAATGAATTATTACATACTTGATTTTGTTCCCTTAAATTCATTATATCCACTTCTCTTATTCCTTTTTTTTTTTCATACGTTTCCTTCTTCCATCATTAGTTATCAATACCACCCACTCACTCACCACAAGAACCACCACCGGCCATCGCCGCCGCCAACCACCTGCCCCCGCCGGCCCCCGCCGCCACCAAAGTCGTCGCCGCCAACCACGACCACCACCACCAACCACGGCCACCGCTGCACCAACCACAGCAACCGCCACTGCCAACCACCGCCAGCGGGAACCACCACCAGCCGTCACCACCATAATCACTTTTACATTTCATTCTTTCGTCTTTTTCTACATAATAAATAACACAAAGTAATGATTCATCTTATTGCTAAAGGGTAACCAAACAGGATAATGAAATGTGATGATTAGTTTCATTTTCTCATTCATTTCATCGTCTTATTCATTCTATTCATTCGTTCATTTCATTACTACATATCAAACAAACCCGAGATTTGTTACAAACAGTCTCCTTCGGATGGATGAACACTAAAATGAGCTGTTAACTCAAGCCTAAGAGGGCATTTTTGCCCTTCTACCTCGTCGGGATTGTTCTTGTAATATCATACGTTAATAATTACTATATATAGTGAACTTGCATTTATTGTCATCTTTGTATTGTATATGATTTATTGAATATCAAATGTAGATTGGTAAAAAATAATTAAAAATATAGTCACTTTTTTATTATGATAAAAACTAATATAACCTGCAACATAAAACAAAATCGAACTTAAATAATAAGGTATGGTTATTGTAAAAAATGTATTTAATTTAAAAAGTCTAAGTAAGAATTGTGGGCTTGATAAATGTCCTTCTATTGTTTTAAAAACGAGGACATTTTGATCATTATGTCAAATACGTCAGTTAATTGTATGTTATACGTTCATTGTGCCAAATATCAGTTGATTATCTCATATATTTTACATCATTTGTTATATGTATTTATCAATATGTTTTACGTTTAGAATATTTTGTATTATTTTAGTTATTTTTTATAGATTATATAATCTATCATTATATTTATAATTAGAAGTACACCAATGTATTTATCAAAACTTATAGTGTTAAATATAACACAATGCATTATTTTTCTTATTGTTTTTTTATAAATTATAAAAACTTGTTGTTATCTATTATTATGTTTTACAATTAAAAATACACAATGATGTTATTTCACCAATGTATTTTTTAAAACTCAGTGTTTAAGATAACACAATAATGAGTTAAAATACAATGAGACATTGTGTTATTTGTCATGGTTTTTAATATATTAAATTAATTAGTTGTTAATTTATTGTTATGTTTTACATATCGGAGATACACAAAAATGTTATTCTACCATTATATTCTCTTAGAATTCATCATTCTAGAAAAATATAATAGTATATAAAAAAACATAATAACTAACCAAACAACACAATAAATTGCACTAAATATACAATGATGAGATACGAGCTTAATAATATATAAATTTTTATTATCTTTTTATATAAAAATACTATACTCGTTTTAAAGAAAAAAAAAACTCTTTTTTATGATGTATTTTTTATAAAAAAAATAATATCATGCATAAAAGTTATAAATGTTTAAAAAAAATAATGGAACTTGAAAAGTTAGCAAAAGTGATTATGCCTAAAATACAATGTTTAAAAAAAGTAGTGGAACTTGAAAAGTTAGCAAAAGTGATTATGCTTAAAATACCCATTTAACAAACTTTTTCTTACAATTTAATTTCAAACATTAATTAAGTAGATTAATAATTAAGATTACTTTTTATACTTTTTAGTTTTAAGTATTTTTTATTTAAACATTTTCCTAAATAATAATTGTTTATAAGTTCAAAAGTTTGACACACCTAGCAACTTATGAATAGGAAAGCACACAACTTTCTCAAGGAAAAGAAAAGAAAAGCAGTCATTTATGCTAGTGGACCATGATAACACACCCTTGGCTCCCAAGTCACCATTTTTTTCTTTATATAGCACATACATCTCATAGTACCTTAACCAACAATGGCAAGGCCATTAAGCCAAAGCTCAATTGAAGATATTTGCAAGCAAATTCATGGTTCTTTGGAAAATTCAAGCCTTCTTGTTCAGGTTTTCGCGTGTCAATTAACGCGAGATGAATGCCAAAAGACCAGAGAAAAGTACATGGAGATGTATGGAGAAGATTTATTTGATCTTCTTCAAAACAAGATTCATGGTGGGACATCAAGAACGTGCACGATCTTGTCATTGTTGATGCTAAATCCACATGAACGTGATGCTATCGTGGCTAAAAACGCCATTTTCAAGGATAAGGGTGGTGTTAACTATAAGGCGCTCATAGAGATCTATGTTGGTAGGAAATCAAGCCATTTTTTCCTCATCCAACAAGCTTATCAAAGTAAATTTAGAAGGCATTTGGACCAAGACATCATGAGTATTGAACCACCACATTCTTACCAAAAGGTAAATCTTTCTTTTCTTGTGCATAAGTAGTTGTACTTTATGCATGAATACTTATACATATTGAAAAGTACAACTTTTTTATGCATATGTGTATAAACCCAGAGGGGAAATGAGTGATTAGAGATGGGTTTGTTGTGTAGATATTAATGGCATTGGCTGCATCACAAAAGGCTCATAGTGCAGAAGCTAGTGTACACATTGGCAAGTGTGATGCACAAAGGCTATTTCAAACAGGAGAAGCAATATGTGGGGGGTTCAAGATTGATGAAGGAGTTGTGCTTGAAATTCTAAGTAAAAGAAGCATTTCACAAATCAAACTTACTTTCACAATCTATAAGCATATATATGGGCATAGTTATACCAAGGTAAAAAGCTTTCACTTATGAATAACTTTTATGCCATTGATTGTTCTAACTTTTTTTGAATGATGAACTTCTATTTATTTATTTTTATTTTTTTCAGCATCTAAAAAATGAATACTGTGGGGAGTTTGAAGATGCAATGAAGATTGTGGTGAAATTTCTGACTAATCCACCCAAATATCATGCAAAGGTGATCAAATTTTCTTGCTTTTCAAGTAAAAGGTCAAGAAGAGTCCGTTAAACTTCAAAGAACCTTCAAGCAATATATTCTTTTTTGTAAAATAACTTTTATCTTAAAATACTCCAATGTTACTTTATAAAATATTAAAATATAGGAATAAATTTAGAGAAGTACTTCAATTCATAACTTTAATAGTGTATAACAACAAGCCATCTTTATTATCATTTATTCATTTATTTTTTCTAAATCTTTTTTATATTCAGGCGCTAGAATCAATCATCAAAGGAAGAGCAAAAGAGGAGGGCAACTTGGAACGTATAATTTTAAGTCAAAGTGACACCGAGATGAATAAAATAAGAAAATATTACAAGAACATATATGGGGTGGATCTCACAAATGCCATATCGGAGAACATTCCATTTGGGAATTTTAGGGAATTGCTCATTGCATTAACTATGAAAGCTAATATTGATTCATGATTTACACCGTATAAAGCAGATCTGATAACCGATAAAGTATGATACTTTAGTTAAAAGTTAGGCATTGTAACATGTATTAGTATCAATTACAAATACATTTTCATTCATCAATAGACTATCAAATAGTCATATTCTTTTATTATTATATCGGTCGAGTGATAAAACTTACATATGAAATATTTAAATTAAGATATGGTGATTGCTGTCAAAACGACAGCAATGGCTACCATGAAAGTTTGATATCCATACTTAGTAGCACTATTTGGTGCGGGTGCGGGAGCAGTCCATCCTTGCACGTTTATGACCAGCTTTTGATTGTGATCGGCACAATGTCGCTCAACACCACAAATGTACCACTTTTTGCCCGGGGCCTTCAGGGTCACGACATCATGTCCGGATGCAAGGCGTAGGCTGGGTGACGGGACGGTGCAATTAGCAAAGGAACTAGCGTTCACTTTGTATACGTCATGCATTCCTGGCATGTACCTGAACACTTCAATCGAAAAAAAATATGAAAAAGTTAATAATTCAGAAAATGATATATATTTAATACAAGCAATGTTTAGGGTTTATGGTTCAAAAAAGTTTAACCAATTCACCTAATGTATCACCAACGTAGAATTGTTTGTCTTTGGCCCAACTTTGATAATCAAAATCGATCGTCCAACCACTGTCACCCCCAACCACGTATTCGGTTGCAACGGTGGTCTTCGGAAGTAAGACTGCAACCGAAATGGCCAAAAAGACAACTATATGGTTAAAAGTGGTCATTGCTGCTTGTGTTGAGATGCTTGAATACCAATTATTTGTATGTTATATTCGTTTTTGAGTTTGATTACAAATATGTAAAATAGTGTCTATTTATAATGAATGTATATTTCTTGGAAATATCCCCAAAAAGAAATGAGATTGTTATTCACGGTAATCAGTTGGAGCTTTTGTCATTTTCTTGCTTTAGTTTTTTTACTAGAAGAATATGCCTAGATAACATAGACAATGTGGTGTTGAGTGTACCGATAAATATAATGGTGTTTTTATCTAAATTAAAGGTTGTAAGATCGAGATTTGGGATAATAATTTATTCCTAATTATATAGATATAGATATTGCTTATTTGTATATTTTAAAAAGTAGCAATAGATTAACGTGTGAGTTGTAGTTTTAAAAAAGTAATATAGTTACAACTAAACGAGTAGCAAAACATAAATAATAAAAATGTATTTAGAAAAACTAAAATTCTAAAAATAAATTAAATGTAAAATTATTATTTACATTCACGCTTGCTTGAAAGATTATATCATAGAAGACTATAATATATATATATATATATATATATATATATATATATATATATATATATATATATATATATATATATATATATATATATATATATTTGTTTTTCACAAGAAAAGTTTTTCAACCTAGTTAAAAAGCCACCATTATACTTTTTTTATATATAAGATCACTACCTTTTCTTAGATGCATGTGGTTGTAAATTATTTTAATATAATAACTTTGTTAGCTTTTAATTAGTTAAATTTTATAAAGTGACATTTAATATTTCAAAACCATCCTTGTTTTGATCAATTTAAAAGTTAACACGTCATTGTATTTATTAAAAAGAACAATCAAATTGCTTAAATTTTAGAAAAGTTTGAGGAGTTTGGTATACAAAAGTTAGTTTGATTTTTTTTAATACATTTTTGCAAGTGGAGAGACTTTAACATACCAAAATTAGGTTGAAAGATTTTTTTAAAATTAAAAAGTATATTAGTTTTTAAGGTATTAATTATTTAGTGGTAATACTTATGATAAATCTTACATTACTTGTGAAGATAAAAGATATTGAGGTCACAAGAATGGTACACCTTAATTATAATCAACGTGCTTTTATTTCTTTGGTTGTGTAATATGAGAGTTATAATTCAAACAAAATAAAGGCATTTTTGGAAATTCCATAACAAATTCAATTTTAACGAAGAATTAAACCACATGCCGATGAAATTAAACAAGAAAACAAAATTTGGTGAGTAGGAACGAGTATAAAGTCTAGTATTATCATAGATTTTATCTGGAATTAGTTTTTTTTATTTCTTTTAACTTTCTTTCAATTTATAATATATTTGGTTCAAAATTAATATCTAAAATTATAAGATAATTACACGTATAGTTAATATGAAAAACTCAAATTTTAATTTCCATGATTTTTTTTTTTAGAAATCACACAAATGATATCAATTGTGTGTTCCGTTGTCATATTTTTAATTCTTACAGAGCTGTAGTAGGTGATATTCTTTTTTTCCTTTTTGTTTATTCTTTTAAAAAGATCATTTTGCCCCTTTGCTTTCTATAAAAATTCTACAAATGAATTAAGAGTACTCGACCCCCATCTTCCTCACTCTATGCCTTCATTCGCCTTTCCCACCAACCGCTAATATCCCGATCCCAGTGGCGAAGTTTGAACACTTTCGTATGGGGGGCGGTGGCGAAATTCATTTTTTAGTGGGGGTGAACTCGATATTTATATAAAAATTTATACTACCGGACCAAAAATTTACACTACCGGATAAAAAAATTACACTACCGGACTAAAATTTAACAATACTAACGAGAAAAAGAGAATGAGACCGGGGAGGGGGGGGGGGAAGCCATCCTGACATGGGGCTTATGATACTTGCGATGGCCGCCTATTGATGAGTCGAAAACAACGAAGTCATAACCCTTATTTATAGATTCCAATATCGTCAAGGTCTTTTGTAGGTATTACTATAAAGTTCACTTTTGTCATACAAAGTAAAATTTACACTTATTAATTAGATATCACAATCAAAATTGAAAAGTTAGTTGTTCAACATGTATTAAAGGCAATGAAAAGTACAATACACCTTTATTATAAATCAGAATTTTTTAACTCTCAAGTCAAACAAATCAACAAACAAAAACAACAAAAATGAAGAATTCGCCCCCTCGCTTGGTAACTTACAATCATGCCTTAACATCTATGGCTAGCTTTTGGTTAAATGCAGAACAATGTTCCCCTACGCCGCAAAGAAACCACATTTTTCCTGGGGCCGAGAGCGCTATAACGTCGTGCCCAGAGGTGTAAGCTTCACTTGGTGGCGGAATAATGCAATTAGCAAACGAACTAACATTCACTTTGAACACGTTATGTAATCCTTTCGGATAATTAAACACTGCGCGCAACACAAAAATGGTATTAAAAACTGTATATAACATGTAGATATGTGAGTTTAGTACAAATTTCTAAATTGAGATCTTTTACCTAGAGAGTCACCAACTTTAAAAGATTTAGTTTTAGCCCAAGCTTGATAATCGTAATTGATGGTCCAACCGTTGGCATCTCCGACCACATAGTCCGTTGCTACGGTGGTGGTCGGAAGTAGCACAACGACAAAAATGGTTAAAAAAACGATAATGGGGTTAAAGAATGCCATTTATAAGGTTAGATAGAGATTTCTTATCCCTTGTGATGAACTTGGTTTAGGGAGGCTTGTAAAAGTTGTATTTATTGTAGCATTTAATCTTTCTTATAAACATAACAAATTGTTATAATAAGAAACAAGCACCAACTAGGTACAGCAAGAACAAGGGGATGTTGTTCACGATGATTATTATGTTTCTTATTGAATTTAAATTCACTTTATACATTATAAAATAGAAAAAATTACCATACAATGGTATGGCCTTAAAATGCCAAATGGCATGTGGTTTGTAGGGTGGTCTATAGGGTAGGAACCGGATCAAACTTGAAAAACAGACTAATCATAATCTCAAACCGAGGACAAGAAGGGAAGAGATTTAGTTGGTCTCAGTTGATCGGACTAGTGTTTGTTTGAAATAAAGTGCGGTGAACTGTTTAGCCGGTAATGTTGGGTTGAGCTTGGTAAATTTTGAATTGGTTTAGTTAGTGCAACCCAACATACTGAATAAGATGAAAACAACCGAGGACAAGAAGGGAAGAGATTTAGTTGGTCTCAGTTGATCGGACTAGTGTTTGTTTGAAATAAAGTGCGGTGAACTGTTTAGCCGGTAATGTTGGGTTGAGCTTGGTAAATTTTGAATTGGTTTAGTTAGTGCAACCCAACATACTGAATAAGATGAAAACAACCTTGTGGTAGTCCCGTGCTTATAGTTAAAGTTGGAACTCAATTTGTTGTTGTGAATTCATATTTGGGTTATGGTGCCGAGTCACATTACCAAGAGGTTTGCGATATGTTGTCAATCACCAACCGATAAAAACAAGGATTGGTGGGTTTAATCGGTCAAGTTGGTATTTGGTTTCATCGTCTCAAACCAAACCAAAACCCAAAACTCTTGCAACCAATGGCGAAGCTTGGTAGGGGCCGGGGGCACCCGCCCCCCTCTTTTTTCGTCAATAGTGTAAATTTTCGGCTCGGTAGTGTAAATTTTCGGCCCGATAGTGTAAAATTTTTCATATATATAGGGTTCGCCCCCCCCCCCCCCCTAAAATAGTTTACATTCGCCCCCGCCCCCCCTATGGTGTGTTTCAAGCTCCGTCACTGCTTGCAACTTATAGACCCGATGACCAGACCGTAAAATACATTTAAACTGTTATCGGGTCTGTACCGGTTGGATCACCGGTTCTACTGGTCGAAACCCAAACATGCTCACCCCTGCAGCATTGAGCATGTTTTTGGGCCTATTTCCTCCGCTTGTATTGTTATTTTCGTATGTTTTCAAACGAACAAAGTAGCATCTTTTGAAATTGGAATTCGATTCATTTGAGGCATGCAAAAGCTTTCAAGAAAAGTTACATAACAATGAAAACTAAAAAAGCCCAAAAACAACATGAACCAAATCCAAAACCTAAGATTGACCGATGTCATCACCCACCACTGTAACAATACCTCCGGTTCTCCGTGAAAGACCACATCAATGTCGAGTTCTTCTTGTAGCTGAACAACCTTGAAGATTTTTTCTTTAAAGGCTTTAACATATTCTTCCTCACAAATCCTATAAAAACCCATCAATTTATGACAACATAAGCTTGTAATTAAAGAGTAAAGTATGAACTTTTGTTAAGGATTTACTCACTTTTTAGCTTTGTATTCACGACGAACCCTTTTGAGCTTAATGGTTTGTGTGAAAAAACCAATGGTGGTGATGGTGAAGAATTAGATGGGGCGTTAACTGTTTCCTGTTATTTATCAGATATCCATGAGTCGGAAAAAAACATTTATTAGACTTGCACATCAACTGTTCGATAAAATGCCTCATCGAATTTCAATGGAAGATTGAGATTCTCTAATGTGGGTCATCTACTTGGACTCAAACATCAATAATCAAATTGAAGATTGATCAGACAAACTTTATGTGGTTAGATTCGTGGCACAACCCGTTTTAACATTTAGTGGTGTGCCCTGTCATATAAGTTATTTCTGTGTCAGGCGTCTTCATTCCAGAAGTGATATTGCCACTTTTTGCTACTCCATCTTCAGTTTTTCATAACATAAGGTAGAATCTATAGTTCGGTATTCGTCAAATTTTGATTGTTCGTTAATTCTTCACTATTCTTAAATCTTATAACTTCAGGTATCACGCACAACTATTTATGGTTTTTTTTTTCAAGTTATTTGCATGTCTTAGGCTCTTAGCCATTAATTCAAGTCCCATAGAGAACACAATTTTTTTTATCTTAATATGGAAAATAGTGAGCTATTGAGTGTTGTAATCAACTTTAAGGTTCCACAATTTGTTCATATCTTTTGTTGATCAGGTTAAGTCAAACTCTTTGCATGTTTGTACTAATTTATTTTAGTTTCTGAAGTTCTTCTTATTCATTTATGACATAAATAAAATATGAAGTCCTTGAGTAATTTACTTGTGTATGGTCATGAACCTTCTAATCGTTAACATTTCTATAAATCATATCATCTTTCAAAATTTTATATGAATCCAATTCCTTTCTTTCATGTTCTTCTCTGCAGTTAGGTGTAGTCAAGAGGTTTTTGAGACGATTTACTAATCAAGAACTCTTTATTTGAAGTTCTTGTATAAGTTATTGCAACAGGTACGTTATCTAGATTGACCACTCATCATTCAATTAAAATTATTAAGGAAAACTACCTTAGTATCTTAGTTTATTAGGATTATGAGCAAAATACTAGAAGAGTTCAATGAAAAGGGCCTCGTTTTTAGAATTCGCTTTAGGCCCCCAATATGGTTGAGCCGCCCCTCCTATACGGCATGTATAGCCTTCACTCATTTGGCCCATATGGTTGGAAAACCCTCATAAATGGGAAAAAAACACCTCATACGGGCGGAAAAACACATAACACGGTCTATATAATCATACAGGTTGTATAACATGTCAATGGTGTATGGATAGTAGGGGTGGTGTTCATCTAGATATACCCTTCTCAAATTCTACAAAAAATCATCAAGACATGTATGCAAAAGCAGCATTCATTTCAAATGAGTTCAAATACAGAAAACAGCCTTAAAATGATACATTTTATGGTGGGATTAAAACATCTTACAGAATAAATCCCATGAAGAAGTTAAACAAGACAACAGTATATATGTTTTGGGAGTATTACAAGAATGAACAGTGGTTCTTTGTGCAAGAAAGAGAAAAGCTCATCAGTCATTAGAAAGAGTGAACCTGACCAGTTATTTCACAGTCAACAGTTCGGCCGATTGGTCAAAACTACTGTGAATTGATCCCCGACTCGTCCTCCTTTTAATCGTGTTCATCTCATTGTGAGGTCTACTTGCAGTCTTACTTGAATCTTTGAGAACTCTTATAATACCTGTATAGTTCAGTGAGATTGCAATTTTCATTGCAGTGGCACCCTTATTAGTTCTTGCATCAACATCTGCACCTTTCTTTACTAGTAACTCGATCACATCCGCATGTCCAGATTCCACAGCACAATGTAGAGCAGTGTAGCCATCTTCATCGCGTGCGTTGATATCAACCCCTTTCTTGATCAGAATCTGGACTATGTCAGCCCAACCCTTGAATGAGGCGCGGTGTAAAACGGTCCATCCGTTTTGGTCTGGCCCTTTGGTGGTGACTCCACTTTCAAGAAGCCTTTTTATGGTTCTAATATCCCCTTTTCTTGCAGCTGTAGACAATGTATCGGCTAAACCAAGGGCGTCATATAGCCGTGTGTGTCCATGCTCGACTGCAACATCATACGCAGTCTTCCTGTCTTGGTTTTGTATGTTTTTGTTAGCACCCTTTTGAATTAGAAGCTTAACCATGTTTTCATCCCCAAGAGCTGCAGCTATATGCAATGGTGTCTCACCTGCACTAGTGTTACATATATCGAACCGGGCCCCGCTGTTTAATAACAAACGGGCGCAGTCCCGCCTTCGTTCCTCTACAGCTAGGTGTAAAGCGGTGTTCCCGTCTGTTGTAACCGCATCCACATTGGCTCCTTTGACCAAAAGTAGCTTCAAAATGTCAACATGCCCCCCTCCAGCTGCTAGGTGAATCGGGCCCCACGTGGACGGGTCTGATCGATCTATGTTAGCCTGGTTAGCTAGTAGGAGCTCTACAATCAAGCCTTCACCCGAGGCAACTGCAGCCTCAAGTGGGGTTGACCCTGATCTTGTCCCCGTTGGCCGAGCATTTACATCTGGCTTGAACTCAAGTAGCACTTGAACCAAATCGGCTCGACCCTGATCAACCGCCAAATGGAGCAATGTCTGACCTTCCGAGTCAACAGAGTCGACCGCCTTCCAAGACGAGTCACTTTTCTCCAACACATCTCTTAATTCATCAATCAAACCATTGGTAACAAGCTTAGCCAGAACCACTGAGCCAACAAACATGACCTTGATGCCACTGTCAACAAACACCTGTTTCTTTCTAGTGGTAAACCAATCACTCGGGACCAAATCACTCATCGAAGCGGTCTTAACCGCTGCACCAGGAACCACAACGCTATGTAACCAAAACGAATCATCACAATTCGGGTACGACTCAGGGAGGTTCGAATTTGGTGGTAGATCATAACTGATCTCCACAGTGACTGTTGTCAAAGGTGAAATGATCCCGGTTTGTGGTCTAACCGTGTACGAGACCTTGTTAACCGGCTTCAGCTGAAAGGCCACGGGCATCGTGTGCATAACGTTTCTCAAAGTGAGCTTACCGTAACACTTTTCACCTGGTTCGACGCGTATTGGAACCACATTTGATGGCTCTAGACTTATCAACCGGTCCATGGGTGTTCTGTTTTGAAAACAGGTTGAAAAAAGTGGTTTTACAAGTTGAAGAAAAATATTAGATTATGGTATAAGTATAAGGGTTGCCGGCTATTACAATGTAATGTCATAACTTGGTGGTAAGAACAATGTTGACTTGTTCTATTAGTCGTCCAAATTTGTACAACTTCAAAGACACATGATAGGTAAGTTAACAACTTTATGATGTATTATGTTTAGAGCCGTAGTAATTATATAAATATGACACAAGATTTTTCAAATAAATTAGATAAGGGTGTTTGTAAATTGTTGAAACCAAACCGAAGCTAGTTGGCCAGTTTGAGATTTATGATGTTTGTTTATGAAGGTTTAGCATTTTAGTGATAAACTTGGAATCGATGTGTAAACGAAACAAGCCGTATAGTCTATTTATTTATTCATTTTTGAGAATACATTTACTTATTATTATATTTATGAATTATAAACCATGTTTATTAATTTAATATTTTTCATACAAACTAATGATTTAGAAAAGAAATGAAAAGATTTAAACCAGGTAGGGCGTTTATAACAGGTTGAAACTGATCGAACAACGCAAAACAAAACAAGTCGACCAATCAGTGACGGAGCTTGAGTACTCCTATGTGGGGGACGGGGGCGAAATTAAGTTCTTTTAGAGGGGGCGAACTTGATATATATAAAAAAATTTAAACTATCGGGCCAAAATTTTACACTATCGGACCGAAAATTAATTAACGGTAGCGACACAAAAAGAGCCCCCCCCCCCCCCCTTATCCTTCGCACCTGCGACCAATTCAGTCGGTTTGAGATTTATGCGGTTCTGATTTTTGACGGTTTAAAATTTTACGGTATGTTACGATTTAAAACATGAAACAGATCATGTAAACCGAACAGGCCGTATAAGCGTAAAACATACATTTTCTTAAATGGAGAATGTACAATTATGAATTATGCATATGTATTATATTTATAAACCAACGTATTATTTAAGAATTGTCATACAAACTAATGATTAAATAAAAGAAACAAAAAGAAGTTTAAACCGTCAAACCTAGACTGTCAACCCATCAAAATGTTAGAAAAAAGCTGGTTCAGTTCATTGTTTTTCAAAACCGAAGTTAACAGTTCGATCCATATTTTGTCAAAGCGATTGAACTGAACTATTAGCACTCCTAAAATCTAGTTTCACATGCAATAATTTATGGATCAAACCCAATCAACTTTTTAAATATCCTATTCTCATAATCAACTCGACTACATCATGACTCGTTGCTAAAACCAAAAACTGAAAGTGAAAATTTCAGTTGCGACTTGTCCTTCTCTATCACAATCATAAGAATTTGAAATGATTAAATATTATTTACCATGTTACATACAAAACACAACTTGTTTTTAAATAAGGAAAGAAATGATAATTTTAACCGAACCACCTAAACTTAAACTGTTAGTATTTGGCTGTTGTGCATTGCAACCATCCAATTGATAGTTTGAAACTTGGATTGGGCATGTAAATGGAAGACCTTCATATTGTTTATTTATTTTTAGAATATGTAGCTACCGTATCAGTAAAGCAATCTTTATCAATGTTAAAAATAATTTATACAAACTAACGATGTCGAAAGAAAATAAAATAACATATTTACTAGCCAAACCACCAAAACCTCGTCCAATCCAATGTGGTTTGATTTTTTGTTTTCTGATACTGATTTGACTTAAAATTTTCATTAAGACTTACGGGGTTGTGCAAACCCTAAAATCAAGTTCCCTTAACAATGTTAAGACTTAAACATGCGTCACTTTTAAATTTACTATTCTCATAATCAACTCGGCTAACACGTTAGACACATTATCATGGCTCTTTGTTAACACCAAAAGTCATGTATGAACTTTTTGATTGCAACTTGATAGATGTCCTTCTCTGTCACAATCATAGGTATATGAAATGATTTTATTTATCATGTGACATAAAAATGAAAAAAACAACTAGTTTTTTAAGGCAAGAAACACATGTACCAAGTATGGCAAAGACTAAAGACACACATGTACCAACCATTTATTGAAACCGTGTCATGTGGGATTTGCTCCATTTGCAACATTGTCGACCTAACAAGACATTATATATGTATATTTCTTTGTGGTTGCTTGACTATGTCCATACAACCACATTTTTGGACTCATATGGTGTTTATCTAAAAAGACCTTAAAACATATAGTAGAGTGACAGTTTCTTATTTTAAATAAAGATCTTTGAAATAGTTTTTTTTTTTAAATTAAATATTTACCTTTATAGATATGAAGTACATATAAATTTAATATATTCATTCTGCGTTCATATATCCTTATAAATATACAAAACTAGCATTGGTAGCCCGCGCAACGCGTTATAACTGTTTTAACATGAAAACATAAAAAGATAGTATCTTCAACCATGTAAAAATATGCTTAAAAATTTATTATCGAATAATATCAACAACTTGTATATTAATACTTATACCATGAAAAATACACATCTAACATTCAAAATCTAGATAAAAGTGAACAAAAGAAAACACATATAAAATAGCACAACAAAAAAGAAAAATAAAAAATAAGGTAAAGAGTAAAAAAAATATAACATTATTTTACTTATTTACAAATAAGGAAAATTTATTTTGAGTCTAAGTGATAATTTTATTAAAGTTCAGGGGAAGTAGTGCCATTTGGTTAAAGAAGATAAAAAAAAACTAAATTAATGTTTAGGGGTTATATTGTAAGTTTAGTAGGGGCGTGAGTGTAAATTTGTTAAAAAATAACACGGATAGCACCATCGATATGTGGTCCAATTCTAATTATACCTTTTTTACTATAGATCGTATACGCAAATGTAATGTAATAATATTCAATTTTATATTTCCACGTCAAAAGCGAAAGACAACATAAAATCCTCTAATCAACGTCTATCATTAGTTGTAATATGATCATTATTATTTTGTATCAGTAGATTGAAACAATTGTTTGAGAAGTTTTACCGCTCTCCCCCCCACCTCTCATGACATATTTATGAGATAATCACTAATGATACCAGGTACAAGACATGAGCACCTAACCTTTATATGAATAGTTACAACAGACCTTTGTTTGATGTATAAGGGTGGACGAAGTGGTCTTCTAGTTGGGGATCCGCTTCAATCAGGTTCAAGGACTACACTACCACAACCCTTTGGGTTGATGCGATTGGCTTCAACATTAGGTACTAGAACCCAATTAACTCGCAAGTGAACATGTCATTTTTTTTTCTTGGGTAGTTTCGTGTTATGTGGGTTCGGTCACCTCTCTTGGGTATTTTTTTTTCATGTAAGGTAACATTTTTTAGTGAAGAATAGTTTTGACAGTATTTGATTATTTGGGTTCCATCCCCTCATCCTAACATTATGTTCCTAAGTATTATTGGTATGAAGGTTGTATGAGATGTCGAAATCTTAAATTGTTGCGTGATCTTGATGAGAATTTTAAGAGAATTGTATTTAGTTCCGCATTGGTGTGGGAACAAATGTTTACTTGGTTTATATGTATAAGCCTCCAAGGCATATTTAATAATTATATTGTGTTTTACTCTAGCACCTACCCGCGCATAGGGGGGGTGCAGAAAACGGGTTTGGGTTGGAAATTTCTTGAATCAATGCGTCGCTCGCGCGACATAGTTCTGAAAACCCAGGTTCGTATTACTGTTGTGTTTTACTCTAGCACCTACCCGCGCGTAGGGGGGGGGGGTGCAGAAAACGGGTTTGAGTTGGAAATTTCTTGAACCAATGCGTCACTCGCGCGACATAGTTCTGAAAACCCGGGTGCGTATTACTGTTGAAATTGTTTTGCTAATGATGATCATTACTGTCTAATAATTACAATAATAATATAAACCGTTATGTGCAATAAATTGTAATCAGTTACAATTCTTCTTTTCGTGTTTATATAAAACGTTATGTGCAATGAATTGTAATCAGTTACAATTCTTCTTTTCGTGTTTATATAGCAACACAGCAAAGAGGTCAACGAGACTGACATATACACTGACACAGACTCGACAACTGCATATCTTCACAGTCCGGTTTTCTTTTAGGCAAGTGACGACGTCCGGCAGGACATTGTTTTAAACCAGTGTATCCTAGGAACAGATGATAAATCTATTTAAGGGAATTGTGTCAAATATAAGCCCAGTTCTCCTCATCTTGTTTCTGTTTCTATTCCTTGTTTTGCAGGATTACTTTCGGATGCTAATCGCATTTTGTTTATCAATATCAATTTTTGTACACTGATTGGTAATTTATTCAAGTTTTATATAAGAAGTGAAAATAAACGAAAGGAAGTGAAAATTAAAGTTTTTTTTTAGAGTGAAGGAATTGACAATAAAGTAGAAGAAAGTAATTGAAAGAAAGTATAAGAAGTTTTTATAATAACTTTTTATTTTAATGCTTTACCCTTGCAAATTAATCTACTGTATTTAAAAGTTATTTTTATTTTATTTTCTTTTAACTTAAAAATTTCTTTTTATTTTTATCTTAATTCTAACTCTAAAACATAAAATTTATTTTCTCTCCCTCTTTTTATCTTCTAAATTTCATTACCCTTGTTTTAAACTTGGGACACAAGGTAAAGCTTTGAGGCAATAAAATATGACGAAAGATGAACCCTTGAAATCATGCATGTCCACCACGTCACCTACAGCAAACTGCTGAACCGATAACACGAAACGGATCATAATTCGTTACAATATCAATGTACGTCTGTATGTAAATCACTAAATCTATTCATTTTGTAAACCTAAAATCGAATAAACGAATCATCAAATGGAAACAACGACGCATCTGTCTCCGATCGCCGACGACGTTCTTCAACGATGTGCACTGTACGTAGCAAATCAATCCTATTTTTGCTTCGAGATCGATTGAGAAATTGATTTCGATTTTGAGTGTGATTTGATTTCATTTGATTGTGACTGATTTTGCAGGAGATTAGAGACGCCGGTAAGCGGATTGGTGGAAGAATTTGAAGGCGGATGGAAAGGGGAGAAGAAGGGAGAATACTCGAGGAAATTAGTGGAGTATTGCTCATCGAAAACGCTGTATGAAATGTGTAAGGATGTTGAACAAACGATTAGGGAAGGATCCTTTAGTAAGTTGACCTTCGACATGATGCTCGCTTGGGAGTCGCCTACATCCGCTGATGAACGATCACATACGGTACATGTTGTTGATTATATTTTGTTTATACTAAGTAGAATTGTAGAAACGGAGTTTGATCTCTGAAATGTGCAAAATGAACTGAACTAACCTTTGGATCCAAAATTGAAATCTGAAAGAGACTCAGAACTGATTGCATCAATTAATGTCTATGTGAATGATTTGACTTGAAACTTTCCATCAGGTTTGAGCTGTTGATTGACCCAAAGTAAGACCAATACAGTTATGAGACAGTTGTGAATAGGCTAGCACTGCTGAATGCTCATTATTGCTCAATTTCAATTGCCATTAGATTAAAGTATTAAACCCCTAAGAAAGAGTTTTAGATTGAAGGAATTGAAGAGAGAAATAATTGTTTTTTTTAGATTAATCTCAACTTCAATCTACAAAGGAGGCTGTGTTACCAATGGATTTGGTTAACATTGTTAAGAGTACTTTATGTTCTCTTTAGAATATTTTCATCATCAAAATTATGGAACAAATGGTCAATTGCATCTTGTAGTTTAGACAATGAACGTGAAATAGTCAATGATGGTTTTACATATGTAATAGTTTTGTTCACAATCACATATTTTACCCATTGACCATGCTTAGTAGTATGTGTTGAGTTATGAAGTTTGATAGTTACAGGAAGGACTGATTACGTGCAGGAATCTAATGACGCATCGCCTGGGCTGGGGTTCTGCTTTTAGGCCCGTTTAGGTTGGCCGTGTATGTAGCCCAATCACATAGACCGAGAGAACGACATTATATTCATGTTTTCTTTAATATATTTGCACTTTTCCATTCTGCAATTTTGTTGTAGATGTTTGTTCGATTTAGAATATCCAACAGTATGTGTGTGTGTGTGTGTTTATCCCTCTCAATGTTGTTAAAGTATCTCAACTTTCTACTAGTGATGAATGATAAATCACATTAACGTGAAACGCCAGTATCTCATTTTTCTGTAAGTGAATTCCACCAATGTAAAACATTGGTGCTTGGGAAAAGAAAATTAACTTTGATCTATTGACTTTGTATTTCAATGTTGCATGAGGCCTTTGCTATGCTAACTTACGAGAGAATACAGGAGGCTATAATGGATATATACAACAACTCTTGACTAAGCTAAATACAATTGAAATTCAAATTTAAATATACAAAGATAAGGCATAGGGTGATAGGGTGATTACGTCATCACTTAATATTTGCGATCTGTTGACATTTTTGTTCTTAATCTAGTAGCTCTTCAATGTTGTTTTTTCTTCCAATGGTCAGGAATGTGTGGCTAAGGAGAAAGAAGAGAAGAAAACATCAAATTCATCTAACAAACAAGATGAAATACCCCTGTTCTATTCAGACATCATGCCACTTCTTGTAAGATCCTTCTTGCATTCACATTTTGTAATTATTTATTTGACTTATGTTTGTGCCATTTTACATCTTATTTTACTAACAATGCACAGCAAAATCATATGCTTGAATTACATTTCCAACAAGCAACTGTAATTAATTATACTTCATATGTCTTTTACAGTTTTTATAATCCTTTATGTTGTGCTAGTAGGTTAACAATGAGCGGAGTGCTGGAGAACATGCATTTGTGTGGCTGGGATCATTAGTTCCTTTGGTGGCTGATTTCATTAATGGGAGGTTTACTTTTGAGACGCTAACAGCATCTACAGAAAACCGTCTTCACTTTCCTGCTTATGACAAATTCCTTCAAGAAATTGACAAGTAATTCATCTCTATGTTTTGCTACCGTACTAAACTGAATACGCTGAAATGAACATGATAATTTATCTGCAATTTGTTCAATTTGGCCAACTGTTTGCAACAGATGTGTACACCATTTGCAAAAGCAAGCAACACCAAGGAATGTTGAGATGGCAGATGATGAGTTTATTCTGCATGTTGAGGGTACTGCAAGTTCACAAAGAGTAATACGCCATATAGGGAAACAAAGTTGGCCTGGTTTGTGTAGATTTTTTTTTTCAATTTTCTTACCCATTTAGTTACAAACGGTTGATTTGGGTTCTGTACGAGTCAGATGGTCGGTTTGAACATTTTAGCCAAAAGGGGAACAGGTCAAACATGTTAAAAGTCACTCAAAGTCTATTCTTATTGCATACAACCTTCTAAGTGTTATTAAATTATCTAAACTATATTTGATTTATTGTATAATATTGTTTTTGTAATCATAATTGACACGTTTATTTATCGGAGACAATTATAAAAGATGACTCCTTTCCACACCAAGGTCAACTCAATCCTACCTAACTGTATAGCCGTACTAAAAAATGACCACTGTCCACACCGAGATCATTTTGACCGTTAAGCAACCCGCACATCTTGCCGCCACCTGTTCTTGTACATAAACAAAATATTTTGAGAATGTGATCTGTTATCATCCCTCTATTCTCATATAGCTGAATTTTGTAGGAAGGCTTACATTAACCAATTATGCACTCTACTTTGAGGCATCGGGCTCAGTGTCATATGAAGATGCATTCAAACTTGACTTGTCGAAGGACATCGAGCAGTCAATAAAACCCGCATCCACAGGCCCGTTTGGTGCTCCTCTATTCGATAAAGCCATTATATATGAGTCTGCTGAGCTGTGAGATTAATTACCACCTCATGTACTATTTCAGTTTAATTATCTAGATGTGATAGATAATTGGATCAAAGAAAAACAAGAACAGCCATAAGTTTAGGGGACTCCCAGACTCTTTTCTATTATTCAAAGTAAAAGAAATTGGTACAATTTGTAACATATTCTACCTATCTATTTAAAGGAAAAAAAAACAACTTCTAATTTACGAAAGATAATTATGACTGATTGCATAAATCATGCATAAATCAAGCACTGCTTAATATATGCTTTAATTTGCTGACTTTTTGGTTTCTTTACTTTTGGAAATTATTATATCAATTATTCAAGATTAGACCAACATTCACCCCCCTAATCTTGAATTGGGGCTCTTCATCATTTTGCCTTTATTCCTCCTCTTCAATTGACCATAACAAACTTGTAATAGGATCTGCAAATTCTGCTTTCAACCCATCCATGTTTTGTTTTGTTGCTTTGCTTGTCTTCACTTTCTCCCATTGAATACTTTCTTCAAACAAGACCTGCTCCATCTTTATCTCTTCTTTACTGCTTGTCTCAACAGGCAATATATTAACCTCCATGCTAGCCAACTTTTTAAATCTTTGTTCTTCCAAAATTTCTTTCTTTTCCTCATCAACACTTTCAGATTTTAACCCATAGCATTTGATTGATGAGGTGGATTTTCCTTCTTGGGCTGGTCTTTCAACCAAATTTGCTGAGCTTTTCACACTTCGTTCTGGGCTACTAATCTGGGCTGCTGAAACTGTCCCAAACTGAATTAAGCTTTCAACAGATGATTGATGGCTGGCCTTCACATCTAGTTTTTCATTCATTACTAGACTTGCAAATTCAATAGCTTGAGTACTCTTCACATTCAATCCTTGCCTTTGCTGTTGCTCACAAAACTTAATTGCTTTTCCTTCTTCATCTACAGGTTCTTAGAGTTATAAAAACATACTTGAAGGTATATAAAACACATCAGAAAATACCCTTTTCTTACCATTCTTGCATTGCACTGTTACACATCATTTTCCTTTTATTTTAACTGTAGAGCCATCTCCAAATTTTACTCGACCAGTTACCTTTTCATCTAGTTTAGAGACATCTAGTTTAGAGAAATAACTCCTATGACCGGTCATGTGGTTACTTGCTCCATTATCCAAGAACCATGTTCCATCATCACACATGTCTTTCTTGTACACAGCAGGAAAGACACTGCTCTCTTCCATAATTACCTTCTTCAACGAACAAGTTCCCATTAGTAAGGTTTGATCATCATCATGATCTTCATGCCTTACTAGGTTTGCTTCTTCATTCCCTTTTCTTGGTGCTCTACATTCACTTGAGTAATGCCCAATTTTATCATAATTGTAGCACCTCAAGTTCTTCCTCCTATCTTGTTTTTCATATCTTTCATACTGTTCATCAACATTCTTCATTTTGTCTTCAATCTGTCCTCCTTGACCAGGTTCTCTATCATTATTCCAGGAATTTCTATTCCCTCTTCCTCTTCCATTAAGCCTTCCTCTACCTCGACCTCGGTAGTTATCAATTCTTTGATTTTTATGGCCATCAGATTGGGTGAGCAATAGTTTCCCTTGAGATGAATCTCCACTCACACCCTTGAACTTGTTCCTTTCTTCATATGCCTTCAACCGCCCAACTACCTCTTCGAATGACATTTTCTCGATTTCAGCAAACTGCTCAATAGAGGATACAATAGGCAGATACTTATCAGGCATAGAATTCAGAAACTTTCTTACTAAAATCTCATCTTCAAGCGATGCTCCTAAACTCTTGTATTTAGATTGTACACCCCCAACTTGGCAGCAAAATTATCTATGGTCTCTGTCTCATCCATCTTTAAAGCTTCGAGTTCACTTCTCAAAGTTTGTAGCCGAGCTTTCTGGACCCGTTCAGCCCCCAAGTACCGAACTCGCAAGGCCTCCCGCACGTCCTTTGGTTCAGTGCATTTAGCAACTTGAAGAAGGATTTCTTCCGGTATTGATTGAAAAATCAACGCCAAAGCAGTGTACTTCTTCTTCTCCCCTGTTGTATTTGCTGTAATGGTGTCTTTCAAGCCATTAGCAGCTAGAATCGTCTTCATCATAATCGACCACACTGTGTAGTTGATCTCCGTGAGTTTAGGACACTGCAAAGAGACGTTGCTTGTCTCTTTCGCAGCCGGTACCATCGCATTCCTCTCATTTCCTCCTGCCATCGATAATCTTTTAGCAACTTACTCGCACCAATATGGTTACAGAACTTGTGATCAAATTCTGGTCACTTTTCAGCAGACTTTCTTCAACAACTTCTAATCGTTGGTCTTCTTTTCTGACAGACAACAGGCTTCTTCCTCTTCTGCTATTCTTGAAAATCAGCAGGTTCTTCCTTCTCTTCTACAGACACTGAATCTTGTCGCTCTGATACCAATTGATAGATAATTGGATCAAAGAAAAACAAGAAAGTTTAGGGAACTCCCAGACTTTTTTCTATTATTCAAAGTAAAAGAAATTGGTATAATTTGCAACTTATTCTACCTATCTATTTAAAGGGAAAAAAACAACTTCTAATTTAAAAAAGATAATTATGATTGATTGCATAAATCAAACACTGCTTAATATATGCTTTAATTTGCTGATTTTTTGGTTTCTTTATTTTTGGAAATTATTAGATCAATTATTCAAGATTTGACCAAGAGTATGCTGATAGCTGCTTCTTCATGCTTAATTTATTATTTTAGCATCTAAAACCATCATGTCCACCTTAATGGACCTGCCATATAAATATACTGCATTTTCCACATTTCGGTATATTTGAAAGGGCTAATGGATAAAAAGGTAAGCCAGATGCATTCTGATTCCTGCTTTTGGTAGCCAACTTGGTTAAATATTAAACTAATTTAGCTAGTTACCTACAATAATTTACCTACATATCAGTGACCATGTCATTATGTTGACCCGTTACTTAATTAGTTTAATATATAACCAAATTTTTGGTAGTTAGACAACTTAATCGAGATTTTTGAATCTTTGATGGTTCTTTTACTCTACAAAAGTGTTGAGTACCTAAAACTGATATTTAAATCACAGGTTCTTACCTTTTATGCATTTTCCCTATTTGAAACACATCTGTAAATATGACATCCTCTATTTACTTATATATGTTTTTTGGATATTTTCAGGGAAGAAAGTTTCCTAATTGAGTTCCCAGAATTGACTAGCTCCACAAGACGAGACCATTGGCTTGCTCTCGTGAATGAGATTATGTTATTACACAAGTTTTTAGCAAAGTTTAAGGTTGACTCTCCTCTACAAGCATGGGAGATGCATGCAAGGACTATACTAGGGATAATAAGACTCCATGCGGCCCGAGAAATGCTCAGGATTTCACCACCTAATCCCAAAAGTTTCCTAATTTTTGCATTGTTTGATGAGTTGCCTACTGGAAGTAATGTGTTAGAAGAGCTTGCTGAGAGCTTAAAAACAGTGAAAAGTGGACATCCATGCAGCGCTAGTTCAATATTAAGGAACTTGAATGTCGCGCAGGCTTGTATCCTGTGTGCAGAGGCCGAAGTGGGGACTGAACAGTCTGAGATTGTAAGTAACCAGCCAGAAAATCTATCGTCTTTGGAAACTGCTGTTGAACAAGTTAGAAAGGAAGCTAAAGAAATCAATACTGCTAAAGCTGCGGCTGATGAAGTGAAAGAAGACGGGATTGGTGACAGTGCTCTTGTATTGATGGTACAATACTACAATGCTTGAACATCATATTAACTTGAATGTTTGGTAATGGGTGAAATGTGCTGGGCTGGGCTGGGTTAGGTTGACCTGCTAAGACTTCTTTGACCATTTCTTAGAAAGTTCTGTGAATAATGAATTATGTATTATTACAATAACAATCTTAATCATAAAATAAAATGATTTATGAGGTTGTATGCTTTAAAAATATACTTTGGACGACTTTCAACCTGTTTGAGTTGTTTCCCTTGTAGTTAGATTTTTTATTTGACCCCTTTGTCATGATGGGCTCAAGACGGGCCCGCGTGAGTTAGGTTGAGCTACTAAGACTTTTTTGTCCGGCTCTTAAAATTTTCTGCAAGAATGAATGTATTATTTATAATTACTAATATAATATTTACTACAGCAACAGTTTCACTCTTTAAATAAGACGATTGATGAGGTTGCAATGCATTAATAATAGACTTTGGCTTGATGTTTCTTTTCACAAACACTTACTATTAAAACACGGCCAAATCGACCAAATGCATTAATACTAGCACATGCATTGCTTCAAAGTTTTTGTAGTGGTTGATGTTTCTTTTCACAAACACCTACTATTAATTCACATCAGCTTGTTTCTTCATTAATACAGACGCTGATCATTTTTTAGGGCACCTTAATTCTAATTTTTAATTTATGGTGTATAGGAGCTTGTGAAGCCTCTAAAAAGTGCATTGCCATGGTTTCAAGAGGTGATGGAGTGGAAAAAACCTGCAACCACCATTATGGTGATTGTAAGTACGCTAATCGTTGTCTACAAGTAAGTAATTTTTGAAATCGAAATAGCACGACTGAAAAATTCAGCTCATCTATATGCAAGAGAATCTTCTTTTAGTAGTTTTTGGTACAGATTTCATTGGTGATTAAATGGTAATGTGTTTGTAGAGAGTGGGTTGGGCAGGCCATAGCAGGATTGCTATTGTGGATGGTTACAAAGATGATAAGGGCGAGAAAACATGAAGTAGGAAAACGAACCAAGTTTGTTGTCTCCCCGCCTTCTGATCAGACAACAATGGATAGTATAGTGGCAGCAAATCATGGAATTAACACTATATACGACATTTTGCAACTGGTCAACGTTTCACTACTGAAAATATGGTCATTATGGCTTGCAAATGCTCCCAAGGTATCTGATACTTCATATTCAAAATGTTGTATTTCTTAATCGTTCTAAGAGAAAATTGCAAAAATAGTCACTGTGGTTTGGTCAGATTACATGTTTGATTACTAGAAATGAAAATTTGCGAACTTAGTCCCAATTTTTATCAGATGTTTGCATAGATAGTCCACTGTTAATTCTCAGTTTTAATGGAAATAGATGACATGTGCCATCCATGTGAGGGTATTTTGTCTTTTAAAATTGTAAACCCTAATGAAATATTGTTTTTTTTCTACACTGATATGAACCCACCGTGGTGGGATGACCCAGCCATGAACCCATGATCTGTCAAGTCCCACCTTTAATATTGAATTGCATGTTTTTAGGATTGCATTTAGTATTGCTAGAGATTGAAGTTTGTCTCACATTCCAACCCCACCTTTGCATTATTCGTACCCACGTAGCCTGCATTGGTATTTCATTGTTTGTTTTAAAGCATTGTATTTGACTATCTGGCGTTCAAAAAGGACTAAAGGAGTCATACGAAAAATTGCAGCAAAAGTCGATGAGTATGGAAGGAAACAATATCTTATTATGGTTTACAATTTTAATAGACAAAAACGCTCTCACATGATGGCACACGTCATTTATTTTCACTAAAAACTAACTGAGAATTAACACTGGGGACTATGTGTGCAACCATCCGACAAAAATAAGACTAAGTTTGTAATTTTTCAATTATATGGACCAAACATGCAATCTGACTAAATCATTGTTATGAACAACTGAAGTCAGCTTGATTAACTTGAAAGAAAACAGTATGAATAGGCCCTCTTCGAGAAGGGTGATCTTCGGTTACAAGGTTTTATAACCCTAGTACTGATAATCTAAAACAAAGACAACCAACATAAAACAAATCTGCTCCTATATAAACCCTATGTGCTACTAACTGCTCCTGAAAATAAGGTTGGCAACTGCCCATCACCCCCCACGTTTCCTGTATAATTGGGTCATCCTCCGCATCCTGGATTGGCCCCCTTTTTCTCGCCTTCCCATATTGACTGGTTCTGACCCAACCCAGTTTGACCCAGTAAGTTCGTATCAATCACAAGGACTATTTCTGCAATTTTCTCTTGTTCTAATTCATGTTATTTTTTGAATCATTGAAGAAACCTTACACTAAGACCACTGAAATACCAAAACAACATAACAAGCCATTCATATATCAATTTGTTCTTATTTTTATTTTTGCTAATTCTGGCCGAATACTTGCTAGAAATCATCAAATTATCGCCCCTTACACCATCAACACATTCTTAATCCACTTCATTTACGTGATATGTTGAATTCTTCAACCCAAAACATAGGCGAAGCTTCTATGGGGCCGGGTCGCCCCCACCCCCCTCTTTTTTTCTGTCAGTAATGTTAATTTTCGGCTCGGTAGTGGAAATTTTTTAATAAATATAGAGTTCGCTCCCCTTAAAATAGTTTACTTTCGCCCCCGCCCCCCCTAAAGTATGGTTCAAACTCCGTCACTAACCCAAAACCCATATATTTATTCATGTCAAAAGCATCAACTCTAATCTACACACACTTAAAATCTTGTAACCCATTTAACCCTATTATCTAAACGCGTCAAACTAGTTGGTTGGTAATAATCAAGTTGTAAGCATGCTAATCGGCTATGTATCACCGAAACGGGTACCGGAGGTGGGTACGGGGACGGTACGGGGAACGGAAAATATCAAAAATTCTAGATACGGGATACGGATTTCCAAAATAAACACTATAGTATTAAACAAATTCCTTAGGTAATTAATTATCAATAATCATATCATAATATTTTAAAGTTCCGCAAAAACTTAACCATAATATATATTTATATATATAATTCAACAAAATTTGCATCCAATAATTTATAGGCAAAAAGTTCCATTCAACTAATGCAAAAACTTAACCGTAATATATATTTATATATATAATCCAACAAAATTTGCATCCAATAATTTATAGGCAAAAAGTTAACGGTGCAGACCTAGACACCCACAAAAGTCACGGTGAATCGATGATGATGTTGAGTTGTTGACTCTCGCACATAAAACTCATTGATGTTGACTCTCGCACAATCGGTGAATCGGTGAATCAATTGAAGGAGGCTGTTGAAGAAATAAGAATGAAGACTTGATGATTGAATCGATGATGATACGATGATGATGCTGTTGACTCTCGCACACAAAAGTCGTTCAAAGAAGGCGATTAGGCGGTGGCGGTTTAAGGGAATAGTAAAGGTTTTAAATTGAAACCCTAAATTTAATTCGAAACTCTGTGGCAACTTACTCGAAAGGTCCCCGTATGTTACCCCCGATACTGATACGCCCTCGAAACGCTTCGGACGCGTTTCCGCTTCCAGAAAGTACCCGAAACGGGTACTCCCTTGTTTGGAACGCTTTGGTGCTTCAGAGCTAATCGGCTTGGTTGGTTGTAAAAATAGGGTCATAAATGGGTTAGTGGTTTGATCGGCTTTATTAAAAAGGTTAGCGGTTCGACTTAAATGAGTTGAATAGGTCTACCCGAATACTATCCGTTTAGTTAAAATGTCAACCCGAACATGATCTGTTTTTAAACAAGTTAGCAATGTCAACCCAAAACCTGAATTTATTTCATGTTGTGTTTGTAATTGCCAACTCTAGTTGCACCCGTTTGTGCTAAGGCAATGCTATGTTGGTTTCAAACAACTAGTAGAGCATTCATATCCAATCCCCATCCCAATCCCTATAATTACATTAAAAGTCACTGTCTTTCTCTCTTTTTTTCAATTAAGTAGTATTTCTTTTATACTTTTATTATTATCTTTACTCTCTTCTCCACTCACAATCATTTTCAAAAATATTAGAAAACTTTTACCGTTCACTCTAAATATACAGATGAATAGTAACATTTTCTTTCTTTCAATCACAATCATTCCCTATAATATAGGGTACACTTACATAAATTTAGAGAATGGGATGTGAGTGCTCGTTGATCCCCTGTACAAATTTGTGAAACGTCCTTTATTTTATATTCTAATGCCTCGTAAGCTTGGACCTAAGCGGCTTAGTCTATAAATAAATAGTTAATTTAGTTTGTGTAATGCTAAGGTTTTGTTCTTATTTAGTTTGTTTGATGCTACAGTATACCCCTTAATAAATGGACCTAAGCGGCTAAGGTCTTGTTCTAACTTAGGCTTAAGGGTTGCTATTTGCAAACTTGCAATTTGTTTTTAAGGTTTGCTCTTAATAGTTCAACGGCTCAGTAGAATCATGATATTAGCTAAAAACCGGTCAAGGGACTTTAATCCATGAAACCTCATAACACATTTTATTCAAAATTGATTACCAATGAAATACTAGAACATTTGTTATCAAATTGACACGCTAAAGTGTTTCAAATCAACTCAATCCAACTCATCTCCCTACTATAAAATAATTTATTTTGATCCCTTATCCAACCCAATCATTTTTCCACCACTACTTGTAAGTTGGGTATCTGTTATTTTCATTTCTGGATCTGCCACCTAGTTAGCAGCACCGTTTATAAAAAGATACTAGGGTGACGTATAACATTTTGATGTTGGGTGGCCGTAGTGTAACTTTTAAATACCTAGGTGACACATATATGCAATCAATGATATTCTTGAGGTAGATCTTCAAAGGTGATTCAACTGGCATCAATCTTAACAGATTAAGTTGTCTCCTGTTATTATCTTTCTTTGTATCCTTCTAATTGTTCTCCATTTCTAAATTTTTATCCCAACTTATATCATGACTCCTTGCAGCACACGGATGCGGTGATCGCTGGGTTGATTGGATGTGCAATAATACTAATAGTTATCCCTCTCAAATATATCATCATGACATTCGTGGTATCAACATTCGCAATGACATTAAAGTCGGGAGATCAAAGGAACAAGAAAAATCACATGGGAAACCGGCGAATGAAAGGATGGTGGGACTCGATACCTGTTGTCCCGGTTGAGGTCGTCCATACGTCAGAAGACGCTCCTAAAGATTCAAGGCAGAAAAGTGAGTGATTTACTTCTCTTAAATTCAGTTCAATCAGGCTTTTTTTTTACTTTTGGATATACCATCCAATTATACTGTTATTTAAATAAGTTGAGTTGAATTTTACTATAGTTTAGAAGTGTATCTAGGTTACGTTTCGTTAGTGAAAATGTATAATTATTGAGTTTATATCTTACTATCAACAAAAACATAAACTTTATGAAGGTATAGTTTCATGACACTTCTGAAACATGTAACCTTAATTCGTGATTCTTTGCGCTTATGGGCAGCAATTTAGAGGTAAGCCTGTCAGTCGCTTGGATGGGGCAATGCCAAAACAAGTTCTGATCAAAATGGATCGTGTTAGGAAAAAACATCAAAACGGATTCACCTACTATATATTAGTTTTCACGGCGCTATGGGTTGTATGTTGGTGATGGCAACGATGGATGGGTAGCGGCACCATACAGTGGTGACCCATTATGATAGCATGTTAACTATTATTGAAGCATGGATGGTTTTATCTTATTTAGCTCAATGTGAAACCTAAAACTAGGGTTTTTTTAAGAGCACATTGTTGATGAGTATTCATATCTCAACATATACAGGTGACATATATTATTAAGAACTCAAAGGATTCTCGTTATCTGATTATTTGTCGGCCAAACAAGTTGGGATGATCAATTTTGAAAATTAAACTTATTCCTATTAATTTACTGTCAAGGTTCATTTTGCAAACCGTTATCTTATTCTTACTATTCTGGACAAACATAATCACTTCCAAATGCCAAACTGATTCTACGTGTTTAGAAAATTTAATAAGCAGGATTAAATAGAGTGCATGATGGTTAATTAAATATTTATAGGTGAGATTACTATTATGATGGATGACCTTTTAGGAAACTGTCGTGTGCTAATCAAGAATAAATCACGAGTTGGGACAAAAGCAAACATCATCTTAAGTATCTTAAGCATTGTGCGATATGTGATATTATCATATTTGAGCAACTCGTGTCTTATTGGCTATAAGAACGATGGGATACTAAGGCCATTGGCGATTGGGTGCACCCTTACCACACATCGAAGGTCCCTAGCACCACAGGTGGAGTGCAATGTTCCTGCAACCCAACGGGTGACATGAGTCATTTCTCTCCCATTGCAGCGCTTTTCCTTGGTGTTCTTGGTTGTCTTCGTTGTCTTCGTCACTAAGTTGCGACTCCATTACAGAGCAGCATTCTTTGGCCCCTGACACAACCATATCAGACCCCTTGCGAAGGGAAGAACATACATGTGTTTGTAAACCTTATATGGTGAAGTAGTGAACCCATATCAATCGTAAACAAGATAGATGAAATGTTAGTTATAGTATATCATATCAACATACAGGACACCAAACCCGGCCTATTAGGATTATATAGTTAAACATGCTAAAATAGGAGTATTAGTTCCCGGTAAGGTGGTAAGTTGACCAAAATTATCATAATTTAATGATAAAATAATTTAAAAGGATAAATTTAAGCTAGCTTGTAAAAAAAAGTGTTATCGTACTCAATAACCGGCTTGTGGCATTCCAACCCCAGATCTTCACAGGAGGCAATGCGGCTCACAAGTTGACGTAAATACAAGACGTGGGGTTCGAACTTCGAACTACTATATATCCTCAACGTCAATGTGTTGACGTAGATACTCAAACCTTGATGTGGGCTTCCAATCCCCAGCGTGGGCTGGTCACGCGATGTGTTGCCAAAGGTGAGAGTTGAACATGAGAAAACACAAAGGGAAAATTACCAAAATGACCAATTGATCAAATCCAATTACTAAACTAACCGGTCAAAATTGAAGTTTCTGAAATAAAACAACCAATCGCTGCCAACCACGTGTCCATCCCTCGCTGACCTGGCTAGGAATTATGGGAATCCCTAGCCCAGAAAAACGTGCCGGCGAGGATCTCCCATAATCCCTCGCCCACGTGGACTTCCTCGCTGACGTGGCTTGATCCCTCGCTGAGTCAGCGAGGGATTATGAGAATCCCTCGCCTGAAATTACGAAAATGCCCCCCCTCGCCCGAGATTTTTAATTATTTATTGTTTTTTAATTAATTAAAAGTTTAATTTATTTTTATTTTGCCCTATATAATACAATGTAAACCCTTAACAAATTTATGAAATCTTACATTCTTCTCAACCTTCTTGTTATTTTCTTCTTGAAGTTCTCTGAAACTTTGTAAAATGTCAGGTAATATCATACTATGCAGTGGTAGTAAATGGCATTTTGTCAACGGTGTTGAAAAATATCTACCATTAAAAGATAAATGTGTTAGACATGTTCTTAGTTTATCTAGTAATATACCGTTTGATGAAATAAATGATATTATTTTTTCAAAACTGAGAATTTAAAGTTATATACGGTTATCGTATAAAATGTCTACCTATACTAATTTTATTGATATATCTGATGATAAAGATTTATTATATTTTATGAATGTTGTTCTTAATGGTCAAAACGAAATTTTTACGTTATTCGTCGGTGAAGCTCTGTTGTCCATGAAAAAAATTAAATTTTAAAAACGACACTGAAAAGTTTATTTATGATTTAAACGATATTCCTGTGGATGACGAGAGTTATAGTGATGTTAAGCAAGAATATCATTATGAAAACGAAAAAAATGAGGATTTTTATGAACAAGAGAATCTGCCTCCCTATCATTTCGAGTATAAAGTTCATGAAGATATATTTTTTTCACTACCGGAGTCATTAGCGGATCCTACAAATAATCCACTCAAAAATACTAGCTCTGGGTTGTCAAGTATTTCTGAAGGTGATTGTTTCAACAACAAAGAAGAATTACAACTGAAATTGGGTACGATGCGTCTTACCGAATGTTTTGAGTATAAAGTGGTTAAATCATCAAAAAGTAGATTTGAGGCGTCATGTCGTACCGATGGTTGCGATTGGTATATCCGTGCCCATTGTTTTAAAAATACAAGTATATTTCAAGTTAGATACTTTAAATCAGTACATACTTGTTCAAAAACACAAACTTATCCCAATATTCGTTAAGCAAACAAAAAAGTATTGGGTCATATCATTAAAGACCAATTAAAAGATAGCGGTCGAATTTACCGGGGGAAAGAAATTATGAATAATATTAAAGAGAGATTCAAAGTTAGCATATCGTACGCTCAAGCTTGGCGTGGCAAGGCTTACGCGCTCGAACTTTTAAAAGGGTCTCCAGAAGAATCGTTTTCGCATCTTTCTATTTGCTGCTACAACTTGAAGAAAGCAAAATCCGGGTACGGTCACTGACATTGCTGTAGATGAAATGGGACGTTTTGAAATGTTATTTGTCGCGATCGGTGCAGCGGTAAGTAATTTTTTGAGTATGTTTTTTAATAATATTTTAATAATACTAACATTATTTATTTATTTAGATTCGAAGTTTTGGGCAATTTTTACGGCCTTTAATTGTGATTGATGGAAACAATCAGATTTTACCAGTTGCATACGGTGTTGGTAAAAAAGAGAGCGGAGAGTCTTGAAAATGGTTTTTATCAAAACTAAAAGATTGTATTGGTGATAATCCAAATTTGGCAATTATATCTGATAGAGCTGCCTCAGTTGATATGACAATTAGAATTGTGTTTCCACATGCATATCACGGGTTATGTTGTCGTCATTTGATGGTAAATTTACGCTTGAAGTCAATAAGGAAAAAATTACGAATCATTATGGTTGCAAATCTGTAAAACTTATAGAGTTTCTGATTTTGAAGAGCGATTTTATAGACTCGCCGCTGTACTACCAAGCGTTCAAAATACTTTAGTCAATGTCGGGTTTGGAAAATGGGCAAGAGCACACTGTTCAGGAAGTCGTTATAATATCATGACGTCTAATAGCGTTAAGTCCATCAATTTTTGTCACGACATGCTAGAAAACTACCAATTATTGGGCTTGTTGAATTTTTTGGAGAATATCTACAAAAATGGTATTTTAATCGTAGACAGATTGCAGATAATTTGTTTATAGAAAAATACCATATAACCTTTTAAGTTTTTTGTTAAAAATATTGACACATTAATTTTTGTAGGTGATTTGCCGCACAGTCTTACAAAATGGGTAGAAAATAAAATAACAAGAAGAATTGCAAAAAGTGCGACATGGACAGTGACCGGAATTCGATGATCACACATATGAGGTTGCAGACGGAGGCAAAAAAGGTTTGGTTGATTTGTTGAGTAGAACATGTAGTTGTAGACAATGGAAACTATCTAGTTTACCTTGTGGTCATGCGATTGTTGTTTCAAGGTTTTTAAATATAACAGATTGTAGTCACTAGGCTTTAAATTGGTTTGGTAAAGATATATACAAGGCTATATTTGAGGAGTCAATAAATCCTTTACCAGCACAATCTGAGTGGGAGATACCTTCTAATTTTGTGTCTATGCAGCCACCGTTGATGAATAAAAGACAAGCTGACAGACCGAGAGAAAATAAGCGCATACCGTCATGCGGGGAGGTAGTAAAAGAAGTTGTATGTAGCAGATGTTGTAAACAAGGTCATAACCGCGACCAATGCAGAGCCCCACTGCCATCATAGGTTTCATCAAAATCTAAGGCAGATGGAAGCAGTAATCCATATCAAGCAACATCATATGTCAACCCAGAAGATTTTCGTGAATACGTCTTTGACGCAACTAGCCAACCATCACAAATATGGGATTTTGATTTAAATGAACCTTAATGACGAAATGGTTTTGATTTTTATTAAAATATGTTTGTATTAAAGTTTTATATTGAGAATATTATTATAATGAAAATTTTATATTTAAATTATAATTGCATTCTACCCCTATAAATAGGGCAATGCAAACATTTTTCTTCATCCTACATTATTTATCCCACCACCAATCCTTCATCCTACCATTATCTAACTTCATTCAACAAACAACCAAATTTTTCTTCATCCTATCATTATCTATCAATGCAAACTTATTACTCTATATTAATCAAAAATGCTATTCGTCTTTCACATACGTCCTCCTCGAAAACCTTCCTACAAATTACAACACCAATATCACTTTATCTACATAATACTGATCAAAATAGTTGTACTGTGTTGTTCATATTTTTCTTATCTACATAATACTGATCACGCGACGAGAAGTATTAAAACGTACAGTAAGTACTTCTACATTGAAGTGGCTAAGATGTGTACTACAACTTACATCTTGCTTGGCCCAATGCAGTTGGCAAGCTCTGATTATGGGTTGCCTGCTCAATATTGATGGAAGATATATTATGTGTTGACAGGAAAAATGAAGACATGCTATGTGTTGACAGGAAATAATGAAGACATGATGTGTTAACAGAAAATAATGAATACATGCTATGTGTTGACAGGAAATAATGAATACATGCTATGTGTTGATAAGAAATAATGAAAATATACTATGTGTTTATAGGAAAAATGTATTAATTCCTTCTATTTATTTTTAAATTATAAAAAAGTTATAACATATTACTCGTATATTTACATTTCAATCAACATTACTATAAATATCACCAACTTTAATACTACAAATTCATTCAACACTTAAATTAACTTTATATTACAATGACAAACACATGAAATAAGAAAATTATAAAAACTAATAAAAGAAATATTAACGTGGACGGGATAAGCTGTGCCAGAAATACAATTGATCAACCATGAAGCGCCTGTACAACTTACAGGTTTCTCTAAAATTTTCACTACAATCTATCGGTTTTCCTCTAACTAAATGTTCCATCAACATACAAACATAAACTCCTTCATTACCCCTCAAGGCTTGGGGTGACGTAACATAATCTTCATTTACTTTAACCCCAAAGGGTTTTTCTGGTTGCCCAGTCTTTTTCCAAAAACAAAGATTTACTAATAAAGCGTTGAAATATACAGACACTTTCATCAACGTCGGGTGAACCAATCGACCAAATTTATCATCACATATTTCTTCACCCCAAAAAATCTCCAATTTTATTGTACGTAAATTAACACGAACAAACACCCATTCTTCACTCTGAATACAAAAAGGAAAGTATACATAATCAACATCTAAAAAAGAGGGATACGGATTGAACTTTCCATCAGCAAATGAAACAGCATGCTTGCTACACGAAGCAGTTAACAAGTCAAAAAATTATAAAGGTAGTATAGTCCAACGCATTATTGACAGTCCATCTTTGTATAGCTCTCTATGTCTCCAATTCATCATTCTTAAAACCCAACCTTCAACATGTTGTATAAAAATACATTTATTAATACAAGTATAAAAAATTTCTATTAATAATGTGTAGAAAAATTTACCACTGTGCTTAAATAACCGTTTCGTCTATAACCTACCTCAAAAATTCTTGTCAAGTTTTATGGGTGTTAAAAAGATAGCATAATAAAAAAAAAGCGACATCCCCCTTATTATAAAATTCCATAACATCTTTTGACCATGTTTCTGATTCATCATCTGGAATGGCCCATCTCCGTACAGTAGATCGATTTGTTTGTACACCCGGGTTTTGAACATCTGAAGTTGAAGATTCGGATTGGTTCTTTGGACGCCTTCATTTACTCATGATCCAAGTTGACGATTTAGGAGCGGGTTAAGAAGAGTATTGATGTTCATCCATAGATGTATGAAATGAGAAATGAAAATAAGTTTTGATGGTGAATGAAGTATAAATGAAGTGTCTATTTATATATAGAGACATATAGAGGGAAAGTTTATTTAATTAATATTAAATTCGTTTTTTAAAATAATCATAATAGAACTTATTAAAATTTTAATTTTAATCTTTGATATGACATAAGATTTTTTAAACCTAGTATATAAGTTGGTATTGTGAGCTCTATATTGTCATCAATTTAAAGAAAATGACATCTCACAGAAGAAACATGAGAAACCGAATAAGTGAAAGACAAAGGAACGGGTCATGTTCTAATCCATCAGTTATTGTTGATTTCAATTCAACTTCTGTAGAGAACCATAATTTTGGTTTTTCTAACTGGTCTCCGAATGTTATCCGGTCTTTTTCCAACAGGGATGCACTAGGGTATCTTGTATGGGTCTTACGATACTTGATAGAGAATTTTGGGGGAGCCTTATAGGTTATTGTGGAAACGGTTTTATTCAGTGTATTGTAAGTTTTAAAAACACATACACATTATGTTATTTAAGTTCATATAATAATAATAATAATTTTTTTACAACATGTCCGTGCTTGGACAAACAGACTTTTAGCTTGGCGGATAAATGAGATTCGAAGAACCGGTGAAATACCGGGCCTGAATCGTTGGACGATTCTTCCGTATGAGTTTGTGAAACTAATATTTCAAGGATTGGTTGATGCAAACGAATATGGCAATGACATGAACGAGTTATATCCTCCATTGTGGGAGGTTGATACGGTAAAACTAAACATTTATTTTTTCTTCTAAAAATCAAAATTAAGTAACTGTACATGATTTTTGCAGGTATATATATACCAATATACGACAACAATAAAAACCGGTATCTTTTTCAGATTTCTATGGACACGCTACAACTTAAAAAAATTTTTTCCATATGAATGTCGTCCAAATACTTGTTTTCATTCATCGTGCATTCATCGTGACATATATCGAATTGTTGTTGAATTTGAGTCTTATTTTATATGGTTTCTACAACGTATGTCGTACTTTGAATTATCGGGTCAAGAAGAAGTTCTTGAATTAGAAATGTCTGAAGAAACTGTTTGGCCTTATAATGGTGGGCACATTGGTCGAGATTCAGGAGTAGTAATTTATATGTTATTACATAGGTTGGATCAAAACAGATCATTAACGTGAGAAGATGTAAATCTACAAGATGTTTGTCTTAGATATAGGGCTGATGAGTTATACGCAATGCGTACAATGTAATACCATATTTTATAAAATAGTTTTTGTTATTACGTAGGTGTGATGGTGTTGTTGTTATATTTATAATGGAAAAATATATCAATATATTTTTTTCTCATTAATACTAATTATTACAATACAAAATACATACAATTTATTCAATTTTATATCTAGTAGTTAAATTTTGATACAATAAAATTGCTAATTTTTCTCGGAACTTTTGAGTAGTCACGTGTACATCTTCAACTGGACATAATTCATCTCCAGTAATTAAACGTTGTAGTATAATACACACCCAAACACCGCAGCCTCGTGATTAAGGTGCATGTTGTGGCACGTTAGGTGGTGTAATTCGTTCAAAGGATGTTGGTATGGCAATTGCCATGTTACGATCTTCAAAATAACCATGATAACATAATCATCCCGGAAGCACACGGTCTATTTGTTTTAAAACTGAATCAATTTAAGTATTATATAATCCAACCATACTATCAAAAAACAAAGTTACTGATATATATATATATATATATATATATATATATATATATATATATATATATATATATATATATATATATATATATATATATATATATATATATATGATCTTTAAATACATAAAGATTAAATTCATAATTGAAAGATAATGTTACCTATTATATATTGTAACAGTCCATTGTAGCAAATTTATTTTTAGCAAAACCCAATGTTCTAACGCAACGTTCATTGGAATGTACAACAAATAATCAGTTAAAATAATATTATAAAAAAGTTAAAAAAAGTAATTTAATAATTACCTCATCAACATCCCGAATAGGTGGAAACAATGGTTCAGAACCGTTTGCGTATGAAGATAATTTTTTCGTATCTAATAAAAACAGTATAAACCATGGAGGATAAACACACCATCATGCATTATCGATCTAGACCGTAACAGATAGTTCGCCCATGCCCATATATGTTGCTCAAAATATATAACTAAATTAGTTAAATCAAATTAAAAACAATAAAAAAAAGTTTTTAAAAACAATGCTTACATCTGATTCAAGCCAACCATTTGTCTCTTCAATTTGAAGTAAATCTCCCAAAAATTATGATATGTGATCTTGATTTCCAGTAAGAGAAGTAGTAAAATGATCATCACTGTGAATAATTCTAAGACATTACTTTGATCGGTATTTTTATTTTTTTTTCTTTTTTTATAAACAAAAAACGGTGAACTAACAGCAGCCGATGATTTAATTTCACGTTTTTTTAACACAATTGGAACAGTCTGTTAGAAAAAAACAAAAATATTATGTAATAACAACAAGTAATGAATTAATTGATATTGAAGAAAATATGACAAAATAATTAAGTAATACCTTTTCTTTACTACGTTTCCCAGAAATAGGAGTAGTACGATCTACATCAAAAAAAAAATTAATAATGTGTTTAATATAAATTAAAAAAAACAAAATTTATTAAAAAATAATATAAACACGGTAATTCCTTCTTCATACTAGGCCCGGTAGAAAAAGGAGATCCAAACATTTGAGGTGGAGAATTTACAAGTTCACTGGTATTAAACTAAAACACAAAAAAATTTAAAAGTTACGTTTAAATATTAGAAATATATATCAACTACTAATTAAAATAAAATCATATTGAACACTTACTTCTTTTAAATTTTCTTCAAACGCATCCTTCGGAGTATACGTTCCTGGATTGTCTTTTTTAAAATAATTATACTTTAAAAAACATTTAATCAACACATTTTGTATATATATATATATATATATATATATATATATATATATATATATATATATATGAAAGGTAATAATAATTGATATGATGAATAATTACAAGTAATCTGTGAACTATTTTCTTTATGCTTTTCGGGTCACAACAGTGAGTATTATTCTGCCTTTGTGGCTGCTCTGAATAAATATTTTGCGTTCTCATCACATGTGGAACGTTATTTCTGTCAGGGTCAACATGTTCAAATATTATTTCTTCCTGCTCAGGCGGAATTTCACCATTCGGTATGATTGCAGCGACTGATCAAAGGGTGTTGAAACAATATTTGACGGTAAATATTGACTCTGAAAATTTTTAAAGAATTATTATTAAAATAATAAAATAATATTACTGTAATTTATTAAAAACAATAACTTACCTCTTTTGAATTGTTTAAAATAGATAACGCTTGTTCCCACGTTATTAAACTCATACGTGGCCAATCAATAGCTCTTGGCACGTACCCAAGTCGTTTCCCATAATTATTCATTATCGGAAACACTTCAAAAATCCAAATCTATGACAAATAAAATATTTTAATTCAATATATAATAAAAAATAATCAATATAATTAAAAATTACCTTAAATGCCCAAACAAATCCTTTAATACTGTATCTTAGCTTTTTTTTTTCGTTTTTCTGTTTCATTTTTATAAAAAGCATTATAGATATGAGAGTAAGTATGATTATAAAGATATGTACCCTGCGAAATTTTATTCTATGCCCCTAAATTATTAACTAAATCTAGAAGTTGACTGTTTAAATTTTTTTTTCCTTCTAATCCCATAAAACCTTGTTGAACAAATAATAATAAACAAACTTTTAGTGTGGTTGTATCATCTAACATATGTAACCTATTATCAAAAACATCTCTTAATACATCTAACGTAGGTTTAATTATTCCATTTTATGAAAAACGGTATCGAGAAAATTTGTTCTCGTAAGAATAATATGACGCGTCATATCACTAAATTTAAACCCGGTAATTATACAACATTCTATACGCCCAAATTGGAGGTTTTATCCATTAATTGAAAAGTTGATACCGTTCTCCAAATTTTCGGTATGAACTTGCGTTTGTAATATCAAATGAATAAGTGATGCATCATTACTAATGCATTCACATAGTAACCATTTTGCAAAACATGTGCTGTTAAACAAAACAAGTTGATCACGATTGTCTTTTAATTTATTATAAATCTGTTTTGCAACTTTTACATTACATCTAATAGTAATACTATTGGATGCATAAAAGTCCTGTATAAAAATAATAAAGAACTTTAATATAATATAGCAATAAAGAATAATTAAATTTAAGTAGAAGTAGAAAGTAATAAACAAAAACTAACCTCATGCTCCATTACCAAGATTTTCTAAAATCGAAAGATTTTTTAGATAATTTTTAAACAATTTTCGCAAGATTTGCTAACAAGCTTTATGAATTTTTAAAAATTTTCAGAGACCCACATGGTTCCCCACCCCTCCTTTGAATACTCCTCTCCATCTCGCCTCGAAAATCGTGTCCTCGCTGACTGGCGAGGGGGATGTCACATCCCTCGCCGACATTGACATATCCCTCGCCTCAATTGTTGTGCCTTCATGTTTGACTTGACGAGAAACATGTCACATCCCTCGCCTAGGGTGACGGGCTCCTAGCTGACATGGCTGTTCTCCGGGCTGACGAGGGCGAGGGCTGGGTCCAATCCTTCGCCTAGGGTGACGGGCTCCTCGCTGACATGGCTGTTCTTCGAGCTGACTAGGGCGAGGGCTGGGTCCAATCCCTCGCCTAGGGTGACGGGGCTCCTCGCTGACTCGGCGAGGGTAGGGTCAAATCCCTGGCCTAGGGAGATGGACCCCTGGCCTATGTATTTTTTTATTTTAAATACGCAATTTACACGTGAACGAGATAATTACACGTGAGCGAGGGAAAATTAATCCACATGGGCGAGGGTTTATGACTTTTCCTCGCTGGTGACGAGGATCAAAGTCAAATATCCTTTTTCATATTTTTAATGATCAATGATTATTTTAATATTTTCTTAATTTTCCTAAACATTAATGCCTTGCCATCAGGTGACATTGGAGTGATTATTAAAGCTAGCTTTCTAACATCAATATTATTTAACTAAGCAGTTTACCGTCTATGCAATCTTCCCTCTAATAAACCATCGGGTGAGGTTTTGTTGAAACAGAGTTTTCGAATCTCTTCTTCAATCTCTCGATCTTCAATGGCCGTTGAAGGAGGAAAGTCGTTATCGGAACTGTATCAGACCTCACGTCGGTTGCTATTGAAAACCAGAGATGGCTTAGAGCGCCTCGAACGCCTCGATTTCTCCTCATCCGCTGCCACCGTTGTATCATCGGAGCTTGCAGTCGCCGTCCGGCGAGATATCTCCCAAATTCAAACCCTATGTTCCGATATGGACGCACTCTGGCGATCTGTTGCCGCCAAACCTCAGCGCGATCTATGGAAAAGGTTCGTATCCTAGGGCTTATCGATTACGTGTTTCATATTGTTTTAAATTCGTTGTTCACGATAATATTGTTATGTGATGCGAATGTTTGTGTAGGTTTATTCGTTTTTCGTTGAATTGAAGTTAAATGTAGGATTTGGTTAGAATTGTGTTAGAAATCGGTATCGTCATGGAACCTGTGGAATTTGCGAATCATCACTGATTGTATAAGATCGTGATGCATCGGATAAAGCGGCAATATGTATTGTGTACGTATCATCGCTGATTGTGTAAGATCGTAATCTTCTAGGGTTTATCGTGTACGTATTTTAATTTGTTTCAAGTTCGTTATTCACAATTCTATCATTCTGCGATCCGAATGTTCATGTAATTTGTGGAATTAAGTTTGAAACCGTAATCTTCATGGAATTTGTGGAATTACAAATCATCACTGATTGTATGAGATGGTGATTCCTCGATTCAAGCAAAGATATATATGCCTGAAAGTACTGCTTCTGTGATCAGATGGCGATCTTATATAACAACTAGAAACATAAAATCAAAATTGATACCGGAATGAAGGAGATTTAAACAAAAATATAGGAATTCACATGATTTTGGAAAATTCATGGGGAAGCAAATAGCTGAAATAACTTGATCATCTAATATGAGTTTAGGATTTATAGTAGCTAGACAACATGATCAACAACATTTGATGTTGCAGAAAAGTTGAGCAAATATCTGAAGAGGCTGATTCTTTCAGAGAAAGTTTAGATAGATCTTTTCAAAGGCAGCAGAAAAGGGTGCAAGAAGCTCAAGAGAGAGCAGAATTGCTTGGAAGAGCTGTATGTAAATTATCTTTTTTATCTATTTTATATTTTATGATATACTAGTATTAATTTCACTTGATTACTGACCTCATTTTTTGTAACTGTGGATTAGAATGGGGAGTCATCTCATGTTTTGAGAATTTTTGATGACGAAGCACAAGCAATGCAATCTGCACGTAACTCGTCTCGAATGTTGGAAGAAGCAACTGCAACAGGAACAGCCATCCTTGCTAAATACTCTGAACAAAGGGATCGATTAAAGGTACCGACATTTGTGTTTACATTAATGAACATACATAGTCCATTTCTTCAACATGTGTTTATGCCGATGCGATTCCTGGAATGCCAGATACAATTCCTGAGAAGAAACTGCAACCTATAGTTTCCTGAATTTATTTTATGAAACTAACCGATACAAATATACAACTCTATATAACGTGAAAAGCACATTCAGATTCCCTTCCTAGTTCCTACCATGAAAATAACAATAATAAAACCCTTTATTTTGTAAGGCCATTGTGTATCATTGGCTCATTGCCTTGAAGCATAACATCTACGATTATTTAGATTATAACATGATCCGCGTTATGTTGTGTAAAAAGTATGTACAGTAGATCACCATATATATCGAAAATTCTACTAAAATCTTTTACGCTCTACAGAGAGCTGCAAAATTAGCAGAAAAAAAAGGCTGGTGAATAATTTTAACTCATTCTAAGCCTAGCTGCCGATCAAGTTGGTGTTTATCACCATAAAATGTCCATCTTTACAACAACAGCAACTATACCTAGTAAATCCCACCCATAACAAGAACTATTGGTACAGAGGATAAAGTGGTGCACAATCAGCAGGTAAAAATATATAGAATGCAAGTGTCTAGTGCTAGATCAGAATGTAAAATATCCATCTTTCATGGTTTCTAATCATCCAAAAGTTTGCTAACTATTATAGACTCAGAGTTACTGGTCAATTTTTTTATCAGTTCTTGTTCTGTTTAACTAATGTAACAATCCTTTATAGAGAAAAAATCGGAAGGCAAACAAAATGCATATTAAGCCACTCATGTACCAAAGGCCTGAAACAGTAAAACCCACTCTAGGCATACAAAACTCATGGGTGCGGGAAAACTTAGAAACTGTGTTAACTTAAAGGTGCAAAAACACCCTCACTTTGCCTTGAGAATTTAGATAACAGAAGTTGGTTTCATATCCCAAAACTTGAAAATATAGTTTCTTTGGGAAATTAGCTCTTAAAGATTATATGTTCCATGGCTGTTGAGAGCCCGAGAGGGGATAAAATGTCATTTTAATTGTACCTAACAGTTCAAAGGATTCTAATCTTGACTGAAACTGGAATTTTTATTTATTTATTTTTTTTAATCTTTGCAGAGAGCTCAAAGGAAAGCATTGGATGTGCTAAACACACTTGGGCTATCAAATTCTGTTTTACGGGTGATTGAGAGGCGTAATCGAGTTGATCAAAGGATCAAATATGCAGGCATGATCCTTACTTTCATTGTAGTAATTGCGTTTTTAAGGTGGACTAGGTGATTTCTTAGGGCTCGATAACATCTCATCTGATTGGTACATTTTAGATAGAATTCGGCTAGCTTCGTTTCACCTCTTAATATCTTTGTATAAAAAGTTTAGTTATTACTAACATGGTTTAACAGGCTAAATCATTAGTTATAACAGTCACATAACTTTAATGTTGGCATGCTTGTGGGTTCATGTCTCACCTAAACCTGTAAGTATGAGTGAATTCCCTTAATTTGGCGACTCCTTGGTTATACAAGATCATCAGTTGTGTATCACTTTTTTACCCATGTAGCTTTAGAAAACGTCCTTGTGTGGTAGTTAACTGAAAAAAATTCAATACTACGTGACTTTGACTTGTGTATCTTTCCTTTTTTTGTGTATTTATATTGATAATGACAAGCTAATGCTTCGGGCTATCAAACATCTCCACACGTAACTGATAATATTGTGAGAGCCTATTGGTTCGGATGTATAATGCAATCTATATACAGAGTTCATGACATATTAAGCATTTGTAATTCAGAGTGATGTGTTTAGCTTCTATTTCTAGCTTTAATGTTTAATGCAAAGCTAACTTCTCCATTTACAAACAAACAAATACAAGAATCCTCTAATCATCTGAAAGTCCCCATGAAAGTGGAAAACGTTTTTAGCTTCACGCGACCCTATTCATCTCCATTAGATCTTTGATAATTTGCGAACCTACTATAATGAAAGATGAAGTTAACGTCCTCTTGGTGTAATAGGTGACTAAGTTCTTCCAAATAAACAGAGCTTGTTATTCGTGATCCCAAATTGTTTGTTGATGGGGTTGAAATATATGCAAAAGAACACATATAGGTAACTCATGATCTATGAAAGATGCCTGATACTATTTTGATGGTGATCAGTTAATTTGTAATCTAATAATAGGTTAAGGAAAATTTAAAGTCGAATGAAAAACTAGTAAAATGAAAATATGTTAAACCAAAAGAGCAACAAAACCTTAAATAATTTAAAAAAGAAGGTATGATATGGTGTAAAAGAGCGATCAGTCATGTCACTACTGAATACACGAACAAAACCTTACGTATTTTTTAGTAAAAAGAAACTATGATACACGAACAAAAATAGACATATGATCATAAAGTGACATAACATTTTAATACAAGTATATATCCCTAGCAGCAACTATTTTCAAAAAATTTACCATTATTTACACGGATAAATAAAATTACGTTGATTACACAATTAATAAAACATAGTTAAGAGGATGTATGTCAATTGTAGCGCACAATGTATATACAATGTATAGCACATTGGTTTCACTTTCCACTTAAAGGAGCTGTTATGGACCCCACATAGGGGCTCTTGTTATTTTAAACATCAAATGTGGAAAGTTGCACCCTTATCATTACTATTTTATAATTTCTAATTTTCCTTTTAGTCTTCCTTACCCTTGGGGACCTTTTATGACAACATGAACTTTCATTAGTCTTGGAGATAATAATGTTGCAGCTCTTATATTTTTAAGTAACCACTCGTTTTGCATTCTAAAGTAGCATCTCATCCTCCATCCATGTACTTATTAATAGGATTATACATTTACATCAATTTTGATTAGTATCTACATCAAAACATAAAATCAAAGCATATAAAAAGGAAAAATAACTATACATTAATTCATTAAGATGACCACATTTATGATTCTTTATATGTAATTAATTGATAATCATTTTTAACTAAATTTATTACTAAAATAGCCAACAATGTATATTTTTCTAATTTTATCAGCTTGATCGACTTTTAAGGAAGGAAAACTCAAAAAATTAGTGTATCATTTTGCATACACAAAACCTAACCCAATTTGTATATGGATGTTCCAGCCAACAAAGTATTGGAACAAACATATAAACTGTGCATACCACATGATAACCAAACAAAATTATTATTAACATGTTAGAACGATTATTAACATCTCAAGTCATTATTAGTCTGGACAACAAATACCGCACTAGTTAGGTGTCGAACATTCGAAACATCACCATTAGACCACTTACCGTAGGCCGTTGTTTACCAGGTACGAACAACTCACATTAATTAGTTGAAACCATATCTAGGATTTCCGGCTGCTAGGCAAAGACCATGGCCAAGCATGTCGTGAATTGGTCTTTGTTTGACAATCAGAAATAGAAAGAGCATTTAATACTCCAATTGTCACCATTTTGCATCACTATAAAATTTTAAATACATCCCAAACAACCTTGTTTGATTATTAAGTACCTTTCAATTTAGTTATCTACCAAACAAATACTTATCAGAACCACTAGCATTGACGATGTGTATGTCCCTGATTCTTGAGGAGGTGGGTTCCAAGCTCACCTACAACATGTGGAGTAGATTTAGTTTTCGAGTTTGTTGGAGTACATTAGGGCCGTTCAAGAAAGAAAAACGTCACTGGATAACTTTCTTTTGTAGCAAAACTAACAATGTTTTTTTCTAAGTGCAGGTTTCTATCATTGTTCATCCACTAGGACTCTTCAGTTGTTCCAAACCATCTTTAGAGTGTCACATCAACAACCGACAACCAACAAAATAATGGCACACGTCATAACTTATGCAAAACATCATAATCTGCGGCATTGACACAAAACTTGCTTAATCTACTTAACGTTAATACACGTAACATAATTCGATTGGATGTAATCATTAGTAACAGACAGATTAATAAAAAAAATGTTTGCTTAAGTAATATGTTTGATCAAAATGGCTATTGAAATGATTTTCCCTATTTATCAGGGAAGAAAAATTGATCAAATATACACATTTTATTTTTGCAAAACTAGAGGGGGTGTTGGTGCAATTAACCAATACAAGAAAAAATCTCAGTGGCATAACAGTAACTTCCCTCACCGTTAGCAGTATAAACGGTGGACGGTTACAAGGTTGATTATCAACACTTTCTCTCTCTAGAAAGCTTCACATTACATCAATGGCGCCCATGGTTTTCCCTCACAGTTTTTCCACAAATCATGCTTTAAATCACGCATTCACCACAGATCGACATGTGTGTTCATACACTACTCGTAATTCAGCTAATGCAAATGATCCGATCGGAGATCGTACATTCGTACGTTGATTGAATCTAACAACTTTTGATTTCAACTTCAAATCGTGTTTTGATCGATCGATGACTACGGAGGAGGTGACGCCGGCCGATCAAAATCCGACGATCGACGCTAAAGTCGACTGTGTTAGTAAGAGGATGATGAGGAAGAAGAGACGATGCCGCGAAACCAGCATGACGGTGGTGCGATCTCCTCCGGTGATGTCGCCGTTGCAGAAGCTGTATATGTCGTGTTTAGATGTGTTTAAAGGCGTCGGCACCGTTCCTTCACCTTCCGGCGACCGGAAACTTCGTCATATTCTCAGTGAGTCAATTGAATTCAATCTTCATCTGATGTACAAACGACTTAACCCTAGAAATTAAGGTCACGTACAGTGTAGCATACTTCTTTATGATTCTGTATCTAGATTGATAAAATCATGCATAATCAGCAAATATGTTGAGGTGCGTAATCGATTAAATGATTAATCATCGATTCCTGTTGCAGATGGTCTGATGCCGGAGGATGTTGGACTACCGAGGAACCTGCAGTTCCTTGATCCTGATAGTACCGTAGTGTACACCATCATATGTCAGTGCCAAAACTTTTCGGTAATGTTTGCAGCAATTGAAACTAGTCTTTACTTATTTAGTAACTTTGCTTTTTTATTTCTTAAAATGTCATGAATTATAGTTTTTTTAAATGTTCAAATCCGGCTAGGGCTAACGTGTTTGTTATACAAAATTTTTGTTTTTACGGGGGACATATGATGGTAAATGGTGTATTTATCTAAAACCAGCCCTAGTGAGTTGATATATAGTGATGGAAAATGGTGTATTCCTCTAAGACCATCCGCAGTGATGAGGTGATAGTGATAGAAAAACGTTATAGCATAGGTATCCACCTGTGATAGTGATGGAAAATGGTATTCCTCTAAGACCATCCGTAATGATGAGGTGACAGTGATAGAAAAGCGTTATAGCATAAGTATCCACATCTGATAGTGAAAAACATGTGCGTGTAGTGGATGTGTGACAGTGATGCAGTTTGTAATTTTAGAGTTGATGTGGTTTATTATTGAGCTTTCTTGAAAAACACACACAAACACTCACGGCGTTGATGGGCTTCACCTTCTTCCCCTAAAATTTCCTATCACACACACTATCACATTAAGGGGGTTGGTGTGGGTGTGGGAACGTGATAGGATGCCATCTCAGCTCATTCATGTCTCATTATGCATGCCCTCTTCAATCAGTGATGGTATGAATCTTGCAGTGTGTATGTTTGATGATGTTAGTTAATCTACAGGTCCGGGTTAAAAAAACTTATACGATCATTAATGCTTCAACAGTTACATATATAGACATAATTACTATAACTCATTACAATTATTAATTACATATGTTCTGTTAAAAACCGGAGTGGTTTAATCTTCATCTTCATACTCTAATATAAGAGTAACTTAAGATGACACGTGGCAGCATCACAATCATTTTACAAAAATTTTTCCGTCTCTCTCTCATATTAAATAATTACCTTAATTATTAATAATATTATTTAATACTTTTTTAGATTTAATAAAATTAAGAAAGAAATCTATTCATTAATGTTATTTCAAAATAAATAATTTTTTTATAAAATAATAAATTTTTCTAAAGCATAAAACTTTTTTTAAAAATATGAAATATTTTAAAATTGGTATTTTTAAAAAGTTAATTTTTTAAAAACCAAAAATAATCAAATTTGGGAGTTATAATAAGAAAATTTTTAAAAATGATATTTTTATACGGTTTGTTTTAGAACAAATGTTTATTTTTTTGAAAAAAAATTAAAAACAAAATTTTAAAATTGATATCACTGTCTTATTATTTATAGTCATTTCTCATATGTAATTTCAGTCATATCATATCTTAAAATATCATTTTATAATTATTAATTTTTATTATATTAATATTTTATTTATTCAACCTGTGTAAAATACGGGTATACTAAATCTAGTGTTTCATATTCCATAGACTTGATAAATGATAAGTAACGCATAAAAATTACTAGCAAAAGCGATTAGCAACGGAATTATTAGCTACAACCAATTGTTAGCAAATACAAGTTTTTGTATTGTTTTGGGCTCGCGACAATCTGAGTATGTTATGCCTTTTTTTTGCAGTTATATATTTTGTTTTTGCCAGAAAATGCGGTCATACCTCTGCATAATCATCCGGGGATGACTGTTTTCAGCAAGCTTTTGCTCGGAAAAGTGCACATTAAAGCATATGATTTGGTTAATGCTGATGTAATTGATAACTCTCCATCCTCATCTCAATGTAAGTCCTTGATTTTTACACAATACAGGTAATATGTTATATCATCCGTCGCTCAAGGTCCTCTGATTCATAATGGAATGAAGTAGATTACATATGTATTGTGCAGTGAAATTGGCATGTTTGAAAGAGGATGCTATCTTTACAGCCCCATGCGACACTTCTGTATTATATCCAACATCAGGAGGAAACATACACGCCTTCACCGCTATAACACCAAGTGCGATTCTCGATGTGGTTGGACCACCTTATTCTAAACAAGACGGTAGAGATTGTTCATACTACAAAGATGTCACACATGCCATTTCACCAGGTAAGCAATCATCAACCGCGGTTGTAAATTAATGGGTCCATATTTTAGAACTTTATGCAAGTTAATAGCAAAAGTGAGCTAACAATTTAGAGGATGCATTAATATTTATACATTTACTTGGGAATTGGTAGGTTATTGATACTGTTTAATCTCGGGTCAAAAAGTTGAAGAAAGTCGAAATGAGTTGAATACGTTGAAAATCCTTTAATCTAGTTTATTATTGACGCATTACACCTCAGAATTGTTAGTATTGAAAGTAATTATTTTCGACATGTTACATTTCAACCTCTACAAGAATCACACTTTCACATACTTTCGATGACAAATTACTATGCAACATAACTTTCGATGGTGGTGAAATGATAAGCAACTGATTCTCGTTAAATGAATATTTCAATTTGAATACTGATTTCACTTGTTTCGTATCATAACACCCAAACAAAATTACTATGCAGCATTAGGATCTTTTTGTTGATAATTTATTTATATATTTACCAGATGAAAAAATCTTGAACAAGGAAGATCAAGGCAAGTGTTATCGATGGTTAGAGGAGATTGAAATTCCGAAAGAGTCGAAAATGGATAGAATGGAGTACCTTGGTCCTAAGATCGTTGAGGTTAGTCAATAGGTAACGTTGATCGCTTTCCATGCATTGAGCCAATTGTTCTTTCATGTTGCGTCATTTAAGTATCGTGTGCTCTAGAAGATCGATGTTATATGTAAAACAATCTTGTCATGGTGTTTGCGTTTGTTGTTGGATTATTGTACATAAAATGTTTCTGCACATTTTAACACTAATGTTTTGTAAACCTTTTCTTTATTATAATATTCTCTTTCATTTAAATATGTTATCAGACCGTTATTTGTTTTTTTCCACTAAATATAATCCACAACATAAAACTTTTAAAGGTATGTAATACAATCAAGTTGTAAGTTAATATCGAATTACCAATTATCATCATTTTAAATTGTTGAGGTAAGGTACTCCAACACTTCATTTAAATAGAATAAGTTTTGTATTTAAGTCTCACCTGTAACAAGAAGGTTTTAGGTGAGGTCAGGGGGATTTCTTACCTAAAATAAGTTTCCTATTGAGGATGGTTTCGGTTACATACTCGAGTAATAAAGATGATCGGATAGGCCGTCAGTGATCTTTTATCTGTTAAAGAAGTTGATATTTAATTCACTAATTATATTTACTTCATCTATATATAATACTAAAAGAATAACTTAGGGAGATACTTGGCTTATTTTTAGGTCCCTTAAGTTTATTTTTCTCGCATCTTTCTCCTCTTAAATAATTACTTAAATTAAAAAATATTAAATAATTTTAAATCTTTTTTAGATTAATTTTTTTTAAAAAATTAAGAAAGATGTCTTTTTATTAATGTTATTTCTAGAAAATAATTTTTTATACAATTAAATTTTTTTTCCAAAACATGTAACTTTTTTAAAATATAAAATATTTTAAAGTTGATATTTTTAAAAAGTAAATTTTTTATAAACTAAAATAATTAAAATTAGAAGTTATAATAAAAAAATTCTAAAAATAACATTTTTAATACGGTTTGTTTTGAAAAAATGGTTTATTTTTTTTTTGAAAGAAAGTTTAAAAACAAAAGTTTAAAAATTGATATCGTTATTTTATTACTTATAGTTATTACTCATATGTAAATTTAATCATATCTTATTTTAGATTATCATTTTATACTTCATAAAATTTTATTATATCTAATATTTTATTTTTTCAATCCGTATAATACACGGGTTTACTAAAGTTAGTATTAAATAAATAATAATCAATAATTAATCAGAGATATTATGAACGTTTATAGGCCAATCCAACCCGATTCATTACTATATATCTATATTTGATTACAGGGTCAAAATAATTCGAAATTGATCTAATTATTGCACCTAATTTTTTAGTGTATATTATTCAAATCTCAATTTCTTCATACCAATATCCTCACACCCACTCAATATCTAGCTCACGATTTGACCCATCAAAAGTATCCCTTTTAAGTCTAAAAGAATATAGTTTTCTTTAACTGTATATTTCGCTATGACAATAAACGAAAGTTAAAGTCAATCTCTGTTAAGTGTCGGTTTATACTTGAAAGAGCCTATTTTTATGCATGATCAACTTTATGACATCTTGTCACAAGTTAAGAGTAAAGATGGATTGAAGCTTTTTGCTTTAGATAATGAGTGTAAACCTATTAATGTTACTACAATTGTAGTTTACAGAGATGTTTTTGCTCATTTGTGACTTTATAATCAAAAGTTGTTATGTCTTATTTAATATATAACACACTTGATTTTATTTTTATTTTTATGTTATTTAATAATTAACTCTTCACGCTTCCATGTAATACACGGGTAACTAAAGCTAGTTAATTATAAAATGTAAAGTGGGTGGAATTTGCAATAAAAACTTGGTCTAAAAAAGGTAATAATGCAATTATCAGAAAATCCGACCTTAACTTAGTTGATTCGGTCGTGTGTTAATATTTATTGAGAAGCGATTTTGAAGAAGATGAGTTCGTGAGCCAGCCACGTTCATGGGCCTAGCAATGATTCAAATTATTATTTCTGGTCCATTAAAGGGGGATAGAATAGTTACAATTTAGCCCAATGGGTATAAAAATCATCTTATGAAAGGCCCATTAGAAACAAATTTTACACATCGGTTTTAGGTTGTTAATATAACATCAATGTAATGCAGGAGACGTTCATTCTAAGGAGTAGTCAAACGACTACTCCTGGATCCGAGAATCAAAAGACAATTTGAATGAGAACATCTTTGATATTAACAGCTTCCCCAATAACGTTGTTAGGAGCCGTTTTTGGGGGGTAAGGGGAGAGTTCGACATCGTTCTAGAGAAACCACGTTTTTGGGGAGCGTTTGACCTCGTTCTAGTTTTTTGGGAGTGTTCGACCTCGTTCTTAACCATCGGGAAACCCATGTTTTGGGGGAGCAATTCCCTCATGTGATCGTCAACAATGGATCGACCGTCAGGATCCTTATTATTTAATTATATTGCTTATAATGAAATGAGAAAACTGCATAATTGCTTCCTGTGATTTGACTAGATTGCAATAACTGTACAAAAGTTTAGACTAACGTTACAATTTTCAAAATCTGCAGACCAAACATGCAATATGATTAAGCCATAAGGGTTATTTATGTAACTTTATCTAATGGAATTTTATGACAAACCACATAATTTTTCATCAATTAATTTTTTAAATTACTCACATTTGTAATGACTTCGATAATCAACTAATTAAATAAAAATATAAGTAAAACACTATTATTTTTCAAGTTTATGAGGTAGTTTATCATTTCTTACATTTAATATTTATATGTTTTTATATATATTCATTATATATATTACATTTACAAAGTAGTGATTTACAAGTTTTTATATTAACGTGTGATTTTATTTCACTTTCTAAAATGCCAAAATCAAATGAAATTATCGTTATGATGTTCTTATGGCTACTTATGCTTCTGATCCGTTTTTTATCTTTAGGCTATATGTTTAAACATAATTTTCCCAACCATTTTTTATCTTTTAATTGTTCAAACCCGCGGTATCACGCGGGATTTCGTTCTAGTTTCTTACATTTAATAGATATCATATAATGTGAAGAGAAGATTATGAAATATTGTTCTTTAACATTTTAATAGATTGGTTTTAAATTAATAAATATGAAAGTATATACAACTTGTTTTAGATATTATTAAATAACAAAAGACAAAGTGTACCTCCTATGTATTATTTGAATAAACATAAGAAAATAAAAATAATAAAGTTGATTTGACATAAAAGGTTAATGAAACAAAATAACTTTGTGTGGTTGATGTAATTGAAGAATAGATATAACTATATAACAAAAATATGATTGATTGAATGTTGGGATACAACGTTTACAACTTCACGAAAAACCAGATATTATCAATTTACATTTTCAAAATTTGATAAACTTCTAGTGGACAACCAAATTGTGAATGTTGTTCACTCGTGAGCGTGCTCTTGACGTCATAAGATAATACAAAAATGAGGTGGAGGGATATTACTCTATATATTGTGAGAAAGTACAAAAAAAAATCTATTTAAGTTTAATAGTTAGAGCATCACGTTTTACGAAAACAATGAAAATTAAAGATTATTTTTGTATGCTTGAACTTCGATAGTCATGTAGAACACTTGCCTTTAAACTTGGATAATCTGAGAGTCGTAAAAATCACTTCCAGATCGAAATTATTCGGTGGTTCACCCGAGTAAATCAATCAGATATAACTCAGACGAGATCAAGAATTAGTACGTTGTATTTTGTGATTTTCATGAACTAGAAGAAAGAACAGAATGACCAATCTCTTTCGAAATCAATATTTGAAGGGAATGGAAGAAAATCGTCGGTGGCAGTTTTCATATCAAATATTACACTTTTTACCCTCAAGTTTCACATGTGAAATTTTGGTAAAATCAATTTTTCATGCGTTTTATAAAGCAATGTTTACCAAAATAAAAAATTTCCGCGCTGCCCCTTTGACCCCGCCAGGGGCTGCCGCCCCTTGGACCCCACTCCCAGGGACGCTGCCCCCAGACCCCCGCCAAGGGGGCGTTGCCCCCTTGGAACCCCTATTGCTTAGGGGTTTTGTCCCTAATAAGGTTTTCAATTTCAAAAATCATAAAGACTCAAACAAGTGTGCATTCCCGCACCTCCTGACTTGTTTGATAGATATTATGATCAAATTGGTCGTTAGTCAATCTAATTACACTAAAATATCTAATAAGTCATACATATACCAGATGGACAATGTATATAACTTATTTAAAAGTTAAAATGAACTATATTAAGCTGTAAATATGTTTAGAAAAATTATATTGGGTTTATATCCTTTCCTAACAAAACCTGTGAGACTGTGATTTAAGATAGAACATGCGTTTAATGTCCCTTTCACTTTTTCGGATAACACAAAACCATGAGACACATGGGATGTGCTAAACGAGTAAACATTGCCTCGCTCCATCAACTTACTTTATTACCATTCAAGTTGTTACATCTTTATGATTTTAGTGTCATCAAAGTCATTTTAATACAATTGGTTCACTTAAAACCAACTAAGATATTAAAATAAATATTAATATACGTTTGAAGGTTTAAAGTGTATATTAAAGAATGTTTAAATTTATGAAAACCAAAAAGCATCGGTAGTTCGAGGGGGCGAAGCCCCTAGACCAAGGGGTTCTAGGGTAGCGCCTTGATGTGGTCAAAGGGGCAAAGCCCTAGGCGGGGGTTGCATTGTGCCAATAGTATCTTGCTACCGATAATACACAGAAACTATGATCAATAGTGAATTTTCGTTAGTATCTTATACATTAGTAATGACTAAGATCATTGCTAGTTTTTGAGTAGATCATTGGTAGCAACTTGGTTAGCCACTAAATAATGTAACAAAAATGATTAGCAATAATTAGTTGCTACCAAGGGGCACGCAACCTAGGGATATAAATATGTTGAATTTATGTCTCTCTCAAACGGTGAGGATTAAGATCCTTTTTAGGTAAAATGATATAGATTAGGATTAGCTTTAGGGGTGTGTAAGTTTGTTGTTCTAAAAAACTAAGTGATGATGAAGGCAAATAATTGGCAGTGACTATGTTATGTATTTTCATAAAGAGTTGTAACAGTTTATTGTTGTTTAACCCCTATGTAAAAGATTCATTTGTTATGTTTTAGGTTTATGTTATCTACATGAATTTTTACTGAAATTTCATACTCGTTCTTGATCAAATTACTTTCTATCTAATCTAACTAAAGATATCATATATCCATGAAATATTTTATTCTAAAAGAGAATAATATATTCAGCAAAAAAGCTATCCGGGAGCAAAATGAAATTAAAAAATACAACACATAAATTCCAATCAAATTGATTCTTGTGATTTGATATTTTTAGAGTTACATTAAATAAAAATACTAAATAAGAAGGTTTGTGTTTAGCCTTGAGAATTATTTGCTCCTTAATAGATTGATGGATCCATTATCGTCAAAAGTCTTCTGATCTAATGATAATGTAGTATTGTTTGTGCTTCAGATCTCTAGATCTCAGATTCAAATTTCACCCAAAGGGTTTTCATCACTGGATTCCCTCTTTAATGATATTATCGAATGAGTCAGGCTTAAAACATCAAAATTAAAATGAATGATTAACACATCGTCTTAAAATAAGCTTAGTTGAGTATTCATAATACTTTTAAATTTTTATTTTTATTTTCCGTTCAAAAAATTTTTAAAAGGAAAAGTGGACCCATTACCTTTTGGTCGTACCATTGCTTCTTTTCTTGTACCCTACCAAATGGGTTTGTGATGCAAACGTGACGGTTTTCTACCTTTCTCGTCTTTGGTGGGAGCCCTTTTTTTATTATCAAACAAAAATTATTAAAGTATATTGTCCCATAAAATACATACAATTTTGAAAAAAGTAAGACATTGAAGTTTTGTTCAATATAGATATTATTAAATGTTCAAAACTTTTTACTGAAGTGAGGTGTCCAATGTACATATGTTGAGCATTTGTACGAGCTTAGCTATGCGTATTGATCGTTAGTTCAATCAAGTTTTCAATTAAGACTGTACGTTGTAGAGCACTTCACTAGTGGTACCCCCTGGCTCAATGCCAGCATGGTGGCGAACACCACAACAGGTAGGCGCGCGTGGGGGGCGTGATCGGCAGGCGCTGGGTTAGCAACGGCTTCACTCGGATGTTGGGGCTTGTGTATGGTCAATATGAAGTCACTATGTAAAAACATTTTCATACTTCTATTTATATCTCAATATTCATTCCCTTTAACCATATTCTTCCCTAAAAAATCATACTACTCCCATTACTCGCAAATTCAAAAAAATTGTCTCGTTAAACAAAAAAAAATGGAATGGAAAGCTTTCTCTTCATTCGATTCTTTTGAAGAAGATGAATTGATTATCGAGACAACCACCACTTAATAGTGATAGAGAGGGTGCCAACGTAACTTTGGTAAGTCACTATTTTAGCCCTAATGCATTTTATGATGAAGATTCGTTTAGGCAATGTTTTAGAACGAGTAGACAATTGTTTATGCGTTTAGCAAACAATTTGCCGGCCCAACTATTATCGTTGAGGCGGCGGCTTCAACTGATCTTTGATCCTGACATGCGTTTTTTGGTGTTGCCAGGTCAAATAATGACCTAAATGTTATTGATCAATCGCCTTTATTTGAAAACATTATCGACGGAATTGAACCCACTCAATCGTTAATGTGAATGGAGAACAATTCAAGTACGACTACTTTCTAGTGGATGGTATTTACGACGAATGGGCGTCACTAGTTCAAGTTTTTACGGCCCGACTTGAAGAGAAACTTAAGTACTTCACGAAGAAGCAAAAATCGGTAAGAAAAGACATTGAAAGAGCGTTTGGAGTTCTAAAAAAACTTTCATTTGTTTGCCAACCCAATACTATTTTAGACAAGGGAGAAAATATTGGATGTCGTCTGCACTTGCTTAATTCTACATAATATGATTCTCGAAGACTCGGGTTTGGCTATATGTCAAAACTACCAAGGAGATGTTCCCCCAAGAGAATCGACAATCAATGATCAACAAAAACTACAAAAACATACGAGATATCAAGAACCGTGAGGTACCGAAAACCTTTGTCCTGAGTTAGTTGAGCATTTCTGGACTAGACCACCCAATGATCTTGTATTAGACTAGTATGATTTGTTGATTGCTAAAAAAATTAATATAATATTTTCTATTTTTTATGAAATATTCTATATTAAATATATTATTAAATTTACAAAAATGGAAGGTTTAAACATTTAAAAAAACCCTCATTCAAGCCCCTACTCAACTAATTTCAACATACTCAGGTGACTTGAGCAAGGACTTCATCAAATGATCCGGCCATTGTTTAATTAGCAACACATGTAACAGTTTTACAGGCTTAAGCCCTGCTCAAGGTGAGCCACAAACTTATTAGATGTTCAAAACTTTTTATTGAAGTGAGGTGTCCAATGTCCATATGTTAAGCATTTGTACGAGCTTAGCTATGCGTAATGATCATTAGTTAAATCAAGTTTTCAATTAATAATATTAGAGATGTCAAATGAACTCAAAGTTGAGATTCAAAACTTAGAAACATCTGATTACAATTTTGATATTTAAATTTTGCAAATTTGATAAAGTAGTTTAAACAAACGTCAAAAGAATATATTGTGACCATTTATTATTTTGCAAATTTGATATTCAAATTTTGCATATCATTTACATTTAGAATTATATATATATATTTCATTCTGATTATTTCTTCCCATGATTCCACAATTACCAACTTTTGGTGACAAGACAAGAAAAGGTTCTACGTGTAATTGATACCTACCTTCCTTCCTTCACATTCAAAATTCTTTGCTTAATTAGATTTCTCAACTTTAAAGCTAGTTTATAATTTTTTAAGTATATTTCTTATTATGAAATTTATTTTAATTTGCATTAGATCTCCATTTATATTATGTTGGCTTGAGATGTGTATCTTTTGAGCCCGTTCTTCGGAGCTAGAAAGTTGGATGGAAAAAGAAAGTTAGCGAATTTTTTTAACTTCTTAATTTTGTATTCTTAAAACTAATTTTTATTTTCTCTAGTAATGTTATTATATTATTTTTATCTTTGAAACCCTTTTCTGGTTACTATGTACACGTTGAATATTAAAAGTTTATGTATTTTAATTAGAAAAATAAGATTGATATATAGTCTTAATGGTTATTGTTTTAAAAATAAATTTACTTAAAATAATCAATATTTGTATAAAGCTTATTCTAATTTTATAAAATTAAATTTAAAAAATACTCATTGTTGGAGCATTCATAGTCCATTCTACATTCCCATTCACATTCTTATCATCATCCTAAAAAAATCATTAAAATATTCACTACATTCCATTTCTTATTCCTACACCTCGTCCTAATAATTCTAGAGAACAACAATTTCATTCCAAAAATATAGTTGGTTCACTATTCCTCTTTCATATATTTTTTTAAATTTTTTATTAATGAGTGTGAATGAAAGAACGATAAAATAATATCAAAAGAAGAATAAATAAGTATTATTTAATTGAGATACGAAAAAGAAATTAGGGGGAATGAGGACGTGGGATCTTTTAGGCAAAAATTAGATAAATTTAAATTCAATGTTTTTTTTATAAATTATAGTGATGAGTACAACGAGTGGACTGTGAATGCTCGTATAAATAAAAAAAATAAAAGAAAGACAAGTTTTAAAGTAACATGAGGATAGTGTGGTTCTAGTATTGCAATAAAAAGTGTTTGATCTGGAAAAAAGCTCTAATTTAATAAACGGGAAAATTAAAACATGACACATTTATATGTTAGGCTAAGATAACTTAATGAGACTAAAGAAACTCATAAATAAAAAATACTCAATATAGTTTGGCAAAATTGTTTTGGTGGAAGATTTCTTGGTCCTGTATTTGTATCCTTCCACTAAATTGTGTTTTATATGGTTAGAGTATTGTTTGTTAAAACAATTTTTAATAATTAGATTAAACATTATTAGATTTGATATTGAATTTAAAAAATAGCACACCTAATAGTTTATTCATTTGTAATTTATCAACTACATATAACAATATAGTAATAGCCTATTTCATTAGAAGTAAATCCCAACTCATGTGTGACTTATGCAATATAAATAGAAAGATTATAATAGCCGTTAAATATTACTACAACCTTACACAAATTTATTTAATAAAATTATCAAAATCAAATAACTAAATAGCCCTCAAGAAAACACACAGAAAATAGACAAACCACTTAAAAAAATACATCACACTTGACCAGACTTTTCCTAGAAATCCATAGCTGTCCAGATTATGACAACCAAATATGATATACATAAAATGAGTCCAAGTTGTAGACAATTATATTTTAACGAAAAAAACAAGTTTATAATTTTCAAATAACCATGGATTATTCATGAATAACCTTTATATTTTATAACATGATCATTTTAATTAATTCTTACACAAAAAATATATACAGTACACCTACCGGTCGTTTTTTCTTGACTTTTTAGTGACATAAAATAGTGTAATTTAAGTAACACGTGAAAATCCCAAAATATTCGGTGATCATTACTAAAGAACATATATATCATCAGTAATGGTTTTGAAGCATCAGATATGGAGCCATATAAGTACGTTTAATTGTGTAGTTCTCGTCTTAATTACAAACACTGCATTCTAAACATGTTAATAATAATTAAAACAAATGATTTTAATTATGATCTCAAAATCCTCACTGTCTATGATTGATATGATCACCATCGCTCTTAAAGTTTCGACGTACCACTCAATTTTAAATCGGAGAAATCAATTGTCTTCTAGTGTTAAAAAAATAACATAACTTATTTAACAAGTTGAAGGAAAATGTGCAACCGATAAAAATGAGGGAACGTTTACTTCTCCCCTAAACAAGTGACAATAAATGAAAATTAACAAAGAAAAAAAAAAGTTAACTATGTAAGTTGTCACAAAGAGACATGTATATGTATACTATACGACCTCTATCTTTTCCTGATGAATAATATAAATATCTTGCAGCCTTTCTCAACATGCATTAAACACACACACACACTAAAAACACACACACATGGAAGTGATAGAATTAAAGTGCAGGAATCTTTAGATAACCCTTTTCTTTTTCATCTCTTACCATGCACTGACCTCCATTAAAGCTCAAAAAGCTTCAAACTTTTTCCAGAACACATAACTGTGTGTATCAGTGTGTGTTCAAGATAAAGAAAGAAACCAATGATCAAAATCTTGAAATAATCCCCATCTTGAATAGAGAAAACCCAGCTAAATTCTGAGTTGGGTTTCATGTCATTTTAGATTGAAATTGAAGTCAAACTTTTGATAATTTGACTTCATTTCAAAGACACTCTGTTTTACACTTTTTTCAAAATATAATTTTAAGTTGTTTTTGTCTCTGTATGCACATGAAATCATGTGGTTTTAAGTTTTCACTTTTATTTCAGTTTCAATCTTAATTTTCCTACATTAAGAATTCATATTCAAATGGTCCCACTAACCTTCATCTTCATGCTTCGTATCTCCAATTGTGAAGAACATTGCTTCTTCTGCACTCAAATTTAGAAAGGTAACCCTTCAATCTGCATAAACATGTTAACTTTATGTATTTCAAGGTTTTGCAAATTCACTAATCATTATTTCTTGAAATGGAAAAGATTTAAGTTCTTCAAATTCATCATAAAGTTTGATAAAAACCTGTTCTTGTTTGCAGGATCTTGAACAAATCCGATGGCAATGACTTCTTACTCTTTGCAAATAGTAGTTGTATTCCTGGCTGTTCTGTTTGTACCTTCCAAACAACATAATGCCTCTCAAGAACAAACCCTTTTGGCAATTCAACATCTTTTGTATTACCCTGCTGTTCTTAGCAGCTGGAATAATAATACTGACTTCTGTAATGCTGTTCAAAGTTCATCTGTTACAGTAGTTTGCTATGAAGATGTAGTGACACAACTTCACATAATCAACAGCGACAAAGCACCACCGTTGCCAAAAGATTTCTCAATTGACATGTTTTTCGCGACACTTGTTAGGCTTCAAAGCTTAAAAGTCCTTAAATTGGTTTCATTAGGATTATGGGGACGATTACCCCCAACAATTTCCCATTTATCATCACTAGAGATACTTAACATTACTTCAAATCACTTCACTGGTACAATTCAGCCTGCAATCACATCTTTGATCAATCTCCAATCACTTGTACTCGATGACAACAAGTTTACGGGTTGGGTTCCAGCCCATATCGGCTTCTTATCCCGTCTATCGGTTTTGAGTTTGAAAAACAATCTGCTAAACGGGTTGTTGCCTGAATCTTTGGGGAGTTTGGTTGATCTTCGGGTTCTTGTGCTTTCTCACAACAATTTCACGGGCCAAGTGCCTGATCTTCATAGTTTGAAAAACCTTCAAGTTCTTGAACTTGAAGCTAATTCTTTAGGACCCGAGTTCCCTCAGGTCACTGATAGAATTATCTCCATTGTGCTAAGAGATAACAAGTTCACTGCAGGTCTACCTGAAGAACTACATTTGTTTTATCAACTTGAAAGGCTGGACATAGCTTTAAACTGGTTTACAGGACCCTTTCCAACTTCCATACTGTCTTTACCATCGATAACTTATTTAGACATCGAAGGGAATCGGTTTACTGGGATGCTTTTTGAGGATCTTGCTTGTAATCCTGAGCTTGAATTCGTCGACCTGTCTGCTAATCTTTTGACTGGGAGACTACCTAGTTGTCTTGCGTCTTCGAAGGCCGGAAATGTGGTCTATGATGGGAACTGTTTGACCACAAACAATGGTGATGAAGTCAAAAGTCAAAAGCCAATCTGGTTTTGTAGAAACCAAGCTTTGGCAGTAGGCATCATCCCTAGACATCATAAGGATGGTAAAGGCTCAAAAGTAGCTCTTGCATTCGGGGTCACCGGAGGGATCATTGGAGGGATCCTGTTGGTTGGTGCAGCATTCTTGATTTTCAGGCATGTTCATGGTAAAAAGGTGGTGAAAACACCTCCATCAGTAGCAGAAAACGCTTTTGCTTCTTCTTACACTTCAAAGTTGCTTTCAGATGCAAGTAAGCCTTCTCTAAGACCCAGTCTTTTTGTTATAACTGATTATCTAATTCCGATTATCCAACATCACATGATCACTTTTCAAAAAAAGAACATCCAAAGGCCCCATCATTCATTCGCTTGTGCACATTTAACCACTAATTATTCAATTAAAGGATATGTGACTCGAGCAATGAAGCTTGGAACACTTGGCGTCCCCCCTTACCGAACCTTCTCGTTGGAGGAGCTCGAGGAAGCAACTAAAGGCTTTGACACATCTACTTTCATGGGTGAAGGGTCTCATGGTCAGGTACATTTCATTGCCCGCATGAACAATTTTTCTTATTTCTTTGGGGACATATTTGATTATGAGGACTTCTTTTTCTACGATCAGATGTACAGAGGTGTACTTAAGGATGGATCATACATAGCAATCCAATGCCTGAAAATGAAACGAAATCACAGCACGCAAACGTTTACTCGTCACATAGAGTTAATCTCAAAACTTAGACACCAGCATTTGGTAAGTGTCCTTGGACACTGCTTTGAGTTTTACCTGGATGATTCAAGTGTCAGCAGGCTATTTCTGGTGTTCGAGTATGCACCAAACGGGACACTTAGAGACTGGATTTCAGGTAAACTCAATAAAACCTTCAAATTATCACATGAAGTAGAAACTACAAACCTGCATGTTAGCTGAAACATGAACCGTCCAATAGGGAAGAACAGTGGACGAGCGTTATCATGGAGTCAAAGAATATCAGCTGCAATTGGCATAGTGAAGGGGATTCAGTTCCTTCATTCGGGCATTGTTCCCCGAGTGTTCTCAAGCAACTTGAAGATAACAGACATTTTGTTGGATCAGAATTTCAATGCAAAGATCAGCTGCTACAATCTACCATTGTTAGATCAAAACATGGAAAAGGTATTTACAATCAAACAACTTAACATCTGTATTCAAGCAGCATGACTTATGAATCATTATATTCAAGATGCAACAGGACAGTGTGAAAAGCTACTTCAACAGATTCAAAGAACCTAATCGTGCAAGGTGAGCAATTGAGCGATTCACAAACACAAAGCTATTTGACAATAAATTCATACGTTCTTACATTTTCCCCAAATTCTAGGGTTAGCAATCCGGAGAAAGTCGATGTATACGACTTCGGTGTAATACTACTCGAAATCATTTTGGGGAAACCGCTATGCACACAAAAGGAAGTCGAATCGATAAAACAACAGTTTCATACCAGAGTTACAGCCGATGATGCAGCGATAAAGGACGTAATCGATCCAACGGTTCGTGATTCATGTTCCGATCAATCGATAACAACAATGGCGGAAATCTGCAGCAGGTGTTTAGCGAATGATCCATCTGAGAGACCTTCAGTTGAGGATATGTTGTGGAATTTGCAATATGCTGCACAAGTGCAGGATGCTTTGCATAGTAGTGAAGGATCTCCGATTTCATCTTCACAAGCTGCAATCACACAACAGTAGCATCGATTTCAGTAAGTAATGAAGTATATATCAACATCAACCAACAGATTTCGATTTGTAAAGAGGTTTAACTCACTGTTTTCGATTTGTAAGAGTAGATAGCTTTCTGATTTATGTAAGTTTTGTGACATTTAGATATAACAATAATCTGTAATAACGAATTATGTGATATGTTATCGTAAGTTAGTAATCAACCTCTAGTTTTACATTGATTCTGTAAATGTAGTTCATGAAAATTAGATACGAATTGTGAATTTTACTCGTGGAAATGGCTAAGCGTAGGGATTAACAGTAAAAGGGAGACGAATGTTAACGAATGTTATTCCATAGTTGAGAACCTATGAACTAATAAAAGTTATCATAATTCGTCTTAAAGTTATGGGTACTAATGAACTTTGATAATGGTTTTGAGACAATCTCCAACGGGTGTCCATGGAGGCGTCCGTGAGCTTGAGTGGGGAGGAGAGGGATTGTGGTGACTGACGTAGAGGGAAAAAGGAGGAAAAGATTCGTGAGGACAGGGTATTCGGGCGAGGTGTGTGAGAGGAGTGGAAATTTGTTTGTGTTAGTGGAAAATTGAGAACCGGTTGGGTCAAAAAAACCGGTTCGGCCAAAAAAACCAGAACCGGTTTCAAAGAAAACCGGTTTGGCCCAAACCGACCTGAACCGTCGGTTTGTATGCCGGTTTGGTAACCTCACCCTCAAAACCGGTTTATAAACCGGTTTAAAAGGTTAAAAACCGGTTTTATTAAAAAAAAAACGGTTTTCAAACCAGTTCAAATCGGTTTGACAGGTTTGAGTATCCGGTGAGCCAAACCGGTTTGTAACAGTTTGTATAAAGCAGTTATAAATTGTTCAATTACACCAGTACGTTTAAGTTGTCCAGTTTCAATGATACATCTAAATAGTTACAATATACGTATAAATCAATTACAACATTGTGTTGTCCAGTTATAAATTGTTCAATTGCGTTTGATGGTGATAAGTCCATTGAACAATTGGCTTATCAAGAATTTAAGATGACCAAGTAGATTTCTCCTGAAATTACATCAAGCATAAAACAAAACTAAAGGTTTGTTAACAAAACTAAAGTTTTGTTGGCAAAAACAAATCGATACAACCTTTCCTTAGTAACCGCCACATGAATGGGCATTAACTAGTTGAACCATGGACTGGTAATGAAAGTGCTAAGTATGTCATCAAAATGTCATATTACACATGTCGCTCATGATGGGTCTCACCGGCTTATTTTTCCGCATCTCTTCCATTGATCATGGAAGTAATAACACACTAGTACTCCCACTTCATGATTCATGCAGCTTTAACATAACATGACACAAGAATTTTATCATCAAAACCAAGCCAGGCAAAATGAGGGTCGTTCGGGCGGGTAACAAAACAAAACAAGTTCTAAATAAAATGAATTCAGGTCAAAACGAATTGTTTTTAAGGAAGTATCAATTTGATTACGGTGAAAACACTTATGACCAACATGAGTTCACCTTACAATTAATCGTTTTAAAAGACCTACTAACCTAGGTTCACTTTCTATCTTAGCGTTTATGGAGGCTTGAGTTGATGGACGTTAGTGATGTCGATGTCAGCAATGAAGGTGGTGACAACAATTGGGGAGTTGTTTGCGGCAACAGAGGAGGAGATGGAGGTGTCGACAACGGTGAGGGTGATGTGGCAGCGGCAATGGTGGTGTGGATGGCGTCGACAACGGTGAATAGTAGATGGTTGAAACAAAGAATTAGTGTTGGGTGGTGCTCACCCAATAGAAACCACTTTAAATCACCATATATTATAAATAAGGGGCCAAATTAACGTGCAATATAATTTAAGTTAATCCAAATGAACCTGTTATATAGTTTAAGTATATTTATAAGTTAACTCGTTACATAATTTTTAGTAGATAAAAAGTGGGTAATAATTGCCACCTAAATCAAAACCTTTCTTAGTTTTAGGAGAACCAAAAATAATACTCACTTCTGTATTGTTTTACATTGATTTATTAGACGTTATTAGACCAGTCTGCTACTTTAACTTAACATTATGTCAAAAAGTTGCTTGTAATGAGGGTTGCATTCACGGCTACCAGTACCGATGAAATATTTCAAAATGTGAACGTTGGGTGACTGTCGGGTAGTTGAAATGGTTTAGGGTATTTGAAAGAAGTAACGCCACTGATTAAAGTAGTTTAAGATAAAGTTAAGGTAATAGTATAGATCGATAGAAATCTTAGAAAACGGTAAACTAGGAGGGTCCATTCCACCTTAGTACTTTATTACCTAAATGGTTATATGATATAAGCTGCTCACATTTTCCATGAGACGTCTATTTATAGATATATATGCCTTGGAAATTGAAATATTCTGTACCATTTTACACGTCAGAGGCTGCATAAAATTTGTGCCATATCATGCGAAAATAATCACGAGGCATGTTATAGGAACCTTCACTTAATGAAAACTGTCATGTTTTTCAATTTGTGATGTCACAAAGAACTAAAGTTAATGGGTAAAATTAAAGAGTATTTTAGACATTTCATAATCAGTAATCGAGAAGAAACACACTTGTTGAACTACTTGTCCATATCCAAACAATTACGTTCTCACCACCGTCTTGCCAAACTCGAGTAGTCGTGTGATTCCTTCCCTCTTAAGCCTTCATGTAACCAAATTCACAACAGACTTTCTTTAGACTCGCATTTGCACCATGGCAGAGCTAAACACCGAAAGTTGTTCATCGGATGGTCGGCAGAAGGAGATCAGAAAGCGGGCTGACAGGTCAAATGAAACGGCGTCGCCAGAATTAGGCTCGGGCTCGGGCTCGGGCTTGGGATCTGTCTCAAGCTCAACTAATGGGGTCCCTTGTGGAGCGTGTAAGTTCTTGAGGAGGAGGTGTGTCAATGGGTGCATCTTTGCACCTCATTTTAGCCCGGAGCAAGGGAGCCCACTGTTTGCTGGTGTGCACAAGGTGTTTGGAGCCAGTAACGTGTCAAAGCTCTTAATGCACCTTCCGGTGCACCACCGACAGCACGCAGTTGATACCATAATTTACGAAGCTCAGGCTAGGTTGTCTGACCCTGTTTATGGTTGTGTCTCAGTTATCATTGGTTTGCAACAGCAGGTACAAACTTGCATCCCAAGACAGTGTTCTTCTGTTATGCAGACAATATTTGTTTCATTTGCAATCATACAAACCTCTGAATCATTGAGACTTTTGACTCGTTCAAACGCTAAATTTTGACATTTGTCAATGTAGATTGCAGCTTTGCAGATGGAGCTAGCAATGGTGCAGAACAAGCTGATTAACAACAGACTCATGGTGGCAAATGCACTACACGGTTCACCACAGCCACCAGAACCGGTGCACCACCATGGCTTGCAGCCGATGTATTCAACGGGTTCATCTTTGAATTACAACATGAAAATATATGATTCTAGACGGCATAATCCTGCAAATGACCATCAGACTGCAGTTCAATCACAGCTGATTAACGACCCGCTTCAACTTTCTCAACCTTTTTGCAAAAGCAAAGATGATAACGAGGATAAAAGTGGGACCCATTAGCATTTACTGACCAAAATGGTTCAATCTAGATGACTAGAACAATTACAAAAATACATTTTACTTGCTTTTGATATAATTTGAACTTACATTTTGTATGGTTTTTTGTTCTGTTGTATTTTCTTTTAAAATGTGGTTACAAGACCAATACCCAACTCTTCTGCAAGCTCATCCCACACCGGTAGCAGTATTAAGACAACTAGAAATATGGCCACTGTAACCGCGGTTCTCCTCCATGTTCCAACCTCTGTCACATCATTCAGGCAAGGTTTTTCCGGTGCCCTCTGTCATAATATAACATTTTAATATCAAGAAAAACTCGTATTGACGATATTTAGAGTAAATTTGGCAAGATTAGTTGCAGCTATAGCTACGAGCTATAACTTTAAGCTGTAATTTTAACATCTCGGTTGTAAATATTCAATATAGGGGAGGTGATTTGTATACAACAATAGGTGATTCAAGCGAAACAAACAATTGTCATTTGACAATTTACCCTTGCATCGTAAGAATAGAAGAAAAATTATAGGATATAAGGGGTAATGTTGTCGAAATACAACTATTTGTTGTATACAAAATATCAACTCCTAGAAATATACAAAAGTAGTTGAAGGTGAAAAAAGTAAGTGAATCTGCAAAACTGAAATTATTATATATTCGAGAAGAAAGTTCAATTTTAAGTATTTGAATAATATCTTTATATTAGACAGAACTTTAAAATATTAGTTTTTATTTATAAGGAAGGATTAAGGAATTTAGGAAGAGTTTTTTTTTTTTCATTACCAAATAAACTTGTATTGAGCATTTAATAAGAGAAAACTTACAAAAACAAATGATAAAGAAAACTAATTAGAAATGTCATTATGTAAATCAGAAAGCTTTTCTTTAAAAGTAATCACTTTTTCTATACATATGTAACACTACAAAAGTACATAGTAATTCATGAAACAAAATTGGTAAAGTAAAATTTTGCATTCTTGGTTACTGGAGCTTATTTTTTAAAACTTCATTGATTAACATATTTTGGAGAAAATTCAAAGCTAAAGCTTTGTTATCCATATTAGCCCTTTTTATACTTCGGAATGACCGCTTATTTGAAAAAAAAAAAAGAAGGTAAATGTGATAGGCCATATGTAAGATGGCTTCATGACGTAAAATGCTCATAAAAGCTGTATGTCAAAAATACCACCTGTAAGGGTAGTTTTGACAATTTCAGACTCACACCTGGCATATCAGCACATACAATCCCCAAGGAAGCGATAAAGGTCCACCAAGCTGCATTCACAAGAATAACCAAACATTATTAATATGTTAATACTGTCTTTATTGTAATGTTTTTGTGGCTACAATAATGATTTGTTGAAAAATATTTAAATAAGTTAAAAGTGAGTAACATTTGGACGAACTAAGAAGTTGACATACCACTCCAAACCCAAGTAATGAATAAGTTGTCAAACCAAATCCAACAAGTGCATCCTTCCCAAAAGCACCCTGTAAGATGCATAACGGTATTTAAGGTTATAATTTGATAAGTATTAAAAATCCATTTAGTAGTTCAGTCAGTAAGAGAATTGGGTTTTAAACAAAAACCTGAACCACTCTTCCGCCATCAAGGCATCCAACTGGAAGCATATTGAAAGCCGTAGTAGTCAAACCACACCTGCAAAGTCAAATTCCCAATTTAACAATAAGAAAACCAAATTTTAAATAATTTATTATAATTACTTCTGAGTTGGTCGTTTAGGGTTATGTTTTATCTCTGATGGGTCAAACCGGTAAACTATAAAAAGTTAGCTATACAGGATATGGTTGAGCGGGACAAAAGTTGCCCCGAAAGCATTTTAAATACATATAATCACCTAAATTTTGTTAGTCAAATACTATACAGTAATTGGAAAAAAATAGTTCTTGCAATTATAATCACCTAAATCACCCAATTTATTTGCAAGTTTTTTTATTTTTATTTTTATTTTTTGAGACTGACAAATTTTCAGATCAACCCAAGCACCCAACCCACTTCAGCCAATACCAAAAATTGCATGTTTTAATCCATTATGGACGCCTCAACGATGACAAAACAGAAAAATTGTGTGTCCTAACATCAATACAAGTAAAATTTTGTAACAATTAAGTAGACATTGCTGAAAACAAAAAAAAAAGGATTGGAATATAGTAACATCCAAGAACAGTACATCACCAGCCAGCAATTACAAGCGGATGGATTGACACTGTGGCTCCATGCATCGCACTGCATAGACATAGATAAACATTAAAATAACAATTAGGAAAAAAAATATAATCTTGATAAATAAAAGAATGAATAATTATAAGTTCTATATAGAATAAAAATCAATCACCCAACATGGTGAAGTAGGAAAACTGAAAGAGGTTTATTCTCGAATGAATCTATTGTATTCACATGTCCTCATATTTATACAAGATAGCCATAACTACTAATGAGATTTACAAGGAATCATGAGTTATCTCTAAGTAACAATATAAGACTAATGAGTTATCTCTAAGGAATCATGCTTATCCTATTATACCCCCGCAGTCGAAGCGGGAGGTGGACGAATGCTGAGACTGGAGCGGATGTCCTCAAATAAGACCCGTGGTAGACCTTTGGTGAATATATCTGCTATTTGGTAACGAGACAGGACATGTAGTATGCGAACATTCCCGCGTTGTACTTGTTCACGAACAAAGTGAATGTCGAGCTCGATGTGCTTCGTGCGTTGATGTTGAACAGGGTTACCTGATAAGTAAATTGCACTGACATTATCACCGTAAACCAGTGTTGCATTTAAGATAGGACAATGTAATTCCAATAGAAGGTTGCGTAACCAACAAATTTATGCCACAACATTAGCTACACCTCGGTATTCAGCTTCTGCACTTGATCGGGATATGGTTGGCTGTCGTTTAGAAGACCAAGAAATGAGATTGTCGCCAAGGTAAACACAGTACCCCGAAGTTGAGCAACGCGTGTCGGGGAATCCAGCCCAATCGGCATCAGTGTATGCAAATAGGCGATGAGTGAAGCGTAAGGCCGTAGGTCTTGGTGCCTTGAATATATCGTATGACCCGTTTAAGTGCATTCCAGTGGTCAATACGAGGAGAGTGCATATGGATGCAAAGTTGTTGGACCGCGTATGTAATGTCCGGTCGTGTGAAGGTTAAGTATTGCAGCGCTCCAGCAAGGCTCCGATAAAGAGTTGGATTGTCAAAGTCCGGGCTGGAGGTGTTGCTTAAATTGGAGTTTGTGTCAACTGGTGTAGTAGCCGGCTTGCAGGATTGCATACCTGCACGCTGAATGATGTCATTAGCATAAGCATGTTGAGAAAGAAACATGGTGTTACCTGTGCGAGTCACCGAAATGCCCAGGAAATATGTGAGAGGCCCAAGATCTTTCATGGCGAATTCGGTAGATAGTTTAGACATGAGATGTAGACGTAGTCTGTCAGATGACGAAGTAAGAATAATATCATCCACGTAAATAAGTAAATAGGCGGTGTCCTTGCCGTGGTGATAAGTAAATAGCGAGTTGTTACATCGGCTTTGAGTGAACCCTAAAGTAGTGACATAGTCCATGAACCGTTGGTACCATGCTCGTGGAGCTTGTTTGAGTCCGTATAAGGACTTCTTAAGTAAGCAAACATGATCCGGGTAATCCCGATGCCGAAACCCCATGGGCTGGTACATGTACATCGTTTCATTGAGGTTCCCGTGTAAGAAAGCATTTGTAACATCAAGTTGGTGTATCGCCCAAGCCTGTGATAAGGCGATGGAGAGAACGATTCTAATTGTAGCCGGTTTAACTACGGGACTAAAGGTATCACCACAATCCACGCCAACCTGTTGGTTCCTGCCATCACATACCAGGCGGGCCTTATACCGTTCCAAGGTCCCATTAGAATTAAACTTATGTTTGAAAAGCCACATGCTACATATAATATTCATATGCGGTTGGCGGGGTACTAACTCCCACGTCTTATTTTTAATAAGCGCATTAAACTCAGTCGTCATGGCGTCGTGCCATTCCGGGGTGGACAAGGCAGTCAATGGAGATTTGGGGATAGGGACAATAGAAGAAGAGTGTAGATTAAAGGGTTGCTTTGGTTTGGTAATACCGTCCATGGCGCGAGTCCGCATGGTGCGAGCAGGGAGGACAGTGGGAGGTGGAAAGGGTGGCCGGGGTGAGTTGCATGGGGGAGGTGGGTGTTGTTTGGTGCGTCGGGTATAGGTGATGGTGGGGTCGGGGCGTGTGGGAGGTGGGTTGGAAGATTGGGGTCTGGGGGAAGTATGGGGGGTGTGTGGAGGTGGGTTGGAAGATTGGGGTCGGGGGCTGTAGTGGCCGAGAGAGGGGTTTTATGTCCTTGACCACCAACGGGAATGGTAGATCCATTACCGACAATTATGTTTCGGAAAATGCGATTATTAAAAAAAGACGTGAAGTTACCTGGGTTATTGGTCATGTGATTGGTTGCACCAGTGTCCATATGCCAGCTGTTATCGGGTGGATTTAGGGACATTGTGTAGAGGGCCTGCTCGATGTCGGTCGGTGCATAGGTGGTGTGGTATGACTGTGTGGGCCGAGGCCCAAGTAATCCTGGACCTGGGGTTGGGGTGGTGGGTCTTGTTGGTGTAGTTGGGTAAGGGCAAGGTGGGCTGGGCCACTGTTGCCATGGATGCATATGAGGAGAGGAGTGTGGGTTGGGCCAGACGGGATTGTGAGGCCAGTTGTGTGGGGAGAAGCCGTAGGGCTGGGAGGAAGGGAGTCCTCGGCCGCGCCCAGTGAGTCCTCGGCCGCACCCCTGCCTAGGCCCCTGCCGTGCCCGCGGCCCCTGTCGGAGGAAGGTTCCGGGGAACGATGGCCAGTAGGTGGAGGATCGGGCTTCGAGGTGGTGGTGTGAATGGGCGGCATTGGCGGCCTGATTCGCTTTGCGTGTTTCTTCAAGAATCAGCTTGGAGCGAGCATCATAAAAATCAGGTAGGGGAGTGGTCTGTTGGAGGAGCATGGCAATGCCTTCATATTGGTCATTGAGACCCGAAATCAATTGGAGGACAAGGCGTTGGTTGGAAACGGGAGAGCCGACATTGGCTAGCTGATCAGAGAGAACTTTCAAGGCTTGACAATAGGCAGAGACGCTACTGTAATTATCGAGCCGGGTGTTGGAGAATTTATGATCAAGGTAAATAGCACGGGAGGTTTTGTTGTCTTGGAAGATATTGGCTAAGGCGGTCCAGGCTTGATAGGCAGTGGTGTCCGGTTTGAGAATGGTGTGGAGAAGATCGTTGGAGATGGTACCGTAAATCCATTGAAGAACAATGGCATCGATGCGATCCCACGATTCATCATAAGGGTCCGTGGGGTGGGCAGGCACATCATCGGTGGTTTTGGGGTTGGAGGGAGAGCAGCGGGTGTGGGTTTTGGTTGAAGATGATCAAAAACTTGGAAGGCTCGGCAATGAATTTTGAAAAGTTCCGACCAAGAGGAGTATTGGCCGGTTTCCATCTCTAAAGTAATAGGGATGAAGTTTTTGATGTTAGAGACAGTAACAGCGGGATGGAGTTTAGAGGCCATGGTGATGAGGCGGAGGGGAGGAGGAGATCAAAGGGAGAAGTTTTGTGATTGGGAGAGAGGGCAGCCGAGCAAGTTGGCTCTTGATACCATGAAAGAGGTTTATTCTCGAATGAATCTATTGTATTCACATGTCCTCATATTTATACAAGATAGCCATAACTACTAATGAGATTTACAAGGAATCATGAGTTATCTCTAAGTAACAATATAAGACTAATGAGTTATCTCTAAGGAATCATGCTTATCCTATTAAAAACATACCTGTATCCTAATGTGGCTCTACTGATGAGCCCAAGAAGTAAAGAACCCTGAAAAAGCATGCTAGGAACCTGCACCATATCAGCTGCAGCATCTGGTTTTGATGAAAGTAGCAGCCCAACAGCAAACATTGAAAGTGATAATGCGGCACCAGCAAAAGGGCCCGCTAAAGAGACGTCTACTTTTGTCTTTCTGTCAGGAAGAATCGATTTAAACTGCAACATTTAAGAAACATATAGCATTTATTTTTTCTTCATGGTAATGAAACATATATCGGTTTATAGACCTAGAGAAATAATTATACGAATGAACCTGAGTGATTGCCCCAAAGCTTCCAAGAGTGATATTGGGAATAAAAAAGGGAATGCTTAACTTTACTTTCTTTGGGAAGGCAGCAAGGAAATGCCCAACTTCCTGCAGGCAAAATTATGGAAATAAAACACTATAGACCATCAAATTTCATTGCATGCTAAATCATTATTTGTGTTAAAAAGGAGAAAAGAAAGAAAGAACGCTATGCATTGCAAGAACAATAATGGCATCTTTATAACAAAGAAAATGAGCATGGTGGTTGGAAAAGCTAATTACTGTTTAAGCATCTTTATCATATTAACAGATTGCACATTAGAGCTTGTAAATTTTACACAAGAAAAAAAAACTAAAAGTATTGATGAATTTTAATAATGGATAATCTTACGTGAAACAACTGAACACCCAAAACTCCATATGCTAATGGCAACGCAGATTCTACAAATGGATAAAGCAGTTGCATATCTGGCGGGTCAATGGCATTTGGATCTGTAAAGTACTTAACCACTTCAGGAGGAAGACGATTTATCTGCACAACACAAAACATTATTTAATAAAATATAATCAGAAAGATTCATCAGATAATAGAAGTAAAGAAATGAGAAATGTAGTTGTTTTTCTTTACAAAGTAATTGTGACAATTTATTTTTTGGAGTTCATCCCAAAATGCAAAATTTCCCTTCTGGATAAGGTTGCACTCAAAGTTTACATTCTTGCTCTTTAGTAATCACTACAATTTATGTCCATGTGGATTTTGGTTCAAAAGATTCCCTCTAGTTTGTCCCACTGAGGTGAGAAAATAGATTTACCAGTCACATACTTTAATTCTCAAATTACGAGTTACATAATTTTCATCCAAGTAAGGTAGGATCTCGGAAAATCCAAGCGTTATAACAGTGTCAATGGCTTATGCTTTAGTTCATAACAATGTCCTTGTTCCAATTTATTGGCTAATTAAACTCCCTAAAACTAAATTTTGAAATTTGTTGATTTGGATGACAATTGGACAAAATGATGCAACTAATATGATTTGATAATCTAAGCTGCACGACAAGTTTATTTTTATTTTATTAATATTAGTAATAATAATTATAAGACAGTGGCATGTTTAGTATAATGTTATACCAAAATGGTCCGTATATACATATTACAATATCCCTTAATATTTTACTGGTGAACTTATACTAGAAGTAGTTTAGTTTATTAAATAAAATGATTTAGGATGTTTATGCATTAAAAATACACTTTGGGTGACTTTCAACACATACGACCCATTTCCTTTCTAGCAATTCTTTGTTTTATCCAGTTTAACCCACTTCTGTATAAAATGTTTGTCAAAACATATTGAACTGTAAAATACCTGAGATGCAATTCCTAGCTCCACAGAGGAACCAATTGTTAAAACAAACAACAAGAGAGCAATAACATACTGCCAAAGTGTTGTAGGCCCGGGTTCTGAGACCTCTTTCCTCAACATACCGAAGCTAACCCGTGGACCACCACGTGGGTCTGGACCTTCTGAATTGGGTTCCTCTACCATGAATAGGTTATACTTATCTCCCATTATTTCAGCCAACTGACTCTGAAGTTTGGCAAACACTTCTTCTCTATTCCCCCTAAGATTTCCAAGAAAAAGAATACCTTCACCCAAATCTCCAAATGGTTCCTCCTTTGTTACCCAAAAAGTTGAATAACCAAAAAGTTTGTCCTTTATGAGCTTTACATCAGCAGGGTCGACTTTTTCTGGTCCAAGTAGCTCCATAAGTTTAAAAGAGTCAACTTGAAAGCTATTATATGCAGACCCAAGTGGAGAAATGGCTGGCGGCTGCAGAAGAAAAAAACACAGCATTAGAACAATAGTTTTCTTTTTAGTATTTAGATTTCCACACATAGCCCAAAATCACTTTTCGCAAACTATAGATCACAAGGGAGAAATACTTAAAATGGCTCATAAAGTTCATAATTTATTCTTTATCTAACATTTTTTCAAGCTTCAACATTCTTCCACATTTGTATCACACTCTTATCTCTCCCAAAGAAAAAAACAAACAAACAAACAAACAAACAAATGCACCCAGTAAAATCTCAATCGTAACAAGGCTACTAGGATGGCTCTTCTAAAAAGGAACTACATAAAAAGGATTGATTTCCATTTTAAATCATTACACTCATAAAATAACCATCTGACACCATAGATGAATGATCAGTTTTGGGAAAATTAACAATTGTAACTGCAAAGATCCATATTAGATCCATAATTGTTCATTCTATTTCTATATTTTAGCAACAACAATGATTCAAACAATCAATCACTTCAAAAAAAACAGGTAAAACTAAATCATAAAGAAGACAATGTGGCACCAAAACAAATGTGAATCAGAGGCACTCACCCTTGAAGAACCAGAACCAGGAGGCTCCACAGGTTTCTCTTCACCACCAGCGGCAGCCTCTTCCGGCGAAATCGTTGCCAAATTTGAATCCTTAGACACATCATTATCCTCTCCTCCATTTCCACCACCATCATTAATATTATTATTATTATCATCACGACCACTAGCAGAACACTCAAACCCACCGAAAAAACCCTTGTTATCACCATCTAAACCTACAATTCGACGCTTCTTTTTCAAACTAAACTCTCTACTACACAAACTATAAATGTTCTTCCCATTATCCCTTCTATCGTAAAGTCGAAATCGCTCAGCAAAATCAATACGATTAGGTCTTAAACGGAACCCTAATTTCAGTGTACTCGTGAAACTACAGCTTGTGAGTGTACCCATACGAACTGGATTCAATTCAATGCCGATGATGTCAAACAACAGTTGACGATGCTAATGCGATATAATAATTGCGTTTAACTTACAAATAAAGGCTTTGAATCGAATTGAAATATGGATTTGGGGAAATTTTGAGCGATGAATGAAGAAGTATCAGACCCTTTGGCAACGAAAAAAGCAGCAGCAAATATATAAATCTTTATTTATGGAAAGGAAATCAAGAATCGAAGAAACAAATCTTTATCTGAAACGATGGGCACAAATCGTTTGAAGGGCCTCGTCTGCCCGCATTTAACCAACAATAATATTTATGGATATGTTTGATACTCTTTAATACAACTATAATATTTATGAAATACAAAGATTTTTTAATACATCAAACTAACTAGAATTAAAAACCTCGCATTGCGTGGAAATAAAACCATAACATCAATGTCACAATACTATTATAATCATCAACATTAAAATTGTCGTGTGTTAATACGAAGAAATAAGACTAAAACGTAAAACATATAAAAATATAATTAAGTTGATTTAAAACTCACGCATTGACACGAACCTGTTAAAGGGGGGAAATAAACGTAAAAACGATAAACCACGCACGCACGCTGTGTTGTGTTAACTCACAGAATTTATAATAAAACGTAAAGTGAAACAAAAAATTAATGAATCGCTCAGGCATTTTTGTGTCGTGTTAACTTACAAAATCTAAAACGAACGTAAGACAAAAATTTACAAAATATAAAAATTATAGGGGGGCCAAAGTTGAAATTATAAAATTTTATGAGATTAAATTGCAAAAGATAAAGAGTTTGGATTTAAAGTAAAAATAATCGAATTTTGGAAGGTTATTTGACAAAATACGAAACCTTTTGGGTTAAAAGTGAATTTTTTTTTTTTTTTTTTTTGAAAAACTCTCTATACATAAGGTATAATACCATTATGCATAAAAATATTGGTAATTAGTATAATATAAATAATGATATTATTTAAAAAACAATATTTTTAAAAAAATAAAAATTGGAGTGTTTAGAACTAACAATACTTTAAAGCAAAAAAAGTTTTAAAGACAAAAGTTTGATTTTTTGTTTTTAACTATTTTATTATCAAAAGTTAGTTATACATAATTTCTCATATTTTATCTTAAAAAATTATTTTATAATTTTTAAATATTAATTATTAACTATTAATTTAATATTTTCATTCAACCTATTTAGTAGACAGGTTTCTAAACTAGCATTAATTATATAATTCGTAGCTATATAAAAAAAATTCTTAGGGCGGCGCCGCGCGGCAACAACATCGTCGGTCTCTCACGCTGCTTCTCCCCTCCAATTCACGGCATAACTACGCCGGACACCACACCTGTGACCGTTGCCAACGGTAGAAAAAAGAGCCCCCACCCCAGCGCACACACAAATGGCTATATCAAATTCTTTAAAAAATAATTACACTATAAATACTAACTAATAACTCAATTTTTTTGCATCATTATCAAACACCACTCGTCGTAGTCTTTCAAAATTATACACTATAGATTTCAACAAAAAATCCACAAAATCCCGAGCCCAGACCAAAAAACATAGATCGATGTGCGATCGTATGAGGGGGTCAAACCGGTTTTTTTACCCAAACTGGTTCGGGTTCAAAACCAAACCGTTTTTTTTGTGAGGGGATCAAACCGGTTTGTGTTACAAACCGGTTTGGCTCACCGAAAACTCGAACTTGTCAAACAGATTCGGACCGATTTGAAACCGTTTTTTTTAACAAACCGGTTTTAGGACCTGTTTAACCGGTTTTGAGGGTGGGGTTACCAAACCGGCGGTTCAAGTCGGTTCAGGACCGGTTTGGGCCAAACAGGTTTTTCTTTGAAACCGGTTCCGGTTTTTTTGGGCAAATCGGTTCCCGAACCGGTTTTTTTCCCATGTCTATATGAAATAGGCCTTACTCGACTTACAACGAGAGACATTGTTTTGCGAAACACTAGACCGGAACATGGAGATTTTCCTTAAACCGCATAACAATATTTTCAAGCCTATGTTGAAATACGTCCTTTAATGCAAACATCAAATTGTCGGAATACGTGGTTGGGAGTTTGACTTGTAGATTTTTAGTTTTAATATTTTAATATTTTTCATTTAAATGTAGTTTTTACTTTTAAGTTGTAATTTAGTTTTTTTTATGTGTTGTGTGAGTGTATATTTTATCTTAAAAAAATATTTAATAATTTTTAAATATTATAAGCCTAATTAAATATTACATTAAACGAGTCACATACCCCTTTGTATATTTACAGGTTATGCAAAAGCGTGCTAAGAAGGAAGAAGATGAAACAAATTATATTTCTTGTGTGCTATTAATATGAAATTAAGCTCGTAAATGAACCGAACGGACACGAACGTTTATGTTCGTTCGTTTAACTTTTAGTGAACACGAACACGAACACATTATCGAATATGATTTTTTGTTCATGTTCGTTCATTAAAAAAACAAGAAAGTTCATGTTTGTTCGCTAATAAGCTAAATGAACACTTCACGAATATAAACGAACACAAATGAACAATAATAAACGAACAATAATAAACAAGCATAATTAAACACAACAAAAAAACCTTAAATGATTATTTTAAAACTTTTAGGTGCATTAGTGAAAATTGAAATCTAACTAAACTTATAGGTTTCTAGTATAACATAATACATTTATGTTTCAAATATTAACATACATGAACAAACATAAATTAATGTAAATGAACGAACATAAATAAACGTTCATGAACGTAAACGAAAGGACAAAACATGTGTTCATGTTTGTTCATTTAAATTTAACGAACACAAAATTTTTTGTTCATGTGCGTTCATTTTCTATATAAACGAACATAAACGAATTTCCCGCCGAACAGTTCATCAACGGTTGGTTCATTTACATGCTTATATGAAATTATGAATATATATTAAAAAATTAAAAAGAAAACATTGTTATGTTTTGTTTGAAAAAAAAGGAATACGGTATAAAATGTAAAAAATAATTTAGATATTTTACTTGCATATGAAAGAGCTAAGAACTTAATATGGAAAATATTTAATCTATTAAGTTTAATTTTAAGTTAAGGCAACAATTGGTTTGTTATTGGAAAAAGTTTAATCAATTCACAAGTTAAAAAAACAAATATGGTTTCAAAAATAAAATGCGAACACAATTTTTAAAGATAAGTAAAATTAGCTAGTAACTTAAAACTTTAAACGACTTTAGTATGTACTAAAACGGTCTATAATTCCGGTAGTTTCTACAAAATTGATTTCTAAATTAAAATCTAGGTAGCTAATCAAAATTTTGTCTTAAAACTAAAAAGGAAAAAATCATAATCGGGCTGATGACATCAAATGGGTCGGATCAATCGTTCCGCGTGTGAGATATGATTGGTCAACATTTTAGACGGGAAAATCACAAAATAAATACAATTATGTAATTTTACAAGTTTAAATGTAGATATATATATTAAAATACCCGTATACTGCCACAATTTATTTATATTTATTAGAATAAGGATTACAATTATTTATTTGTTTTCATGTGTGAACTGGTTTAGTGAAAGTTGGTTTTGGGCTCAACTAAAGTAAAGATTGAATGGGCTTGATTCATAGATCCAGAATTCTAGATGGCTGCATCAAGATCCATGAAAAACTCGTTTCATCTTTGTTTTACACATGAGTCATGGGTAGACCCATGGATGGTCCGGTTGCTGTTGGAGTCTATTAAAAAGAAGAGAAATAGTGTTCTCTCTTGAACACTCTTTCGTCTTGAATATTTGGAAAACTCTCTCGTTTGTGTAGAGACCTGTTAACATTCATAGTATTTTGTTTACATGAATTAGAAGTTCACATCTTTAAATTTAATATTCACAAGTAAAACAAAACTAATAAAAAATACAGATATACATTAGAGTTCGTTTGGTGGAGACTTATCATAAAAACATTACAATTTATAGTAGTTGTCTGTGTGTTTTAAGCAGCTAAAAAGCATTTCATTACATTTGGGCTTAAGTAGTAATTAAATTTTAGACTTATCATTTTAAATGAAAACATGCTCTTAATTTAATTTTTAGTGGGTTAATTTTTTATGGTTTAGTGGTTGTAAAGGTTTTGTGGGGTCGGCTTTTAGAAAAAAACACAAGGTTGATTAAGAACCGTTACTATATATTAAATATAAAAAGCTTTTAGGGGGTCTGTTGACACCTCCCCTTCTTATTAGGTCCGCTTATGACAATTAGGTTTCCTGCGAAGTATCGTTTTTGGTGGTGCCGATTTAAAAGATGAGAAGTTGATCGGTTGGTAAAATATATAGTATTAAACTATCCATATAAAGTTAAATAACCTAATTGAATGAAAAAAATACTATTAACTTAATTAAAACAAAATTAAAAATATTAGTTACCATTTTTACCACCAACATTTATTATGAAAATTTGCTTACTATACAGTAAGCAAATTATGGTATGGAGGAACTGATTTAGGGATTTGGGAAGAGATATCATCTGATGTGTTTTAATTTACTTTTTATAATTAAAAGAGACTTTAAAAGGTTATAAAAATAATTAAATCAAGATATTTAAATATAAGTTTCAGATGTTGCGACCGCAACTGGAGGGTCTCAAGTCACAAATGTTGCGACCCGCAACTGGACGGACGCACATGTTGCGACCCGCAACTGGACGGACGCAAATGTTGTGACCCGCAACTGGACGGTCGCAAATGTTGCGACCGTTCAGCAACTAGATCTTTGGTCTCTAAATTTGCGATCATTTTGCTACCGAATCTTGTTTGGTCGCTAATTTTGCTATTGTTTTGATATCGGTCGCAAAATAGTTGGGAATTTTTGCTACCGTTTTTCCGGTCGCAAATTATGGTAGCAATTGCCTATTTTTCTAGTAGTGGTTATACGTATACTTCCAGGATCAAATTATAACATACGTCACATCCAATTTCTCAAAACGTGACTTAAATGTGATTTACATATTTATTCGCACAGAACATATCTATATTATAATACTAAAATAGTAACTTAGGATGACACTTGATACATTTCTAGGGCCCCAAAGTTTGCTTTTCTCGCCTCTCTCTCCTCTTAACTAATTACCTAAATTAAGAAATATTATTAAAATTTTAAGTCTTTTTAGATTAAAAAAATTAATAAATTAAAAAAGATGCATTTTTATTTATGTTATTTCTAGAAAACAAATTTCTATAAAATAATTTTTTTTCTAAAACATCAAACTTTTTTTAAAATATAAAATATTTTAAAATTGATGTTTTTAAATAGTAAATTTTTTTATAAACTAAAAATTATTAAAATTAGGAGTTATAATAAAAAAAAATTAAAAAATGACATTTTTTAATACAGTTTGTTTGAATTTTTTTTATTTTTTTGAAAAAAAGTTTAAAAACAAAAATTAAAAAATTGATATCATTATTTTATTACGTATATTTATTACTCATACGTAATTTTAATCATATCTTATTAGAATATCCTTTTTGTCACACCCTAACCGATGGCGGAAACATCGGGGTGCGAGAAGTGATAGATTGTTCAAAGAAATCATAGCACTAAAGTGATAATAAATTAAGATTGAAATTTCATTTCTATTCATCAACATAACATTACAATGTTTCAAATAAACATACTATAATTTTGAGGAATACAAGTCTAAAACAAACATAATAAAATGATAGATTTGGTGTGTTTCTAAGTCCACCTAGTTGAATTTCTTGATAAAGCTTCAAGCATTTCCTGCAACATGTATAAAATATTGGTCAACATATGAATATGTTGGCGAGCATACAAGTTTGAATACATGGCATAATAGTGAGCAAAAATCTCAATTCAACATGGATAAAGTATACTAAAGTTTGTACATTGCTAGCATGGAAAGCTAATAATCAAACCAAAGTGTCCACTAGCGTAATCTTAGCATTAAAAATGACCAAGATCGTATAGATTGAATAACTTAACATAAACCCATCATAATAGGGCGGATGTGCTAGTCCTATAGCGCTATACATGTTAAGGGAGAGGTTTAGATTGCTTGCAAGATAATGTATTCTAAAATGTATTCACAAATAGTATAACAAGTAAGCATGTTTGTATGAATTGAGTTTTAGAATGATTTAGATTGAATGATAATCGAGTGTATTTGATAATTGATACATGTTGCAACCCAAATAGTGTTAAAACAAAATGGGTGAAGTATGACTCACGGTTTGACGATTAGAATCCACAAGGATAGATGAATGAGTTTAAAGGATTGAGTCACCAAAGTCACCCTAAAAGGTAAACAAAGTGTGTAAGTTTAGGATTCAAAGTTTAAGATCTAACAATTGGAAAGTATATGAAAATTACAAATATGAGAGTATATGAAAGTATATACTACTTAGACACTTAATTGGACACCATGTAATGTGTGTGTTCTTTATGAGTATTAGTCACTCATTAGAAGTCCAAAATAAGGAATCATAAGATTAGTATAATGTCTACCTTAACACGTAACATTCAACCATGGTTTGATTGATGTTACAGTTTGGTTTTGACTAAGTATTATGTATATATAAATATAATTCATGCATTAGAGGTAGGGTATTCCACAAACCTTAAGTGTTATGTTCATATAAGTCATGTATTAGAGGTGAGGATATCCACAAACCTCAAGATTGTCACCATTGCACAAAATCTCCACATAAGGGTGATTCGGATGGTCATGAGTACATAACGAAAGTACTAAAGTAAACTAACTAGTTTGACTAAGTTTTTAAGTGGGGTATGGTGGAAAGATTAGTTGTAGAACCAAGGTTCAACATCATCATTTCATACCATAACACAAGCCTTTCAACATTGGTTGGAGGCCCGGTTTGGTTTCATCCACTTCTTGATTTGTAGATCACTTAGTGTTTTGTAAAGATGAAAAAAATAGGGTGTAAAAGCCTTAAAATTTCTGGAATATAACTTCAACACAGGCCTTCCAACATTGAAGTTGTTGGTGACTTGGTTTAGTATGCAAAAGGCTTATAAAAAGACAAGAGATAAAAAAATAAAAAATGTATGAAAGAATCAAGTAAAAAAATTTCTAACTTGGACCTCAAAAATGAGGGTTTACCATACTTGTTCACCTTGGTGACTAAGTGGTTATTTCCTAAAAGTTGTTCCAAGTGGTAAACAAAATAGAAGAAAGAAATAAAAAAATAAAAATAAAATAAATAAAAAAAATTAAAAATTAAAACTCACAAGTTGTTCTTGAATATTTCTTGTAAGAAGATAAAATTCTTGGATGGAATGTGAGAGTTTAAGAGAGAGTTTAGAGTGATAAAAGTGATTAGAGAGGGATTTTGGTTAGTATTCATAGATGAAAATTATGGTTGAGCATTAAAGAAAGTAGTTGGGGAGATGAGCGGAGGGAAAATTTAAAAGTTTTAATTTTAACCCCCTTAACTTATTTTATTTATTAATTTGCATCATAAACTTATGATTAAGCATGTTTTGAGTATTTTAACATATGAACCATAAAAGAAAACTTATAAATAACTTTTCGAAAATATAAGCCTGATAAGTTGCTCAGTTTTGCGTTAAAATACGTATTCGTAATTGATTAAGCGTTGCACAAGCATATAATCAACAAAAATGATATAAAAAGATATTTCCACTATGATCAAGTCTCGAGATTACAAGAATTGAACAATGAGTAATATTACATTTAAAAATAAATAAATAAATGGAAAATAGGGAACGTTACAGTCTCCCCTACTTTAGGGAATTTCGTCCCGAAATTCATTTAGAAGAAAGTTTTGGGAAAAGATGCGGGTACTTGATCTTGAATTGATATTCACATTCCCAAGTAAATTCTGGACCACGCGTTCCTTCCCAACGCACCTTAATAATTGGAATACGACTTCGTTTGAGTTGCTTCACTCCATGATCTATGATTTCAACAGGTTTTTCGATAAAATGCATGGTATCGTCGACACGTATGTCATCAAGCGGAATTTGAAGTCCTTCGTCGGCTAGGCACTTCTTGAGATTAGAGACATGGAAGGTCGGGTGAACGTTGCTAAGTTCTTGTGGTAGATCAAGTCGGTATGCCACCTTACCAATTCTTTCGAGAATCTTGAAAGGACCTACATATCGAGGAGCAAGTTTTCCTTTCTTACCAAAGCGCACTACTCCTTTCCAAGGAGATACCTTAAGGAAAACGAGATCACCGACATTGAATTCCAATGGCTTACGCCGTTTATCGGCGTAACTCTTTTGTCGGCTTCTTGCAACCAGTAAGTTGTCGCGGACTTGTAATATTTTATCGGTTATCTCTTGTATGATTTCGGGACTGGTGACTTGTGCTTCGCCGATCTCGTGCCAACAAATAGGTGAACGACATTTGCGACCATAAAGAGCTTCAAAGGGTGCTATTTCGATACTAGAGTGATAACTGTTATTGTACGAAAATTCGACCAATGGTAGGTGTACATCCTAGTTGCCACCAAAATCGATAACACAAGATCGAAGCATATCTTCGAGAGTTTGGATAATACGTTCAGTTTGTCCATCTACTTGAGGATGAAAAGCCGTACTAAGATTGAGTTGGGTGCCCAAAGCTAACTGAAAAGTTTTCCAAAAACGGGAAGTGAATCGACCATCACGATCGGAGATGATATCGAGAGGGATACCGTGACGGCTAATGATTTCAGAAGTATAAATACGAGCTAGCTTTTCTACGGAATAGTCTTCGCGGATGGGAAGGAAATGAGCTTATTTGGTCAATCGATCGATGATTACCCAAATACTGTCATGCCCAGAAGATGTTCGAGGGAGTTTGGTGATAAAATCCGTTGCGACACTCTCCCACTTCCATCTCGGGATTTCAGGTTGCTCAAGTAAACCAGAGGGTTGTTGGTGTTCGGCCTTGACTTTTGAACAAGTGAGACATTTGGCCACAAAAAGAGCGATATCCTTTTTCATGCCCGACCACCAATAAGCACGACGAAGATCTTGATACATCTTGTCTGCACCGGGGTGAATGGAATATCGTGATTTATGCGCTTCATTCATTACAAGCGCACGAAGATTGAAGTTGTTGGTGACTTGGTTTAGTATGCAAAAGGCTTATAAAAAGACAAGAGAGAAAAAAATAAAAAATGTATGAAAGAATCAAGTAAAAAAATTTCTAACTTGGATCTCAAAAATAGAGGTTTACCATACTTGTTCACCTTGATGACTAAGTGGTTATTTCCTAAAAGTTGTTCCAAGTGGTAAACAAAATAGAAGAAAGAAATAAAAAAATAAAAATAAAATAAATAAAATAAAAAAAATTAAAACTCACAAGTTGTTCTTGAATATTTCTTGCAAGAAGATAAAATTCTTGGATGAAATGTGAGAGTTTAAGAGAGAGTTTAGAGTGATAAAAGTGATTAGAAAGGGATTTTGGTTAGTATTCATAGATGAAAATTATGGTTGAGCATTAAAGAAAGTAGTTGGGGAGATGAGTGGAGGGAAAATTTAAAAGTTTTAATTTGCATCATAAACTCATGATTAAGCATGTTTTGAGTATTTTAACATATGAACCATATAGAAAACTTATAAATAACTTTTCGAAAATATAAGTCCTGATAAGTTGCTCAGTTTTACGTTAAAATACGTATTCATAATTGATTAAGCGTTGCACAAGCATATAATCAACAAAAATGATATAAAAATATATTTCCAATATGATCAAGTCTCGAGATTACAAGAATTGAACAAGGAGTAATATTACATTTAAAAATAAATAAATAAATGGAAAATAGGGAACGTTACAATTTTATACTTCATAAATTTTTATTATATTTAATATTTTATTTTTCAACCCGTGTAATACAAGGGTTTACTAAAGTTCGTATTAAATAAATAACAATCAACAACTAATCAGAAATATTATGAAATTCATAACCCGATCCGACCCCGATTCAATACTAATCCCTATATCCGATTATAGGGTTAAAACAAATCTGAAATTGATATTATTATCGCACATAACTTTTCAAATCTTAATTTCTTCATACTAATATCCTCACACTCACCCAATATCTAGCTTACGATTTGATCTGTCAACGACTTGTGTAATGGAACTAGACTTAAGGTTATATCACTTTGCAATCATGTTATAGAAGCTGATATTATATCAGGTAGCAATGGCACCCGTAAATTCATTCCAATATTGAGTTTAACACCTTCTGACAAAATGATTCATTTCAAGTTTAAAAGAAGATAGTTTCATTTAGTTGTATGTTTCGCTATGACAATAAATAAAAGTCAATGTCAAGAGTCGGTTTGTACTTAAAATAGCATGTTTTTACGCATGGTCAGCTGTATGTCACCTTGTTACAAGTCAAGAGTAGAGATGGATTGAAACTCTTAGCTTTAGATAATCATGACAAACCTCTTAATGTTACTACAAATGTAGTTTATAAGAAGTCTTTGTTTATTTATGACCTTATGATCGGAAGTTTTTATGTATTATTTAATATATAACGCACTTGATTTTATTTATGTTTTTATGTTATTTAATAATTTACTCTCTCCCTCCAGTGTAATACACGGGTAACTAAAACTAGTACTTTTACTAAACAATGAATTTCTAAATAACATTCTTACAAATGAACCTTAACATGTGTTTAAAGTTTCACTAAACAAATCATAGTTCTATAGAAAAGTAAATATAAAATTCTTTTCAGCACCTAAAGCTAACACCTTTGTGTTGCCACCCTCTTTTGGAAATATATGATATGATGGTTCACCTTACGATGTCGAGTCTAAAGTTTAACTTACATAAACATCCAGTTTAAAACAAAATGTCACATAATTTATGTCTAAATCACATTCATTCTAATGTCACTTCTACTTGTTTTACCGAAACACTTTCACATGTTCATGAAAATATTTATTCGCCCACCCTCAAATCGAAAGACCTTTTGAGCTTAATTTTCGTGAAAACTTTTTATAAAATATTTAACTTTCAAATTAGATAACTTAAATGAAATACATACTAATTATTAATTATTTTTTCTAACTTCACTGAAATATAATAATTATGAAACTTGATTAATTTAGTGAATACTTTCTTTTTTATTGTTATCGTATACTCCAAATTATAATTGAAAAAAGAAAAAGAAATCTAAGTTACTATGGTACAATATTAGAACATTTACAGCTCGTTCCCTATATATATGTGAGTGAGTGTCCTATATTATCGGGGTAGGGTTGTGAGTGATTGTGATTGAAAGAGGTAAAAAATTTATGGGGATTGTATAATTTTTCATCATATTTGAGAAAACACGGTACAACCTCCATAATTTTTTTAATATTTTTTAAAAGTGGTTGTGAGTGGATGAGAGAAAAAATATAATGATAAATGTATGAAAAAATATTATTTAATTAAAAAGAATGAAGAAAAAATAGTGATATTTAGTGTAATTATAAGGATGGGAGATAGATTGTGTCCGTTCCCCATTTTTATGTTAGTGGATGCCCTATATTATAGGGGACGGTGGTGAGTGATTGTGAGTGAATGATAATGAAAATATATTGGAGTTGTAACGTGATTCATCATATATGGAGAATCACGATACAACCCCCATAAAGTTTTTAATATTTATTAAGTGGATGCTAGTGAATGAAAGAGAAAATAAAATGATAAAAGTGTGAAAATTATTATGTAGTTAAAAAATAAAATAAAAAATAATTATTTTTAATATAATTATAAAGATTAGAGTTAATTACACAAATGGTCCTTGTGGTTTTGTGAAAATAACATGTTTGGGTACTAACTTTTCTGAGTAACAAGTTAGAGTTTTATGATTTCAATTTTGTAACGAATTTGGGTCCTAATGCTAACGACCGTTAATTTTTCTGTTAAATCAGAGTAAATTGACACAAATACCCTTTTAAAACTAAAAAGGTCATTTAAAACATTAACTCTATTTTAATCCAGGGACTATTTGTGTAATTTACTCAACATCGTCTCCCTCATCTCCGACCACCACCACTACACACCTCCACCACCGTCGTCGGCCAAACACCATTCTTCTACCGTCATTACCATCGCTCCGCCACCAGCCCCTTTTGTTCCTCAGCGCCCTCCGCACACATTTATCATTAGGAACCTCCATCACTTCGCATGCCACCACCGCGCTCTTCTACCAGTCGTAACCGAAGACCACCAATATCGCCATCACCTTCTCCGGGCAATAAATTCTAGTCCCCACCAACCATCAAAGACCATTGTCATCCCGTCAACCTTGAACATTACAACCTTTGCCCTTTACCCCACCATTGAAAATCACAGATCCAAAACAAATCCACAATCATATTGAAAAAAAAAATCCTAAATCGAAACCATTAACAATCTCTTATTCCACCACCTTCACTATCCATAAGCCTCTAAAAGCTAAAAATTCGATGAACCTAGCGTCAACGAAGATTAATGAACAAGATGATGGGTAAATACCCCAAAGTAAATCAAAACCCAAAGAACAATCGATGAAGAAAACAATAAACAATTGATAACGACAAGTCCCTTTGGTGTCTCGCCTCTCTTTCACTGCATCAAAGGCCTAAAAATACACCATTAAAGGAGATGAATGGATGCCATGGGAATGAACTCCCTCACCTGCAACTTAGAGTTTAGTAAGCCCTTCTTTAATAGAGAAGACAAATATGATAACAGCGATGCTCGTGGTCTTCAATGGTGGGGGTTATTTTTTTGGTGGGGGAAGATTGTGATGACATTGGTCATTGGTGATGGCTGGCAGAAGGTGTGCTGGCGGTGTGTGGGGTGGATGAAGGTGTTGGGAAGAGGTTCTTGTTTTAGTATGATTAAACTACATAAATAGCCCCTGTAATCAAATAGATTTAATTACAAAAATAGTCCCAAGGGTATTTTGGTCATATCACCTTTATTTAACGGTAAAATTAACGAAAGTTAGTCTTAATACCTAAACTCGTTACAAAATTGAAAGCATAATACCCAAACTTGTTACTCAAAAAAGTTAATACCTAAACTTGTTACTTTCGCCAAACCACAAGGACTATCTATGTAATTAACTCTAAAGATTATGATAAGGAATGAAATGTGAATGCTCTAAAAGCTCTAAAGGATAAAAACCTTTGTTTTTATTGAAGGGAATACGCTCTTATATTAAAATATTATAAAGTCAGAGGGAAGATAAATAAAAAAATTTGTTTTTATTGAAGGGAATATGCTCATATATTAAAATATTATAAAGTCAGAGGGAAGATAAATAAAAAAATAGATTTCTTGTAATCAACACTCTTTACACAGATTCCACGAAATATTGTCCTCATGCCGTTAACGGTGAAACGCTTTATCACGTGTGACGGTATGAGATAAAGGATGCCGATATCAAGGTTCAATTTTCGACCGAAACACCCCTATACTATAGAGATAAGACAAACAACCCCCTTTAGAAAACACACAATATGATAAAGAATATGATAGAGTGATGTTCACTTTAGTAAAAAATCTAAAATGGAGACCAGTAGCTCACTAAAACCCCAAAATGATATGAATACAAGTATACAATACAAATAATCATGGTTTATGTTGTCACATCTAACATGTTTATAACAAGATGTTGTGCAGGTGTTATGTTTAATTTAAACTGTCGTGTTCAGATTGACATGTTTAATTGAACATATTAATCCGTACATGACTTTTTTTGTAAACAAACTAGATACTATAATACAAAATCTGCTTATTTTTTATGTCGTATATGGGTTTTTGGTAATCTATTAATAAAAAAAAAGTGTTCGTGTCAACCTTCTTAAACTTAAGGATTGTTTAACTTTTAATACGACTCAGTAATCCGTTAAGTAACTCATTTAGATAAACGACTTTAAGAAAACATGTTCGAGTTACAACCCTTACTCCATGATTCTTCCCATGGAAGATGAAGATAATGTTGTCCTTTTAGTCTGTTCTGCTTAATTACAAAAATATATTAAAATAGGATAGAGTAATGTTCTTAAGCTGGAACCTTTTATGCTTAAGACCGGTATTTTGTTTGTTCAAAGCAGATTTTATGGTAATTGTTTAAAGCTTAACTTTTAAGATACAAAGTTTAAGGTTTAATTATATCAACAAAGCTTGAATTGTTTTAATCATATTAATTAGAATAAAACTTACCGTTTCTTAAATTTAAAAATTTATTGTCTTGATACGTTCAATGTCTTTCTTCTAATGTTCATATTTTGCTTCTTTGGTTTGCTCTAGTTCAATTTATTGACGTTGATGCGATTGCTGATGTCATTTGCTTATACGTAGATATTAGGTTAGTAACTCGTGTATTGCACAGGTTGAATAAATAAAATATTAAATAATTAGTTATGAAAAATTATTAATTATAAAATGATATTTTGAATTATGATATGATTAAAATTACGTATAAGTAAGGACTATAAGTAATAAAACAATAATATTATTTTCTTTGAACTTTTGTTTAAAAAATTTAAAAAATTCGTTCTAAATCAAAATGTTTTAAAAAATGTCATTTTCTAAAAGTTTCTTTTTATAACTTTGAATTCTAATTTTTTTATGGTTCATAAAAAAATTTAATTTCTAAAAACATTTGTTTTAAATATTTTGTATTTTAAAAAAGTTTGATATTATAAAAAATTACTTATGTCATATAAAAGATTGTTTCTTTAAAAATTACATTTATAAAAAGAACTCTTTCTTAATTTATTAAAAACTATTTTAATCTCAAAAAAATTAAATAATATAATTAATAGTTAATGTAAACATTTAATATGAGAAAGAAACGAAAAAATTAGGCTTTATAGTTCTAATATTAAAAAGTGACAACTCAAAATCTTTTTTTATTAAAATTGATTTATTAGTGAGATACTATTTACAACTAAGGATGGATGTAAAGCTTTAACAAGGGGTAAAGTGGGTCATGGTGAACCGTTGGAGTAGTAATGATATAGTGTTTGAATAACAAAATAATCTATTTGACAAAAGAAAAAAGAAATCGGCATTGTTCATGCCGACCACCGTTGATTTTTTATATTATATTAATTACGAAGTCCAAAACATTATAAATATAATAATAGAACCAAAATTATTATTCTTATAACATTATCCCTATGAGAATTTATCTAACTTTAAATATTAACAAAGATTTAATATTTTATTTCACACATTTTCCTCGAATCATCTAGTGGGATAACGTCACGTGCATCTCAAATCATTTGTCAATGCGTTTTTAATAGTATAATAAATAGAAAACCATCGGTCATGAAACTTTTCATAAAATATATTACATTAAAAAAAAGATAAAGCGGCATTATGTTTAATAATTGATTTAAAGCGTCTACAATACAATAAATACTTATGGCCAACAATAAGAAAAAATAATTTCATCTTAACTCTAGTTAATCAATAGCTTGTCTCGTTTCCGACTAATACTCGAAGCGCACGCCTCGTGAAAATTTTTTAAATCAAACTTAACTCGTTTATTAATTACTAGTTTTAGTGAATTCGTGTAATATAAATAAAATACTAAATAAAATAAATTATTTATAATTATAAAATAATATATGATTTAAGTTATGTATTAATAAAGACTATAATTAACAAAACAATGATATCAATTTTTTAAAAGTTTGTTTTTAAACTTTTTTTGTTTTCCCAAAAAATAAATTACATTTCATTTTAAAACAAAAACATTTTAAAATTTTCGTGTTTTAAAAAAAATATGATGTTTTTGAAAAAAAGTTTATAAAAATTTGTTTCTCTGAATACATACATTAATAAAAAGATCTATTTCTTGATTTTTTAAAAATAATTTCTAATCAAAAAAGAATTAAATAATATAATTAGTAATTAATGTAGTTATTTAATATGAGAAAGAAGCGGAAAAATCTTGTTAAAAATGAATGCGGTGTTGCTATGTGACATACTTAGTTACCGTTTTATTAGAATAGAAAGATTAATATTTTATTATTTTAGACATATACGTAAATAATTATTTATATATATTTACAACGATAACAATGCATATTACTATATCAAAATTATACTTATATAGTAATATCTGTTATGCAATATAGATCTAGGGAATAGTTATTTTGAGAACTCGTATTTTTCATGAGAACTTTAAAAACTCTTTTTTGCACATATTTACATATGGGTATATATATATAAAGTAGTTCTCGTTTTCTACTACACGTGTGAGAAAAAGTTCTTATAGTTCTCACAAAGATAAATGATAAGTTTTAATTTTGTGAAAACTTTAGAAATCATTTTTTACAGATACGCAAACTAGCTCAATCTTTTACACATATTTACACGTGTAAACATGTATAAAAAAGTTCAGAGTCAAAAAAACAAAAGTTATCGTTTGATCTTTTCCATATAGATCTATTCATTTAAAAATATATATATTATAGTTTATATAAATAATATGCTCGTCTAGACTTGCATCTAACCAAGCTCGGTATATGACGTTAGGGCTTGTTTATTTGACTAACTCATTTTTAGGCTCGTGTTTATTTGAATAACGAGCCAAACTCAAATAGTTTACGACTTTACAAGCATCTTAGCTCAGTTAAACTTAAATAAAAAAGAGTGTTATCTGTGTTAGACTTAACTCCCGCTTTCAACAGAGTCCAAGAAGTTGGCGGATTGCGAAAGCAATCCAATACACACTAACTTACCCTATACTTTATGTTGTTTCACACAACTTAAACACATAATCTCAATGTCACAAAACATCACACTTACATGATGCTTCAAGCACACGTTTAATTAAACTTAAGCTACCATAGCAATTTCTTAAATGTTAAGGGTATGTAATGCAAAATCTGAACTTCGACAGTTCACCATCATCAACCATACTCATATGTGCCTCCCCATCTCCTTGGACCATAAAATCACAAATCTTCCCCAAATCATTCATACTTTATTCATCAGTTTCATCTTCAAATCATGGAGTTCCTGTAACCCTCTTCATATCCTCAATCATCATCATAATCACCATCTTCTTCATCATCTTCTTCATCTGCAAATGGTGAATTCACCTTCACCATCATCACTTTTCAAGCCCAAAATCTTCCTCACCATCTTCCTCACCATCATCTCCGCCGCTGCCTCCTCCGGCGACACCACCACCACCACCACCACCACCTGCACCAACATCCACCAACAAAACTCCCCCATCTCCCGATGCAATTACGTCAAATCCACCCCTGGTTGTGACCCAAAAGGCTACATCAATTACCTCCGCTTATTCTACTGCAATTTCGCCCCATTTCCCCAAATCGCCTTCATCTTCCTACTCCTATGGCTCCTCATACTCTTCTACATCTTAAGCAACACAGCGTCGGAATACTTCTGTCCGGCGGTCGAACACCTCTCGAAATCGCTCAATCTCTCACCAGCGATCGCCGGAACCACCTTGCTCCCCTTGGGAAACGGATCGACGGATGTTTTCTCCAGCGTTATCGCCTTCACGAGCACCGCCGACGGCGGCGATATCGGCCTCAACAGCGTTTTTGGTGGGTCGATCTTCATCTCCACCGTCGTCGTCGGAGTTCTCAGCCTGTTGATCACATATCGTCGCAAAATTGTGGTGATTGATAAACCTAATTTCATTCGTGACGTTGTGTTTCTTCTCATTACCCTCACAAATGTCCTCGTGATCATCTTAATCGGTGAAATCACCTTGTGGGCTTCTGTTGTTTTTGCTTCCACTTATGTAATTTACATACTGTTAGTCTCCTACATGCATTTCATCACCAAGAAGAAGCATAATGAAGATGAAGATGATGATGTAATAGTGCCATTGTTGTGTTCGGTTGATGACGAAGAGAGCGTTGTACATCGTGCAGAAAAGGGTGTACATTGTGAAGAAAAAGTTGTACCTTGCAACAACAAAAGGTGCATTTTTAAGTTTGTGTGTAATGTTATGAAGTTGCCTATATACTTGCCAAGAAGGCTTACAATACCAGTGGTAACAAAAGAAAGGTGGTCAAAGCCCTTTTTGGTAATTTCAATGGTGTTGGCACCAATGATGGTGGTTTTAGTTTGGAACACAAAGGTGGGAAATCTTGGGTTGAAAGCTAGCTTGGTGACATACTTTGTGGTGGGTTCAATTGGGATTGCTTTGGGGACTTGTACATATGCTTTCACAAGTAGTACCATGCCACCACAAAAGTTTTTGGTTTTTTGGTATGCAAGTGGGTTTTTAATGAGTGTCACTTGGACATATGTAACTTGTAATGAATTGGTGTCTTTGTTGGAGGCACTAGGGAACATCATAGGAATGAACCCTTCAATCTTAGGGCTCACTATTCTAGCTTGGGGGAACTCAATTGGAGACCTTGCATCCAATGTGGCTTTGGCTATGTATGGTGGGCCCGACGGGACTCAGATTGCGATATCAGGTTGTTACGCTGGGCCGTTGTTTAATGTTCTTATTGGGTTAGGGTTTTCGTTTGTGTTCGTTTCGTGGTCAAAATATCCTGCTTCATATGTCATTCCAGAAGACCCGAATTTGTGTGAAACTATAGGGTTTTTGATGGTCGGATTGCTATGGGCTCTTGTGATTCTGCCCAAAAGAGAGATGCGACTAGATCACATGCTTGGAGGGGGACTTTTGGCGATATACTTTTGCTTCTTATTCATTAAGCTTTCTAGAGCTGTTGGTTTACTCAGTTAAATTATTTGTAAGTAGTAGCTAGCAACGCATTTAAGGACTTCAATTGTAATATAGTAGCTAGTTAAGTTGTAGCACATCATTTAACTAAGGAATGTGTTTAAAGTTTACTAGCAACAACACTGTGATTGTTTCTTGAAATACATAAACCTATTGTATGCCTTCAAATCCTTAACACCCTTGTTAATTAATTTAAAACTTTTCAGTCACTTGATAGTTCATACATTGAACTTAGATAAAAGATCCATCAAATAGTGACTGGTCATGCAAATGAGGACTATAAGATATCAAATTGTCTTTGGCTTGATAGCATCACTTGAGTCCTTGTAATTCATTAGCCGTCAGATTAGATCTCTTTTAAAAACACACGTGGAAGATTCCTTCCAATTAAAGAAAATCACGAAGAACGAAAGAATAAACGTGCGCAAACCTTAATTTTGTAGCATTATACATAAAAATTAAAGGATGCTCTTTTGTGTGTAAGTGATTCTTATGAAGTAGTGCTGCAAGTTAAAAAATTTGGCTGGTTTGTATCAAATTGTCGACCATCTGTCAATTAGTTAGGCGATTGAATTCTTGTCTTTGATTTATACATGTTGAACATTGTGCCAAATCATTCATGGGTATTGTCAAATAATGTGTCGACATCAATAGTACCAAACTTGATGTCGAATGGCTCTAAAACAAGATAAGTAGTGGAGTGTAGCAAGTTATTATTAGGTCATGGGTTTGTCCATGTAATGTTCAACACCGCACACTTGTTCACCTTTTATATTTTATTTGTTTTTATGATTAAATAAATAAAATAGGATGCAAAGTTTTAATTTTCTATAATGTGTACTTTAGACTTGTAATTATGTGTTTTATTATTTGAGAAAACATATTTATACATAATATTTATAGGCCATTATTTATGTTAGGCATTTAACCAGAAAAAATAAATAAAAATTTATGAATCTATTTTATTTTTATTTTTTTTTGCTCAATTTGAACCATGACAAAACGTACCTCTCACTTCTACTGCACTACAACCTTCATGCCCACTTGGTTGTATGTTTTCAAAGATATTATCCGATGTTAATTAATTAACTAATAAAGAATAATATCTACGTGACCTACTCGAATATCGTCTGTTGTTCCGTATATGTATTGGTAATGACACATCGATGCTTGAGGTTATCAAATATACTTATGTGATACTTAAACATAACTTGTGGTATCACAAACATCTTCATTTGCTATATAAAAGCATTAATCAACAATGGACATGGACATGAAAGCCAATTACATACATAGTATAGAGACACATACACATTAGACATTATATGTTTTTACACCAACCAAACATAATTCACAAATATGGTAAGAGTGTGCAGTTCAACAAAAGAAGATGCATGTATATGCATCTAAACATAGAAGCGTTTAAATACGTATAGAGAGATGCACACACACAAACACATACGTTTTACACCAATCTAATTTAAATTCACAATATAGCAAGGGTACACCAATCTAATTTAAATTCACAATATAGCAAGGGTGTACAAGCGAATAATATACACATACATGGATGCATGCATGCATGCATGCATACATACATACATACACACACATACTATATATATATATATATATATATATATATATATATATACACACATATATATACATATAATAGATGTGTGTGTGCGCCTTTTACATCAACCAAATTTAATTTAGAGGTGTATAGTATACAACAAATGAAAATTTATACACATACATTCAAAAAACAGAAGCTTTCTCGTCATAATTCATAACACTAATAGTCTAATATACTAATCAAGTCTTAGTATATTCCTAAATAAATCCTAAAAATATCATCTTAATGACTTAGGGGTTGTTTAGCAGCATCGGAATCAACCTCTTATTGATTCAACACTTAATGGTTCAGATTGTTTGTTTCACAAACAAATGTCTGAATGGTTCAGATATTTGCCTTTGAATGGTTAAGCATTATACTAATGTTGAATTGTTAAGACATCTTATCTAAATTGGTCAGACATTTGTCTTTAAATAGTTAAGCGATATACTAGCTATTAATGGTTCAGACCTCTTAATTCAGCACTTAATGGTTCAACCTTTTTATTGATTCAACACTTATTATTTAGAAATTGTCAAATAACCCCTTAATATCCTCATTGGAAATACCATATTCCGATTTCAATATGAGAAGTATTGTGTAAGTGTCTAATTCAGAAGATACACCCCCCCCCCCCCCCCCCCCCCCTATTTGATCTTGCAGTGCATGCTGTCTAGTTCATTAACGTAAATTAATCTATTTAGTTTAAAAGTTGACGCCGTTTACTCATTAATTCACATAAACTCATTAAGTTGATGTGTTACCAATTAATATACTTCATATTTCAACTTGATATCAACTTATGCAAAAAAAAAATGAAGCTTGCCCTCACAAAAAATGCAAAATGTGTCATGTTTTTTTGCAAAAATTGGATTATCAAGAATGATGTGTTGCTAAAAAGAACTATATAATTGCATTATCAAGAATGAAATCAATCCACTAATCCTAATTAGACTTATCTCGAACATTCATTATATCTTGAATTTTTGAGATATTGTTTCAGTGAGGTATATTAATTAGACTCTCCAGGTAAAACATGCTATTCTACAGATAAATCAAACTTGAGATTGAATTCGGTTACCTTTTGGACGCCTATGATGTTGATCCATTTGTCGTCATCAATAGTACCAAACTTGATGTCGACTGGTTTTGAAACAAGGTCAGCAGTGGAGTCTAGCAAGTTGTTATTAGGTCATGGATTTGTTCATGTAATGTTCAACACCACATATTTATTTGTTCTTATCAAAAAATGTTAATTTCCTATCATGCATATATATTCTTGTAATTATGAATTTTATTACTTCAGAAGCTCATAAGGGAATTTATTTTATGTTAGGCATTTTCATTATTCCACGTGACCATAAAAATTAATAAAAGTCAATGAATCTACATTATAATTAAATTCTTTAAATTATGACAAAACATGCCTCTCAATTCTACTACACTCCAACCATTGTGCCCACTTAGATGTATACATTCAAAGACAATTCTTCGGTGTTCGTTAACTAACAAAAGGTTAATATCTACATAATCTTGACTAGCTTGTCGTTCGTTTTTGTCGTATATCTGTATCGGTAATGACACACCAATGCTTAAAGATATCAATCATATATATATGTGATACTTGAACATAACTTACGTATCATGCACAAATCAAACCTTCCAAGGCATAAATCAATATCAAACATGGAAGCCATTTATATACAATCGGTATGCGCGCGCGCACGCACACAAATCTAGCAAGGGTGTATAATATATAACAAATGAAGATTTATGCATATACATCCAAGAAAACAAAAGCTTTCTCATCATAACTCATAACACAAATCTAGTAATAAAGACCCGGAAGATTCATACATAAATCCTACAAAATTACCTTGATATTCTCACTGGAAAGACCATAAACAATATAAATATTAGGAGCTTTATGGTGCTTTGTTTCCGAAGATGCCATGTTTGTTCTTGTAGGGTAATTTGTCGTGCTACAACATGACCTTCATAAAGTCATGTCCTCATGTTGTGTCTATGTTGTATTTGGTGCTTCAACCCGAGGATGTGTATGACACAAATAAAACTATATAACTTAATCTATTTAATTTTATAATTGTTATGGTTAAATGCTAAACTGCAATTAAGTGGATGTGTCACCAGTAATTTTAGCCATGTTTTAACTTGATTCCAGTTTAAAAAAAAAAAGTTTTACATTTTTTAAAAATTCATCACAGCTTGTGTTTTTATAGCAATTCTTATTACCAGAACAATGATCACAAAACATACAAATTGAAAATTTTGAACTCACAACCACTTGATTGAAAATTACATCGGCCAAGCTAATTGTCTATGAAAGGAGAAAAACACAACAAATTATTTGTGCATTAACAGAAGGAAAACAAACAAATTTTTCTAACCAAATACATCTCTAGCATTGATTATGGTTTATCTACTTAAAATATTCAATTGTCTCCGATGATACATTTTAATGGTAAGGTGTCTCTCATTTATCAAAGAAGTCGATGATTCAAATTATATAATGTGCAGATATTAGTGGTTAGTAAGAGTTTACAAGTTGTTAAAAAAAACTTGAGTTCTAATTATGCCAGAAACATGATGAGATCTTTTTTTGAAAAGTTATTGTAACCTTTCTAAGAACACAAACATGTTATTTCTATGTTAAATCAAACATATGAATAAATTCGATAACCTATTGAGCTCCATATGGTGTTGAACGACGAAAAGGGTCGACGACCAGTGATGAAATATAGAGGATCAGCCCTCGGTTAATGATGATCAAATATACTTAGAAGGATCGGATGCGCTCGAAGATATCACAGCATGAAGAATAAAGCTAGTGCAGAATCAGATGACGTAGACATAAGGAGCATGTGAAATGTAACATAATAACGTAATGGTAGGTGATCACGATTCACGATAAGAAAGTAGTATAAATAAGAGATAGTGCTTGTATTTAAAGGGGGATGAAATTTTGTAACTGAAACATGAATGATACTCTTCTTTTGTGTCTACGGTCTACCTAATGAACCTATCACCAGAACTGGGCCTACTTAAGTGAACTGAATACCAATCATATGATCTGGACCTAAGTAAGGTGCAGTTTGTTTTTTAAGAGGTAAAATGTCTGCAGCCTCTGGATCATATCAGCAGACTCTGGATCATATCTGCAGACATTTGTAGAAGAAGAGATGCACCAAACCTTTGCAGTTTGGAAGAACAAGACTGTTTGGTTTTTAACTTCTGCAGACGCGGGTTCGTGAGGGTTAGGGTTCACGACGTGGGTTCGCGAGGGCAAGGGGATGCGCGAGGTGGGTTCCGAAGGGGAAGGGGGTGGTGATGTTGGGACTGGACGGCGGGCGATGACTAGATGGTGGCCGGCGATGGGGCGCTCGACGTTGGGGTTCGTGAGGGTTAGGGTTTGTGTTGTTGGTTCGCGAGGGCAAGGGGGTTCGTGATGGTGGCCGGCAGCGACTGGATGGTGGCCGGTGGTGAAGAGGACGAGGGTGGGGGTATGGGAGGTGCTGGAAGAAAGGTAGAAGGGTTTCGCAAAAGGGTGGGTTTGAGAAGAGGTTTGAAGTGATATTTTTATGTCTGCACCAAAAAGACCACGTGCATACGTTTTTTAATGAAATTTCTTCAAAAAACAAACAGTCTACAAACCCTTATATTTGTGCGTGGTCTGCGCGATACAGATAAAAAAAACTTCGCAGTTATTTTTGCAAAAAAAACAAACACCACCTAAATAATTTTACTAACTACCACATGAACTGGGCCCAAACAAGTAATCAAAAGTTTCGGCCCAATTAGGCCACAATATCAACCTTATACAAACCCTAACATCTTCATCCCCACACACAAACCCTAGGCACCCTATCGTCATCGTCGCCGGAGTAAACACACGCCGCCGTGAACCATGGGTCGCGTCCGCACCAAAACCGTGAAGAAGTCATCTCGTCAAGTAATCGAGCGCTACTACTCGAAGATGACTCTCGATTTCCACACTAACAAGAAGATTCTCGAAGAAGTCGCCATCATCCCCTCAAAGCGCCTCCGCAACAAGATCGCCGGATTCTCAACACACCTGATGAAGCGGATCCAGAAAGGTCCGGTGAGAGGCATCTCGCTGAAGCTGCAGGAGGAGGAGCGAGAGCGTCGTATGGACTTTGTTCCCGATGAATCCGCCATTAAAACGGATCGCATTGAGGTCGATAAGGAGACGATTGATCTCCTTGCGTCGTTGGGGATGAGTGAGCTACCAGGGATCGTGCTTAAGGAGGATACTCCGGTGATGTCGAGCTCGATCCCCGGGGGTTATGGTGGTGGCCGTGGTGGATTTGGTGGTGGAAGGAGGTACTGATTGGCGATTGCTGAATGATGGTGAGTTGTTTACAGTTTTTGTGTTATTTGTGGTTACTTTGTTAGGGTTTTCAAGTTTTGATAAACAGTTTGTGGTTTCTATTGTTGGATTGAAGTTCAACGTTATAAATTTCTGTTTTGTGGTTCTAGTATATGTGATTTGTGGATAGATTTGTAGTTTTGAGTGTTGATTAGGGGGTTTAGATTTGTCTTTTCGTGTTGTTGGGAGCTGATTTGTGCAGGAAGTATTGTTAATTGCTTTTAGATTTAAGAAACTTATGAGGGTCTAATTGATATTAGAATAGTTAGGGTTGTTTGGATTAGGTTGGGTGGCAATATAGTGTGTAGATGATTTTGATTGAGTGGCATTGCTTTTGTTAGCAATGAGGGTTGATGGTTAACTTGGTTTTAAGACGAAAGCACTATGCTTTTAACAGTTTATGCTAGACAGAGTGGTTCAGGGTGGGTTGGGTATAGCAGCTAACTCGCATGGAACACCGCTTAACCCTCTTCGGGTTGATTGAAAGATGATAACTGCGGGCTCTGATAGCCCAGGCAATTGCGAGAGTTATGGGTGTGTGTGTGTGTTAAATTAATTTAATTTTATAAAATGTTACCGAAAGTTATATGCATTTTAGTCCTTTAGGATGGTCTATTTGGCATCTGCGTGGAAAAGAGTTAAAAGTTGGCGAGGGAGACAGATGCACCCCCTCACCCTTAATCTGAAAGCATGCAATGATAAGAGGAGACAGAGTGGAACCCAAGGGATGGCTCCGGATGGGAACACCTCCCTTGGTTCCGGTGAAAAAAATAAACCCTTGAAACAAAGAATAATCACCAGGATTCGCCGGATGGGTTGGTGCATTGAACATTGTATCGTATTGCACACATAGCACACAAAGAATATGTGGGAAAAAATGGGACAACGTGTTGCAAAACGAGAAGAATTTGGAAATTTGAAAAAATCTGATGTGACAACCGGGTGAAACTAAGGTATCTGGAATGCTTCTCTCTTCTAATGTTGCAAACTTGTATTTATAGGTGTGGCAAATAGCTCATTTTAACCAATATTATGTTTCTAGTATTTTCATTTTTTTTGGATGATAAACCGCAGGGTATTGGTGTTTCTAATCGTGATATTGTATCATGCCTTGTCTCATATTTGTTAGCTATCTAGTACCCGTTAACCATGTGGCTTACTGTGTCTTCTTCCCATGACCGGGAGTCCTGTTCATGCACATATAGGGTGTAATTTCTCTTGGATTACATCATTTGAAACCTGATTCCAAACTCTTTCAAAAACTGAGTCGAAAATTTGATTTCATTTCTTGTTAGTGAGTGGTGATAATATGGGGTATCGGCCCAAACCGAAGATGATTGGCCCTCTCAAACAGTTTCACTGCTGTGGTTGGGTTGTATAACAGTGCAAACCAGACTATATAAGCCAAACTAATCATTTTCTTGAATGACGTTTCCCTGTAACACCCAAGTGAGCTTTCTTGACTAATCTAAGAACATTATCAAAAAAGAAATCTAGTACTATGAGAAAACCTTTTTGAGTTAGATTTGAACATGAGACATTAAAATTTTTTGAAGCTTATGCTGTGTTCCTGAGTTTATTAAGGGAGAATTTTTTTTTTCCTTTTCTTTTTTTTTTCTTAATTTCCCTTTTTTTTTTCTCTACATTTTTTTTTTCAATTTGGAAGGATTTATTTTTCTTTCATTTTCTCTTCAGAAATGAATTCGGGAACATAACTTTCTTACTTTTCTTTCATTTCCTTCGTTAAAAAAAAACTCTAGAGCATAACAATTTTTTTATTTCCTTCCGATTTCTTTCTTTTCTTACTTTAAATGAACTCGGGAACACAACGTTAAACCACCACTCTATTGCCATTCTAAGAGATGGCCAACTACATTAAACTAATCATTTAACCTTTATTATTTCTTTTTCTATTTATCTAACGTTCATTAGTACTTGTGTATATGTATTTATATATTACAATTTTTGAACTATTTTTACTATTTTAACATCTTTAATATAACTAATTATTTCATTAGAAAACAGCTCAAAGTGTTAAATTGTCAACCATGCTGGTAAAACCGACTGGATTGCTTTGTGACCGAACAAGAACGTGAACTTGTGATGTAAACAACATACAAACACAACCATCGTTGGTATTTTAGTTTTGAGTATGGATGAAGTAAATATAACAACCGTTGTCAAGTCTATAAATTTTCAGGATGACAAAAATTGATATGTAGAAATTTATGTAGGACTAGACTCCGGTCCAAAACTAGCCAGAAAACCAAATATACAAAAATAACTAAGTTTTCTTCAGAATCGGTGAAGCGGATTGAAAAAATAGACTAACGAGCCAATTAGCCTAATTTTGTGGATGCAGTGAGTTAGACTTTTAACTAACTGATATCTTTTGATCATATTTTTTTATTATTGAATCTTTTATAATATCATCCTGTTTTTAAAAAGTAAGCGACTAATTTATTGTCTAGTCTGATGCTAAAAAAAATGGCTATATAAGCGTGTGGCTTGTGTTAAAAGTGGAGGGAAATAAAAATTGAAAAGTTAAGCATTCTGCATTCGTACACTTGGGTGGCTGCCGGGCCACCATCATCCCGGTGGTTGTCCACTAGCCATCTCGCCCTACTCTGACCATACCGCCATCTATACTACATATAACCAGATTTGTGGGCAACTAGTTCGTGTTTTCTTATTTAAATGTATAATTTTGATTTTTCTTTGTTAATCTTGTTCAATTGTTGTGGTAAAATTGTTTGATTTTATTGTTTAATTTTGCTAGAACGTTATTACTGTCTTATCATAAGTTAGTTCTTATTGTTTTAAATTTACGTTTTAGAAAGTATTGAAATATTTCTTTAAAGTTATCAACTAATATAGATTGTAAATATATAATATAAACTGTTTCCTTTCCTACAACAACGTATTTTTCAATTATAATATTCGTCAATATAATTTCATACATCTGATAGGGCATTTTCAACACAAAACCGTTAAAAAAAAAGTTATTTTCAACCATTAAATATTTGCAACTTGGTTCATTAATGCAACACGCTGTAACTAGAATATCTGGTCGACCAAATTTATAAAAGTAAATGTAGCAAAAGGTAGCTGCTAGACTATTTATAGGAATTGATGGTATATGATGTGTTCTTTAATTTTTTTATAATTAAATTTCAATGAATGAATAGTATGATTTTAGTTTTTTATATTTTACCCACAATAATTTACGTATTGTTATTTTGATCACTAGAAACCAAGGAAATACGTACATTGGGTTTTAATTTTTTCTTTGTGATTTGTTAAAATAATTTGTTTTCTTTTACTTTTTTTTTTTTTAAATTGGGTTTTGTTTCTTTTTTGTTTTTCATCTTTTTCGTTTTTTTTACTCAAACACGTGATTCTGTAAATGTGATAATATGATATTAGATTATAAATTTGTTAAAGTTTGACTACATAAATTTGTTTTTTGCATTTTGTGATTTTGTTTTGTTTTTGTTTTTTTTTCTCAAACATATGATTGTATCACTTTTACACTGAAGTAAACGTTAGAGTTTTACGACAGTAACAATCATTGCAACATGTTTTGTACCTTTTTTGATACTTAGAGTTTTTACGACATGTTTTGGTATCCGTGTTTTATTTGGTTTCTTTCACTTTTTTTTTAATTGGGATTTTGTTTTGTCCTCAAACACATGATTTTGTAAATGTAAAATTGTGATATTAGATTACGAGTTTATTAGAGTTTGACCCAAGTGTTTTTTGCATTATGTGATTATGTGATTTTGTTTTTGTTTTTTTTTCATTCAAACATATGATTGTGTCATTTTTACAAAGAAGTAAACGTTATGGTTCTACGACGAAGTGATACCGTTGCAACATGTTTTGTATCTTTCTTAATACTTAGAATTTTTACGACTTGTTTTGGTATCCATATTTTGATATCTAGAATCATGGCAAGATTCCCCGCACAACGTGCGGGTGGTAAAACCTAGTTAGTAATTAATTGGTTGTTTGTTTTAGATTCTAGTGTGTGATGATTATTTTTTTAATATAAGAATTGTTGTTGAAAAAAAAACTCATAAGAGAACAAATTATAATGTCATGTACAACCAATTGAAGGCTTTTATAATGAGGCATTTTTTAAAATATTATATCATACTTATATAACAAGAAGAGAGATTTAAATACAAAGTGTATTTTTGTTACAAAATGTGAGAAGACACAATGAGTCAAAAAAAGTCACAAAAAAAAAATTATATCTCACAATCTAAATTGAATTTCAAAAAAATAATTCCGAGCTTTTGTTCCCCTAGTCGTCCTCACTAAGAAAAAAAATAAACGAAAAATAAAAAAATTAACGTTTTTTATTGTGTCATTTATGAAAGACATAATGACGTCATTGTGTCATTGTGAAATACACAATGACGTCATTGCGTGTCATTGTGTCATAAAAGACACAATGAATTTTTTTTATTTTTTTTATTTTTTTTTCTGAAAGAGGACGACGAGAGAAACAGAGACTCCGAAGTATTTTTTTGAAATTCGATTTAGATTATGAGATATAATTTTTTTGTGATTTTTTTAGCCTCATTGTGTCTTCTCATACTTTGTAGCAAAAATACACTTTGTAGAATAACCTTACCCTAACAAGAATACGCTCGATTGTATGATATAACTTTTTTTGAAAAACTAATAATATATAAAAAGCTAGAGCTGTTTTAAAAATTAAAATGAATTGCATGCGGTTCGCATGAGTGCTTCCTTCTATACATGAACGTATTTACTTTTTCTTTTAAGGTATGTGTTGAGCCCTGACCTCTATATTTTTTATAAGTATCTATTGAGCTCTACCCCTTCTTAAGCCAAGACTTTTCCTTCTATCCCTCCATAATTTTAATATACCGAATTGTTTCTATGATTTTCAATGTAAATATTTTATATACTAATCAAGTTTTAAGATTGTTTTAATCAGGTTACTAATAAATTTTTTTGTTTAAATCAGGTCACTAATAATTTTTTTTTGTTCCAATCAGGTCATTGAAGTTTCAAGATTGTTCTAACTAAATCACTCATAAATTATAAAAATATTTTTAAACAAATTGAAATATATAAAATAATTAACAATATTTATAAAGAACCGAATTAATTTAAAACTTTTTGAATTATTTAAAATTTTTGAAAAAAATATGAGTGAGCTAATTTAAATAATTTTAAAACTTTAATGACATGATTGAAACAAACAAAACTATCAATGATCTGATTGAAACAGATAAAATATAAGTGATCTAATTAGAATACTTTTAAAATTTGCTTATTATGTGAAGTTTTCTTTCCTAATAATATTATAACTTTGTTCTTGTATACATAAAACTTTTTGTATTTGACCTCAGTCAGTTAAATATAATAATTGATTTTGTATTCATCTAAAATTTCCCAATTCATTAAAGCTAACGACCAACCACTACAATATAAATGCAAGGGATACCACCTTAGGCAATGGACATCGTATTTATTCCATTAAATAAATATACATGGTCACCTTGATTTATAATTCAAACTAGTATTTTTACACGACGCGTGTTACGAAAATAAAAACTACAATGGACCCGATTTGTTCCGAACTAAATATACGTCACGTAATGTAATTCAAAATCATATCGTCATATGAAAATGAAAATGTATTATATATAACATAACTTCAAACAAAATTTATATAAAAACAACTGATCCCAATGAGACACACGTGAAACAAAGAGTCAAACAAAAAAATTGAAAACAAAAAGATTCTACACGAATAGAATGGATAATTTAAACCGTACTCCACAGTCCATACCACCAAACCAAATACAATTCACTTAATAGAAATGAAAATGAAAATGTATTATATATGACCTCAAGATTTAGTTATTATCATAACGGCATAATTGCACAGTTTTGTATTTGTGTCCATAACACTCATCATTCTCTGTATATTCAGACTGAGGTATCGTCTTTTTCGTGCATAGAAAGAATCAAAATGGGGATAATTTCGTTGATTACCGGATGGCCCGGCGCTAGTGGCTACGGATCAGCCACCACCGCCGAACAAGTTACCGCCGGAATCAACGCCTCAGATCTCACTGTACTCATCACAGGTATACATTCATTCATCAATTTCACTTTCGGTTTTCTGGCGCCTGAGGCTGTGGAACTACTTAGTCGAGTTTAACGGGTCATGTATAGTATCGTTACGACCTCAAGATCTACGAATGTAGTTTTTAAAAGACTTAGTTTTGTTGTCCAAAAAGAGTTAGCGGCTTAGTTTGTTGAGTTAGTTATTAAAAATATGATATATTTACGTACGTATAGTACAACAAGCATATTGATTGGTGCGTGTGTGTATAGTTTAACGGTTTTTCATTTTCTTTCGAAGGTTAAAACTTTTAGAGTATTGAGTTGGTGTGCTCATCGGAACTAGCAATTGTGTCAGAAACTAGCTAGGTGAAACTGCATCATGATTCATGAGTTTAATAAGCAATGTTGCTTTGGGTTAAAACCATATTCTCCTAATATACTAAAAATTTTAGATTAAGGATTGCATAGAGGAGTTCTATCATGAAGTTGAGGGTTCTAGTCCTGATGGACAATGGTGAAGATCTAAAGGAGTGATTAAATTAGTGTGTTTTTAGTTTTTACCGTTAAAACAGGAACATTTATAAAGGAGTTGATTTCAATTTTGCTCCCTAAAATTTGACTAAAGTATCTATTTTTCTTCAAAATATTTGAAACATCAATTTACCTCCAAAGTTTTCATATGTTGTTTCAATTTCATTCCAAAAGTTTCATCATTTTGGATAAAGTTGAAATAATTAATTAAACTTTTGGATTGAAATTAAAACAACTTATGAAATTTTTTGAGGTAAATTGATGTTTTTAATCTTTTGGAGAAAAATAGTTATTTTTAACAAACCTCAAAAAGTAAAATTGACCTTAACTCTTTATAAAATTTAGTATGTGATTGAAATGTCAAAGCCCATGTTGAACCCTGCCCATTGTCATTCTAGATGCATGTGATCACTTAAATAAAAGCATTGATAATTTGTTAGATTTACTGGCTGAGTTGCATTAACAGACAAACATTCTGGTATTACTTTTGGAATTTAATAAATATTTATGTTAAATAGTAGTTACATAATATGTACATTGAATAATACTTGTAAGTTATGACTAATGATGTGTTTCAGAGAGTAATGATCTAGTTCATTTTGAGAGTTGACCCTGAAAAGTCAAATGGTTAATTGTGAATTTGTAGGAGGGGCAAGTGGGATTGGATTAGAGACATCAAGAGTACTGGCATTGAGAGGTGCTCATGTTATTATAGCAGCAAGGAATATGAAGGCTGCAAATGAAGCAAAAGAAAACATCATTACAAACAATCAAAATGCTAAGGTTGATGTGCTTCACCTTGATCTTTCTTCTCTCAAATCAGTCAAAGCTTTCGCAGATAATTTTTTAGCTCTTAATCTTCCCCTCAACATCTTGATGTGAGTCCTTAACCTCTTTTTTACTTTACATTTACGCGCCTGAAATGTGTAGATGGTGTTTTGATTTATGTTTTTGAACTGATTATACTAGATTTTTGTGATATGAAATTGTAAGAATCGGGTTCTAACTTCTAATGTTTGATTTTTTTATAGTTGATTATATGATTCTAGTTATTTAGAGGGTGTTTGGGATTTGCATGTTTGATTATTGTGTTATGAAATGTTCAGTTTGGAATAAGTAATATTGACTTGTTTATTCAAAAGAAATTATTTCATACAGAAATAAATAGATAAGCAATCTCAAACACCTTCAAAACAAGTTTTAAATATATAAAAGTTCGATAAGCAGATAAACAGTTTTAATAAGCAATCTCATACACCTCTCAGTAAAACAATTGCGAGATATCAATATCTAATGAGGGAAAGATTTATGAAATTATTAGAAACAATGCTGGTATTATGTTTTGCCCCTACCAAATGTCAGAAGATGGAATCGAGATGCAATTCGCAACAAATCATTTAGGTACATCACTGTCCCTTATTTTAAATAGTTTGATGATACATTTTAAGAGCTTAATTTGGTGAAAGTATTGACATTTTATTATCTTAATCACTATGAAATGACCATTTTCAGGTCACTTTTACTTGACAAAGCTACTCCTTGACAAGATGAAGTCCACTGCTTCAGCGACCGGTATTGAGGGTAGAATCGTCAATTTGTCATCTGTAGCTCATCTGCACACTTACAAAGAAGGGATCAAATTTGATGCCATCAATGATAAGAACAGGTAACATTTTAAAACTTCTTTGACATCAATAGATCTATCAAGATCACTACTACCTACAACAAATTAGTTGAAGGTAGACATCTTTAGACATATGTACACACTTATAAACTTCCTATGGGTAAGGGTATGATTTCCTCTAGCAGAGGTCTTATATTAGAATTCAGATTACACTGATCTCATACATTAACCCTTTAAAGATCACTTGTCTAGCATAAGCTGGCCACTATTCCAACTAGTTAGCAAGTAATGGTGGGGTCTGTGAGTTTTTCCTAACACGTTCTCATGATCACCAAAATAAAAAATAAATACTAAGTTGCTTACAAGTATGAGCATTTACATTTGATTTCATAACCGCTTAAACTCTTGTGAAATCTTATATTCTACGTGTTTATAAATACGAATTATCATGTACGTTTATAAATGTGAAGTTGACAAAAATTCTGATTGAACCAGTTATTCAGACAAATTGGCATACGGGCAATCGAAATTGGCAAATTTATTGCACGCAAATGAGCTATCCAGACTCTTGAAGGTGTTATTGGTTTTTTATTTTGTTTGTTTAACCAGTTTTTGCATCTTCTTAATTTTACTTGCTGTAAATACAGGAAGAAGGTGCAAATGTTACTGTGAACTCTGTACACCCAGGGCTGATAATGACTAATCTTATGAGACATTCTATAAATTTCATGAGTAAGTGTGTATCCATGTGTGCGTGCGCATGTGTGACTGTGAGTCTGTGATCATATATAAATGTGACTTGTACATGTAGAAAAAACATAATATGTTTTGTGTTTGATTTCTTGCAGGAATTATGAACTTGCTCACTTATCTTTTGTGGAAAAATGTCCCACAGGTAAAATCCTCTTCAAGATTCTCACATATATATTTCATGAATATCTCATCTTATTATCAACTTCAAACGGTTGAATGTTATTTGTTCAAATGACAAAAGGTCATTTCTTTAGGTTTCAAATACTAATTTTGAGGGTCTAATATCTTATATACATGTATAAGGATCATTACACCGAAATATAACTTACCCTCACCTTTCGTCTTGAGGAGGCCCCGTTAGGGGAATCTCATGTTGACCCATTGTTAACAGTGAGACCATGTAAGACACAATTCAAGAGGTTAAATGTAAAAAAAATTGTTTCTTTCCATTATATGCAACATATTCTCACATTTTAGCATTATATATATATATATCTATATATATATAGATATATATGCATAGAAGGTTATATGCATATACAAAATTGGAAGTGTGCTGCATAAAATGGAAAATGATAGCGTTTTTTCTTCAAAACAATGACAAAAAGGTGAAAGTATGTTACATTTCGGGGCAATTAACACGCGGATAATTGATGATGAAATAGGGGGCAGCAACAACATGCTATGTAGCAGTGCATCCAGATATGAAAGGGGTGAGTGGCAAGTATTTTTTGGATTGCAATGAATGGCCTGCAAGTGATTTTGCAAGAGATCCTAAGTTGGCTAAGAAGCTTTGGGACTACAGCAACCACCTGCTTGATACTGTTCTTCAACACACCTAGTTTCATTATCTTATTTTATATGATATTATGATCCAATCAGGAGTAATGTACAATGTTTGATGCATAAGTTTCAAGTCACTCTCATTCAACTTGGTCTCTTTCGTAGAGTAAATCACGAAAGTAGCCAATTTTTCTAAGTGTTATAACTCTATGGTCGTGTCCGAACAATATTGTGTAAATCTTTGGTTGTGTTTGTACTTTTACTCATGTATCTACTTCTATTTGTCTAAACCTTATATATTTCTTTCTATAAGGAAACAATAGTACATACATGAATTTTTACGGAAATAAAAATGCATACACAAAACCGTAAAAAATAACAATATATACGCCAATTTATACGTGATATATGATGTCACCTGTCATATTACTTTAAGTCGATATTAATGGAAAGACACCAATACTTGAGTAAAAGTGTCATTATTAATGAGGAAAAACAACGATACACAAGTAAAGCTAGATATGGGGCTCCTAGTTGCATCTCTCACGACTAAAGGAGTGATTTTTTCTAACATGAATGCATACGTATGTCACATCCAAGAAAATGATCATCATGATTTAGTTGTTTACGTCTAGGAACAAAAACAAAAATAAGAAATAACATATCTTCTCGATGTGGCAACTATACGAAGTTCAAATCAAGTTATGAATATCATTTGGAACGAAAAAATAAATCAAAATCATCATAAACAGCATGATGTTCAAACGCAAACGCTTAATTTGATATAGCGCAACAATGTTGTTTTGGTGATGAATCTTATTGAGCTTCAACTTCATCCACCTCCCACAAACCCAGAGCTCGGACCAAGCATGCCGAGGCTGCCACAATGACCGCCGCGAAGATGGGTGGAACAACCAAGTCCATCTTGGACTTCTTAAACATCTCAGCAGGAAGACAAAAGATATCAGACGGAACATCAAACGGAACCCTCACCAAGCCTTCTTTTTGATCTTGACATACCCGAGAGAACAAAGAATTCGGGGCTATGGCCCACACAAATGCAAACTCTGGTGCGAAGGAGGTCACCGCCACTGTGACTGTTAGAATGGTTGTCCAGGTGGTGGCATAGACCAACAAAGGCCACCGCCTAGACAAGCTTTTTAAAAATGAATTGAAACGATAGACGAATATCATGTTAGATTTTTCCTAGAAAAATTTCTAGGGTAAAGAATGTTTGCACACATGTATGTATTTGTATTGGGGGATGATAAGCTGATGAACCAATCCAACAACTTATGAAATGTGTATTAGTTATTGTGGTGGGAAGGGGAAAGTGGACTAACTACTCTTACAAAATGCTTGATTGGTCAAATATTAGTTGGGATTCACTTAATTCAGTGATGTTGACTTTGACTATTTTGTCCAAAATATTAACAATTCTTTGTAAATCATGATATGATGTTAATAATCAGTATCAAATTAAATAATTTCCATTATAACAGTTATTCAACTACCATCAGGTCTCAACCACCCGTTCTATTGGATTGTTATATGTTAATGTGTAAATTTATAAACTTCAAAGTTTATCTTTATTGAAATGTTATACGTGTTTTATCAACTGTGACGTCAAAGAGGAATGGGCGTTTAAAAGAAAAGTGTTAAGAGGTGAGCACTGATTCAAATAAACAAAAAATCAAACCGATAAGGTTCAGTAATAATTTTTTAATGACCGATTTTAGTATTTTTACTGTACAGATATTTGGTTTTAATAAACATTATGTTATATGTCGGAAAACTTTGGTTATATTTTTAATAAATAACATATTAGCTTTCTATTATTTTTCTTTATATATTAAAAGTATCACTATCATGTTAATGACGCAATATACAACCACATACCAACAGAAATTTACCTGAACCACTTGCATCCAAAGTCAATGATTATAAGTTTATAACTAAACATCGACTTAACTAAACCATCTTTACCATTAACCTTACCGTTTATAACCAAAACGGATTAGTTATAAAAATCTAAAGATAGAAACATCAATTGTAGGTTTGATTTTAACCCATAATAGAACCAACAAACACATCCACAGTTAAGGTTCTCTGTATGTCATTATAACAAAAATACCACAATCGTATAAAGACACTAACGCACACACTTTAGATAGGTAAATTGATCTTTTCACCCTCATGATCAAATAAGCCTCATTACATTGAATACAAACTGATAAAAGATGGTCAAACTAGAAGAAACAAAACATCGCATAGCACCTCCAAGCAACTAACCAAAATTTCAGATGGCCAAGTAATCTGGGCCTTTAGCAATAATAAGAGCACATAAGAATTCAAGAATTAAACGAGTGAAAACATGTTTCATGAAACAAGATTAATGTTTTGTTCATAAATTACCTTGTTCTTCACTCGGGAATCATCTGCTCATTGTCGGCATCCCCTTCTGTCTCAATGGTGGGTTTCGATGGTTGGGTAGATCCAGGTGCTTGCCTCTTTTTGATTCCGCTAACAATATCATCGATTCTTAGAAGCATACAAGCAGCCTCAATGGCTGTCTTAAAGGTCTGCGCCTTCACGTTGTAAGCATCCCAAATCTACAAAAACATAAAATCAAGAAACAGGATAAGAAAAATATCTCAAATATCAAGATTAGAGGTTGCAAGATGGCTGCATCTGTTAACGGGTCAAAATGGTTCCTGTTGGAACAGGCCGGTTTGACCTACAAACACTATTCAAACTGTAGTTTCTTTTAAACATAACTAATATGTTCACTATGCTTACATAAATAAATTTATTCAATTCTTTGAATAAAAACATTTAGCAGGTTTGATGCATTAAAAATAAACTTAAAGCTACTTCAACCCCGCCCACTTGACTTGTTGGTTATTCTACTTTTACCTACAAGAATTATTTTAATCGTAGGAGACTCACAACCCAAATCGACTCAATCATCCAAGTAAATGTGAACTTTTTGCATGTTTTCAATGACTAAAGTAAAACTAAATATCAGTACAAAATCATCATCCGATAAAAGTGGTCGTTGAAAAGGAGAAGAATGTTCACCTTTAGCTCTTTCATATCAACAATTTCACCTGAATTTCCATCTATTCCTGTCCAGGAATTCTCACCATTCGCATGCTGTAAGGAAATAACAAGTAACAATTGTCATCAACATATTTCTAAAAAGAAAAACCAAAACATCTATCGCTTTAAAATTATATGGAATATTGAAGTTTAAGAAACTTGTCGTTCAGCGTAGAAATGACACAAAGAACTGGGTGTGGAACTCAATTGTGGGACATCATTTTAAATATAAGCAGAAACTAAACTTCTCTATTTAGAAAAAAGGAAAATGTTGATGGAAAAAGAAAGTAGAGAAAATAGGTACACTTGCCTTCCCCTGAAGAGCAGTCATAGTTCTAATGACATTGACACCACAATTCTGTGCCAATGTTCGTGGAATAGCCTCGAATGCTATGGCTGCAGCTTCATAAGGCCACTGTTTCAATAACAAAGATATTAACATCTACAATACTCACAATTTTTATATTAGATGACAGGAAAGAATGATAAAGAAAAAGAAGTTGCCTTCTCAATGCCTTCTATTGACGAGCTCTTTTGCTTCAGTGTAGCAGAAACAGTTAACTCAGTTGCACCTCCACCAGGAACAAGTTTTGGATGCTTTAGGATGTTCCTAGCAACTGACATTGCATCCTACAAACAATAAAATGATTTTACCTTGGATGTACTTCAATTGGCATGCATTACTAGGGGATGGGTGGATTTTGGTACAGATCTCATTAAGCCAGAATACTTGTTTAACCTTTTTACGTATGACTAGTCCGTCAAAATATGATTTCAAAAAATTATATTATTTCAATATGCAACTTTTAAAATATATTCAAGGGGTTTTACACGTTAAAAATATACTTCAGATAACTTTCTACTCATTTGACAATTGTCCTTTAGTTATTTTTCATTCTACCCATTGACTCATTCAACCCATTAGGGGTCAAACATAACCCGGATCGAGTCATTGATCCGTTTACAAGTATATATTGTTTAGTTATAGGGTCAGTGGGCTATGTCCTATCCATAAAGAGTCAAATAAAAAACATTAGTTTTAAAGAAACAGGTCAACAGGATCCAGACTCGCCTGAAGATATGATTGAAACAAAAATCTTTTAAACCGTTCTCTACATAAAAGAAAACTATCATTGAATTAAAACACTTCATGTAAGGTAATCATATTAGAAACGGATTTTTATTTATCAAAAAAAAATTTAAAAAGAAAGATAGGCAAAAATGTTCCAGGTCAACTGTTGCCATGGCCTATTTCAACCCGCTCAAAAAGGTTACACAATCTGACCCGACCAGTTTGACATGTTAGCCAGCCCATTTTTTATTACCTGCAAGTTTCGTTCAACTTCATTCAAAAGATCCTTGCTGGCACCTCGGAGAAGAATGGTGCACGCTTTTGGGTCTTTACAATCCACAATAAATGCAAAAAATTCATCACCAATCTTTTTAACCTCAAAAAGCCCAGCCCCAGTTCCCACATCTGATTCTTGAAGTTCATCAGGCCTATTCACAATAACAGCCCCGCATGCTTTAGCAATCCTATTATTATCGGTTTTCTTTAATCTCCTAATTGCACTAACTCCAGCTTTACTGAAATAATGGCATGCTAAGTCACTAAGCCCCTTTTCGGTGATCACCAAATCAGGCTTGAATTTAAGTATCTGTACACAGATGTTTTCTATGTATTCTTCTTCCATTTTTAGAAGTACTGCCCAATCTTCTTCTCTAACTAATTCAGCATTTGTTTGATTCTCACCCTTTTTGTACTCCAAAGGGCAATCTAGTAAAATGATGCGGGGGTTTATGATTTTTCTTTTCATTTTTCCAGGGACGACTATGTCTTTGTTGAACATAACACCTTTGAGGACTTTAGAATCTTCTAATTGGCCTCCAGGGATTTTCTCAACCTTAATATATTTTTTAATATCCACTTCTCTTATTCCTTGGCCTAGATCCACACCAACTGTAGTTGTTGCATCAAGTGCTAGATCCTAAAACATGACAAAAATCATGGTCAGCAACATAAAAATAAATAAATTTACAATTGAATACTAAAACTACAACTAAAGTTGGATTGAGTTGCCCCAAACACTTAATGGTCAGATCTTTTCAACTTTTATTGCATTGCAAAGATATCAAAATTGATTACAGCAATAATATTTACTTTTATAATAATTTATTTATATTAGTGAAATCATTTAGCAAATATATTTTGGACTACTTTAGACTCGTTACCTTTTTAGTTGATTTTTTTTCGTTTGAGCTGTTGAACTGTTTGTGATAAAAACATAACCCAAAACTACCCGTTAATAAGTAAATGGGGTCGAAATAGCAACCACTGAAAAGTCACAATTAGAGTTGAAAATGATTTTCATTTTATAAAAAAATCATTTAATGTCATCTAGAAATGTACCTAGTATCCACTCACTAAAGTAACACAAAGTTGGTAAATGTAAACTAAATATTAGAAACTATTACCAAACTATAATAAATGAGAAAAACAAAGCGTTGTTACATGTAAAAAATAGTCATCTTTACATATCAAGACAGTAGGTAAATTCAATTACAGACTCGGAGTTATAAGAGCAAAAAAAGAATGAAAAAATAGGATACTTACTGCAATAAGATCCCCAAATTGACTGGTAAATTTTGTGCCAATACAACTCTTCACCAAACCCAGCATCATTGAACCTGCAATGAAAGAATTTCAAGTTTAAAAGTAAAGAAACAAATTCAAATATTATTTTTTTGTAATTGATTGTATATTTATCAATGTGGTTCTTATAGTATGTAAATTGGGAACACAAAAGGTCTAACAAATACCAACAAGACCCAAGGGGACTTCTTGAGGTTCTTGAGGTTTGGAACAAAAGAACATGACTGAAAGTGATAGAAAATTTTGGTTTTTGGAAACAAAGTTTTAAAATTAGTTATGATACCCTAAAATGAATGTTTCTCAAGACCACCCAAGTAAATGATTTACTTTCTCCTCCTCTTCCAAAGCTATACTCGTTCCAAATCTCATTTCAACTAATAGACAAAAATGTAAGTTTAAAGAGTCCACTTAACATGTATGAAATATAAAAAAAAGAGCTTACGGTCATTCACATCAATAGACATGGAGATTTTGTCCAACACAGCAAGAGCATCTTCAAGAGCCTTATTGTAAGCTGCAAATGTATAATTCCTTACTTGTAACTTGTAAATTTTGCAAGGGTTTGAGAAAATAGTTTGACATCAAAAAAAAGATACCTCGGCAAATAACTGTAGGATGATACTTCTTGTCTATAAAAGCTTCTGCAACATGAAGCATCTCACCAGCTACAAAATTTCAATTTCAACAATTAGGAGCATGAAGTAGAAATATAATTAAAAACCGTCTTTTCAAGTTTAAGAAATTAAAACTTTAAACCATTTCATATACCAAGAACAATGACTGATGTAGTTCCATCACCAACTTCCTCGTCCTGTGTGCGGCTTAGTTCAATCATGGACTAAAAAATAAGCAAAAGCACACACCGTTTAGTAACTGCAAAACGTCTAAATATGTGAGGGACAAATGAATTTTTTATGAAAATGAGATGTTAATGATGAGTCAACATAATCAACCAAAGATGTATGAGGGTTCCAAAACGAAGAGAAAAATGCAAAGTGATGACTTAGATATTTTAAATAAATAATAAATTCCTCCAGCATGAATACCTTTGCAGCTGGGTGAGCAATGTCCAACTCCCGCAAAATAGCATTCCCATCATTAGTGACCACGATTCCTATTAAAATGCATGTGAAATAATCAACAAAAATGTCCAATTATAATGATGACAAAACTTGGCCAACACGTTGAAAGATTATAAAAGGTAAGCACCTCCTTGAGCGTCTAGAAGCATCTTTAACATCGACCTTGGACCCAAAGTGGTTCGAATAATATCAGCCACGGCCTATAAATAAGAATATGAATTTATAGCTCTATGATGAACATGGAAATTAAAAGTTATAAAAGTACTGGCAAGAGAGCTCGTTGGTGATAATGCTGCTGTTCAGTATCAAGTATGTTTTACTATTAGTCATCTAAAAGTAATAAAAATCCCAGTTGTGCATATATGACTTTAGATCATCAAGTGTTACCACAATCTATTTCCTTTGGTGTAAAGGTTAATAAAAATACGATAGATTTGACACTGACACCATCCCACATCCATACGCTTGTCAGTGGTAAAACTTCATTACAAAAAATCTTTTTGAAAATAAATAGAATGGGTGTTACATATAGTAGTGGCCTCCTTTAATATTATGTCCTAAGAATCAAAAATTGATCAGACAAAAATGTTAGGCCTGAACATAGCATCAAAATTGATCATCTAAATCTATACATAATATAGATTACACCAAATAACAAAATATACCAAGGTCGTGCAACAGAGAATTAGTAACATGGATTATGTGAAGCCAACATATAAAATTGTTTATCGTAGATATTGTGGTGAACGTGCTAGTGGTATGCACATGGTTATAGTAATGAGAAGGTAATGTCAATGCTCTAAAAAACATATACACAGGTAAGAGAACAATCTCATCAACAAGTTGCGCAAACAGTTTTGCATCCATGATCACTCAAAGGCTAAAAAACCTGTTTTGAACAAAACAATAAATACTATTGAACAAATTAAACAAGCAATTCATGAATCAGCCAAACAGTTAGCATGTGGAACCTTAATATATGAATAACTTCAAAGTTTCTTTCATGGATGAACAAATAGTCAACTGGTTTTAAAGAGGCAAATTTAAAAAAAAAAATTGACATCAGTTTCACAGAAGTGAATTTCTGCACACCTTTGAAGCTTGGATATTTGCATGATGCACCTGCGTTCCAGATTCACGAGTGAGAGAATCCTCTGCAAATTTCAAATAGTATACACATTAGCTATCATTTCTCAGTACGCTTCTAATCTATTATGTGGCTTATGGCTTAATTTTCCAATAATATGTATATATGGTTTAGTGATGTCCTTATGTGATATTGAATAATAATTTCCCACCATCCAAGATAAATTGACCCCTCCTGAAGCATTCTCAAAAGTCTATTAGTTTATTTTGTTTTAGAAATGTGTTGTTGTGTTCATATTTTTAAAGTATATGTATGTGGGTTGAGATTGTTGCCCAAGAACATAAAGATGAAGAAGAATAGAATGAACAATTTGCAAATACAACAACATCCTTGTTTCCATTGATATTGACAAGTATATATAGGACATATAATTACAACATCAACCCTCCTAATTACGTAGTAAACAATACTATACTTTGAGATATATACATATATAATCCTTAGACTTAAACTTGTGAGGGATTAACACTAACATACACCCCCCTAATCACGAACAAGTAAATCTTGAACACCGAGCAATTCCCGCATTGTAGCATACTTGATCCTTGCCAATGCTTTTGTCAGAATGTCTGCCCTTTGTAGTTCTCCACTGATGTGTTCCACAATGATATGCTCGTTCTCTACACATTCTCTGATGAAATGATAACGAGTATCAATATGCTTGCTTCTTCCATGAAACACCGGGTTCTTCATCAAAGCGATAGCGGATATGTTGTCAACATAGAGAGTGATTTTTTCTTCCTTCCATCCAGTGAGTTCACTGAGTAATCTTTTAAGCCATAACGCCTGACATGCTGCAGCTATTGCAGCCATGAATTCAGATTCACATGAAGAAAGTGCCACAGTTTGTTGCTTTTGTGTGCACCAAGTTATGGGTGAGTTTCCAAAGTAAAACACTAACCCAGTAATGCCTTTTCCTTCCTCTGTATTAACCCCATAACTGCTATCACTATAGCCTGTTATCTTACATCCACCATTCCTCTTATAGGTTATACCAAAATCCTTTGTTCCTTTGATATAACGAAGAACTTGATGAATGGCCTTAAAATGATGCTCCTTAGGTTCTTGCATAAACCTACTAAGCAAACCAACTGAATAAGACAAGTCTGGTCTGGTGTGAAGTAGATACCTTAGACAACCAATCAGACTTCTATATTCAATGGGATCAACCGATTTTCCACCTTCGGTTTTAGTTAACAATATGCCAGGGTTCATTGGGATTTTGGTTTCATTACTATCTGACATACCAACATTCTTCAAAATCTTAGTAATGTAACTAGATTGTTTAATAGATATATCACCCCCAGATTGGGTGACTTCTATCCCAAGATAATAAGCTAGTAACCCTAAGTCACTCATCTCAAATTTCTCTTCCATTTGAGATTTGAATAAGTCTATTTCTTTCTTTGGAGTTCCAGTAACTATGGGATCATCAACATAGACTCCAACAAGCAAAGTAGAAGTTTTGCTTTTCTTGTATAGACTGCTTGTTCTAAAGTGCATTTCTTGAAACCAAATGATTTCAACGTATAATCTAATTTCACATTCCATGCACGTGGTGCTTGTCTAAGTCCATACAAAGCTTTAGAAAGTTTGTAGACTTTCCCTATGTCTTATGGTTTCACAAACCCTTCAGGTTGTGACACATAGACTTCTTCCTTAAGTTCGCCATGCAAGAATGCAGTTTTTACATCAAGGTGATGTACTTCCCATTCATTGTAGGCTACGAGGGCCAGAATAAGGCGAACTGTTTCTATGCGGGCTACAGGAGCAAAGACTTCATCAAAGTCTATACCTTGCTGTTGTACATAGCCTTTGGCTACCAGACGAGCCTTATGCTTTATTATTTTCCCATTTGCATCTCTCTTAGTCATGAATACCCATTTTAGGCCAATTGCCTTTTGATTATCGGGTAACTTGGTTAATATCCAAGTATTATTCTTGTTGATTGAATCCATTTCAGCCTACATAGCTTCAATCCATTTCTTATCTTTGGCTGCCTCCTTATAGTTCCGAGGTTCCTCTTTAGCCAATAGTAATTCATTAATTTCAACTTTTGGGGCTTCTTCATACACACTTTGTAAGGGTTTAAAACCTCTTATTGGTGTATGATCATAAGGTCTAGTTGATCTTTCTGAAGTTGATGTATGTTCAACAATTTCTGCTGAATCAGGTTCATAGGTGTAAGTTAGAGGAGTGAAAGGAGAACTTGATGAACTTGGAGATAACGGGTCTTGGTATTCTAGATTACCATCTCCTGTATGCTCATCTTCCACAGTATGTGGTTCTACTTCTTTGTTTTCTTGAGGAATTTCATTTGAATTTTCCTTAACAATGAAGTCTATCCATTCAGGTTCTTCACTTCCAACTTCATTCATGTAATCTTTCCAATTCCATGAATCCTTTTCTAGGAATTTGACATCCCTACTGATATAAATTTGCTTAGTTGTAGGATCAAATAATCTACATGCCTTTGATCCTTCTTCAACTCCTAAGTATACCATTTTAACACTTCTATCATCCAACTTGGTTAGATGATTTGATGGTACCTTAGCATATGCTACGCACCCGAAAACCCTTAAGTGTTTTAAGTTAGGTTTTCTACCTTTTAACGCTTCAAAAGGTGTAGCATTTGTCAATGCTTTAGTTGGAATTCTATTTAGCACATATATGGTATGCCTTATAGCCTCACCCCAAAAGTTTTGAGGCATTGACATAGCTTTCATTATGCTACGAGTAGTAGATAACGTAGTTCTGTTTCTACGTTCGACCACACCATTCTGTTGTGGTGAATAGGGTGCTGTAAGTTGTCTAGCAATACCATTTTCTTTACAAAATCGAGTAAATTCACTAGATGTGAATTCTCCACCTCTATCGGTTCTCAGCATTTTCAATTTGGTTCCAACTTCATTTTCCACCATTTGTTTGAATTCTCTAAAGGTTTCAAAATCTTGATCTTTAGAATTCAGGAAATAAACCTACATGTAGCGAGTACAATCATCTACAAGTAAGAAGATATATTTCTTTCCAGAATGAGTCGGTGGTGATATGGGACCACAAAGATCTCCATAAACCAAGTCTAAAGGTTTGAGTGACTTGAACTTGGCTTGGTTTGGGAATGGAGCTCTAACGTGCTTTCCCAATAGACATGCATCACAAATTTGACTTGCATGACTTATATAAGGAATTCCTTGAACCAAATTTTTATGAGTCATAGATTTTATAGCATCAAAATTCATGTGACCCAAACGAGCATGCCATAGCCATGCTTCCTCATCTAGTTTGGACAATAGACACACAGGTACACCAATCTTTAAATTGATATTGTAAAGTCTGTTCCTTGAACGTCGAACTTTTAAAAGCAAAGTCTGATTATGATCATATAGGTATAACAAATCACGTTCCAATAGGACTTTACATCCATTTTCAGTCAATTGTCCTAGGATGAGAATGTTACTTTTCAAACTTGGAATGTAATAGACATTAGAAACAATTCTTTGTTCTTTATTTTTACATTCCAACAAGATTAAGCCACTTCCTTTAATCTCTACATACGAACCATCACCAAAACAAACTTGTCCAGAGATCTTTTCGTTTATTTCTCTGAAGTGTTCTTTATTACCAGTCATATGATTACTTGCACCATTGTCCAAGTACCATAAACTTTCATTGGTAGTCACATATCGGTTTGGTTCAATTTGCTTTTCATTCAAGAAGGCTTGATGGTCTTCTTGTTCATTATGAACAGCCATCAGTAGAGTGGGCTAATCATCTTCTTCCACTAGGTTAGATTGTTCGTGTGTTTGCTCATTTTTAGGACACGAATTCGCATAATGCTCGTGCTTCTTGCACTTGTGGCATCTAACCACTCAAATCTTTATGAGTTTTCTTTGATCTATTATAATGGGATTTTTGAGAGGAACCTTCATCTTTGTCTTCTTGCTTTCCCTTGCCATCTCGCCAGTTCCTCTTTGACGAGTTAAATCTCTTTGGTCCATGATTACCAAAAAGTTTTCCATGACTATTATTCTTGTCATGACGTGTGAACAAGAGTTTATCTTGAGTCTCAACTACAGTTCCTCTTTTAGACTTGATCCTTTCTTCAAAGGTTTTTAGTCTTGCGATAGTATCATCTAGAGTTACATTGTCCAGATCAGTGAATTGCTCAATGGAAGCAATTATCTGAATAAATCTATCTGGCATAGAGGTCAAGACTTTTCTAACTAGTGTGGGTTGATCATATTTTGCACCACAACCAGTTGCTTTACTAACAATATTAGTTAGTCTTGATGTGAAAGTATCGATAGTCTCCTCGTCTTTCACTTGCAACTATCAAACTCAGACTTAATACTTTGCAACCGTGCTTGTTGCACTTGTGTTGCACCAAGATGTCTGGTTTTAAGCGAATCCCACATTTCTTTAGCAGATTTGCAATCTTGTACGCGCAAGATTAAATCTTCGGATAAAGTCTGGCTAATGTATGCCATTGAGCACTTATCCTTTTTCTTATCCGAATTCGTTTGAGCAGTGGGTTCTATAGTTTCCCAAAGATCATTTGCATCTAGCATGATCTTCATTCGAATCGCCCAAGTTGTGTAATTTGTAGATTTCAACATCGGGCATTGAAAATTCGAAATAGTGGTTCCCGCTTCCTTATAAGTTACAACGGGATTCTTTTCTTTTGGTGATTCCGTCATGGTCACCACTTAATAATAAAAGTAATGATTTTATAAAAATATAAATTTGAACAAACAACAGATTGTTTCAAAATAGAACTTGGTTTGGTTCTATACAGTGAAGATCAATCTTTGTTTATGAAATACTAATTTGACCACAAATAGTCAAATTACTTATGACCGAACAATACCAGGTCAATAATTCCAAATAATGATCGAACGAAATGATTAATAATCAAAATAACAAACAATTGATTATTACAATTATGAAGGCAAATTGTGATTCTAATGGTCAACCAACGAATTGCTGTGACCGATGACTAACAGCAATTAAACCAATTTGCTTTGATTGACTATTCAATTTATTAACTTCCGTAAGGCATACTTGCCTGCGGGTTCAATTTGAACAGAAACGATTTCGATAGAATCGGTTCTAAACCGTTTTCGCTTCACAGAAACAATCGATGGTATCAAATTTCCCGCGGATTTCACATCGATTCAAATCGAAAATTTTTCTTAATCTGTTGTTTCTAACAGTTTCGTAAGGTCTAAGTGCCTGCGAATTTAATTTAACAACAATTAATCCTTTGATTCGTATGAATCGTGAAGGCCAAAAATGCCTGCGGCTTTTTCAAACTGAAACAACAGAATGATCGAATGAACCGTGAGGCCAAAGAATGCCTGCGGTCTTTGATTCGATACAAGTCGGTGTTATAAGTCTTTGATTAAGAACAAGAAATTCAGAACTTTATCAATCTATAATCGATTTGTTGTTTTCAAACAGATCCGTGAGGCCTATGCCTGCGGATTTCAAATCGAATGCCGTGAGGCCCTTAGTCGCCTGCGGTTTTCAAGATCGACTACCGTGAGGCCCTTAGTCGCCTGCGGTTTTTGAAATTGAACAATCAACAAATGATCGAATGATGTCAAATAAACCGTGAGGCCAAAGAATGCCTGCGGCTTTTGCAACTCAATCGGTGTGTGGCTCTGATACCAAATTGTTGCCCAAGAACATAAAGATGAAGAAGAATAGAATGAACAATTTGCAAATACAACAACATCCTTGTTTCCATTGATATTGACATGTATATATAGGACATATAATTACAACATCAACCCTCCTAATTACGTAGTAAACAATACTATACTTTGACATATATACATATATAATCCTTAGACTTTAACTTGTGAGGGATTAACACTAACAGAGATTAGTTATAGAATGTGCAGAAAGAAACTGAAAGAAATCTGAGCCTAACCACAATAAATTCTATGTACATGATAGAAGCTAGTAGGTGCACAGTGTGTAATATGAGGACTAACAAAACTCACTGTGAAAGTAATGCTCCCTCAGATCCAAAATATTAAATTATTTTATAAAGTTCAAAAAAAATTTCAGGTAATGATCTTTTTTAAACAAACATATAATACCCAGGTTTCGCCACACATGATTTACAATCTTAACAGGGCTGAAATCAGCACCACGGACCATAGCAATGAAAATTATTACAGCATTTAATTATTATAGATTAAACTAGTGGCTTTTCAATCAATAACAGTTAAGGATTTTTAAACTTATTAGTAGCTGATAACCACGTCAAACTAATCACAAGTGCTTAAATGAAATCAATAAATAAATATTCTCTAGACAAAATGTAAAATGTAGCTACAGACTTCAATTGTGAAACACGCAACCATGTGATTCAAATCCATGAGCAAATCCACACAACATGTACTCGCATATTCGTAACATTTCACAACTAAACTTAAATAGTCTCAAAATCCAGCTAAAAAAGTCACTGAAAACCACGTTTTCTCTTCACTGCACGCCAGCATAAGCAAATTTAACGCTTGAGCCATATTTCGAATTCACAAAATGATAAACCTAATGATTTTTTAAGCTCTCGAAATGTGACAGCAGAATAAAAACTTAAAACTAGATCCCCGTAAGCTACCAGGAACACTACAATTACAGGAAAAAAGCAGCAAATCGTGAGATCACAACATATGATGTTCGAAACATGTGTGGGAGTGCGAGAAAGAAGACTTACTGAGGACGAGAACCGGTGATTGCATGGCTGATAACGAGAGTGTAAGAACCCTAGGGATCAGTTGTTGAAGCTTGTAGAGATTTCTCTAGGGTTTCTCCTTTTGCTTTCTTTTAGAACCGAGGGAAAATACGAGAAGAAGCGTTTGCAGCAATTCTGTGCAGCGGCGTTGTTTTGGGGCTGTAAACACACCAAAAACCCAAAAACGGGCTACAACAATAGAGCCTTCAGCCATGGGCTTATGTCGATGGGCCATTCGTATTGGGCTGCTTGGATGCCCACTACTACAGCCCATTAATTATAGATTATCAATTTTGATTTTTTTCAAAGAAATTTAATCACCAAAACTTCTAATGCCGGTTTGTACTCCATAACAATTAACATCCAACGTTCAGTTTGCTTCTCCATGCAATACAAAGCTAGTCAAGATGGCCTTATCTCTGAACATTCTGATCTTTTCATATTTTGTTCTTCTAACCTCCAATCTAATATTGCTATAATTATATTTAAGCAACGAGACAAGTTTAATATACACGACCACTTATTTTTGTTAACGTTTATTTATTTCTAGTAAGTTGGTCAATTAATTTTGTTTTATGTAATTTGTTTAATTTATTGTATACCGACATAATTATCTAGTAATTTGAAGATTAAAATACATTCTTGAAACATAATACAATTTAGTATATAATTTATAAAGTTAATATAAGTTAAAGGGTAAAAGTTTGAATACTAAATAAAAATAATATATTTGAGTAATAACTTTTAGTTTTATAATAAATCTGGATATTAACAATAACTTTTCACTTCAACTTAACATAAAGTTAACAAATGTTACAGATTTGGATACTAATATTTCACTTCGGTTCATTAGAAAAAGTTAATAATATTTAGTTTTAATAGCCAAAATCGTTATGAAACTGAAAACTAACACTCAAAACACGTTCTTCTTTTGGCTTTATCCAAACTAGATGGTGCCACAGGCACGTTACGTCATGGTATTTTGATTGTTCATAAAGATCAACAATGTAAATGTAGTAGTAGATCATATGAAACATTTAACATTTATAAAACTTGTCGGCTGTATACCAAGGTGATAGGAGCACGCTCGGAGAATATAGATTCAAACCTAACGATCAAATTACAAATAGATCTAAGGCTTGTTTCGGATACAGATTCACCACCGAAACAAACGATAGGGTTGCGATTGTTGGTAATTATAGTGATATCAACAATTTTAGTGCTATTGGATTAACTTGTTGAATCTGGTGAATTGTATTAGTGTCTAAACGAGTTAGGTGACGCGGGAGTGCGGACTCGTTTTACACTAATACAATTAGTTGTGTATATGTATAAACTTATTGGTCTTACTGGAATTATAAATAATAGTGGGTCATATACGTGGGCTTTAGTAATCAATTAAAAACTATCATTTAATTAAAGAAAGCCCAACCTTGAAATGTATATATACACTCACATCTAAAGGGAAGTTTCCAGATCAATAAAAAAAAAATATGCAACGTACGGTTTCTCCATCGCAGATCACATTTCGATTCTCAAAATCTCAGTTTGAATCCGATTAAACACTTGATATGTACGATCAATTGGTTTAATCTGATAGTGTTCATCACGTTTCTGAGATCTATCCAAGATATCATCTTTGTCGATTTATGTTTCGTTCGTTGGTTCAACGATTGTGTTTTGGTTAAATTCTCTCAATTCAAGAGACTACTCTTCTATGATTAATCACAAGAATCAAAGGTACTAGTTTGTGATTTACATATTATAACAGATACGGTTTGTTCTTGTAAACAAATATTCAACAAAGATTAAACCAATTTATTTTGGTATCTGCAATTTGAGTACATGTGGCTTCTTACGATTTGGGTTCAATTACTCGACTGAAATCGAAGTAACTTTGACTTTATTGTTTACAATTGATTATTGGAGTCAAATGGTTGTGAGTTTGTACTTAATTTGCCGCTTGATAATCGATTGTGGTTGGGTGTGGATCTATTTAATCTTGGTTCGTAAGACTGCTAGTATTACTTTGTGTATTGATCTCAAATTTCGCTGGTGCTCAACAAAGACAAAGTTTAGAACTTTACTTGATTCGAATTGGGATTTAAACTTCGAAGCAATTTGATTTAACATGGCAAGTGGGGAATCGGTTCGGGATATGTCTAGTAAGTTTGCCAAATTGGAAAAATTTGAGGGTCAAGACTTTAGGCGATGGAAAAAGAAGATCATTTCTTATTGACGACATTGAAGGTTGCGTATGTACTTTCTACGCCAATGCCAGACATAGGGGAAGATGAAACCTTAGATCAACAGAGAAGGAGACTCAAGTGGGAAAATGGTGATTATATCTGCAGATGTCACATACTTAATGGTATGACTGACTCACTCTTTGACGTATATCAGAATGCAGAATCTGCCAAAGATCTTTGGGATTCACTTGAAGCAAAATATATCGCTGAGGATGCATCAAGCAAGAAATTCCTGGTAAGTAATTTTAACAATTACAAAATGACAGATTCTAGGCCAGTAATGGAATAGTATAATGAGTTGTTACATATCTTGGGTCAATATGCACAACATGATATGCATATGGACGAGTCAATCTCTGTGTCGAGCATAATCGACAAGTTTCCACCTCTGTGGAAGGATTTTAAACATACTCTAAAACATCAAAAAGAGAATCTGACTTTGGTTCAATTGGGTAGTCATATCCGAATTGAGGAAGCACTTCGGGCTCAAGAAGTTGATAAAGCCAAGGGTAAAAACCCAGCATCATCCTCGGTTAATGTTGTTGAATATGATGGGAATCTTAAAAGGTTCAACAAGTTAAAGGGTAATAAACGTAAGTTTAACAGTGATAACAAACATCCCATTAAGAAAGCAAAACTTGCTTGTTGGAGATGTGGAAAACCGGGACATTTCAAGGAAGATTGTTGGGTGAAAATGTCAGGCGAAAACAAGGCTAATGTAGCCGGTCCAAGTGGGTCAAAAGACCCGAATGTGAAACCAGGTTTGTTTCCTGTTTCTTTTGAACATTCTGTTAAGAATTATGTTTCATTGATTTCTGAATCATTCTATGTTCAGGATGATGAAATTGTGTGGTGGGTAGACTCGGGTGCTACAAGTCATGTATGCAAGGATCTAAGGTGGTTCGAGGATCTTAAACCAGTTGAAGATGGATTCGTGCTAAGAATGGGAAACGTGGCAACTGAGCCTATCAAAGCAATTGGAAATGTTAAACTTGTATTTACTTCTGGAAAACAACTAATACTAAATAATGTATTGTATGTACCAGGGATTCGAAAGAATCTCTTATCTGGAATTATGTTGAATAGTTATGGTTTTAAACAGGTCATCGAGTTAGATAAGTTTATCTTATCTAAACATGGAACCTTTGTTAGATTTGGGTATTTATCTAATGGTATGTTTAAACTCAATATTCATGTTCCATTCGCTAATGAATCTGTATGCATTGCTTCCTCTTCATCTAGCAAGGTAGAATATATTTCTAAGTTATGGCATGCTAGATTAGGTCATGTTAATTTCTTTAGAATGAAAGATATGTCAAAAATGAGTTTGATACCAGCCTTTGATATGCATGATAACAATTGTCACACTTGTAAATTAACTAAGATTACTAGAAAACCATTTAAGGATGTTAAGAGGGAATCCAAGGTTTTAGAACTCATTCACTCTGATTTATGTGACTTTCATAGCACACCATATCTTGGTAATAAGAAGTATGTAGTCATTTACATAGATGATGCAACACGATACTGTTATGTGTATCTTGTTCACACTAAAGATGAAGCACTTGATAAATTTATAGTCTATAAACAAGAAGTTGAATTGTTTCATGGTGATCTAATTAAAACTCTTTGAACTGACCGGGAGGGGAGTATTATGATCCAGTGTTCTTCCAGTCCACTGGAATAATACATCAAACTACAGCCCCTTATACACCATAACAGAACGGTGTTGCTGAAAGGAAAAATAGAACATTAAAAGAAATGGTCAATTCCTTGTTATCATATTATGGTCTGAGTGATGGATTCTGGGGGAGAAGCAATGCTAACGGCATGTTATTTATTAAATAGAACTCCTAATAAAAGAAACAAAATAACTCCTTATGAGTTATGGAAAAAGAAGCCTCCTACTTTAAACTATTTAAAAGTCTGGGGTTGTAGAGCTGTTGTTCGCCTTACCGAACCTAAACGAAAGAACTTAGACGAGAAAGGAATAGATTGTATATTCATAGGATATGCTGAAAATTCAAAAGCCTATAGGTTTTATGTTATAGAACCTAATGACTTGGTGTGTGTAAACATTGTCATAGAATCAAAGGATGCTATCTTTGATGAAGACAGATTCACCTCTGTGCCTAAGCCGAAGGATTTCATCCATAATTCTCAAACAAGGATTCTTGATCCTATTGAGAATATAGTTGTTGATTCCGTTAAAGCATCTTCTAATATTGACAGTGCATCTAGTCCTTCTGAACCAAGGAAAAGCACAAGAACAAGAAAGGCCAAATTCTTTGGTTCTGACTTTCATCTTTACTTGGTTGAAGGGTCAAGGAGTGATATTGAATGTCAATATCAATATTGCTTCAATATTAAAGAGGATCCAAAGACTTGCAATGAAGCAATGACATCTCTAGATGTTTCTTTCTGGAAGGAGGCAATCCAAGATGAAATGGATTCTATCATGCAAAATAATACGTGGAAATTGACTGATTTGCCACCTGGGTGTAAGCCTTTGGGTTGTAAATGGATAATTAAAAGAAAAATGAAAGTTGACGGTAGTATAGACAAGTTTAAAGCCAGATTGATAATCCAAGGTTTTAAACAAAAGGAAGGAATTGATTTCTTTGACACATATGCTCCCGTTGCTAGGATTTCCACCATAAGGTTATTAATTGCCTTAGCTTCAATTTATAAACTGGTAATTAATCAGATGGATGTGAAAACAGCCTTTCTGAATGGTGAATTGGATGAAGAGGTATACATGAAACAACCTGAGGGTTTTGTTTTACCTGGGCAAAGTCCATTTAAATTTCTTATGTCAAGACATCCAATTCCCATCTAATACAATGTTAGATGCTGAATTCAATGTGGAAAGCTTGTCATGTAGAAATTGAAACACATCAACAAGTCGTCCCAAGGTTTGTGTTTGGACTGCAAGATAAAGTAGGTTGAAGTATATCTTCTTAATAGTTCTTTGACAAATTGCATTTGCAGGTGCAAGATTAAAAGAAACTACCTATAAGAATATGAAGTTTAGCCGCTTCAAGAAGCTTGGACTTGGCTTCGATGTATTCTTTGAAGGATTAGGACACATGCTAGTTAAATAATCATTTCAAGTGAGAATTTGAATTTGTAAACTTGTGTGTATATTCACTTCAGTTATTTATATGGATAGCAAGGGTTCAATCCACAATGACACCCTGATATTCTAATATTTGGATATGATATACTAAGATGAAAATTCAATCCGCAGGATATTTTCATTTATGCATAAGTTTGTGTTATGCGAGAGATATTTAAGTTAATCGTGGATATCACTAAATGGGGGAGGAATGTTGGTAATTATAGTGATATCAACAATTTTAGTGCTATTGGATTAACTTGTTGAATCTGTGAATTGTATTAGTGTGTAAACGAGTTAGGTGACGCGGGAGTGCGGACTCGTTTTACACTAATACAATTAGTTGTGTATATGTATAAACTTATTGGTCTTACTGGAATTATAAATAATAGTGGGCCATATACGTGGGCTTTAGTAATCAATTAAAAACTATCATTTAATTAAAGAAAGCCCAACCTTGAAATGTATATATACACTCACATCTAAAGGGAAGTTTCCAGATCAATAAAAAAAGAAATATGCAACGTACGGTTTCTCCATCACAGATCACATTTCGATTCTCAAAATCTCAGTTTGAATCCGATTAAACACTTGATATGTACGATCAATTGGTTTAATCTGATAGTGTTCATCACGTTTCTGAGATCTATCCAAGATATCATCTTTGTCGATTTATGTTTCGTTCGTTGGTTCAACGATTGTGTTTTGGTTAAATTCTCTCAATTCAAGAGACTACTCTTCTACGATTAATCACAAGAATCGAAGGTACTAGTTTGTGATTTACATATTATAACAGATACGGTTTGTTCTTGTAAACAAATATTCAACAACGATGTCAACCGAAGATACAGATACACCACTCCAGTTAAGCAATCGTGTCTAAGAACTCCGCTCAATTTGCCAAGATTAAACTAGCAAAGACAAATTAATTTAACTCTCACACTCAAGAGATAAATCAACACAAAAACTTTCATATTTAAAACCCATTGTCCTACTTTTCATTCGAAATCTAGTACATAAAAAAATTACAATTCAAAAGAAACTGCTAGAGATCATGGCCAAACTACCTTTGACCCATTACTTTAATTGAAAAAATTACAATTAAAAAAAACTATTAAAATAAAGAAAAGAACAACGTGTATTTGGACTCAACAACGGTCAAACGAGTGGCTATCACAAGTGCTTTAGTTATATGAACATTAGTTTACCCATTTAAGGGTAAGATAGAGAGATTAACTACAGGTATGTATGAATACAATTAATGTGATGGTGGATGATGATATAGATGATGATTACTATGATAGGTATAAAGCTTAAATATGATACTATGTATTGACGATCATGGTTACGGTTGGTACGTGTGAGTTCACGTAAATTATGATGTGTATATGAGAATTATAATGATGACGATGATGGAACTTGAGAATTATGATAATATATTAATTCACATAAGTTTGTGGTGTAAACATCTCCATGTGGGGCCGTGGGAATAAGAGAAAATTTGAAGATCATGCGTATGTGCTAGAAAAGTAGAAATACACATACATACATGCAAAAATAACAGTACATCAGCATTATGTTTTAGATAAATGACAGCTATAATCAAATTCAAACACACGCATTAGTCAGTTGTAAATTTTTTCATAAACGCATGTATTTTACTATAGCTAGAAGTTTGCCACTATATAGATAGATAATAGGATCATACGTTTAATTCTATAATATGAATAAAGCAACTACTATCAACAGTTGTTTATCTAGTTTTTGAGATTTGCCACACAAGTTTTGAGACTTTCCATTTTACCCCCTCAGCATCACCCTTTTTGCATATATAAACACTTGGTGCTGGATCTTCATTTTGAAAGAAAGTTAGAGAAATAGGGGAGCTTCCGAAGCTGACAACTCCCACGGCGATGCTTCGGCCTCACCGCAAGTTTCGTCTTTTGTGGTTTGGCACCCGGTTGTCTTTATCCTTGGTGTGGTCTCTCTACTCATGGTGTTTAGTTTGGTGGTGGTGGGAACTGCTGTCGCTCGGCCTCCCTTTGTGGTCTTGGTGGAGGAGGCTGTGGTTTCCCCGCCATGGTCGCTTCTGCTGGTGGTCGGGCGGTGGTGGTGGGATCTTCTGTCGCTCTGCCTCCCCTATGTGGTCGAGGTGGAAGAGGCGGCCGTTTGCCCACCATGGTCCGTGGTGCTGGTGGTCGGCCACCGTTTGGTCTGCCTACGGTTTGCCTTGGAGTCGGTGATGGCATGCGCAGGTGCTCCTTGGGTCTTTTTGCCGGTGGGAGCTGAACGATTGTCTCCGGCTGTGGGTAATTTGTGTTGGTGGTAACCACGGCGTTTGTGATGGTTGTGTTACCACGATAGAGCCGGTACTCGGTTAGCCATCCTTCTGTGGTTTGGTAGACCACGCGATGGGCTCTCCGTCTGACCGATGGCGGCAATGGCAGTGCAACTGTTATTGTTGCCCCTTTCTTTCGTCTCACCCCATAACCCATTTAGGGTTTTCAGATCTACAGTGCGGCGTGTCAACGGTTGTGGTGCGACTACCGTTGTCGTCCATTTGCTGTTGTGCCCTAATTGATGTTGTGGCCATACCGGGGTACTATCCCCTTTGTGTGGTTCTTAGTTTGTAGATACGTGGCTATCTATCTTGGGTTACCATTCAAGGTGGTTTTGTGATGCTTATTGTATAACCAGCTTATGCATGTTTGTCACTTTTATGTTGTTGCGTAGATAGTTCGGTTGTGTATTTGTAATTCACCGACGAAATGTGTCGATGATGATGAGGACCATATCATTTGAGACTTAGCTTTGGCTTGATGTTCATCACTGGTTTCTTTGTTCTCTTTTCAGTTTGTTACTAATAAGTTTCGAGGGCTGTGATGAGATACCGGAGTTGTGGTTTCGGTTGCTTAGGCGTGGCTACCGATTATGTTTAGCAGCCGCAACCAAACGCCGGTTCTGAGCCCTAAGTTATACAACTTCAAATTTGTTTCAAACCGGCCATCACAACGCGCGCGAATGAATAACACTAGTTAACTTAAATTCTAAACAATATGTTAAGAGGATGATTACATAAAAACTCGGAAAGTATAAGGTGAGGGGAATTAAAACTGGCAGGGGGTAAATAGTAAATTACAGAAGGTAAGGGTGCATAATGGTGATCTGATAAGAACAATGGTATGATATCGTGCTTTAACATGAAACCCTAACACCATATTCAAACTCAGCTTCGAATTGCCACTAGTGAATCGAAGATGGCATCTTCATCATCTTTTCGAAGGCTTGTTAATGGATCTTCTTTGTTTGTTACTTCAAGGATCAACAGCTCGCAGATTAGATCCAAGCACTCACTCAGTCGTAAGTTTTTCGTATTTCAATTTCGATTCAAAGTTTTCATGTTTAAATGAAATGAATTTGATGAAAGAAAGGCGTTTTGCAATCTAAGATCGATTTCATGGTGTAAGTCTTCATTGATTAATGTGGATTGTAGACGCATTTGTACTATTGTATCGTTGTTCGAAAGGATAACTCGGTATTAAGGCGGTGTTTGTTATCACGATTGTGATTTGAGACTATCAGTTGAGATAGATAGTTTGAAACTCAATTTGCGGGATTGTAAATGGATTGTGATTGAATTTATAGTCGTGTACTTGATGATAATGCTCGTAACCATAGATCGAGTGATGCCCCCTTTTTGGAAATGAATAAATAGATTTTAGATGCCAAATTGTGCATTTTGAATTGACAGTGCGTTGATATTGAGAAAAAGATTTCTAACCACAATAGTACTGGCTTATGATTTCACTATGAAGTTAATAATGCATTTGATAGAACCAGATCCGCCATCAAAATTGAATGAAGAAGGTTGGGGTATGTGATCTAAGGATCAAGGAACAGACTATGTGCACCAACGGCTAGTTTTATTTGCAATTTGGAGTTTCCTATCTCCATTTCATCGCCAATATGCCAATATGTAGTTTTTTGTCACAAGTCATCATCAATTTGTAGCTTTTTGACCGATTACTTGTAGTTTTTATTAACATCATATCACCAGATCTATCACCTACAAGCACAAATGTGGGCTACTCATTATCTGGGTTATTTTGGAAGGAACAGATTGTGTGCGTAAACGGTTTAATTTTAACACAAGTTTTCATTGGCAAGTTGTAGTTTTCTATTACCATTTCATCGCCAATATTTAGTTTTTTGTCACCATTTCATCACCAGTTTGTAGTTTTTTGACTGATTATTTGTAGGTTTTATTACCATCTCATGACAAGTTTTATCACCTAGAAACACAAATGTGGGCTGCAATTGTCTAGTCGTCTAGTCGTCTGGGCTATTTCAGTTTGAAGCATGTAAATTTCTTTTCATAATATATGTACTTATCGTGTTAGATGATAATCGCCTATAGATAGATTATTGTTCTCTGTTCATGCACAAAGTGACTACAGACAAACCTTGAGGCATTAAAAGTCACTACAATTTAGGATTTGAACGTGTAATTGACATCAAAGTTCTTTTAAGCAAATTATTATTTAGTAACAAGATTGTATTTCTGTACAGGTGCTCATAGTGTCAGCACTGAGAGGCCACTTAGACAATTAGTCTCAGGTAAAGGGAAATCTGCTGGTAGAAATTCTGCAGGTCGTATAACAATTTTCCACCGAGGTGGAGGAGCAAAAAGGTCACAAAGAACAGTGGATCTAAAAAGAAACACATCGTCTGTGGGTGTCGTTGAAAGAATTGAATATGACCCAAATCGCACTTCTCGAATTGCTGTAGTCAGATGGGTGGAGGGTGCAGAGGTTGATCGCCACAAGAAAGTCAACATTGTTGAAAACGTTGCACCACCCACCCGTAAGTTCTCACCTACCATGACAGTGAAAGGTCAATTTTCATTCTGTTCTTTACCTGGGATGCAAGAAGAAAAAAAGGTGATTTCTTCTGTGCCTAAAACTGATCATGTAGTAGTTGGGCTTCCGAAAGGTATTGCTTACGGGTCAAAAAGCTTGTTTACTAGCAAAGCCACACCCACACCTGTAGGAACCCAAATGACAAACGTGAAGGATGTATTTCTATCTGCGTTTTATTCTTCAAAAGCTGATAAAACACCCTACTCCTTTGTTAACTCTTTGGGTTTACCAAGAATGGCAGTAGCAGGTGCAAAGCCTGATTTTTTTGTTCCAAAACTGAAAGATGACATTCAAGATAATGAAAGTTCATCACTTAATGAGATCAAAAGGTGGGACAAGGAAAGCATTTCGTGGGCCCATAAGATGAAACGTAAAGCAGCTGTTTCTTGGCAGAGTGTTAGGGAGCACAAGATGTTAGGGCTTGTTGGAGTAGCTGGTCAAAACGGGTCAAAGTTGAACTCAAAGACAATGGAAAAACAGAAAAGAGATGGGAAGTTCGCTGAAGATTGTTCGCCTGTAACTTATATCTTAGCTACCCAAAATATGCAAGTGGGGAAGATGGTGATGAATCGCAGTCCATCGAAACGTTCAAATGATGAATTGCTGCATAGATATTGATATTGAAGGTGGGTTATGTTTCAAATATGTTAAACTTAGTTGTGATGAGTCGTCTGCTTCGTAGATTCAAGATAAATCCTGCTTTAATATCGTGTAGTTCTTTATTATGAGCATTGTATGTTTCTTTGGTTTTTTTGAAACTTTTTGGGTGTTCCCAGGTATAATGCACAACAATGATCTCATCTGTTGGCAAAATCTTTGTTGAACTATCTTTTGGTTATACAGGGTTCATATTTTGATTTAGTTACTTGTTTGTATGATGCACAACAATAATATAATGTCTTTTTCAGTGTAAGATGTAAATTACTATCGATATAGTGAACTGCTTTTAATTGAACTGATCAAACTTTACATTTTTACATTAAAACACAAGTTTTAAAGTTGTTTGCATTACACATATATTTAAGACTCTTAACATCGAAATGCAAGTTTTAAAGTCTAATAACAATAATATGTGTTCAAAATTAAATGCATTTTTTTACCGTCTACCACACGAGTAGCAAATAAGTAGCTATGCTTCGACAAAGCTAAATTATGGTACGGAATGCAAAATGTAATAATGGTTTTTGCTAGTTGCAAATAAAAAACCTTCTACTTCCATCATGATAAAACTTTATTGTTCACATTCACAGTAATTCTATTGATGTTAGAGTCTAGCAGCTGCTAATTCTAACTTTAAAATTCTAACACTTCATTTTTTCGGGGAGCTTTTATTGACCAAGTCTTTTAAACCTCATTATATGTGCTACATACAAACAAACTTTTTATTTCTTTTACAAAATATTCAATTTTACATGGTAATCAAATATACATCACTCGAAACTAATTTAACCAAAAAATAAGAATCTCTAATGAGAAAAACATAATATTAATTAGAGCACCTGCGGCACAAACACAAAGCAAACGGGGAGTAGAGTGGCAGGACAAGCTAGCCAAGGACATGGACACCGAGTGGCAGCAAACAAGCTAGCCAAGGGCATGGACAACAAGTAGAGTGGCAGCAGATGAGCTAGCCAAGGATGCGACATTACGCAAGCCTATTTGTGGGCATTTATAGACACCAAGTAGAGTTGGAACTTGAAACATACAAGCCAGCTGAGGACGAGAAGGCCATGTACGGTGGCAATAAAGTGATAAGCAAGCTGGCTAAACTCGCCGTGTTGCATGAATCTGTTTGTGCACTTTCATGGACACCAAACAGGGACAAATATGCAAGCCAACCAACAACATGGGCACCAAATAGAGTGGTAACAGACCAGCTAACCATAACAACACATCACAGGAGTCTGTCAATAGTGACAAACAAAATATAACCCGACTAACCATCTGTAGCAAACACAAATTATGCACATTCTCAACACACATTACACAAGTCTTCAATTGTAGCAAACACACATCACACAAGTCCCTCCATTTGTGCCAAGCTTATTTTTTTCCTGGGCAAAGGAAGTTTAAACCCAAGTTCCTTTGGGAGCCCTTTCAAGTATCTTACCATTAGGTCTATCTTGTGGCAATTACAAAATATAACTATCTCTAACATAGCACCATGGTCCAAACTACCATCTTATATAACACTAACTTTCATGAAACCTGATATAACCTTTAAAACAATGGAGTACACACAAATATGATGGTTAAACTTTGAAACACTTCACAATGAGAAAATTAACAATTTTCAATTCGAAAAAGAGAAATTCTTCTTCATTCTTACATCCTAACATGAACAAACCAGTTTACAATACATGTAAACCAACCCTAACAACACCCTAAACTCCATTATCCCTATATCACCATAAAGAGATAAAACGATACATACAGCATCATCCTCGTCACCTAAGCCTTCTTGGGAGATTTAGTCGATTTAGATGGCGATTTGGGTTCCTTAGTAACTTTATCATGAGCCCTCTTTGGCAACAGAACTGGATTGATGTTTGGTAGAACACCACCATGAGCAATTGTCACACCAGCTAGCAGCTTTCCAAGCTCATCATCATTTCGAATAGCTAACAATACATGCCTTGGTATGATTCTGTTCTTCTTGTTGTCTCTTGCAGCATTTCCAGCCAATTCCAAAACCTAATTTCCAATTCCAAAATCAATTAATCTCAAATTTCACAGTATCCTAGAGCCTTAATCATAATTCAATGCACAAGATCAAATTATTGATTCAGATGTTCTAAATATACTACAATCAGAAAGCAACATTGATTCAGCCATCTAAGTACTATTTTGATGAGTGGCATATAATCAATAGCAATCATAAAACATTTTATTACAATTCCCGAATCAACAACACCAAATTAGCCTAAGATATTGGCTGATTCAACCACATTTTCTCCAAAAAAAAAACTAGCAAACATAAAGCAAAAACGAATAAGTTCACACATAATCACACATAAAACAGCCTCTAAATTCACACAAAAATCAAAATGTTGATCGAGATATCCTAAATACTGTAAGTAGAAAGCAAAAACAATTAGATCCATATAAATAGTGTTTAGAGGATTATCCTAGAATCAATAGAAATCATAGATCAGAAAATTTACATTTCCAACACAATAAACACCAGATTGAGCTAATATATTCACCGATTTAGCATTTCATCCACACTTCCTCAATAACCTAGTAAACAGACACATAATCAATTGAATGATTTAACATGTCATATAACAAAAACTATATTTTAACATTACCTCAGCAGCAAGTAAACAAAATCAAATTATAAAGTCAGATATCCTAAATACTGGGGGTGTTTGGGATTACTTCTCAAACTGCTTATTAACTTATTAACTTTTTCAATAAGTTAATAAGTTAGTATAGACTAACTTATTAACTTATTTCCCTCACAACCATCACATTGCCAAACATTATAAAATGAGTTTTTGACTTTTTAAAAGTTAATAAGTCAATAAGTTATTTTGATAACCTAGTAAACAGACACATAATCAATTGAATGATCAAACATGTCATATAACAAAAACTATATTTTAACATTACCTCAGCAGCAAGTAAACAAAATCAAATTATAAAGTCAGATACCCTAAATACTGTAATCAAAAAGCAACAACAATTAGGTCATCTGCATACTCTTTCAATAACTAACATATAACCGATAGCAATCATAGAGCACCAGATTTTAATTTCCGACGTCCATAACACCAAATTCACCGAATATATCGACCGATTCAGCATTTCAACCACATTCCCTCAATAATCTAGCAAACAGACTCGTAATCGATTGAATGATTTAACTCATGCGATTAAACAATACCTAAATATTATCATTACCTCAGCAGCAAGTAAACAAAATCAAATTACCGATTCAGATATCCCAAATACTGTAATCGGAGAGCAACAACGATTAGGTTTCGATAGCAATCACAGATCACCGAATTTCAATTTCCAACATCAACAACACCAAATTCACCTAACATATTCACCAATCCATCATTTCAACCACATTTCTCAATAATCCACCAAACAAACTCACAATCAATAAACCAATTCAACAAAACGCGATAAACAAAACCTAAACGGCATCATTACCTCAGCAGCAAGGTACTCAAGCACCGCCGCTAGGTACACCGGAGCTCCGGTGCCAACACGCTTAGCATACCGGCCAACTTTAAGGTACCGGCCGATTCTTCCGACGGGGAACTGAAGTCCGGCCTTGACGGAGCGCGTCACCGGCTTCTTCTTCGGACCTCCGGCCTTCCTTCCGGCAGCTCCTTTTTTCAACTTTCCGGTGGTCTCCATTGCAGATTTGCAGCGGTTGTTGGTGCTTCAGTTTGTGAGGGAGATGAAGAGAGTGCTTGGTGATATATACGGTTATCTTTTGCTTCGGTGATCCGAATGGTTTTTCTGTTGTTGGAGATTTGCCGTTGGATTGGGGTTGAGAGATGGACGGTGAGGATTGGTGATCCGTGGGATTGGGGGTCAGCCAATGAGAGAGAGGCATGTGGAGGGTCTGTTTGTTTATATGGTATGCATTTTACGTCCTACGAGTTTACTGTAAATTTTGTTTTCACTTTTAAACTAAGAAATAATAAAAAATGTCTTGTATTTTTGTTTATCGCAACATAAGTTTAAGATAGATGTAGAATGGTTAATCTGAAATAAAAGGTTAAAAGAGTCTCATTCAACTTCGTTAGCTATGGCATGTGGGGCGTTGATTCCATAGTTTGTGTATAATGTTGTTTTTTAATCTGATTTATTATATTAAACGTGTACTTTGAAATTACTATTGAAAATTGATTTGGTTTGTGTTGTAATTAAATTAAACTTGAAACTAAAATGTAATACAATGTTTGACCTGATAACTACCAATACTAAATTCACATAGATATCTGTCAATTAAGTATGGCTAACGTATTGCAACTTTGTATTTAATGAGAAAAAGGAGGCCTTCATTGGAATGAGAAGATTGTGGACTAACTGCATACAGTCTCGACAAATAACAACAAAAGGAAGAAGTAGACGGAGTTGTGTGATTCTCATAAACAATCATTTTGTATGTTTTTAGAAAGTTCTATCAACTCTAGGTCTCTGACGTTTAATGACAAAAGAAAGAAGTCAGTGGAGTTGTGTGATTCTTACATTTATAGTGGTTCATTAACCACTTTATTAAATAAAATAAACTGTCTTTAAAATAACTTGTTTTCTACTGGTGCACATTTGACCACAAGACGAGATTGCAGCAGCGTTTGGTCAACCACAGACTCATTAACTAATACAAAAACTTAAAACGACAGTGTTATTAGACTTATATAAAGCTAATGACATATAAGCAAAAAATGTTATAATTGGTCTCATACACATCCATCACATTAGAGACTTACTATCGAGTATCAGACAATTGTTGTCCCAAAACGACATCAGTAACGAGTTTTGTGAACAAATCAAGGAGATTGAAAGTACAAACAATAAAGTTAAAATGACGAAATGATGAAACATTATAGCGGTATTTATAGTAAGTTTTGACGGAGTTTTACATTTTATCAAATAAGTGACACGTATTACGAGAATTATTACGTCATATAAGATAATTTACAAAAAGTTGCAATGTATGTCGCACACTCAACAACATATCGACCGTGGAGGTGATAAGAGAACCTTTTGCTTTTGTTTAATGTGACCTATAAATACCACATGTGTTTAACACTTCATCCTCACCCTTTTGCTTATCAACACTTTCAAATATATATATATATATATATATATATATATATATATATATATATATATATATATATATATATATATATATATATATCAAACAAACGTCCCTCTAGTTCTATCATATTTATAAATCATACGAGGATATTAGAGATTTAAGACTAAAAGAAGACCAAAGCAAAAGTGAATAGCAAGCTTTCAAACTTCATCTTATTATTTTTCTATCATCATACTAGTGGTAATCACTACCGTTGTTTAGCGAGAAATTTGGTAGGTGGTCATTACCTTATTAGTGAGATGTAAAAAGTAATCAGTTTCTTTAGATAATGAGATGTTGAAAGTGATCAGTCATTTAAATAGTGAGATGTTGAAAATGATCACTACCTACTAAATACGTTCAAAGGGGTGAGTCTATTTCTAATGGTGATCTCTACCGGACTCAAAGATGTGTTTTATTGTGGAGACCGAATCTTAATGAAATGTCCAAAAGTGAATGTAAAATGAGCTTATTAACAATTGTATCAACTGCTATAAATATTTTTATTTTCTTGTTTTGTTTTGTTTGTTTTTTTTTCTTTGATTATTCTTCGACCCTTAAGCTCATATGATCATCAAAAACTCTTTACAAGAAATATTTTATAAACAAGCAAAGATTAGAAAATGATCACGAAATGTTAAAGAACTTCTTCATCCCCCACAAGAACTTCTTCATCCCCCACAAGTTCCAATAAACTTGTCATTTACAAATAATCAAACTCTTCAAACAACTTAGGAACTGTTTGATAATTTCTGAATGATTAAATGCTGAACTAATAAGAGGTCTAAATCATTAAGTGCTGAACCATTAAGATGTTTGAACCATTAAAAGCTAGTATATCGTTTAACTATTCAAAAGCAAATGTCTGACCAATTCAGATAAGAGGTCTTAACCATTCAGCATTAGACCTTTTAACCATTCAGCATTAATATAATGTTTAATCATTCAGAGGCAAATGTCTGAACCATTCAGACATTTGCTCGCGAAACAAACAGTCTGAACCATTAAGTGCTGAACCATTCAAACATCTGAATCATTAAGATGTTGATTTAGATGCTGCCAAACAGCCCCTTAATATTGCATCATAACACAAGAAACCATTTTAACAATAATTCCAAACACCCATTAAAGAATGTAAAATTTTGAACTGGTAAACTAATAATTGGACGTAAAGAATATTTCAAGTTTTGATGATTGTTTTGTACTGATAGGGGGTTATATTTTTGTTGTTGTTAGACATGAAAATCAGTCATGCTATCGAGTTGAGTCGTTGCCAAGTCGCCATGAGCCACAACCATCATATAAACCTCATTAAAAGGGTCTTGGGGTGTGACTTTAAGGAGCATCATCAGCACAAAAGCATAAGAGAGTTAGAAACATAAGTTAGAGAGCTTCGTTAAAAAAAAAACGACACTTTAAGCTATTTTAGGTCCTAAAAGCCATAGCACATGACGCATGGCACGCCAATCATGCTTGCAAGGTGATCTTTAAAACACAACTAAAGATGTAAACTATTCTTCATCCTAGAAGCCATATCGCTCTCATATGTTCTACATACCAATCTCTTTATCAAGTAAATTATTTATAATTTTTTCATACCATTGGTGGCTTTTCAACATATATGTCTGAAATAACCCTAGTTAAATTTAACAAACAAGTACATGAAATCCCCAAGGTGACCTTTAAGGTTTTGTTTCTTTTAACCAAACATCATAGGCATAAACTATTGATTCCACTAGCTTCCAGTCAAAACATGTTGGAGACTACCTGCCCACCACTTTAGCAGCGTATTGATGGGTCACGTGAGTTTTCTAATTTCCTTGTAATGGATTTTGTTGTTAAAAGAAATAGTACAAATAAAAACTAAATTTGGGTTCAATGAATTCAGCCCGATCGTTGTATCACATGCACAGAAGCTACACATTGCTCCAGATTCTAATAAGGAACGAAGCCAGCTAAAAAAGCAGGCCGAATACAAAATACAAAGGGATTAACAAAGCTCCCATTCACAACAACGGCGATTAAGATCATTCTTTTTAGCATACTGAATGCTGCAAAACTGGTTTATGAACATAAGAACATGATATTGTTTGCTCTGGCAGTATCAAAATCTTGATTTAGCACTAAAAACCTACTTTGGAGAAATGTTTATTCAAACCCCGAACTTGCTGACGGTCACCACAAAGATCAGCAGCCAGTCATAGAACTATAGAAGAAAGGGACTCCTTGTTGCTTTTTTGATACAAACAGGTCATCTAGACGCTGCCAATCGGATAGAACAGTTAGGATGCAAGTTATACTGAATATGAATAATAACATAATATTAACTTCTTCAAGGAAAGATAATATAGCACAAATAACCACGAAAGGGCGACATTTTCAAGCGATTTTAATTTGGTTCGAATACATTCTTTTTTATTATTCAACTGTACTTATTGTTTATTATCCTGAAATATGGATTTACAATGACAGATAAAAGGGCACGCAGACCAAATGATATCATTTCATGTTTCTTCTAAAAAAGAGAAGAAATCATTATCTCATTAAAGCTGCATATTTGGGATTTGCATTTATTGTTCATTAAGCCTTTGTTCTGCAGGATGTCAAATGAGAATGACGATAACTCTACATTGGAAAGATTTTGCGGCATGTATATATGTGGTTTGCACATCATCATAATTATAGTTTACGAATAGCGTGGCGGTACTAGCTTAGGTGTCTGGGTCCGTATGATTCCTTAATGTTCCTTCCATTTTTAAAATATTTCACATATTTAACAAAAAGTCATAACATTTTACATGACTATGCAACAAATCAAGAATACAAACATTTCAATTTCCATGGGATGCAGGGTGGCCCAGATAATTGTGATCAAGAAACATAAGAAGAAACATTATCAAAAAGGCAACATCGGTAACATTTATACTCATTCTTCATTTTCTTTTTATAACAACTGGTTGGGCTAGTTGCCTCTATTCATGTGGCATACACACACACCCCCTATGCATATAAGCAAGAACAAAAATGTTCTTGTATATGCTATGAATAATCCCCTTGACTAGGTTCTATATGTGTCGACATATAATTTCCCAACTACACAATCCTTATATGCATACCCTAATATTTTTACTTCATTATTTGAGAGAGTATACAATCATATTGATAGCACAAGCACGGCATCAGAGTTACAAGTCATGAAATATTGCCATATTGGCAAGATTCCTACTAAATGCATGTAAATAGTTCCGTAACCAAATAAAGCTACAACATGAAAACAAAAAACTAGATTACATCTCAATCAAGATCCATCTATCCTTAATGTTTTCGTGGCATATTTTGCTACTTATGACTTTAATATCATCTATTATAGCATTAATAAATAACATACTTGGCAAACAATACTAAAGTAAAGTAATCATGGTTGTAAAAATCGCTAGGTGCTATTCGGGCGGTGGGGTACCGCCTAGGGATTAATCGGGATTAGTCGGGATTAATCGGGATTAATCGGATTGGAATTTTATATGTAATTTATATGTATATTTGTGTATATGTATACATATATATAATTAAATTCAAAAATAAAATCAAACATTAACATATTTTGACCAATCTTAACGAAAATTTGACTTATTTTGACAAAATTTGGGCAATTTTGATTGATTTTGAAAGAAATTTGACCAATTTTCGCCGATTTTTGACCGATTAGGTCCGACTAGGTCCGATTTTTTCCGACTAGGACCGATTAGCGATTAACCCTCCGATTATGTGAAATCGCCAAGGTTGGTGGCCGATTTCCGATTAATCCCCGATTAATCGCGGACTAGGGCCGATTTTTACAACACTGAAAGCAATAGAGCAATATCATGCATAACTGCGTGTGAAAATAATATTACTAGAACATATCTTCGGTAGAAAACTTAATACATAAAAATCCTTGGATATGACATATAGGAATATCTACTACCAAAAATGAAGCCTAGAAAACAAACACACATCACATTATCACCTATTCATCCACGATCATAACGAAGACATGATTAAGAAAAATCCCAATCAAACACGAATTTGAGCTAAAATCCCTCGAAGCCTAACAACATTCTTTAATTAGATATCGGTGGCTAAGCTACTCACGAATATGAGACGGTGAACCACCTTCCAAGCCACAAAAACATGGCTTTTGGTTACCAACCAACTCAAAAATCCACATTTGCACAAAATGTTAATGTAAAACATAGATAAAAGTATAAAACCATAGCACTTGTCATCTTTGATCCAAATTGCAAAGTTAATTACTTGTTGTACAACAATTTAACCATCTTTAACAACAATTAACAGTTTCTTTAGCAATCGAAATCCAAATATAACTACTTGAATAAAGAAGTTAGGGTTATGAGATAAACCTTGAGGACCCAAGATTCACATTGCGATGAAGTATCCGACCCGACCCAGAATCTTCACTTGATCCAATCAGCTCCTTCAAACCAAAACTCACAGTATTCTCTTCTTTATCATCACCATCCTCTTTCACCACCACCTCTTTCTTCATCTCCCCACTAACAACCCTCAACCTCTCAAAATAATTCCCATATATATACTCCGGATTATACCCATTCTCATCATCAAACAACATGATATGCCCATGCCACTCCCAGACCCGATACTCCGACCCGGGCTCCACATGAAACCCGACACAAATATGGTGTTCTCCGATCGTCACCGCCTGACCCGAATTAGGTTTTAGGGTTTCCTCACCGTTTCCACTGAGAATTGCTTTAATCACCTCCTTTTCGAGCTTCGATTCCTCTTTTGCGAGATGGGTTTTGTTGCTCCCGTTGTTTTCGTCATCGTCTTGATCATTTTCGGCGTCTGAGATGTTGTTGATGGCGTCCAATAGGAGGTCTTCTAGGGTTTTGTTTAAAAGGGGTGATAATTGAGGTTGACGAGGGTTTCGTGGACGGATTTGAAGCTTGTTCATTAGGGTTTGAAGAAGGATGTTGTCGAAATTGGATGTGTTTGTGTATGAATTCATCTTCACGAGGTTTTGAGGGTTTGATTTGATGTGTGTGAGTGTGTAGTGCTTTTAGGGTTTTTGAGATTGAAGAATGAAAGGGGTTGAAGAGGGTTTATCAGGTTTATGCTGATTGAAGTTGAATATTTGATCTATTTGTTGAAATTAAATAATGGTCCCTGGATTATTCTTTTATGTGCAGTTTTTGTCACTTGGTTAGCAGATTTTTAATTGTTGTATTGTAGTCCTTCTCGAAAAACCACTAATTTAGAAGAGTTGATTCGAATTAAGTTTTTGGATTTTTGAATCTGAGTTATCATGTAATGGAATTTTGAATTCAATTTATAAAATATTTAAATATATTTGACTTGTTTAAATATTTTTTTTTAGTCTAGAGTTAATCTCAATGATATTAATTCATTTGACAATAATGACAAATGAGGACGGAAGGATCAGGGAAGGATTAGGGATAAGGTTTTTTAGTCAAACTTGTTCGTTAATAAATCATCACAACAAGATTGCAAGAGGAATGCAACATGGAGATTATGTTCTTTTATATAATAATTGGGTTTCTCTGAAAGTTAATTATTTCATCTACATGGCTCAAATATATAGAATCTTAACTAAAGAAGGTTTGTCGAGGAGAGGGGTGGACCTTGTACACCCTCTTTGCATTAGTTGTGGTAATTTGGTGGAAATTGATCATTGTTTTTTGTTTTTGTTATTTTTTTGTGATATTGTTAAAAGAGTTTAGGGTCAGATTTGTATTTGGGTCAAGTTGTTTATTTCAAATGAAATATCGGACATTCATTTCATTTTGGACTTTGTGGGAGCCTTATAGGGTTCAAAGGATCGAGGAGGAAACTAATTGTTGTAAAGAAGAAGAAATGAAAAAGAATTTAACAATAATCTTGTCCCGATAAAAAAGATCACCGAAGACATCATGGAGGAGTCCTTGATTTGGATCGCCCATTGATCGAAGTTTAAATGTTGCGATAGACGGTACGAGTTTAGTATTCGTGATATCGTTCTATAACCTTGCATTTTGTGTCTTGTATACTTGTATTCTTTCATCTTTTTGATAAAACAAGCCATTCAAAAAGATTTACAAAATCAATCTAAAAGGTGTTTCAAGAAAATCTAGGTTAGAGTTATTGATTTTTCACACGGAAGGTGATTTATATCATGGGCGGATTCACATAGGTAGCTCAAGTGGACATGAGTAAAGAGTATCGAAACTTAATTAGAAGAAAAATCAAGTATAGAAATCGCCACCTAAAAATTAATGGTGGTAATACAGTGCTCAAAAATTCATTTGATATTAAGCCTCTCTCTATTTGTATATTTCATCCTTGAGATTATGAGTTCAAGTTTTATTTGAGAAATGCGAAGTAGATTTTATTTGAAGTTTGAGTCCTTCATCCTTAAGGTGATGATTTCAAGTTTTATTTGAGAAATACGAAGTAGATTTAATTTGAAGTAATCTAGAAGTAGATTAGGGTCCTTAAAAATTTGCATATCACTAATTTATACTGCATAAATTACTTCCCAAACCACACCATACAAAATTAACTGCATATGCAACAATATATATAGTGCAATGTACCAACATCTGGCACCACCCTACAGGAAATAATTTTCATCAAAAAAATTCAACATATAGAATCAAATAAACTAAAAAAGATCAAAACAGTACAATAAATTTTTATAATGTTTTTCTTTGCTTATACATTGCCAGTACATCAAGTAGGGAAAAAAATGAAAAAATAGAATATATGTAAAGATAGAACCAATTTCTTCAGTACTATGAAGTCATGTTTCATGAGTATTTTTCTAAAACTCTTGTTGTCGTCATCATCATTATGAAGCAATGAGAAGATTACACCACAGAGTAATATAGGCACAGGCACACATGAATCTGCAAAAGTTTATATGGCCAGCATCTTCCTCTATCTCCTCAAGCTCTCCACAATGTAATCCGCATACAGATCCCTTCAAGTTACAGAACATGGTCAATGTCACAAAACCAATAATACACACACTGACACACACATATATACTAAGGGTATTTTTAAATAGAAACTGCGAGAACCATAATCACTTGTGATTTTCCTTAATCGTGATGCATAGAGTCATAAGACAGATATGTAACCGACTAACCACTACCCCACACCTTTGTAACTCTCTTAATATCTTATCAAGCACTACGTACACATGTGTTATGGGGTTTGTTGTTCTCGCTTCTCTACTTAGTACCTATGTTTGTTCTGTATCGAACGTGCCCTCGTATAAAGATGGATGTATCATGAGAAGATCTAGGTAGTTTTACTCTTGTTCCAGAATAGATACTATACACCTTTGATTTCGTATATAAAAGAATTAACCTCATAAAGCGGATTTAAAATGAAATTTGCAATAAAAAGGTAAGTATTTGCATCTGTGTTAGTACACCAGTTGAAGAATTGTTGGTATATATTTTGGAATGGTACTAATTATGTACTCATTGCTCAACAAGGATAATATTTTCATTCTTATGGATCCTATTTATATAGCATGATAATAATAGTTAAAATACTATATAGTGAATGGATAATGTAGAAAAGAATTATATACATGAATAAAATGGAACACTTTGAGACTGTACTTACATGGAATGTTTGACCACCTCAATTGCCTCAGCAGCTGGCAAGAAATCATTCACAGCAACCTCTTTGTTCTCATTCTTCTTGTCTAATTAGTTATAAAGATAAACAAGATTGAATCCATTAGCAGTGTCATTCACCAAGATGGATACATATTCAAGTTACATAAGAGGTCGCAAGAAGGACGTTTCAGCCATGTTGTATAACAAGTCAAAAGGGTTCATGTTCAAATGGGTCATGTGTTCTATGGGTTGAAACATGCCAGATCGGGATGGGTTGGGTCGATCCATCAACATTTTTTGTCATTTTTTATAAATGATTAATGTGTTAGTTATGATTACAATAGCTATGCTATTATAGTAATAAAACAATGTAAGAGGTATGTGTTAGAAGTACACTTTGGGCAACTTCCCCGTTTGACTCATTTGATTTGTTTCCCGTTTAGCTAAGTGATTTAAAATAAAGCACAACCCAAATGCCCAAATGGGTCCAAATTGCCACATCAAAAAGAATAAAAAAAACTTGATGTAGGATTGTAATAATTTAGTTTTGAAATATTACAGTCTTCAAAGAAGCGACGGATCTCTGCCAGGCGATGTGGGGGGAGCTCCTTGATGTCATTGTAGTGTCTATACTCCGGATCATCAGCACATACTGCAATTATCTTATCATCCTTTTCTCCCTGATGTAGTCAACCAACATCAGTAAATTTAATGATAATTTAAAAGATAGACTTATTGTGATTTTTAAATAATATAATATTATACCTGGTCAATCATGGGCATGACACCAATTGCTTTTGCACGAAGAAAACAACCTGGCAGGATTGGTTCCTGTAAGTGTTTCCAGCGACCACAACATGTCAGACATTTCCCATTTATTATAAGAATAAAGAATTTCACAAATTTCAAACCATACACTGATGACAAAATGAATTATAAAGATAATTTGACGTACCTGCATGATAACCAAGACATCAAGTGGGTCATTGTCCTCACAAAGAGTACGTGGTACAAAGCCATAGTTGTGAGGGTACACGACAGATGAATACAGGACACGATCAACCTGGAAAAAAACACATACAAGTAATGCTAATAAATATTTACATTATTACATATAAGAGTACTACTCAAACCAATAGAATCTATATCATTACAACAGAAATTTCTCTCATATTCACCTTGATAAGTCCTGTTTTTTTGTCAAGTTCATACTTTACCTTGCTCCCCTTGCTAATTTCAATAACCTGCAAAATTGCAAAAAACAAACATGATTGATGATAAATCCTTTGTAGATACAGACACACAATCCCTATGTATATACATAAACACACAATCCCGTATGCAAGGATGATAATTTCTAAAGGTGCCATTCAACCCATATACTTATCATTGGTCAATTTGGGTTATCTCTAATAGGTAAAATTAAAACAAAATAGATGAAAAAGGAAATGGGCATAGTAGGTCTAATGGTTCAAAAGGGTTGAAAGTTAACCCCTACTCATTTAATTCAGCATATTAGATTATTATAAGCTAGAGAATTTTGTTATCAGTTATTGCCACACCAACTATTTGTGAACTTAAATTAAAAACGACTGACAAAAGGCGTTTTAGGTCAATCCAAGTAGTCTAGTGTCGTTTCAAATGGCACAAAAATTTACTCGGTTTCGACCTGAACAATTTTTACTTGTTACCCTATGTACCCATTTTGCCACCTCTAGTCATTACAATTAATTAGACTTTGAACTACATTGATTCCACATCCTTACACAGTTGAATATTGTTGGTGCTCCAGGTCCTGCATTTGATAATAAGAAAAGTCAGACATTTGAACATCGTTTCACAAGGAATATTATTTATGTTTAACAAGGAATTATTTTGATGAAAACATAAATTACCTATCTCAAGATCATGCCAAGGATGGGAAGCAGCCGACCTCCTCCTCATGGATGAAAGTATTCTTTCATTAAGAGGAGGATGCGAATGATGGTGAGAGTTAACAGGTTTGTTTGGAGTCTCAATTGGTTTGTTTGGAGTCTCAATTGGTGGTGTCATTGTTGCAATCTGCACATACATAATCACATGCTCAGGATAAAGCAATTTTATTATTTTCAAAGAGCTTACTTGCTGTAAATAAAATAAATTCAGCATATTGTTGAGTTTGATAAATTTGATAAAAGAAACAAAATTTTGCTCCATCATTATGGAGATCACAATAACAAAATAATTGCCTGACATTGACAAAAGAATATTACGAGATGCTTTCAACAGTATAGTAATGATGCATATAATATTATAATGAGAATGCAAACAAGGTTGAAATAATAAGAGATCCATGTGATGACAAAAAAGACAAAGCCAAAAAATGCTTGTTTGGTGCAACAAACTACATTCGTAGTTCAAGTAGCACAAGCGCTACATGTTACACATATCAATCTACACACTATCATAGCGTAAAATGTGTCACATAAAACATTTATAATGATAGCACTCAGATATTTCCAAACTTGTTAGCAGTTAAGATCTATTAAATTTCTTAGTATTGTATTGTGTTGGAGACGATAGACATTCATAAATGAAATGAAAAGAATCACAGTCTTGAAGCACATTTTCACCATTTTCATAAGCTGTTTATTTACTCCTAAAACTTTCTCCTACAAACCAGTGAAAGTACCTAAAACAATCCAGATCTCATGAATCTAACAACAAATATTAGAACAGAAAACCTGTAAAAATGCCAGGGTAAAATAAATCGTCTAAAGTTATATCTAAAAAGTTCAAACACCAAACATAAAACCCATGAAACATACGCCTCTGTGTATTATACCGGTATACAGCCTCAAAAGCCGCTTAACGAAATGTGTAAAATTGATATTTATGTCACATTTTGCCAAAACTAAACCTGCGTTTTAATGCTACCTAAATGCAATCAGCCTCATCACAACCAATAAGCCCCGCAGAAAAACATTTAAATAGCACACAGCAACCCTCAATAGAGAACACTAAAAGAACTCATTAAGACATTAAACTCAGTAGTACTCATGAGCGTGTATCCTCTGCAACGCATTGTGGAATCGATAGCTCAGGTGATGTAAAATCTCTCTCTATCTCTAACGCACACAAATTAAACTCCAGAAACACTAACATTTCACATCAAAACCCTAAAAACAGTTTAAACCGTAAAACACGAAGCAATGTGTGCGTATCAATCGAACAACATCAACAAACGCAAAACTACTAAACTCAAACCTCAAAAACAAAATGACTTGCAATAATTACAAAGCTGAATGCCTGAATCGATCTGTAAACCTGAGGTAGCAAAAACGAACTGCAGATCTGGATATTTAACAGCAACGAGATCAAATAGCGTAAGAATCAAGCAAACGATGTGTATGCACATAATATAAGCAACTCTAGAGAGAGAAAAACGTACCTTATAGAGAGAGAAAGTTTAACGCGTTTGTTGTTCCCGTTATCTTCATCTTCCGCCATTTAAAAGCAAAGGTGGAGAAGAAAGTTTCTCTGTTACGCGTTTCGAAGATCGGTGCTTTTGCATAACGGTACTGTTCATTTTCCAGATAGATGTACACGTTTTGAAGCTGAAGGTGCAAGTTGTGAAGTCGTTGGAGGTGTGGGTTTGGTGTTTTTGAGAGTGGAAAAAAGGTTTCAACGGTTTTAAAGGGGAAAATGCTTTATGGAATTATGGAATCAAAAAAGATGCTTGAGAATGTAATACGTGTCGGTGACACGATGGCGTTCGGTGGTGGGTCACCACTAGTAACGGGTCAAGTAAAATACCGTGACAATTCAACAAACTTGGTTGACGTTTGGTATGATAACAATAAAAATATAAAATCATATATCTCCAACGTTATTGTATATACGCGCGCCCTATCAACTCTACGTCAATAGTTGTTATACCGATAAAAAAAAGTATTGTAACAAAATAATTTACTTTACTTAACAAATCATGTGACTCTTTTAACGTTTCTTAAATGAGTTTAGATCGAAAAATGATAGTGAATTAAACTAATTAAAATGTTAATAGACCCTAAGATTCAATAAACTAAGATGGTTAAACTATTATTTGATTTGTTCATTAGTTTGTTATTGGCTTATAATTTTATTTTATTTTATTATATACATACAAATATAATATTAAATATTAAAAAAATTAAAAAATTTAAAGCTCCAGTCACCCTATCCGTGTTAGGGCCATGCCCAAAAGAGATTGCACGGTGTCGTCTTTTTTTCCCTCTTTTTTGTTCTCATAATATCTACCTGTTAATGCTTATAAAAACAGATATGATCCTTGTCTGATCATGTCTATGCTAACCAAATTATTACCATATTTTATTTGTCATGCCTTCGTAACCTCTGTGTCTCTTTATCATACTGGCCGCAAATTTCTTCTACTGTTGGAGAGGGTTTAAGAAAATTACGAAATATAAGGGCGCCTCTACATGATTATAAAAAAATTATATACATAGTTGCAATTCAGATTTTTTGTATTGAGTTATATATTATCCAATCTTGCTTAAACGGAAAAAAAAAAAATTGAACTTTAGATTTTTTTTTTATATACATGATCCAATCTTACTTGAACGATTTTTCACTATGAGAAAATCTTATATTCGTTACTATTTATATATAACTAAAAGAAAATCTTACATCAGTTACTATTTAAATATAAAAAGTCCCAAATTTTCATTTGTCCTTAAGCCTTCAGAATGGTTGATCCACTTTTGACAAAACGCAATTTATTTATATATTTAATAGCATAAATTTATAAAAATATCAAAGCATTCAATGTTTTTGTTAAATATATCTAACTTTTACTTTTTAACGTTGAAGTTCCATTCATATTATAATGACATCGTTTTTAATATGTCGAAAGACGACCTAATTTTGAAGGATATCCTTTTGTTCTGTTTTCAAAAAAAGACGACCCTGACTGGTCACCTTTAACCACTAACTTATATTCTTCTAAGAGGAGCCAACGTCTAAAATTTGAGATGTGTTTTGTTTATTTATTACTTTTTTTTCTTTGTATGAATAATTATATGTTCGTCTCCCATAACATAATCTTTGGTAATATATTACAAGGGATGATCATATGGTTTTGTTTCGGGTCGTCTTCAAGAATTTTTAAAAAAATTTGGTCCTGTGCAATTATATGAAAAGAGCCTTCATAATATAAAGTTGCAAAAATGCTATGATACGACAATAATTTAACAACAATAAACAAAATAAAAGTATTGTAACAAATTGTTATTAGGTATTAAATTGGGTTTAGATTTTGTAAATTGTTGTGGGCTAAAATAATTAAAATGTGATGGGCTCTAAGTTTTGATAGACTAAATTAATTAAGTTGTTCGTGAGTTTGCCAATGGATTTATTAATGGCCTATTGGTTCTTTTAAAAAAACAATATAAATGCATATATAATATATTTGTTAAAAAAATTAGGGCTATTTTTGTATAATTACATATGTTGGGCTATTTTTGAGTTAATCTGTTGAGAATGTATGCTATTGAGCTACTTTTAAACTATCGAGAAAATATATTTTTATGATATGCTTATGAACGCTATCGTTTGTGTGACATTACCTGAGTTCGTTCGATTTAGGAACTTTACGCATTATATGTTCACTCATGCGGTCATAGAATCCTAAATTTGTAGACATGAAATAAGGATACCGAGTCAACTACCTATGGAGGTACCACAGGCTTGTCGTTGTGGCTACCAACGACTTGACGTGATCCGTGACGGTGTGATCAGTTCTCGGCGTCTCCAGTTTGTTATGTGATTATGCTCGCGGGAGAGCTTTTGGATTATTTTGGGAGACGTATGGATGTATCCTAGGATTTTATTAATATAATTAGTTCGAGGTCGAGTTATCTAATGTCCTACGCACCTTCCGATTTAGGGGTGCATTGGAGTTGCGACCAGTGTGCCATTGTGATTATGATATGTGGTATGAGATGTGATATGTTGGCACCGTGGATGTGCATTATTTAATATTTGTTTGTACGCTACTCGGTATCAACAACCATAACCCTTCGTTGCTTCAGCCTTTATTCAATGGTTTAATCTGGTGTATGTGGTGGAAATCGATGGGGATGTTTTAAATTCAAAATTATGAATTTTCTTTTCTAACCTTCTATTGTCATTATTTCATTTATATTATTTTGTCTATTGTAATTTGCATCCACGCACTGAGCTTGTAGCTCAACCGCTTTTTTGTTTTCACAGCAGGTAATCAGGGTTGATCGAAGCTGTGTGATGAGAGCTAGTAGGAGTTTGGAATACATACTTTGAGATTTATTTCTTTTATTTCGTAAGACTTTGCACTTTTGACTTATTATCTATTTTGATAGATGTTTAAGTACTATTTTGGATTTAAAGTGTTTAGTTAACATTTGACGTGACTTCCTGTTCCACGTTGAGGCGGAGGTGTCACACAGCGTGTACTACGCTTCTGTTGTTAAAGCCATTTACCGCTACTACCACCTTACGTGAACTTTATCTGATCACTGTTCGCGCATTAGCTATGTTGTTAAAACCCAAAAGCCAATTTAATATGCTTGTTTAAAAACAATTATCTTCATTGTGACTAATTTATCAATAAATTAACCACCTTTCTCAGCAATCATTTCCAATTACCATTAACCTTTCGTATGATATACATGCCCCTATTTACGTCACATCGCACAAGAGACTCGTAATGCCTTTCAAATCATACAGGTTGATAAAAATAGATTAACTTTTATAAGCTTATTATACAAAATAATTAAGTACGACTTATATAAATTAGGAAATATTAATGCTCTTATATAACCTAACAACTTAACTCATTCACTATATCAGAGCATTCACAGTAGGTTTTTTATTTTTTATGTGGGTGTATGTCTTATATTATGGAATGGTTGTGAGTGAATGAAAGAGAAAATTTATGCGGATTATATCACGATTCCCCATATCTGGGGAAACATGGTACAACCCCCATAAATGTTTTAGTATTTTTTAAAGTGGTTGTAAGCGAAGGAGAGAGAAAATATAATAATAAAAATATTAAAAAGTATTATTCAATTGAAAGAAAAAAGTAAAAAAGTAATGCTTTTTAGTGTAAATATGGGGATGGGGAAGCTAGTGTGAATGTTCTGAAAGCTCAGAGCTCAAAGCATTCACACTAGCTTCCCCATCCCCGTATTTACACTAAAAGTAACCATGCATCTAGCCTTAAAATTTTACTTGCACATAATAAACTTATATACATGCAACTACTGACCACGTACATGCAATATAATCAACGCATATGATTAAAACACATGTCACAACTAACATCACACATCAATAAACATAAATTTGTCACGTTAAACACAATTAACTCTACCAATCCTTTTACTTTTAGCCATTCGAGACTTCCCTGAACAATGTTAAAACCATCTTAAAATCATCATTTCGACTTGAATGAAAAACATCACACATTTGAACATCATAAATGACAACCCTTTTCGTAAAACCCTTAAACCAAACACATATCATACGTATCTTTATCTTTACTACTATATAACGTAGGAAGGTAGGGCAAAATTAGAATTTCCATCTATTTTGTAAGACGCGCTCGTTCATCTTCATTTCAGGCTGTTCCCATCGTCATCCTAATGGCTAATCACTCCGGCAATTGTAACCGCTGGCGATGGCGTTTATGGTGAAGCCGATTTCGTCAGTTACGTCCTCCTCCATTCAATTACTGCTTGATGGCGACACTCCCTATTCGTATTCAGTCTGGTTCGGTGTCTTGGTGTTGTCTCCCCCATTCACTCCGCCTCCATTCAATTGCTGGTTCATGGCTATTGAAGTTCCCGATTCAAACCCCTTGCCTAATTCCAATCCCCACCCCATATTTATATATAGTCGCGAATGCCAATTCGAATGCCCCACATGGAGTTGGCTAGAAACTAATACAGCGAGGTTTTGACTTCGGCTACAACTACAACTACATCTCCCACTCTCCATACTCACTCGCTTCGCTAATCACATACACTTAGATCAGTCGGCATAAATGATAATCTCACCTCCGTAAGTACCAATTCCTCTTTGTTTTCTTTCTTGAGTGATATTTGTAATTTTCTGAATTAGGGTTTTTTTTGTTCTGTTCTTTCTGATGTCACATACAGTAGGGTTTCTTCTTTAATATTAAAAATCATAAATGTGTTTCATATGTTTAAGAAAAATGTATTGTTACAATCAATTCCTTTTGTATGTTATAGAATGTTGAAGTTGAAGAGGAGTGTGTTGAAGATAGGTTTGTTGATGATCTCTTGTTATTTACAAACAGTGTAGATTTTCAATCATATAGGTTTTGGTCTCTGCCTTTTTAGGTACGCTTTCTAAAACTTACTTCCCTTTCACGTCTGCTCAATGCTTGATTCGTAGCTTTCTTTGTTTCTTGCCGATCCTTATTTCTTAGATTCCATTTTGTTGACTTTATATTCTTAGTAGTTGATTAGGTGAGTAATTGTTCAAATTCTAGTCCACCCTCCACAATTTTAATAGCCGCTTATGCTTTTGTGATTGCAATTTCATCATGTCAATGGACATGGGTTTATGGTTTTTGTATTGTATGGTTTTTGTCTTGTGTTGTATGGTTTTTGTATTGTATGTAGTTCATATGATATCTCGTTTCTTGGAATGAATGAGGTTAGAACTTATGATTGCATCAATGCGTTAGTCACTTGTATGTCTTTTTGGTTTATTTCCTTCCATTGTTAGTTAAATTATGTAATTCATTAGTGGCTGCTGACTTGCACATGCTGATGTGGTGTTTCATTTGCTATATGTCATTCTTAATCAGGCCTGCACATTTCAAATGTAGATTGATACATCGGCGACCTTCAATCAGGGTTGCAGCTACAGCCGGAATCCTTCTGTCTTAGGTATCACTTTTGTGCTCCTCTTCTGTTTCATGTTTTACTTGCAATTTGGTTGTTTTTAGGATTGATTATTATGTTTTTATCCTTCTATGCTTCACTATTATGATGCAAGTTACTCAATACAATTACATTTTGGTTGTTTTGTTTTTGTTTTGCACAATTACACTTCATATAAAAATCAATATGAACTAAACTTTGATTCTTCAAACAAAAGCCAATTTTGTTTTCATACACATTTTAGTTTTTTACGTTTTCTTTTGCACAGTTACAGTGATAATTAGCAAAAGCTATTGTTTTAAGTCCCCGATCCTTAACACTCTTGTTTACCAATAGTAATAAAGTTGTTCGATTGATGATATTTAGCAAAAGCTCTTGTTGTATGTCACACACCCTTGTTGATTGATTTCGTTCAAAGTTTTTGATGTTTTTTATAACTTCTAGAAAACATAATCTAAAAGGTTTACTCCATTTAATTATGTTCTAGATTGTTGTTGGTTTTTGATATTCATACTTAAGGATTAAAGAAATTAAGGGAAAACTAAATAATTGTGCCCCTTAGGTCTTACTGATTATGCAAGTTCAAACCCAGTGACATTCGAATATAGAGTGTAGATCATCATTATCTAAGACAACAACAGATAGTGCTTTACTTAAAAGACTGATGAAACTTTTTAGAAATTTCAGGGAAAACTTTATTATGCTACTCCTTGGATCCTACTAATTATGCAAGTTCAAAAACAATAATACTTGTAGACTTGAAATTGATATACATGTTTTTAGTTTCTTATGTAAAATGTTAATCTTGTGCTACTTTCTGGGAAAACTGATGTAGATATTGTATTGTAAATTAAAGTTGTTTGAAATTTAACAATCAAACATGGACCACCTTTTGATGGGTAGAATGTAACATTTAAAAATCACCGTCTTTTGGGTGTTCAACATATTATTTTGTGATATACCATAGAGAAATATATCATTTTGCCTTCAAATGTTGCCGACTTAAAACACCCGTTGATATGTAAATGAGTCAAAATAGTAAGTTCTGATTAGTTATAGTTGCTTATTATTTGTCTTCCAAATCTAATGTTACATGAAAGTGGTGGTTATGCTTGTTAATTGTTAATTTTGTTGTTGAAAATTAGGTAGTATTTGAGAAAGCTGATGAAGGTCTAGAAAAGCAATGGTCAGATAGTTGATATTAACGAGGTAAAACTCAAAGGTTAATATTTTGTGATGTATCTTTGATATGCAAATGCATTGATGTGTTTTTTACATGGAAATTTTGATGGTATTTTTACATTTGGTTCAAAAGATATATTTCTACTTTGTAATCACATTAGCTTTTAATTTGACTTATTTTCATCATTACTCTTGTTTGTTTTAGCAATTTCAATGACTATTTTAAGTCTTGATGTTTTAGGACTTGCTTGTTTATGGTTTTTAAGTTTATGATGCAAGGAATAGTAGTTGGTGCTAACATAGATTAAGTTACACATATGACAGTTAGTGTTAATTGTATTATATTTTAAGAAGTTGATAGTTAATATACTTCTAGACCAATTCTTGAGTTCATTTAGATGGAGTATGAAAAGATCTTGTTTAGCATGCTCATGTGTAGACTTATAGTGGCCAATTTGGTAGCCCAGATCTTGGTTTAAAAAGGATGTCTAACTCTTTGAGCGCTTGAGGTCCCATAGGTTGAGGTTTAGAAAAGTGCACACCCCAGATTGTTTAAATGGCTTTTTACCCTTTGAAGTTTGTTATTTTGATGTAACAGGCACCCTTTTTAAGCCAAAGCTCATATGCAAGACCTTTTATGTTCTCTACAGCTTTATACGCTTATATATCTATTAAGTTTGTTATGTTCTTAAGGTTATACGATTTAAATTTTATCTAATGCAATAATTGTTGGTGTTTGTTTGGTGAATTTACGTTCTAATATAAAGACCGTAATGAATCTTATTTCAGTTACAAGAATTTAATCTTCTATTATCACGTACAATTCATGTATGCTTTCATAAGAATAATTTACTTAAGGTATTGGAATTATGACACCGGCATGAGAGTTTTAATCATTCTTAAGTCATTTAAAATGTCACAGAATAAATTTTTTTCAAGTTTCTTGCTTCTACTTGATGAGCACTTAACAAGAAGTGTATAAATCATATTTTTGGCATTACATTTTTCCAAGTTTCTTGCTTCTACTTGATGAGCATATAAAGACCGTAATGAATCTTACTTCAGTTACAAGAATTGTCTACCTTATCATCATTACATTTTTGGCAATTAGTGTTGTAAATCATGTTGTTTTGTAGGTTTTGTGTTATGCGGCTAATCATGGTGCTGGAAAAAACGATTCATCTGTACTTGGAGAAGGTAAAAGTTGGTGCTGACCGGCATGCAAAACAACAGGTTGAGGAATGGGAAAATGTAGGCGATGTGATCAAGGATTTTGCTAGAATGTTTGAAGAATTAATGGGAAAGAGTTTGAACCATGGGAAAGAGAAAAGATCCAAAAGAAACCACATAATTTTTTCTCAATTAACTTGGTAGTTCTACAATCCAAATAGCAGTTTGACCAGCCCAGAAAGATTAATGTTTGTAATCATGTTTTAAGTTACGTAGGATGATAGTTATGATGAGAAATATGGTGGATTGGGTCTAAAGCAGCTTGGTGCAACTATGGTTCATTGTAGTCTTGATCCAATGGTGACTAATTTCATGAAAGTATTGTGCAGTCAAGAGATAACAAGCATGCTTTAATGTAGTTGTGGTCAAGAAATTTACAGGTATGTTTTAATGTAATTGGGACTTGATGCGCTTGACCACCCTGTGGCCATGCGTTGATTAAACCAATATTATTATTATTAATAACAAAAACAACATTTTGTTTTTCTAGTACTTATATTTAATAATATGTCTATGTTATATTATTTTGTCTTAATAATTTAATAGTAATGTATTAGTGATTATAATACAATGTTTTACGATAAGTGTTTATTCGAACGCTTTTAACGTATCCGTTTTAATTGATACCAAATTTTATATATTCGGTAATAATATCATAACAGCATAATAACAAAACATTAAAGTACTGTAGATATTCATGAGAGTTTGATCACCTATATCATTAAAATTATCAAAACCAAGAGAACCCCACCGTCAAGCGCGGGTAATACCACTAGTAATTACACAACAAACATACAAATCTTCATCTCCAAACATGATCAATCATGCCAAAAACTTAACCCAAATACGAACCCGGATTTCACTCGTACTTGGGTTCTCAAATCTTGAAACTTTTCAACTTTAAACTAGAGACGACCTGTTATATTTTTCACCTAGTCAACCGATTGATCCAACCAAAGTTTCAAACTCAAGTGTCGCAACGGATTGTTCTTATCTAGTAAGATGCAAGTTTAACATTCACGTATAGGAAATTTTAGGTATAAAACGGATCAAAAGTACGCACTTGTTTAGTTTCATTTATTAAATAGTAGATTGCCTATAATCGTAAATTTTAATGTTTTTGATAGTTTACTTTTTTCAATACAACGTTAAAAGTATCAACCTTTATTATAAATAGGATCCTCATCAATCTTGTTTTTAATTTTTAAAAGTGAATACATGACTTCAAGGCTAAAGAAGCCAAGCTATCTTTTTACCTAGTCTACAATCGATCCACCAAAGTTTCCAACTCAAGCATTCCAATGGATTGTTCTCATTAAAAATTTTAGGTTTAAACGATAAATTGTTTATGAGATTTGTGAATTTTAATGTTTAATGACTTTATTAGATGTGTTATATCAAATTTTTTGTAAAGACAACAATTTTAAACTTACTCTTAAATATATACATCTGGTTTATTACACGACTTAAACATTAACCATATAAAAAGAAACATCTCTTTAACACATATTGATACCGCTGCGTCAAATGTAATTTGTTAAAACAACTATTAAAAAATCTACTAACAACAATTCAGACATACATCTATATCGTTTTCTATACTACAGCAACTCCTGACTTAATTTATATCTTCAGTTAATTTTTTTAACTTTAATCATTATCACTAACAACCCAATTACCCAAATGGCTAATTAACATTAACAATGTAACAAAGATATCTACAATTTACACCCTTACATTAATCAAAAAGACGTAAAAAAATAAAATACAAACAAAATCACTCTCAACGGCAGACCGGTGCTGACGTATCAGAAACGCTTCTCATCTTTCTCCTCACTCTGTCTCTCTCAAATATTCAGATCTCCCACTGTTCATCTGATCTGGTAAATCTTCAAACACGAATCTCTGTCTCTATACACACAATTCTAAACCTATATATACATGTATTCTCCATCGATCACAATGATTCTAAAATTTTCTTTTGATTTTCCACAATTTTGTGCCCTGAGATGAAGAAGATCAGAAGTTACGATCACGCCTAGGGTTTTTTTTTTTTTTTTTTTTTTTTTTTTTGGCTCAGGTTGATTGATTATATCAATCGGTATGGCTGCTCCACCGGCTAGAGGTCGAGCGGATCATGATTTTCTCATCAAGCTCCTGTTAATCGGCGATAGTGGTATGTAATGGTTCTGTTGTGTGAATCTCGATTTTATGATGATCGTAATGTCGAGAAATTTGTGTCGATTTTGCTGGTGTGATTTATTAAGCTTTGCCTACGATTACGTTTGTGATGATTGTGATTTTGTAGATTAGGGTTGCTATACGGAGTATTTAATGTGGAAATCGTATATTCGAGGATCGTGATTTTGCGTTATGTTTGTTTCATAGGGTCATGATTTTCTCATATGTCATCTAGATTGAAGATGTTTTGTGGGTGGGGATAGAATGATAGATAATGATTGAAGAAGACTAATTATTCTATCATTCTATGCATGCAAACCAACTATTATATGTTTTGGTTATTTTAAAAGAAATAGAAGTTAAAGTTTTGGAGTTAAAGACATGATGCAAACTTTATCATATGGTTACGGCTGAGTGGTAGAGGCTCTTACCTCTTGGGGAGAAGACGAGGGTTTAAATCATGACATGAGGTAGAATATGAATTGGTGTGGTCTAAGAGTAGAAGTAGATGGGTGTGTCGGTTTTCTTTCTATAAGAAAAAGAACTGACAAATGATTCGTGGGACTTGATCCATATATCTTCTCACAGTTAAAAATGATTAGTAATGAACACTTTCAGCTGAAAATCCAAATATGGAAGTGTCTATTTTTGTAATGGAAGGTATAGATTCTTTGTTTCATATAGTGATGGTAAGACAGAGGATCATGCTATACATTCTTCTGTTTACCTTTTATATTACATTTTTCTGCTAATATTGTGTCGCCTTTACTATATATATTTTTTAGATTCATGACCAAGGTCTAACTTTTCCTGTCTTTCAGTTGCTGAAGGCGTTATATTAAAATTCCAGATATAATGTTATATGACTCAGACATTTATGATTATGTTTTGTTCACTACTGCAGGTGTTGGTAAGAGTTGTCTTCTTTTACGTTTCTCGGATGGTTCGTTCACCACTAGTTTCATCACAACCATAGGGTTCGTATGTTCATATATTTAATTATCTTCCTACTTGAAAAGAAATTAGTCCATAAATTGTCTCAGGGACTACTGATATTAATACTTTGGTTTTCATTCATATAGTATTGATTTTAAGATAAGGACCATTGAGCTTGATGGAAAAAGAATCAAACTGCAAATCTGGGACACTGCTGGTCAGGAGCGATTCAGGACAATCACAACCGGTAAGTAATGAATTTTCTGCCTTGCATGATTGCTATAATTTTTATGATGATTTAAACTTCAAATGTAATGAGGCATTGTAAACGTTGTAAGATTCTATTATGCATGTAGTAAATAAACCTAGCTAGAAGAACATTTAATTGTTGATTTGCATATTATTTTTCCCAATTTTAAGTCAGCTGAATGTCATAGAACATCTTTAGTACATGTTTAAGCATGTCAGTACATAATCTGCCCTAGTGATAAGAATTTGCAGGCACACTTGCAATGAATCCATTTATATAGAACAATTTACTTGTGCTAACTTCAACTTGAACCCAGATACGTTTAGGAATCTGATGCTAGTTAAAGAAGCAGTTACGAGAAGTAAAAGAAAGAGAATAATACTAGTAACATATTTATGAGAACGAGAAGATGGATCATTATATTACTTTTGTGAGAATGATCCCTTTCCATATAATTTAGGTCATTGATATTTTCTGAGCAATCAAGCCCTAAAAGTTCGTTACAGATCTCTTAATGAAGTGCCCGGCTTTCTAAAAGCCTCCAATCTTATATTTTAATTTTTTCATACAATCATTTGGTTCATAATCTTGGTGTTCTGCAGCATATTACCGTGGAGCCATGGGTATTCTGCTGGTGTATGATGTAACTGATGAATCATCCTTCAACAGTAATCGCTTATCTCTTATCTTTAGTTGGTTATTTTTATTTCTTTTCTCCATTAGCCAAAAGAAAAATAAATGAAATGGTCATGATGTTTCATTCCTTAAGCAGGATATTTGTTTGGAAATTGGAACCTTACTTTCCATTCTGGCCATAGATTGATTTGTAGGTTTATGTTCTCATTCCTCATTTAACTGATCATTCTACTATGATTTATATGTTCAGACATCAGGAATTGGATTCGTAACATAGAACAACATGCATCTGATAATGTAAACAAGATACTGGTTGGGAACAAGGCTGACATGGATGAAAGCAAAAGAGTATGCCCTCTCTCTTAATTTTCTAATTATGCATGCATACTCGTTGGTTTTGGAGGTGGCAATGTTGACCCATTCACTTGTGAATCAATCGTTTTGGTTATGTGTTTATCCTTAATATGTGAACACGTAAATATGGCTGAAACGGAAATGGGTTGAACTATCAAAGAGGTCTAAAGTCACATGAAGTGTATATATAATGCATACAACCTCTTAGATCATTTTACTTAAAGAATTAGACTATTATTCAGAAAACATAATATTTCTTACAATACGTGATGTCCAAATTTGAAGTACCAAATAATTTTAAGTCAACCCTAACCCATACTAAAATTAAATGTTTTCATCTATTACCCAACCTGCCTGACCTGGCCATCTTGCCATCTATGTATTTGAACACACATGCTGTAGTTATTTCTTATGCATTGGCTATACCATTCTTTTTCTCCTCCTCATCATCATCATCCATGCTGACATGGCAAAATACTCTATCTAGGCCATTCCTACGTCAAAAGGTCAGGCACTTGCAGATGAATATGGAATCAAATTCTTCGAAACTGTAAGTCAAATCTGTGTGGCTAGTCTGATGCCTAAATTACTACTTACATAAACATTCAAACAGAGTGCAAAATCAAATATGAATGTGGAGGAAGTCTTCTTCTCTATAGCTAAGGATATAAAACAAAGACTCGCTGAAACGGACTCCAAAGCTGAGGTATGCTTATAGCCTTATATACCATTTCCATCATATTTTTACCAAGTGTTCAAAAATTGATATTCTTGTGTAAACTAAAATAGCAAATGATCTAGGTTTCCGAGGGATTTGAAATTTGTGTGTGTGTTGGAGGGATGTATCGTATTTGATTGAACAAATTGCTTCCATGTCTAGGGTCGAACATTTTTATCCTACCCCCAAATTATTGGTTGTTAGTTTCAACCCATTTGCTTATGAATGGGTCGATTTAGGTTGTTTCAAATGAAAATACATCTAATTAGCTATTATAAGGGAACATATTTAACAAGTCAAACATATCAAAAGTCTCCCTAACTTTGTTTTGATGCATATAACCTCCTAAATCATATTATTGAGAAATTTAGATTATCATTTTTATTCTATTGTTTTTTAAGCATAATTAGCATCTTAATTAAGTACACGTCTTCTTTTAAAAAATGAAGTAAAATTTACTTTTTTAACTCGTTAATCTGCGGGACCTCTAATTCTTGCTTGTACTAAACTATTGTTTTGTTTTTACTTTGTCAATTACAGCCTCAGACGATTAAGATTAACCAACCCGAGCAGGCAGCAGGAGGTTCACAAGCCGGGCAGAAATCTGCATGCTGTGGATAAAAGACATGCGTCGCATTGAAAGACAACCACAGGGCATTAATGACGCCATTAAGGTTTTCTTTTTATTTTACTTGTTAATTCTAAAGTTGTTCTCGTTATGAGAATCAAATTAACATATTTGTCGTTTCTAATCATCGTGATTCGTATAGATTCCGACTTTTAAAGAAACGGAATCTTGACTTGATTAATCTTTTGGAAAAGCAAGGAAAGAAGGTGAAATTGGGAAAGAGGGTCAAAGTTATTATCAATAATTGTGAGATAAAAGGTATAAAGACATCAATAATAGCATAAAGTTTGTAGTTGTTTAAGGAATGATTAGCTTTGACGCAATATTCAGCAAGCATTTGGAATTGTCTCACCTTGTGATTTCTTCAATCTTTTGCAAATAATAAAAAATTCAAGGGTAGGAAACTGCTGTTTACTCATATCTTAGAGGTGGTAATACCGTAGATAACGGGTCAAAACAGGTCAGGTCAGGTTGTGCTCACTTGAACCGATCATGTTTCTCATGAATAATCACCGTGCCAAGAATGAAGTAAATATAATTATATGAGTGGGATGATTTTTATCGTTAGATAAACAATTGGAGGACCTTCTATTTATATGTCTAGCTTTTTAAGCTAGCAAAAATTACTGTATGTAAACCAACAGGTGACCCGTACATGTGAAATTTGAACCTAGTGTTTTTGTTAAAGACATAAAATATGGCTTTCAACCTCTCGTCATGATGGATATGCAAACATGCGAAGACATGAAGTATCGCAACACAGAAAATTGCAAGAGTTAAAAAGAACGCAATTATTTATGTGGTTCAATTAGAGGTGCACGTTTCGGGTTTTGGGCCGTACCCGGGCCCGGGTACAAACCGGGTTGGGCCCAATCGGGTTTTTTTGTACCCGGGTACGAACCCGGGTCAGGTTCACATTCAGACAAACCCTACCTGATATACCCTGGTAGGGTCGGGTTCGAAACCGGGTACAATTCGGGTTTTGTTAAAAAATTACAAGTGTTCAGGCGCATGGGCACTGTTCATGCGCCTGAACACTTGTGATTTTTTAAAATTCTTTTAATCAATAAAAAATGAATGAATAAAATAACATAAATTAATCGTCATGTATATGTATAACATTATTAAAACAACTTAAAAATACATAAAATGAATCAATAAAAAATACCATAAAACTTTTATTTAAGTTATCGTCTAATTTTATTTTCTATGAGATGCTTGATCAAATGCTAATTCTTCATCTGATATGCCAGAAGATACTCCTTCTACCTCTTCATCATGTACTTTGGCTTCGAGTGTAATTTCGTCTTCGATGCTTGTTTGGTCTTGTATACGATCCATTGCGTCTAAGTGATCCTTTAAACAAATGCACATCTCCACTGCTTCCGGAGTTAATCTTGTTCTCCGTAATGATATTACCCTGCCACTAAGAGAAAAAACAGATTCCGAAGCTACCGTAGAAGCTTGGACGCTTAGTAAATCACGGGCCATAGCAGAAAGAATCAGAAATTGAGATTCTTTTCCTTTCCACCAAGTCAAAATATCGAATGCACGATAATCTTCGGTAGTCATAGTGGAAATAAAATTCGTTCCACTATATCTACCGAGCTCACTTGTTGGGGTGTTACCCCTTTGACGTTTAGCCGTCACATCCCGGACAACATTCAACATAGTCAAAACAGGGTCTTGAACCGAGGTACTAGCACTTGAGGTTGATCCGCTTGGCATGGTTATGTTTACGTTAGGCCTATATCTATTAAAATAAAAATTATAAATTGTTTTCAAATTTTCATTAAAATTTTCTTTTGCCTCGTTTGAAAAATTAGGGTTTTCGTCATGCATATCCAAATTGTCATTTATCTCATCTATCAAACATTCAACCCCCGCAACATTTAGAAACGGATTTAAAGCGGCGACACACGTAAAAACGGGTGATAACTCCTTAAAAAAAATTTAAACTTTTCTTTCATTGGTTCTATCATTTGATTAAACATATTATTTTTATTTTGAAAATTTTTAAAATTCAAAGACATAAAATATAATTCTTGAAGCACCGAATAACTAGTGGAATAATAAACTCCCGATAATTTTGTTGTTGAGTTTTTAAAAACCTCAAGAAACTCGGATAGACGTTGAAGATTCTCCCAACCCGCATCCGGAAATGGGTCGGCTTCATCATTATCCGAAAGACTATTATGAAAAGCTTTCAAAGTGCCCTTTTGTTTTAAAGCACATTCAAACATGTGACAAGTCGAATTTCACCGAGTAGGTATATCCCAATTAGGACCTAAAAATCTAGATTCCGTATCCTTACAAAGTTGTTTATAATCTTGATATCTTCTTCTACTTTTTTTAAAACGTCATGTAACATAAATCAAAAAGCTTTAATAAAGTTATCAACATATTGTCCGGATAGTCCGTCTTGCACTACTAAATTAATTATATGTGCAACACAACGAGTATGGAAAAAATCACCGTTTGCAATCGAAAGATATTTTAATTTTAAATTTTCAACCGCGGTTGTGTTGTTAGAGGCGTTATCAAATGCAATTGAAAAAAGTTTATTTTGTAACTTAAAAGTATTTATTACATTATCTAAAAAGTAAAACACAAATTCTCCGGTGTGTGGATACGGAAAAAGATCAAATGCAATCGTACGTTTCATCAATTGCCATGAATTGGGATCCACCCAATGAGCGGTGACGCAAAGGTACGATTCGGGTAAACCGTGTGGAGCCGACCAAACGTCACTAGTTAAGTTTACACCGGTATTTAAAACTTTTAAATAATACAATTAAATCATTTTTTGCTTGTTTCCATAATTTTAAACAATAACGTCTAAGTGTAGTACGACTTACGTGGGTGTAACGAGGTTGAAGCGTCTCTCGAATTAAGTTGGTCAACCGAGGATTGTCGAAGTGACTAAAAGGCAAAGCTTCTTGAATCAAGAACTTCGCCATTCGATCTCGAACCGTATTAACATCGTAATTAAAGATTCCACCGTCTCCACCCAATTGTGTTTGTTGCGAATCCGGATTACTTTTCAACGACTTACAAAACTTCTTGATAATGTGTTTGCTTAAAGTCGTGTTAGAATCTTTAGTAAGCAAAGCTCCACAAAACTTGCAACGAGCCTTTACAGACCCGTCACTCAACTCCACCATATCCCAATTGCACCAAACATCCATGTTACGATTGTGTGCAAGAACACGAACGACGGTTGGAGAGTTTGACGAACCTTGACCAACGGAAGATTGTGATTGAGCCATATCAAGATTGAAGAGAGTGAAAGTGTAAAACGAGAGAGTGAAAGTGTAAAACGAGATTAAACGAGAGTATTTTTTGTGTTTTTTGAGTATGTTTTTGCGTTTGAGACTTGGGTACTAAAACTTATCAACTCACACCTATTTATACTAACTTATAAGGCTAAAAGAGACAAAAGAACGGTAACAAATCGGGGCTAACGGCTATATGGCCGTTATTAAAGGCTAGATTTAAAAAAAAAAAAAAACGGTCAAAACCGGGTCAAACCCGGGTTCAATGGGGTCGGGTCCGGGTCGGGTTCTACCAAAATCTAGAAAAATATACCCGGTTCCAACCCTACGGTTTTTTTCGGGTCCAAACCGGGTACACCCTATAACGGGTCGGGTCCGTACCCGGGTATTTTGCCCTCCTCTAGGTTCAATCGGCCAGTATGATTAAAGGGGTGGATCTTGAAGCAGTGTTAAGGTTGCTATCACATGACTTGGAATGTTTGAATCGTGAAAATAATCTCTTACAGAAATGTCGGGTAACGAATTAAGGCTGTGTTCATTAGGCATGAGTGTCCCAACACATTATAGGATCCTATACATACGAGAGTCTTCTACGTTGGGTTTGCCAATTAAAATAGTGTGTTCTACTTGTATTCATAGGTATCATGAGTTATTTTTACGAAGTTTTGATTTGAGTATGGAATAGTATCCTGATTTTGTTTTGGAGCAAGGGGGGCTCCCACTGCTCCCTGACCCCATCGAGGTGTTTGTGCGCTCTTAGAGTATCCTAACATGTCAGTCATACCCCGAAGACCAAACAACAAAGGGTTGCAAGTCACACTTGACATACCAAGTTAGAAATTTCGGTTGCATTGTTGAGCTTTTCAAACAAGTGAACTTTGTCATGACAATATATATATACACGAAGCTTCTATGTACTAGCAATCTTAGCAAGTATAACAACACGAACCCTCACTTAAGTCTCAAACCAGAGCTCGTTGAATGAGAATAATGTTCTAATACGTTTGTAGATAGAGATGTTGATACTTGTTTTATCTTCATCTTTTGTAGTTTTTAGATCTTTAAGTTTTTTTTATCGATGAATACACACTTTCTATTTTGCATCTATTCGAACCCACAACTATTGGTTGGGGAGTACACCATCGAGGTATGACATCCACTAAACATTTACCTTACTAATTTCATTTTTATTTATAACTAAAGCATAAGTATGATTTTGCAAAATTTAGACAAGGTTTTTAACCTAAATTAAAATAAACAAAACCAAACTAATACTTTGAGTGAACTTGAAATTTAAACGAAGGAAACATGTAACCTTGAATATTCTGTAAGCTTTTAATTAATTAGTTTGATGGCTTATACATTCATTATCTTTATGTTAAAGCTATAAGTAGAGTGTGATGCACAACTTTACAAGATAATACAAAATTTTGGTGACACTAGACATTTAGAAGTGCATGTACTTTGAAGAGACCATTTAGGCCCTTGTGAGGAAGATCTTTTTATCTAAAACACTAGTTGTAGAGCCTCGCACGATACAATAATGAAAAGAGGGTCAAAAGTGATGCTTGTTTTTGAGGGATTTTGCATGGATAGCCACTAGATTTGTCAAATACACGTGTAATTATATTATTCAATTGAAATACTAAAGCTTCAAATAATGTATCCGGCCTATAGTCGATCAAATTAGTTGTAGAGAAAAAAAGATTTAAAAAGTAACATGTGTTCGGTCTATATCAGTGTCAAGGAACTAGGGGTGTTCATCAGTTCAGATAGCAATTTTTATATTTTTGAAATTTTAGGACCTAACCGAAATCCGAACCGATCTGATCAAAATGTGTGTCTAATCGAACTGAGTTCAACTGATTAAACAAATTTATTTTGTTCGGTTATCCAAATAAACAAGATTTTTGGAAACAATAACCGAACCGAAATCGAATAAGCAATTTGGATATGGATATGAACCGAACTGAATGAGTTACTAAACAATTTAGTTCATTTTTTTACAGAAATGATTCAATTATTGGTTTTTCAGTTGTGAATAATTTTGTACACCCGTGTAAGGAAGAACATGATTTAGAGATTTACCAGAAATTCCTTTATGTATTGCTTACTTTGATATTTATGTGAACTTAATTAGTTCTCCACTAAAGGTCATCATAACCATATTGATTTCGAATCATAATTCTTTTTCTAACTTAATAACTTAATATTGTTGCAAGACATTTTATTAAAACAACAAGTCACGTTCATATTTTATATATATATATATATATATATATATATATATATACACACACTATGGTTATGTCGCAATTATGATTTGATGCTGCAATTATGAAGTTTAGGTTTAGCTTTGACATGAAGTTTACGTGAGAGTAAGTATTTATAAAGTGAAGAGAACGCATAATGACCACATTGATTGTTTATCATCACGTGAACGAGAATTATCCTCGTCCTGTCATGTCATGCTACTGCGTGATATAGTCATTGCAACATTTGTTAGCGTATTACTTTTATTTTGTCATACTGTAAGATCTGAAATTCTATAAACTCAATGTCTCTACACTACTCAATCGATCATTCTTACCATGCTATAGTTAAGATGTTTAAAGTTTGTTCAAATGATAAGAATACTTCTGAATGATAAGTTTTGTCATGATGCTAATGTTGTAACTATTGATTCTTTGTCTATGAACATTGATCATGACTAAACGTACTTGCATCATCATGATTAATGTATGAGAATAATGTCTAACCTTTCTTAGACATAGAGATGTTTATAAATGTTCTCGTGGTAGAAAGAGGTTGATCTATGATTATTGTATGACATTGAGCATGTTATTTTATGTTGCATGATGGGATGACATGCATTAGATATTTAAGTTGCTATTTGTATTATCTTAATATTCCAATAGTTAGTGACATTTATAATTTACAAATTTAGTCAACTCAAACCGAAATTAGATTAAAATAATCAAATTGATTTTGGGAGTTTGTTTGTTTTGAAATTTAATTGACCTATACATGCATATAACCCTTTTTGAAAATTTAGGTAAATTCTACTTAAATTTGTTGTTTTTTCTCTTAACCCCATGTAACTTTTCATTTTACCCTTTGAATTTGCTGTCGTTTCTACTTTATCCCCACACAACTTTCAACTTTAGACACTAAATTTATAAAGTTTCAAATTTACCCCTATAATATATATATATAGTATGTATTTTTAACTCATTATATTTTTTAATAATTTGATTTTTCCCCAATAGTTTTTGTTTTTTCACTAATAAAACTAATTTGTGGCTGTGTTTACTTTTTTTTCCTCACGTAGCGGTATAAGTTTTGTTATAAAAAAACGTCTGATGGTAACATGTTGCTACCTTGAAAAATGGAACCGATACGGATTGAAGAACATTGGTGTCATTATATAACTAACGACTAACGGTAACGTTAATGTCACCGCCACAAGATGCATAACGAAATTCAAAAACACGCCGCATCGCGCGGGGTCAATTTCTAGTTCAATATCGCTTTTGAAAGTGAAATAAAAAGTTATATGAATTTTTATGACCTTAGACATTTATAAGTGCACGTACCTTCGAAGAGATCATTTAGGCCCCGACCAGTGACATCTTTTTATCCAAAATATTAGGTGTAGAGTCGCACCTCGTGCATAAATGAAAAGGGGCCAAAAGTGTCGCTAGTTCGTGATTGCAAGATTGTCACTAATTTTTCTAGTATATTCGTAATGGAATTTTCAATGTATAAACAATTTTAAGTAAAAGAATGGGAAAATCTTGTAGACATTTTATTTGTTGCTTTAAATTTGTTACATAAGATGGTTTTAACCGTTTCTTTCTCTCTTTCGTGACATGTTATTACCATCTTTCATGTATTACGTATAAATACTTATGTAATTTTCACAATTCCCTATTTAAAATTAGTTTTGCATTGAATATGTCCCCATAACCTAACATGCGTACTTATTATCTAGATTATTAATACACCCTCCAAAATGTGATGTAATTATGACTTACATATCAATGTGCCTATGATGGTTGTACCGAAGATAAGGATTTGAGACGTGACGAGTTTAATCTCCATCATTGTTAAAAAAGGAACTTAATACAAGTTCCAGTGTGTCGCTGAATCGGTTTAGTTGGACCACATATGAGCGAGCTACTCAGTGAGCTTGATAACCTCTCATGTGATAAACCCTTAGCCGGTTTGACATAGATCGGTTAGGATGATTGTTGGATTTATCTTAATGATAACTACATATCAATGTTTACCATTCCCCTTCTCTATTTAATTATGCATCAATACTTATAATATATGCTATAGTACGTAGAATATTCAGTGTCATAATCTGCCTAATTTAAATTGCAACTTGATATCATATCTCTCCATGAGAATAGTCTTGTATAAACTTTCTTATTGCTAAAAAAAGGAAAAATATTATTAAAAATAATGTAAATAGTGAAAACCTAAAGGTCCAACATATTAGATATTATTTAAATGACATGAAGAGGGATAGTGATTTACAAGATTATGATGCAGCAGCAGGGTACAAGTGATTAGTACATGTGTTAAATTGTCGAGTGGGTGACAAACAGATCAATCAACTACAAATCAAAATGAATTTTCCATACCACATAGGCTCACTTAAAATTTAATTAATTGAGATGACCAATAAGCAAAATTTAATTGGCTATGACTCAACTCTTAATATAATTACATGAGCCGATATAAAAAATTCGCACAAGATCATTACATGTGATTTAACTTTCATGTGGTACAAGTATTTATGCATATGATACAACATGTTGATGCATTAACCTTTCATATTATTTTATTTTAAAATTTATATTATTTTATATTTTCGTACGGGAATACTCAATACCCAGATAGGTTTATGAAATATATGGTGATCGTTTGTTTTTAAACTAGCTACCTTTTTCGTGTATATTTATTTTAGTGACATGACATCTTCTTCTTTAATTCTTAATATAATCAACCTTACGATTTGCGAAATTTTACCAAAAATCAATCAATCACGGAGCACGGGTAACTATCCACTATTATTTCGGAATAACAACATTCACGACGCATATGGTATTTGCTTTTAATATCTAGGATTGTGACGGAATTCTCACGCAACGCGCATGGGAGAAAACCTAGTTAAGTAAATAGTTAAAGACCGATTTTCCACCATAACATCATGTAAAGATGTAAAGATAGATCATTTGTGGACAATAGAAACATACAACATATTTATTTCCCATTATAGTTTTAAAGTAAGTGGCTTTTGAGAAAAGTATCTCAGTGCCATCCCACTCAACTAATCACTCTGTATCATCTATAAAATGAACAATAATACAGTAGAATTACCATATAAAACAACAGCTGTATACTTTGTATCATGTCATCTTTTGGACACAGTGACGATTATGGGACCGACGTGCGTGTGTTCATATGACCGACGTTTACAATGATTTTGCTTGTATGTTTACGATACCATATGAATGTCGTTTTGGGCCGGTATAATGAGTTGTGAACCGAGTAGATCAACTGAATCAGACAATATTTAGAGGGACAAAAGTAGGTTTGTATTCAAAAGATGGTTATAATGGGTTGCTTATCAGGAATGCACAACTGACTTTTATGTAATGGGGCCATATTGATTGGCCTTTTGAGTCTAGCAAGCGTCAATCATTTGTGTGTTTTTGTTAGTGATATATATATTTATAGAACATATTAGTTTGTGTTTGTTAGGTAGATTAGATTTATTAAATTTACCTTTATCATAATTATGAACTGTGATTAGATTATATCTCATTTGTTAATGATAATTTCTCTGTCGCATGTTGCGACGAGGGGCGGTTTGTGTACGTATTTTATGCTAAGTTCATGGAAGGTTTTATAAAAATTGTTATCGATCAGGCTAGTGAAACAAAATAAGAACAATCAACCAAGTGACAATTTCTCAACGATATCAATCAAGTTACATAAACATTTAAATAGACCATGCAAAACAAAGCTACAACTCCTTATCCTACTAAAATTACCAAAACTGAAGAAGAAAATGAATACGTAAACACATGCAAACACGATGATAGGTCAACAACCAAAATTAAAAACAATTAGTGAAGCTACAACACCTAATCTTACCACAATTACAAAAATTGAAGGAAGAAATGAACAACCAAACACAAGCAAACAAATCGTAGCTCAAAAATCAACCGAAGAAACAAAAGTAATCCATCAATTCAGCTAAAGGCACCGAAAACAAAACTAATTCCCCAAGAATTACAAGGCTTTATTTGAAAAAAATGACAACAAAAGCAGAAAATGAAATTAAAGCACCACCTAACCTTGTACGAAACATGCAACACAACTCCAATTATGCGAGTAAAGACACCAGACGACAAGAACCAAGGGAAACCCAAACGGAACAAATGAGAATAATGGTGAGACCAAAAAGCTAAAAAAGATAAAAATGATGCACGTCAAACACACATGTACAGTGACAAAAAAAAGGTTAGTGATGAAAAAACAAATAAACAACAAACTTTAATGTAGATCAACTGAAAACAAAAAAAGAAAAAAAATTTGAAAATTTGCTCTAGCATCAAGTTGATCTTTGATATCAGCAAGTGGCAAAATCAAAAAAAAAAAAAAAAGGTTGGTGTTCAAAACAAAAAAAAAAAAAAAAAAACTAATTTACTGTAGCCTCAAGTTGATTTTTAATATATATATAATTATCATCATTGTACTCTTACAAATAGCTGATTAATAATATGCAATAGTTCACAGCTTTTAACTTCTATTTATTTGTCTGTACTCTGTAGTAAGCAAGTGAGGCATATTGGGTATGGGTTTAAATGGATCAAGTTGATATGAAGCCTTGTAGCAAAAACCTTTTAATTTTTACACACAATTAATGGCATTATGTTCATACAAAATTTACAAACAACATTATTTTGATAATAATGTTGATTTATGAATAAAAAAGTTAGAAGGTATTATGTGTTAAAATTTGACGGGCTTAATCCAACCCATTTGACCTATTCCCCCACAACTATATTTTTTATCTTTAACGCATAACACGATTGAAATGGATCAATTTGCTAGTCGATGGTTCAAAGTTGACGCCTATACTTGCTTGAAATTTTGAAAACTCAATTGTCACCTCTCGTTTGTCTATGATATAAGGTTTACTACAAGATGCTTCGTAATATGTTGTTAAGTGATAGGTTTCAAACTCAAAGCACATTGTTCCCATTGTTTCATTCAACGGTAAGACGGGCAAGCCTTAAGAACGTATATTTGTCACCTCAAGTAAGAAGTTTTGGTTTCGGTCATGATTTTTTATTTACCTTCATTATTTAGAAACCAAACTAATATTGGTTGGAATTCTACTTTGATTGCATTTAATATCAGGTGTGTCTTTAGTTATAGGTGTGTTTTTTAACGTGAGAATTGAAGCTACCACTTTCTATGTTTGCTTTTGGTTTTAGATGTCCACTTGAATATATGTGTTTCTCTAGTTTTAGGTATGTCTTTAAATCTTATTTACTTTAGTTTTAGAGAAATTTTTTGTCTTTTTATTCTTTTGTCTTCTGGTACTAATAGATTTCATCATCTTGTTTTTTTCCCTAGTACATTAATTTTCTTTTCTTGTATGCTTTTTTTGGTATTTTTCCTTTTAAGAAATTAAGATTTTCATGAGTTGATATTCTCTTTAAAAGCAATCTTTTATCTCATGGGATAGAGAAATTTGCTCTTATTTCACCCTCAAACCCTATTTGTACGAGTGAGATTTTTAGAAAATATATTTGATTGTTTTGTAATTCAGGAAGCCCAATTCAAGACAGATTATACATGTTATTTTATGATTGTGTCTTAAAAAAAATATAAATATACGGTTAAGATCATTTGAAAACTCATATATATTTAAAAAAACTACGAGAACTAATATTGTTCACATGTTTAAAATTTAATACTTTTAGCATACGTTTATGTATGTTTATATACATTCAAACCATCAAAGCAATATAAAAAGCCATCAAAGTAATGTTTTTATATTTATAATTTTTTTTTATTTTCTTTTAACTAAACACACGTCGAGATTAGAATTTCGTTATTTATTTTTCTTAATGAATACAAAAGAGACAATTAAACATTGTATTTTAATTATTTTTTGTATAAAGCAAAAAAAAAATTATGTGTTGATAAGAGTTCTTGTAATTTTTAAAATATTTATAAGTTGTTAAATGATTTTATAACATAATATATCCGTACTAGCTTTAGTAAACCCGTGTATTACACGGGTTGAATAAATAAAATATTAATATAATAAAAATTAATAATTATAAAATAATATTCTAAGATATAAGATATGACTGAAATTACATATGAGAAATGACTATAAATAATAAAACAGTTATATCAACTTTTTAAACTTTTGTTTATAAATTATTTTCCAAAAAAATAAATATTTTGTTCTAAAACAAACCGTATAAAAATGTCATTTTTTTTAAATTTTCTTATTATAACTCCCAAATTTGATTATTTTTGGTTTTTAAAAATTGACTTTTTAAAAATACCAATTTTAAATATTTTTTATTTTTAAAAAAGTTTTATAGAAAAAATTATTATTTTATAAAAAAAATTATTTATTTAGAAATAACATTAATGGATAGATTTATTTATTAATTTATTAAATCTAAATAGGTATTAAATAATATTATTAATAATTAAGGTCATTATTTAATATGAGAGATATACGAAAAAATTTTGATGAGAATGATTGTGGTACTGTCACGTGTCATCTCAAGTTACTTTTATAGTATGAAGATGAAGATGAAGATGAAGATTAGAGCATCCTCAATGCAACATCTAAGTGGCTGCATTTGCATGTGAGGTGGATGGTGATGCGAAGGTGAGAAAGAAAATGATAACCAATAATTTTTTTTTTAATATGAAAGAAAATGTAATAGAAGAATATGGTAAGTGGATTCCTGAATTTTCTCACGTGTAATTATGTTTTGGCATAAATATGACTATTAACTTAAGAAATCTTTTTACCAGGTCGGATTGGGGTGTTGAAGTTAAACCAAAATTTCAGTTATAACAACACTTCACGATTAAGATATACAAATAACATTAATCTCATAAAAAATGTGTCAACTTAACTTAAGCTAAAAGTGTAAAACAATTTTAAAATCCTCCTACTTCTCTTACTTTAATTTTGATCTTTACCACGTCATAGATATATTGTGCGTGTTACATTCTGAAAATACCTAATATCACCCAAGTAATGTATACAAATGTAGCGCATAAATACATGTAGTGTTATCGTCTTACAGTGTCATAAAAAAAGTCTCGATTCAACTCATGCTAAAAGTCTAGAACAATATTCTCCTACTCTTTCTTTTGGTATCACCATATTATATATATACAATGTTATGGTCTTGAAAATATCTGATATCACCCAAATACATGTTACAAATGTAACACATATTTTACTTAATTTACCGTCCGGAACCTAATTAACAACACTAAATATGGTTATGAGCTTGTGAATATTTTGAACCGAAAGTTCAAATATGGGTTCCATCATGTCATTGACATGAGATGATGTATTTGATTTAGTTGTAATTTCTTTTATACAAATGTATTAATATATGTTATATCCGATATCACTTAAACTGTAACTAGTTGGACATGAATGAGAATCATGATAATACATACAAATTGATGCTTTGTTTCTTTCTTTCCTAACAGAAACCAATTGGTTAATCAAGCACTAAATTACTGATTAAATAATTTGTTTAGGACTTAATGTGTTTGTAATAATGTTTTTCTCATAGAAACCAGAATATTCCTAAATAAAATAGGTGAACTCATGTCATACTCGCACTAATATTTTAGCACTCATAAATTTCAATTTTTTGATGAATCTCCACTTCCCATGAATTTTTTATTTGGGCCTTGAAATGACCGAAATTTTCATATGTGGAGTAAATATTATATCATTATTAACCCCTAAGTTAATTATTTAAGATGACATAACTCTTGCTTATATGTGTTTGACAAATCATGATTTGTTAATCAAGCCTTGGTTTTAATTAGTAATTTTGATAGTCATGCATGCTTTTCAGTAAATAATAATAATAATTGTGGAGTCATCAAATGTACAAGACTATCTTCATGTATGATAAATAGGAGGAAATGTACATGGAACAAACTATAATTTTATTGTTAAAGAACAAGAAAATAAAGTTTATAGACTTGTTAAGTTCTTAATTATCCTTGTATGATAATTTTCTAAGAATGAAATTAATATGTATTAAGCACTTAAATAGTCGATGAAACAAATGATTAAGGTCAGGAATTCACTCAACATATACCTTCAGTATTATAACGATATAGATTACACTTGAATTTACAACCTTACTTTCTATTATTAAGAAGCAGAATGAAAAAGTAATTTGTTAATAAACATACCCTTGTGGCCAAAGCATACACCACGTACTGAGCATTTTGCAAAATTGTGATAGTCAAGAAACACTATCATGATAATATAATCAAGTATGCAATGATAATTTCAAACATAATGGGCTTACGCACACGCATGTGAATCAATAAATTAATAATGGATGAAAACCATTAGATTCTTTAATGTTCAAGTACGAAATTACCGAATTAGTTTACTAAAGAATTACCAAGAAAATTTATTGAAAACACTTCAAAGGGAATGGCACTCAATTTTGCATATATTTATTAACACATGCAACCTCATTCTTGGTACTTCATTGAGTCATGTTCTCAAATGGATAACTTGATTTAGAAGTTTAAACTAAGTAAAATACAGGTTGTTGTGATGAATTTATTTAAAAAAATTAAAAATTGTTATTAAACAAAGCAACTATTGAAATTAAGGAAAAATATATCACTTAAATGCTACTAAAGTTTTGTTATATTGACAACAGTGTCTCAAAATTAGCAAAACTTAAAACTGCATGTGTTAATGAAATTACAACACATATTACGTTAGAGTGTTTTAGATATAAACACTAGTGATATGTCATCTTATCTAAAGGTAAAAGTAACATTTACTATATCACAATTAATAAAGTCGGATTTTTTTTATTGTGTTTTACTTAATACTATACTTGCAAGCTAAAACCATAATACTAATGTAGCCTAATAGTTAACTCATTTCATTGTAGGTTAGATACTTGTGTTATAGAGATTGAATAATTAGTTACATAATAGATTATATTATTATATATATGTATAATCTAATATATGTTATAGATAACATATTAATGAAATTATAATATATAACAAACATATGTTAAGTTATAAATAATAGTATAAAAATTTATTATTCATAAACCTTTTTATATACATTTTAAAGTATTTTAGTTTTAACAATGATTAGCTACAAATTAAACTATATTTTAATAAAATTAAGTCTTATTAAAGTATTTTTAATAAAATATTATTTATTTCTAGAAACAAGTTATCTTAATTAATATGGTATTAAATAAGAGTTATTAAGAAAACTTTTTTTAATTCAAGAATTTTACCAAAATTAGAATTTATTGTGATTGTGACACATGGACAATCATAGATGACGTCTAAGTGGTGATGACGTGGACATGCTAGAAAATAGTCATATGATTAATAGTTATTTTGATTTATTAGAGTAAATTTTATAAAATTATTTAATTTAGTTAACTATTTTGAATAATTAATTTTACAACCATGAAACTTTTTCGTGACTTTTGATGTGTACTTAACTTTTCCATAACCAAATCGACTCAACTTCAGACATTTCTCTTTAAGTACTTAACCACATTGATTTAGCTTTGTAACCGGTTTTGTGACAACGTTTCACCATTTATTTTTTTTATAGATTTACCCTCCGCTGCGACACTCAGATCATAAAACCTCGGATTTCCTACGAACTAAAGAGCTGTAAAGCAATTTGAGAGAATAATTAGACCCATCGTAGATTAAATATTAGTGATACGCATTATAAGATGTTTCCATCCAACATATAAATGAAAATGTTTCGTGATTCAATCATACCCCATTATTACTATACGTTGCTTCGTCACATACTCACACTATAAGAAAGAAGAACTATAGCGACGAATTATAAAACAACGAATGGTGGATTGCTTTAAATACATTATTGCTTTAAAGACCGACAAACCAATAAGCTATATATAGTAATTAATTTTCGCTTGTCGTTTTCAATTACTTTAACCATTATTTAAAAACCATAATCCAATGAAAACAACATTATGAATTTCATAAACAAAAAAAAAGGTGTTTGGATAATAAAGTGGCTTTTAATACTGTATGTTTCATAAGCTTTCTTTGACTGGCACACAAGTGCTTGTATATAAACACAAGACACCATCAAATTCAGCACAACAAACACAAGTGTTTATTCAAAAGAAAGCTTTAGCTTTCAAACACATAGAGATGAGTAAAACTGAGGGGAAGATGAGTGAATTCTTTCACAATGCAAAACCATTTTTTGCTGTTGTTTTCATACAATTTGGGTTTGCAGGAATGGACATACTTTCTAAAGCAGCTTTGAATGAAGGAATAAGCAATTATGTGTTTGTTGTTTATCGCCATGCGGTTGCCACCGTTGTCATGGCTCCTTTTGCTATTGTTTTCGACAGGTATCTATTCACTTCTGGTATTTGTGATTCACAAATTTAGTTATTGATTTGCGACCGTAATCACAACTGTCACAAATATTAAAAAGTACTGAGTAATGATGCTTATCGTCCTTGCCCTTTACATTTATATACTCACAGTCACTTGTAATGCTCGTGTTTAATCTTCATTAATTACACTAGGTATCAAAGGGGGTTTGTAACACTTTACGGCGGTTAGTTTTGTCTGTTAAGTTTGTCATGTAACGTGCACATGAGATTATTAATCTATTAATTGAATTTTAAAAATAGCTACAATATACTGGTCATAGACAACAATAAAAAAACGAAATACTAAATCGAGGTCGTAAATTTTAAGAAAACCTCAAGAACTAAAAAAAATTAACTTGAAATTTAAATTTTACATTACAGTCGTAAAACGACGGTAAAAATAAATTAAAAACCTAGAATTTAAAATTAAACGCGAGTCACATATGAGTTGAACATGTTACCGTACTAGAACAAGCGAGTTAAACATATTACTTTTTTTAAACCAGGAAAATAAGGCCAAAGATGACACGCTCGGTTTTCATCAAGATTATATTTCTTGGACTACTCGAGTAAGTTTTGCTCGTAAACAATAACGATGTTAGCTATATGTATAATTTGATGTTTAAACGACGAGTTTATATATGTATCTTGACAGGCCGGTTATTGATCAGAATCTGTTTTTCATGGGGATGAAAGCCACAACAGCAACATTTACAGCTGCATTGGTTAATATTCTTCCTGCTATAACTTTCGTCATGGCATGCATTCTAAGGTACTGAAAACTCATTAACATGCATAAACATTTCAATTGGTCGATTTATATATGAGTAAATTATAAACATAAATCGCACAACTCTTTCATATTTATTTTATTATTTTTGTCAACTACCCAACCAATATAGTAATGAACTTACTTTTTGCAACCAAGTAATATTTTAATCTCTATTGCGACAATTTATTATATTTGTTGTTGGCGTCTTATTTTTCGTGTCTTAGCGTACGCTAGGTGGTAGATGTGACATTAAAATTTATTTTCAGGAATAACTTTACATATTAGTAATAAATTGTTATAGTGTTCTGTTAAAATCATTTAAAATTTTTCTGCTTTTTTTTTTAAATTATTTAATTTTCTCTCTCTAAAAGTTACTCAAGTTTAACCGAGTGTTTCAGTCCTCTATAATGTTTTTATCATATTAAAAAAATTTAAATTAAATGAGACAAATTAAACATATATGAAATTTGATGTTATTATTTTATGATTATTTTTTCCGGTTTCACTTTAATTTAGCACACTAGTACCTAACACATTCCAACTCAACTTGTCGTGACGCATTACACGACCAGATCATCTTGTCGCCTTTACTTTTATGACAGAAAACGACACAACATACGCTTACTAGTTGATAAACGCGTCTAAATTCTTATTCTTTCAGGCTTGAGAAGGTAAACCTGAAGGGCAGGCGCAGCCAAGCGAAGGTGATCGGGACGATAACAACCGTTGCAGGAGCAATGGTGATGACACTATTGAAAGGCCCGATTATAGAATTATTTTGGACAAAAGGAAGAACTTATCACGAGGTCGCAACCAATGGAGTAGATCTTCGTCATTCTCTAAAGGGTGCTATTATGATCGGAGTTGGATGCTTCAGTTGGTCAGGGTTTATGGTTCTACAAGTGAGAATTCCTACAATTTAATACTAATAAACACTATTTTCATAATCAGGACAAACTAGCACGAGTCACTTTGTCTAAGCCTGAGTAACTTTGGGTTGTGTTATTGGTCAAATAAAAAAAAACTAACGGTAACGATAGCTAGTAGAGACTCGTTTATCTTTAACCAATTAAACATGAAAAAGGTTAGCTAAAAGCAGAACGGATAAATAATTTTGTTTTAAATGCATACAAAACTCTAAAAATTCGAAGGATGTCACACGAGTCAAACTGAGCACGAATTGGGTTACCACCAACACCATACGAAACTAAATTTTGTTTTAAATGCATACAAAACTCATAAGTATTTTCCTATCGTATTTTTAAATCTTTAACTTCTCTCGTTTACTTGTAGGCGATCACGCTAAAGTCTTATCCTGCCGAGTTGTCTCTAGCTGCATGGATATGCTTGATGGGGACAATTGAGGGAGCAATAGTAGCACTGATAATGGAGAGGGGAAATACCGCGATTTGGGCTGTAAAGTGGAACACATCACTAGTAGCGATTCTATACACCGTACGTAAGAAGTGGTAGTTTTGACCCATTTATGAACGGGTCAACTAGGTTTTGTTTTATTTAAATGGATCAAATCAGAACAAATTTGAAAGCTACCCAAATTCAATTCCATTACATCTAATGCACACACAACCTCCCAAAATCCTTTTTATTCAAAGATTTAGATTATTGTTAATGAAATCTATCAGCTCTTTGAACTACTTTTACAAGATTAGCATAGAAAAAGTGTTTTAGGACAACCCAACTTGACCCGACCCGACCTGTTTTTAAGTCAATGGTTATGTGTTGTGTATGCAGGGGATAGTATGCTCAGGTCTAGCATTTTACATTCAAGGAATAATAATGAAAACCAGAGGTCCTGTATTTGTTACTGCATTTAGCCCATTGAGCATGGTGATTGTAGCAGTGATGGGATCAATTATTCTAGCCGAGCAAATGTACCTCGGAAGGTATTTCTTTTTAGCTCATTTTTTTTGTTACAGTAACATCTGACCCCTCATACCAAACAATATTGTCCGCTCTGCCTCTGATAATATCTGTCTTTCACAGAATTCTTGGAGCCATTGTGATAGTTGCAGGGCTTTATCTTGTTGTTTGGGGTAAAAGCAAGGATCAAGATGTTCAATCTCTTCCTATTGATGCACCAGAAAAACAGATACAGGATAAAGAACTTGAAGAAAATTGTAATGATAAGATCATCACCATCAAAGCATCAGATGGAGCTTCTGATCATCATCACAGCGTAACCTAACAATGTATCGCATGTTCCAAACGTTATCATGTGTCGAATAAATGTGTTTCAATTTTAGTTGTGAATTAAAGGAACTCTAGGCTGTTCTGTTGGTTTGCATAATCTTGTCTGTATGCATTCGATTTAAGGAAAAAAAAAGCGGAATCAGAAGTTTTGAATTGTCGCGTCACAATATTTATTTTCTTTTTACATTTGTTTCTAGTATTCTACCAACAATATGACCATTGTGGTCTGAATGTTATATAATGATGTCCTTAAAATTTCATAATCTTTAAATAAGTTATAGTTACAAATTAAATCAATGAATAGATCATTCAATTGTTATTAACTCTTTTTAGTTATAATGGATTGGTGTCAACTGAAAACAACATTTGTTGTTCATGAACAAGAGCAAATTAGAACATTCAGAAGAGTTATAACTGGTTCTTGTTGATGTTGATGATGAATTCATTTTCTTCAAGTGGCTTTGGGGGATTTTAGATACCCTCCATGAAAGCTTTGTTGTAGGTTCTACAACACTCATTTCCTTGATTGCAATGGCGCTTTTGAGCAGAAGATCCATGAAAGAAACCAACATTTGTTCATCTTCTTCAATCTTGAACCCGAAAAACTTCACCATCTTCAAATGCTTCAGTTGAATATCGATCAACTTATCGGTCCGAACTTGTTGCCAAGATTGGTGAAAGTGAGGACTTGCAGGTGTTGTACTCCATTTTTCATCAATCTGGTTTAAGAATGAAAAACTTTTTAAGTTAGCTAGTTTATTATCTCTTAAAATTATTATTATTTGATATATCTTTTGTTTGTTAGTCATTACTCTATTTCTAGTTTAAATATTAGGATAAATATTATTAACGTTTTATCATTATCTCACTATCTTGTAATTCGGTTACAACTCTATGTTTAAAAAGGTGAAGCATGGTTGATCTAACATATGAAAAGCCCTCAATTCTTTCATTTCATCGGTATTTCGAACCCAGAAAAGTCGGAAACCATATTTGAAATGTGAAACTTTCGGATCTGATCACGAATCGTGATGATATTGAATTGTAGAAACTAAACTGACCTTGATAAACAACTTTTGCAAGGATGGTGTGATGCTCAAGAAGGATGCAAGTGAATCCCTCTTTTGTGTGTTCATGCAGCAGTCTATCCATGACAGCTCCTTCAACTTGTTAAATTTGAACTCAAGCTCATCAAAGGTTACACCTCTTGTACATAACCACTTTATGATCACAAAGCAAAATGTAATATTTTAGTATCAAAAATATCATCTTGCAGAAGATATTATATATCCTCACAAAGGTTTAGACGAACTTTATAATTTGTATAATATGAAGATTAAGCGTGCAATATGTTCAAATCACAAATATATGACTTTTTTTCTTACTTTAATTGAAACTTTGTTAGGAACACATGTGATTCACTTTTAAAATCATTATATTTTGTCTTTTCATTTGTGCACATTCATGCATTTTAAACTTAAAATATGTAAATTTGTAAATTCATGTGGAGATAGGTGTATTAAAAGTTTATTTGACACTTTCCTTTGTAAATATATTTACCTAATTTCTTCACCAAACAATCAAAAAGTAGCTTAAAGATAGCATAAAAAGAGAAACTTGAAGATACCTCAAGAAGCCAACCACTTAGAGTGAGAACCTCAACATCTTTGACACAAGCAAGAAGAGAGACAATATCTTCACAATCAAACTCATTGTAATCACTTAGGGCAGTAGTACCCTTCAAGTTTAGGGTAACATCACATAAATTTGGTACCTCTTTAAGCTCGATTTTCGCTAGAGTTCCTCGGTACATGAAAGATCTAAGGTTTGGAGCTGATGAAATACTCACATTTTTCATGTTTTCACAATCCAAAACCACAAAGTTATGCAACAAGTCATGTGCTTTGAGATCAACATCTTGTAACCCTTTGCATTTTTCAATACTTAGTGTTTCAAGACTCCGGCAGCCGGAAAATAACACCGAAAGAAAGCTTCGGGCCATTTCGCTGATGGATCTAAGGTGGAGGCTTTTGAGAGATACAAAGTTATCATTTTTACACAATGGAAGTTGTATGGACAAACTGAAATCCTTAAGGTTTTCATCATGGAAACTTATGTAAAGCTCTTTGTCTACTCCTTTAATGGCTTTCATGAAAAAGGTTTCTTGAGTGAGTGAAGTTGGTTCATGAAAAGAGAGATTGAGGATCTTGTAACTGTTTGCATAAGTGTTCAAGAACGAAGAGACGATCCGATTCATCTGTTGACCGGATTCTTGATCGGTTATTTGATGAGAATCGGTGTTTAAGAACACTTGAATTGGTGTCCATAAGTGCTTCCATGAAGATGAAAGGATGATGGTTCTTGCAGCTTCTTTTAGAGGGATCAAGTAGATGACTTTATGCAAGATTTCGATTGGAATGTCTTCGATTGAAGTCGGGTTTTCTTTATTTTCAGCCATTGTTGTCATTGTTTTGTTTCAGAGGACAAATTGGATGGAGGAAGATGGGGATGATTGTTGCGTTATTTAAGATTTTAAGGTGTGGGTTCATAATGAATGCCAAAAAGTGGAATGAATGCAGCCTTGCTTGCATGGGACACTTTAGTTTTCAAAGTCAAATAGATAGAATTGAAGAGTTTTATATTCATACCAAACATACAGTCAAGATTTTCTTTTGAAAACTACTTTGCATCTTTTGTAATGATATATGCATTGCGTTATAGTTGACTTATAACTTGTAACTCAATATGACTTTGACTAATGTTTTATATCTTTTTGACATACAAGCTGTTACATAAAATCTTAAGGGCTACTTAGATTATTAGCAAAAGTGATTTGGACCCACGTCTTTTTCCACTTTTCACTCAAATAACCTAAGAAGAAGAAGGAGAGAAAAAAAAAACCGATGAACCTCCATTGTTAAAGCTTCAAGTAATTCTTTAAAATGCTAAATCAAAAGAATCAATTTGACATTTTAGTGTGAATGGTAAATTATAATGACGTGCTAACTTCAAGTGATGTAATAGTGTGAAAATAGTAAATTATAATGACAGATTAGATACGTGTATCATAACCCTAAGACCATCCTCAATAATATTATTAGTAGTTGTTTTTGGACAACATGTCTTGTTTCAGAAGATGGGTGATGAATAATATTAAGTTGTGTGGTGGGATCATAAGTTATCTATTTGATTCTTTAAAAGGGTGTTTTTATATATTACTTTTTAATTATATAGATAACTTTTTGGGTTAAAAATAGTAAATTGTTCTTAAATGAACTCACATGATCTAGTTCACACTAAAAATTAATAAAACTATTTTTTAGGTTTTATCTAATTCTGACTAAAATAATAAAACAATATAAAAAGAAGTGATTTATTGTTGAAATCTATTACTATTTCCAAAATTTATCCCTAAATAAAACTAAAAAAAGAATATTTACTGTTTTTTAAAATTTCACATTCCAACTCTACAAGGATACATTTGGATATCCATAATAGTTGAAGGACTGAAAAGTAAAATTGTTTTTCTTTTCATTTTATTATGTTTGTACCAAATTGCCTGGAAAATGCAAACTCTTGTTTTCAGCTATTCATGAGAACTACAGTAGCATGTAAACAATATCTCTCACCGTCATATTTTAAGTCAATTCGACAATTACATCATCTTGCTGACACAAATGCGATTAACACCCAGAAATATGATCAAAGTGCAACCAAATCAACGGTTTCAGCATCCAAAAACAGTTTGTTTTTCGACGCTTGTAAGGTGTTCGATGAAATGCCTCAAAGAGATGTGGTATCAGTCACAGCTTTGATCAGCCAGTTAACCCGACAAAATCGACACGAGGAATCATTCTATATCCTCTCCCGGATGCTTGATATGGAAATTCAACCCACTGAATACACATTAGCAGCTCTCGTTCACGCGTCCACAGCTCTAAAGAACCTTAATTTGGGGAACCAACTCCATGCTTTCGCGATCAAGACAAGCTTCAACTCAAATGTTTTTGTGGGTAGTGCTGTTTTAGATCTTTATGCAAAAATGAACACAATTGAAGAAGCCCAAATGGTGTTTGAAGATACCCACAACCCAAATGTGGTTTCTTACACATCTTTGTTATGTGGGTACATCAAAAAAGAGAGATTTAACGACGCGCTGAAAATCTTTAGAACAATGCCTGAGAAAAATGTTGTAACTTGGAATGCAATGATCGGAGGGTACAGCCAAACGGGTCATAATGAGGAAGCTGTCAATATTTTCATTGAGATGTTGAGAGAAAACATCGTACCGACACAAAACACTTTCCCTTGTGTCTTATCTTCAGCTGGAAGCATTGCAGCCCTTAACATGGGAAAAAGTATCCATGCATCAGCTGTTAAAACTTTGGTTAACATCGGTGTATTCGTTGGAAATTCATTAATTACCTTTTACTCAAAATGTGGCAGCATGGAAGACAGTTTACTGGTGTTTAACAAACTTACTGATAAAAATATTGTGTCTTGGAATGCTATGATAAACGGGTATGCTCAAAATGGAAGAAGTAAAGAAGCCGTTGAGTTTTATCACAGTATGCAAGAAAAAGGGGTTAAACCGAACTCAGTGACCCTTCTTGGGTTGTTATTTGCTTGTAACCATGTGGGTCTTGTAGACGATGGTTATGCGTACTTTAATGAGGCTAGACTCAAGAACCCTGGTTTACTTGAGCCAGCCCATTACGCGTGTATGGTTGATTTGCTGGCTCGATCAGGGCGGTTCAAGGAAGCCAAGAGATTTATTCAAGATTTGCCATTTGACCCTGGGATTGGGTTCTGGAAGGCTTTGCTTGGTGGTTGTCAGATTCACATGAATAATGAGTTGGGTGAGTTTGCAGCTAACAAGGTTTTGGATTTGAACCCGAGTGATGTGTCTTCTTATGTGATGGTGTCGAATTCTCATTCAGCTGGTGGAAAATGGCAGAGTGTTTTGAGTGTGAGGCAGGAGATGAAGGAGAAGAGGATGAAACGGGTCCCCGGGTGCAGTTGGATTGAAGTAGGATGTGAGATTCATGTGTTTGTTAATGGGGATCGGAGATCGGGTCAGGATGAAATTCAGGGGGTTTTGAGGTGTTTGTTGGATCATGTAGCAGAGTGTGGTTCAAGTTCAAGCTTACTACTTTGATTCTACTGAAGCAAAGTTTTGACAAGTGATGGAGATGATAGCTTCGACTCATTTGTTTAACAAATCAAGATAAGCAAAGTCCGGCTGGTCCAACCAGTGAACTGCTAGAGCAGGTGGTTCGATGTCCGGTCTGTTTTTAAGAACAATGGGTTAAAAAGAGGTTGAAATAGCCCACACTGAATACGCGAAACCTCCATTCTTTTTGAGCTTCTTAGTTATTGTCGTGATGATAATGTTATTAAGGGTTTAGATAAGAAATTTGACATTGGAAAGAAATTCATAACAAGTCTTATTTGTATATTCATACATTTAGCATAGTAAAATTTTCAAAAATCTATTGAAGATAGTCGATAGATGTTCTATTTCTTAGGGAATTCCATTACTTAAATTAGCTTTTAATGCACTTGTGTAACAATGGAGAAAAAAACCAATTTCAGAATACCAACCAGAACTAGAGACATCTACTCGAACCAAAACCAAACCGATTTACAACCGATACATAATTAAACCAGTTTGCAACTGATGTAAACCACAGACTCACAACTACTTTGTATTTCTCACTAGAACTATTAAAAAAACAAAACCCATACAGCAAAACATTTATCAAACACATGTCAACAACCCTAAACAAAGAGAACCAGTTTTGAGTTCAAACAAATACCAAAACAAATCGTTTTAGAAACAAAATCACTTTGAGAAAAAAAAAAAACAATTTTATGCATCTGTAACTATGTTAACAAAATAAAGGTTTCGATTGCCATTTTCAATATCATTTGAATCTTTACGTATGCAGACTTGAAGAACATGACTGATGAACCCTAGAAATTTAGGACTAAAACAAAGAAACAAATCACACCAACATGATACCACGAAAACGCACATACCAATTTAGACATCGAAAACATACATTAACGATTGAAATATACTTCGAAAACAACACCAATCTAGGGTAAGTTCAAGTTATCATTCAGCTAATCAAGATCTAGATTCCAACAATACAAATGCTATAACCCAACGCCTAAGCCCTCTCACCACGAATCCTCCTCGCAAGCTGGATATCCTTCGGCATAATCGTCACTCTCTTCGCATGAATCGCACACAGATTCGTGTCCTCAAACAACCCCACAAGGTACGCTTCAGCAGCCTCCTGAAGTGCAGCAACAGCAGAGCTCTGAAACCTCAGATCCGTTTTAAAATCCTGAGCAATTTCCCTCACAAGCCTCTGAAACGGCAGCTTTCGGATCAAAAGCTCGGTGCTCTTTTGGTACTTTCTGATCTCCCTCAACGCCACCGTCCCCGGCCGGAATCGGTGGGGCTTTTTCACTCCGCCGGTCGCCGGAGCCGACTTCCGGGCGGCTTTTGTGGCTAATTGCTTCCTTGGAGCCTTTCCTCCGGTGGATTTTCTTGCTGTTTGCTTTGTACGAGCCATTTGGGTGTTGAAGAAGAAGTGAGAATGCAGAATGTGTTTGATGAATTGATGATTGATGATTGATGATTGATGATTGATGATTGATGATTGATGATTGATGGGTTTTGGGTGTTTATATAAGGTGATAATTTGGGGAATTGGCGGGAAATGTTTGAAATGTTGAAAGTGTTTTTTGGGGTTTTTGGTGTGGGTTTTGGTGGCGGGTGAAATGTACAAGGTGGCGATCCGTGTGATGGGTGTGAAAGCAAAGGATGTTTTCTGAGAAATCTGGGCCGTTGGATTGTAGTTTTATATTAGGTTGAATATGTTTGATGTATTGACGTGTTTTATTTGGCGGGTATATCAATTTTTCATTTATGTGTAATGTAATTGCGGTGATATCGTAATAGTATTCTTTCCGTTAGAGCATTCACGTCAGGTTTTTATTTTTATCTTTAATGAAAAATACTATTTTTTTTCATTCTCAATTAAATAATATTTTTTTATACTTTTATTATTATATTTTTTCTCTTTTTTACTCTTAAATACTTTCAAAAATGTTAAAAAATTTATAAAGGTTCAACAGTAATTTCTCAAATATACAAATTGAACAGTAACTTTTCTCTCTCCTGCACTCACAATCATTTACAACCATTCTTTAACATATTAGAAACATACTCACATAATTATAAGAAACCTACTGTAAATGCTCTTATTCTCTTAGGGCATTCACATTACATTTCACATTTCTATTCTTGTATCGAAACTAAATATTGTTATTTTTTCACTTATTTTTAATTAAATATTATTTTTCATACATTTATTATTATTTTTTCTCTCTTATCAACTTACAACCAATTTTAAAAATATTATTAAATTTACGAAGGTTGTAGCTTGTTTTTTCAAAAATGGGAAAATACGATACAACTTCCATAAATTTTTCCTTCTATTTAATTCGCAATCATCCATTATAATATAGGACATCCACTCATATAAAAATGGGGGACGGGCTATGAATGCTCTTAGGGGTGTTTATTTTTTCTGAGAATCACTTTCTGACCTTTTTTGTATGCGCCGCGCAGACCACGCGCAGACATTGAGGTCTGCAGATTATTTGTTTTTTGGAAGACTTTTCATTAAAAAAATGTCTTCCAAGGTCTTCCTGAGATCTACGTGAAGAAGACATAACCTATTTACTTCTAACCTCTTCTACCCCCTCACCATATTCCAGCAGCCACACACTCACCCGCCACCGCCACCGCCGGCCCACCCGCCACCCCTCACCCCGCCGACAGCACCTATCGACCAGATATCGGAAACCCCCAATCGCACCACCCACCACCGCCACGCCCAATCGGAGACCCTCTTCCGCTTCAAATCACCCTTCAATCACAAACATCATTACAACACAAGAAAAGCAATGACAATGTTGCAGCAGCAGTCGGTTTAAATTCCATCAACCTCCTAATCCGATCGACGATCGTTTGTTGATTCTTGAACCATCAAGAACATTAATCAAAGATGGAGGATGGTGGGTTGTTGTCAGAACATTTTTCATTTTTAATTACATATTAATTTTTTAGTCTGCATTTCTTGCAGACTGTAGACATTTTGTCCACCTCTTCTTCTATAGATGTCTGCAGATGTGGTCCGCAAATTACAGACATTTTCCTGCAGAAAAAACAAACAGCACCTTAGTGTAATAGTGTACTAGTGCGGTATTTGATATAACAATATAACATTTATTGGTGTAAGTTATTTTTTACAACAAACCAATCCTTTTTCATATGTTTTGTAACGTTAATTTTTTAGCATCTATAAACGATTCTAAACATGAAATTAGTTGGTTCAACACCATAATGATGTTCATGTTTAACACCAAAACTAAAACTTGCATCATTTTCATTTGATTAGAGGTAAACTTTAACTTAGGTAAAACTCACCTTTAACAAAACTTAACGTTTGCAACTCAAACAAGATGAATCTGATGTGATGAAATCATGAACCCATCCAAACCACAACTAAGATTCAACCTATTTCGACTGATTAACACGTTATATGCACAAATACCCTTTGACTCGAGTAGGAAAAAAAAACTCTTATATTTTATAACAAAAATCTAACAAGTTCCGGTGACTGAATGTCAGCGGACCCATTACACCCTTGTTTTGCCCCTAAATATCATAAAACGGTCATACTCCCAAACCAACCTGTAGATTTTGCCACCAGCAAGTCAACATGCAAACAGTTCACTCGTCAAGTAACCAATAAACTACCAAACCTCACACGAAAACTCGTAATAGGAATTAACAAAAATACATATAGGATGCTATATCTATACACATCGTGTTTTCAAAGTTGTTCTAGCCTTCATTTTCACTTAATATGCGATTCCGAAAATCGGAGGCCATTTTTGGCAAACCCTCTCTAAGTGGCACTTTTGGCTCCCAGTTCAACAGGTCTTTTGCTTTGCTGATATCTGGTTTTCGTTTCTGAGGATCATCAGCGGTGTTCTCTCTGAATTCTATTGTAGCACTCTGATCAATTGTTTCTTTCACCACCTAATAACATGCTCCAGAAAGAAAACACGATCAAAATACTGAATTTTGTTTATAAATAGTTTGAACATAAAACTACAAAAAAAGTTGATTATTTTAGTGTGCAACATCAAAATAGGCTTAAAAGTAGAGGTGGCAAAATTGATGGATTGGATAGCATGGGTTGTTAGCTTGTATAAAAATTTGTCCACTTGTTAAAGTTTTAATTAGTCATTAAATTTAACAGTTTAGAGTTATGCATTAAAATAAACACAACTTTCAAAACGTTTGCCCATTTAACCCTTTTTTTTTTCATTTCTTATAGTCTCGTTTGAGATCAAGAATTTACCCATATTGACCCATTCATCGGTCGAACACGCCAACTCTAGTAATTCAGCCACAGAATTATTAAAAGACAAACCTGAGCAAGCTCTAACATGGTAAACTCTCCGGGATTGCCTAAATTGAAAGGTCCGATATGATCACCTTCCATCAATGCCATCAGTCCATCAACCTTTAATAAACATAAGTTTGTATATTATTCAAATAATTTAAAAAAAAAAAAAGCCAACATACGTTATACACAGTTTATGTAATTCAGTGAAATAATTAGCAGTTTTATTTGATGAACATGAAAAACTGTTTATGAAAAAAGCAAATAAAATACCAAGTCGGAGACATATTGAAAGCTTCGTGTTTGTGTTCCATCACCATAAACTGTCATGGGCTGTTTGCGGATGGCCTTCATAACATATTGAAAAGTAAATAACAACAGCATAAACCTTAACTTAATGTTTATTAAACACAAGAACTAAGAAAAGAACAGAATCATGCAAATTTACCTGTGAAACAAAGTTGCTAACTACACGCCCATCATCTAGACACATCCGAGGTCCATATGTGTTAAAAATACGTGCAATTCTTACCTAAGAAACATGATACAGTTACAAAACGATAGCTAGTCAATGATATTATAATTACACTTAAAAACTATTGTTTATTTACATGTTTCTTTAAAAGTAGAAATTATAACAAATAACTTGCATTATCCGAACTTCATCAAGATTATTGAAACCTTGCTTTTATTCTCAAGCTCACTGCAACATTACAAATAGATGGTCAAAATTCTACAGTCAAAACATACCTCAACACCTGCGCCTCGATGATAATCCATTGTTAAAGTTTCAGCTGTTCTTTTCCCTTCATCATAGCAGCTTCTAACACCTAAATAACACAAGAACTTTCAATATTATGAACATTGCCAAACCATATTTAAATTTTTAAAAAAGCAAACGCTAGAACAATGTAAAGGCAATTAAGAACAACTAACGAATGTACCTATTGGATTCACGTGTCCCCAGTACGTCTCCTTTTGCGGATGCTCAAGAGGATCTCCATAAACCTCACTAGTACTCGTAAGCAAAAACCTTGCTCCAATTCTCTTAGCAAGTCCCAACATGTTTAGGGTACCCATCACATTTGTCTTGTGATCACACAAGTCAAGGATTTACAAATTCATGTAACGATTTTAATCTATCATTGCGATATACGATACAATTTGCATATCCATGAAAAGTGTGCATTTTTACATTCCAAATCTAAATGAGTTATGACCCTTATTAGGTCAAAGTAGCTAAATTCAACCTTTGAAATCCATAACAGATATTGTGAATCTCACTATATGGCTAACTATATTTGACTAGTAGCAAGATTAGTCTATCTACATTAAATGAATAGAGGTTATAGTAACAATATGCATATAGAACTCATATCAACAAGCACCAATTTAAACCTCAGTCAAAACATGTGGCTTTCTGTTCATCTACATGAGTATGTCAACTCTAAATGATCTTAATGAGCACCCAATTCAAGAAATCAACAAAATCACATTGTTAAAAACATAAACATGACTGAAAAAAACTACATTTATGCTTGAATTGTAAAGAAGGATATGATGGTTTTAACAGGATTATACTTGTAATGAACAGGGGAAGCAGGGCAAGCAAGATGATAGATCTGATCAACCTCCAACAAAATGGGATCAACAACATCATGCCTAATCAATTCAAACCTAGGGTTATCCAAATGATGAAGCACATTCTCTTTTCTACCAGTAAAGAAATTATCAATCACAATCACTTCATCCCCTCTCGCAATCAATCTATCAACCAAATGACTACCCACGAACCCCGACCCACCCGTCACCACGACCCGCATCCTCTTCCGGGCGATACCCACCTGGACCCTGCCGGAGACAACCGCCGGCGGCCGGCGGTAGTGGGTGTCGGAATCACGTTGGGAGAATGAAACAGCTCGCATTGAGGGTATTTCTTTTCTGTTGGTGGTGTCGATTGTTGAAACGGTGGATAATGATGGTTGATAGATGAAGAAAACAGAGCCGATTAGGATTCCGATGAGGATGAAGAGAAGACGTTGTTCTTTGAGGATGTAATTGGCGGATCGTGAGAGGGATCTTGCAGCTGATGTGTGTTTGAGGGATTTGGGTATGTAAGGTGGGATTTGATGGGTGGGCATTGTGTCTTCGTCTCGACGTTGATTTGCGGTTGATTGTTTGTGTAATTGCTTCATGTTGTTCATCATTTTGCTCTGTTTTTTGGGGAATTGGTGGGTGGGTTTGGTTGATTAGAGAGAATGTAAGGTGGGTGTGGGGATTTTGTGGGAATGCGAATTCAGTTTGAAGGAATTGCAGTGGAAGAAGAAGAAAGTTGCAGGTTTGTTTGAAGGTAGAAGGAGGTTGATGATGATGATGGGATGTTAAAATGCCATTTGTTTCGGGAACAACAAGGGGGGGGGGTATATATTTCTAAAATTTTGAACTGTGGATTGTTATTTTAATATTTAAGTCGGTATGTTTTATTGGATACGAGTAGTGAATAACCTGCCCATGTATTGAAATGAATTTCAACGAAAGAAAAAGAGTTATGTTAATACTTAATAAGTGAATCTCTCGTTAAATTATTACCAAATATGAGATGTTGCCTAAATAGTCAACAGATGTATATGATGTTGAATGATATGATGATTATTACAACTGAATCATGTGATGTTTAATACAAACCATATTAAAGTAACCAAAATCATAGAGGATGATTCCTTTGGGTGGTTGATTTTTACGTGCAAAGATAACAAATTTTAACATGAGGTGAACGTGTGATTCTAAATGATTTTAAACACATCGTGCTAATAGTTTGGACGAACCATCATAGTTGCTCCGGTTGTTCATGAGCTAGACCTCGACACCTTAGGCCTACCAATGTAATGTTAGACATATAGTTGTCAGTGGTCAGGGGCACAATTGTAATAGATCTAGAAGCATTATTATAACTAGTTGTTTACCCGCCGCACGTTGCAGCGATGCCGTACGCGGTGTGATAACGTATAAACTATAATCGAACAAACTCATTTCCGAACTAAATTAATGTTGAAACGTGGTGTAATTCGAATTTATACCGTCGAGCGAAAAACATATCATGTTTGGCTCGACTTCAAACAAAATTCACATCGAAACGCAAAGCGATTTAGAACGTGTATAAAAAATAAGCGTGTGAGATGGTGCGTTATGTGACGTGAAAATGTAATCTATTTTGTTATTGGAATGGATGTCTGTTAATAAATCTCCATCAAACTTTGTAACCAAATGACGATATTTTTGTAATAACTTGAATTTAAGAAAGAAATGTAAATTCATAGTTCGATTAAATTTTATACTTTTATTCGGTTGTTTTAAATTTCTTTATTTTAATTTTTATATTAACACACAATTATATGATTTGATTCAGTTTTATACCTTTGTTTGATTCGGTTCCATCGGTTTAAATAATTTTTTATTTTAAAAACCAATCATAGTCTTATTTTTATTATTTTGAACGTCGAACGTACGATCATGCTTTGGAAGATATGGGTTATCTTAATCGGCTCCATCTATTTGTTTCTCATACCGGATCGAGAAAACTCACTGTTAGAAAAATCATCTGAGTTAACTCTAAATATTTTTCTGAAAGTGAAATTTAACGCCGTAATGTTCCTATATTTACTTGAACCAGTTAGATTGAAGATTATTATTATTATTTTTTTATTTTAGAATTAAAAAAAAATCTTTGCATTCCCAAACTGTTTAATGCTACAATGAGCTTAATTTTGACCATAATCATTTCCCCACCTACCGTTGAAAGAAACGGTAGAAATAACATATAATCGAACTTTGGGAAACACGTATCTTTTGTTTGCACATCCCAACCCTTCTTCTTATTCTTTGAAACTAAGCTACCGTCGCCACCCCATGCTCCATCTCCACAACCTTTACAACCCTACACTGTCACCATCCCACGCTCCAGTTGTCGCCGCCACCATCTCCACCGCCTTAACAATCCTCTAACTAAACCGTTGTCGTCCGATGCTTCACCGGTCGCTGCCACCATATGTCCACCGCCTTAACAATCAGCTGACCGCACTGTCGCCACCCCACGCTCCACCAGTTTCGCCGCCATCATCTCCACCGCCGTAACAACCCTCCCCAACCACACCGTTAGCACCTCATGCTACACCGGTCGCCGCCAACATCGCCACCACCTTAACAATCCTCTAATCACACCACCACGGCCCCATCTCCACCGGTCGCCGACATCATCACCACCGTCTTAACAGCCTCATCATTGATTTTAGTCCACCATCGCAGCACCACCACTACCGCAACCATCGCAGCACCACCACTACCGCAACCATCGCAGCACCACCACTACCGCAACCATCGCAGCACCACCACCAACGCAACCATTGCAGCTTTTGTGCTTATTTTGAAAGTTGTACATCGTGCATCGCCTTTGGTACGATGCACTGTTCACACCGATATTGAGGATATATATATATATAATTGTACCACTTAGACACATTGTTGTAATTATTTTAGATGGATGATTGTATTAGTCTAGACGCATCATTGTAACTAAACAATCTAAACATGCTATTATATCTAGTTTAGATGCGCTCTACATTATCGTTTTAAGAAAACATCATTTTGTTTTTATAAAACAATTATTGTAATCAAATTAAAAATAATTAAATAACATTTTATATAATATAACATTTATAACAATAACTATTTAAAACTACAGTACTTTACTATTCAATTAATATAGAGTATATAATAAAATACATAAAATTATTTAACTATAAAAGATTGATAAAAATAACATTTATAACTCATTCCCTTTTTACTCTTTTGTAATTTACTATTTACAATCTTATCAGTCTCGTTTTTAACCATTAGAAAGGTAAAATGAACGACAATATCACTAAGCTTAGCATGAAAAATGGCCATCCAAAACCGAATACGATCCCAATTCCTTATGACCTTAGATAATTCTGACTTACAAGAAATAATACATAAATCAGACACGTAGAAAACATATCTTGAAGGTTACACACTAACGTACAAAGCTTATATATGTATGCACTTTAGAGCATTGAAGGCTTTCACAGAATCAGTCGCACGAATAAGTCACTGAATCAGTCATAGGAATAACTCACGATATATACCCAAATACATCATGTATGTACGCGAGTATATTGATAATTACACAATTGATTACAGGCCAGGTGGGCGTGGAACGTCCTGCCACCCTGTAAAACGCTGGAGAAGATTTTTGAGCTCTTTGGTTGCAGGTACAACGGTCCACGTCTGGTAGTGTTGGCTCGGGTGAAACAAACCACTTGTTGCGGTCTGTTCTAATAGGCCCGGTTGAGTACCGCTCATAAATAGATCACCCTGAGATATAATGCAGCCAGTGCTTGCCTGCTGTTTGTCGGGTGCCTGCACGACATACAAATAATGTTATGGTAATTATTTCTGACCCTTGTTAGAACTTTGCTGTTGGGTGGGCCAAATTTGCTGACAATATTTATAAATGGGCTATGGCCCGCCCACATATAACTTGACTGCACTTATTGCCTGTAAATTTGTGACTATGACTAGAATGTGATATTACCATGTAAAGACTTTGGGGTATAAATAGTTGAGCCAATTGAGCCAGTTGTGAGGCAAATGAGATTATCTATCTAAAAGCTTGAATCGAGCCGAGTTTAAACGAGCTTGAGTGAGTCCAAGCTTGAATTGGAGCCCATTGATTGTACGAGTTTTATATATCAAGCTTGACTAGACTTGTGAGCTCGAGCTCCAGCTGGAATTGGAGTTTATTCAATAAACGAGCTCGAGCCCGAGCTTCATATATCAATCTTGACTAAGCCCGCGACTAAATGAGCATGTTATAAATAAGCTTCACATATTGAGCTCGTTTATTGAATGAGCTTGACTAGCCTCGTAGGTCTGAACTCAAGCATGAATTGGAGTTCATTCAATAAACAAGTTCGAGCGCGAGCTTCACATATCGAGCTTGACTAGGCTTGTGAGCCTGAACGAGCCTATTAAAAAGTGGGAAACATGCATAAAGGATATCCAGCTTCAGTAACCTAACTCCATCTAAGACTCCGACATCAATTTTTTGGGTTTTCCTATGATCTTTGGATTTATTTTATACTGGTTTATTATGTAAATCATGTGAAATCAGCAGATTCTGATTTGTTATGTGTGTTTATTGTGCAAGTATTTATATTATTAATGGTCTACTTTGAATTTTCAATTGGCCAATCTCAGAAAAATAGAACCTCCCTTATAAGGGCATGATTTACAGCGTTAAGGACCATTCAGTAACCTATTATCACTTCATCTCAAAGGGTGTGCTCATACGCTATGAACGTCTTTATGTGAGTGAATGAGTGTGTAATGTTTTATAGACGGTATAATCGGTGATATTTGTTCTCAGTTCTCAGCACAACTGAAGGAAACAAGAGTGTAAAGGGAATATGATCTACCTTCTCAGTGAGATATTTGAAAGCCACTTTCTTCTGTCCTGCTTCGTAAATATTGCATTGTGAAAATATCTGAAGGAAACAATCAATAATTTGCACCGCTATTAAACTTGTGCATGAAGAAAAAAGAAAGAAATTCACGAGTTCTGTAGCAATTAAACCTGTGATTCAACACTGGCACAGACAGCATAAATGCCCCAGTTTCTGGTGTAATTGTTATACAGATGCACTTTGGCATACCTAACACGAGGATGCCGTTGTCTGGTCCCATCAAAGAAACAATGGTGAATAGTGACACACATACATCTATCACCATGGTGGGAAGCATCGGCTCCAATAAGCATTGTTTTGTCATGGTTTGAGAAGTGACAACTGAATTCACAAAATAAGATGGTTAGTTTGGTCAAATCCTTGTACATAAGCATGCCATATACTTGAAGGTGTTGGCAGTCGCATGTTGAAAGTGGCAAACTATCTCCCACGACACATTTTGTTACAATGTTTCTGATAATTTCATATCACAAAATCAGTTTCAAAACACATTGTCAAACACCTTAGAGTAATTACCGTGAAATGGTAATATTTGTGCTTTGACGGGTAATATCAATCAATCCATCATCATAATCCTTGAGACTACAACGATCAATCCATATATGCTTTGAGTTGGGCTTGATTTGAATGCCATCTACATCAGGTCCTCTACCGCCCTCAAACTCTAAGTTGCATATGATCACATGTTCACATTCTTTAAGCCTAAGCCCCTTGCCCGTTAGCTTAATCTTCTGTCCCCTCCCATCAATCGTCTTGTAAGACGATACATTCAAATAAGATGACAACTGAATGGTACCCGAAACTTCAAATACAATCCACAAAGGTTCTTTTACACGACATCCAGCTCGAAGTGACCCAGGCCCATCATCTACAACAGATTCAAACCATTTCACAAGAATATCTAACAAGCCTCTTCATAAATTGGTTGCCACTGTTGGAAAACAATTGGATAAATAAACAGGAACAAGAAAAAAGCTGCAATGTTTTTCGAAAGACAACCCTAACTCTTTTTATTAATCAAAGACCATATCAAATACAATACTCATAACCTCTATATATAATAAACCCAAAACTTACCTAATACCAAGAAATAAATACTATCCTTTAAATAACTCCAATCTTCTACCAAATCAAAGATTAAACAATACCAAAACAATGCTAATACAATCCCTACCCTAAATCCCAATCCACTACGACATTATTAAAAAAATTAGTTATCAAACATGCATACAGTTTAAGGATTTCATAATCTCAATTCTGAGAAATCTGCCAACACTAAACATCAATCTCAGAACAAAAGCCACTATTTCAAACAAAACATCAATCCTCTCAAACACAAAAAACACACAAGTAAACATAAAACCGATTTTAAACGAGTGAATTGGGATTTAGGGCATGGATTGTATTAGCACCGTTTATAGATCTCTCATTACCATTATAAAACAACAGTGTCAACATCTACTTACCAATTGTCACACATCATACATCAAAAACCCTAACTATCCAACAAAACGATACAAACTTTAAGCACGATCGCCGATCATTAATCAACGATACTCACCTGATAGTGTGGTGACATGATAAATCGCTCCGTGAAGTCCGCCAACGGCGAATCGACCGAACCCCTCCGCTTGACCAGCAAGGGCTCGCAAGCTACAATCGACATGAAAATAAGGAACTGATGAAAATGGCATATTGTGGGTCGGTGGGATTTGTGGTGCGTGATGTGGCGGAGGTGGGTGGTGGTATTCAGGGTATTGAAGTGGCGTTTCAGCGTTGGTACGGTGTGGGAAGTGGTGTCGCCGGTGGGAGTTATGGTTCCCCATTAATGGCTGTCGGTTTTGATCGGAGAGATGTTTTGTTACCTTACGACTCACCGACTCAGTGAGTCAACTCAGCAGACAGTTATTCCTTGATGCAAAATTGGGTAAAGCTGTTGTGGCATAGATTACCAAGGCAAAATTGTGCAAGGAGGATAAAGTTAGTTTGTATATAATTTAGGAGAAACAATAAACATGTATTTCAGGCAACAGAGATTCTCAAGTTCTCAACCCTAACGTCTTTTTCATTTTTTTTTGAAAAGCAGAATGATTTATATAATACCACGCCCAACAAGAAGTTATTGGAAGGGCACAAAAAGAGCATCAGAGGTTACACCAGAAAAATAAACGAGAAACTTTACAAGCTAAATTTGATCCAGATCAATGGACTGGATTTTAGTTTTACTTTTAACTCATAAAAAACTAGAACTCTTAAGATCTTCATAAAGCTACTCAAGAGATGCCTTGCGGTTGTTGAAGACAATATTATTTCTCATCTTCCAGATACTCCAAAAAGCAGTCAAAATGATCTCATGAAAAGTCTTCATCTTTAAGTGAGAGCCACCAAATGCTGACATATCTCCATAACATTGAAGCAGAATAACAAGAGATGAAAAGGTGCTCCGTAGACTTCGGGGATTGAGAACAAAGGGGGCAGAGGCCTGAACCCACATCAATGTTGTAGTTCATAAGCGCCAGATGGTTTGGAATTCTATCTAGCTCACTTAGCCAAGCAAAAATGTTAACTTTTTTGGGTACCCATTTGCTCCATTCATTTTAAGACATATGAAGGAGTGGACGATATACTGCTGGCAAAAATGTTTCTCATAGATTGGACCGAGAAAGCAGTGTTATTCCCCATCCATGACCAGCCAACATTAGAGAAGCAAATCATGGATTTGAGATCAATTTACTGTTTTTGAAGAATAGGATCGATTCTTTTGATATTAGTCCAAACACCCGTGACATGATTCCTACCCGGAATGAATTGATGGTCGTGAGGAGTACCATCGATGCCTGAGATAACCCTAACGTCTTTTCTTTTTTTTTTAACAGCAAAAATAAGGATATTATTAAGAAGCTAGCAAGTTGATAGAGCATTACAATGCAAAAGAGCATTATAATTAGAATTTACATCAAGAATCCCAGGAAATATTTTCAAATTTCCCTCTATTCCTAACCCATACAAAAAACATGGATTTGACTTCACCAATTAATTTTTCAGCCTCCATGTTAAAGTCTTCAAAGAGCTTTTTGTTCCTACTCCTCCAGATTAAATAGAAGGTGACATATATTATTGCCTTCACAATTCTTTTCAGACGCCCATGGAGCATCCAGCCGTCAGCTTCCTTAATTAGGTTTGTTATGGTATTCGATTGGAAAGGCGGGAGCCGACACCAATGTCTAACCGCCTCCCATATCACAATTGCAAATGGACAGTGCATGAATAAATGGTTCACAGTTTCCGATAGCCAACCACACAACAGACATGAAGGCCGAACCACCACCCCATGTTTTGATTAGTGCCTGATTTACCGGGATTCTATCTTTGAAGGCTCGCCAGACATTATATTAACTTTTAGAGGAATGAGGTTATCACACCCCAACCTTAACGGCGGAAACGTCGAGATGTAAGGGTTAAGATTGTTCATGCCACACAACGCTAATTTAAAATGACAATATTATTAAAACTCAATATTCAAGACATACATTTAAGAAATAGAATATACCCCAAAACATAGGAATTTCAACGTTCAATGATAACAAATGCATTTTTATTTTATTCTAGGTCCAGTCCTAGATGTGACATTGTCTTCATAGCAAGCTAAGTATTATCATTTCCTGAAACATGTTAAAAATAAAAAGTCAACACAATGTTAGTGAGTTTTCCATAGTTTTCATACATAAATATATAAAAGATGGCAATTCATGTCATAGGTTATTGAATAAAGTAATTAGGGATGGATGAACAAATGTATCAATCAAACTTTGACAGATTACAAGATTTCAAGATAACAAGATTAAACGATTAGCTTAGTGTACTTGGATTAACCAAGTAGCCTTGTCAGGCCCATAGATCTATGACGTCACCAGGCTAGCAATAATTAATAATTGTACATATAATAGTCATCACATGGTAATTACTAAAGTTCGACTAACCACGACAAATAAGATGAATTACCCAAGTGTTTACAAGATTCAAACGAGTTTACAAGTGCAATTATCATAAATTTAACATGTTTCACCCCAAAGTGTGAAAATATATAAAAGGGATATGGAAAAACTCACATGGGTAATAAGAATGAGCAAATAAGAAGTCTTGTATGAAATGCCGAGGATTCGTTAACGTTCAACCTAAATGAACCGTGTTAAGTTAATAACGATTATTATAACGTTAGCGGTACTCGGGAATTCACGTTTTAAATTTGGGTTTTTGGGTGACAATTATAATAATATTATTTATAAATCATTAAACCATGATTATAAGAAAGATACAATTTATAATTGCTTTAATATTTAAATGATTAAATAAGAATTTTAGTGACTAAAGCCATTAATAAAAGTTAAACTTTTCTTTTTCAAAGGATTATTATTTACTATTTAAAATACTAAATTTGTAGATTTAAATGTTTTAAGATAATTCTTTTAAACCCAAAAGATGCACATTTTATATATTTATTTTCTTTTAAATATATAATTAAATTTTGTAAATATATTTTATATAAACAAAATGAAGGATTTATCAAATTGAACTCTTGAAAATCAAAGGAGATTCATTACAATTTAGAATTAATAATAATTTGTATTTTGTAATAATTTTTTATAATTTTTATAATAAATAAAAAAAATATGGATTTATGAATTTCTAAGAAAATTTAAAAGAAAATAACTTATTTAATTTCCGATTAAAAATAATTTTTATAAAACTAATAATATTATTTAGATACTTTCTGTAATTTATTATTTAAAGAAAAGCTTTTAAAAAAACAAATGCAGGGGCTCGGGTTCAAACCCGGGCCCTCTGCCTATCACCATTGAGTGTTAACCAGTGAGCAACCGCCCTAACTTGTGTCTAATAACACAAATCAAACAATAAAAGCTTTACCCGGTTAAATCCCCCAATTCGCATATGAACCCTAGTTTGTTTGATGTTCAATCGAGCCCAACCTTGTTGTTGTTACCCAAATTTCGCATGGGGCTTTGATTCCCCATGTAAAACCGTATAACATCCTCAGTTGAATTACCTGATTTGATTATGGATTCGTCGAATACATTCACGCTAGTGTCGCGACTGTTGCCGGATCAAATTGCGATGTGGGTGTGTGTTTTTCGAGAAATTAAGCTTACAGAGAGTTTAAGAAACTCGAATGGAATGTTTTTCCTCAATTATATAGTGTTAATTTGACCGATTGAATGCCCAACATGTTCGAGGTTGTTGTGTCGGTTGTTACAGGTTAAAATTGATGTGTAAATTGCTGTTTCACATGAATTTAATCACATCCATAACTTCGGAATGATTAGACGAACGTTTACACACGTTTAATTTCATTAATAGTACAACTTAAATGTAGAAATGAATTTGGTTTATGATGGGGATCGGTTTCGGGTTCAATGATTAACAAAACCAAAATTAAAGTTCAATTAGCATGCGACTTCGAGTTCGAAACGGTTCTGCGATTTAAGTGAGGCAGTTTGGAAGCTGTAGAATGTGCTATTTTGATGATTTGGTGATGGCCGGAGTTGGCCGGACGGCGACCGGAGATGTGGCCGGGAAAACGGGGCGACGGGGGGGTTGGTTTGGGTTTAATAGAATTTACACTTTCGGTCCCTTTGCTTTATAATTTTCTATTATAAACCCAAAGTTTAGGTTTTTAATTTAAAACGAAATTACAGTTTAGTCCCTGGAGTTTTAATCTTATTATTTTATGCCCAAACTATTTAATACAAGTTTTAAACTTATTAAAATTATTTGTTTTTATATATTTTCAAGATTAAACACTTATTATGCTTATTGTTATTATTATTATTATTTTTATTATTATTATTTTCCTTATTATTATTATTATTATTATCATTATTATTAACTTAATTATTTAATAATATCTAAATTATAAGGATACCAAAAGAGATCAAGATACAAGAAATTACAAACAAGTCCTCATATTTGGATTAATGACATAACAAGCACTTACAAGAAACAACGACGTTAATCAAACGTTAAATAAGAAAATATGAGAGGTCACAGTCTCCCCAACTTTAAGAAATTTCGTCCCGAAATTAAAGACAAAACTAAACAAAAAAGAAAGGGATATTTCTTCTTCATATGATCCTCGCGTTCCCAAGTGAACTCAGCTCCACGTTTATTTTCCCAACGGACTTTGACGATCGGTGTGGTAGATGTACGGGTCTTCTTCAACGTTCGATCCATGATCTCGACAGGTTTCTCAACAAAGTGTAACGACTCGTCAATTTGGATTTCCTCCAAAGGAACATGCAAATTTTCTTCAGCCAGGCATTTCCTCGGGTTTGAGACATGGAAGACAGGATGAACCCCGCTAAGTTCAGAAGGTAGTTCCAGTTTGTAAGCCACTTTCCCAATTCTTTTCAGAATCTTGAAAGGTCCTACAAAACAAGGGGCTAACTTACCCTTCTTCCCAAAGCGAACAACACCCTTCCATGGAGAGACCTTAAGAAGAACCATGTCGCCGACTTGAAATTCCAACGGTTTTCGTCTTTTATCGGCATAACTCTTTTGACGACTTCTAGCCACCTCCAGGTTATTTCGAATTTTGGAGATTTTGTCGGTCGTTTCTTGAATAAGTTCAGGACCAGTAATGAAGTTCTCACCTATATCGGTCCAACAGGTCGGAGAACGACATTTACGACCATATAAAGCCTCGAATGGTGCCATCTTGATACTCGAGTGATAACTATTGTTATACGAAAATTCCGCTAAAGGCAAATGCGTATCCCAGTCACCACCAAAATCAAGGACACAAAGACGCAGTAAGTCCTCAAGGGTTTGGATTGTTCTCTCGGTTTGACCGTCCGTTTGAGGATGGTAAGCCGTGCTCAAATCCAGTTGAGTACCCAAAAGCTCTTGCATAGAATACCAGAAATGCAAAGTGAAACGAGCATCACGATCGGAGATAATATGCACGGCACACCATGACGACTCACGATTTCATCGATGTAGATACGAGCCAATCTTGAAACCTTGTAGGTGTCTCGTATTGGTATGAAATATGTCGTTTTGGTCAAACGGTCAACAATTACCCATATACTATCATGACCACGAGGAGTACGTGGTAACTTGGTTATAAAATCCATGGATATGTGTTCCCATTTCCATATAGGGATTTCAGGTTGTTCAAGTAAACCACTAGGCCGTTGATGTTCAGCTTTGACTCTTGCACATGTGAGGCACTTGGAAACATAAGACGCGATATCTTTCTTCATTCCTGGCCACCAATATTGGCCACGTAGATCCATATACATCTTATCGGATCCAGGATGAATAGAATATCGGGCTTGATGAGCTTCGTTCATAATGAAGTGACGGAGATTATCGCGATTCGGGATCCAAAGTCGATTCAAGAAATACCACATGCCATTCGGTTTTGTCTCCAATTGTGATCGAACGTTATACGTTAGGTCTTCATCTTTCCCTTCCTCGGTTAACGCCACTTGTTGAGCCTCATCAATGCAAAACTCGAGATCACTATCAATCCTTATGTTTTGAAGCATGATAGTAGCCTCGTTAATATCCACATGAATCTCGGTGTCAAATTCTCCTAACGTGTTAAACCATTGTCTTCGATCTCGGATTTCTTGAAGCGAGACAGTCTTGTTGTGGATCTTTCGACTCAGCGCGTCGGCTACAACATTCGCCTTTCCAGGATGATAGCGAATGTCGCAGTGATAGTCGCTAATTAGTTCAACCCAACATCTTTGTCTCATGTTGAGATCCTTTTGATTAAACACGTGTTGAAGGCTCTTGTGATCGGTGTAGACTATGCATTGCGTGCCATAGAGATAATGTCGCCAAATCTTCAAAGCAAATACCACAGCGCCAAGTTCGAGATCATGAGTTGTGTAGTTCACTTCATGAACCTTCAATTGTCTCAACGCGTAAGCTATGACCTTACCTCGTTGCATGAGAACATAACCAAGACCTTGACTAGATGCGTCGCAATATACAGTGAAGTCATCGTTTCCATCGGGAAGGGTGAGGATAGGAGCATTACACAGTTTGTGTTTCAACGTCTCGAACGCATCTTCTTGTTCGGGCCCCCACTCAAAAAGTCTATTCTTTTGAGTTAGTGCCGTAAGCGGTTTCGTAATCTTCGAAAAGTTTGCAATGAACCTACGGTAATAACCCGCCAAACCCAGAAAAGAACGAACCTCGGTTGGGGTCGTGGGAACACACCAATTCTTCACGGCTTCTATCTTTGCAGGATCAACGTGAATTCCTTGGCTATTCACCACATGTCCTAAGAATTGGACTTCTTCAAGCCAAAATTCGCACTTGGAGAACTTGGCATATAATTGTTCCTTCTTCAAAAGATCGAGGACTTGACGTAGGTGCGACTCGTGATCGGTCTTTGTCTTGGAATAGATGAGAATGTCATCAATAAACACGATCACGAATTTATCCAAATACGGTTTACATACCCGGTTCATGAGATCCATGAAGACAGCAGGTGCATTAGTCAAGCCAAAAGGCATAACCTTGAACTCATAATGTCCATATCGGGTACGAAACGCGATCTTTGGAATATCATTGTCGTGAACACGTAATTGATGATATCCAGAACGTAGATCGATCTTTGAGAATTGTGTAGCTCCTTGAAGTTGATCGAAGAGATCATCAATTCGAGGAAGAGGATATCGGTTCTTGATAGTGAGCTTGTTGAGTTCCCGGTAGTCGATGCACATACGGAAAGAACCATCTTTCTTCTTCACAAATAGCACGGGTGCACCCCATGGTGAAGAGCTAGGTCGAATGAAACCCTTATCGGTCAACTCTTGCAGTTGACTTGCTAGTTCTTGCATTTCTGACGGTGCAAGACGATAAGGCGACTTAGCCACGGGATTTGCACCAGGAATCAGGTCGATTTTGAACTCAACTTCTCGTACGGGAGGTAACCCACTAAGATCCTCGGGAAAATCCCACACGACAGGTATATCCTTCAGTTCTTTACCCTTGGCTTTCGTGTTAACTACATAAGCTATGAAAGCTAAGTAATTTTTACTCAAGCACTTGTGGGCCTTGATACAAGACATGAGTTTGAGTCTTTGGGATGATCTCTCCCCAAAAACTTTTAAGGTATCACCTGATGGTAAAGGAATTCGAATGCACTTCTCAAAGCATATAATTTCCGCGTGTTGCTTGGCTAACCAATCCATGCCGATAATAACATCAAAGCTCCCTAGTTTCATGGGAATAAGGTCGATAAGAAAATCATGCTCGTTAAGACTTAAGGTGCAATCGCGTATCACGACGCCTACTTCGACAGATTTGCCATCGGCTACTTCGACCATAAAAGATCTCTCTAAGTTAGAACGCGGCTTGGAAAGAATAGGCTCGAACTCTAAAGACACGAAACTCTTATCCGCACTCGAATCAAATAGTACAGAAGCATAACGACTATTTACAAGATACATACCTGCTCCAATAATAACCTATTATTGGCATAATGAATGCAGGTAGGGATTTTACAAGACAAAAGAACAATTTAAAAGAAATTAATGACGTACCATTCACCACGTCATTGTTGGCTTGAGCTTGGTTGGCATTGATGTTGAATGCCCTTCCACGAGCCTGTGGCACATTTCCCGTATTGCGAGGACATTATGGACGAAAATATCCAGGTTCGCCACAGTTGTAGCAGACTCGATTGGCAACCAATGCAGCATTATTCGGGGCACGAAGACAGGTAGCCACCAGATGCCCATACTTTCCGCACAATGAGCAAACTCGACAAGGAGTGTGACTCGCGTGATGGTACTTGCAAGTATTGCACATCAGGTGCGGTCCAGTATAAGCCCTCGCCACGGGGGCTTGATTTGCAACGATAGCTTGCCTTTGAGGGGCATTTGGTGCTATCACTGCATAATTACGAGCCGGTGTGAACTTGCGCTTCTTGCCTTTGAAAGACGACTCGGCCTTCACCTCCTTTGTAGCCTCAGGAGTCACCTTCACAACAGTCTTGGCACCTTTCACCGTTAAAGTACCAGCTCTAATATTGTTTTCAGCGAGCTGGGCGGTGATATTAATCGCCTCCTCCAAAGTTGTGGGCCTACTACCCACCACGGCGTCTTGAATTTGAGGTGGTACCCCCTTAATAAACTTCTCGATGTTGCGGGGAACGGTATCCACCATGTGGGGTAGGAGCATGCTCAACTCATGATGCCGGGTGGAATAAGCCAAATGATTCCCGCTATCCTGTTTGAGGTTCCAGAATTCCTCCCCAGCTTTTGCAATTCACTCCTCGGGCAGAACTTTTGGATCATTATGTCCTTAAATTCTTCCCAAGGCAACGCCAAGGCAACTTCAGTCCCTCGGTTCCTTTTCTCATTATTCCACCAAGTGAGTGCCCGTTGTTGAAGGACACTTGCAGCATATCAGACCTTGAGTTCATCGGGACATTCGCTGACAATAAATGTATTTTCCATACTTTCGAACCACTCGAGAAGTCCAGTGGCTCCTTCCTTTCCACTAAAGCTAGTGGGTTTGCACGAGTGGAAGTGCTTGAATGTACAAGTGCGACTATTCCCGCCTTGGTTGTTGCTATTTTCCCCTTGACCATTGTTGTCACCACCACCATTGTTTACATTGGCGTTGTTGTTGTTGTTGGCCATTAGGGTGCTGCTAAGTTCAGCAACCATCGTTGGAAGTACAGCGGCCATTTGCAGGGGCGATCATTGTAGCGAGTTTGCGGTCGGAGGTAGAACGTTTTCCATGATGACGAGACATTCTATAAGATAGAAATAAAGAAAATGTTAGTATTCGGAGATAAACCAGTTCAAGGTAAACAGGAATTTTTAGATAATTTATATACAGCCAGGATGGTTCCATTTGGTATCACATAGCCAATAGGAACATGGACACGTCGAGGTGACTTAATCCTAATTTCCTCGGGAAGATGTGTACGTTGACCATAATTTAGCACTCATCCCAGAAATCCCCAGGTAAGCATAACAGGTGCAATGAGATTTATACGAAATGCTTGCCTTAGCCCGAGGGCCTTTTGCCAGGAGATCCAGAATACAGGTGTTTATGTGTCACACACTCCCCTAAGGCTATTGGAATTAAAACCTTGATGAGATTTTCAAGATTTAGTCATATCGTCTAAGGAATTTTCCCACTCAATAAGACGCGTAGATTTCCACATGTAATCGAGAATAAGGTTTAGAAAGGATTAGGCGCGGTAAAACGTAGAGGCATAAGAAGAGGATTAGAAAGTTGGGGTTCACAAGGTGCAAGGCATAATACTAAGGCACTAATTCTAAAGGTAAGCAAATAGCACATAAGGGAATTTGTCATGCATCAAGATAGACATATAAGCATACTTACAAGATCATAGCAATTGTCATAAAAAGGGTCTCTAGTTTAACCATAGTCTAGGCCACTATTTCTAATAACCTAAATCCCTATAGTTATTGGCTCTGATACCAATCTGTCACACCCCAACCTTAACGGCGGAAACGTCGAGATGTGAGGGTTAAGATTGTTCATGCCACACAACGCTAATTTAAAATGATAATATTATTAAAACTCAATATTCAAGACATACATTTAAGAAATAGAATATGCCCCAAAACATAGGTATTTCAACGTTCAATGATAACAAATGCATTTTTATTTTATTCTAGGTCCAGTCCTAGATGTGACATTGTCTTCATAGCAAGCTAAGCATTATCATTTCCTGAAACATGTTAAAAATAAAAAGTCAACACAATGTTGGTGAGTTTTCCATAGTTTTCATACATAAATATATAAAAGATGGCAATTCATGTCATAGGTTATTGAATAAGTAATTAGGGATGGATGAACAAATGTATCAATCAAACCTTGACAGATTACAAGATTTCAAGATTACAAGATTAAACGATTAGCTAAGTGTACTTGGATTAACCAAGTAGGCTTGTCAGGCCCATAGATCTATGACGTCGCCAGGCTAGCAATAGTTAATGATTGTACATATAATAGTCATCACATGGTAATTACTAAAGTTCGACTAACCACGACAAATAAGATGAATTACCCAAGTGTTTACAAGATTCAAACGAGTTTACAAGTGCAATTATCATAAAGTTAACATGTTTCACCCCAAAGTGTGAAAATATATAAAAGGGGTATGGAAAAACTCACATGGATAATAAGAATGAGCAAATAAGAAGTCTTGTATGAAATGCCGAGGATTCGTTAACGTTCAACCTAAATGAACCGTGTTAAGTTAATAACGATTATTATAACGTTAGCGGTACTCGGGAATTCACGTTTTAAATTTGGGCTTTTGGGTGACAAATATAATGATATTATTTATAAATCATTAAACCATGATTATAAGAAAGATACAATTTATAATTGCTTTAATATTTAAATGATTAAATAAGAATTTTAGTGACTAAAGCCATTAATAAAAGTTAAACTTTTCTTTTTCAAAGGATTATTATTTACTATTTAAAATACTAAATTTGTAGATTTAAATGTTTTAAGATAATTCTTTTAAACCCAAAAGATGCACATTTTATATATTTATTTTCTTTTAAATATATAATTAAATTTTGTAAATATATTTTATATAAACAAAATGAAGGATTTATCAAATTGAACTCTTGGAAATCAAAGGAGATTCATTACAATTTAGAATTAATAATAATTTGTATTTTGTAATAATTTTTTATAATTTTTATAATAAATAAAAAAAATATGGATTTATGAATTTCTAAGAAAATTTAAAAGAAAATAACTTTATTTAATTTCCGATTAAAAATAATTTTTATAAAACTAATAATATTATTTAGATACTTTCTGTAATTTATTATTTAAGAAAAGCTTTTAAAAAAACAAATGCAGGGGCTCGGGTTCGAACCCGGGCCCTCTGCCTATCACCATTGAGTGTTAACCAGTGAGCAACCACCCTAACTTGTGTCTAATAACACAAATCAAACAATAAAAGCTTTACCCGGTTAAATCCCCCAATTCGCATATGAACCCTAGTTTGTTTGATGTTCAATCGAGCCCAACCTTGTTGTTGTTACCCAAATTTCGCATGGGGCTTTGATTCCCCATGTAAAACCGTATAACATCCCCAGTTGAATTACCTGATTTGATTGTGGATTCGTTGAATACATTCACGCTAGTGTCGCGACTGTTGCCGGATCAAATTGCGATGTGGGTGTGTGTTTTTCGAGAAATTAAGCTTACAGAGAGTTTAAGAAACTCGAATGGAATGTTTTTCCTCAATTATATAGTGTTAATTTGACCGATTGAATGCCCAACGTGTTCGAGGTTGTTGTGTCGGTTGTTACAGGTTAAAATTGATGTGTAAATTGCTGTTTCACATGAATTTAATCACATCCATAACTTCGGAATGATTAGACGAACGTTTACACACGTTTAATTTCATTAATAGTACAACTTAAATGTAGAAATGAATTTGGTTTATGATGGGGATCGGTTTCGGGTTCAATGATTAACAAAACCAAAATTAAAGTTCAATTAGCATGCGACTTCGAGTTCGAAACGGTTCTGCGATTTAAGTGAGGCAGTTTGGAAGCTGTAGAATGTGCTATTTTGATGATTTGGTGATGGCCGGACGGCGACCGGAGATGTGGCCGGGAAAACGGGGCGACGGGGGGTTGGTTTGGGTTTAATAGAATTTACACTTTCGGTCCCTTTGCTTTATAAGTTTCTATTATAAACCCAAAGTTTAGGTTTTTAATTTAAAACGAAATTACAGTTTAGTCCGTGGAGTTTTAATCTTATTATTTTATGCCCAAACTATTTAATTACAAGTTTTAAACTTATTAAACTTATTTGTTTTTATATATTTTCAAGATTAAACACTTATTATGCTTATTGTTATTATTATTATTATTATTTTTATTATTATTTTCCTTATTATTATTATTATTATCATTATTATTAACTTAATTATTTAATAATATCTAAATTATAAGATACCAAAAGAGATCAAGATACAAGAAATTACAAACAAGTCCTCATATTTGGATTAATGACATAACAAGCACTTACAAGAAACAACGACGTTAATCAAACGTTAAATAAGAAAATACGAGAGGTCATAGAGGTGAACCCAGTCAAAACTCACCGGGTCATGAGGGAGTATTCTTTTTTCGATCAATTTTCTTATTGAGCTTGTTGAGAATTCACCAGATTTGCCCAATTCCCAAACCCATTTGTTCGCATCCACTTTTAACTTAGTGTTTCTCATGATCCCCTCTAATTCTACTAATTGTCCCATATCCACTGTCGCCCTCGGATTTTTCTTCCAACCCCATATTATCTGATTTGGCCCGCTTGATCTTCCCACCCTATCTTTAACCAAACAATCCTTTTGTTTTTCAAGGTTGAAGAGGTCTGGAAAGGCTTCATTTAGGCACCCAACCCTAACGTCTTTCTGGTTGGTTTTTTTCTATTTTGATTGTATTTACGTTACATCAAAGTTTGGGTGTTGAAGAGAAAAAGAGATCTCAACCTTAACGTCTTCTTTGATCAGAACCGACGACCATTGCTTCTTCCAACAACGTCGAACATGTCAATTCTTTCTATTTTAGTTGTTGATTTTGTTAAATTGAAGTTATGGTTAGGAATTTTAGCAATTGTTTATGGCAATTTTGGGATTTTTAAAGGGGTGTTTGGGATTTCTTATTTTATTGAAAAGTTACTTTTGAAAAATAACTTTTCAAAATAACTCCATCTAACTTTTCAAAATCTACTTATTAATTTTTTAAAATCTACTTATTAACTTCCTATTTTATATTGCCCAAACATAACTATTGACTAATTAAAATTTGAAAATTTAATAAGTTAAAAGTTGGTTAAAAAGTAGCAATCCCGAACACCTAGTCACCCACTACGAGTAATTTGGGTTCTTTAGCAATTAATAAAAATTATGTTGAAGTGTTATTTGGTTCTTTAACAAAAAATAAAGAAGAAAGTAAGAGGTAAAGACAAGGCGGAGGAGTACCGACAACAACCCGCAATGACGACGGACCCTTCAATGTCCTCCGATTTTCTACTAAGGATTTGAGAACCAATTTTGTTTACTGGTCATATGACCAAAAGTAGAGTTGTTCAAATAGTTTGACGTTCAAAATCGCTCGAACTCGTTCGAAAAAAGCTCGGATTTTTGCTCGTTCGATTTTTGGCTCGGTTGTAAACGAACCGAGCTGCTCGGTTGGGTTTGAAAACGAACAGAGGAGAGCAAAGATACGCTCGCTTGGTTTTGCTTGAATATATATTTGTTAATTTATTTAGCTATTTACCAATTACCACTATTTTTATTTATTTACGTATTTATATTTTTTTATTGTGTACCAATATATGAAAAAATGTTTTTTGAGAAAAGTTAGATATAGGATATTTACTAATTTTAATTACTGTTTTGGGATTGATGTTTGTTTATCTTTTGAATCAACTTGATGTTTGCTTATCTTTTGAATCAATTTGATATCTCTTTAAACTATGAATTAGGTTGATTAGTGTAAGAGAAAGCTTGTTGGATGCTGATGGTCAAAAAGAAAAGCTGGTATGATGTAAGTGGAAATGATCGTAGTAGAGGTAGTGGACTTGGATTTTATTGTGATTGATTAGAGTTTGAGTTAAAATTAATGTCTTTTAGATTTTTATTTTGTTGAACTTATTACAAGTTTTATTTTACGTTGTTGAATTTGGGTTGAAACTCTTGAATAAATTATTAGTTTTGCTTTAAATTGTAACACGAAACCGAACAAAACCAAGCGCTCGGTTAAAACCGAACCGAGTTCGAGCATGAAGTTTGCGCTTGAATTTGTAAATTCAAACCGAACTGAGCCGCTTGGTTTGAAACCGCACCGAGTTCGAGTAGAGCTGCGTTCGGTTCGGTTCGGTTCGTGACAACCCTAATCAAAAGTATAAGCAATAAGGTTTGTGTGTAAATAATACGCGGAGATCACTAATAAACGTAAACTTTCACACAAACCAACATACTATTTCATATCAAACTTCAAAGAAAATCAATCAATTCACTGAGGAGGTCCGCTCATATCTACGATAGATATGATGATGTAAGATATGATAATGGGAATGTAATTGGTCATAGAAGTAACCTAAATCGAGAAAGACGGATGGTGATGTCGGCATGTCACACTCTTTGTTCCTTATTCTCATTTCTGATCTCTCTCTTTTAAATGCGAGTTAAATATAATGATCAATGGTATAATGCAAAACTTGATAACTAAGATTTAAGACTATTTTTTATTTTTTAAAATGGACATTTATTTTGAGAGTGATAAATCATATTATTACGATTAGCTAGAAACTAATATTTTTATAACGTATAAAGATAAATTTGTTATTTTGCTAGTTTGATGATATGTTTTATCATATTAAATCTCAAACATTTTCAACTAGAATGAATTAATAAACTCACCAAAAAATGACAAGGGGTGCACAAGTATTTATCCAAAAGCATAAGGGGCGACTATAACTTATCATTCTCTTGACCAAACCTTTAAATACACGAGTGAGTCTTCACGAAACCGCAAATGCAAAACTTAACTACGAACTCTGTATGGAACCACGTCAGCGCAATTCCGCCGGAAATTTGATCGGAAACCACCGCATTCTTCCCGTCACCGGCAGCTATTTCATCCATATAAACCCTAATATCACCTACTATCTTCCACACATACAATGATCTCACATTTCATATCCATTCAATAGATTTACCGAACAATGAACACCGTCTTCGAAGGTAACCCTAATTTCTCCAATTTCGCCCATCCAATCACCCCAACACACGCAATCATACGTTTCAATTATATGTATTGTGATCCGTGTTTATGTTTCTGTGGATGTAATTTGTAAATTAGAACTTTTGATGACATGGATTTCCGTTGTGTTTAGACTTTAGAGCGTTGAGTGTTTATAGAAATAGGAATTGAAAGTTTAATTGCTGTTATGGAACTTGTGTGATCACAATTGGCTATGAATTTGGTAGAATTCGAATGCTGTTGCTGAAATACTTCAAATACAAGTACATTGTTGATGCTTAATTTTTGTGGTGAAGGAGATGAGAAGGATCCGGAAATGGGGTCGAATCGCGTGGGCCAACGGTCACCATCTCCTTCTCGTAGGGTAATAGACTCTTACCCCTGTCCTTCCCCTAGGGCACCTGCATTGGTGGTATCAAATTCTGGTAAATTATCAGTATCATCTTCAAATGTTGCTAAATTGTTGGGTGTTTCGAGTTCCAATAGCCTGTTGAATGTGTCGGGTTCATGCAAGTCGATGTCATATAGCAGTTCCAATTCGGGGAAATCGTTGTTGGGATCTTGTTCAGGGAAGTCATTGATGAGTCAGGGTGGGGGGAAGAAGAAGTATGTGCAACAGGTGACAGGTAGGCATAATGATACTGAGCTTCACTTGGCGGCACAGCGTGGTGATGTGGTTGCGGTTAAACAGATTCTTGATGAGATTAATGAGCAGATGCTGAGGACCATGGTGGGGGCTGAGTTTGATGATGAGGTGGCTGAAACTACGGCTTCAGTGGTGAATGAAGTGAATGAACTGGGAGAAACTGCTTTGTTTACAGCTGCAGAAAGAGGCTTCATTGAGGTTGTGAAGGAGTTGTTGTCCTACACAACTAAAGAAGGACTTGCTTTGAAGAACAGATCCGGATTTGATCCATTGCACATTGCTGCTAGAGAAGGTCACCGAGGTAATCTTAAATTGTTTTACTTGAAGAATTCATATTATTATTTAAGCGCAAATTCCATAAAATAGCATGCACTTTTCAATACGGTTCAGATTGGTAATTTTATTTTTTTTTGTCCCAATTCAATAATTGAAGTTTTTAAAATAGGCTAATATTGTAACTAGAGTGTATAAATATTATAGGCGAAAAAAACTTTGAATACCATAGAGGCCAGGTTTAATCACCAAACTAGACCATTGACAAACTGACATAACCTTAGTGACCAAGTTGAGACAATCTATGGAATACTTAATGATATTGATTTTGTAATCATACTTAATGAATTAACTCTTTACTAAGAAACGAACAAAAGATGCTTCAACCCAACCTGACCCGCTTTCAAACTTAGTAAAAGAATGACCTTTACAACCCGAACCCAACTCACCCATTGCCACATTGTTGAGGGTGAACTTTGTATGGGTTAACTTTACCGTATGCAGAAATTGTCAAGATCTTCTTGGACCATGACCCCGAGCTCCGCAAAACAGTTGCCCAGTCGAATTCATCCCCACTCACAACTGCAGCTGCAAGAGGCCATTCATTAATAGTCGAGGAATTGTTATCACGAGACGCTAGTTTGGTAGATGTCACAAGATCAAATGGAAAAAATGCATTGCACTTAGCTGCCAGACAAGGCCACGTTGACATTGTCAACGCATTGCTGAAAAAGAACCCACAATTGGCACGAAGAACTGATAAGAAAGGTCAAACTGCTTTGCATATGGCTGTAAAAGGGGTTAGTTGTGAAGTTGTGAGACTGCTTCTGCAGGCTGATCCAACCATTGTCATGCTTCCTGACAAGTTTAGTAACACGGCTTTGCATGTAGCTACACGAAAGAAACGGGTTGAGGTATTTACCAATATTTAGTTTACGGGTCAGTTTTAAGTTACAAATGTAGACTAGGAGTGTAAACAAGTTGACTTGTCTTCGTGCTCCCCTAAGCACAAGCTCGGGTTGTTTAACTTGAGTGAGAGTTCGTTTTGAGCTCCATCTCTAGAGCTCAAGCTAAGCTTGTTAGTAGCTTTCCATATTCGAGTTGGGCTTGTGAGTAGATTTTCAAACACATGCTCGGCTAGTTTAATGTAAGAGAGAGCTTGTTTCAAGCTCTATTAATAAAGCTCGGCTCCGCTTGTGAGTAGCTTTTCAAGTTTGAGCTACGCTCGTGACTAGTTTTCAAGCTTGCTCATTTGTTAATTATTAATTATTCTATATATATTGTTCATAATTACAATATTTATTGGAACAACACTTAATTTAATCCGCACCTAATCTACTCTATGTTTCAAATCCTTACAAGTGTAAGATTTTGTGGAATAACGATAAAAAATTGTTGTTCAAACATAACAAACTAGTGGTTGTTCATAATTATACTTTGGTTATATAATATAATATGTATTATTTGATAATTTTCTCATACTTTTATATATAATAATAATTATTATGTATATATATATAATGTTATACATTAAATAAAAGTTATAAAAATAGAAGACTTGTTTAGATTCAAAGCCCGTCACCCTTGATATTTGATTTGTTCGGGTTGATTCTAGATTTTTACGAATCAACCTCGAGTAGCTTACGAGCTGCTAGCTCTTCTCGTAAACATAGAGATTGTCTTTTAGAGGTGTTCGGATATGCATTTTAAATCTAACTGATTTGTTGATTATCATGTGACATGCAGATCGTGAACGAGTTGCTACTCCTCCGCGACACGAACGTGAACGCGTTAACACGAGACCACAAACCGCCCTAGACATAGCCGACGCTCCCACTATCCGAAGAAACCACAGAACTCAGAGAGATATTAGCCCGTTACGGCGCCCGAGAAGCAACGACTTAAAAACCCCGAGACGAGCTCCGACAAACCGTCACCGAGATCCGCAACAACGTCCACAACCAAGTGGAACAAGCCGCAAAACAAACCGCAACATGAGCGGCATCGCTAAAGAGCTCCGTAAACTCCACCGCGAAGGCATCAACAACGCCACCAACTCCGTCACCGTCGTCGCCGTCCTCTTCGCCACAGTCGCCTTCGCCGCCATCTTCACCGTCCCCGGCGGCGACGACGACCGCGGCGCGGCGGTGATGGTCCACAGCCCGTCGTTCCAGGTGTTTTTCATCTCGAACGCGGTGGCGCTGTTCACGTCGTTGGCGGTGGTGGTGGTGCAGATAACGGTGGTGAGGGGGGAGATCAGGTCGGAGAGGAGGGTGGTGGGGGTGATTAATAAGCTGATGTGGCTGGCGTCGGTGTGTACGACGGTGGCGTTTGTGTCGTCGTCGTATATTGTGGTGGGGAGGCACCACCGGTGGGCGGCGGAGCTGGTGACGGTGGTTGGGGCGGTGATAATGGCGGGGGTTTTGGGGGTGATGACTTTTTATGTGGTGAAGTCGAAGAAGTTGAGGAGGGTCAGGAGGAAGTCGAAATGTGGCGGTGGTCACTGGCGGCATTCGGAGTTGTCCGACGCTGATGTAAACCCGATTTATGCTATTTGAATTGTATTTTTTTCTTTTTGGTTGTATAGAAGTTGAAATATTTATACGGGATTACGGGAAATAAGAGGGTTATAGTTTGATTTTTTTATTAACTTTTTTAACGGTTATTTACACGCTATGGAATCTACTCTTGAATATACATATTTGTATGTTTGCTTTATTGTGAAACTTGTATTTTTAGTCATACGAGAGGAGGAGACATCTTTCTTACCAGAGGCGAAGGATCAGTAGTGTTTAATTTTCGGTCTGGTAGTGTATATTTTTTTATATAGATATCGAGTTTGTCATCTCTAAAAAAATTTAATCGTCCCTCGCGCCACTCTATAGGAGTGCTCAAACTCCGCCATTGTTTCTTACAACCTAGATACCGGTTTGATGCGGACTTTGGTTAGAATTAATGAAATTATATTTGAGGGTTAGTGGAAAAATGAATATGTTCGGGTCAAATGACAATTTGAAATTAAAACATAGGGTCAATTTTTTTAATATAAAAATTATGGTTATGATTATAGGGGTATAAATAATCGAGCTAACTGAAGGGAATAGATACTAAAGTGTTGTAATTATATGGTATATATAATAAAATTGTTAAAATTATATATGATAACATATTACTTTTCATGTAAATCCTTTATATATAAAGTGTTGTATATATTTCATTGATTTTAGAATATAATTGAATTATTAATTTAAATTAGCTTGTTTCAACCTACATTCAAAGCTTTTAGCTTTAGGCTAACCGCATGAACTTGATCAACTTTTTTCATAAATGAATTGATAATAAGCAAAAACCAATACGTTATGATAATATAAAACCAAAACATTCGTTATAAATTCTGTTTCAGCCATTGTCGAACTAAAATGTTGCATCTTAATCATTAAGAAGTTGTGAACATTAAAAGATAATCTCTTGATGACTATTAAAAACTTAACAAACAGCCTTTAATCCGACGAAAAATCACCCATGCGTGGCCTATAATTTCTAGAAGATTAACCCATTAGATGAACCAAACAATGGACCATTAATCTCTTATGGGCTTTAGACATACGATTTTACTAAATATACAAGCATACAGCCAATAGTAGTTGAATAATTGGGCTTACGGGTTACGATCTTCTGGGCTTATATTTTCTGGACTTCAACAAATAAGTATTTATGCCCTCATAATTTATTTAACTTTAACAGTATTTACAGTATATTTAGTCACTAGATTTAGTAAACTCGTGTATTATACGGGTTGAATAAATAAAATATTAATAAAATAAAACTTAATAATTATAAAATGATATTCTAAGATATGATATGACTGAAATTACATATGAGAAATGACTATAAATAATAAAACAATGATATCAACTTTTTAAAATTTTGTTTTCAAATTTTTTTCCAAAAAAATAAACATTTTGTTCTAAAACAAACCATATAAAAATGTTATTTTTAAAAATTTTCTTATTATAACTCCCAAATTTGATTATTTTTGGTTTTTAAAAAATTGACTTTTTAAAAATACCAATTTTAAAATATTTCGTATTTTAAAAAAGTTTTATGCTTTAGAAAAATTTATTATTTTATAAAAAAATTATTTATTTAGAAATAACATTAATGAATAGATTTCTTTCTTAATTTATTAAATCTAAAAAAGTATTAAACAATATTATTAACAATTAAGGTAATTATTTAATATGAGAGAGATGCGGGAAAATTTTGATGAGTATGATTGTGGTGTTGCCACTTGTCATCTCAAATTACTCTTATATTAGAATATAAAATAAAATAAGATAAGATAAGATTTAGGGGTGTTCTCTTTCGATTTCTTCAATTTGAATATTTTCCGGCTAAACCAAACCGAACTAAATTCAAAGCTAGTAAAACCAAACTAAGAACCGAAATCTAGTTTGGTTCGGTTTAGGTTTAAACTAAGAAACCCGAAACTTTTTTTGGTTCAATTATTCTTAAAAGCAACCACTAAAAATCAACCTTGATCGAACTTGAGTCTTCTTGTTTTGTTTTTAGTTTGCAAGTCTCTGAAACTTATATAAGCTCTTTTCTATTGTGAATCAACAACTATTAAATTTTTATTTATGAACTTAAATCGACGTTTTATATTTATATATTATATAGACCAGAAGAAAGATAAGTAATTCAATTAAAAAAAACCTATATGGGATTAATAGGCTTAGGCCGTTCTAAAGGAAAAAGAAGATTGATAGGCTTAGTGAAGAAGTAAACTGATTCTATTAGTAAGTTAATAACCTATATTCATATTCATATATACAATGCCTTTAACTTGGGCATCTTTTGGTTAGCCGTAAATCAACCTTTATGCTTCAAAAAGTTGCTACGAAGCCACTTGCCCCTAAAGTAACGGTCCACAAACACTACAATATAAACCCTTTTTTGCCAAATTTTTTTCATTAATGTATATATAACACAAAGGGGAATGTCGGTTCCTTTTTACCATTCTTGAAGCAATAAGTACAAGCAAATTAAGCATGATCTTGAAAGTTACATCAACGCATAAAGAACTTACAAGACAAACACTTTCACCTTGAATCACCTTACCGTTTAAACCCTAGACTTCTCATACGTTTAAATATTAAATTTCTTTTGCCAACCACACATTAAGTGTGGACCCAACGGGCAGGTCTTATTGTCTTAATACTAGTTAGAATTTAAAAAAACTAAAAAAAATGAATACCATGTTTTTATTTATAGATATTGATCAAACAAACCTTACGAGTTTCGATCAAAATCTATGTGTCTGTTTTTATATATGTTACCTAAAATTAGCTTCTAGATCTTTAAGAATGATGACGCTTGATTTTATAAGGAAAGTTAGGTTTTCCGTTTCCCACGTCGGTCCTTATAATCTAATATCATAAACGTTCTTACCTATTTTCAAAGAAAAATGTTATATATATTTGTCTTTTAACAATATTAGAACTAGAATTAGAAAACCAAACTCCTTCCATCATAATTTCCCTTTGCGTCATTTTCCATCACTCTAGTCTTTCACACTCAAGATGTCTCCCTTTGACAATGTATTTTAGACTTTTGAAGTTTGTTTTGAATAATCAGCCATTCCCACAAGGGTAAGGAGTTTTTGTGATAGATGTGTCAATGGTTCATGATAAAGTTTAACACAGGTTTATCACAGTAAACATTAAAGTTTATGACAAGAGTTGTGTTGGTTAAAAAATGTCAAAAATGAATCCAACCCCAATAACGTATATTCATATATAACATATGTATGTATTTTGGAAATATTTAAACATTCAGTCTCTTGAAACAGAGGACACCAACCACCAAAATGTATATTTAAAGACATCAAGTTAATAGATGATGAATGTGTTATGTAAAGAAATTAAGAGTATAAATTGTTCATCTTTAAGTAAACCAAATAACTTATAAAGGAGTTTGAAAGGATACTTGAATGTTGATGATTTGTAATACTTCAATATATAAAAATATATATGTTAAAAAAAGAGAGACTCTTTCTCCTCTGTTTAAAAAGTAATCTATTATGATTAAATTTAGTTATTTAATGTCACAAAATATATTACGACCATAAACATATGACAAAAGTACACAAAGTATTTCTTTCTCATTAGTTATTGAGCGATAACACGTAATTTTACTATAACATGGACCATTGTAAACAACTAAACAACACCTAGACATTTTAGGTGCATGAATTGTGGATCTTCAAATTATGGATATTATATAGGGTGAGGTGTATTTTTGTTACAAAGTGTGAGAAGACACAATGAGGCTAAAAAAATCACAAAAAAAATTATATCTCACAATCTAAATCGAATTTCAAAAATATACTTTGGAGTCTTTGTTTTTCTCGTCATCCTCTTTCAGAAAAAAAATAAACAAAAAATTTTTCATTGTGTCTTTTATCACACAATGACACAATGACGTCATTGTTTGTTTCATAAATGACACAATAAAAAAACGTTAATTTTTTTTATTTTTCGTTTATTTTTTTTCTTAGTGAGTACGGCTAAAGGAATAAAAGCTCGGAATTATTTTTTTGAAATTCAATTTAGATTGTGAGAAATAATTTGTTTTTAACTTTTTTTGACTCATTATGTTTTTTCATTATTTATAATAAATATACATTTTGTAATTAAATCTCTTTATATTATATATGTGAAAAATAAAGTTTCATGAGTAGTAACATTTATTATTATTATGAAAACCTATTTATCTTTTTTGGTGGCCCAGAGTGAGAACAGCGATCAAGCCATTTCCATTTTCACTTTGCCTTTTTAGATGATTACGAGTTTCCGTCAAATTCTTGAGGACTTCAAACCATTTGTTATTTTTGTTTGGTCACTTTTTCAAACTTCTTTTTAAGAATATAGTACTTATTAATTATATTTTTTATTACCAAAAGCAAGTCAAATCAAATAGTTTACAACGTGATTTTTTTTCTATGTTTCATTCGAAGGCTTATTTGTACGACGTAAATTTTTTTATTTATTTGAATATACAATAGTGGCATGTTTATTTTTGTTTATATTTTAATATAAATTATATTTAAAACCGAGTTATTATAATATGAGAGGTAACACACTGGTTTTAAATATTATAATGTTTATTTCAATCTCGTCAAAAACCAATAAACAAGTATGAGCTCGTATTTGCAGCCATAATTCAACTGAGTAATTTTAGATTTTGGGCCTTCATTTTCATGCATTCCATTCTCTTGTACAAAGAACTAGAATATCTTTAACACATGGTTTGTTAAGTGAGTAACTTAAGTGAGTAAATTTATAGGGTAAATTTAGATAGGGTGAAGTTATTCTATAAAGTGTATTTTTGCTACAAAGTATGAGAAGACATAATAAGGCTAAAAAAGTCACAAAAAAAATTATATCTCACAATCTAAATCGAATTTCAAAAAAGTACTTCGGAGTCTCTGTTCCTCTCGTCGTCCTTTTTGAGAAAAAAAATAAAAAATAAAAATAAAATTAAATTCATTGTCTTTTATGACACGATGACGTCATTGTGTCTTTCATAATGACACAATGACGTTATTATGTATTTCATAATGACACAATGACATCATTGTGTCGAGACACAATGACGTCATTGTGTCTTCCATAAATGACATAATAAAAAAACGTTAAATTTTTTTTTCGTTTATTTTTTTTCTTAGTGAGGACGGCTAGGGGAACAAAAACTAGGAATTACTTTTTTGAAATTCGATTTAAATTGTGAGATATAATTTTTTGTGATTTTTTTGACTCATTGTGTCTTCTCACACTTTGTAGCAAAAATACAATTTGTATTTGAAGCTCTTTCATTTAGATAATTTCTTGTAAAAATATACAAAAGATAACTTTACCACACATATATTTTAAATTAAATGGCTTTGCCTTTTTTATAGCTAAAACACAAGTTCATCAATTCTATAAACAAACAAGAACGGTATCAAGAATATTTATCATTTTCATACTCGTTGTTTATTTAAGTTGCAACATGATATTATCCCTTTGCCTTCAATTATAAAGAATGTTTGGTAGTGGGCATCACACGTCTTTTTGGAAATCCAAGCGTTTATTTTCTTGATTTCATAGTCTGTTTATTTAGAGAATAATAAAGATGTTAAAATAAGTTGTTGGGTGAATTTGTTAGGGTAAAATTAGGATAGAATAGGGCACCAAGGGGTGGCTTGGAATCCTCCTAGATAGCTGATTTAATTTTGGGTCTAGAAGACATATTCCTTATTTATAAGATAAGTGGGTGTGGGATTTTTAATCTAGAGGACTAATTTTCGATGATGGGGGTTAGAAAATACATTGATTATATTACTCTTCCGGATGGGAATGCTACGAGGTGGAATTAATATGTGCCAAAGAAAGTGAATATTCATGTGTGGGGATTGTTGTTAGATCGTTTTTAGACAAGAGCCAGTTAAGCTAGAAACGTTGTGAAATCAATCTATTCTTTGCCTTTTTTTGTTTTTTATACAGTTAAATCGTTGGATAATTTTTTTTGGTTTTTCAACCAGGTGGATTATTTGAAGAGTCCGTACAATGAAGTTTTTGGTCACCAAGGTGGCAACAAGCATACTCTTCTTGATTCAATTACGTCTTTGGTAGTAATTGAAAAGTCAGATGGATTGAGTGGTTGAAAAATCCAATCCAAACATGTAATTGTTTGTGTTTTTTCCTAGGTTAGTGGTTTACTAGTTTGCTATCCGCGTGTGTCGTTTTTATATATGGTTTGCCTTTCAAAAAATATAATATTACAACTACTGATTTGATATATATTGTCCAAAATCGGCACAGGTGAAGGAAATTATCAAAATGTATTCTTTCTTTTAAGAGTATAGTAATAATAATCTCAATTAATGAGCATAAAACATTTATTTTTATAATATATTTATATGATTAACATATTTTTATTGTAAAAGATTAAGATTAAAATGAAATGAAAAGCACATCTATCATACATAAAGATCTTGTAATTTGGTAAGAATTCCTTTGAAAAAGCAACAATATGTGACAATGATATCCACATAATTGATTATTTAACAATTTTGTAGGGTTTGTGGGCCAAGGCGGCTACTAAAGTCAACTATAAATATCACTTTCGAAAATTACCATACACAACTTGTAAGGCCCACGTTACCTACAACCATCAAACAAAACTTTTAGTTGTGATTGACAAAGCAATTCTTTTGTGGGTTGAAAACCATGCTATTTATATCATGTTCTAGAAATTTGTTTGTGATTATATTCTAATCCATTTACAAATTCGTCATTACCATATCATGCAAAGCAATATGTTTATATGTTTTCCTTTATTAAAGCTATTAAATTTAAAATAACATTCATAATTCAAGTCTATAGATGTATACAGATTCACCAATGATCCTTAGTACAAATGGTTAAAATGACGTACCTCAATATCTCATTAAAATATATGAAAGTTTTGGGTTCAAGTCCTATTTGTGATAAAAAAAATGTTTCAACTTGGATCAAAGGGTTTTTCTCACCTCTGATGAAGTTCCTCTTAAGATGGTCTCAGATTACATACTTGAGTCATGGAGATGATCGTTATTGATAGAGGTATATAAAAGGGGCAATCCAAGAGCATTCACATCTCATTCCTTATCCGTACTTTTATAATTACACTAAAAATCATTATTTTTTCCTCTATTTTTTAATTAAATAATAAATTTTATACAATTATCATTATATTTTCTCTCATCTCCATTCAAAACTACTTTGAAAAATATTAAAAAACTAGTATTAAGCCCCCCCCCCCCGCGTTGCGGCGGGGGTGTAAAACCGTGTCAAGTAACATCAATGTCATATCACCATCAGCGACCGCTAACACCGAAAAATCTCGTATTAAAAAAAGAACTAAAAACGAAAAAGTATAAAATCGAACGGAAAGTAAACGTAAAAACATTGAATCACGCTCATGAAACGTAAAACATTAAAAACTAAGTTGATTTAAGACCGGCATGTTGTGCCGGAACCGTTAAAGGGGAAAAAATAAGCGTAAACGTTGAACCACACGTGCATGTTGCGGTGTGTTAACTCGTAAAATTCGTAAAACGAAAAATTATAAAATATGAAAAGTACAGAGGACAAAATTAAAAGTGAAAAATTATAAATGTAAAGTTATAAAAGATATAAAGTATAGGGTTAAAAGTAAAAGTTTAAAAATAAAAAAACCAAGGGTACAACCCATTAAACATAAGGTACAACATTTGATGCATAAAAATATTAGTAATTAGTAATATATATAATTGATATGAATTGAACAGTGTATTATCTAATACAAATATACAGATGAACAATAACATTTTATTTTCTTTACTACAACCGTTTCATAGAACTGAATGTAAATGCTCTGAGCACGAAGCAACAGTGTCAAAGGTTAAGTTTTTTTATGTGTTATAGTGTGGCACTTATATATTGAAGACTTTTTAAAAGTGATACCAGTAAAAAGTATAGTTGTTGTGGCCTCTGAGTTTTACATTATGATTCTCTCTTTCACTTTCATTAAAGAGTATGATCCTATAAATTTTAGTACTTTTACTTAAGACGCATGATTAAAAGTTTATTATAATGCAAAATTATAATCTTAAGAAATTTATTTATCTGAATTTAAATACTATTAACATATTATGTAATCCAAGCGATAGTACTATTGGTGGTACTATTATATGAATATATTTTGTTGATAGTAATAAATAATGAATCTACTTTTGATATGTTCACAATTAAAGTCGTTAATTTGGACAAAGTAAACAAAAATTAGGAGTGAAACTGAATGTTACTTTAATTGATGTCATGGGTAATAATTATCAGGTTTAGATAATTATTGGTTTATTTAATTGAGTTTGTATTCGATTAAAAGTGAGTTTATTTATTTATTTGATTATTTAAATAATGCTTGAGTTTGATTCAGACTGGTTTACGTCTAGTATAAATAGAGTTATATATTTAGTTTTATCACGTCGAGTTTGTAACATTAGACTCCTTATATCATCAATATTAACCGCCATACTCACAAAAAACTCATATGTTTGTTTTTGGTTGCTCGAGTGAAAACTCTCCAGGTGGTCACCCATCCCTAGATTGATCTTATCCAAGCATGCTTACTTGTGGAGTTTTCTTCACATATACAGTTAATGCGCCTAAAATGCGTTAATGATAGTTCCTTATTATCCCAACATCTATCTTGTCTACGATAGATTTGAAATTTACCTAAGGTGTTACAATCACTCTTTTGTAGACTTATTATTCTTAATGAGATTTGCCCCACCATCTCTATCTACTTAAGGTGTCACCTGAACACTCCCGGGAACTCACCATCCTTGATGGGGTTTGCCCTACCATCCCGAACGACACATAAATGACTTGATACCATTTGTAACATTCAACCTTTCATACCACCAGTAATCCGTTTTGCACGCGAAAAACTCACGAGTTTGCTTTGTGGTTACTTAGTGAAAACTCCCTAGAAAGTATCAATTCTTGGATTGATCCCACCTAAGCACACTTAGGTGCAGTTTGTTTTTTCAGAGACAAAATGTCTACAGTCTGCGAACCATATCTACAAACATCAGCACAAAAAGTGGTGGACCAAACATTTGCAGTCTGCAAGAAGAAGACTGTTTCGTTTCTAATGTCTGTAAACTGCTAAAATAAACTGGTGGTAGTGATGGTGGTAGAAGGTGGTGGTGGTTATGGTAGACGGTGGGTGGTGGTGGATGGTAGATGGTGGTGGAGGTGGACGACTGGACGACAATGATAGTGATGGTGGACGGTGGGTGGCGGTGGACGATGGGTTGTGGTGGACGGTGGGTTATGGTGGACGGTGGTGGAGGTGGAAGGTGGGTGGTGGTGGACGTTGGGTGGTGGACGTTGGGTGGTGGTGGCGGTGGACAATGGTGGTGGTGGTGGACGGTGGATGGTGGTCGTGGATGGCGGTGGTGGTGGTGGACAGTGGGTGGTGGTGTTTAACCTTCTACAGACCTTAGAAGATCTTAAAAGTGGCTGGGCCAAATCTGTACCAAGTAGAGCTCGCGCAAACGTTTTTTTTAATGAAACGTCTTCGAAAAAATAAACAGTCTGCAAATGGTAACGTCTGCGCGGCGCAGACAGAAGAGGCTGCGCAGATCTTTTTTAAAAAACAAACACCACCTTAGTTATGGAGTTCTTCTATAATCCACAATCAATGCGGTCAAATCACAATGATGGTAATTAAAACCAGACATTCTTTATAAACCTAACATCTCTACCAACATGAGATTTGCCTGCCATGTAAAAATAATTTCCCGTATAAATATGGTTTTAAGCATACACATTATCCAAAACATTGAAAAGGCGGGTCATAGAACTCACATTGATTGATATTACTCTTAAACTCAGTGACTTGAATGAGACTAGACATAAAACCTTAGTTTTTACCTACTTAAATGTTCTAAATCATTCAATCTTGTTATATATCAAAACTGATTGTAAATACGGGATAGTAGTACCATAATCAACCCTCCGTACCTTTTATTGCATGAAACGCGAATCAAAGAGGAGCATGGCTTGCTTAATGGCTGGATATCACAAAAGAGAGGGGTTATGGGGTGGGGGTGGGTTGGTAGGGGCATTTGCTTTCACATTAAAGCTATGCACCCCCTACTTGTAGACTGATGTCTCTTTTATTTACATTTGACCACATAACTAGTGCAAAATAAGATGTCAAAGTTTGCGGTGTTACAAAGTTCAATATAAGATAAGAGTCGAAGTATTTGTCACTTTAGATGTACGTTTTTGTATATGTATTTTTTTGATTTAATTGGTTATTTCAACAATTAATATGTATATTATTTGAGTACATTTATATGTTTCGGTTCATATTAAACGCGTATTTATCTACAGAGTCATAAAAATACACAATAAATTATACGTTTCTACTTTATTTCCACTAATTGATAAATTCTCTTCAAATGTATGATCTCTTACCTTTTTCTAAAAAAAAAATTAGTATGTAACATTTTGTCGGGCATTTATGTGCATGTTTATTTTATTTTCACGTGTACTTTATTTTTATCTAATATCTACTTAATTTTCGTTTGATTTCTTTTATTTTATTTATTATCATTTTTGAGAACATGATTACTTTCGTAAAAGTATAAAGTTTATTCATTTTAAAACAATTTCTAAGTATTCATAAATGTAAGATGGATATGTAAGGCGCAGGTAAAATTGATTTGATTGATATTGTCGTATTAGAATACTTCAAAATAAACAATACCGAAAAGTAAACCTATTTAAGGTTTTTTTATATATAATAACTAAGAGAAGGAAAAATAATGGTAGTTATATTTGTCTTTTGGTGCATTCTAGAAGGAGAAGAAGCACGTCATAGTAGAAAAACTTAATTTACTCAAATTGTAGTATTTAAACATATCAATTATATAGTATAAATTTCGTCATATTATAACGCTATTGATAAATATTATTGTATATAATAACTGACTCGGCATCCATAATTGTTTAATTTTACCTAGTAAGTAGTTTTGTAACAAATTTTAGAGCATGTTTGGCTATTGATGTTTTTGTTTAAATCAATCCATGGGTTGTCGTCACGTGTTAATAGTTTTTTTCCTTGAATTATTTTTATTGTTATTGTATTATTATTGTATCTTTCGATTGTTATCGTTCTTATTAATATTTTATACTGTTTTCTTAGGTTATGCCTTCTATTACATTCAACAAGTTAGTCAAATGACAAATTTATCATCTTCATATTACGGTTTTATCTTCTGGTTACTTGAGAACACCTACCATGTTTACGTGATTAAGCTTAATGTACAACTTTTATAATTTGTTTATCGTTGAGGTGGGGAGAGGGGGGATCTGTTAGTATATCATGGATGATGAACAATAGAAAAATAATTTAATATGAGTTACCTTTATATATTTAAATTATTTTTATCTATGTTTTTATATAAGTTTTATTTAAAACCGATTTAGGTTAAATATAATATATTTATACGTCTTTGTTCACTTTTGTTTTCTTAACATTATTTTTCACAAGGTAATGTTTTGTTAATTCATAACATATGGTTGTAGTGTGTTAGATTTTATCTACATTTCCATACAAACTTTATTTGAAATCAACCCGTTGTAAAACGCAAATATGCGGCAGATTATGATTATAGTTATCTTAACTACTATATAATGCATGAAAGATGGGTAAAATGGTAATTTTCTTTTTTTCGTAAGACGCGGCCCTCACCTTCGCCTCATCGGCTCACCCTCCGGCCTTTCAAACCCTTCCCCTTTAATGGCCATCGCTTTTGTTCCATCATCACTAAATTTCTGTCATCAGTTTTAGAGAGAGATTGAGGTGTTAAGGAGAATAAATCATAAAGAGATGGAGACAAGACGATGCATTGTGGGCACCAGATGACACCAACAACACCACCACCTCACGGCGGCTACCACCACACCAAGAACACCGTCACACCACTGCCACACCAACAACAGCACCACACCATCATCGGCATCCACCACACAATGGGAGAACGATTTCAAATAGCTGTTCTCGCAATCATCTAATGGGAGTCCTAATGTTAGTGATGATAACATTATTACCCCGTTGTTGAGAACGATGTGAAGCCTAATCAAGATCAATGATTCGATGCCCTAAATGTGTTTAATTTTCACTGTTTCGGGTTCAGGGTTTTCTGGATTACAACTTTCCACAAGGGGTGAGCATGAAATTACGGCGCCAATGATAAAGAGCTTCGACGAGCCTGTGAATCTGCAATTGAATAGGTAAGTTAGTTTGTAGTTGCATAAGAAACTTAGTTCAATTTGAAACTAATATATAAGCAGCTATTGAAAGTGTACTCAAAATAGACCAGACAGAAGATATATTTGATTAATGCCAAGTTGAAGACTTGCATGATACTTTTCATTTCCAAGATTAAGTTTCTTTATGAATGCACATATATTGTTTGTTTAGGTGTTGGCTTGATTGACACTGTGGTTATCTAATTCTGCAGAAAGAAGAAGGTTATACATAACATAACTACAATTGACAACAGGCTGCACATTTTGAAAAACTAGGAGTAAACACAATACCATAAATTAAGAAACAAACATACAGTTTTTAAACCCCAAAGGTAGGTTCTTTTTTGAGTTATATACCCCTAACTTGGAGGTAGCATTTTTTGCTTGGTTTTTGTGTATAAGGTTCATTCATACCATAAAGTTAGGTATCCTTCCAGCTTGCTTAAAATGTATGTCGCACACTTACCAAACCAGAGCAATCAATGGAAGAAAAAGGTTGCAACAACAGGTGAAATACTTGCATTTGTATGGTGTTTTAAGATGATTTGAACAAGAATTATGGTGTTTCAACACATGCATCAGACTCTGAACCATAACAAATGATCATAAAAAAGGACAAGGAGTGACTTAAATGGTGCACGTTTGGGCCGAGTAGCAGAAGAAAGTAACATTGAAGACGGTTGTGATTTGGCCGGTACACAACTATGAAGAAGCTACCTGCCGCAACGCGCAGGGTATCAAACTAGTAATTATATATACAATAAAACATAGGTATGTTATTTAGTTATTTACACCCTAATTGTATATGTAAAAACATTTTTTGTAATTATACATCTGCTATATAAAAATTTAACACTTACATAAATAATTTGCTTGTTAGCCTTGTGAAACTCGTGTGTGAAGTTCAAGGTTGAGCTTGATTAGACTTTACTGTTTCAAACTTTTAGCGAATTGATTTTGATCAACTCACGAGCAATTCAACTCGTTTACACCATATTTAGGTTTTCGTTTATATATATTGTTTATAGTTTCTCTTTTAATATTGTTGTAATTTTCTCATTAAATATTATATAACCTATAATTTAAATAATAATCCAATTATTATAAATAATTGACTTAGAATGGTAAGAACACTTTTTTTTTTCTAAATCAAGGATGTAAATCGTGTCAGGTTGTCGGGTTAATTTGTTCAACTTGAGCACGACCCATATTTTTATTTGTGCAAAAAACATCAAAACCTATCCCGGCAAACACTTAAAGTCGTGTACCCGAACACGAGCCGTTTAAACCATCTATCTAAACATGTCAAACTTATTGCCGTGTAATCAAGTTGTAAACATGTTAATCAGGTTGGCGGGTTATAAAATACAAGTTAAATGTTCAAAACGAATTAGTGGGCTGACAATGTTTCATTAAACATGTTTGTAGATTGACATGTTTAAGTAAACAAGTTTAACAAATCAACACAAATATGATCCGTTTAAGTAAACATTACCAACACCAACACAATCAATTTTCTAATAGGTTATATCTCATGTAACCTCCCAACCAAAACCTGACTTTATCAATCAAGAAACTTAATAAAACAATTTTATAAACAGTTTTCGGAGAGAAACATGATACATGCCTACAATCTCACGGTCAAAGATAATTCTTTCACCCACAGTCAAAATAACATGAGAAGAGAAAACGAATATTATGATGCAAGACCACCACCACCACTAGCACAAAAAGATGCATATGATTGCTTCATCACCATTTTTTATTAAACAATTCTCTCTTCTCACCCTTTGAAAGCACTATACTCCATTGATTTCACTTGCTTATTACCATTTTTAATCCAATAATTCGCCATCAATCTTCCATTTTTCTGTTCTTCAATCATAGCATCCATTGTTCTTGGTGGGTGTGCTCATTTGCCCTCGAAAATCCCCAATTTCGTAGGTTGTTTCTGCAATTTTCAAAATGGATGGAGTGATCCGTTAGTAGATTCTTCGAATTCGAAACCCAGGTAACGATTCAGCTAATCACCTTCTAATGATACGTGAATCAGTTGTTCATGTGTTGCAGATTGCAAAATACCCTGTTCGTCTTTATAGTTTGAATAATTTTGATCTTTTTCCCATGATTTTGATTGAAAAAAAATGAAATTCGAACATAATTACTGTTCTTTGATCTAAAACAGCAAAACCCTCTTGAATTTCTTGAGTAATTTTGTCTATTTGCAAAGTATGAATTATTTTTTTGAGTAATTAGTATGAAGATGCTGTTGATTTAGGTTTTGATTGATATGGGTATCTTTAGTAATTGATCAAAATTGGGATTTTTATCAGGACTAGAGGGTATCGATTATCGATTTCAGTTCAATCATGGATTCTCCGGTGGCCGAAAACCGCCATCAGAGCTTGAGTAGAAACAGAACAATGGAGAAAAGAGATGATACATCATTGCATATTGCAGTGAGAGCAGGGGACGTAGATACAGCTATGGAGATTCTAAGAAGCACAGGAGAACAAGAATTGAAGGAATTGTTGTCGAAAAATAATCAATCGGGCGAAACGCCTCTTTATGTTGCTGCAGAATATGGTTGTGTGGATTTGGTGAGAGAGATGATGAAATATTATGACTTGGAGGCTGCTGGTATCAAGGCTAAGAACGGGTTTGATGCGTTTCATATCGCGGCTAAACAAGGAGATCTTGGTATGAATTTGAATAAGATTTTGGTTTGATCAGTTTTTGTTGATTATTGAGGTCAAATGGACTAAATTTGATCTTATAGTTGATATCATCAGTTCTTGATGAATAAGTTGAGAACTAAAAGAAATGATTAAATAGTATCATAAATTGTTACATAGAGATGTAATTTTTAGCAAAATCAATATAAAATTTTGAATTTGGGAAGTAATAAGTTTGACCAGTAAAGTCAAACTGTACGATTTTCTTAGATCGGTCTACCGTTTGCCTAATAATTTTTCACATAATGAGTTCTTGATAACCTTAGGCTTGTACCTAGCATGAATTGTTTTTCACATATTCTTAAGGTTGACCTGAAAAGTCAAGTTGTGACTTTTCCTTGAAGATGTGTAATGGTTGGCTAATATTGTGCAAAATAGCGAGTTCATCAAAATCAGAACCAAAATGAAACAATCTTTGTTAGGTAATTTGCGTATATGTTAATGATCAGCTTACAACTCCTTACCTGCTTCTTCGAATCTGATTATTCTAACCTTGGATAATCATAATTCAATTCAACACATCCAAACACTCCCTTAATCCAGAGTCAATACGATCGGATATTTCAGTTCTAAAAACAGGATCCCGTTTGAGTTAGAATTCAAGGTCTCTCATCATCCTTTTGGTTCACGCGTTTAAGTTATACTACCGTTTTTCAAAAGTCAACATTTAGTATTACTGACTTATTGCATTCTTAAAGACAGCTTTTGAACTGTTAAAAAGACCAAAATCTTATATTCTGTCAAATGTTGATTTGACTGTTTCTTTTCAGAGGTATTGAAGGTTCTTATGGAGTCACAATCCGAGCTTTCAATGACATTTGATCAAAAAAACACCACAGCATTACACACGGCTTGTGAACAAGGTCATATTGAGGTGGTCAAGTTTTTATTGGAGAAGAATAGTAGTATGGCTACTATAGCCAAAAGTAACCTTAAAACAGTGTTCCATTCTTGTGCACGAAAGGGTCATTTGGATGTTATGAGAGCACTTTTGGAGAAAGTACCCGAAATTGCCTCTAGAGCTGATAAAAAGGGACAAACCGCCCTTCATATGGCTGCTAAAGGTCAAAGTGTTGACATTGTTAATGAACTTATTGCAACCGATAATGAATTGTTAAACATGGTTGATAAGAAGGAGAATACTGCATTACACATAGCTGCACGGAAGGGTCGCTTAGAGGTAACTGTAGATTATTATGCTTTTGTTTCAAGAAAGTTAAGTTTGACTATTGAGGTCAAAATGCTAGTTTGAGAAGAATTAAAACAAAGTTTGGTTTTAAAATTTGGAATTTTGACCTTTGAAATTTTAAAGAGAACATGAATATTACTTGATTTCATGTTTCTAGATTTGCAAAGAGGTTTAAAGATTATCGTTGTAACATTTCAAGAAAGTTGACTCTGAATCTGACTGTTAATGTCAAAGTGCTGGGTTTTCAATTTAAAATTTGTTAGGATATTGTTGCAACTTTTGCATACGCATTTTTTAATATGTAGTTTATGTTATGATTTTCGAATTTCACGGTACTAGTCATAATAGAATATCTCAGAAAAGAGGAAGTTGACTTTGACTTTGACTTTTGAGGTCAAAATACTAGCTTATAGATTTGAAGGTTATTTAGAAATCCTTTCAGTTTTAGCACCAACATATCTCTGGCTGTAGTTTATGTTATGAATTTCACTGTCCTGCTTCCAGTTATCCAAAAGTTGTAAGAACCCCATACAAAATTTGACCTCAGAGGATGGTGCTTTGACTTTGACCTCTAAAGTCATGAAAGTCAAACCTCATGAATATTGCTTGACTTCTTGGTTCTTGATTTGCAGATTGTTCTAGCACTGCTAAGTCACAAAGAAACAATAAAAAAGACGCCATCAACAAATCCGGAGAAACCGCCCTTGACACCGCCGAGAAATTTGCACGACCCGATATCGCAAAAAATTTACGAGAACACGGGATCATGAACGCAAAGTCGATGAAAAAACCGCCACCAATGACCACCACAGCCCGCGAACTCAAACAAACCGTAAGTGACATCAAACACGAGATCCATGACCAACTCGAGCACACACTCAAGACTCACAAACGCGTTAAAGGCATCGGCAAACGCATAAACAAAATGCACCATGAAAGCCTCAACAATGCCATCAACTCCACCACTGTCGTGGCGGTGTTGATCGCGACAGTAACCTTTGCTGCAATATACCAGCTCCCGGGACAATACGTAGACGAAGCAGACAACATCCCGAGAGATAAAACCTTAGGAGAAGCAAACATTGCTGCAAACCCTGAGTTCATAGTTTTCTTGATCTTCGACTCGCTTGCTTTGTTCATATCACTGGCGGTGGTGGTGGTTCAGACGTCAATCGTGGTGGTGGAACGACGGGCTAAGAAGCAAGTGATGGCGATTATCAATAAGTTAATGTGGTTAGCTTGTGTTTTTGTCTCAGTCGCTTTTCTTGCTCTTTCATTCATTGTTGTTGGAAACGAGCAGTGGCTGGCAATCGGGGTGGCGGTTATCGGGTCAGTGACACTGGCGTCGACACTGGGAACAATGTGTTATTGGGTGATTATGCATCGGATCGAAGCTAGTAACTTGAGGAGTATTCGCAGGTCGGCTAGGAGTAGCAAATCGCTGTCGGGGTCTGTTTCTGTACACTCGGATTCAGAGAATGATGATTTCAAGAAACTGTATGCTATCTGATCTCACTGTAAGCAACATCTCTGTTAAGACATAAAGGTTTGCTTGCATCTCACATGGTCTTTTCAGATCCTACAAATAGCTCTGCTATGAGTGTGATGTACTGTTGTTTATATGCTATCTGATTTCTCTTTTTGCACCTTATTTTGGTGGTTGTATTATCAACTACCAGTTCATATGTATATATGTTTGCAGAGAGAGGGAGAGAAGCCATTGATGTTATGAGATCATGCTTTATGCATTGGTTGTTGTACTTTTTTTCTATGTGCATTGATGGTTGTACCCTCTATTGAGGTGGGAGATGATGCTTTATAATAAGCAGATGATGGTGTTCGTAAACGTTGTGTTGAAAGGTCTTAATTTATATGCTATAACAGGGATGTTTGGGATTCTTGTATTGTATTTTAATATAATAACAAGTATTAATAAATAAATTTCTAAGCGTCAAGATCCATTTTTATATGATAGAGTAAGTTAAAAGTGATATAACATTGCTAAGAGTACAACAACCTGGCGATGGGGTATGGCGATGTTTGTTTATATAATCTTATTTTTCGTTTACTTTTTGACGATATTGTATCGTCGATGTAGCAACCTTGCGATATCATATGGGGAAATAATGTAGCAATAATAGGACGGATGTCTTGCTATTATTGGTACAAATTTCTTATAACCCACTTAATAGTCTGATGATTTTTTTCTTAAATGGTTACTTTAGTGATTTTTATTTCATTTAACCATGATGATAGATTATCATTTAATTTTTCTTAAATTTGTCATTTTTAATAATTTTATTGTTGTAAGATAATAATAATGATATTTCTAGGAGGAGAAGACAGTATCCTTAATAAACTAAACAAATTATCTATTTAAAGAAAAAAACAAAAGTTGCATTTATCATTACGAAAAAAGAAAAAAACATATTGAGCATCGATTTTAGGATGTGAATGAGTTGAATCAAGCTCTTGTAAACTTAAACTCCACTATTTTACATCACTAGTTACATAACATAATCATAAAACTTATCCGCTTTAGTGTTTTAGAATAATAATTTTAACAATGTATACAACACAATCATAAAACTTATCGGCTTAGTGTTTAAGAATAATAACTTTAACAATGTATATCTCGTATAGTTATTTAAAAAACACAAAACAAACGTGGATATAAACAACTAAAGTTACCTACACTCCGTCACGTGCAGTATGATGACAGTCACGTGCTTACAGGCATGTTTACAAAATTCGTAACCAACATCGGACGTTAATACATTTAAGTAAATAAAAGAAACATGTTAAAAGAATAGGACGTCATGCATGTTGTGACATAATAGTTTACGCAAAATACTTTAAACGTAAACCCACTCGTCGTCGCGGAGTTATACAATGACATTAACGTTGTTAATAGCACCCTACGACGCGTATGCAAACTTCGTTATATTACGACCTATAAATTTAACTGCAGTATCCTATGAGAAAAAAGTAAAAGAAAGCTAAACAAATAATAAAAAGACCATTAAAACAAAAAAATAATTAAAAAGGTCAAAGAGAAAGAAAAAAAAACCTTTGTAAACTTCAACATCTCCTCCAACCATGGATTTTATTTCATTGCAAAAGTAAATGTATACACACAAAAATGTTTACTGAAAATAAAAAGATTAAGTAGGAAAAATATATTTTAACCGGCGAATAACATAAGAACATGTGTCGAGAGTGGTGGGAAGACCACATATTTGTAAATGAGAGTTTATATAATAGAGTTGATCGCAGCCTAAGCACCAAACCGACTCAAACTGAACCGAACTAGTACCAAACTAACAACTTGAATAACGAAAACCGACATCTGGACTGGATTTCTTATCTTTCGTGTTGGTCTAGTTTCGGTCCGGGTCGGTTCATCGTTTTTCTCACGGTCTACTCTTGACATGAAAGCCACAACTACCTACCAACCGGTGTAGATCCGGTCTAACCCACATAGATGATTAAGATCGTCCGCGCTGTCAAACCACTCAATCCAACGGCCGAGATTAAACATCAAAATAAGCACCTTGCAATAAACGGCTCACATCTTCCGTTATACAATCTCATTCTTTTACCATAAGCTGTCACTTCACACCAAATCCCTTTTCATTTCTCGACACTTCCACCACCGTCCTCCGCCGTGCGCCACCGCCGGAAAACCCAAAATGAGGGTTTCAACCCAAATTCTCACCGCCGTCGTCACGCTCTTCTTCCTACTCACCGCTCCGGCAACGGCGGAGATCAAATCGCTCAAGATCCGATCCGACAACCGACCCATGATCCTCTTCGAGAAGTTCGGATTCACGCACACCGGTTTCGTCACCGTCGCGATCTCTTCTGTTTCCGTCACTTCAAGTTTGTCGGAGCTGGATCCATCACGCCTAGGGTTCTTCCTTCTCTCGGAAGAATCGCTGATTCAAGTGCTGTTGGAACTGCAACAAAGCCCTAATTTCTGTGTTGTCGATTCGAAATTCATCTCGTTGCTTTTCACTTTCAGAGATCTGTCGCCTCCGCCTCACTCTTCGTTCAACAGAACGTACCCTGTGACTTCCCCTAATGAGTATTCTCTCTTCTTCGCTAATTGCAACCCTCAATCGCTCGTGACGATGGACGTCCGTACGGAGCTTTACAACACTGATGATGGAGCTAAGGATTATCTATCAGCGGGGCTAACGCAGCTTCCGTCTCTTTACTTCGTATTCTTTTTACTGTATCTGTGCTTTTTAGGGTTTTGGATCTCTTTGTGTTATAAGAACAGGAGATCTGTGCATCGGATCCATTTGTTGATGGGTGGGTTGCTTATTATGAAAGCGCTTAACTTGATCTGTGCTGCGGAGGATAAGCATTATGTGAAGGTTACAGGTACTCCTCATGGGTGGGATGTGTTGTTTTACATATTTCAGTTTATTAGGGTTGTGCTTTTGTTCACTGTGATCGTGTTGATCGGTACCGGATGGTCGTTTTTGAAGCCCTTTTTGCAAGAGAAGGAGAAGAAGGTTTTGATGATTGTGATCCCACTTCAGGTTTTGGCTAATGTGGCTTCTATAGTGATTGGGGAAACAGGACCTTTTATTAAGGATTGGGTGACTTGGAATCAAGTGTTTTTGTTGGTGGATATCATTTGTTGTTGTGCGATCATCTTCCCTATCGTGTGGTCGATTAGGTCGTTGAGGGAGACTTCTAAGACTGATGGGAAAGCTGCTAGGAACTTGGCGAAGTTGACTCTGTTTAGGCAGTTTTATATAGTGGTTATTGGTTACTTGTACTTCACTAGGATTGTTGTGTTTGCATTGAAGACGATCGCAGCGTATAAGTACCAGTGGGTGTCTAATGCAGCAGAGGAAATAGCCAGTCTTGTGTTCTATTTGGTAATGTTTTACATGTTCAGGCCGGTTGAGAAAAACGAGTACTTTGTTCTTGATGATGAGGATGAAGAGGCAGCTGAGATGGCTCTAAGGGATGAGGAGTTTGAGCTTTGAAGCTGCATGTTGAGGATCCCCTTTCTTGTTTTATCATTCATACTTGTCTAGGTGATACACTGTGAGTTGTCAACTTAAACTTGAAGTAGTTTTTTTGTGGAACAATTTGATGTTATCTTACTTTTACTTTATGTCATAACAACTCTGGTATTAATGATAGTGTGTGTTCAAAATTTTGTATTTTCATCTCAGCTGATTTGATTAGTTTCTATTTGAATTGATGCAATTTTATTTGTTGCTTACTTCTATGGTGGCTTCTCAGAGTAATCTAATTCTGTTATTGATCTGTTAACTGCATTTTGTTGGTGCCACATGCTTCTTTATTTATCTTTACTTTTAAGAATATATATCTGCCTACATAATCTTTAGAGAACATCTTTCACATAAATAGGACCGTTGGATACCTTTAAGATTATCGTGACCTAGTTGAATGCAAGATCGGTAACAGCATGGTGATTGAAGTATTAATTAAACATATTGCATGGTTTTTGTTTCTGCACTGTATATGTGTTGCTTTAGCTTTGATGCAACATATCCATCTTTTCATGCAGCTTGTAATTGATTGCACATGCTGCGATGCCTCTACTCTTTCGAAGCATAATGCCTGTATCTCTTCATTTAGGTAACTAATGATTTTAGACTCATATTTGGAGGCAAGAGATCCAAAATTCTTTAATAATAACTAGAATTGTAACTAGCGAGAAAATCCTTGGAAAGATTTTAAATGACGTGGTCAGTGATTTGATTACTAAGCCGGTGATGTAATCGTGAGTAGATATAGGCATATAAGATGTCAAAAATGCATTCCCTATCTCATAGAAGTACCTATAAGCATTTGTGGATGCACGTTGATGGATTCATGTTTAGGCCCTAGGGAGTCATGAACTTGTTTTAGTTGGTTGAATCATTAAGAAGCTAAAACCCCATTGTAGTTACCTATTCTTGACATTTCAATAGAGAAAATTCCCATGAAATGAGAACTCAGAAGGCTAAGATGATAAAATAGAAACCGTAAGGATGTTGGGTGTATGGTTGTTGGTTAGCTGTTTCATAGAAAGGCTTGCTGCACCTATGCCTGTTTATATCAAGCTGGTGGGTATCTGTTGACCCCATATGAGGGTGTTGGGATTCCTTATTGGACCTTCTTGCGTGCGTAATACTTTTTGAAATAAACGGTCTGGAACAAGGGACCATGCTTTCGAGTGGCTTTTAAACACTTCTCAACTTATCGCGTTAAAAAACACAGGTAAGCAATTTGGAGTGTTTGAATGGTACCTACTTATTACAGATTTACTTTAACTACTGTTAAACTTCAGGGATGGTTTATAATTTTATATATAATTTGGTTTGAAACAAGGATCTTTTTATAAAACACATGAAAACCAAATGTTGAGTTTGAAGTGTTGGTGAGCTGCCCATTAGTTTTGGAGATTTACACCAGTAGTTTCAGCTTTGATTGGTTTGAACTTGGTTCCGCTCGGTTGAGTTAGTACAGAGCTCAAATGAAATGATGTTTGATGGATATTCTTCGACATATAAAACTTAGAACCATGGGGCATGGGCTGACTCTTATGAATCTTAAGTGTAGTTGGTTAGGCAACTTAAGATCAAGTTATTAACCCTTATAGTATAATTCAAACAAATTACTGATTCTAAATTTGATAACATCTCTCTAGTTTGGTCGTGTAAGTAGCTCTGATCCATCAATTGAGTTAGGTTCATGTGTTCTGATTGTTGTCTTTTCAATTATTATTGTTAAGCTTGGTGTGGTCTAGTTGTACTCCACGAAGCAAATAACACTGCTTATAACATCATTTATGAAAATACTATGCATGTTTTGAATAAGGCATGTCTAAGGTGTACGAAAAGCCATCAAGTTCAATACGGATTTCTTGAATGGAAAGTTAGTCAACAAGAAGATTATGTCGGGACTAGTCTTTGTTGATACGGATGACAAAAAAAATCTAAACTTGATGATAATACTGGATTGGTATTTCCATGTAGGACTAGTTTTAAAAATTTTCACGGGTATATGGGATTTGGGGATTCTTTGCCGGTTACCCAAAAACCATAAACCCGTTTCGGTTGACCTAAACTGCATTTTTTTCTGTTAACTTGTGTCTAATAATGTCTCAATCTAGCAGCTTCATTATGTGAAAATTTAATTTTTTTTCCGGAATGTATATGATAATATTATTTAAATTCTGTATGCTGGTATGTTACAAAGCATAAAGTTATATTTTGAGATCTATATTATTAAGAAATATAAGTATTCTAGAAATTTTAAACATTTTTATGTTGATGTTGATATATTATACATATGTGCTTATCATAAAGTAATTTGTTGAAGTTGTTAAAGCAAATATACATGGAATTCCCAATAGATTTTTTAAACAAACTAACAGGTATAATACACAACACCTACATGTATAAACAATACCTGATGTAATTTCTTGAAATCGACAAGTATTAAGCTAGACATGGAACACCGCTTTACAATAGGAATGAAACTGGGATAACAAATACCTGACTTCTTGTCATCCGTACATGTTTATGTCACATTCCATGATGAAGTATAAACACTGCAATTATTAGTTATTACATTCGTTAACTAGGAGTTGGTATTGGGTTCAAGTCTCATTCAGAGTAAAAAAGTGCTCTGGTGTCACACCCTCAAAATCCACGTGCGGAGTTTTACCGCGAGGCGTGTGAACAAACCAGGATCACAGTCAATAGTTACTCAGAACGACACTATATGCCACATTTAAAATAAAACCAACCAAAGTTCAAACTTTAAAACCATGCGGAAGCGTTTTGTAAATAAGACAAACCCAAAATATAAAAATGCTATTTGGCAAAACATGCGCCAACCCAAACATTTAAACACTCGTAAATAGATACCAACAAACATGTCTTTAAAATAGAGTCTTAGAATGCATGCTGGACCCGTGTGGTGCTCCTAATGACAAGCAGAGTTAACAACCTGAGAATAACATACTAAAATGTCAACACAATGGTTGGTGAGTTCAAGAGTTTGCGTTTATCATAAACAATAACATTTGCATAACATAAGAAGTGCATTGAAATAGATAGCTAGTCTATATTCACAGGTAATAACCATAGTGATTTCGCGATCGAAGCTGACTGTGTTGCGTTTGTTGCCTCCCGTCACGACTTACCAGGTCGTGACGATATTTGTGTCTAGGACAATATTGCACCCGTTTGACCTCGAGTCGCACAGGTGGGGCTCGTCAGACCCAGTAGTACTACCCAAGATTTCCCGCTAGTTACCATTATTAACGATCCGAAAGTGTGAGGACTTTCAAGGTATTAAGCACTATGTTAAAACATACACAGCTTATAATAATAAAATAGCGTTTGAGTACAAGTATGCTACCTCCCCCAAGAAGAAGGTTTATAAAAATAGAGGGGCATGAACTCACCTGGTGTGTAAAAATAATGACTAAAGAGAACTGGTGATAGGCGCAAAGACAACCCTTCAAAGGTTACCTAGAACACGAGAGTACATAAGTACGTGTACACAGAATCATATTGAAACCCTAAGTGCTTTACAAACTAAAGAACTCAAAGTTTTAGAAGACAAGACACATTTGACCCAGTTGACCCGTTTGACCCGTTGGTGACATTATAGATGAAATTCCATTCAAACAAGCATAACAGTCCATCACACATGATTAACATACAAACTGATCACATATGACAATTCATTACCCACATGTACTACCTAGATCATCATACATCTAGATATCATACAAGTCATGCGAATCTCAACTATTATCATGCTCAGTATAACTATAACATAACTAATACATCATACAAGGATCAAATCACGCATCAAATGCCATGTGAAGCCACTCACGACTTCACACCCTAAACCCTGCCAATCCTACTAAGTAGGGGCCTCAAATTCGCACGTGTGTATGATGATCATTAACATACCAATTTCCATAGCTCATATCATCCAAAATGTTCATTCTTAATCAACCATCAATCAACAAAAGTCATAGCTTACCTATATGACTTATGCCATGATTTTTCCACAAACAGACCAAAACAGGTAACAAACCAAATCAACATTCATATAACCTAAACAACACATTTAATCACCTTAGAAACCATCCATTAACACACTAGCATGGTCCTAATGTCTCAAACATGCTCAAATAATCCAATTCAAGGATTTGCACAATTAAAGTTTCCCTTTTGGGAAGGTACATCCCAAATTCATCAAACTCACATTACATTCATGAATTTACCAATTGCATACCAATTCAAGCTCATGACAATAACTAAACATGATCAACAACATCTAACCATCATGTTACATCAACTTTCATACCCGAAAGTTTCCACTTTTGGCAAGGTATGAACTACAACATTCAATCCAAGGTTTCTAACATTCATATCAACCATCTAGCATCTAATCATCATCATAAGCATATCCATGACACCAATTCATCATCCAATCATCAATTCATGCAAAATAAAGTTACTATTCTTAGTAACCTATGAACAATCCATCAAAATCCAAACTTTCTTGCATAATCAACGTTAACTAGCATATATACAATCCAACTAACATATTAACATCACCAAACAATCAAGAATCGACCTCCACATCATCAATTTCGAATTAGGGTTTCGGCTAACATCAATAATGCATGAAAACACCAAAACTAACCTTTAATTCGCGAAAGGAAACAAGAATCGATGTTCCAATGTGTTGTGGAGCTTGAACTCGACCCAAAACCGATGCTTTGTGGGTGTTCTTGGCCGAAATCGCAAGGGAGACGCCGCCGAGGGTGGGGGTTTAGGGTTGGGATTTTGATTTTTGTTTAATTAATTTGTGTTATTTACCCTTTAACCCTCATAATTTGTATTTTATAAAAACTAGACTTTTAAATACTTTCTAAAAGGTTTTAACTTAATACTACAAACATTATTAACCAACAATAATAATCATATGTATTATCCTTACTAGATACAAAACATACGAATTAAACACACACGTTTCCACGTTACGCGATAAAATTCACAACTAGCATTTAAATCACGTAAACACACAAGCACAACTTGATAATCACGTAATCAGTTAAATTATAATTAGTTTATCATTATTAAATATTATTAAGTCACCAACGTTCAACGACAACTAGTGTGTGCTCCCGACACGTGTATGCAAGACTTGACGGAACTAACGGAGTTTGATAATGGAAAATTACCGGATGTCACATCTGGGTTGAACCAGTGGGTTTTTTTCCGAGAAGGTTGGGGGTGCAGTCTCGGCTAGAAAATGAATAGGTAGGCCAGAATAAGATAACACATATACTCCAAAGCATGGTCGTGCATTTGCTGTTAAAAAAAAAGGAAAGAAAGAAATAAAAAAAGAAAAACTAGGAGTTGTAATACCATTTCAACAATTAGCACTTCATTGATTGCTAGGAGTTGGTTTATAATTAGCACTTTTTACATAAATCCAACTTGAAAAGAACCGAACATGGTCTCCGGTCAAACTACAAATAGTGAAGAAAGCAACACGTAATATGGGCATTCAAAATTAGGGAAAAGCTTTAATACAACAAGAGTTACAAGACTAGATTGGTGATTCAAAATGATAAAGGATCGACTACGATGAAAGCTTTACTCTAGTCGTGACGATGACCATAATCATATTGCCTCTGAGTGTAGTGGTTGAAGAAAATTTAATGTCAACCCTAGGGAGAGAGCAGTGGGAAGCTGTTAAGTGGTTCTTACGTCATCTAAGTAACATTTAAGGTGACACTACCTTATAGACTACAAGATTTTCTCTAGGTGGGGTTTGCTTATGCAAATTTTGGGGCATGTTCTTTTTTTAGGGAGAAACATGACCTTGTGTGTTTTCATGATCTGAGTTGGATGTTAGATTAAAAAGAGTGATGTTCTTCAACAAACGATTCACTAAACATTTTACATATGTCTAAAGATGTGTTAATGAAACAAACAAGGCTTGTCTTTTAACAAACGTTTCACTAAATAAACGAACTTTCTGCTGAACGGTTCACTAAATATTTGGTTTGTCTACATGCCACAACTTCCCTACATTCAGGCTTTGAGTCCTCTAGGGATCATTATTAAAAAGAACTGAAAAAAAGGTTAACAAATGGGTCAAACTTCTAAGGCCCCATTAAAATGAAACATGGTGAAAAATACATCTAACAAACCTCTAGTCGAAGTTGTCGATCTTAATAGACTTAAATTCATCCGCAACCTTGAAGTGTCCCACTAAACGTGCGAAAAACACCATTTGTTGTTCAAGTGTAAATTTTATATTTTCAGCCTGCATGTCACAAAATAAAAATAAAAAATTAACATATTTCATATGGACAACAAACATGAAAACAATTATCATTTATATGGTTTATCCTCTCTACCATTCTAAAACCATGCTGTTCGCCTTCATATTCGACAAGGGCAACGGGTAATCCTTTTGATTTCAATGCTTTATGTATTTTTCTTGCTTGTTCAGGATTTACAACCTGTAAAACAACACACAGTAAGTTGGTGCAAGCATGTGACCTTATATATACATATAATAATTCAGAAATTTATTTTATACCTTGTCTTCTAATCCTTGAAAGAGGATGACAGGGCAAGAAAACTGATCGACACGATTAATAGGGTTTCTCTCGATGAAAGCTTTTTCGCTCCCTATGGCAATTTTTTAGTCTTTTTATTAGTATTTAATGTATGGGAGTTTATATTAAAAGCCAACAGGGCAAATTTTAATTATTTACCAATAAGATTATCAAGGTAGTAGGCCTCAAACTTGACACTTTGTTCTTTTAACAACTTCACATCAGCTACCTGTTTGTGACCGTGACATAAGAAGCTATTATGGTGATACCATTCAAATCTAAATAATAATATTTATATAAAGTTTGAGTTGGATATTATTGGGTACGTTTGAGTACTTACACCAAACAAAGAAGCTCCAGCCTTGAATATATTCTTGAAAGCAAGTGCTGCCAATGTGGTATAACCACCAGCAGAGCACCCAGTGATGCAGAGTCTTTTATCATCCGCCTTTCCACTGTCTACCTGTACAAGAAGAAAAAATACAAAAAATCAAATATGTGGAAAAAATATCAAATGGCCCATGATTACTCTGTGAACTTGTAGTAAAATTACCAAAAACTGCGCACAACTGCAACAATCATCGACATCAACTATACCCCAATGCTTCAAAAGTCTTTCACGAAACTTTCGTCCATAACCTTCAAATTATGATAAAAGCTAACTTTAGGAACATATAAGTTTTAATAGGGAAATTGGCAAATTGCATAAAAGTGTGACCAACTCTATATTTATTATATTTTTGGTAACACTCTATCGTTTCATCCATAAAGGCACAAACAGTGGTTAATAAATAATTTCTAAAAATCCAATAAGCATAATTTGATTGGGTTACCCAGTCCATAATAATGATGTGGCAGCTGACGTATTGTTAACTTCGATCATGTTTGAAAGTTTTATTGACATGCCGCCTAAAAATCCGGTTAAACTTGCAAGATTACCTAAAAATGCAAACTTTTTGAAAGTTTGAGCATTTTCATGAGTGCAAATAAAGTTTGTTACCACAAATAGAAATTAGACCAAAATTCGTTACCTTGTGATACAGTTTTCTTTTTATTAACCTATACTACCATAAGCCACATAGAGCCTACACTAACGCCCATACTAAGCCTAAATTAATAAGTGCGTAAATATATTTATTGATAACAAAATAGACATACCAGTGCTTCCACCATAATTCACATCTACAAAAGCCCAACCACGACTGGTCCAAAACTGGATATTGAGATTCAAGATTCCATGGGCTTCTTCCGTAGGTCCCCCTGTTGCAAAATTTTGAAATATAACACAAATCATAAAACTATGTCACATTAACAAGAACTAGTAAACTTGTTATTTTATGAGCACACGATTTATGTATCCACTAGGTAAAGCGTATTAATTTAGTAGGGAATATAATCACCATGACTCTCCAATAACAATGGTGGTTTTTCTTCTTTACTGGCTTCATACATAGGATTTGTAGGTGGATAATAATATGCATACGCCTTTTCACCAGGAATTTCGGTTGGAAATTCAATGAACTCTGGAGAGCTAAAATAGGACTTATATTTTGAACTTGTAGGTGAAGACGACCAAATAATCTTGAAATCCACAACTTTTGATGCTTGATCGTCTAAAGTCACCTGGCCCACATAATAATATGAGCAAAAAGCAGTAAAATTTGTTTGTTATTTTAAAAAATAAAGATTTCAAGTTTTGGTTACAGAAAAAGATATTACTTAGCAGGATCAAACCTTAGCTATTGACAATGGATGAACTGCGGAAGCACCCTCAACATAGAGACAGTTTATACCTGAAGTCTATATGAAATATTTTTTATAGAATTAATAAAATATAAAACTAAAAAGAAAAGTTTAGATAAAATTAAATTGAAACATAATGGGATGGGATTACAATATTCCTTAGATCAGTAAAAGGAGTCTGAAGATTGATTAATGAACTCTTATCTATGTCCAAAACTCCAAGATATGACCTTCCTTTCTGCCTGTGTATAATTGATATTTAAGTAAATGAGATAAAACAAATACCGACCAAACGAAGGATGTAAGATTAGTACCTGTAGCTGCAAGCAATTAAGTTTTTCTGTTCATTTATAATCTCATAAGAATTTATGCCGAAAACCCACGATGGTCTTGTGAATTCAGCCTCTAATGAATATACAGGCACCACCTTGTTTTCAGGTTCAACCTATGAGTAAAAGAAAAAAAAAGATTATCTTAATGGATTTTAAAAGTTACAAGCAAATACCAAAGTATTACAGGCTCTATTTGAATCCTAAAGGTTATGAAATTAAGCATACACCTATAGACCCTGCATGATTGTAAGCTAAGATATATTGTAGCTCAAAGTTATTTAATAATCAAAGATAAAAAGTAAAAATTGAATTGCACAAATTAATCCAGAAGACAATGAGACCTCACTGAAAAAGGTAGCAATGCGTAGGAAGATGAAGTACACATGAGATTATCTTAATGGAACTTTAAAAGTTACATGCACCAAAGTGTTTGAATCGTAATAGTTATGAAATTAGACATACGAGGCCTATGGACCGCGCATTGTAAGATAAGATAAACTGTAGCTCAAACTAATGTAATAATCAAACATAAGATAAAATATGAACTGGAGAAAAGTAAATCCAAAAGATAAAGAAACCTCAATGAAGAAAGTAGCAATGCATAGAAGATAAAATTACCCATCTGTGAATATTCCAAAATCCAAGATTTCTATCAGTGACAAAGAACAATTCTCCTGCAGTAAAACAGATTCCTAAGAAGGGAGTACCACATAGTCTAAACAGCTTATAGCTCAACGCAAGGAATTAAAATCTAACTCTGTATTTTAGATCAGCAACTGTAACTTTTTTCTGTCAAGAATATAATCACCTGTAGATGACCACTTTGGCTCAGTTGGAGATTCGACTATGGTAGGATCAGACCCCGCCACACATACACGGTCATATACATCTCTGCATAAAGCATTTCATTAAATAAGTATACCAGTTATTGTTCTGTTCGGGTAGCCATTTTTATTTTCACCCATTAAAACGAAAGTTTAAAATATGGTACTCTGTTCAGGTTACCAGATCAAAAATGATATGGGCGAAAAGAAATATAAACAAAGAGTATGCAATAACCTATGCAGATAAGAAAAGTCAGAAGCTGGTAAAGCAAGCATTCAAGAATATAAAAGATGAGGTTGATCATGAATTCATGATCAATTCAATCTTATAATAATTTGGAATAATTTTACCCATTATCAGATATGTAACCAACCCAAAGTTGGGATCTATCCCATGGCATGTTAGGGTGGCTCCATTCGATCCAAGCCATCCGTTTTCCCTCAGGATCTAATCTGGGGAATGCATAGAAATCCTTTCCAGCAATTAACACCTTTGGATCTGCATACCACCAGTACAAAGAAAACAATATTGTTAATTCTCTACAGAAGAAAGAGAAAACGAAAAGTTAAGTAATAACTATACCTTGAATAATGCTCTCATTGAGATCAATTGCTACAATAGTTGTGATAGAGTTTGAGATACTTTCGCGTCGATCTGTCAAGAACCACATGGAAATCTATCTAGCAAAGAGACCAACAATTGACTAAAGCTGATGACCAAAATTTGGGAATATTACTAATAGTGTACCTTCCCTAACCGCAATATACCGATTCAGCCTTTTATCAAAAACTCCATCAGCATAGGCTACTAGAGGTCCACCAAAATCAGGAGTTAGTGCCACAGGTGGCGATCCTGCTGCCAAAAGACTTCTATTAGTTTTCAATTTGAGAAATAACACTAACAGTTTTGATATCAGAAGGATGAACAAATCTATGTTCAGTAAATAACTCATTACAATATTACATTCCAAAATTAGAGACACCTTTGACTTTTTAGTCAAATCAAGTGAGTCATATGGTCATACCTAACATTCAAACATTATTAAACTTCTAGTTTTGATTCTAACCTCTATAATCACTTTGAATATCATAATGAAAATCAGATCTATGTAGTTTTTCGAATTAACAATGTAACCATAGAAGATCTACAAACTTGTGATTCAGCATCTCAACCAACAGACACTCAACCAAACCTCTAGAATCAATGGACTGTTTGTAGAGCCTCTGATCGTCGTAGTTCGAGAAGATCACATCATCTCCACAAATGGCGAAATCGCCACCACCATACTCATTAGCAATCGTACGCACCGAGAACTCCTTCGGCGTCACATCAGCAGCTTCATCACCACCTCCGTTAACAATAACCGATCGTCTGAAACAACAAATAATAACAGCACAAGTAAGGTGAATGTGTAAGAACTAAAGTACTGTTGTATTGATGAATATACGCTGATTCGTTGGGTCGTGCTTCGAGCCAGAATAATCGGCCGCGAGAGTCTACGGCGGTTCCGGCGAGAGTCTTGCCGGCGCCGGAGACGAAGTCGGAGGTGATAGGGGATGGCCATGATCCGTAGGGTGCTGTTAGCTTCTGCTGCGGTGGCGGTGGCGGTGGTGAAGATGACGACATTGTTGTCTTCTGAGAAGATTACAGGCGGTGGTGAAACACGACGGCAACCGGTGGTTGCTGATTGTAGTGCCTCCGGTTACTGTGCGGAGTTGCAGTTTGTCAGAAAAATATTATCATTTTCTTACAAAATTGCACCAACTTCAAAGTAATTTACGTTATTCCTGGGTGTAACAAATTTCATTTCTTATAATAATTTTCAGTTCTAAAAATAAGTTAGACTGGAATTGGATGATATTATGATACACTTGTATCCGGTGATTTAAACATGATACGTGAGACGGTTACGTAAGAGTCATGTTTTGTGTCTTTTGCTACTTTGACTAACCTTCTATATGTAAAAGGTAGCGATACGCTTTTCATAGTTATTAACATGTTATTAGTTCGGGAAACAAAACATGTTGAAATAAAAAATAAGTAATCACATAAATATAATCACACATATATATAATTATTATATAATACATATTATGTTATGTATTATAAATATGAGTTAATTTTGATTTTACTCCTTTAGTTTTGTTAAAAATAACTATGATTCTTCGAAATATTAAAAACATTAATTTACCTTCAAAAGTTTTATAAGTTGTTTTAATTTCAGTCCAAAATTTTTATTAATTGATTCAATTTTATTCAATAAAATAAAACTTATGCAGTGAAATTAAAACAATTATGAAACTTTTGAAGTTAAATTAATATTTTTAATCTTTGGATAAAAATAACTACTTTAATCAAAACCTAAGGAGCAAAAATGAAATTAATTTTAATTATAAATATAAGAGAATGTTACTGACCTAGTTCTTTCAAAAAGAGTTTCTAAATAAGTTTTTTAAATGGCATATAGTCATTGGTGGGGTGGGGTGGGTGTGGCTAACGGTCAATTTTTTGAACCTTGAACGGTTACAAAGGATGGGGTTCAGGTGGTGTGGCTCGGTGTTGAGACGCCGTGAATTGGGCAAAGAATGTGGCGTTGGGGACTGGCGGCGTTGTCGCGCGGTGCCGGCCATTCGTTGCGGGCGCCTGATGTAGATTGTCGTGGTCCACTCAAAAACAATTTAAATTAAAACTTAGCTCACCTATACTAGCACGGGTAAGTAAGGTCATTTCCACGAGTAATATGTGGAAAGTGTAACTCTAGTTCAATGGTTTTAACTTTATAAAGAAACTAATTTTCAATTATTATATGATTTAGAAAACAAGATTGTAAATTTATAAACTTGAATGGTTTTGAAGACAACTAGTGGGTAACCCGTTGCGGCGGAGTGAACAATTTATAACTCTATACTTGTTATATTTCACTTAATTTATCAATTGTTTTGTTTTATGGTTAAAATATCTTATACGTCTTATAATTATTATCATATGTTAGAGCTAATACATTGTTACAAAACTAATTAGCATTAACATGAATAGTTAAATGACTCAACTTTTAAGTAAAATATAAATGTTGAACATGATTAAAGTTTAACGAATATTCTCAAGAAAATTCACATTCAACATAGTATAGGTTGAATTGTTTTAATACAACAATGAAAAGATTTATTATAACATTAGATATTAAATATATATATATTAATAGAAAACCATATGGTATATTTATTTAAAGCAGAATGGGAGTATAATAAGAAGATTTCTTATAATATTAAGCAGTAAAGCTTGCAATCCTTTATAAGTTATCTTAAAATTATTGCAAAATTACAATCTTGTCTTAAAGAGATGTTTTATAGATAGTAATAAATAATAGATGATATAGGTATAGATTATTATTATCATCATTATTATAAAAGTATTTAGTAATTATATAGTTAAATATTCAAATAGAATAATACTTATTTATAAATTTTATTAATAATATTATTATTATAAAAGTATTTAGTTAAGTATTCAAATAAGATAATACTTATTTATAAATTTATATGTTAATTTAAATTAAAAAATTATATAATATTTAATGTAGTGAATTAAATAATCTTATAATATTAAATAATGTATTAATCAATGTATTAATTACAAGAAGTTTATTAATAAGAGGTAAAATAAGAATGATTGCATTGAACATTTGTACCTAATGCTTAAAACGTTGTATTAGGTGTCTTAATTTTTTGTAAAATTACATTTATATCCTAAGGTTTTGCTTTATATAGTAGTATAGTGAACATCCGCGTTTCGCCGCAGTTTGATTTTAAATGTATATGTGAACGTCATAATGATAGTTTTTGAGATTATCATGATTTTAGTGAGTCAAATGATATAAGCGTTCGGATTCTCATGGATATCTACACATGCTTTAGTGATTTATTATTATATTGTCATGATACTATTATTAAACATATGATATTTAATAAGTCGTGATATCAAGTAAAACAAATACGTTAAAAGTATTTGAATAAAAACTATCATAAAATGTAGAATATTGTATCGTGATTAATAATATGTTATTATTATATTGTTACAGATACAACAACATGATAAAGCATAGTATTAAATTTTAACACAATATTATTGTTGTTGTTGTTAACCTTTTAATAAAAATAATCATTACTATTAATATTATTATATTTGTTAGATTTATTAAACAATATGTCATTTACTAACAAATTTAGTCATAAATACTAAAGTTATCGACTACCAAAATAGGTCTAGAAATATAATTATTAGTTGTTATAAATATTAGTTGTATACTTAATTATTTAAATAGTATTTAATAAATTTAAATGTCATTTTCAAGTATTAAAAATAATATAATATTAAATGTATTGAATTAAATAATAACATATTATTAAATAATGTATTAATAGTATGTATTAAATAATGTATTAATTAAAAAAGTTTATTAAATAGGGGTAAAAATGAAACTTTTGCATAGACACTTGTACTTTATGCTTAAAATATTATATTAGACGTCTTACAATTTGTGTAAAATTACTATATTATCCTCCTAAAATATATTATATAGTAGTATAGATAATAATAAGAATGATCCACTTCGGGTTTCAGATTTGTAAAACAAAGTTGTAATCTAGTTATTCTTAGCAAACAATCACATAGACATAATTGTATTGGTTTGATTGATTTTAGTGATAAAGATAGAACGAGTTGTAAACAGACCTATTCACAAACTACTAATTTCAATTTGTTAATCAAAACCTAAGACATACAATGCTCATGATGTAAAGAAACTAAAAACTGATGAATATTAGATTAAGATTCAAAACAAAAAAAACCATTTAAAGTAATCAACCAATAAATGAAATCATATAGCTTAACATGCCAATCAAAACTTCAACCCAATCTAAGAACAACTAAAGTTTAAACAATTTTCAAAAACACAAACCCTACACCCGGAGAAGATCACGGGTGATTTAGCCGCTAATGGTTGTCATGGAATCTAAATCGATTTTCATAGGAGTTGATTGCATGAAAGGATGGATCCGCAGGTGTTCTTTGCTATCAAAATTGCTCATTGTATGGCCAAAAACGACTTGGTGAAGTTGTAATTCGCAGCCCCTTTTTTAACCTTTAATTAGGTCACAAAAACCTAAATTTTTGTATTAGTCAGCCTTGGGACGTAATTTACGTCCTCGGGGACGTAATTTACGACCCCCCCTATCAGCATTTTTTTTCTCTTGTTTTACGTTCTAGTTTGCGTGCTTTATTTTGGCTGATCACACATAGGACGTAATTTACTTCCTTAGGGACGTAATTTATGTCCCCTCTTCATCTTTTCTTCATTTTATCTATTTCTCAAATGTTGCCTTCTTCGTGAGCTTCCGACTTCCATTCTAACTTCCGAAAACACCCAAAATGTGTCCTTTTTAACTTCACAACCCTGAAAATCAATTAGCTCTTAAAGTAATTGTGTTCCATAATATTAAACACATAAAAAAAGATAATTAAACTTTTTAATATTATAAAAAACCACTACACATCTGCGCCCCCTAGCCTTAGAGTATATACACAGGTTCATCATATTATCGTGAGTATGTTATATAGAATGATTGTAAGTGGTTGTGAGTGAAAGATAGAGAGAAGATTAGTGTTTATCTGTATATTTAGGGTATACATTATACACCTGTATTTTTTATATTTTTTGAAAAAGTATGTGAGTTAAAAAGAGAGAAACGGTAACGATAAATGTATAAAAAAATAGTATTTAATTACAAAATAAAAGAAAATAATAATTTTTTATGTAATTATAAGAATGAAGATGAAAAACCTAATGTAAATACTCTTAAATAAGTATCTCACTTTCTCTCTTTGACTACTTCGATTAATCTTCTATGCATTAAGTAAAAGTAACACATTCTAATGTAATAAATATGCAACATGATAAATAGGATCTAAACTATACATATTAAACATAAAAATTTCCTATGCTTTTAAGTAACTTTTGAGTAGTTTTAGATTACTCTACTTACATTTGGTTCACATTCATGTTTAACAAATTTTAAAAGATTATGAGCTCTATATACGTATATTTAACAAAACTTGAATCCATATATATATATAATGTACTTTAACTAACTTGAGATTGATGAGCGGTCAAAACTATTTATCCAAATTAAATATCAATTTAAAATGTAAAACATTAAACAAAATTAAAATAAGCTAAAAACATTTATGGCATTAATGTAATTAGTGATTTGATTTAAATGGTTAATTGAGATTATTATATTTTAAATCAGCAAAAGAGATCTAAATGGGTTAGAAGTTTGTTCTTTACTCCACGTGTACCACTAATTTGAGTTTTGATGATCTAGTTGTTTTAATTTTCTTTTGAATTGAAAAGCCAACGATGAGAACTTTTGTCATCACAAGGAAACCTAATTATTTGGTGGATTTTAAATACGGACGGGAGCGACGGCAGAAAGAAACATATATGCGTACAGGAGGAAAAGAAAAAAAGAAAAGGAGAAAAGGTTTATATTTGAGATTCAACTTGAAGTTTTGAGCATGATTAAAGAACAATTTTGAAGTGCAGAACAATATTTGAAGTGATGACAGAGGCATATTCATACGGGAAGGAAAGATTGAATCATTCAAGCACTAAAGATTATTCAGTTTCGTCTGGTTATCGATTATTTTTTTCATGTTTCATTGATTCTCTCATTAATGTTATTAAATCTTGCAACTTTATTACTGTTCTTGATGTTCTTGAATATTATGAGTAGCTAACTTTTTAATACTACCTAGGTTGGGTTGAAAACTAATATGTTTTGACTAAATATTTGGTTGTAATTTCGTATATTTGTTTATTAATCTTAGAACTTGATTATTTTTCAATTAAATATGAATATGTATATTGTTTTATGCTTGAAAGTTATTTCCATGCTCGTGTATGTTTAATCTTGATTGATTACGTGACATCTTGATTAGGTTTTGCACGTTAAAATTAATTGCTTTGTGTTTTTAATTTTAAACTTTGATTAGAGATAATCTTAAGAGATCTGGCTGTGATTTTGATAGTATTTGTAATGTGCTACCTTATTTAAAACCTAAGGGTGATAGATATTGCTTAAAATCTCCTACTCATTGCTTGTTAGGTTTAGATTTCGCGAGAGCGTGTTTTGCCTTTCATTCGTGGTGTTAGTGTTTTAGGGTATTTAATTAGATTTAATTAAGTTGTCCTTTGTCTTAGAGTTGGAAAATAAAATCTTAAATACATTGTGATAGAAAACCTAGGGGCGATCTTCCATTAGACATTTTAATAAACCTATCTTGTGCTTCACACGTGTCTTTGGTTTTCTTGGGGAGTAGCAACATACTTAGTGAACCCTAGATTCGTATTTTTTTTAGAGATACTCATACGAGTCATTCCTTTTAGGTCATCACATGTTAGTTGGATTCCTGCCTAGGTAGTTATTTCACATATTTAATCGTATTCGAGTTTTCAAGTTTGAATTCTTAATTTGTTTATTTCATTCGTTGAGTTTAGATTAATTAATTTTAGTTAAATTGTTTATTTTGTTTATTAATAATTAATTAAATTAATTGGGTTAGAAGTCGATAGAGGTTTAGTAACGAAAGCCGCCAAACGTGTCTCTAGGGTTCGATATATGGACTTACCTAAATTTTACTATATCACGACCGGTACACTTGCCGTTTGTGTGAAGTTTAGTTAGGAATTTCTTTTTTAAAACTAATTTGTCAAATACATTTTCTTAATAAAATAATATATATGTTTTCACACATCACGGCCAAGCAAGGAAATTACTTACGCGATGAACTTAGAGGTTTAAGCACAAAGTCATAAATGAGTTGAGCATGTGCTCTCTTAGATTAAACTAGTTTAGTTTGGTTGTTTAAATTGTTTATGAATACCATATTTGTTAATGAATACCAAACAAGTTGACTTGATATAATATGAACGCGACATGATTTTAGGTGTGTAAACGAGACTTGATTTCTTTTAATACAAATAAAGTCGTGTTAAAATTCACCTATTAACACATCAATTGATCCAAAATATTTCAACAATAAACCTGACATGATTAGCATCACATCACTGTTGTGTATAGCTACAAGATATTGAGACATACATTAAATATTAATTTTTACATGTAATTTCGGACGTTTCACCAAGTCACAAGGCGATCCCATGGCGCCAAAAGTTGCCTAGCGTTATATGTTGCGAATGATTACAAAGTTATATCATATTTAGATGATAGTAGAATTATGTTATCATTATATAAGACGTTTAAAGATGTGAAAATTGTTCCAACAACTTCTTCTTTTATAGAAAACATGTCACAGTAATATCCATTTTCGAGTAAAAAGAAATAAACATGATATCTCTTCCTGAAATATATATATATATTCATATAGATTTATTTCTTGTTAATTGGAAAGATTGCGAGGAATAAAGTTTACTCAAACAATATTAACATGCTAGCATTTTTCTCATCATGTTAGCCTCACCAGCTGAGCTTGGTGTTGTCACTCTAGTTGTCCTAACAATCAACAAATAGGAAAGTGGTTGACCGGCTTTTCGAACTTGATATCATGCACCTAGCGTTCATGATCTTATCACATAAATGATTAACAAATTTATGAAAATATATTGTTATTTTTATCTAGTTTATGATTATTGTTTAAAATTTAAAAAGATCATAGACAACAACATCGGAAGGTTTGAAATTTTAAAAGAATGTTTTCGTGCACAAATAAAAACGTCTTAAACAAGAAACTAGCAAGTATTTGGCCATCGCTATGTTACATTTTACAAGTAACCACTATAATATAATATATTTTAGATTGTAGATATTTTCACAATGGGGTCTCTAAATGCTTCACTAACAAGCTATTTGATTATTAACTCACACAATATAATTAAACTTAATAACTTTATTATTGTAAATCTCAATTATAAATTTTTAATGTAACGACATATATTACATAACGTTTATTCTATATGAAACGCGCAAATAAAAATTATTTTAATCTTATATAACCAAGTATGCCATTAAAATGTTATCATCCTTATATAAATAACATTACCCATCGCTTCGACTTAAATTATATTTTTATATTAAAAATACAATTCAAGGCCTGGTTGTCAAAATGTTATTACATTGTAAATATACGACTTGTATTATTAAATATTAATATCTATACTTCATTTGTTTCATTTTTAATGATAGCTATTATATAAATATATTGAATTAATCACTCATTTTCGTTTTATAAATTTCGTAAGCTTAAATTAAGAATGGACAGTCGGTAATTATATTGCTAAATTTGTCAATATTACATTTTTTAATTTTCTATACAAAACATCTTTTCTTTTGTTATATATATATAACTTTGTGTTGGTCCCAAGTTAGTTTCAATATATTTCTGGTTATTGTAAATCTTGCAAGTGACAGTTAATAGAGTAAATTAAAATCAAAGTGCCAGTTAATAGAGTGAATTATAATCAAGTAATTATAAGCCGTTATAAAAAAAAGATAATATATATTACTTCCTGAAACTATCTTTCAATTCGGCCACGATAACTGTTTTCTTTAAAATAGATTCAAAATATTTCTAAGTTAATATAAATAATTTAGTATTTTAACACACTTTGTGGGTGTTTGGAGTGCTTTTTTTATTTTCTTTTTAACTTATTAACTTTTAAAAAGTTAAAATGTCATTTTATAGTATTTAGTAATCTTATGGTTATGAGAGAAATAAATTAATAAGTCAATCCATACTAACTTATTAATTTATTTGACAAGTCAGTAAGTTAAAAAGGGTTTTTCAAAAACAATCCCAAACACCCTCTTTATAATCCATGTTTACTTTCGTATTTATTACGCAGAGGATATATTTTGAAAAGCAATATTGCATTGACGAAATACTTGATTTGTCAAGCCTAACTTAACTTAACAAACATTAAATCATATAAAAAGTCGTTTTTTCTTACTTTTCTATTCTTTGTATTACAAATTTTAAAATGAAAAAGATGGTTCATTTATACTTCAAAATACATATATAATAACATATTTAATGACAAAACTAAAAAAGTAAACAAATAATAAAGATCAGGTTGCATTTGTGCCCGCCGTTAAACCCTCAAACAGAACCATAAACCCACCCATCGGATCTCAATTCTCAAACCTACTGTTCATATGATCTCAAAAGGTTTTTACAACCAATTTTAAGCATAACACTGTAAAAAACACATATTATTAGCACTTAAAACTAATTATTATTAAATGAAATATTTAAATAATATTTATATTTACAAAGATATATTATATACTCCAAATGACATATTGAAGTTGAAACATAGTAACCCAGTAAGTACATCTTCTCGCCAACTATCACCAACCTCTTATCGACTCACCAATTCATTTTCAACTCGTTAAGAAACCAACTCAACAAATACATTCACCCACCGAGTCACCCACCGAGTCACCCGAGTTAATCTCACACCCCACAAGCTCTATAAAAACCTCACATAAACCCCACTCTTATTCAACCTCTTCTCCGATGTCATCCGACACCATCATCTCAACCGCAAGTGATCTCCCATTTTTAGGCCCAATGTATGCTCCTTCAGTTATGGAGCTCCGACAACCCTCGCGTCGGCCGAAACATCACGTTTCTCCGACGCTCGGTGAGCTCCTACAGCTCGTTGGGGACACAAACAGCGTCCCAAGCGATAACGCTTCGGACGCGCTTCATGCGTCCCCTTTCGTTCTCGCTTTTAATAACCTTACATATAGTGTTAAAACAAGTGGTAAAGTAAGGGTTTGTAATCCTTTTGGTGGTGGTAAGTTGGGGACAGTGTCAAACACCAAAGTTTTGCTTGACGATATATCCGGTGAGGCTCGAGAAGGCGAGATCATGGCGGTTCTCGGTGCTAGCGGATCCGGTAAGTCGACGTTGATCGACGCTTTGGCGAATCGGATAGCGAAGGAGAGCTTGAAGGGTTCGGTGACGTTGAACGGTGAAGTTCTCGAGTCGAAAATGTTGAAGGTTATCTCGGCTTATGTTATGCAAGATGACTTGTTGTTTCCTATGTTAACCGTGGAGGAAACGCTGATGTTTTCGGCCGAATTCCGGCTACCGCGGACGCTATCGAAGGCGAAGAAGAAGGCGAGAGTTCAAGCTTTGATTGATCAGTTAGGGCTACGAAACTGCGCGAAAACGGTTATCGGAGACGAGGGTCACAGAGGCGTTTCCGGAGGGGAACGCCGCCGTGTGTCGATCGGAATCGACATAATTCACGACCCCATCGTGTTGTTTCTCGACGAACCAACATCGGGGCTCGATTCGACGAGCGCTTACATGGTGGTCAAGGTGTTGCAACGTATAGCTCAAAGTGGAAGTATTGTGATCATGTCAATACACCAACCAAGTTACCGTATCATGAGTTTACTAGACAAATTAATATTTTTGTCACGAGGACAAATGGTGTTTAGTGGTAACACCTCGAAACTCCCCGAATTTTTCGCGGAGTTCGGTAACCCCATCCCCGAAAACGAGGATCGGGCAGAGTTCGCTCTCGATTACATTCGAGAGCTCGAAACATCTAATGGTGGGACCCGACAGTTGGTTGATTTCTACAAGTCATGGTGTAGAAACAAACATAATGACACAAGTTATATTCAAGGAGTAAAGTTGTCACTTAAAGATGCCATAAGTGCAAGTATTTCTAGAGGTAAATTGGTCTCCGGTGCTACAAGTATGGGTTCAAATATGGGGTCAAATATATCATCTACGGTTCCAACATTCGCCAATCCGTTTTGGGTCGACGTTGTTGTGATATCCAAGCGTTCGTTGCTCAACTCGTGGCGATCGCCCGAGCTATACGCGATCCGGCTGGGGGCGATTGTGGTCACGGGGACGATACTCGCGACCATGTTCCGAAAACTCGACAACTCGCCACGAGGGATCCAAGAGAGGCTAGGGTTTTTCGCATTCGCGATGTCAACTATGTTTTACACATGTGCAGAAGCAATCCCTGTGTTCCTACAGGAACGATATATTTTTTTGAGGGAAACCGCGTACAACGCGTACAGACGTTCGTCGTACGTGGTTTCCCATTCAATAATCACAATCCCCTCACTTATCTTTCTTTCGTTTGTATTCGCTTGCATAACCTTTTGGGCCGTCGGGTTGGCCGGCGGCTCGATGGGTTTTTTCACATTCCTATTATTCATCTTCGCGTCATTTTGGGTCGGGAGCTCTTTCGTCACGTTCCTCTCAGGCGTCGTGTCACACGTCATGCTAGGTTACACAGTTGTAGTCGCGGTTCTGGCTTACTTCCTTTTGTTCAGTGGTTTCTTCATCACTCGTGATCGGATCCCCGCGTATTGGATATGGTTTCACTACCTTTCTCTTGTTAAGTACCCGTACCAAGGTGTTTTGCAAAACGAATTCGATGATCCGAACGAATGCTTCGTGAGGGGGACGCAGATATTCGACAATTCGCCGTTGGGGTCGGTTCCGGACGCGATGAAAGTGAAGCTTTTGGCTAGCATGAGTCGGACCCTTGGTGTGAACATTACGAGCTCGACGTGCTTGACCACTGGTGCTGATATATTGAGGAAACAAGGGGTTACGGATATTGATAAATGGGGGTGCTTTTGGGTGACAATAGCTTTGGGTTTCTTGTTTAGAGTCTTGTTTTATTTTGCTTTGATGGTTGGAAGTAAAAACAAAAGAAGGTAAATTGTATAATTTGTATGTTTTTATTTACATAAGAATGTTAATTTGTTGATATGAAATCTTTTGTCATTTTTAATATTTGTGAAGAACGATAATCATCATCACACTACATAAATATAAAATTTGAAATCACAACCATTTATATTATTTATCGTCAAACTATATATTGTTTTAAAGACTAGTTTTTAATTAAATGTAAAATTATCCAACTTTGCAATTGTTTATCTTAAAATAGGCTTAGTCAAATAAATATATAAAGTTGGTGGAAACTTGTAGAATTTAAAATGTTGTGTGATAATTAAGGTTTAGTTTAAAAATTGTTGTATGACCATGTTGAAATTATTGTTAGGAATATACGTATGGATAAAAATGATCACTACTCACTGCAACAAAGTTATCATTTTAGTTACGTTTTATGAAACCTTATAATATAAAATAAGATAATAAAAATAGCAAAGAAGAAGATTTTTTTGTTGGCGATTTCAAAAACTAATTGTATAACTGTGTCACGCGTGTGAAAGTTAATTTATAATTTTTAGTATTTATCAATGCATTTTTTCTCTAATAACCAAAATATTTATAACATTTTGCATGTATTTTTATTTTTAATAAAAATAATATTTAACTTTTATAAATTTAATCACATTGTTATTATTTAACATTTTTATCAATATTTTTAGATATGAACTAGTGAGTGCCTAGTGATTCATTTCGATCTAATTTTCTAATCAATCTGCTAATACAACTAATATATCAAGTAAGAATGATCAAGTTCATAATATATAATTAAGTATATATACAATCTTTCGATTAGGTAAAGATTACTGTCCCTCACCACACAAAAATGCTAGAATTTACCATCAACATCCAGCAATTGAACCTGATTGATCCAATAAAACTCTCTAACACCCAAACATATTAGGGTTTATCATTAACATCTAATAACAGTACTAGATGCATTCAACCCTCCATAGTCAGATACACCTAGATGCATCATCATAGCCTAAAATAAAACCTCTAGATGTATTTAAGGCTCAGAGGAGGCCAGGCTCGCTATCATATCCTTAACACCCAAGATTGTATCAATTCAACCTTGTATGCTCTGGTGCATATGAATGCGTGATCATAGACCAATATAAACACATAGAACGCCAACATTTAAATGAAATCTAGGCTCAAATGAGGAAAAGCTCATCATTATAGCCCTCAACACACAAAAAAAAATTAAATATTAGGGTTTACTATCAACATCCAACAATAAAACTAGATCCATCACCCTCTATTATCATATGCATTTAGGTGCATCGTCATAGCCCAAAATAAAGCTTCCAAATGATATCGATACCAATACGATGCCTTACCACCTAAATATGTTATGTATTACAGACAACATCTACTAATTGACCTTTAGATGAGCCTAGGCTCACTATCATCGAGTCAAAGATTGAAACAAATAAGAAAATGAATATATGTATATTATAGCTTATATAAATGATGAATGAAACACTATATTCAAACACTTCTCAAATGAGAATAGTCGAAGAGACAGAGGGACGGAAGCCATTGCGCTAGGTCCTCCACAACCCGGGACGACTGGTAATGACTGATTGTCATGACAACAATTAGCTGCTGACAAAGACAAAGACAGCTGGAAAGGGTTGCGACCACGACAGGGTCCCCTCTACATTTCTATCTCAAGCAAAGTGAATGGTGACGAGGGTTGAAAGACATAAGGAAGAGAAACAAATTAGCGTGGAGCGGCCCTTTAAAGACCATATTGAAGTGGCCAAACGAAAAGACAAGAAAGTTTTGAGGCTAAATAACAATGAAACTAAACTTTCCTATACCGTTTCATTCATCTTTTATATATAATATATTTTTACAGAAAGCCAAATTGTATTCGAAATAATGATTTTTATTGTTACTACAAGACCAACAAAAAAATTCTTTGACACAACTCGGTTTTCAATAATAAAATATACAAAAAAGAAAAAAATTAATCAAACAAAACTTCGTTTTAAAGATTTTAAATAAAAATTAAGTTTTTTTATGGTAAATCAAATCATGTATTAAATAAATATAAGAAATATTAAAAACAATAAAAGAAATTGAATTTACATAGTAAATTCGCTCATATAAGAGACTTTCCTTCAAGTCACTCCACACTCCTAAGAAGTGTCCACAAATGCTAGAGGTTTTCATAAAGAGTCAATGATCCAAAAAGTTCCACAAAGGAAATAAACGCTTGCTTAAAAGAATGAATCGTGTGTGTATGTAGTTGTTGAAAATTTTATGGTAGATATTTTAGGTATAATGGTTATAGCAAACATATCTACCTGAGTTCCAAACATTTTTGTTTGTTGAGGTTTACGCAACTCCTTGTCTTCAAACTTTTGGTGATCATTAAATTTCTTTTATAACATAACACAAGGTCCGATTTTGTCCCATGTGTATTATAAATGTATTAGAGTTATATTATATAAGTAGCTAGTGGGTGTGACTCCCGGTACGCACATAGGTTGTGAAATATGAAAAACTTAATTTTGTTGACTTATATGTTAGTATTAACCATCCGAAAATTTTTTAAAGACGAAACGTTGATAAAAAATTATAATATGACAAAGTACTATAAAAAATGAATCCTTGAAACAAAGAAGAAACATAATAAATAAATAAATGGTAACTTTTTTAAAGTTAATGAGTTGTATTGTAAAATGATTAAAAGAATAGAGAATAAAATTACACTAAAATTCAGAAGATTAAGTGTAAATTTAAAATAATTCAAGAACTTACATGTAAAATTAAAAAACAAAAAAAACAAAATGAGTAGGTAGTCAATTTTAAAAAAATTAAAAAAATATTATGATTAGTTTTAAAAAATCTCTAGGGTTTAAGTGTAAAGTTGTAGGAAAAAAAGTATATTTTGATTACTTTGAAGGAAAATAAAACTATTGTGGTAATATATATTGACAAGGTATACAACTTCACTATCTATGATATTTTATATTTGGTATATATAGTGGGTTGAAACGTGTGATGTGGCTCGTGTCATCAAGGCTCGTTTTGCGACCTCTTAAACACTAATTATATTTGAGTATTATTATTATTATTATTATTATTTAAATATTTATAGTTAAATTTTTTACGTATTTAAATAATATAATACTTAATGTAGTGAATCAATAAATTTAATATGCATTAAATAATGTATTAATTAGTAAAAATACATTAAATGATTAAAAATTAAAAACTATTGCATAGACTCCATAGAGTACTTGTTATATGCTTAAAAGGTTGGCTTAGATGTTTTAAAATTTGAATAAAATTATGATTATGTTATCTTTAAATGGTTCATTTATTTATTTTTTTGAACAACAAAATTTTATTACAAACTAACAAGATATGCTAGAGGAGATTACAAGAGGAGCGAAAGATACATATTACCATTGAAATCTACACCATGATTCCTGGTTTTGGGATACTAGATTTCCTCTATACTATTAAAATGGTTACATAATAGTATAGATGTTAATAATACTTATTATGTTGTAATATATATAATCCCTTAAGACAAAAAAGAGAAAAAGAAAATAAGAGAACATGTCTAAATTACCACACTCTTTTTCATACTATATGTTTTTTTTGAGATTTAAGTCTAACTTCTTGTCTATAAGGCTATGAGGTGCACATTCAAGCCACAAAGCGTTGATGTAGATCTGGCTCATTAAAGATGTCGAGCAGTGCTCCCCTAGGTGTCACTGGGCGTTATGAGGGTGGGTGTGGGAGGGCTAACGAGAGTGAACCCATTTATGGTGAGTGAGATTGAGTGAAGGAGAGTTAAACTATTTCCTTGAGGTGAGTTGGAGTGAAAAAAGATAAAATGGGTAATGTGACGTCTACGTGAAGTTAAGAGGCGTCAGAGCACTCCCATAAACCTAAGTTTTGTGATATTCAAGCCTTTTTATGTTTTTTATGTTATTTTCACTTGAACCTTTGCTATAGTCTATTTTTCTTAGGATACTGACATTTTCATTTCATCTAGTGTCTTCTTATCATATTTACTCTTTTTATCAACATTATATTTTCATTTCAAATTTATAATGTTTCTTAAACAACAAATTCACGCACCAACTAAACCAATCATAAACTTACACCAAACTTGAACCCTTAGACAATAGCCCTCAAACACTAGCGAGGGATACCATTCTAACACCTTGATATCATTAGGCTACATGTCTTTTGGTTCAAATTTTGACTTGAAAATTTTCATGTTTGGGTATCACCACGATGCATCTCGTAACCTCTTCAAGGGCATATACCTTTGTTAAGCTCCCAGCAGCATTATGTTCAAGGATCGTAAAGGTTAAACATTGATTCACTTGTTGGAGCAATTCTATTTGAAGATTCAAGGCCTTGTTGGTTAACCAATTTCGATAGGGGATGTTATTTCGCCCTTGGTTCAGTTTCACCTCATAACTGAACCATAACAGAAAATTATCGCAATTTGAAATGTCTAATTGATTAGTTCGTATAAGGCTGGTGTTTGGTTATCTACTAAATATAAACAATGGTTTGATTGACCTTAGACAATAGAAATTGGCTAGTATGTTTTCACAGGGATGGCCTTTGAGCTCTTCAAAACATCAATCTGCACAAAGAATGTTTAGTAAATGATGATATGAAGTGTCTAGACACGTTATAGGCATGATTCGGGTGTATAGACACGCTATAAGAGTGACATAAAGAAGACTTTAATTTGTCATATGTTGTTTGCCAAACAAATTCGACCTATCATGAGCTTTAAGATCATGATGGAGATTAAATGTTTAATAATATTCGCCTAATAATCATGCCCGTGAATGAATTAAGTAAAACGTGAATATAATTATATAAACATTGATATGGATTAATGTTTGATGTTTCTAAATACATTTGAAAGTCAATAGAGAAAACTGATTTGGATTCTCAAGTGAGTATCGGCCCGTTTTCCTAACTACTTTCTTAAAGCCCAACTTCTCAATTTGATTAAAGCCTAACAGATATGAAAGCCCGGTACAAATTTAATAAAAGTTACACCGTACACTTGCACGTTTGGAGACGGCTTCTTTGTACCCGAGTCCCGACTGCCGGCACTTCATATTCGGGTTTCTGAAACGAATGTTGAAATAGGTCGTAGTCAAGGTTGTCTTTAAGGGTGTGCTGGGTGGGTGACTGCTCAAAGCCCGTGCTCTAGAGGTTGCCGAAAAGTTTTTTTTTCGTTGGTCGATTAACATATATAACAAATAAAACTTATTTGTAATTACATATTTTACGATGTGCCCAATAAGGGGAATTTTTTTGGGAGGTTCCCTCACTCAGTCTTGTCGTAATTACATATTCACATTTTTAGTACTCGCACATGCATCTGAAATTTTCGGAGACGGCCATGCTTGTAGTTACTCGAGATATTAGTGGTGTGCATCTTGTGAGCCAACTTGAGAAAAATGGACTTTGACAGACCCGAAACACACAATGTCGGTCCAGTCCTCATGCCTTGTTTTTCACATTATTTGGTTTTGGTCCTAGGGCAGCTTGGCCCGAGGCGATTCAGTCTATGACTCACATTCTAGAAGTGAGCATCTCGCATGTGATCCGAGAAAAGGATGAACCGAGATAGACCGACCCGAAATGCACAAAATAGGTTCGGTCTTGGTTCTCATTTTCATGTTATTCAGTTCTAGTTTCGATCTTATTCGGTTTGGGTCAGTATGACTTATAATCCGTACAGGATATAATTATATTACACGTATATAGAGATACCTATTTGGGTTTAGTAAAACTCATCTTTTCAACTAATTTTTCCAACTTCTCATTCTCCATCTCTATCACATGGATTTGATTTACATCTAACCATCGACCCTTCTCTTTCACAATTATTGATGTTCAATAAACACATTATGATCTGTTAATATTCTGTTAACAAGTGATCAAATTAATCACAATGTACGCTAGACATGTGTCCTTCAAAATTATGACAGATAATCAAAGAAGCAGGATTCAAATATGATACATATACTATAAAAGGATTAGTTGCTTATCACTACAATACTCTCAAAGGTTTTCTCCCTTTCACATTACACCTTTCTGTTGACTATGTGCGTGAATTAAAAAAAAATAGATAATAGAGATTTATATATTCTTTTATCTCATCAAAAGGTGTATTTATGATTACAACGTTGAAGTAAAATTCAAAAAATTAACGTACTGCTATGATTAAGAGATTTACCACCACTATTAAAGGGATACAAACATTTCAATCTATAACTATCGGTAACGTTATTAAATATTCTTTTTTATATAAATTAGAGATTTTAATAAATGAATTACATTTATAATAGTATTACACTCAAACAAACATGTACATTGTACAGGTTATTTTTTAGGTTGTGCAACATGTGTTTATACGTGGAACTTGACAATATATATGGTTTTCTTATTTAAATACTAGATTAGTATCCCGTGTATTACACGGGTTGAATAAATAAAAATATTAAATAGTTATTAATAAAAATTAATAAATTATAAAACGATCTGTTAATATAAGATATGATTGACATGACGTACGAGTGATAAAAAGACGATATCAATTTTTTAACTTTTGTTTGATTTTTTTGTTTTTCACAAAAGAAGTTGGTTTTAAACAAATTGTTTCAAATCAAACCGTTTTTTAAAAAATGTCATTTTTAATAATTTCTTGTTATAACTTTGAAATTTAATTAATTTTGTTTCATAAGAATTTTGTTTTTTAAAAGCCACATGTTTTAAAATATATTGTGTTTTTTAAAATTTTGATATTTTTTTTGAAAATTTTTATTATTTTATAAAAGAATTATTTCTTTATAAGTTGTATTTGTAGGAAGATCTTTTCTTTAATTTAATAAAAAATATTTCTAATATGAAAAGAATCAAATAACTACAAATAATATCATTTGTAGTTACATAAAGAAGGTGAACTGAAGCAGCAGCTGCGTCCCATTGGCAGGAGGTGTGTGTTATGCTATGGTAGATGGAAAGTGATGGTGTTTAATGGAGGCGGTGGCAGCCACTACAGCTCTCTTCCTACCACCGTATTCGCATTCCTCTTCAGGCTTACGCTGAGGGCCGTGATACAAAGGGGGAGGGGGAGGGGGAGGGGGTGGTGCGCAGGCGGTGGGGCAGCGACGGTGGTGTCGGCGCAGGCGGTGGGGCAGCGACGGTGGTGTCGGCGCAGGCGGTGGGGTATTTTGATAAGGGGTTATTGGTCTTTTCACATCCACTTAACTGAAAAACTTAACAGAAGTTAGTGTCAGGGACCAATCGTGTTACGAGTTGGCAAACAGTAAGCACCAAACCGGTAATTTCTCAAAAGTTGGGACCAATATTACAATATCGGCAAACCACAGGGACCAATCGTGTAATTAACTCTATAATCAATTTTTATTATATTATATTTTTCTCTTGCAACTTTAATATATAATGTTTTAATAAATTTCAAATACACCGTTAAGATATGCTTATTTTTATCGACGTTCAGGCATAAGTTTCGTTTGAAACTGTTACAGGTCACATATAATATATTATTACTTTATTTCATGAAAACGTAATATTTTGGCAAATTCTGAATATAATATTGCAACGTGATTGTATCTTTGTATATTTCAATATAAATTTTATTTAAAATCAAGCCTCACAACACACTTTCAAAACCTGTGGTTTAAGTATAATATATATTTAGCTATTTTCAAACATCATAATTATTTTTATATTCCTAATACTATCATTATGATATGCTTATTTTTACCTATGTTTCTATATAAGTTTTATTTGAACCGGCGCAAAGCGCGAGCAAAATACTAGTTTTGTTATAGTCTTCATCTTTTTATAAAGCATTTATAGCTGGATTTGCATATTTTTATAGGAGGTGTTTTAACTTGTTATGATAAATGTTAGTTTTAACTCATTTAGATCCGACAAAAGCTAAAAGTAATATATATAACAGACATGTGAAAACAATATCAAATTTCACATCAATCTATGCTGATAAGAGATTTGTAAGTATTTCATAACATGGCTGAATTTAATAAAATATTTTTCCAATACAAAATCAAATTTCTACACTCAAGATTCTCTAAAAACAAATATAACCATGTAATTAACGATGGACATCCATATTTCTCTTACCTTCATATACACATAACTTGGATCCAAATTGACGTTCTGTCAACCAACCAATATACACAATTTGTTCAAAACCTCACAAAACTTTCTTATCCAAAGTTACAAGTATTTTAAACACGTATAATTCGGATTACTTACTAGTTATACCATTAGTGACGTACCTAGGTAAAATTATCATGCTGGGCAAAAGTGAGACGGTCGCATAACTTTAAGGGGGCATTTGCTGACTTGAGATTTTCACATACATATAACACTACAAAAGAAATTTTATGGAGGGCAACTCCCCCCTACCTAGGCCCGCCATTGTAAACCATCCTTATTGCTACCATCTTCCATGTGCAACCCGGCCCCCTCCCCATCATGCTTGTAGAAAAATCTCACCCCCATTTTCCTCTCTTCTCCTCCCTCTTACAATTACTACCCATCTAGATATACTTTTCATTTATCTCTTCTCGTTACGTCCTCTTCGCCTGTACCTCCTCATTTAACATCATCCATGAAACGAAACTCTTCTTTTTCTTATTCATTTATAACAGCGTTTAGAACTACCCTCAACACCTAATTGAGTCTTCTCAAGACGGGATGTCAACTGTCTTCTTTAAAATCAAATTTGAACTTCAAACGTAAAAGACCTCAAGCTTAAATCACCACTCATATACCATTTGATCAAAACAAGTTTAATAAGAATCTCTTCTACGTATTTGTATTTGTTGATGGTATTGGTTAATTAGGAAATCAGCCGACAATATTATCACTTATGATATGAACAGAAAGTCCACGTCACCTGGGTATCAAAGAGAGTGGATCGTGGATTGGTGGGGACAGAGGTGGGTCCCGTATTCCATTCCTTCCCCGGTTGTACCTTGTCATATGTTTTGTAGTACGGGCAAATTCCTCTTATTTTTTAATTTTTTAATTAAAAATATACTGGAGTATATTGACTCATCATTCCTTGATTTATAACTTAAAAAATAACCAGGAGACAAATTCAAAAATTTTAAAATTAACCGTCTGTTGCGTTTTTATATATTTTAATTATACCAATCATCTTAGTTTTTCTGTTACTCATTGGTTTTAGGCGGATCAATTAGATTTATTAACCATTTATATCAATTCGATGGTATTTGCGATGTGTCTAGTGGTATCACTTCAAGTGAGTCTAAGGTTTGAGTTTTATGTTAGGAAGAAGATTTGATTTAGAAGTAAAGATTAAATAGATATGCGTTCGTTGTTCTAAAAAATAAATACGCCCGAGCCGAAGCCGGTCTAAGCTTAAGTTAGACTTATTTAACTTTAGAGAGTTGGAGCTTGTTTCGTTAAAAGGTCTATTTATAAAGCTAGAACCAAGATCTTAAATTGTTTTTCAAGCTTGAGCACGAATCACGAGTAGTTTATTATTTGTTTCGTTTATATATATTTATAATTATTTCAATTGTATTTTTATATATAACAAAATATATATTATTCACCTTAAATAATATAATAATAAATACGTGTGTGTATATATATAACGTGTCATATAAAAGTATTAAATTATAGACTTGGTTAGATTCGCAAGCACAATTAAGCTTGATATGTGATTGAGTTAGAGCTCGTTTATTAAATGAGCACTATATAAGCTCGAGCTCTATCTGCAACTTGTTTACGCTTGACTTGGTTTAATATTTTAACAAGTCGATCTAATGTAACTTATTGACAACATCACTTTTTTCCACCCTTATATCCAATAGTATTTGATAAGTGAATGGACAGAATTTCCACAGTACGTACTAAAATTTACTGATAGAAAAATAAGTCTATGCAACATTTTAGAAGCAATATTTCAAAAAATGTTCGCATTTTTAGCAAAAAGATTGTGATACTGATTACAAGCACTTATGCAAAAGAGATTGGTATATGACAAGATGATCGACAAAATGATGTTCACAAGAAATGAATGTAGACTGAAGATGACACAATAGAAAATCATAGACAAGATAATGATGCACAGAAATATTAATATTATACACCAAAATATGATGCACTAAAATACGAAGAACAAGACTATGATGCACAAAAATATAATGCATAGGATGAAATGAGTCTGCAAACAAAAATTGTCATGGTGCATCATATTTACAAATTTGACTGTCACAATCTACTTTATAAACAATAAATAATTGAGGAATTCTATCCAATATATTTTATGCATTATTTCTTACAAACACACATGATGGGGTTGAAGACTTTAGATTCAAAGTTGGTGAAAGATAACATATGATAAAAAGTTTGAAATCAACTCCAAAAATCATTGCTTATCTACAAAGCAAGCATGGTAATTGTAAGGTTTTTAACTTTTGATTTGCTTCTTCTTCGTTGTTTTATTTTTATCAACAGATACGTTGGCGAAGAAGCCGATAGAGGTGATATGCGCGTTATGGCAGTGAATAAAAAGGTCGAGATGGTTGCCGGTTAGGCCGGCCTCACTGATGGCAAGTAGGAAGAGTCATATGAGTGTTAAAGACTGACGTGACACGAACCTTATATGAAATTTATGGGTTTGGATTTAGTATCAACGATTGAACCTACGAACACAGCTAAAAGAATTGTGTTCACATTTAATAACCCATTTATTATTTATTCTCTTTAACGTATTTTATAGCATAAATTAACATGCAAGGCATTTTACGTTAAAAATTAGAAAAAGATAAAAAAATTAAAAAATTAAAAGTTAAAAAATAAATTGAGCTGATGTTATTTACATTAATGATAATTGTGTTATGTATTTTTTTGTTGTAAAAATATATTTTCAAAGTATTAAAATGAAACAACTACTTAAAAATATGATTACTAATGTAGAGTTATGGCACTTGGTAGAGTCTTTGTCTTTTAAATGAGAGTTTCTGGGTTCAAACCCAGGTATTAATGTAATATAAAGTGATTTAAAAATAAAAGTATAATAGGTTTGCCGTTAAAAATAAAAATAAAAATATGGCTAAATGGTTGTTTACGTGTCAAGCTAGAAACATTTGCATTGTGTTCGTGTTTATGTATGCTATATGATGTTTAGGTTCATGTTGTGTTTAAGTGGACCCACAAACACAACGTTTAACATCCATAGCACCGTTTAACATTTTCCATGTAATTTTTTTTTTCTAAAATCACATGCAGCTTATGATTCCTTTTACCACTTATCTTTATTTCCCAATTCCCACCCCAGCCAAAAATAAAAGTTTGTTATGTAAATTTAATTTAAGTAATATTAAAAACCAACTTCTATTTTGTGAGAGAATTCACTTTAGCAAAGGTTACATCTTTGTTTGCATAGGGTACAACCACAAGCTGCTTCGTTATTATATAATCTCTATGTGAATTCCGTTAAAAGAAATAGTTAAACAAACTAAAAGTAGGTCAAACACTCAAATCCGATCCATATGATTTCATCATCCAAACGAGATAGCCAGGATAATCGGCATGAACCATCAATAAATTCAACTTGTAAAAAGTAAAATATTATATGTTAAAAAGGTTTTGTTATATTCGTTATAAAGAATGTAATAAATATGTTTTCCTCAAGTGATTGAGGGTTAAAGTACCAAGTTAACATTGTTTTTGATTTAACGGTAATGTAAGTTTGATGTGTATGTATGTGAGTTAACCATTCTAAAAAATAATATATTTTTTTTGTTTAATTCGAAACAAACTAAATTAATGTTCTAAGGCTTGAACTAACCCACATGTAGAAGTTAGAACCAACGGTTGATCAAATTTACTAAGCCACACTCATCGTAGCCGAAACAACTAAAACGATCAATTTGTATACTTATAAAACCAAAACGTCAATTATATGTTCCGTTTCAAACTATAACTGAACAAATCAAACCAAACCACACTCACCCTACCAATACAAAATTAATAATGACTACATGAAGTTTATAGTATTACTTTTACTCTATTTTAATGGCTATAAGAATCATAGCAAAGATCATATGCATAATACAATCCTGTTACTATCTTTGGAATGAATCAATCAATAGTATCTCCATAAGCATTTTCTTAGGATGAAATAGACAACCACTATGACATGAGACGTGGGCAACAATTCACCCACACACATCAAAGATGCGTGACCCCCTTTTATCATATGCCTTCACCAGTATAACCATATAATGGCTCATAAGTCATAACTCATAACCCTCCCCCGGTTGTCACTCACCCTTGTTGGATATATGCCTAGATTCCAAATAAATAATAAAAAGATTTTATAAGTCGTGTTGAATAATGATAATATTATTTTATATTAACATTCACTTAAAATTTGCAACAATGCTTTATAATTTATTGTTGACAAATCCGTTAGTTTAAAAAATTGAGTAGTTTCTCCGGACGTAGTATTTTAGACGTGACATGTTTATTTCAGAGGATGGATATGCACGTTTGTAATAATAAGTGTTTCTTACTTATTGTTGTAATTGTTTAAAGGACATTATTCTGATCACATTTTTACGCTCCGCAATAATGGTTTAAATGCATAATTCTAACTAGTTTACATATACTGTTGTAATTAGACCATTCGGACGCACCATTATAGACAACAACATATCAATATTTCTCAAAAAATATATATTTTTGAGAGTATGTTAATACTATGTTCAAATTAAATATAATAAAACATCTTGGTATATACATTAAAAAATATAAAATATAGTAAGTTATTTGTATTTAAATAATAAAATTAGATTAAAAGAACAAAAATATAAGGTTGTCTAGATTTTACGCTTTCAACCTTTCCTTTACTGTTTTATTAGCTGTAATTTTACTAACACCTCAATCAAAACAATTGAAATAATATAACCAACAGCAAATTAGATATTTGGACATTTGATCTAATGATACACAAGTATGTAATATGTGTTTCATTCTTTAGATGTCCAGAATTTAAATCCTATGATAAATACATTAAATGGATTTAAAACTAGATCAGAAGTCGATATAACAAAACATTCGATAAATACACTTCGGTATGAAAATATTCTTTTTCTTTAATCGGATTAAAATAAATGATTACCCCTTGTTGATATCAGCGGCCCCTTATAATAACCTTTTTAACTTACGGAATCCTCTCTCTTCTTATATATGTAAGACACAAGCATTCATGTATGTGTGGATACAACTGAAAATAACTTAACGATGGAGTGGGGGTGGCTGACGGAGTTCTTGACGGGGATGGTGAAGCCCGCGGCGGCGACCGCGGTGGTGCTGCTAGCAGCACTGTTGTCATATTATCAGAAGCTGAAGCTTGAAGGGGAGATGCTTTACGCCATTGTTAGAGCTTTTATTCAGCTCTCAGTTATTGGCTTTGTTCTTCAATTCATCTTCAATCAAAACAATAGTTGGTGGATCATTCTTCCTTATCTCTTCATGGTAATTTGTTTTTCCTATCAAAATTTGATATTTGATGGCATTGTTTTGAAAACCGGATCGGACGCGCGGTCTGTTATGGACCGAAACCATTGCAAGGTATGAGATCACATCTTTTGTATGGGCAATTGATATGAGGTTTATATGTCAAATGGGTTCTCTAACTTATTAGACTAGTCTTTTGAGTTTTGGTTCTTCCGTTTGGTCCGTAACACGGTCAGATAGGGAACCATCCAATTCGGTGTTTAAAACCGTTTTGACGTCGGGAACCGGACCGGTCGAGCCGAGGTCGGACTAGGAACCAGACCGGTCGAATCAGTTTTTATATATATTTTTTAATTTTTCAGAATATATTTTACATATATTCATTGAAATAATTATAAATTTTTTCGGTTCTTATATTCGGTCTGGCCGGTTGAACTGGTCCGACCAGCGAACATGTCCGGTCCGGTTTTTAAAATTATACAATTGTTGTAGATTAGAATGAAATTATTCCGATGAACTAAGGGGTACATTTGGTATTTCACAGGTTTCGGTCGCTGGATACACTGCCGGACAACGAGCAAAGCATGTACCACATGGGAAGTATATCGCCGGAGCGTCAATTTTGGTCGGTACGACGTTGACGATGGTGCTGCTGGTTTTGCTTAATGTTTTCCCGTTCACTCCACAGTATATTATTCCGGTCGCCGGAATGATGGTCGGTAATGCTATGACGGTCACCGGAGTTACGATGAAGAGACTACGAGATGATATTCGAACACAAATGAATCTGGTAAGTTATAACAAAAGCTATATGACAATAAACTCTGTTACTGTCTGTGAACTAATATAACGACTGAATAAAATTAACACAATTCTTATAATATGTTGTATTAGATTTTGAAAAAATTGTATCAACCGCCGAAAAGTTTGCATTAGTCTAAATAAACTTTCTAGAGAAGGTTGTATGTAAGTAAAGTTGTACTAGATTGAAAACAACTATTTTGTTAGATTATATAACCTTTTTGTTGGAAAATATAATCTTTTTTTTTATTACAAAAACCAATATTTTTTGAAAAGTCGTTTTTAAAAAGTTGCATTAGGTTCATTTTTGAATTTTGATAGTGTGATTTGACAATATGTTTGGTTTTCAAAACATATGTTTATCTATGCGGTCTTTTCTTTTGTGTATTTGTGTAGGTGGAGACGGCTTTAGCCCTAGGCGCGACACCACGACAAGCGACACTCCAGCAAGTGAAAAGGTCTTTGGTCATTGCGCTCTCACCGGTTGTTGACAACACAAAAACCGTAGGGCTCATATCGCTTCCGGGAGCCATGACCGGGCTTATAATGGGCGGAGCTTCTCCGGTGGAAGCCATTCAACTTCAGATAGTGGTGATGAACATGCTCATAGGGGCTTCAACCATGAGTAGTATTATGTCAACATACTTTTGTTGGCCTAATTTCTTTACAAATGCCTATCAACTAGAAACAAAGGTCTTCTCGAGTGAATAGAGACCGAATAGAGGCTCAGTTCATTCTAGTTTTACCCAATTCGAGTTTAATTAGTTTTGTTTGTCGGTAATCATTAATCAAATGCTTCTAAATCTATGTATACTGTTATCACAAAGTAAGATTAAGCTCGGATGTTACTTTATTAGAAAAATTATTATCAAGTGGGTTCAAATGTGAAGGTTGTTTAATGTCGTATGATACTTTTAAACTTTTATTTTGTAAGAGATTTTGTGGTAACCTGTTCCTATAAATCTATGTTGTAAAAGAAACCAATGATTAGTTGAATATACGAACACAGATAAAAAAAATTTCGTTCGTTTACATTCGTCAATCATTTGATATATTATATGTTCATGATGTTTATCTATGTTGTAAAAGAAACCAATCGGTTGTATTTCCGTTAGTGGTCGGTTATGGGTAAGTTTCAGTTAATCCACCCGTTTTCGAAGAATTGTTTTGATAATTCATGGAAGCAGTAGAAAAGAAGGACGATGAGGATGTATTCATTTTTGAGTTTCCAAACCAACAGTGTGGTATTGCAAGATGTTTTCTTAAAGTTTCAAAATCACTCTCCACTTATCTGGTTTAACGTGCCATCTCCAACCAGAAAACAAAGGAAATAATTGGGCATTTTTAAATGGATCAAATAACTCCATCAACCGATATAATAATAGCAATAACAGATCAAATAACATCATCAGAAACAAGTAGATATAAAGCTGGGTTTGATTTCGATTAAAGTTTGATTATAAGCCACCATTAATCATAACTGATTCATCGGTTAATCACAAAGCTTTAACGATATCAGTAAACTATATCGGATTTTTGGTTAAATTTAACGTGATTATGGTACGATTATCTCTATAGATGAACATGCTCATCTAAGTGAAACATATATAAATCAGTTACTATTTAGTGATTATTGGTATTGTTATTGTTAATAATTTGACTTGAATTGAAAACTATAAAACTTAAATTATTATTTTATGATTTCTTTCCTACTCCTAACTTTTATTTTAAGTCCCCAAATAATAATAGATTCACTTTTATTAAAAAGTTCCCTAGGATTGTCATACAACCGACACTTATGAATGTGACGTGGTTTTAGTAACGGCTCTTTCTTCGTCTTTATATTTTAATTAAATATCATATTTTATTTTTTTATTTATCTTTAAACTTTGTTTTTCATCACACATCTCATTCTTCTTCTATATTTTTATCTTACTAAAAAACACTTATTTTATTATTGTTTTTTTTATTATACACACAAAAATATAAAAATTAAGGAATAGTAGATCTTTATTTTAAAAAAATTATTATTCATAAAACTCTAAAGTTCATAGACGAAGACCGTGATAAAGATTATGATGGAAGTACAAAATACAAGAAATCTATAAAAACAATAGAAGTAGTTTCACTAATTCATTGTTCCTAAATTCGTACACAAATCAATTCAAGGCCTTATTAGAGGCGTACAAACTGGGTTGGGTCCAATCGGATTTTTTTGTAGCCGGGTATTGATAAACCCGGGTACGAACCCGGGTCGGGTTCACCATCGTCACCCTACCCGGGTATCCCGGGTAGGGTCGGGGCCGAAACCGGGTCAAATACCAGGTTTAGCTTTTTTTTCTTCTTTTCTTTTCTGTGTGTGTCTTCAACACCGGGTTCAATGCAGGGTTCAAATCGGGTTCAAACCGGGCCGCGTCCGGTTTGGGTTCGGGTCGGGTCGCTAAAAAACTCAAAATGTAAAAACGGTTCCAACCCTACGGGTTCAACCCGGGTACACCTCTCATCGGGTCCTGGTCGGGTCCTGGTCGGGTCCGAACCCGGTTTTTATTCCCACCTCTAGGCTCTGGCTAGAGTTGCACAAAACGGGTTTGGGCCGGACCCGGGCCCAGGTACAAACCGGGTTTGGGCCCAACCGGGTTTTTTGTACCCGGGTATTGGTGAACCCGGGTACGAACCCGGGTCGGGTTCAGCGAGATACAAACCCTACCCGGTATACCCGGGTAGGGTCGGGTCGGGTTCGGTTCGGGTATGAAACCCGGGTTCAACCGGGTTTTTGCCTTTTTTTTTTTCTTTTTTTCTTTTCTTGTGTGTATGTCGAACACCGGGTCGTATGTTTTTTTTTTCTTATATTTTCTTTCCTTTTTTTTCTTTTTATTTTTCTTTTCCTAACCGGGTTCACTTGAATGACAAAAATTTAAACAACTTAATATATAAATATATACAAATCTTGAGCAGAAAATGTTACACTTATAATATACAAATATTAAATACTTTTTATATAAAACATTTGAATGACAAAGAAATTTAAAAAGAACATGAAAGACATATAATATTAAAACAACTTAAAAATAACAATATCGTCTAATTTTATCTACTACGAGATGCTTGATCAAATGCTAATTCTTCATCGGATATGCCAGAAGATAATCCGTCTTCTACCTCTTCATCATGTACTTTAGCTTCGAGTGTAATCTCGTCTTCGAGGCTTGTTTGGTCTTGTATACGATCCGTTGCGTCTAAGTGATCCTTTAAACAAATGCACATCTCCACTGCTTCCGGAGTTAGTCTTGTTCTTCGTAATGATATTACCCTGCCACTAAGAGAAAAAGCAGATTCCGAAGCTACCGTAGAAGCTTGGACGCTTAGTAAATCACGGGCCATAGCAGAAAGAATCGGAAATTGAGATTCTTTTCCTTTCCACCAAGCCAAAATATCAAATGCACGATAATCTTCGGTAGTCATAGTGGAAATAAAATCCGTTCCACTATATCTACCGAGCTCACTTGTTGGGGTGTTACCCCTTTGACGTTTAGCCGTCACATCCCGAACAACATTCAACATAGTCAAAACAGGGTCTTTAACCGAGGTACTAGCACTTGAGGTTGATCCGCTTGGCATGGTTATGTTTACGTTAGGCCCATATCTATTTAAATAAAAATTATAAATTGTTTTCAAACTATGATTAAAATTTTCTTTTGCCTCGTTTGAAAAATCAGGGTTTTCGTCATGCATATCCAAATTGTCATTTATCTCATCTATCAAACATTCAACCCCCGCAACATTTAGAAACGGATTTAAAGCGGCGACACACGTAAAAACGGGTGGTAAGTCCTTAAAATATTTTTTAAACTTTTCTTTCATTGGTTCTATCATTTGATTAAACATATTATTTTTATTTTGAAAATTTTTAAAATTCAAAGACATAAAATATAGTTCTTGAAGCACCGAATAACTAGTGGAATAATAAACTCCCGATAATTTTGTTGTTGAGTTTTTAAAAACCTCAAAAACTCGGATAGACGTTGAAGATTCTCCCAACCCGCATCCGGAAATGGGTCGGCTTCACCATTATCCGAAAGACTATTATGAAAAGCTTTCAAAGTGCCCTTTTGTTTTAAAGCACATTCAAACATGTGACAAGTCGAATTCCACTGAGTAGGTACATCTCAATTAGGACCTAAAAATCTAGAGTGCGTATCCTTACAAAGTTGTTTATAATCTTGATATCTTCTTCTACTTTTTTTAAAAACGTCATGTAACATAAATCGAAAATATGTAATAAAGTTATTAACATATTGCCCGGATAGTCCGTCTTGCACTACTAAATTAATAATGTGTGCAACACAACGAGTATGGAAAAAATCACCGTTTGCAATCGGAAGATATTTTAATTTTAATTTTTCAAACGCGGTTGTGTTGTTAGAGGCGTTATCAAATGCAATTGAAAAAAGTTTATTTTGTAATTTAAAAGTACTTATTACATTATCTAAAAAGTAAAACAAAAATTCTCCGGTGTGTGGATGTGGAAAAAGATCAAATGCAATCGTACGTTTCATCAATTGCCATGAATTGGGATCCACCCAATGAGCGGTGACGCAAAGGTACGATTCGGGTAAACCGTGTGGAGCCGACCAAACGTCACTAGTTAAGTTTACACCGGTATTTAAATTTTCAAATAATACAATTAAATCATTTTTTGCTTGTTTCCATAATTTTAAACAATAACGTCTAAGTGTAGTACGACTTACGTGAGTGTAACAAGGTTGAAGCGTCTCTCGAATTAAGTTGGTCAACCGAGGATTGTCGAAGTGACTAAAAGGCAAAGCTTCTTGAATCACGAACTTCGCCATTCGATCTCGAACCGTATTAACATCGTAATTAAATATTCCACCGTCTCCACCCAATTCCGGATTACTTTTCAACGACTTACAAAACTTTTTGTTAATGTGTTTGTTTAAAGTCGTGTTAGAATCTTTAGCAAGCAAAGCTCCACAAAACTTGCAACGAGCCTTTACAGACCCGTCACTCAACTCAACCATATCCCAATTGCACCAAACATCCATGTTACGATTGTGTGCAAGAACACGAACGACGGTTGGAGCGTTGGACGAACCTTGACCAACGGAAGATTGTGAGTGAGCCATATCAAGATTGAAGAGAGTGAAAGTGTAAAACGAGAGAGTGAACGTGTAAAACGAGAGTAAACGAGAGTATTTTTTGCGTTTTTTGCGTATGTTTTTGCGTTTGAGACTTGGGTACTAAACCATATCAACCCACACCTATTTATACTAACTTATAGGGCAAAAGTGACCAAAAAAACGGTCACAAATCGAAGGTAACGGCTATATAGCCGTTAAAAAACGGCCACTTTTTAAAAAAAAAAAAAACGGTCGAAACCGGGTCCAACCCGGGTTCAACCGGTTCCGGGTCGGGTCGGGTCGGGTTCGGGTCGGGTTCTAAGAAATTCTAGAAAATCGTACCCGGTTCCAACCCTACGGGTTTTTTTCGGGTCCAACCCGGGTATGCATATACCGGGTCGTACCCGTACCCGGTTCCGGGTCGGGTCCACCGGGTTGGGTCCGAACCCGGTTTTTATGCCCAAGTCTAGCTCTGGCCCTTATGTTTGTAAATCTCAATTCACAAACTAAAGAGCCCAGCCCAGACCATTCCAAACAAGCCCAATATTATTATCTCATATTCAGACCTCAAACGACGTCGTTCGTATCACCATCATAGCATCACTGCACCATCGAACAACAACAAACCCTCCATCGCCTTAAACCTCTGAGACTGTGAGCAGCTTTTCCCCATCCTCCATCTCAATCACTCAACATGAGTCTCCTCCACAACGCAATCAGATCATCATCAAGTCGTTTGATTCGTAGTGTTCACTCAAATCAACGGCTCAGATCACTTCTCCCCGTCTCACAGACTCACCGCCTGTTCTCGACGGAATCTGCACCGCCGACCACCAAACCTTTGTTTGAAACACCATCCACAGGTACTATTCATTATTGTATACTCACATTCACAATTTGTTGAAAGAAACCACTGTAGTTTGAAACACCATATTTCTATTAATGTCACACCATTTCATTTCTTACTCGGATTAGGGTTTTTTTTAATTTTTTTTTATGTGATTGGTAAATGATAATGTGTGTTGTTTAGTTACTCGTAAATTCATGATGAGTTGATGAAATTATTTAGTATGTAGTCGGAAACTATAGTTAAAAACTAGGGTTTGATGCTTTGATATGTAGGCGTGTTAGATTTGTTAGGATCGGGTTGCTCACACACGCGCAATCAAACTGCAGAAAAAAGAAAACTAACACGAGATACAAGGATTTAGAGTGGTTTGGTTCGGTGTGACCTACGGTCACTGTGCTGCAACCAGGGATTTATTATTTCTCTGTGCTCTCGTGATGAGGAATTACAAGTGCAATGAACGGTAGAAATAGATACTAAACTAGGATTACAATCCTAGGCAACAAGAAACATAAACTGGGCCCAAATCGAATAAGATTTTGTTATGCACCAAGCACCATATGTTATAGAGCTATAGAGATGAGTAATTCTTATTGGAAGTAGTTTTACAAAATTGGTATATTAATTGGCATCCTGGTGACCTATATCTTACTTGGCATTGTATTGAAAACCACTTGGTAGCGAATGGCATGGGATATTGGGATGGCACCATATCTGTTGAGTTAAAGACAATGTTAACATGGCGGCTGAATCAATTGTTTTGTTCATGACTTCATGTTACTCACAATAGTAGAATGCATTAGTTTTCTTATTGGTTCATGGGTTTATGTGTCAGGTTTGGTCTATGGGAAACTGTTTGGCATTACGAAGAATACATTGAAGAGTGATGTTCTCAGTTTGTTAGAAGAATGCAATTTAAGTCATGATGACCTCAAAGTTGATTACAATCCGTCGTACACACCAACTGGAATGTAATGTTTTTCTTAATGCAGTGTATCAAGGAGTGTGTATTTTTTGTACTAATGGCTTTCATCTTAGTCCATTCTGAAGATGATTTTTTCTTCACACACATATGTGTTTGTATGTGTGTAATTCTGTTGGTAGTCACTCATATTGATTAACCAAAATTATTGTGATCAATTACACTGTCATGTTGGTTTGATGAGCAGGATGGTTCAATTTCCTTCTCGGAGCGCCTATGATGCTGCTCTTAGGACGCTCTCTAGGAAAGGCCGCTTGTATAGATTAGAGCGGGTAATTTTTTGTAAAATACTATTTCAAATATCAAAAACATCATTGTATACCAGGAAACTTTGTAATGCTAATTTTGCATTTTGATTTCAGGTTGACCGTGCAAACTGGGATTCCATCCAGCCATATGGAGGGAAATTTGTAAGCAAAAAATTTTCTTCGCATAGATAAAACATTAAAAGATTTTTACATCCATCAGAGCTTTGGGTGATATGGTCTATTTGAAGTATTTTGAACTATGAAAATGATCCTTGCATTTTTCAAGGATTTGGGTTTTACTAATTTTGCTCTTGAAACCTTTTCTTCTTTGAATTTATATATTTGTGTAGATAAAAATCGTATGAGTTACCATAGCCATATTTATATAGTCCTTGTAAAAATAAATTACTTCTATAGTAAAAAAATTATCTATATAAAGTTATTAAAATTACTATTTGGCGGCTTCCAGCCTTTTGACCTGTTTGGCACGTTTGTCCTATTTTTAAACTCTTATCTTTACCTTTTTGACTCATTTTTTTGAGATACAACACAACCTAAATCAATCTTTTCATAAGTGGAATGGGTTCATATTGATACCTCTAGAAATATCTTGAAGTTTCTCGTTTAGGGTCAACTGCATTATTTTTGTTCTAGAAAGAAAGTATATGATGTTAGCAGCTTATTCTGTATTGCAAAACCTGCATGGCTAGTGATAGTGAGCTTTCATGTATTCATTTATATATGCCTGGTATACGTATATGCTTTTTTTTCCTCCCTAATTCATAACTCTCTCACAAGATCATTAATGGGTTGCTTATTGCAGGTTTTATTGCAAGGAATACCCCCAAATGCAACCGTAGAAGATATCGAACGGTTCCTTGTTGGTTGTGAGTATGACTCATCCAGCATCCGCATGTTCTCCAGGTTAAAAAAAAAAACATTATTCCAGTTCATGCTTACATGCTTTTAATAAAAAATGTATGCATTCAAGCTTTCCTGTATTTGATTAAATACTTTGATTACTTTTGCAGGCCGGGAGCTTCTGGGCCTACCAGAATGGCACTTGTACGTTTTGTTTCCCCAACTGCAGCCATGAGTGCGTTGATAACAAAAAACAGAGGCTTTTGTTTCAATAACCAGATCTCCATGCATGTTCTCCAGTAACTACACAAGCTGTGGTGGGTGGGTCACTCAGTCTTACAAACAATCATGGTTAGACTAAGTAACTAACTCGAGTTCAACATTTATTTTCATCTTTTAAGTACGCCATGTTTATTTAAATTTCTTGACTAATAATCATATACCTAAAAGGTCTTGTTAATCAAAATATATGTATTAGATATTCGGCAGTAGTTGCAAATTGGTTAATTAGTAATTTAAGCCTTCAAGAGGATTTATTTATTACTTTAGTACTTTCTAGGAACTATATTCATATAATCATGAACGTATAACATAATGTGCTTTGGGATCTAAGTATAGATATAACTATAGTGTAAGATACATATATTTTTGTCAATTATATCCCTCAGATAGGATTAAACAATAATGATAACACATGAGATTTAGTCACATTTGGACGACCATGCCCGTCTCCTTTACCATACATGAACTGTGCCATCCTAACAATGTCCATTGCATAGTCCACGGACTCTCGTAGGAGCTGAGATTTAGCACATGCTCGTTCTTTGTTAAGTTTCTTCCATGTTTCCATAGTTAAGTTTTTGATATATCTTATAGCTTCATCTTCAGTTGCACCACTTTCATGCATGTAACACTGGATCGACTTTGGACTATCTCCTCTTTTCATTTCATCCTTGAACAAACATGAGAATGAATAATTAAGCTATTAATTTTTATATGAAAACCAAAATATAACCACAAGTTTATATATTAGTGAGCGTTCATACTGAGGATGTTGCCAAGTCATCAGCAAGTCGAACAATTAGCGCTGCATGTTTAACTATATTCTCTGTTTCTTCAAACCATTGCAGGATCTCTTGGGTTGAAGTAATAGATGTTGAAACCTTAATATGCATTAGTGTTAGAGGAGTTCCTATTGTTATACAAGCATTATCCAAGTAGTCTTCCAGTGTTGGCGTATGTCCACTATGGTACCACCTTGCTTCTAGAAGGTATGCTTTGCATAAATCTGCCCACTACAATATCACCATCCTTCCCAGAGTAAGAAAATCTAGACTATATACACAATAATATATAATCACATAAGTGTATAGTGGTAAGTGTGTGATTATCCTTTAAGCATAGGCTTTAGGTTCTAATCTAGAGTATTGATGGGTTCTATGAGTTTCTCTCAACGGGTTCTCATGGTAAAAGATAATAATAAAACAATCTAATAACATAAGAAAGATGGATTAGTTACTGACCGCTTTCTTTAGGTATGGCAGGATGAGGATTCTCGTGTTTATTAATGTGTTATACGTGATCTCGTTTATTGTATTGTAGAGTCCAAGGAAGCATATTTTCATATAATCTGGGAGTTCCTCGATTGCGTTTATGTCCCATCTAAGTATTAGAAACCTTTTAGTTTTCAAGAAATCTTTGCTGGTGAAGTAAGAGTATTTTTAACTAGCACATACCTGCTGATGACATTTGTAAAGTGTTCAAGTTCATCTAAAGTACCATACACATCATAGATATCATCAATGGTAGTAATCATGGCATTGACCTTTGTTATATTTCTCCTTCCGAGACTAAACCCGGGTACATAGCTATAACCTACGGTCCACAGAAAACACTCCACCAACCGGTCACGAGCAAAGGTTAACTTCTTATCCCAGCTTGTATTTCTCCACCAACTATCACCATTAGTGCGAATTGGGATTAGTGAATAGTTTGGGCGTGATGGATACGAGAGAGAATGATACCTTGACGTGTGTTTTAGATCTTCGATATGAACAACTTGAACCATATTAAAATCCAGTTTTGCGAGCTCGATCAAAGCTGGATTCATGTCACTTCTTTTCTCATATACTTCAATGAACCATCTTGCTTCTACCCGCGGTACTCTCCAATGCAGTGGAACCTCCAAAGCATGACCTACTAACGGTGCTATACTCCCATTAATCTCATCTAGTTTTTCTTTTAGATATTTCGTCGTCCATGCTTTGGCTTCATCCAATATGCTCTCATCTTCGAATGAATGATAAGATGCCTCGTATAAGTTCAAAATCCCAACCACATCCTCGTAACGACATGGGTTAAGATTCTCTGTCTTGTCCTTAAAGTTGCTAAATATGTCTAAATACATAGAAATAACAAAGTAAAAGATTGATTTGAGGGATTTATCTAAAGCTTAGTAATTTAAAAGGATTTATTATGAAATTTTATAACCTTGCGGTACTGGATAACCATGTTGTCTTAGTAGTCGAAAACCAAGAGATTCAAGGTTCAGATCGGATGTATTCCACATGTTACGTGTTTTGTAGTAAATCATGTTCAAGACATCACTTATCTCCTCAAAATGATACGAGATCCCAAGTCGCTGCAAATCATCAACTAACTCGAGGCTACTCAAAGGATCTTCCACCATACTATGTTTTCGTATCATCGCCTTCACTACTTCCTTTAAATGATCTGCTCTAGCTGCATAATCTTTTCCCTGTATATATTAAATTCTTCAAAATTAGCTCATAAAACCTCCCCAAATAAAAAAATGGGAAACAATAATTTTAGTAGCGTCAAATGGGTCATGTTCTTGGGTTAGAATTGAATGCAGAAATTAGACACGTACATAAAAATTGTGTCAAACACATGGAGTCGAGTTACAACATTATTTATCACGGTGAATTTCGAGTTAGGTTAGTGTGGTATAGAAATTGCGAACCCTCGAATCTTACCGAGTGTTTGGTAGAGAGTGATTGAACTTGATCATAAGACCATAGTGACGACTCATAATTCGCTGATCTCCGTCCAACAAGGGGCTCAGCCACAGTCGATTTGAGTTGTGATGAATTTATCGGCTTGCACACGTAGAATCGTCTATGCGCCACAATAATATCTTTGCGCACCAGAACGGGACATGAAAAGCAGCACAATGAAGCCATGGAGAAAAGAGAAGTTTTAGAAAGTATAAGTTTGTTCATTACTATGTATAGAACGTGTGATGTGACTGAATGAACAAATTTAGCCAAACGTTGTCATTCATTACGTGTAACGTTTTGTGTGATGTAGTATTTTTACACGTTCTATTCATTGGATTATATATAACGTGAAATGTTAACGTCGGTGGCACACAATATTCACAGTTCACTTATAAATCCTCACGCATTAGGTATAATCATTTAATGCATCTTTTTATTATAATTTCTTTGGCTTTCTCTATATATTTTATTCGGTTTAAGATTATAATTATACTTAGATATCGCATGGACCTAATGGCAAAACCAGAGTTTAAATCATCGCATTCGTTATAGGGGTGTTCATAAACTATTCAAGCCATCTAAACCGGCTGAACCAAAGGCTTGTTAGCCGGTTCAAAATATATCTATGGTTCAAACCATAAAAACCAAACCGTTGAAACAATAGAAATTTGGCCGGTTTGTGATTTGGAACGTGAAACTGATCGTGTAAACGGACCAGCTACATACAAGTATATATGTGAGTGTATTATGTAGTATATCCATATTTTGAAAATAATGTGACCATTCTAGCTTTTAAAATGCAAAAACCTTTTATATAATAGTTGTAGTACTACAATACATTGTAATAGCAAGGGTGCAATTTTTTTAAAATCTCAGTGTAAATTTAAGGAAAAAAAAAGAAAACAATTACTTCATATGAATACAAATGTTCCATGACAAACAAAAAACAGATCAAAGGGGGAGCAATGGAGGACGAATTATACGTATAGAACAGAACTCATGAATTCGTGATCATTGACATGCAATTAGCTTTGAAAATGGTAACTAAAAAAACGACAAAACAAAACCGTAAAAACGTTAGGCCGCTTTGGTTTACGTTTATACAAAACCATTAAACTTGCGGTTTACACAAAAATCTTAATCGAACCGGAACATAAACACTCGTGATCCTCCTCCCCAAATCCTATTTTTGACTTTTTTATATTTGCCATTTCAACTATTATAAAACAACTAAATAAACTATTTTTTAATTAAAACGTACTTCTTTTGATTTTAATTAAAACAATTTATATTTATATGTAAATCAGTGACTTTTTCATGATTTACCACAGTCGTCACGTTTTATTTAATGTTAGTTATATTTTTAAGCATTATTTTTTTTATAGTTATAAAGTATATTTTGGTGCATATTTTGTAAATATTGCATGCATTTTAGTTTATTTTATACAACACTAATTTTGATGGAATAGAATTTGCTTTGGTTTGTTTCGGGTAATTTTGTAGGGTTGATGAGTTCGTGAGAAGGATGAAAAATATGAAGCAGCAGAAAAAATATTCTTGAAGAAATGCTGGAGCTTGAAGGAATCTACACAATAGAAACTTCCCACGAACACACGAAAGTTCCTTCATAAATTTTACACGGCCGCGTGAGCTCGCAGTAAAATTTCTAAAATTTAAGAATTTTTGTTTTTGATGATTATCACCAGATTTTCATGAATAAAATTAAAACAACAAAAATGCCTAAAACTGTGAATCTGAAAATTAAAAAAAGGGATAAATAAAAGAGAAAAGGGAATTGGAAGGGGATCTTGAAAAAATAGAAAAATTGGAGCAACACCTGGGGGTTGACGAAACATCAAAACTGAAGATTGGAATTTTTGGGTGATTTCTTATTTTGAAGACATTTTAAGTATTTTGGTATTTGATTTGTAAGTTTTCTTCTTTTAGTTGATTAACCTAGTCGTCATGTTCGGCTGGAGCATTTTTAGTTTCAACATTAAGGTTTAGTTTCTTTGATTTGATTTGAACTTATGTGAAACGTTTATGAGATGTTTTTGTTTTAATGGTTTGTTTGTTTGATTCTTGATCTTAAACCCGGAACTATTTCGGTATGTATTGGATTTTAGTAAAATTGACCACTTTATTAATTTTTCTAATAAGGTTCTTTAAGATTTAAAACTCTAATCAAGTTTTGATTTTTGATATAAGAAACAATTAATGATTTGAGTTTGATTATGAATTCATTCTCGTTATAAAATCATACAATCTAGTTAAACATACCGAACGGCGTGTGTTTAATTATAACTGATACTTCTATCGTTGCAACCCGCACGCTAAGATCTGAACGATGTGAGCTTGGAGTAGCGGGTTGGCTCTAATCAACGAACTGTGACATTAGGTAGAGTGGATATCTGAACGGCGTGATGTCTAGTATCGATATAAATCATTCATTAAAAAATAGTCATTGCACCGTAATCATTAATAATCGTAAGCCAAATCGAATTAAGAAATTACCTTAGTATTAGAATTAGTTTTCATATTTGAATTTACTTCACAATTTAATTAACGTTTTTAGTAATTACTTTTCACAATTAAAAAATACAAAAATATGTCAATTTTCGTTTTTCTGGCAGAACCTTAACACGGCCGCGTTAAATTTCCTTTATGATTTTGACACGGCCGTGTCAGCTTGCTGAAATTTTACTACTTTTTGCAATTTACCTTATGTTTTAGTTTTTAGTTAAAACCCTCACATTTCTTTAACCATAACCAACTATAGTAACTGTATTGGCATAAAATAATTAAGACGTATCCCTGAGGACACGAACCCTACTTCCACTCATACTATTCTTAGTTTGTGCACGGTAAGTTCATATTTTTATTATTTATTTGCTGAATTCGACACCCAACATTTAATCCTTTTGTTTTTTATCTAAAGTTCGAATGTTATGTAAGCTTTTGCTGTTGCGCATTCTTATTTATAGATGTTTCGACTTGAGCTTTTCATTAGGTTTGTTTCCGAGTATTGGTAAGGCACTTGTTGTAAAGTGTGAGTTTATAAAAAAGGGTTTATTTTTTTAATACTTCGAGGATGATAAACTTTTTTGTTGTTTACATATCGTAACGCACGAGGCATAATATTTATTTTTTCTTATAGATAATTAACAAAATATTATTTTATGTAAGAAATTTGGATTTTGACAATCTACACTATCACATATTTCCTTATGACCGATAATAGTGGTTTTAACTATTATACTATTTATTATATAAATCGATCAAAATGCATATAACTTTAATATATCTAAAATTTATTATTAAAAATATAATATTTGTAGTTTTTTTGTCTAAATGCATGTATATTTTATAATTTTTTTTGTCTAAAGTTATGATAGTCTTTCGTCTAGATGCATATATGAACCGTTTTTTATATGCTTTTTTTAAATAAACCAAGGAGATGTGTGAAAAATTCAAAGAGATAGCGAGAAGGTAGAAATAAATTGATGCCTGAACGAGGATCGATCAAATGCTCAAAGTACTAATGATAACTAAATATGATATTCAAATCAAAAGACTCCAAGAACAATTCTTCGATTCAAATTCATTTAAAAAAAGGGTTATTGGATTACAATCCCAGCTTTGATATATTGGTCGGAATTAATCCCAACTTTAAAAATATTTTCAGAGACTCCTAACTTTGAGTTTATATTCTTTCAACGATCTCTTACTACCTAACAGTTAACCCCGATTAGTTTTTTCGATGAAATGGAAACAAATTTGAGCTATTTTTCAACTCTGTCGCCTCTCAGCCTCTGTCATATCCGTTTTTGGATGTCTAGCCTCCATTGTCATCTGAAATCTACCTTTAATAAATCAAGTGGTTTAGATCAGGAGGTGGAGATTAACGGGTTTCAGGGTGTAGAAGTTTTAGATTGACGGAACTAATGGTTGATTTTAATCTTCTACGTAGTGTTTTGGCCATTTAAATAGTCTACGTCATAAAAAGACTAAAGGTGTTAACTCTCAATTAGTAAGGGATCGTTGGAGGAAAATAAGCTTAAAGTTGGGAGTCTCTATAAATATTTTTTGAGTTGGATTAATTTTGGCTAATAAATAAAATTAAGACTATTAAAATCCAATAACTCTTAAAAAACTAACTTATTCAAAACCCAGATCATAGTGTGTGTTTGGATTTCTTATTTAAGTCTAGAAGGGCTTTTTGTCATAAGTCCTTATTAACTTATAACTTTTTAAAATTGAGTTTTTAAAAAATATTTGGATTAACTTATAAGACAATAAGTCAATAAATTGTATTCTAAAAAATATATTTTTATAAGTCAATAAGTGGTTAGTGTTTGGGATTGCTTATTTATACTATTATATACTTTTTTCCTCTCTTGCATATTGAAAAAGAATTACTAAATATAAAACATAAAATTCGTTTACATATTTTTTAATTTTTTGATTACACCATAATAATATGGGTAGAGTTATAACAAAAAATGTATTTAATCTAAAAAATTTAAGAATGATTGTGGGTTTGACACATGTCATTCTATTATTTTAAGGAGGATAATATTTCAGTTACTGTGTCAAAAATGTTAGTTCATTGTGTTTTATACGTTCATTATGTTAAATATCAGTTCATTGTGTCATATATATTACATCATTGTTATATTTATTTATCATTATGTTTTACGCTTTAGATCATTTTGTGTTATTTTTTATCTTCTTTATATAGATTATATAAACTTGTTATCTATCATTGTGTTTTACAATTAGAAGTACATAATGATATATTTTTATCAATATATTTGTTTAAAACTCATAGTGTTGAAAATAACACAATGTGTTATATTTGTTATAGATAACACAATATCTAACAAAAAGATACAATGAACTGCACTAAAGGCATAATAACGAGATATAAGTTTAAAAACATAAAATATTTTATTATATTTTTATATAACAATACTGTACTCATTTTAAAGAAAAAAACCCTCGTTTTTATGGCGTAACTTTTATTAAAAAAAACTAATGTTGTACATAAAAGTTATAAACGTTTAAAAAAATGAGAGAATTTGTAAAAAGTCAACAAAAGTGACTATTTCTAAAATATCATTCTAACAAACTTTTTTTCTATAATTTGATCTTAACCATTGATTAAAAAGATTGATGGGTAAGATTACTTCTCACATTTTTTAGTTTTAGGGGCCTTTTTATTTGAACTTTTCCCTAATAATATTACATTCACATTGTTAAAAAACACCAAAATGCACAATAATAACAAACTAATGTCATACTACGTTCATCTTTGTGGTTCCATATATCTTGCGCAATAATATCTCTTATCGCTGTCATAAGCATAACATCATCATACGTACAATTTGTAGCCGGAACTTCTTCATGAAGTTCATAACTAGTATCATTTTCTGTGTGATTGTAAGATTCTTGTTATGTCATCTTAAATGCTTCATCAAATCTACCGGCCTTTCTTATAAAGTTATGGATCGCCATCAATGTTATCACAATACTCACTTGGTGCTCGTATGTTTAATTAACATGCATGTCTCTCAATAAATGCCTACCTAGCTTTCCACACTCCAAAATATTGTTCAATTATATTTCGTAATGATGATTGATAATAGTTAAATGTCTCTTTTGGTCCGCTAGGAGCACGCATAGCACTAGTATGTCCACATCGAAAATCCAGTATATGATAACGAATGTTCGCACCTTTATATGAGCAAGATATCCTTCATTATTTTGGGATCGGGCATCAACAACATAATATTTATCAATAAATAAAACAAGCACTTGTAAGTCGTTTTAGAAAAATATTAAACACATAAAAATTCTATTAGTGGCTATACTAATCACCCTACAAGATTAAAAATGAATCAAAGGGATGGACTTGTTGCAAACAAAATGTAAAAAAAGTTCGAAACTTCTAACCTTCTGCAAATATAATAGAAATTATCCACATGACATTTGGTAGAAAAATTAACCAAACCTAAGCGTAACATGTTACATCTAACAACACCTATATAACTATAACTTAAAAACTAAATATAAACTATGACATGGATCTTTGCTAAGTAACTTAGTGATTACTACGTTAAACTACACTTAGACACACACATGTGATGACACCTTAACCCATAAGATATAATACAAATCATATACTTTAGTATGTTTTAATATATTATTAGAATAACAAGACCTATATAATAGACATTTAATTGGCTAATTTACTTATTTAAAATCATTATTATTTAAAAGAAGATAGAGATGAGAAACATACATTTAAAATTAACCACAAGCTATCACGTGTTCTAATATTTCATTTATTATATATATAGATATAGATATGATATATACATCAATAATTTGAGTTAACATAAAGTGAGATGAAATCGCTAACACTATTTAGTGATGTAAATATATAGTTTCACCTCCGTTCAAAAAAAGTATATAATTTCACCTTCTTTCGTACAATATCAACCTCATTATTTTCTAAATACTTAGGCCTTATTTAAGAGTCAGGACCATTTATTTGACCAAAAGATAGCCACGGAAATGGTATTTATGCTTCCTACAAAATATCATAGAGTCCTTATATTTGAATGTAAAATGCCCCACAACCAATGGTAAAACATGTGCAAAAAACAAGACTCTTTTGTCATCATCACTCGTATCAGTATCACTCTACAAATTCATCAATGTCCCTTGCATATTAAAGCATCAAAAATTTTATGACATTTGAATTTATACATTTTTTATTAGACTTTCTACATCATTAACACAAGGTCGTTTTACAGGTGTATATTGCACTTAATGTAAATAAACGTTTACAACAAACGTGATATATCTAACCTAGATCCCTATTTTTATATATGAGCGCCGAATGTTACGTTGATGCTACAGAAGGATGTTTTGATGGATGAGCGTTAATTGGTGATAGAAATAATGAATTTACCTAACTTTTCAAAATAAAAAAAAGAACCAATTAGTAGGATAACAATATAAACTATTTGACAATTAAAAATTAAAAAGGTATAAAAGCTTGACTATATATTAAACTATAAATTATAATATTCTTAATTTATAATTAATAATATATTATAAAAAATAAACTTTTGTTATATAATTAATATGAAAGCAAAAAACACATTACAAATTAGAGGTATTCAATTTAAAAAAGATATAAATTTTATAAGAATTGAATTGTTTTTACCTGGTGAAATAAAACTAAATATATTGAAAGTGCATGTGAATTTAATTTTATAATATTTTTTATGACTAAGACCTACAACTAGGACTACAAGTAATAAAGTAAATAAACTACATGAATCATTTTATAACTACTCAATCATTTTAATTATTACTTTTTTTTTCTTTATTTTCTTCGTCTTCATCTTCTTCCTTCAAGTTTCTTCTATTATTTTCATGGCTGTCAAAAATACATTTTATGTTCTTTATTTTTGTTTTTCTCTTCTCTTTCGCTTTTTCATAGGGGTTGGTTCCAAAAATTTTTGGGTGTCGCTCGGGATCGTTAATATACATATTAAAATAAATACTTTTTTTATGGGTGTCAGGTGAACCCCAACCCGAAAGGATGGGTCCGCCCCTATACACATACACACACGCATAGGAGATGGATCAATAAAAACCATGTATATAATTAAAACCCATAAAACCACCACTACCCAATCATATAATTTATAATTGATTTAACTTTTTAAATGTTTAAAGTATATATGAGAAAACTTCAATCCTATTTTTCAAGGTCATTAAGGAACGACTATAATGACAAAACGACTTACATATACGTAACTTGATGAAATCAGCTTAAACTCATGATGAACATGAACATATTCAACATGAATAAAAGGTTGATTCCCCCAAATATCTTTTCAATATCTCTCAAATTTCAACACACTAGAATCATGGTGCGAAAACCCATGATAATAGAGTATGAAATCAGTGTGTGTGTGTTTGTGTGTGGTGTGTGTGCAAAAGCACAATCAAATAACTGCTTGTTTGTATTGAATTCGTTCAAAAGCTTACAAAGGATTAGGGTAGAATGCTATTTATAGCCTATACACATAACTATATATAATTACTGAACTACCCTTATGTAAACGAATATTACATAAATAATCCTAAGTCTATAAGCTATCCGATGTGGATGATTAGCTGTCCCCTGTGAATGTTAAGTTGTCCGCTGTGGAAGTCAGATAGCATGTCCGCTGTGCCTTGGATACTGTCCGCTGTGAACACTTGTGTGTGTTTGCTTGTATGTTGTCCGCAGTGGAATGTTCATCCGCTGTGGATGAACATCCGCTGTGAACACTTGTGTGTGTTTGTTTGTATGTTGTCCGTTATGGATGAACATTCGCTGTGAACACTTGTGTGTGTTTGCTTGTATGTTGTCCGCTGTGGAATGTTCATCCGCTGTGAATGAACATCCGCTATGAACACTTTTGTGTGTTTGCTTTGTATGTTGTCCGCTGTGGAAATGTTTATCAGCTGTGGACTTAGGCATCCGTTGTGTGTGTTGTTCATACGCTGTGGGCATTTGGATTGATCTTCATCCGCTGCATCTTCTTGTACATCCGCTGTGGGCAGTTATTCATCCGCTGCTAGGGCTGTTCATGAGCCGAGCCGAGCCAGGATAAGCTTGGACTCGACTCGAATTATAAACCGAGCCAGCTCGGCTCGGCTCGGATTTACAACTGAGCTAAAAGGTTGAGCTCGAACTCGGCTTGGTTTTTAACCGAGCTGGCTCGGCTCGGTTTTGTTTGGCTCGGTTTTAAAAGGAAATTTAATACACATCTCTCAAACTTCAATAGTCCAAATATCAGCTCATAGTTCAAAAAACATATTAAAAATCAGTTCAACATCTTAGATTACAAGCCCCAATCTAATTCAACCATATACAAAAATAGGTTAACAATTCAACGTTCATTAGCATATGAATTAACTAGCATAAACATTCTCTTGCACTTCTAAATACCTGCAAAAAATAATCAATGAAATAAATCAATGTCAAATTATCAATTACTTCTTTTACATTTCTAATCAAACAATTGTCTTCCAAATTAAATCTTAAAAAAATATAAGATGAAAACCTTACAAAAAGATTTTCCTAAAAAGTTGAATTGTCTTTTTCCATACTAAAACAAACATCATACTATAACTTTTGACCTGGTAAAACATATAAATAAAAACAACTAATAAAACATACCAAACATTCAAAACATAAATAAAATTAGAGAAACATACAAAACATTCCAGAACAAACCTGAAACATAGAATACAAAAATATGTAAAATAGAAACATACCAAACATGTCAATCATTTATTTGTAGCATCATTCACCATTATCTTTATTTCTAGATTTTCTTCTTCTTTTGCGGATTGTTACGCATAAAAAGAATGTAAATATTAGTACATAAAAATAGAAATAGACAGGACAACAAAAAATAAGAATATAACTTACTTCTAATAACTTACTTAACACCATCTCTAATTTTCCACAAACATGATTCAATAGTGCCTAAACCATCTTGCACCACCAAATTCAATATGAAAAAACAAACCATCAAAATGTAACTTTCCCTTCCCTTGGAAATTATTTCTCAAAATAGAAGCTGCCCTATCATTATTTGACGCATTATCTAGAGTAATTCTTCCTATTTTATCTAGGGGTATTCAAAAATATCCGAATCCGTAACCGTATTCGAAATATCCGAAAATCCGAAATTCGGATATCCGAAATTTCGGATTCGGATTCGGATAGTGATTTTGAGAATTCTCAGATATTTCGGATGTAAATATTTTTATAAAATTTAAAAATATTAAATATTAATTAAATATTTCGGATGTTTTTAGATATTTAGGATATTTTAATAAAAAACTTCGAATATCCGAAAAAAATTTCAATAAAAACTATTATATTTTTTTAAAATTTTTTAAATAATACAATTTTTTTTTTGAATTCGGATATCCAAACGGATATCCGAAATTTCGGATTCGGATTCGGATAGTGAAATTCACTATCCGAAATTTTCGGATATCCGAAATTCAGATATCCGAAATTGAACACCCCTAATTTTATCTTGAATGCCCCATTTAATAAGACACTCTAAAATTCCATCTGCTATAACCTTGCCACTATAGGGTGGTGCAAGCTCATTAAAACCAATTATTCTTTTTTGTATATTCCAATCCGAATCAACAAAGTGAGCTGTTAAACACATATACCCAATAGTTTGATTCGATGTCCAGCAATCACTTGTAAGTGATATCATATCAATATTTTTTAAAAAATTTCTCATCTTCTCTCTTTCTACATCAACCACTTTAATGCAATCACGTGTAATTGTTGACCTGCTTACTTTTTGATACAAGGGATTGCAATATTTCATTAATTGGTTGAACCAGTGATACTCTACAAAAGAGAAAGGTAACTCATAGGCTATAATCATTTTTGCAATTATTTCCCTGCACTTCGTTTGCTCATAACCCCCGTTCATGTTAAAACCAGATGCATTATCACTGCTACATGATCCAAAATCAAAACCCCGTTTCGTACCTTTTGACTTCTTGAGATATGGACATTTGGGCAAGTGTCGCTTAAGAGTTGACGTGGGGCCTCCAACAACATATACATATTTCTTCTTACAATGAATACACTGTTGTTTTGTCATCTTATCTCCTTTACACATTACTTCAACACCTACAAAATGATCCCAAACTTCAGATGTATTCTTTCTTTTTGGAGCTTCTAGATCTGCATCATCTAAACTAGGCACATCAACAATGTCTTGTAGTTCATCAACTAGCTCAACACTTTCCCCCTCACTTAGTTCAACATGATCATTACTTGGATTCATCTCAACTCCACCAACTGATTCTTTAAAGGAAGACATTCTTCAATATAATAAAAGAAAACAATTAAAACACTAAAACAATAGGTTGCATAGTTTGAATGATTAAAAGTATGCAACCATATACTTGACAAAAAATATCAGAAACAAGCATATTTCTAAATAGCCAAATTAACCAATAAGTTAACAAACAAGCTTTCATACTAAACTCAATCAAAGAGATTAACCAACAAGTATTCAACTATTTATTCAAGTAACAAGCTTGTTAATTAACCATAAACAAGTAACAATAATGAAACTTTAAATCTAAACTAGTATGCAACTAGCCATGAGCCATCTAGGGTTTAAAACTTCAAATCTAAACAAAAACTAAATGAACAAAGAAAATTAGAAGCTAACCTTTAAATAATTAAGTGAAAATCGCAGATTCATAGGTAGAGGGCACTGGGTAGGCAAGCACCGACGTCCGACCGAGAGCAGGGCGAGGGACAACGACCGACTGACCGAGAGCAGGGCGAGATGGTTGAGGAAAATGGCTTGTTCAGTTAGGGCAGGGAAGGGCGAGATGGTCGTCGTCGGCTAAAAGATACTTACCGATGATTGAGGGCAGGGCGGCAGTGAGGCTAGGGCTATTCAAGGTTCACCGCGAGGGAAAAATCAAAAATGACGAGAGCAGTGGGTGACTGGGTGGGCGGTGGGGAGGGTTAAGGGTTTTGACTTTTGAGGTTTTCATTAAAATTAGGGTATATATATATATATATATATATATATATATATATATATATATATATATATATATATATATATATATATATATATATATATATTACATATTTAGTCGAGCCAGTAAACAAGCCAACGAGCGAGCCACCTTGGGCTCGGACTCGGCTCGTTTACAATTCAAGCCGGCTCGGCTCAGCTCGTTTATAAACCGAGCCGATTCGAGCGAGCTTTTTTCAAGCTTTTTCCGAGCGAGCCGCGAGCTTTTTGAACAGCCCTATCCGCTACCGACACTTGGTTAAAATTTCTTTTATCTACAATTTTGAAAAAGAAATTTAAACAAATATTAGTGTTTGTTATGAATGATAATGATGCTAATGTGTTAGTAAATGATTGTTTGAATGTTAGAACACATTATGGTTGTTATGTTTGATTATGGCAAGCATCATCCTTTAAAGCATTAATCCATTAATGCACTTGTCGAGTCCAACAATACTACCCCTAAGGTTGATGTTGCCATCCTTTAATGATTGCTTTTTAATGTTTTGTTTGTTAGAAACAATGTGTGTGTGTGTTTGATATGAAAGATTGTACTGATTGTGTGTTATCTCTTAAACTGTTTGATTGCATGATTGTATGTTATTGAAATGGTTTGTTTGTTCACAGCGGATGAACATTTGTTCATGCGCTGTGGATCCTTGAAACATTTGATTGTTTGTTCACAGCGGATGAACATTTGTTCATGCGCTGTGGACACATGAGATGTGATGTGTGAATATTTACAACGTATGATTACCTATGTGCATACGCTGTATACACTTGCACTGTTTCTACAACGGATAACTTATGTTAGTCATGCGCTGTGGAATGGCACTGTATTCACAGCGGATGCCTTACTAACATCATGCGCTGTGAACACTTGTATGTTCACAATGCATAGCGGATGTTTGTTTGTTTTGTCCGAGATATACACTTGGTGTATTTTGCATGTTATGATGGTTACTGTAGCTACAGCGGATGTATGTTTGTGTGTCCGCTGTGACAACATTTTTTAAAAATTTCAGATTTTTGTTTGTTTTGAACTAATGTCTTCCGAAGCATATGTTTGATAAAATTTTCTTCCGAAAGAACATTTGTTTGATGAAACTTGTTTAAATCAAAATGTTTGTTTAAATCTTTGTGTATTTTTCTTCAAAAAGAAGATTTTGTTTGTTAATTTTGTTTAAATCAAAAATATTTGTTTTAAAAAATTTGATTTAAAAATGTATGTTAAAATATTGAATTTTAACATATTCAATATATGGGTGATAAGATATCACTCACAAGCAATATTGTATAATAAAATAAACAAATGTACGTGTGTCAACCTGCTGTTTGTTAGTGTTGGCTTGACTTTGGCTTTGTTTATTACTCAAAATTTGAAAATTTTAAGTTTTAAAATGTGTTACAATGCATAATTCTGCTGCCTTTGATAATTTCATGTTCAATTTCTCCCCCTAAATTTTTGCATAGTTATAAAAATCTTTTACAAAATGACAAAAATTTGTATGTACTTGAGTGGAAATTATCAAAGTCCAATTGATTGCTTGCTTGATAAAAGTTAGAAAGATAATGCCTTATCTAACTAATAAATGAATGATTTTCATGTTTGAACATGAATCTTTTGCACTTACCATGAGATCATACTAGTCTACATTTCTCACTGAGTTGTTTGTATGGTTTTGAAAATAGACATAGACAAGTACAATATTGATTGCAGATATTATGATCCACTTAAACTCATGCATGGTATTAATGATTGATTGAAACAGTGAGTGATTATCATGTTTTGAGTTGATTGACATGAGCTGTATGTACCCCACATCTGATTGTATGATTGGTACAACCCTCCTCAAGATATGCTAGCAAACACTTTCAATACTTAAAACCTAGCTACTTAAGAGTATAAATACTTAATTTGATCCATCTTGTTTGATCCTCGTTGGGATTCTTTTTCACTTTACTTTGAAAGGTGATCCTCTTTGGGATTCTTTTGATTCATTCATAAGGAATGTAGTCTAAAGACTTTATTGATTTTTCATCCAAACTGGATGTGTTACTCTTTGGGAATCTTTTTGGATTATGATGTAGGTCATTCAGGTCTGTGCTTAGCACAACAAAGAATGCCTAGGTGTACTCTAGGTCTCTGATTATCATAACAGATGAGACACTTGTATGATTGAGCAATTTATAAACTGTTTCACTTGGTGTATTGTAGTTACTTTAAAAGCAACTTATATTGGATAGATTAATACTCACCATAAACCAAGATGTGTTGTTGACCATACAATCAAGAGAATTTAGTTCTTCATTGTTGTATGTGATGTTAGGTGTCCCATGCTGAGCCTATCCACATATCAAAAAAAGTATTGTCAGTTTTTATTAGTAGAAAAAGACTCAAGTGAAGAATTAAGCTAGTTTACTATCATTTCTCATGAGATGTATGTGTGATTCAATATTAAAAATGAATGATTTGCATGATTTCTTGATTTTGAAAAAGGTAAGTTTGGTGTTAATCTTGGACTTGACAAAATCAAGCATGTTTGATTTTAATGTTTTGAAAAACATTAATTTGTTGATTCATAGTTGATCATACCAAGTGACTGAACCAAAAATTCAAATTTTGTTGAGTCAAATGGTTTTGTAAAGAGGTCAGCCAATTGATTGTCTGTATGGACCTTGATCAACTTGATCAGACCTTTTTCTGAGCAATCTCTCAGAAAGTGATATCTGATCTCTGTATGTTTTGTTTTTGAATGTTGAACAGGATTGTCAGTGATAAACATGGCTGCAGAATTGTCAATGTGTATGGGTGTTTTAAGAAAATGAAAACCATAGTCAAGCATTTAGTTTTGAATCCATAACACTTGAGAACAGCATGCAGAAGCAGTTATGTATTCTGCTTCGTCTGTTAACACAGAGACATTGGTTTGTTTCTTGCACTGCCAAGAGATCAATCTTGATCCAAGAAATTGACATCCTCTACCGGTGGATTTACTATTTTTGTTGCATCCCCCATAATCACTGTCTGTGTATGCATATAAAGAGAAATTTCCATCTTTGGGATACCACAAACCAAGTGTTGGTTTGCCTTTCAAGTATCTAAAGATTCTCTTCACTGCATTAATATGTGATTCTTTAGGATCTGCTTGATATCTTGCACACATGCATACTGCATACATGATATCTGGTCTGCTTGCTGTAATGTACATCAGTGAACCTATCATAGATCTGTCAAGTTTCTGGTCAACTGACGTTCCTTCTGGATCTGGTCCAAACTTCAATCCAGTTGCGAATGGTGTTTTGCTTGATGTGCAATCAGACATGTTATACTTTTTCAAGTTCTGATTCACATATTTGCTTTGATTGATGAAAATTCCTTTTGCTAATTGATGAACTTAGACCTAGAAAGAATGTAAGTTCTCCCATTGAGCTCATTTGGAATTTGGATTGCATAAGAATTTCAAACTCTTTGCACAGCTGGGGGTTTTGTGGAGCCAAATATTATGTCATCCGCATAGACTTGCATTACTAACAAGTCTTGTTCTTTTCTTTTTAAGAACAATATTTGGTCAATTTTCCTACAGGAGTATCCATTCTGTAGTAGAAACTTTGATAAAGTTTCATACCACTTCCTGGGTGCTTGATGAAGACCATACAGAGCTTTATCTAACTTGTAGACTCTGTGAGGAAATTCTGGGTCTTCAAACCCTGATGGTTGAGCAACATATACCTTTTCATCTATCTGACCATAAAGGAATGCACATTTGACATCCATTTGGTAGACAGTGAACTTCTGTGATGAGGCATAAGCAAGGAATACGCGAATGGATTCTAGTCTTGCTACGGGAGCAAAGACATCATCATAGTCAATGCCTTCTCTTGAGTATAACCCTGGGCTATAAGCCTTGCTTTGTTTCTTATGACAATCCCTCTGTCATCTGCTTTGTTTCTAAAGAGCTACCTTGTGCCAATTGCATATTGACCTTTAGGTAGATCTACCAGCTTCCATACTTCTTGCTTCTTGAATTGTTATAGTTCCTCTTGCATGGATTTTATCCAACTGTTATCTTTTAGTGCTTCATTAATGTTTTTGGGTATAGTTAAGGATAAGAAACAAGAATACAATAAAATGTTTGCTGTATCAGATTGACTACGAGTCAATCTGGTGTTGAGGTCACCTATGATGTTTTCTATTGGATGATCTTTGTGAACTCTTGTTTTGGTGATCTGATCAACATGAATTGTTGTTGATTCAAGATTAGTGATTGTCTGATCATGTGATGATTGTTGAGCAAGAGTATCGGGTAATGTGTGATTGTCTGGTTGAAGGATCTCAGTGAATATTTATGGGGAATCATGAAAGAAATCTAAGATTTCATCTTCATGATGTGTGTCTGGTAGTGAATGGTAATCTTCATCCTTATCAACAGTGTGTGGTTGATGTTGTTTTGGTTTGTTGGTTTCTTGTGGTTGGTTGGGTGAAGGAGATGAAGATACTGGTAAGGTTGATGATGTTCCTCTTGATGTGTCTGGTTGGTCGGGTGGAGTTGAAACTGCTGTACTTGAAGGAGTGTTAGTAGATCTCCTTGGAGGATCAGCAGTCAACGGAACATCAATGGGTGCTGGTGGAACCATTGAATACTTATTGTTATCCTTGGTACTAAAACATTAAAATAAGATGTGTCAAATGAGTTGGTTAAAGCATCAATATCAAACAACCAGCTTGATCCAATGACTTTCTTAGTGAAAGAATGTTCATTAAAAACAACATATGTTGTTTCTTCCACTATATTCAGTCTTGGATTGTATACTCTGTAAGCTTTTGAGCTTCCAGAATATCCAACAAAGAATCCATCATCTGCTTTTGGAGCAAATTTGGATAATTGTTCTCTGGTGTTTAATATTGATACAGAACATCCAAAGGCCTTAAGAAATCCGATATATAGTTTTCTTTTAAACAATAATTCATAAGGTGTTTTGGAATGTTCTTTAATGATTAATGTCCAGTTTTGTATATAGAAAGGTGTGTTTATGGCTTCAGCCCAAAAGGATATGGGCAATAGAGAGTCGGCTATCATGGTTCTAGCTGCTTCTATTAATGTTCTGTTTCTTCGTTCAGCTACTCCATTCTACTACGGAGTTCTTGCTATGCTGAATTGATGACTTATTCCTTTTTCTGCACAAAAAGAAGAAATATAGTCACTTTTAAATTCAGTGTCGTTATCACTTCTTAAAGATTTAACTTTAAGGTCAAGTTGATTCTCAATCTTTGTGATAAAGGATGTAATGATTTGTGTTGTTTCTGTCTTGTATAGTAAAAAGAAAACCCCTGTGAATCTGGAATAATCATCTACTATGACAAGACAGTATTGCTTCTTTCCTATACTTAGGATGTTTGTTGGGCCAAAAAGGTCCATATGATGCAATTTGAGTGATGTTTGATTAGAGTTTACCAATTCAGACTTATGGGACACTCTGTGTTGTTTGCCTTTCAGACATGTTGTGCAGTGGTCTGTACAAAAGAATTCTTTTTGTGGTAGACCTATGACTAGATCATCTTTAACAAGTTTGTTCATTATGTTAAAATTAGAGTGACCCAATCGTCTATGCCATAATTGGGAAACATCTTCTATTGCTTTTGATAATAAACAAGTTTTAGGGGTTGATGCTGAAACATTGTTCATATCAACAATGTATGTGTTGTTTAGACGGGGAGTTTTCAAAAGGATATGTTCTTCTGGAATCTGAAAACCCGTCTTAAGGATGTAGCAGTTGTTGGAGTCGAATAAGGTGGCATATCCCTTGTCACAGATTTGGGATACGCTTAGAAGATTGAACTGAAGATTGGAGCAGTAGTTGACATTCTCAAAACTAATCAACCCATTTGTTACTGTTCCTTCACTAGTTATCTTCCCACCTGTTTTATCTCCTCCAAAGGGTACATTGCCTCCATGTTTGTTCTTAAAATCCCAAAGGAGGGAACAGTTGCCGGTCATATGTCGGGAGCATCCACTGTCAACATACCATATGTTGTCAGGCCTTCTTTGATGTCCCTAAAAAATAGAAGAAATCAGTTAGTTGAAGCAACCCAAGCCAAGATGGTCTTGGGTTTTTCGTCTTTTCCGACAACGCAAATTTCTTCCAAAACGACATTGTCTGCTGGTTTTGGAACTCTAGAAACACTAGATTTCCTTTGATTTGTTTTAGCTCTATTAGGAGAAATGCTTTATGCTCTTCTCTTTTGTGAGCTAATGTCAGGTGACTGTCTATTTTGAGACTTATGTCTCCTTGTTGGTTGTTTAAAGTTGTCATAAAATATTTTGTCATTGTTTAAAATGTGACCTCTCGTATTTTTATTTAACGTTTGTTTAACGTCGTTACCTCTTGTAAGAATTTGTTTTGATATTAATAAAAGTACGAGGACTTATTTGTAATTCCTTGAGATCGTTATAGTTAAATAATTCAATAATTAATGATAATTATAATAATAAAAATAATAATAAAATGACAAAATAATAATACTAAAAATTGTAAATAATCTTAATAAGTGTTGGATCTTGAAAATAAGTAAAAAGAAAATAAGGTTAATATTTTAAACTTGTAATTAAATATTTTGTACATAAAATAATAAGTTAAAAACTGCAGGGACCAAACTGTAATATTTCTTTTAACTAAAGTATTAACTTTGGAATGTAATTGATCAAATTATAAACTACAGGGTCCAAAGTGTAACTTTTAAATCAAAAACCCCAAACCATTTCCCTCCCCGTCGGCCGCCAAGAATCCGGCCAAGCTCCGGCCAACACCCAACTGAAATTTCCCTCTATTAAAACACCAATAAACCACCTCATTACAATCATTCATCGGTTTCGAACCCTATCTCGAAGTTAATTTAAATTTAAGCATCGGTTTCACCATTTTCAACCGAAACTGAAGCTATTTCAATCCTGGACCACAACGGGTCGAAACCGGCACATTCAAGTACAATTAAATGTGTAATAATCTTTCTAAGAGTGTTTCTAAGCTTAAAACACCTCTAATTTCACCTGAAATCCACTTAATCACTAAAAACACACTCTCGACATCGATAAACCTGCAACCTAATCAAACTCCGACTTCCGAGTCTCACAGACTAAAATTGACAGAGGGCTTTCGATCTTAATCAACATTAGAAGCTTCGGGTACAATGGATTTGATTATCATCAACATTTACCACTCGAATCGAAGCTAGCCGGTCATGACATAGTTTTAAACTGTTTCAACTCGTTCAACTTCGAATCAGGTAAATTGGGTGCACGAATCAACTCGATTTTACATGGGGAACAAAAGCCCCATTGTTAATTGCATTTTCATCACCGAATCGAGCTTCAATTTGATCGGAATTGGAAACTAGGGTTCGTGTGAATTGGGGTCTTTCTGAAAATCAGTTTTTAAGCAATCCTTGCTGGAATTTAACACAACCGGGGCTTTGGCCCAGTGGTTTGGTCATTGTTTGTCTTGGCAAGGGACCCGGGTTCGAACCCGAGTCCCTGCCATTATTTTTAAAAAAGGTTTTTTTTATTATTAATATTTAAAATTCAGAAAATATGTAAATATTATTAACAATTATATAAAAATCCTTTTAAACAGAAAGTTAAATAAAATATTTTCTTAGAAATTTAATCAAGAAATTCTTATTTTTTTTTATTTCAACAATTATAACCTTCATTGTTTATAGTAATGACTTCCATTCAATTCTTAGTAAAATTATTTGAATAAATTCTTTATTATGACAAAATGAAGTTATAATTTATTCATATTTATTTTATATATGTATATGTTTAAAATATACATTAATTTCAACTAATATAACTATCTAAACCATTTAAATCTATAAATTACTATTTTATTTAACTAGTAAATAATAACCATTTGATAATAAAAGTTTAACTTTTATTAATAAGTGACTATCATTAAAATCTTTATTTAAATCATTTAAATACCAATATAATGATAAATGGCATCTATTTAATCATGGACTAAATAGTTTATAAATATACCCCTATAATCACCATGATTAACTTAAAACGACGTATTATTTAGGTTGAATGTTAACAAATCCTCGGCATTATATACAAGGCTTCTTATTTGTCATCTTCATTATTCTTGTGAGTTTTCATACCCATTTTTATACTATTTCACATTTTTGGGGTGAAACATGTTAACGTATTATAAACACACCTGTAAACTCATTTTGAATCTTGTAATCACTTGTGCAATTCATTTATTTGTCATGGTTATTTGAACATTTGTAATTATCATATGATGACTCTTGTATGATACAATCATTAACTATTGCTAGCCTGACGACATTATAGATCTATGGGTCTGACAAGCCTATTTGGTGCTAAAGCCGAGGTATTGCTGGCTCCTGGTGTCGTATTCTTGAGCACTATGGGAACCAAATACACTTAGATAATCGTTTAATCTTGTAATCTTGTAATGACAATATTTGTCAAGGTTTGATTGTTACAATTGTTCATCCATCTTTATTTACTTTATTCAATAACCGATGACATGAATTGCCATCTTTGATATATACTTATGTATGTTAAAACTATGGAAACTCACCAGCATTATGTTGACCTTTATTTTTAACATGTTTCAGGACTTGGTACCGCTTAGCTTGCTTTTGAAGACTTGTTACAATCTTGGATTGGACCTAGATTAAAAATAAAAAGACAATTACTATCTTTTGACGTTAGAATTCTTATGTTTTGTTGATTGTTGGAACTTATGTTATTTCTTAAATGTATGTCATGAATATTGATATTTAATAATATTGTCATTTTAAATAGCGTTGTGTGGCATGAACAATCTTAACCCTCACATCTTGACGTTTCCGCCGTTAAGGTTGGGGTGTGACATAAAACAACTTTTTGGAGAGGAGTTTGTCTTGGTGCTCCTCCTTTGTTCTTGTTAGGAACAACTGTCTGTTTCTCAGTTGATTTCTCAACTTGAGACTGTTTGTTTTGCTTTTTGTTTTTCTTATTAAAAAAACAGTTTGCAGTGCTATGGTTATTTCTTTCACAAATTGAGCAGCAATTGTGAAAATGACATGATTTTGTACTGTGATTATTCATCTCACAGTACTTGCAGTACTTACCTTATCTACATTTTTCAGTGGTGTGTATGAATTAATCACACCACTCACAGTATGGCAACTCTGATTTTGATTGTTTATTGATAACTTTAGTTTTCAATTTTGATTTTGATGGGATTTCAAAAGTTACTGACTGTTGTTTTGGCTGAAAGGTTGTTTTGCCTTTCCTTTTGTTTGCCTGTTTGGGAGAGGCAGTGGAAGATACAACCTTCCTTCCACCGGAATAGATATCAAATCCTTGACTCTGTTTCGTTTGTTTATTTGATGTATCAGCCACACTTGAAACCTTTTGAGTTTTAGTAATTGGCTGATCAGGCTCATCATCTAATAAATCATCCTCATCATCATCTGTTGTTTGTTCATCAAATTCATTGTTTTCCCCTTGATAAAAGTCAGTTGATTTGATTGGTTGAAGTGTTGAACTTTTAACAAACTTTATCAAAGGTGATTTTGATGATGATGATGATGATTGTTTGGAGTCCTCGGTCTTTTCATGAGGATAAAAAGATTCACCTTGTTTGTTGGTCATTGAATCAGGAAGAGGAATATAGTTGTCATTATAAGGTGGATTCACCTTATGATATCCAAGTTCTGATGGGTCCTTAAAAGTCCGTTGCTGAGCACGAAGTTCTTCGAACTTCTTATTGCTCACCTGAAACTTCTGAAGCTTCACTTCAGTTTCAGCATATAGTGATTTTGACTCAGCTAATAAGATAGAGAGTTGCTCAACCTGAGCTGCCAAAGTCAGTTTTCAGACATTAATTTGTCTAAATCTGTTTGTAATGAAAGTATTTTAGTTGCATATTGTTTCTGTTCAGATTTTAAACTTTCATTTAAAATGTTTGTTTCTATAACTTTCTTTAACAGTTTATCAGCATGCTCTCTATACATATTTACCTCATCAATGCATGCTTGGCTACAAAGGTTTTCTTTTACCTCTTTTGGGATTTCTGTCAGTTTGTCTTCAACATCTACCATAAGGGCATGATCTGAAGATGATGGTATATCAGCCTCATAAAGGCTCCAGTCACACTCTCCATCTTGTTTGATAATCATTGCTAAAGATTTTGTATGTTGAGTTGGACTAAATTATATGATTTGGAGTTGTGTAGGTCCACTTAGGAATGCTGATGGGTGGTGGCACTTGTCTGTTTGAATGATATCCACTGGATGGTTGTGCCTGATGTGTGTTTTTGTCAACTCTGGGCTGTTGACATTCTCTTGAAAAATACCTATAAAGCTGACAGTTGTAGCACCTAACTTTGGTTTTATCAAAACCAATTCTTATCTTTTTGTCCATGTTTAACCCTTGATTTCTTTGTAGAAACCTTTTGGACCTGTATGCTATCATGGCCATGGACTATTGCAGATCCATCTCTTCTTCCATATCAGGTGGAAGTTCATCCAAATCCTGTTGGATGATCTGTGAAGGATTCAGACTTGCTCCTAGGAATGCTTCAAAACTGATTGAAAAGGCTCCATATGCTGCCTTTTGTTCTTCACTTTGAAGAATGATGGTGAGAGCATCCATGGGTTTTTCAAGTCTGTGAATGTTTGGTTGTGGCTGTGATTGTTTGTTTGTTATTGAAGAGTGAGGGTGATGCTTGCTTTGGGGAGTGGCTTCATGAGAAGCATGCACACCAGTCTTCTTAGACTTGTGTTTGGTATTGGATGTTTCTGAAGATGAGAAGAATGAAGTGTCATTAGAATCCAAGAATTCTTCTTCTTTATCTTCCCCAGTGCTTATGAGGAAAGCACTGTCTGTATGTTAGGTTTCCTTGAACTTATAAGCCTTTACGTGTTTGATTTGGTTATTGTTCCAGGATTTTTCATCCATTTCCAATGCTTCAACCTTGGCTACTAGTGAGTCAAGGGATAAGGCTTCTAATTCCAATGTTGCTTTCATGAGAGATACTGACTGAGTCCAACTCTCAGGCAATGTGTGCAACATTTTCTTGTTTATTTCAATAGTGTCATATTTTAGTCCATAAACTATCATTTCATTGACCAATTGGACGTATCTATGCAACTGTTGAGGGATGGATTCCCCATGTATGTGATGAAAGGTCTCGTATTGGGTCCTCAGTTTTTCTTTCTTGATTTCCCGTATCTCTTCACTACCTTCACATATAGTGTGAAGAACCTTCCATAATTCATGTGCTGCTTTGAAATTTTCAACACGAGTCAAAATTTCAAAAGGCAGTGTCATAGCAAGAATGTTATATGCATTCATGTCTGTTTTGACCCATTTCAGGTCATCACCAGCTACACTCTTCAGACTAACTGGCTTTTGGATGTTGTAATCTGGTCCTAATGTCAAGGGAATAAAAGGACCTTCAGTGATAGATGTCCATAGATCATGATCTTGAAAAATAATCCAATTTCTGAACATTATCTTCCATTGCTTAAAATCTGACTTGTTCTTCAACCTGGGAGGTTTTAATCCACTGTTAGAACCAGTCATATCGTCAGCCATGTTTGTTTAAATTTTAACTTAATAAAAAAAAATTAAGTGAAATTTGTTTGTTTAAATTTTAGTCCGTTGCTAAAATTTGATTAATCCTAATTGTCTCTAGGATTTGTTTGATATTTGTTAAATCTTTTAATGTTTACCAAATAAAAGAAATTAATTAAATAATTAATTTTCCTATGTAATGTTGTTTTCAATGCCACAGTGACAAGAAATGAATATTTTGTGAAAAGAATATCAACTTTCTAATTAATGCGGTCAATAGAAAGTCAAAACTCTAAAAACACAAAAAAAATATTTTTAACAGTTACATTTTTGGATCAAAAAGTAACTTTTCGAAGAAGAATACTGTTCTTCTTCGTTTTTTCAAATAAACAAACACAATTCCCTTGAATTGTGAATGTATTTTTAGATAAAAAACCTAGGGTTTTCTAGGGTTTTGATGTTTTGCGGTTCAACAATTCTTCAAAATTTCAACAAAACCGATTGTTGATTGAAGAACAAAAATGTGTTTCTAGTGAGATTATCACCAGTTTGTGATGATGATGAACAATCTAACCGGTTCAGAATGTTCAAATACTGTTTGTTTCGAAGAAAACCAATGAAACAGTGTTCAACAGTATTCGAAAATGTTTGCAAAAACCCTTTAAAACTGATGAGATTTAAAGGTTTTGATGATAATTTTGTTGTTGAAAACCTTCTGTTGAATGATGTTAACAAGAGATAAACAATACATGTGTATTGTTTTATCTATTAAAACAACAGAACTCTTGTGTATGTGTGATGTTCAATACAATGAAAAGATTCAAAGTATTCAACCCAGTGTTTGTTTGATAAAAACTGGATAGAACAATAACCGTATATTGTTTATCCGAAACCCTTAAAAACCGATTAGGTTTTAGTGAGTTTTGTGATGAACACGTTTGAAAATCATGTATGAATGATGTTTAGAGCTGTAAACACATAAAATCTTCTTCAAAATGAACGAAAACAGATTATTCAATCATGTTTTGAACATTTGATGAATGTTTAAAGTAGAAGAAGGTTTTTGTGAAGATTTTCAGCTCGAAAATGTATGGTTTGAAGCTAATGAACCACTGATATCATCTTGTTGAATGAGAGGATCGAAATCTATGAATGATTGAGCCAAGGCTCTGATACTACCTGATGAAATCAGTTTAAACTCATGATAAACATGAACATATTCAACATGAATAAAAGGTTGATTCCCCCAATGATCTTTTCAATATCTCTCAAACTTCAACACACTAGAATCATGGTGCAAAAACCCATGATAATAGAGTATGAAATCAGTGTGTATGTGTTTGTGTGTGTGTGTGTGGTGTGTGCAAAAGCACAATCAAATAACTGCTTGTTTGTATTGAATTCGTTCAAAAGCTTACAAAGGATTAGGGTAGAATGCTATTTATAGCCTATACACATAGCTATATACAATTACTGAACTACCCTTATGTAAACGAATATTACATAAATAATCCTAAGTCTATAAGCTATCCGCTGTGGATGATTAGCTGTCCGCTGTGAATGTTAAGCTGTGTGCTGTGGAAGTCAGATAGCATGTCCGCTGTGCCTTGGATGATGTCCGCTGTGAACACTTGTGTGTGTTTGCTTGTATGTTATCCGCTGTGGAATGTTCATCCGCTGTGGATGAACATCCGCTGTGAACACTTGTGTGTGTTTGCTTGTATGTTGTCCGCTGTGGAATGTTCATCCGCTGTGGATGAACATCCGCTGTGAACACTTGTGTGTGTTTGCTTGCATGTTGTCCGCTGTGGAATGTTCATCCGCTGTGAATGAACATTCGCTGTGAACACTTGTGTGTGTTTGCTTTGTATGTTGTCTGCTGTGGAAATGTTCATCAGCTGTGGACTTAGGCATCCACTGTGTGTGTTGTTCATACGTTGTGGGCATTTGGACTTGATCTTCATCCGCTGCATCTTGTTGTACATCCGCTGTGGACAGTTATTCATCCGCTGCCGATACTTGGTCAAAATTTCTTTTATCTACAATTTTGAAAAAGAAATTTAAACAAATATTAGTGTTTGTTATGAATGATAATGATGCTAATGTGTTAGTAAATGATTGTTTGAATGTTAGAACACATTATGTTTGTTATGTTTGATTATGTTTGATTATGGCAAGCATCATCATTTAAAGCATTAATCCATTAATGTACTTGTTGAGTCCAACATAACTTGTAGGAGCTACACGTACCTAACTCTAAGCTGTACACTTGGTAACATGTATTTACATATGCATATCCCAAAATGCTAATAATTGTTTAGTTTTCTATGGCTACTTCAAGCGATGTTTGGTTTCAGTTCAATCTACCAAATGTTTTAACATTTTAGCTAAAATCATCATATGTTTAGCATAGCCTAGAAAGACTCGTGCACTTAAGTAACTAGCTATAATGTTGACTTACTTTTCTTAATTTGTTTGTATTTTCCCTATTCTATGAGTTACTCCTAACTTTAAAACAGTTTACTTTTAGTTTTTCTTTTTTGTTCTCATTTTTTTTTTTGGTTTGGTTAACGAATTTTGTCATTTCGCAGCCTCTCAAGTATAGTTTAGAGGGATGCTGGATTTGTCCTTTCTGGTGTAGCGTCGACTATGAGACGTGAATTTAGTTTGAAAACACGCGACGGTGTGAAAAAACTAGTTATAAATAAAATGTACTCCGAGGAGTACATATAAGTGATCATTATATATTATAATGTGGTAAATTGTTAGATGATTAAACAATAATAAAAATGTCTTCGGAAATTCAGTTAACCAACGAATCACACAATGCAAGTGAAGTTTCGTAAATCTAATCTAAAAATATATATCATACCATTTGAGGTCGATTTAGATTTATTTGGTTTTGCTTAATTAGTTTGTTAGTGTACATGTTTAGTTACTCTTATTTTATTATCTGTTTTTCTTGTGATATTCTAATTCTGTAATTCAAGACTTTCTGATTATTTGAATTTGTACTTGATATTTTATAATACAGTAGGTTTTCTTATGCTTATACTAGAAGATATTAGTGGTCCATGTTAACATACCATCTATGATTCCGACAAAGGCTGTGACATCTGTTAAGGTTGTTTGCAATCAGACTACCAAGTCTTTTAAGGTTGTTTAGATCCACGAGTTTGGCCACCAAGTCTTTTAGTGGTTTATATTATGCTTCAGTTGTAAAATTTTTATTTTTTCGACGTACAAGTCATAATTATAACAATAATGATCTTAATTTTTCTGACAAGTCATAATCATAACAACAATGATTTTCGTTAAATTTTTATTTTTCTAACAAGTCATTCTTAATTTCTAGTTCTACAATTGATTACCAATTCCAAAATCACCTCTTTGTTCTCTATGACCGATTGTAATTTTTTGTTACCAATACATAATCTCTCCTATTATATACGCTCAAGGCCAGTTTCGAGAATTCTCAAAGGACTTTGGGCCCGGTGCGAAAACAAAAAAAAGGCCCCCTATATTACGATATATAAAAAAGTCTAAATCGAATAACTTATATTTAAAAATTTATAATTCATGTTTTTCAATCAAAGTTTTCGATCAAGTCTTCATAATTCATGTTTTCCAATACATCGCTTTCAATAGTTATCATCATCAATCTGTTAAGTCTTTATTGTGTTAAATTATTTAAAATGTTAATGGGCTATTAGATAAAGTTTAATGAACTAAAATAATCACAATGTTATTGGGTTTGTTAATGGATTAATTAATAGATTATAGTTTTTTTATTAAAAAAATACATATACATATATGATATAAAAATAATTTTAAAAAACTTAGGGCCCCGAGGAGATCGGACCCTGGGCGGTCACCCACCCGGGCCCCCCTCAGGGCCGCCCTGTATACGCTAAACCATAAAACCTGATGTTTTAATTTTTGAATTCTAAGGGTGCATTTGGTTTGCATTGAAATTGTTACGTTGCATGTTAACCAATTTGGTTGAGGTTTATCGAAAAGAGAAGCAATCATCAATATAGTTTTTCAATGTTGGAATTATAACTTATGATAAGCAATTACAATACAATTCGGTCTTCATATTATTGTGTCTATTTGATTTATTATATTCTACTTGTTTTTGTTATGTTTGGGAAATTCAAAGTTATCAATGTTGTTATTCGACTTGCACGTAAGATACTGATAAATTTTACGTTCAATAAATCAAGAATAGCTGTCTGAGTCTAGTGGGCTTTGCCATGCCTAACTTCATTGATCGATAATAATTAGTATAATTAATTTGACCATTGAGGTTGTGACACTCTCAGATTTCGCTATCTTACCGATGACAATCTCAGTAGTATAACTATCATAAATTTACACCTGCTTTATATTTATTTTTCTGTTTTATTTCACTTGTATGTTTTTTAATTTCTTTCATTATCATTATTGTGAATGAAATCAATGATAAATAAAATGTAAAGTTTTGATGATTATGTAATTGGGATTGAAAATAGTAATCCATAAGAAAGTTAAAAGTATCACTTGTTAAATTGTTGGTATGTATTATTATCGACAAATGAATAATAGTTTGAATTATTAGAATTCAATTTTTTTATTTAATACAACGGTTAATAAGTTTTAAAAACAATGATATTTATAATAATTAATAAGTTTTAATTTGAGATTTCATTTTGTTTAGATTATTTAATTTTCTTTTAGCACATTAAAGAAAGAGAAATTTCTCAAAATGTTCATTTCCTCTCTCATTTCCCCCAAAATTTCCCTCCCAATAATTTCTTTTCAAAATGTCCCCTCCAGACAAGGTGTCGACGCATTAACGATATGTGCGGACACTTGTATACCAAGCCATTCAAAATCGTACACGTGTTCATAACAAAATGGTTTTTTTCCAAAATTACAATGCGAACGGCTGCCTCCACAAACTAAAAAATCATAACAAATTAAAGTTTAGAAACTAAAGAAAGACAAGTGTACGACTTTGAGTGGTCGGGTGCTCGCGTCCTGTCTTAGAAGGTGCCGACGTCTTGTCTGGGTGGACATTCTGAAAAGAAAATCATGATGGGACATTTTGAGGGAAATTCAGGTTAAAATAGATATTTTGAGAATTTTCTCTTGAAATAAAATATAAATAGATTTTGGTTCACTTAAAAATTGGATACATTTGACTACAACTTATTATCGTTTCAAAACACATTATAAAATTTAATAAAGGTCAATTAAATTGTAATCAATAAAGTTGTTAAATTAATAAAAAATGTAACTCCGAAAAGTACATATAAGTGATCGTTTTATATTATAACGTGGTAAATTGTTAGATGATTAAACAATAATAAAAATGTCTACGGATATTCGTTAACCAACGAATCACACAATGAAAGTGAAGTTTCGTAAATCTGATCCGGATTATGATTGAAACATATTATATTATATATATTATATATTATTATTTTGCAACGTCGACAGTTTACTTTTAGACTTTCAGAAATTAACCACAAAAATCTTTATGATTTACAAAATAGTCTCCCATACTTCTCTCAAAATCACCACCATCTTCTCATCTGTTAAACATCACCACCAATATACACTCCAAATTCATGTCCGTCTTCTTAGATAAACAAGCAGAACTTAGATCCAGACGATAAAACAACGATGGCTCTCTTTCTACTCTCTCTGCAATCATAAACTTTAAGGGCCGTTTGGTTCACAAAATATTTTGCAAAGAAATTGAAATTAGAAATGAAATTGGAATTAAAATTGGAATTGAATCTTGTTAAAACTAATAACGTGTTTGGTTGCTCAATTTTAATTAGAATTGGAATGTTAATTTTGAATATTCCATAGGTAAGTGAAAGGAATTTGAATTTCAATGAATGTTGGAAAAATTTCAAATTTCAATTTAATCCGTTGACTAAGCAAACAGAATTTTGAATGAAAAAGTTTTCAATTCTTAAGAATTTTGTGAACCAAACGAAACCTAAGGGATGGGGTGAGTTTCTATCTTTTTTATGAGGCGGTCGTGTTGGCCGCAATTGGAGGCGGTGGTGTTGCCGGAGATGCAGGATTTCTTTAATGGTTTATGTTGTATGATGTATGTATCAGGATTTCTTAAATGGTTTAAAAAAAATTTAATTAATATAAATTATCAAATAAACATGTTCATTTTTTTCAATATTCAAAAACCAATACTATTTCTTGTTGCTCTTTCACCACCGCATACAAGTTGCTAAACACAAGGTAAAACCATGTAACGCGCATGTTTATCTTTTTTTTTTTTTTGTTTAATCCGATTTATTTTGGGTTTTATAAAAATTAATGGTTGTGTTTATGTTGATCTGTGTTTATGTTGATTACCATTTAAACATTGTATTTTTAAACGATTCCGTCTGAGACATTAACTCTTCCATTGTTTAATAGTTTTTTTACCCGCAACAACGTGTGAATCACACTTGATAGAAAAATATAACCCAGAAGATACCCGCGACAACTCGCGGTCTAAAATTCTAATCATATATTAAATCGTATGTCGGTATGTACGATGTTTTGAGTTTTATCTTTTTCTTCTTTAACATATAAACAACTTGCTTTATTTTAAACATAACCTTGGTTTGCCCTAGTGGTTAACACATGTTACTCCTACAGGCAAAATCCAAGATCAATTCCAGGCTCCCACGTGCTTCCTCCCGGTTCATCTGCATGTTTGTTTTGTTATGTTTTTAGTTGAGCTCAAATCATTCGGTCTATACATTAATGGTGCGTTCGTTTCATGGAATGGAATGGAATTCTGATGGAATTGGAATGCAGATTCCATTTCTTATGTTTTTCGTCTCACCAAAAGAAGGATTGGAATTGAATTTAAATCCTTCAAATTCCTTCAAATTACGGGATTTGAAATCCTTCCATACTTGGGGGATTGTTTTAAAATATCAGGATTTCATGGTAATTTACCAAAATAACCTTACCCTAACCTAGAAGATGAGAATCCAGATCTGAGGACATCATTTCCGTGGATCGACGCTTCGTTCCGGCAGAACCTCTTCATCGCCGGCGCAGATCGGACGCTTCGTTCATCTTCTCAGCTTCGTTCAGGCAGAGCCTCTTCATCATCTTCTTAGCTTCGTTCCGTTATTGAAATCGCACCTCTTCTTCTATTCATCTTCATCTTTCCTCTATTGTGCTATCTCCGTCGAATGCTAAACCTGTTAAGTTTTCTTCGATTTCTTTGTTCTGGAAACTTTGTTGTTTGGTTGATTCAGCACTACGATTCTCTTCTTAGAACAAAAATCTAATGATTCCAACAGTTAGGTTTTCTTCGATTCTCTTCTTAGAACAGTTAGGTTTATTTGTGCTCTTGATTTACATAAACCTAATATGAAGAGGAAATCTGATTTCAACAAGATGATGATGATTTCTAGGGCAAACAATCACTTGGTTTTATCAAATTTGATTTGAATATGGCTCATTAGATCGAACGATTGCAAATTTGAATTTTTCTTTCACCGATTGTGTTATTCAACGATGGTTCAGGTATGATTTTTTCTTCTAAAATAATTGTTCATCATGGAACAATACAGAGGAACAGGAAAATGAAACCGCAAATCGTGTTGCTTGATCGAACGACTACGTTTCAGTTACATTTATTTATGTACTAATATGTGTGTTGAGAAGTTGATATTAGTTAGGTTTAAAATAGTCTTTTGTCAAACTCTAACTTACTATTCTGAAATCAAAACAAAAGTTTAGTCTCCCTTAGTTTTTCATTGAGTTGTTCAACAGTGTGGCTTTAGTAGGAGGTAAGTTTTTCAAAATAAAGGGTATTCATGCATCAATTTTGCTTGTTATCAGTGTTTTTTTCTCACTTAATAGAGTTGTTGGGGTCAAGTTGGTGATTTCATGTTTCTTTGGTGTTCTTAGTGATTTAATCCTTGACACACCACACAAAAAGCAATCTGTTGCAGATTTAACTTAATTTGATTCTCCTCGAGTTTCTTTTCCCTTGTTTGAAATACACTTTTGATGTACCATCTATATATGTATATATACATGTGGTCACATGTTTCAAGCTTTCTTTTAGTTATAAGTTTCTGCGGTGTTAATTAAGATGTAGTCAAATATGTTAGGTTCATTGATCGAATTCCATGCTTGTTCATAATAATTAGTTTCTGATTACTTTTGTTCTACTTAAAACATGTTTGGGATTTTGCAAGGGTTTCAATATGAACATTATATATATATGTATATGTATATATATGTATATACACATATATATATACATATATATGTATATGTATATGTATATATATGTATATACACATATATATATACATATATATATATGTATATACATATATATATACATATATATATATGTATATACATATATATATACATGTATATATATATATGTATATACATATATATATACATGTATATACATATATATATACATATATATATATATGTATATACATATATATATACATATATATATATATATGTATATATATATGTATATATATATATATATATTTTTTTTTTTGCAAGGGTTTCAAGATGATATTAGTTGTGTTATGGTCTTAATAACATGTGTCATAGTTTTAGGCATAGTGTTATGAGTCATTTGTTAAGCCTTACTAGCGATAGCGTTTTTGATAGGGGACTTTAGGACCACCCCCTAGTTTTAGGCAGTGTTATGATTCTAAGATTGTCTAGAAAGCGTTGTCTGAGCTATTGATTGTCTAGAAAACTACCTTAAAACTCTATTGTTCATATGAAGTTTGTCTGAGCTAAACGTAGCCTGCACAATTGGATTCATTATAGATTCACTATTGTTTATTTGTTCTACTTTGGGAATATGGATTTGGTGGGAAGTTGCTTGTTCTTCATACGATTTGTTATCAGCATCAATCACATGTAATTTGAGACATTAGCTATTGATTTCAGGTGGATTATTAGAAAATGACCCGACTTAGTTTAACAACTCGCAGTCGTAAACAAAAGAGAAGGACATTGATTTTGCCATGGTGGAACCAACTTATTACAACATTTTCTTTGCTTGTCCTTTCGGTTTACATGTTGATGATCAAATACATAATAGATAAACCACTTATTCAATGTCTCTCATCAAAAATAGATCGATATTCAATATTGTATAGACATATTTATGAGAGTGATAGTATGGCTATATCCCAAATTAGGATGGATCGATCATGTTTCATAAATTTGTGTGAGACGCTAAAGAATTTTGGAGGATTAAAACCAAATAGAAATATGGACATTGATGAACAAGTAGCCATCTTCCTTCATATTATCGCACATAATGTCAAGAATCGGGTCAAGAGATGTCGTTTTCATCGTTCAGGAGACACCATTAGTAGGTGTGTCTCTCGAGTTTGCAATGCAGTGATTAGATTGCATATACGTTTGCTCAAGAAACCCGAGCCTATTCCAGAGAATTATACCGACCAAAGGTGGAAATGGTTCAAGGTATTATATAATCATCATAATACTTTATGGTATAATTAGGTTAGGAATTAGAAATGTATTATAATACTTTTGTGTTGTTCGGTTGTAGAATTGTTTAGGAGCTCTAGATGGAACATACATAAAGTGCTTAGTGCCTAGTGAAGAGAAGCCTAAATACAGAACAAGAAAAGGAGAGATTGCTACAAACGTGTTAGGTGTGTGTTCACCGGATATGCAATTTATATTTGTGTTACCGGGTTGGGAAGGGTCGGCGGCTGATAGTAGAGTCCTACGAGATGCTATTGATAGGCCACATGGATTGAAAGTTTCAAGGCCGGGTATGTAAAATCTTATATAAATAATTATACAGGCATGTACAACCAAATTAGTAATTTAAGTTGTTGGGTCTTTATTAACTACGATGTATTTTTAGGTTATTATTTGGTAGATGCGGGATACACAAACGGAGAAGGTTTTCTCGCTCCTTATAAAGGTCAAAGATATCACTTAAATGATTGGCGTAATGGACACCAACCCTGATTGGCGTAATGGACACCAACCCACTACCCCAAAAGAATTATTCAACATGAAACATTCGTCTGCAAGAAATGTTATCGAAAGATGTTTTGGTATTTTGAAGAAAAGATGGGGAATTTTAAGAGACCATTCATACTATCCTATTGACCAAAAAAATAGGATCATAATGGCGTGTTGTCTCCTTCATAATTTTATAAAGAGAGAAATGCCAGTAGATCCATTTGAAGACGAAGACGAAGATGAAAATGAAAACGAAGACAGAGATGGAGAGGGGAACGGAGATGGAGAGGGAAACGGAGATGGAGATAATATAACTCAAATTACGACGTCAAACGAGTGGACAATGTTTAGAAACAATCTAGCCCAAAGCATGTTTGATTCTTGGAGTGCCACCAACTTATCATAAATATTTTACAAATACATGGATTTGTAAAAAATTGAGAGATGGGGGTGGGGGGTGGGGGTGTGGTGGGGGTGGGGGTGGGGGTGTCGTGGGGTGGCATGGGTGGGGTTAGGGTTGTGGTTGTCACCATTTATTTTTGTATTTTGAGTCAATATTGGGACTTCAAAGACTTGTTTGATTTAAAGGATAATTATGTCATTTTACAAATTTAAATTCCAATTCCATTTATAATTATACCAACCAAACACATTATAGGATTTGAGTAGAATTCTTAAAATTCCAATTCAAATTCCATTTCCAATTCCATTTCCAATTTAAATTCCATTCCATTCTTTGAAACGAACGCTACCTAAGGGTTTGTTTAGTTGGGCTTAGACTTGGGCATAAAAACCGGGTTCGGACCCGACCCGGTGGACCCGACCCGGAACCGGGTACGGTACGACCCGGTATATGCATACCCGGGTTGGACCCGAAAAAAACCGTAGGGTTGGAACCGGGTATGATTTTCTAGAATTTCTTAGAACCCGACCCGACCCGACCCGACCCGGAACCGGTTGAACCCGGGTTGTACCCGGTTTCGACCGTTTTTTTTTTTTTTTTTAAAAGTGGCCGTTTTTTAACGGCTATATAGCCGTTGGGATCGATTTGTGACCGTTTTTTTGTCACTTTTAGGCTTATAAGTTAGTATAAATAGGTGTGGGTTGATATGGTTTAGTACCCAAGTCTCAAACGCAAAAACATACGCAAAAAACGCAAAAAATACTCTCGTTTACTCTCGCTATACACGTTCACTCTCTCGTTTTACACTTTCACTCTCTTCAATCTTGATATGGCTCACTCATAATCTTCCGTTGGTCAAGGTTCGTCCAACGCTCCAACCGTCGTTCGTGTTTTTGCACACAATCGTAACATGGATGTTTGGTGCAATTGGGATATGGTTGAGTTGAGTGACGGGTCTGTAAAGGCTCGTTGCAAGTTTTGTGGAGCTTTGCTTGCTAAAGATTCTAACACGACTTTAAACAAACACATTAGCAAGAAGTTTTGTAAGTCGTTGAAAAGTAATCCGGATTCGCAACAAACACAATTGGGTGGAGACGGTGGAATCTTTAATTACGATGTTAATACGGTTCGAGATCGAATGGCGAAGTTCGTGATTCAAGAAGCTTTGCCTTTTAGTCACTTCGACAATCCTCGGTTGACCAACTTAATTCGAGAGACGCTTCAACCTCGTTACACTCACGTAAGTCGTACTACACTTAGACGTTATTGTTTAAAATTATGGAAACAAGCAAAAAATGATTTAATTGTATTATTTGAAAATTTAAATACCGGTGTAAACTTAACTAGTGACGTTTGGTCGGCTCCACACGGTTTACCCAAATCGTACCTTTGCGTCACCGCTCATTGGGTGGATCCCAATTCATGGCAATTGATGAAACGTACGATTGCATTTGATCTTTTTCCGCATCCACACACCAGAGAATTTTTGTTTTACTTTTTAGATAATGTAATAAGTACTTTTAAATTAGAAAATAAACTTTTTTCAATTGCATTTGATAACGCCTCTAACAACACAACCGCGGTTGAAAAATTAAAATTAAAATATCTTCCGATTGCAAACGGTGATTTTTTCCATACTCGTTGTGTTTCACATATTATTAATTTAGTAGTGCAAGACGGACTATCCGGGTAATATGTTAATAACTTTATTACATCTTTTCGATTTATGTTACATGACGTTTTTAAAAAAAGTAGAAGAAGATATCAAGATTGTAAACAACTTTGTAAGGATACGCACTCTAGATTTTTAGGTCCTAATTGGGATGTACTTACTCGGTGGAATTCGACTTGTCACATGTTTGAATGTGCTTTAAAACAAAAGGGCACTTTGAAAGCTTTTCATAATAGTCTTTCGGATAATGGTGAAGCCGACCCATTTCCGGATGCGGGTTGGGAGAATCTTCAACGTCTATCCGAGTTTCTTGAGGTTTTTAAAAACTCAACAACAAAATTATCGGGAGTTTATTATTCCACTAGTTATTCGGTGCTTCAAGAACTATATTTTATGTCTTTGAATTTTAAAAATTTTCAAAATAAAAATAATATGTTTAATCAAATGATAAAACCAATGAAAGAAAAGTTTAAAAAATATTTTAAGGACTTACCACCCGTTTTTACGTGTGCCGCCGCTTTAAATCCGTTTCTAAATGTTGCGGGGGTTGAATGTTTGATAGATGAGATAAATGGCAATTTGGATATGCATGACGAAAACCCTGATTTTTCAAACGAGGCAAAAGAAAATTTTAATCATAGTTTGAAAACAATTTATAATTTTTATTTAAATAGATATGAGCCTAACGTAAACATAACCATGCCAAGCGGATCAACCTCAAGTGCTAGTACCTCGTTTAAAGACCCTGTTTTGACTATGTTGAATGTTGTTCGGGATGTGACGGCTAAACGTCAAAGAGGTAACACCCCAACAAGTGAGCTCGGTAGATATAGTGGAACGGATTTTATTTCCACTATGACTACCGAAGATTATCGTGCATTCGATATTTTGGCTTGGTGGAAAGGAAAAGAATCTCAATTTCCGATTCTTTCTGCTATGGCCAGTGATTTACTAAGCGTCCAAGCTTCTACGGTAGCTTCGGAATCTGCTTTTTCTTTTAGTGGCAGGGTAATATCATTACGAAGAACAAGACTAACTCCGGAAGTAGTGGAGATGTGCATTTGTTTAAAGGATCACTTAGACGCAACGGATCGTATACAAGACCAAACAAGCCTCGAAGACGAGATTACACTCGAAGCTAAAGTACATGATGAAGAGGTAGAAGACGGAGTATCTTCTGGCATATCCGATGAAGAATTAGCATTTATCAAGCATCTCGTAGTAGATAAAATTAGACGATATTGTTATTTTTAAGTTGTTTTAATATTATATGTCTTTCATGTTCTTTTTAAATTTCTTTGTCATTCAAATGTTTTATATAAAAAGTATTTAATATTTGTATATTATAAGTGTAACATTTTCTGCTCAAGATTTGTATATATTTATATATTAAGTTGTTTAAATTTTTGTCATTCAAGTGAACCCGGTTAGGAAAAGAAAAATAAAAAAAAAAGGAAAGAAAATATAAGAAAAAAAAACATACGACCCGGTGTTCGACACACACACAAGAAAAGAAAAAAAGAAAAAAAAAAAAAGGCAAAACCCGGTTGAACCCGGTTTTCATACCCGACCCGAACCCGACCCGACCCTACCCGGGTTTACCGGGTAGGGTTTGTATCTCGCTGAACCCGACCCGGGTTCGTACCCGGGTTCACCAATACCCGGGTACAAAAAACCCGGTTGGGCCCAAACCCGGTTTTGTACCCGGGCCCGGGTCCGGCCCAAACCCGTTTTGTGCAACTCTAGTTGGGCTCAAGACGTTCGGGCCATAAACCATTTAATTAAGAGTGAAGAATCACTAATTAAAAGTTTAACATATATAAATATTTATTATATATATTCTAATAATCAACTTGGTTGTGCATTTAGGTGTTGTAAATTATGTTTTTGTATTTCTTTTTGGTGCTCATTGTTGTCAGTGATAGTTTTTGATGTTGTCGGTTGAAATTCCATTGATTTTTTCCGGTGTTGGTGGTCGCTGACGGTAGTGTGATATTAATGTCACTTGACATGATTTTACGCATCCCCGCAACGCGGAGGGAGCTTAACACTAGGATCATACTATTTACGGTAGATTTAGATTTATTTTGTTTTGCTTAATTAGTTAGTTGGTGAACATTTTTAGATTATCATTTTTAGTTGTCTGTTTTCTTGTGATATTCTAACGCTGTAATCCATCACTTTCTTATTACTTGAATTTGTACTTTGATATTTTATAAAGCAGTAAGTTTTCTTGTGGTTATACTCATCTACGTATCTATATATTTAAATAAAAAGTAAATAAGGAGAACATATTGCAGCATCACGTTTTTTTTCATTAAATTTTTTCGTTTTTTTTTCCTATTAAATAATTATATTAATTATTGATAATATTATTTAATTTTTTTTAGATTAAACATAGTTTTTTAAATATCTTTTTATTAATGTTATTTCTAAAGAAATAAATTTTTATGAAATAATTTTTTTTCTAAAATATTAAGCTTTTTTCTAACAAAAGTCCATACTTATAGTACTTAAACAAACTTATAGTCCTTACTTATATGTAATTTTAATTATAACTTATATTAGAATATCGTTTTATTATTAATAATTTTTATTATATTTATTATTTTATTTTATTCTACCGGTATAATACACGAGTTTATTAAAACTAGTTATAAATATAACAATTATAACAATGAGAAGAAACGTGAAAACTACTTGAATATTAGTGGTCGTTGTGTCGACCCCTGTTTATTACACACACACACAGAGAGAGAGAGAGAGAGAGAGGGAGAGAGAGAGAGAGAGAGAGAGAGAGAGAGAGAGAATAAATCTTAAGAAAACCATATTATTTTGTTAAAACTATAGAAAACTAGTGAAACCAATTGCATAATTTTTAGATTTTTTTATCACTACTCTCTATATATGTATGTGTGTGTCTATATATAGAGAGGAGTATGGATCAAATGAAAACCGTACCATAGTTTTACTTATACGTCACACATAAGTTATGTATATGTAACCAATTTTTATTCGACATAGTGTTACGCATACGTTAGATTCTATATTCTCGTATTTATATTCAACATATATGTAACAAATACTTAAATAATCTTTTAACAATTAAAAAAATAAAAAAAATTATGAATTATGTTATTGATTTTCGATGTTTTTTTTTTTTTTTTTTTCGTATAACTATTGAGAGATCTTTTAAATGGTTAGTCAAATAGACATTTTAAAAAACAACAGTAGTGAAGGGACATTTCGGAAATTTTCCCTTATATTGTTTTAAGGGATGGTTAGTGCTTATGGTCACGCCCTCCCTTACAGTGGTACATCGACTTGTAACTTGTGTAGCCAATTATTACTTTTATGATGATTCAAATATCAAAACTCGGTAACTATGATACATATTTATATTTTCATTCAACATCTAAACCTTTGTAATACATATAAGTTATACCATTTGCTTCCAACATTCCGTTGCCTTTGTTTCTATCACTTTACTACTTATGCTTTCTGTGTTATTTCTGTTATGTGTGTTTCGATCTTATGTTGTATATGAATTTTTGTTACCCTATTAGTTCCTTTATTGATGTAATAATATATAATCTAGTCATTTGGAAATCTATTGGGACATTTGAATTTCAAAGTTGAATTCTTGCCCTTAAATTTATGAAATGCTTGCTTTGTTTATTCAGTTAATTCATATAGGTCAAGATGTTAAACAATTGCTACCATCTCTGGCATCATTCATCTTCATATATCTCACCACAACCACTCACGTTTGATGAAATTTATGAAAAGAGTCATCTGCTTTATCATCTCTAATTATGTTTTGTATATTTCATATATAATTCAACTTGACACACCTAGCGCACACCGGTCCAAAGTCTAAAATCAACACCCATAGTCAACAAAGACGCGCGATAAGCATATTTGAATACATACCCACCTTGGGGTTTTAATACAAAATTTAATATACGGTGTTTTATATTATTGCAAAGATACTACTTTGATCAGATTTTTATCTATATTTTAATACAAATTTTACAAAAATTAATCTGTATCAAACATTATATATTTTTCAACTATCATTATATCCCTTCTGTTTAGTTTTCACTTTTCAATTATAAAAGAAATTTTACAATATATAATACTAGTGACACAAAAGAGTTGGTAAAATGTTACTTCACTTCATCCCAAGACTAGTGTCGTATTCTATTGGTATAATGATTTTTAGTGTAATTATAAAGATAAAAATAAAAACCTATTATGAATGCATTTAAGTTCAATTGATGTATTGTTAGCACATCCACGTATTCACGTCTCATAGCACCTCTCTATAAGTCTATTGGTTCTGTTAGATTTATTCTAGTCTCAACTCTCAAGTTTGATTGATTTTGCTATATGTTTTGTAGTAGCTCTAAATAACTCAACATTAATGGTTAGAAAGAAATGGTGTGTATTGCATTCAAGTGTGAGTGATAGGTCCATATGGTTCTTTGGGTAGGAGATATTTGTTGTGTTTGTTTTGTCCACATGGTTTTTTAGTTTATATGATTTTGAATTTTGGTAATGTCATTGTCGCTGTTATCTCTTGAAAATTGGATGTTATAACAAACTTTTGAGCATATAACTTGTTTGTCTAAAAGATGTTTCTATCTATTACATACTAGTTGGTACACTCGTACTATGCGACGGGATAACGTCTTTCTTAACGTTGTAGATTGTTGTCTTTGAATAATGTTATAATTAAATTATAATCGGTATAAGATAATTGTTAGATGTTTTTCAAGTTCTTAAATGTCAACATACAAACGTTTTCTCTCTAGTAAGTTTAATTTATACAGGATCTGAAGTTGAAGATAAACACTAACTTATTATTTTGGTAAAATATGAATAAACTTTTTATAAAACAAATAAAATAAATTTATGAATTTCAAAAAAACACTTCAAACTTAAACGTGACGTATCTATCATGTTAACAGAGAGAACCGAGTTCAAACCTAACCGCATAAACAGGAGATGAACCGGAAAAAAAAATACAAAATGAAAAAAATAAAAGCACAAAAATTTAAACTGGAATTGATTTTTTATGACCTTGCACAACAAACTGAAAACTTTAAAAAAAACAAAAAATGAGTTTATTTCCCCTAAAGTCCATGTATTCTCTTTTATAAATGTTGAACTCTTATTTTGTTTTCTTGCTTGGCCGATGTGGAATAACTAACATATCTATATTACTATATAAAGCGATAAAGTTGTAAATAACACGTTGATTATGCATAATCATTTATATCAAATGCAACAATATTATTCTTAAGTGTTTCAAAATTAAAATAATATTATTGTTCAAAAAGTTGTATTATATAATAGTATAGATTATTGATGTTACTTCAGAAATAAGAAAGTCATGCATTTTTAAGTTTAGTCATTTTTTATTGTGCTTGTTTTTGTCCATCTAATTTCTTTTATTATGAGTATGCTTGCTTCTAGATTATCAGTGGTATCTATTTTTCTTCGTTCTTGCTAAAATAAAATTCAATCATCTCGTATAATAAGAGAAGAATTAATTCAAATCGTAGTTAAATGGAGTTCATCACTAAAAAGTGTATAGTGCAACTCTAAAGATATCCAATAACATATTAAAATGAATTCAAGTTTTGATATAAACGTTTTTAATTCAATATCGAACAAGATTAAAGTCTATTGAATAGTTTAGTTTGTATTTAGGAAAGTATTCTTTAAAAAAATGAACTTCTAACAAATATATATATATATATATATATATATATATATATATATATATATATATATAACGAGAACCTTTAAATCTTGTAAGAACAACAAGAACTCATGAAAAACAATAAAAAAAACATTACCTTAACTACAATACTAACATTTTTATTAAAATATAACATGGTTAAATGAGATTATATGTGATAATTTACATGTATTCATATATTTTAAATATTTACACATGTGTAAATGCTAAGTTTATATATGTGTAAAATATTAAAATATACGTATACATGTAAGTTAACACGTATAAGTTCATTTCATAATATTGTAGTTTAATAATAATGACACATCTAAATAAAATATTGGTTTTTATGTTTTTTGTAAGTTCTTGGAGTTCTCACGAAAAAACTAATATAAAAAAACCATCAAAGTAATGTTTTTATATGTTTTTAAAATTTTTTATTTGTTTAGATACATATGTATAGAAATCATAACCTACATATGTGTAGATTAGAATTTCGGTCATTATTATTATTATTATTATTTTTGAATTTTAAAAGAGACAAGAAAACATTGTATTTTAACTATATTTTGTATAAAACATAAAAAATTTATTTGTTGATAAAATTACAGAGTTTTGAGGATATTTAAGAGTTCTTGTATAATCATAACCCTATATATATATGTATATATATGTGGTGTAATTCAAATAAAAACTAAAATAAATTGTAAAACCAATAAATCAAATCTTTATTCTTAATTAGATTAATATCAATGATACTCATTTAGTTGAATAAAAAAAATTTAGACTTTAGTGGGACCTATGGACAATATGCTCTTTTTCTTTCCTACATACTTCTTTACTTCAAATCAACACTACATAATTTTTAGTTTTTTACACTCATCTTTCTTTCTAAAACAACCAATTCTCTCGTCTCTTTCTCTAAACAAATAAAAACAATGGTCCATGAAGCTAGATCCGGCGACTGACTATGGTGAAAATGCGACGATGACGATGGCGACGATGACGATGGCAACTGAACCCCATCTATAAAACAACCAATTCTCTCATCTCTTTCTCTAAACAAATAAAAACAATGGTCCATGAAGCTATATCCAGCGACTGACTATGGTGAAAATGGCGACGATGACGATAGCGACTGAACCCCATCTATGGAAGTGATGACGGCTACGATGGTGGCGTTGGCGACTACGATGGTGGAGACGACGACTCCGATGGTCTTGTGGTTTTTTTGTTAATATTTTTAGTGAACTACTCAGATCTGTAATATTATAAATATGTATGTATTTTTATGTTGGCTAAATCTATATTTACATATGCGTACACATGTTGTTGTTGATGTTTTCTAAAAAACTACTTAAACATTCTTATATAAATATTGGTTTAAAATGTGTATGTAGATTATTACATCTGTAGATGTCGATACTCTATATTTTTGTTCGTCAAATCTCTTTTTACTGGTTTTTTTACATATAAGCATTTGTAAAGTGAGTTTTATACATGTGTATATTGAGTTTTACACATGAGTAAACTGAATTCGAACATGTGTGACTATACATATGTAAATTGAATATACACATATATAAAATTCTCAATTTCTTGTTTAGATTTATATTTATATAATTTGATTAGTTACCGATTCATTTTACATATTGGTTTTCTTCTTCAGAACATGTTGAATAATCCAGATCTGAGATGTGAACAAGACATAATCAAAAAAGGAGCATACGTATTTTTTTTTTATTTTGTAAATATTTTTTTGGGTTTTAGATGTAGATTATTTTATAATTTGTGTAAATATCTTCTACTCATGTTTAATTAATAATTACATACATGATTTTTATTTTTACTCATGCTAAAGTATTTAAAACTATCTCTTAGACATCTGAAATAAATGTTGCAACTCATTTGGTAATATTGTGTGTATGTTTTTTTCTTTTTTGTATTTTTACATGTAAGTTGTGTGACTAGAAATGGTTAATAGTTTATTTTTTTGGGTTCCCCATTGAACCGTCCCTTATATATATATATACTAGTTGGTGTGACCCGCGTAATCTAGCGGGGGTTATAAAAGTTAAAAGATTGAATTCTGATTATTTATACGTTAGTACTAACCACTCAAAAAAGATTACATGCGTAACGCTAAAAGTGTAATAGCAAAAATACTATAAAAAATAATACCTTAAAACTAGAAAATAAAATAGTAAATGGATAAATAGTGAATTTACTAAAGTAACTAGCTCTATTGTAAATTGTTTAAAATAAAATTTGACATAACTCTAAAGCTTAAATATAAAACTTAAAAAAGTTATTATTATTTTAACTATGTAAGTATTTAGTAATTATATATATACTTAAGTGTTTAAATAAAATAATACTTAAATCAAATAGTATTAAGTTATAAAAATATAAACAATAAATGAATATATTTTAATATTAATTTAAAATATTATAAATATGATCATAATTAAATAAATATATATTAAATAATGTATTAACTGTGAGAAAATTATTAAATATGAGCAAATTAGGAACTATTGTATATAACACTTGTATCTTGTTTTTTAAAAAATTATATCCGATATCTTAAATTTTGAGTAAAATAACAAATGTTCATCGTTAAATGTTTTATATAATAGTATAGATATAGATTCTTATTATCCTTATTATTATAAAATATTTAATAATTATATAGTTAAGTATTCAAATAATGTAATTCCTATTTACAAATTTAATTATTATTATTATAATAAAAATATTTAGTAATTATATAGTTAAGTATTCAAATAAGATAATACTTATTAATAAATTCAAATGTTAATTTAAAGTTTAAATTGTTATAAATAATATAATATATAATGTAGTTAGTTAAAAAATCTTAAATTATTAAATAATGTATTAATAATATGTATTAATTAGATTAAGTTTATTGAATAAGAAGCAAAATAGGAATAATTGCATTAAATACTTGTACCTAACGCTTAATAAATTGTATTAGATGTCTTAATTTTTTTTGTAAAATTACATTTGTATCCTAAAGTTTTACTTTATATATTAGTGTGTATATATATATAATGTCTTATAAATCTTTGATAAACTTTTTATTTGATGTAATCCGGTAGTTTAATCCAAGAAAGCATTTGTTGGCTCGAAATAAGAGTCATTTGTTGGTCAACAAAGACATGTGAATCACAAAATTCTGAACTCCAAAATACAATAACAATAAATGAACTGCCAGCGAAGCTCGTCTCTAAACTCAGTTAGCTATGGTTGGCTCGAATTATTTTACACACGCGGTCAAACACATATTTGACAACAATTCCTAGATTTTCTAGTATATATACATATATATATATAACACAACCTACACACTTCATGATTTAAACCCCAATGGTGTGGGACACATTATTTAACCATTGTTTCTTGAGAATACACACGCATATATAATTAATTTGTAAGTGGTTGATGTTTTTTGCCAGGGTAGCCTTTACTACTAGAAAAACAATAAATTAATATATATACTTTCAAAATAAACTCAACTTGACAGTTTACATACCAAGCCAGCTTATATCAGCTCGTTTACAAACAAAATGGAGCCCGAGCTTACCCTACCTAGACTACGTTTAGCTCCGTAAGAGCTTTAAAGCCCAATGACCAATACATGAATGAAAAATCCAAGGCTCTTTTTATTTGAAAAATATACAATGTTTCCATGTATATTAATAGAGCATGTGATAATATTATATGTCTATCAAACATAATATTTCCATCAGTGGCATTCACATCTCCTCTATATATATACACACATGCATGATAATAACTAAAAAGCATTTTATATTAGCCTTAGCATCTCCCTTTGATCAAGATGGCTTTAATGTGCCCATTTTCTTATTCAATATTCCGTTACAAAAATATCCATGACAAATGTAGTCAATCTTTCAATCGAAATTCACTACATTCATCACCAACTATAACAAAGGCATCTATCAGCAAGGTTGAACCAATCGCTAGACGATCAGCAAACTACGCGCCATCATTATGGTCATTTGATCATATCCAATCGCTTTCTAGTGAATATGCGGTATGTCGCAATGTTATTTCCATCACGCATTCTATTAGTTTCTAGTAGTGTATATGATAGAACAGTTCTTGAGTTAATATTCACCATGTAGGGAGAAACGTACAATGCAAGAGCTGATACTTTGAAGGATGCGGTGAAGATGATGATACGCGAAGTAGGAAGTCCATCGAGTACCCTAGAGTTGGTTGATGACTTGCAGAGACTCGGAATATCGTATCATTTTGATGATGAAATAAGAAATGTTTTGGAAGTGATTTACAACAATTACTATAAAACTCATGATAAGTGGAATACAATGGATTTGAACCTTAAAGCCCTTGGATTTCGACTAATGAGACAACATGGTTATCATGTTCCTCAAGGTATAAGTTTTAAGGAACTTATATTCATAAATAACATACTTAAAGATTTAACATGACCCTATCCAAAAGAAAACAACTTAAAATTATGCACTAACTTAAGTTGTATATTTGTATTGGCTGGTTTAGATATATTTCACAACTTCAAGGATAAGACTCAAAATCTTAAGCCACGTTCACTCGAGGATATGACAATAATATTGAATTTGTACGAGGCTTCGTATCATTCATTTGAGGGTGATAGCATATTGGACGATGTAAGAGACTTCACAACAAAATATCTCAAAGAAAATCATGACAAGATAGATGAGAGTATATCATCATTAGTAACTCATGCTTTGGAGCTCCCATTGCACTGGAGAGTGCCAAGAGTAGAGTCAAAGTGGTTTATCGAGGCATACGCGAAGAGAAGTGACATGAATTCCACATTGTTAGAGCTTGCAAAATTGGATTTCAACATGGTTCAAGCTGTTCATATTGAAGACATAAAACACGAATCAAGGTATCATTTCTACCTCATGTGGGTGCAAACTATTTAGTTACCATGTGCTACATACATACTACATTTGATTTGTTTTCGTACAATTAATACTATGAATAGGTGGTGGAGAAGTACAAGATGGGCTACGAAGCTCACCTTTATTCGAGACAGCTTGGTGCCAAGTTTTCTGTGGGCTATCGGTTTTGGTTACCTACCTCACTATAGCCCTGGAAGGAGAGCACTAGCAAAGATTGTTACCATGATTACCGCGATAGATGATGTTTATGATGTGTATGGCACTTTGGATGAACTTGAACAATTTACTCACATTATAGAAAGGTAAATGATGATTTACTTAGATCAAATTCATCAGGTTCCTCATTTTACCCTAATATTTAAATTATAAAGAAGACATGAAAAGATATGTAAATTTACTCCGACATTAGGTCTCCTATCCCCATCTTCATCCCATATAATCTTAGGAGAAAACCATCATGATCCTCATATTTAGGGGTTATCATCCATCCCTCAAATTTATTATTTTATATTTTGTATAAGTGATTGTGAGGGAAAAAAAAAAGAAAAAATAAAAAATGAATAATTATGTATTATTTAACCAAAATAAGTATAGATATGGGGACTGACGTGAGAGTATTTTACAAAATGAACAATTTTTTAAGAAATAATGTTTTTTTTTTTTTAAATTAAGTGGGGTGTGGATGAGGAAGCTAGTGTGAATGCTCTAAGCTAGTATGTTTGTAAAGTTTTAAAGAAATAATCAACATCCTACTTGATAGATGGGATATCAATGCGATTGAGGAACTACCGGATTATATGAAGATATGCTTTCTTGGATTAAACAACACGATTAATGAGATCTCATATGACATGTTAACAGAAACAGGGATCCTCATCCTTCCGTACCTTAAGAAAGCAGTAATTGAACCATCCTTGATCTTTTAACTACAATTTATGTATATATATATATATATATATATATATATATATATATATATATATATATATATGATTATTATTGTTATTACTATTACTTTTACTATTACTACGTTGAATGAAAATTTTACAGTGGGCAGATTTGTGCAAGGCTTATTTAGTGGAAGCACAATGGTACTATAGTGGATATACACCCACACTCAAAGAGTACTTGGATAATGGTTGTACATCAGTATCTGGTCCGCTAATACTCATGCATGCAAAATTGGCAACATCAATTGGTGCAAGTGAAGAAATCTTGCAACGCATGGCAGAATTTGAGAATATAGATCACAGCACATCATTAGTCTTACGATTGGCTGATGACTTGGGGACGTCCACGGTATGCATGCATTTTACACACAACTTGATTCTCAGTAAAAATTATGAAATGTAGACAAGAAAAGTAAAAAAAAAATGTGTATTTATTAGAGAAAAACTAATTTAACTGTTAAATGTATTTAATTTGAAAGAAAAAAAGAAAAAAAAAATTGGAGATAGAGCAACCTTGGGTTATGCATCATAGCCATTTGTGAAAAAGTTTCAAAAGAATACCCTCATGCGGTTTGAAAAATTGGAGATAGAGCAACCTTGGGTTATGCATCATAGGATTTTATTGGGTATATTTGTTTGTTTTCAAAGTAATAAACTTACATGTTCTCTTATGCCTTTAAGGATGAAATGAAAAGAGGTGACATTTCAAAATCAATCCAATGTTACATGCATGAGACTGGTGCTACCGAAGAAGAAGCTAGAGGATACATCAAAGGATTGATTCATGACACATGGAAGAAACTTAACGAAGAACGTGCACGTGCTAATTCTCAGTTTTCACGAGAGTACATTGAATATGCATCAAACATGGCTAGGATGGCACAATTCATGTACGCTGAAGGAGATGCGCATGGTTGTCCTGAAATAACAAAATCTCACTTATCATCACTGCTTTTTAATCCAATCTAAGTGACAAAATAGTCAAGCATATGCAACTCTTATTAGAGGTGTAACTTTATTTAGAAAATAAGATGCTTGAACTTTCTAGTACGTACTTTATATTCTCATTTTGTTTACCTTGCAAGTGGTAACTACTTTTCACTTATGTTAGTTGAGTGGCTTGTAATTAATTAAAGTTATGGTTATATTTTCCTTAGGACCTACACATTTACAAAGAAAAATCGATAAATATATTCAACTATTAATGTATTCTTCCTTGAATACAAGCAAACACTTATGAATTCGTTATTTAAAACTATTATGTTTTCACTAGTGAATTCATGTATTCAGTCAATCATGTCGGATTTATGTGTAATTATTTATGTTTTTATGTTTTTGGTATAATAGTTTGGAGTTTTAAGAATTGGATTATATGAAATCTTATAATAAGAGTTTATAGGAGGTCTCTTATGTACAATGTCTTGTTATTTTAACGTTCATACTGAATCTGCCCATCTGGATAGTGATTTGTACTTTGTGTAGCTTTATTCTTCATGAGCATCTTTATTTTCTCAACGTAATTGTGAATTATAAATGAGAATCTAACCTAATAACTCTTTACATAATGGAACACGTGTCTTGTTCACGGCCATTCTCACAATTAATTTCCCGCCCACATACTTTGGCCCAGATTCCAATTGATCGCGGGTCGAATAACCCGACACCCACTGACCTGACATTCAGTTTCACAAATCCTTAAACCCCTAAATCTCCTTTTTAAACTTTTAATTTCATACCCAGCGATTGCCTCGGAGGTTTGTTAATCACGGATTTAAAGGGGATTAAAAATCTTCAAAACTGATTCAAGATCTATCATTTCAGGAAGAAGATTGATTCTCAAAAGCTGCTGATTACCAAACCATCCACAAATGATTGAACCTTTTTACATCTACAGAGGCAAGAATTTAACGTTATTGAGTCTTAATAGATCTATTTCACAAGGATTCATTTGATTTCAACAGGTATGGTGTGATTGGAGTTCATATATCGGCTTTTAGCTTAGATGTTTGATCCATTGTTGGGGATTTAGAGATCAGTTCCATGCTAATTTTTCATCGCTCTATAAGTTTTTCTTTTTTTCTTTATCTAAAGGTAAAGATTTTAAACATAATTATATGTGTAAACCTAAATTCAAAACATATAAATGACCTTTGTGGTTGATCTTTATCCCCAATCTTTCGAAGAAGACGACTTGCTCCAGTTTTGTTTTTCGTTAATCTATTGTGCTTGATCTGAAAATAATATCCACGTATATGGATAGGATTGTTAGCGGCAAGTACAAGCTTGGTCGTAAGATTGGAAGTGGATCCTTCATTGAAATTCATCTAGGTTTTACTATTAATTTAAGTTTTTGTTGTAGTTTATGAATTTTTCTATTTATCATAAATTTTGAACCTTATTTTGTGATATTGATTTCTGATTCCAAAGGAGAACAATAAGACAGAAACATCCGCAACTTCTTTATGAAGCCAAGATATACAATATACTCCAAAAGGAAAGTATGTATGCTTTGATAGCAATATCATAATGCAGATTTATATGTTTATCATTTGTTTCATTTTGAGTGGTGTCTTCTATTTAAAAATACTATGTGTATAATTTTAATGTTTATTTTCTCTTGTAGTTGGTATGCCTGCCAACAAATGGTCTGGTATAGATGGAGAGGATAACATTTTAGTACATCATTTTTTGGGGCCAAGTCTCGAGGACTTGTTTACCTATTGTGGAAGAAAATTTTAGTTAAAACAGTCCTAATGTTGGCCGATCAAATGGTATCATATTCAACTTTGATACATCCTTTTATATTCATTATTGCATTTTCTTTTATCTTTAATCTTCTTTTTTGTAGATAACAAGAATTAAGTATGTTCATTCTAAAGGCTTTTGCATCATGATATCAAGCCTGATAATTTTTTTCACGGGTCTTGATCAGAAAGGAAATCAGGTGATTATAAGTCCATTACTGATAAAAAAGTTATTTTCCTATACGTGATCATTGTATGTCCTATTCAAGTTTTTAATAATGCTTTTTTATTGTATCCACCAGGTTTATATTATTAATTTTGGTCTTGCTAAAAGATATCATGATGCAACAACCTATCGTCATATTCCTTACAGGTGTAGTTGTCAAGTCAACGTAAACAGACTTTCTAAGCTGCATGTCTACATGTAGAATGAGACTGATCTGATTGCAATAGCACGTTATGCAAGTTGTAATACTCATCTAAGGATTGGTAAAATAAATTTACAAAACGAGAAGCAAACAGATAACATCTTCATATATCGGATCTGGGAAAATATTAATGCATTTTTGTTGGTCTCTTTGGCACAGCAAAGTCGTCGTGACGACTTAGAGTCTCTTGGATGTGTACTTCTATATTTCTTGAGAGGAACGTATCTATTTTGTTGTGACATGCTATACATTCATTAAAGTGATTTCCTCAACTTAGTTTTGTGGTTTGGTGCTTTATATTATATTTATGTTCCCGTCGTGGTCAACTTTTTGTTGCGCTATCAAGAGTTAAAAGCAGAGATGAATTTAAAATTTTGATACTTGATAAAGACAGTAAAATTATGAATAAAACAACAAATGTTGTGTATAAAGTATTTCCAGATTTGTGCATTCTATTTGTTGTTTTATCACGTATTTTTGTACACAATAAACATTCTTCATTTATGTCAATTTTGTACAACCTTTTCTTTTTCTACAACTTTGTTTATGATATTGGTAATATGAGATTTTGTTATACAACTCATATAATACACGGGTCTATAACCTAGTCTTTTATAAAATAGAGTTGGACAAGTAGTGAGCCATGTACAATCATCAAAGGAATTCAGCGGTATAGGTAGTGATCCTTTTTATTATCATTTTGCTTACATGTCATGCTAAGAAAACGACTATTTGCGGATGTTAAAATGGTTGCAAATGCTCTTTTATGATCGTTTCTTGTGACTGATTTCGACGGCTAGTTAAACTCTAATGGGTAGTTTTTGAAATCAACTTGCGTCTCCGGAAGGAGAAATTCACACCAGTGTATTTCTTCTTGGCATGAAAACCACAATAAGGATGTATTGATTTTATCCTTGAGTCTCTTGCTTATAATTATGCATCGCTTTCATTTCATACATTTTTTCAAGTATTATTGTTAAAAGTACATCCGTGTAGAAACCATGAACCTTAAACTGAACACACTTTGTGTAACCGGAACTGAACATTATTCATGTATGATTGGGGGCGATTATTGCATTCTTTGCACACTAATTGGGTATCAATAAATTATTAAATGATTTGAAAGCCACTAAAACCGAAATAATTTTTTTTATAGTTTGTAGGTTTGAAGAGAAAAATAACTCAAATGATTTGAAAGCCACTAAAACCGAAATAATTTTTTTGACAATTAATTAGTGATCATTTGTTTCCAACTGAATAGTTTAGTGGTAAAGATGTGTTTCCCAACCAAGTAGTTGTGGGTTTAAATCCTACGATGTGTAGCTTTGGTGAATATTTTTCTAGTAATAAGAATTGTTGTTCAAATAAATAATTGGTTTGGTGGTTTGATCAAAATAAAGAAAGGTATGGTTACTGACGTTAGTAAATGTCATTCATAAATGTGATGAGAGTTCAAGTCCTTATAAGTGAAAATTTACGTGGCATTTAACAGTAAAAAGCTATTGTGTATAAAAACTATGAAGGAGGCGAAAAGAATGAGAATTAATCAAACTAAAGATTTGGGTTAGGGGGGTAGGTCTAATGACAAATCCGTTTATAGATAGAGTGGTGAAGCTCCTTTTATGATCAATGGTTCGAGCCCCACCTATAAGTAAAGTAACACTGATGGAGATTAAATGAAGTATAATAAGTATGGTAACACCTAACCGTTAAAAAAAGTAAGTTGAACCGAAGATTTCATTAAATGATGATTGGTGCTTAAATGAATCATCACTTTAAACGTCGGACTTAAATTTAGAGTTGGGCTGAACTGTTGAAGAAGTTAAAATTGGGTTGCAATCTAATATTAAGTGGGCTTAAAAGTCATTGGGCTACGACATCCGTTGAGATAGATAAAGTCGGTCAGTTTTGCCGTTAAAAAAAAAATAAAGTCAGTTATATTTTAGAGGAGTTCCGGGGTTTGCACCCGAGAACAGATCGATGTTCGTGTGCCAAGTTTCTAATTATACCAAGTCCGGTCTAAGGGGATGTCAGTCGAGTTGGCAATCGTTCAGGGCTCAAACTTTCAGTGTGCCTAAAAAATATATTTTGTCATTTAGATATAAAATGTCGTTTAACATATTATTGTATACTACGAAAAAAACAATTTGAGGAACAGTAGTGCTTTTGTGTTTGTGTTTGTGGTTTTGCCACACAAATTTGTTGAGTTGTCATTTTGCCCCCTCCCCCTGTGTGGTTATATAAAGAGTGAAAGGGTTTGTTGTGTTTCAAGTGGGTTTTGTGGGTGTGCTGGTGGTGGGCGGCGATAACAAAGGCGACGGTGGCGGAGGTATTCTCACCGCATCTCGGCGTTCGTTGGTGGGGATGGTGACGGGGGCGGTTGCGTTTTCACCGTCGCCTCTTTATATCCCCCTTTTGTGATAGAGAGGGCGAGAGAGCCTGGCTGCGATGGGGTTTTTGCGGTGGTTTCGCCGTCGATTGTGGTCGCCATACGGTGGTGGCTCGCGCCAAGGGGCTTACGGTCGCGATACTTTACCTGGTGTTGTTGCGGTGGCCCTAATCGCTGCTCTGCCTCCCTTTTGTGGTTGAGGTGGGGTCTCTCTGACGCCTTGCAGGTGGCGATGGTGGTAGTTCAGCCGCTTTTGTGCCCTTCAACCTCTTTAGGGTTTCAGAGGTGGTTGCATGTGGCGATTGTGGTGGTCCAACCACCGTTGCTGCCCCCCGCATCTCTGTCTCTCTAATACCCTTTTAGGGTTTTCAGATCTGTGATGTTTCTATCTTGATCAGATATACAGTTTATGCCCAACGTCGATGACGATGGAGCTTCGTTCATCTGAGACGTTTTGTGTTTGCTACTCAATAAGGTGTTTGTCGTAGTTTTGTGGGTCTTTTTGGCTGTGATGTTTGATCTTGGTTGCTCTGGCTTGGCAGCCATTTTTGGCATGCAGCCGCAACCAAGAATCGATTCTGAGCCTCATGTCTGTAAGTTGGTGATGCGATGCTGTTCGATCGGTGAAATTATTGCTTGCTTTTGGTGTTTCTGCTGCCTTTGAATGTATGATGTTGATGATGAGGAGCATGTTTGCGTCTGTGACACTTCACCTTTGGCTATGAAGATGAATCTGAGCCTTTATTCGTCCCGTTTATCACGCGCGTTGATGTTAACCACTAGTTAAAAATATAAACATAATAGTAATTATGTGTTTTTCGAGGGGTACATTAAATTAATAAACCTTTTAGAACTTAATAGCATATTTTAGAGATGACCACGTTAACCCAATTAAGTTTAAAAAATTAAGAATGTCGCACGTGTACTGATCCGAAATCTATGGACCGGCCTTGAATTATTTTATTAAAACTTTTCATCTAACAAATCTATACAGTGGCACACATCTTAATACATACTACATGCATCTTCATTCTTTAGGCGTCACTAGGTGTTAGTACTTCGGGACACTCGATGAAAGAGAGAATATTTTAGAGTTTAAAGTGTACTTTCTAAAACTAAATAACAGTATAACTAACTTTTTCATAATTTCATCTAGGTGCTTGTAAAACATTTATAAATTTATTGTTAAGCGCTTGTTATTTATGAAGTTGCTTGTATTTTAATTATGTAATTGTGACATGTTAACCTATTCCGGATTAGATTTTACATGTTCACACTTGTGTAAGCCTGGGATCTTTATCTTCACAATTATAAATGAAGGACGTTAACTTAACTTGAGAACTATGATCTCGCAAAATATTGAATAGAAGTAAGTGTGCATCCTTAAATCTTATACTTTGTGTTCAGTTCATCTGGATTACAATCCTTACCAATGACGAATAAATATTCTAAGTTTAAAACTTTAAAGAGAATCATGCTTCTCATGAGAAAGAAATTAAGAACGAAAATTCTCATATATGCATATCGATCTTGTTTGTGCAAGTGTTTTGGTTAATAAGACCTTAATTATTAATTGCACAAACCTTTATTTTCAATCATTGGCTGGGATTTGTATTGGTTTGGAGTATGGAATTGTTTGTGTACAATGGCAATTTTTATTTGGATATTAGAGAGAAATTGTGGAAGTACAAATTATTATAGAAATTTACATGCTAGTGTCATTACCATTGATAACTACATTAGGTATTATGTGTGTGCATTCATTATAGTCTTGTACGCTGGTTGGCATAATTTTGTCTACACTACGTATATCATACATGACTTATGGTGTGTCATTGCTTGTGCCTTATAACAATTTTATAAATTGTTTTTCAATTGTGTTTCAAATTTTTTTTGGTTAATTATGTGTAATAATTTGTACGTAGCATAATAAGTTGTGTGGTTAGATGCAGCTCTGGCTCAATCGATTTGGAGGCCCCAAGCAAACTAAAGTTTTAAGGACCTTCATGTGTAACCTTTTTTGGCCTTTTAGATACATCACATTCATACTTCAAATTTCGGTTTGACATTTAAATTATTGTTTATAATCTCTATCATACAATGTAAGTCTAAAGAAAATATAAGTAATCAATTCAGAATGATTAAACAAGCAAGTTTAAAATAGTATACTAGTGAACAAAAAAATATAAATCTAAAGAGTATACTAAAAAGAACAAATGAACGATCTACAACTGAAAGTTGATCGAGATAAATATTAAAAAATTTAACTATTAAAGTATAATCCTAAATCAAATATTAAGAATTTAACTATCTAAGTATAATCGTAAATCAATATTGCAAAAACCACAAAAAGCTATAAATAAGACAAAATTAATATTGCAACCTAATTCCTAAATCAACAAGCCTTAACATAAAAACCAAGATTGAAACAAGACAAATTTTAGGATTTTAAAAGTAAAACACAAATTAACCTTTAAGAGATTAAAGAAGCAATAGCCTCAAAAGTCGGTGAGTCGATGGAATTTCATAGCAGAATTTGTGGAGAACAACTCTCCGCTGCACCACGCCACCACAGCACCAGGATTCCGAAAAACAATTCTCCACTCGCTGGACCTTACTGGCATCACCTGAGCCGGAGATCTCTTTCTTTCGAGGCTTCGAAATCAAGGATTAGATCACTATTTGTTTGAATGTCAGAAATTGAAATTAGATTAGCCGATTAGATCATGAGAAATAAAAAAAAAAATAGTAGATGAATTTGTTGGTCACTTCCGTCTAATCATATGCTCGTCTCCTCGTTCTCCAAGTATTATAGATTCCCGCTTCTCTATTTTTTTGGGCTAGAAATCCGATGTTCCATGCATATACGTATATATAAATTTGAAAAATGAGAGCCCTTATTTGCTAGGGGGCCTCTAGCCCTTTGCTTCACATGGGATTTAATTGGGCCGACCCTGGTTAGATGCAACGTAAATAAGAAGCATGCTTATAACATATTGTGTAGCGTGAATCTATATTGACACATATACCTCTCGCCTAACATACGTTTGCATTATGGTTGCTTTCTACGCTTAACACTTTAATTTACTTTACACAAGAATTCAACTATATACACAAAGACAACGTATAAAATGCCCTCACAAGGTAATAATATGCTCGTTAATTTATATTGGCGCATGTACCTCTAGACCCGGCCAAAACACTATTGTGTTGTGACTTTCTTCATCCTTTGGAATTGCCTCACATTCATCTATGGATTATAGTCTCAAGTTTAATTGATGTATTGATCACACATCCACGTACTCACATGCATATGTGAAGCTTAGTGAGGATCGGAGGGGGCACCCAGGCCCCCTCTTTTTTTCGTCAGTAGTGTTACTTTTCGGTTCGGTAGTGTAAATTTCCGAGCCGGTAGTGTGATTTCACACATTTTTATAAAATAAAAAAAAAATAAAAATAAAAATATGTGCTAGAAATGATTCTTTTGGTTCATTACAAAAAGTTGGTTAACTTTTAAGAAATAAAAATAAAAAAATACGACTAGAAATGGTTCTTTTGTTTTTTTTTTCAATTTTTTTGTTCTCATTATTTATATTTATATATATATATATATATATATATATATATATATATATATATATATATATATATATATATATATATATATATATATATATATATTATATTCATGTAGAAAATTTGAACCCTAAATCAAAAACACTTAAAATTATGTAAATTATGCGTTTCGTAGCTAATCTTCATTAGTTACACGGATTATCATTTGTGTTAAAGTTTCGTCACGTAAATACTGTGATTTTAGACGTCACACAATTACTTGTTAAATCTAGTAATGAGCAATCTACATACGCCATGTTTAGTCATTTAACTTTAACGTAACATATTTATCGGATAAAATTAACATGCACGTTTTTAAAATCACCAGGCTGGATTTTATGTAGTCGGATGTGACACATCGCGGGTTTCAAACTTGACGTTTAATTTAGAAAAAAGGTTTCCGTACAAACAATCCAAGCTTGCTTGTCGCTGCAAGTTTACAACCTTCGTTCTTCATCTGGTGGTCGATGATCGTCATCAATATTATTATTGTTTCAGTTTGATTCTTTCAATCAAACCCAATGAGATTCACAAAATTTATGCACATTCAAATTCCACCCACCACCATCATCCCCAATGGCTTCAACTATAGTGCATACGGCCACCTCATTCAGCACTGCACCGACCACCGTCTTCTCCGGCGAGCTAAAATCCTCCATTGCAAACTCATCATCTCCTCCGTCACCCTCGACAACTTCTTAGCGTCAAAGCTCATCACTTGTTACTCCAAAAGCAACAATCTTTTTGATGCCCACAAGGTGTTCGACGAAATTCCCAACAAGAACACTTTCTCTTGGAACGCATTGATCATGGGGTATTCTATGAACAATAGGCACACCGAGGCCCTGAGGCTTTTTGGGTGTTTGTTTTCTTCCTCATCAGTGTCGGTCAAACCGGATAATTATACTGTTACATGTGTGCTAAAGGCTTTGTCTTCTTTGGGTTGTGAATTTGGGATTGGTAGAATGTTTCATTGTTATATTATACGCAATGGGTTGGATTGTGATATCTATGTTGTGAATGCTTTGATAACTTTCTATTGTAGGTGTGATGAGATTGTTTTAGCGAGAGGTTTGTTTGATTGTACACTTCATAAAGATCTTGTGTCGTGGAATTCAATGATAGCAGGCTATTCACAAGGAGGGTTTTATGATGAATGCAAAGATTTGTATATCAAGATGATGGGTTTGGAAGATATCAGACCGAATGAGTTTACTGTGATCAGTGTCCTGCAAGCTTGTGCACAATCGAACGATCTTGATTTAGGAATGAAAGTTCATAGGTATGTGTTGGATAATGAAATAAAAATAGATCTTCCTGTGTGCAATGCTTTTATCACGATGTATGCAAAATGCGGTAGCTTGGAATATGCTAGACAACTTTTTGAAGAAATGAGTGAGAAGGATGAAATTAGTTATGGCTCAATAATATATGGATACATGCTTCATGGTTTTGTTGATAAAGCTATGAATCTGTTTAGAACAATGGATAAACGGGGCTTGAGTACTTGGAATGCTGTGATATCGGGGCAGTTTCAAAACAGACAGTATGAAGCAGTAGTCAATTTATTTAATGAAATGCAGATATGCGGGTTCAAACCGGATACTGTAACACTTTCAAATATTTTTCCTACGCTTTCACATTTATCAAACCTAAAAGGAGGGAAAGAGATGCATGCGTATGCAATCAGAAACAACTACGACAAAAATATCTATGTAGCAACTGCAATTATTGATACATATGCTAAGTTAGGTTTTCTTAAGGGTGCACAAATAGTCTTTAATCAATCAAAAAAGAAGAGTGTTATTATATATACGTCGTTAATATCAGCATATTCTGCTCATGGGGAGGTACAATCAGCACTTGATTTATTTAATAACATGATTGACAAAGGCATACAGCCAGATCCTGTTACATTCACATCTGTTTTATCAGCTTGTGCTCATTCTGGATTAGTAGATGAAGCTTGGAGGATATTCAACAGTATGTTAGAAATATATAATATTCAGCCTTTAATGGAGCATTATGCTTGCATGGTAGGTGTATTAAGTCGGGCCTTAAAGCTTAATGAAGCCATAAATTTCATAAAGAACATGCCTTTTGAGCCTAGTGCAAGAGTTTGGGGTGCGTTGCTCAATGGGGCTTCGGTTTCTGGTGATGTTGAAATTGGGAAATTTGCTTGTGATCATTTGTTTGAAATTGAGCCTGAAAATACAGGAAATTATATTATAATGGCTAATTTATATTCACAAGCTGGAAGATGGGAAGAGGCTGAAAATGTTAGATTGATGTTAAATAATATTGGGTTGAAGAAGATTGCAGGTTGTAGCTGGATTGAAACACCAGGTGGAATGCAAAGTTTTATTGCTAAGGATGTATCAAATGAACAAACAGAGGAAATATATGCCACATTAGGAGGTTTATTAAATGTGATGAAAGATGAAAGGTATGCTGTAAGTGAAGATTTTCATGAGGAAAGTGTTTGTTGTTTACAACCAAATCATTCAATCCTACTGTAGAGGTAAAGTTTTCATCTTTCTCATAATACATTTTCTTTTACATTATTCAAATTTGTTAATTATAGTTATCAAGGTCTTATTATTAGGGTTTATCAGTAATGGGCCATAGAACCAACATAGGTTTCTCCAGGGATTTTAGGTTTCAATAGGGTTTATCACTTGTTCATATACGAGGCCTCCATTTTAATTACAACATTAAGATATTTTTCTCACTTTTACATGGTATCAGAGCTGAGGCTCTAGGTATGATGCAAACCATATCCAGGACGAGTTTTTCATTGCTGTCGGCTATTCCTGTCTAGACATGCGGCTTGTTTAGCCATCGTTTATTCACTATTTCTGTTCCAGAATTGCATAACCTTCAAATTTCCCGCTCTCGTTCGAGTTTTTCATTGCTGTTACTGTTCGAGTTTTACCATGTTTCGAGCTCCTGTTCCGATTCCAATTTGTCCCTATTCCGGTTTTGATGTCCGTGCTCATATTCCAGATTCCTCTTCCTACTCTTGCTCCGGATTCCATCCTTGATCTATATTTCTGTTTGTGGTTGCAGACATTTTCCAGCTTATGGCCACCTTGTTCCTGTCAAATTTCGAGTCCCAGATTCTCGTTCCAATTATGATTCCAGTACACAACAACAGTTCAAGATGCAACATGAACGATGATGTTCTAGTTCTTAGGGACCAATGATGTTTCTAAATTTTATTTGTAACAAGATGGGCAAGATTAGCATGTATGCTCCAACTTAAAGAGGGGTGTTAATTATAGATTTATAGTTATTAGGGTTTATTAGTAAATGGTCCATAGACCCGATATAGGTTTCTCTAGTGATTTTAGGCTTCAGTAGGGTTTATCACTTCCATTCTAATTACAACATTAAGATATTTTTCCCACTTTTACAAATTAAAACGACTTAAATGGTAGCATAATCTTGACCTTCTTGAACGTTGCTTCCTGCATCTCATGAATAAAGGAAAAATATAATCACTTTGATTTGGTAAATTTTCGAAGCACGCCTGTTCATGATATCGTTGTTATAAAAATCACTTTTATGTTTTTTCTGAAGAAGTTTTCAAACCATTTATAACTAGGCTGAAGATTGTACACCAGAAAACTTGGAGTACATGACACAACTAATAATGTGTTGGGTGTAGGCTTCGTGTGGACTAAAATGGAGTAGTTGGGCTTGGCCTGCCCAAGCTCTAAATGGGCCCAGGTTAGTTAGTTAGTTAACTAAATGGATTAGCGCTAATTTGTAGCCTATAATTATATCTCATGTACTTGTAATCATTTATCACTCAACCGAACCTCTATAAATCTCCCACGTCGTTAACTGCTTTACTGTATTTCTTACGTTTGTTCGTGTGTGCTTTGATCCTAACATAATGCATAGGTTACTAATTTACCATTTAGAGCGGCTCATGAATATATTAGTTTACAATGATAAAATCATGAGAATAATCTTTTTTTTCAATATTTATACGTACGTAATGAATTTGTACCTCTAAAGCAATAATATGATAAATTATTTCACGTACCTTCAGAATAACCTAGGAATACACAAAACTTACTTTTCTTTTATTTATATGTGAATTTTCGTCAAGTGTCGACTTTTTTCACATATCTACTTTATTTTTTTAACAAGTGAGTTGGGTTTGTATGTTTTGAAACATTTATAATGAAACGTGAATGAAAGTGGATGCATGAATTTTTTTTCCGTGTATTTCATGATATAAATATACTCAACAGAAATGATTATCCTCGTTTTACTCTTTTACAATTACCAATGAATGGTTGAGAGATTAAACTGGGATCTGTAGCTTGCACAAATACCAATTTATAGTTTAGTAGTACATTTTACAATTAACAATTACACATTTCCATTATTAATGCTTGATGTAGGATGTAAAGAGATGCATGAATGGGCCATATTATTTTTTATTCACTTCTGCTTGCCTTATTAGTGACTGAAATGAACAAAGTAATTAAAAAACAATATTGGTGTACTAGACACACACTTATGGACAAATTTCCAACATTTCCAGCTACTCCCTTCCATTATACCCCATCACTCAGACTATCAAAGGTCTCATTTACACACACACAAACATACACTACGTTCTAATGTTCTAGTTTATCCGTATCAAGAGTAGGAGGATAATTGATTCTGGATATGACATGATAGCCCTTACTGAGTTCTAGTTATACAGAGTTACAATCAATTAATCTGCTTATTTCCATTCTCATTTTCCTTGATGTGACTTGTATTTTCTTCAATTATATCATAAGTAATATAGAAAGTTTATCTACCAGCTATACATGATTGATTATTTTCTCTATATCAAGGGTGAATGAGCTCAAGTTTTATCATTTTACCCTTATTTTTTTATCTCGACTTCAATTTAAATATTTAATACATCATTTAGTATGAAATATATTGATTTAATATATATTTAATATTTTTTCATTTTATAATTAATTTAATATAATTTATATCTAGTAATTTGGTACTATTTCAAACTAACATCTAGCAGTTTATTGTAATAGCAATTTGATCTCTGTGGTTTGGTTTGTGATTATATACAATTGAATATATGTGTGCGATTGCGCGTATGTATGTATTGCTAAAACTTAAAACTATTCAATGCTCATGATAAACTTTAGAACTGGAGTTTTGTTATTGTTCAACTTTTTAAGGTCCAAAGAATAAACTTTAATTGATATACTCATATACATATAAATCAAATATATGTAATTCATTTGCTTCATGGGTTCATGAATCTTACTAATTTTTCACATCAACTCACCTGATCTGGGATCACTTAACAAGCAAGGTTCATCTAAATAGTAAATACTCCAGCCAAATGCTCAAAAGCATAATATCTGTACATATTTCATAAATTATTTCATGTCATTTTACTTTTCTAATATAGTATTTAATGACCTTTCACTTTTCACATATATTATATCATGACGTTACTTTAACTGCAAAATGGCATCCAATGACCATCTTATCAATCCCAAACGTATCATGACTCTTTCATGCCATTATTTGCTTTATAAAAACACCTTTCGTGTGTGTAATAATTTGCATTGTTCGCTCGCTAAGGGGAGTTCCAGTTCTTGTCTCTAGAGGCGTAAAGCTTTACTTGTTTACTTACGATTGATCAATTTGGGTCGTGTTTCTTTTCTCAAAAGCTAAAAAGGGAGGGTAAGACCGGTTGAAAGTTGCCCAGATACTTCATTTTTTCCAACTGTTTATATTATTTTTGCAATGTTACATTTACTATTCTTTGTTTTTTTGAGCAGCTTGATGTCTCACACAAATGTACATTCTTTAATGCCCAGGGTACAAGTTTGTAATTCAGCACTCGAAACGTGTCAAACCTCTGACCCACAGGTACAATACATGAACCTAATTCACTAAAGTTTAGATTTTTATAAGATACTCTATTTATAAGATGTGAACTTGGTGAATTAGAATATGTGAATCACAAAGCAGATTGTTTCTTAGTCAAACTGACTATCTTTAGAGCCCACACAAATTTAGAAACACACTTCCCCACACACTTAACTACTTAGAATATAACCCCTTATCCCTTTTTGTGGCTCATGATCCCATAATGGAAGAAAACACCAGCAGAACCATACTCATGGCAGCCCTCTCCACCCTCACACCACCACAAATATCCACCATCACCGCCGCCATCTCCGCCCTCTTCCACCACCACCACCGCCGCCTCTCCTCCCTCGTGTCCTCACATGCCCTCTTCTCCCTCTCCCTCCACCACCTCCACTGCCTCTCCCTCCATCAAAAGTCCCTTCTCATTGCTAGGCATCTGTTATCAATACTATCCCAATTGTCTCACTTAATCAAACCAACGACCGCCAGAATGCCGCCCTGCACCGCCACCATCCTCAATGACCGTGATCTTGACTCTGTTCTTCTACTTCTACTACTATGTGAACTCCACCAACATGATCCTGAATCACTAAAGACATTGTCACCAACTGATTGGCGCGATTCTCTGTGTGATTATGTCTCCACCAGTATGTTGACTCTTTCAGACATTGGTTTTTCCAGTAGTGAGATATTGATCAAGTATATTGAAGTGGTGGCAAGATGCAAGAAGTTTGTTGATGTGATGGGGTGTAGAGATGGGAAGGTGGGGAAGGAGGTGGCGGCATCCGTGGCGGCAGTGGTGGCGCTGCCGTCTGTGGAGGTGAAACAAGGAGGAAAGGAGTGTGCTGTTTGCAAGGAAGAGATGAAGCAAGGGAGAGATGTGTGTGAATTGCCTTGTGAACATCAGTTTCATTGGATGTGCATACTGCCATGGGTGATCAAACGGAACACGTGTCCCTGCTGCCGCCATCGGCTTCCGACTGATGACGTGTATGGCGAGATTGAGCGGCAGTGGGAGCTTCTTGTCAAGTTAGGTGGTAGTTATTGTTAGTTACTTGTATGGTAAATCTTGATATATGTTTTAAATTACACATAGCATTTAAGTAGTTTTTTTAACGTTTAGGTCGTTACAGAATTATAACACTTTACCCTTGCATAATATCTAGAATAATTCAGTCGAGCCTTATATATTTTCTCTATCATTTTAGCGTTTTATATGATTAATACGTTAAATATGATTACAAGTAGTGTGTCTAAATATGATTACAAGTAGTGTGTCTAGGTTAGAGTGTTAGATACATTGGTTTGTGAATCTGTAAATCTATAAGCAGGGTCGGCTCAACATTTCTTGAGGCCTAAAGCAAAATAAAATTTTGGGCCCCCCGTCCATATGTCATTCTTAAAGGCTTTTGCCTTGGACCGGCGACATAAACAAGATTTTGTTTATAATTTGGCAGAAAACAACTTAGTACGGAAACTAACTTAATAAACTGAAACAAAATGAATTGTAGAAGAACAGATTAAATGATAAACAAGCAACAATAGATTAAAGTAAAAATAAAAATCAAATGCAAATATAGATTTATCAAAACAGATAACAATAGATTAAATTGACAAACGAATAGTAGTAGATTAAAGCGATTGAGTATAAACCAAGATCACACAATAATAGTTGAAACATTAAATGATTAGTGACAAAAGAGAATTTAAAATTGACACACCTAGATGTAGTTGTCAAAGTGTGTTGGCAATTAACTTTTTACTAAACAAATTTTGTAAGTTGATCTTGATAAATTTTTAATTATTTTGTTATCATTCTTATTTATTTTTTAAAAGACGAATATTAATTGTATTATCACATATATTTTCAGTTTAGAATATAGATAAAAAATTTATTTTTTTTTCAATTTGGGGGCCCTTAAAAATTGGGGCCTTAAAGCGTTTGCTTTATTTGTTTGTACTGTAGAGACGCCCTTGTATATACGTATGGTTTTTATTATCGTTGGCTTATTTTTATGTTAGATTTTTCTAAAATTCCTAAATCAGCTTGTATGCTGTGTTGGGCGCATAATATAATTTAAATCAACTTATTTACAAGTGGTGTTTTAAAACGCATGCCTAGACGTAATTCTATCACCGTATCAAGTTAGTTAGAATAAAAAAAGGTAGTTCATGTTTTATTTTCTTTTTTTGAAGTGTAAGTGTTTGTTTAGTTAGCTATGATGTATAGGTTTAAGTGGCTACGATACAAGTTGAATTATCAACAAGCGAGTTTTCACCGGTGTTGGGAATTCATTGTCTCAGAGTGCCTTGCGCTATTAAAACATTGTTAGCTTGTTTACTGTTGCATAAAAAGGTGGCCGATGTTTAGATGACAATGTTGTACACATATCAAGGTGTAGCGGAATTAATTCGTGTTAAAGAATTTAAATGAGTAGCGAAGCGGGACATGAACTTGCCGAACTATATGAATCCACAAATCTATGAATCTTTGTTTGTGATATGTGCATTAGTAAATTGTACATAAGGATTTTGATATGATCTAAAATTTTTAAGAATCAATGGCTTTACATAAGAACTAGGTTGTGCCTATAGTACTTCCTGCTAATCCACCAATCTTAAAATTTTATACAAAGAAAGACTGGTCATATAAATTTCATATATTCTTTGTAGTGTAAATGAGTAGAGCCGTACATAAGTTAACTGCACTCTATGAAACTACAGGTACGACCCGAACCGGGTTCAACCTAGTAGCTCCCCAGGACCCTAACCCGGGTCCAACCTGATTCAATCCTTAAGGTTTAAACCGGTTTGTCCCCTTCACACCCAACCCGAGTTCAACCTGGTTTTTTTCCAACCTGACCTAGTAAACCCGATTTTTTACCATTTTGCCCTCTTGAAATCGGGTTGGACCCGACCCGGAACCTAGTCAAACCCGGTTTGGATTGTTTTTTACCAAAAATCAAACCGGGTTGACCCCGACCCGGTTTCAAGTTTCAACCTGGTTTAAGCATCTCTATATGAAAAAAATAATGAAAACCCAATATAAAAAAATCATGCCTATAAATTAGGGTTGTTCAAATCGTTTGATGCTCAACGTTCGCTCGACGATCGCTTGGAAAATGCTCGTTCGATTTCCCGCTCGGCTGTAAATGAGCCGATCGGCTCGGTTTGGTTTGTAAACGAGCCAAGCATGAGTAAAGGTTCGCTCGGTTCGGTTCGGTTTGGCTCTAGTTATATATATATATATATATATATATATATATATATATATATATATATATATATATATATATATATATAGAGAGAGAGAGAGAGAGAGATGAGGGATCAAATGAAAACCACCTTTATAATTAAAAACCATGAAAACCACTTTCAACCAATCATAGATTTTTAATATATATGTTTTTATTTTATTAAAAAAGGGCACTTTTGTAATCTTACAATTAACATAATTATGGTATTTTTAATTATATTTAATTAAATCCCTACCTTTTCTCACTCTCAATTTGAATTTATTATATTAAATCATCATATATTGATTCATTTAAACAAATTTTGAAGATCATATCTGCTACCTACCACCATCAAACACCACCACCGTAGATGTCACCCATTGAACCGTATCGTCGCCGCCTACCACCATCGACTTCATCGACGCCGGCAAACATCGACTGCACCACGTCTTTTCTTCTTTTGGTTCTTTGAAGTATCAACAGCCATCACCATCATCATCATCATCACTTCTCGTGTGGTTAATCACATGTCAAGAACACAAAAACCACACAAATCTTGCACAATCGATCTAATTAATCATTTAAGGCACGTAAATCTATTTGATAGAGGAGAGATTTTTCTCGTAATATCAAGATGAGATGATAAAAATAATCTCAGTTACATATATATTTACAAGATGAAGATAACGATGAATTGGATGAAAATTAGTATCCGGGTGAAAAGAAGATGAATTGGAGAAGACAATGGTTGATTCAAACATGTGGGATACGTATATTTAAGCATTACGAACAAAACGAACACCAAAACCTGATGAGAAAGACGTACACAAAGAACGTGACGAATTTTAATGTTATCATAACCACGTATATGTAACATTGTTGTTACATATACATCACTCTATTGTTACATATATGTACCTCTGTGTTGTTTACGTATATGTAACTTTATTGTTCTAATGTTTATATAACTTTACTATATACATGTGTAAGTTTTTTTGTTTACATATATGTACTTCTTTTGTTACGTATACGTAAGTTGGACTTGTATTCACACACACACACACACACACACACACACACACATACATACATACATACATACATATATATATATATATATATATATATATATATATATATATATATATATATATATACATTTTCAGGTTTTTTAATGGTTTTGGTTGTTACTATATTTTGTTACATGTATGTAAGTGTTGGTACGTATATGTAATTCCACTGTTACATATATGTACTCTAGAAATCGTTTTTAGCATTGAAAAAAATTTTGGTTTAAAATATATATATGTGTAACTGATCATTCTAGATTTTCATATGGATTCATTAACAATGATACACATATGTATGACAGTGTTACATATACGTAACACACATTGTTACGCATACGTAACACACATTGTTACGCATACGTAACACACATTGTTACGCATACGTAACACACATTGTTACGCATACGTAACACACATTGTTACGCATACGTAACACACATTGTTACGCATACGTAACACACATTGTTACGCATACGTAACACACATTGTTACGCATACGTAACACACATTGTTACGCATACGTAACACACATTGTTACGCATACGTAACACACATTGTTACGCATACGTAACACACATTGTTACGCATACGTAACACACATTGTTACGCATACGTAACACACATTGTTACGCATACGTAACACACATTGTTACGCATACATAACACGGTGTTACGAATGCATAAGTAGTCGTTTTCTTTAGTTTATTTGTTTTTTAAAAGAAACATGATGATCTAATTTTTCAATCCAAAATAAAGAAAATAATACATTTGATTATTTAAATCTTTATTAAATATAAGAGAGAGGTGAAAGAAAAATAAAAGATGTGAGTAAATTTAGGAACTTTTTTAATTATACTTGGTAGTTACCAAGTTAATTATTTTGTGTTGTTCCTATTTTGCCCTAAATGCATATTTAAACACTCATAATTTTTTATTTAATTACTAAAATACCACTAATTAATCTCAACCATAGATAAAAAGATCAATGGTAAATAAGTGGTTTTCTTGGTTTTTAACTATAATATGGTTTTCATTGAAACCCTTCCCTATATATATATAAATACACAAGTATATACAAACATACAATTATATTAATAGTTTATACATATCACTCTATTGTTTTTTGGTCCGCTATATATAAACATACATTTTATATTTATACATACTACATACTTAACCCAATTAAAAATTGAACATTAGATCTAAAAGTAAAATTTTAAACCGCTAACAGTAGGACACAAATTGTCATTTATAAACATGATTATATTATAAAATATTACTACTTTTTAAAACATAAAAACTGAAGGCCCAACATATTCATTCTCTCTTTGTAAATATAAATCGTGTGTCATACTAGACCGTATGACTATCAATATCGTGGGTTGTCAAGATCGTTCGCTGCTCGCTCGAAAATCCTTCGGAAAATCAATGCTCGCTTGATTTTTGGCTCGATTGTAAACAAGCCGATTGGCTCGGTTCGGTTTGTAAACGAGCCAAACAAGAGCAAAAGCGTGCTCGTTTCGGTTCTTCTTCATAGCCCTAGGCTAAATCTTTGTGCCCATCAAAAGCCCAAGCCCATAAAAACCTTAGATGTATATTTTCTTATTGGATTCTCGTTATATATAAGTATATAACACCCATTTAGCACCCACCGTCCACCGATGGTTCCATTTCGCAGTTTAAGCCTTCTAATTCTAATGATTCACCTCGACCGATATCTAATATATGTTTTTAACATCTTAATTTTTTTTAATAACTTGATTTTCTTCAATAAATTACGTTGATTATTTATAAAAAATATATTATACTTGTGTTTTAATTTTGTTTTTGACGTTCCGGTATAAATGTTGTTAAAAACAAAGTTGTATTCAAAATATGGTAATTTTAAATATCGTAGGTTATAAACCTACTACTGACAATAACATGCTGGTATCATGAAGAATGAGGCTGATACCCACCAAAGAACATTAGTACTATTATATAATTTTTTCTATCTATTTTTCGATCTTCAGAAAATTCGCCGCAACTTCAAACGTTTCTTTTTTGTATCTAATCACGTTAATGTTACTACAACAACACGCGCAACGACGGCATCATGCGACAAACATTCTATTTATTTAAAAAAATTTAATAAATGTGGAAAATAAAAATTAAAAATATGCATTCATGTTTTCAAAAAAGACATGTTTTGTTGTGTCTAGCGAACGTGAAGAACAACTTCTGAGCCAACATTTATTTTGGTCTATTATTTTCTTTACAACTCGCCATTCGATCCCATAACATGTTACGTTTACTCAATTTCAGTGTTTTCATATATTTATTTACTTTGTTTTCTAGTCTTTTAATATTTCTTTATTATATAAATGTCGATAGTCATAGCCCACAAAAGCAAAATAAAAATCCGTAATACAAATCTATCACATAATTTGAATCATTAAGACACATTGTATAAGGCATGTATTTACATGTGTAATTTAAATTTTGAACTAAAGCTTTGTTTTAGTAGGATTAGTTTTGCTATTTAAAAGGGGCAAATTGGATTTTAGTAATTCAAACTATTACTAATTGGCCAGTAATATTTCATATTATTATGTTGACCGGTAATAATCCCAAATTTAAGTTGTGTTACCAATGGTAATCCCAACAGTATAATTATCATACATTCACATTCAATTTGTATTTATTTTAGACTCGATTCAGTTTGTATGTTTTTTTCATTCATTATTATGAACAAAATCGAGTGCAAATCAAGCGTAAATATTTACTAATTATGTTACGAGATTGTTGTTGGTAACAAAAGAGTAAGTTGGAAATTTAACTGTTCAAATTAATAGTACGAATTATTATCGGTCAATGACTAATAGTTTGGATTATTAAAATCCAATTTGCCTTTAAAATGGGTAAAAGTGCAACTTTATTGTAATCATTTGTTTCTTTAGAATGTAATTAGATAATTATTAATTAGAAAACCATAATATTCATTATAAAGTATTACCTATATATCAATAAATTGATAAAATCATATGTGATATGTTAGTTTATTGTTTTGTGAATACATCTTATGCTGTTTAAATTCCTATTATGTACTTATAAATAATTTTTTGAAAAAGATCATATGCCTCTTACCTCCACAAATATTAGGATTTATAAAATAAAATATATTCACATTAGTTTCTTTAGGTTTCTTGCCAAACCTACGACGATGCTAAAATCCATTTCTAGATTACTCCATTAAGTATTTTTCATGTGCAAAATTTTGGCATTTAACACATTGTAGCCTATCTACTCATTTTGCTTTTGTATATACCAAAATTAGTGTTACTAATTAAAATTTTATGTCAAATTTTGCATGTATTTATAAGATTATCTAGTGATATTAATATCAAAGAAGATTCTTTTTTTAAACTTTTTTAGACTTACAAGTCAAAGTCATGCCCATGTTGTCGTTCTTGCAGAGTGGACAAAAATTAGAGAGATGTCTGAGTCATTATAATGGGTGTAGGACCAAACATTTAAAGACCAAATTGTCCACTTAATGTGTCACATTTTAAGCGGACTTATAGACTAAGTGAGAGGGAAAGATTTCTATATAATTCTTATTTTTTCATAATATCTTATTAACTTTTATAATTTTGTTTGCGAATATTAAAAGATCAAACTCGCTATAATTTGATATATTCATGTTATCTAATCCATTTTTAAGCCTTACAATATGTGAGATTCTAACTTTTTATCATTTTAAAAGAAACATTCTCTTATTGTAGTTCTTAGAGATTCTACAATGAGTCATTGGGGATTGACAAACACTTAGGTGGAAGAGAGAAGAAGGGGTGGTCGATAGACTTTGTAGATGTGACGAGGAGAGAGGTTGACATAGGTTTTGTGGCGAAGGGGTTCGTGAGAAATGAAGATAATTTTGTGAGAGTGGGTAGGTCGATGGAAGATGAGAGATAAGGTTTACCGTTCCTGAGGTTTTTCCAGACATCTTTGACGTGAAGATTTTTTCAAACTTTACTAGTCACTGTTGTGTGACTTTTTACTTTTTAGCATGATCTCGACTACATATGATGGTATGCTATCAATTTATGTAAATTTTTGTTTAATAGAAATTTTAACCTAAATCACACAAAAATTGATCAATGGGTCAACCAAACATTAAACGTGTGATATTTGATTATTAGCAAAGGGGCGAAGAGACCCTAGCGCTTCTCATAGTATGTGAGTTTAATACTTTAATTGTATATGATATTAAGAAATTCAATTAATTGTAATTGAAAAAAAATACGATTAAACATGTAATATAGGCATATTGAAATGCATATTAACTGATTCACATATATATATTATTAATAAAAATTAAATAATAATAATAATAATAATAATAATAATAATAATAATAATAACACAACAACAACAACAACAAGAACATGGTTATAGTAAAAAAAATGTTTAATCTAAAAAGTCTAAAACGATTGTGAACTTGACACGTGTCCTTCACACGTGTCCTTCTATTATTTTAAAGAGGATGACATTTTATTTATTGTGTCAAATACTTTAGCTCTTTGTGTATTATACGCTCATTGTATCAAATATCAGTTTAATGTGTCATATATTTTACATCATTTGTTATGTGCATTAATCATTGTGTTTTATGTTATAGACCATTTTGTGTTATTTTTGTCTTTGTTATTATAGATTATAAACTTGTGTCTATCATTGTGTTTTAAAATTAAAAATACACAATGATATATTTTTACCAATGCATTTTCAAAACTTATAGTGTTAAAGAAAACATAATATTTTATTATTATTATTATTTTTTAATAGATTATATAAACTTGTTGTTATCTATTACCATTAGAAGTACACAATGGTATTATTTCATCAATATATTTTTCAAAACTCATAGTGTTCAAAATAACACAATGACGATCAAAAGACACAATGAGACATAGTATTATTTTTGTCATTGTTTTTAATGTATTAGATTAATTAATTTTTGATCTATTATTGTATTTTACATACTATAAATACACAACAATGTTATTTAATCATTATATTTTTTAAAATTCATCATTTTAAAAAAACACAATCTATTTAGAAAAACACAATAACTAACAGAAAATACAATTAATTACACTAAATACACAATAATGAGATATGAGCAAAAAAATGTAAAAAAAATAATTTTTATGTAACATTGCTATACGTGTTTTAAATAAAAAACACTCGTTTTTATAGTGTAATTTTTATAAAAAAAATAATGGCTTGCATAAAAGTTATAAACGTTGTTAAAATGGGAGAACTCGTAAAAAAATTAACAAATATGGTTATTCTTAAAATACCTATTTAACAATTTTTTTCTTACAATTTTAACTTCAACCATTAATTTAAGTGATAGAGGTTGAGATTACTTATTACACTTTTTAGTTAATGTTCTATTTGAACAATTCAATAATAATAATAATAATAATAATAATAATAATAATAATAATAATAATAATAATAATAGTAGTAATAATAATACTAACAGTAATACTAATAGTAATAGTAATAATAATACTAATAATAGTAATAATAATAGTAATAATACTAGTAATAATAGTAATAATAATAGTTTAATAATAATAATAATAATAATAATAATGATAATGATAATAAAAATAATAATAATAATAATAATAATAATAATAATAATAATAATAATGATAATGATAATAATGATAATAATAATGATAATAATAATTATAATAATAATAATAATAACAACAATAATTAATAATAACAATAATAATATAATAATAATAATAATAATAACAATAATAATAATAATAATAAGAATAATAATAGTAATAGTAATAGTAATAGTAATAATAATAATAGTAATAGTAATAGTAATAATAATAATAATAATAATACTAATAAAAATAACAATAACAGTAATAATAGTAATAGTAATATAATAGTAATAGTAATATTAATAGTAATAGTAATAGTAATAACAATATAATAGTAATAGTAATAGTAATAGTAATTTTAGTAGTAGTAGTTGTAGTAATAATAATAATAATAATAATAATATAATAATAATAATAATAATAATAATAATAATAATATAATAATAATAATAATAATAATAAAACAGATTATTGGTTGTTTGGAAAAAAATCAAATTAATCAAAAAATCTTTATTGGCCTTTCAAAAAAAAAATAAAACACTATCAACATTAAAAACATCTTAAGAGTTGTAACGATTTTATTTCTATTTAAATAGTTGTAAATATGTTGCAAAAAACTACTTAAAATAAACAAGGTTGCATGTCTTCATGAGTAATAACTACATTTTTTTAGCAAAAATACATGACAAAGGTAATTGGTCGAATATACAAGGTTTTAAAATATAAATTTAACATTTTAATCATAATTAGAAGTTGGTGTCATGTTTATTGTATTGATAAGAGCAATTTATTGATGTTACTTTCAAATAATAATTTATTATATATCTTGAACTTTTATCGAAATAAGTACTTTATTAAAAAATTAGTGGATATGTGACAAATAAGAAATGAAATTTATATAAATCTATACTTAACTGAAAATTTAAAATTTAAAATCATGAAAACTGGATAGGTGATTAAGTGAAAAAGAGGAAAAACGTTTAAGCTTTTATACTGATTTTTTGATATCTAAATATAAAATTTCACACCCATGAATGCCATGAGATTGCTTCATAGAATCATTGTACTTCATGTTGGTGATAAGATCACAATAATTTTGCATCTATTTTTCACAAAAATCATGTGTGTTTGATTAGACATAGAGTGTTCTCTAGTAACCTAACGTTATACGCTAAAACTTGACGAATCGTATCCAATGCCCGTGCTTTACTCGTTAACCATACATTATTTTAAAACGTGACCATGTCTTTGAAATATATATTTTATGTTTCAATCTTGGAAGTTGGAATCAAATGCTATTCTTTTTAGCAAGGATTTGTACTAATTTGAAACGTTTCTTAAATTGTAGGGGTAACAATGTAAATTAACAAAGTTGAAAATGAACTACTTTGAATCATATGCTAGAACATGACCATGTCTTGAAACTCTTTCCTTCTTTTTATGCGAATTGAAAGGCTCTTCCAATGAGAGTCACAAAACTCCCAAAACTCCAAAAGGCCCCTTCGCTCAACTTGATGAAATTTGATGAGTGTCTTTGTTTTCTTTGTTTACATGTAATCATATGTTATATATCAATTTTACAACATATGAGTTACTTGAAAAATGAAAATCCAGCTTAATTTGATTTTGAACATGTATCTATATCAATTTTACTGCATTAAGTTACTTCAAAAATGCAAATCCAACTTAATTTGAACATGTATCGCTATTTAGTTATCTCATATTTTCTATCATCTTTTTTATAAACTTTGACAGTCTACTTTAATAATTCTATATAGTCATATCATGAGATATATGCCGGAACATGCATAAGTCTTAAGGCTTAGTTAGCTCATGCGTCTTTGTAAAAATATTTTACACGTGTTAATACCATCAAAATGCTTTGTAGAATAAAAAATGTCCATGCTCGTAATGAGATCTTGTTGTTAAGATTTAACCAAACCATAACTTTGTATCAAGATTCAAACCTATTGAAAAAAATGGAACCCCTTTCACTAGACACCAAGTATTTTTACTAAACCCATTCTAAACACTAAGGAGATAGACCATTGAATCCAATGATCGTGACACATTAACCATACATATGAGAATTCTCATGCATGCTAGAACATCACCATGAACGTATGCATACAATTCCCATAAAACATTTTAGCATGTCAAGCAGTCAAGCACATACAGTACTAGCATACATCACAACTTTAAAAACTACACTAAAGGAAATATCACGTCAAATCCAAGTTAAATATGTATGTAAGTTTCTTAAATCTTAGAGATTGGATTTTTTTTCTCTGTATAATCAGTTACTGGAAAACTCATATGATCCCAACAATCAAGAGCGGAGTATTATAGGGGCCGAGTTCTTTTTTTCGTCAGTAGAGTTAATTTTTGGTCTGAAAGTATAAAATTTTGGTCAGTTATTATAAACTTTTTTATATATAATAAGTTCGCCCCCTTTAAAAAAAATTGGCCCAGCTTCAGTTAAACACGTGGCTTTCAAATTGTATGTTGTTGTATACTTAACGTTGTATATTGGTCATTTAGACAATACTCATTTATACATAACTTTATAAATTTGAAAACATAATAAATTTTCTACAAGTTGTCCATCAAAATTACACATGACTTAAACTTCATTCATCTTGTAGTGGATCTATAATATCTTAACTATCTACTAATATATATTAAGGTAATAATCTACTAATATATATTAAGGTAATAATCTATTAATATATATTAAGGTAATAATGAAAAAATGAATTATAAAATTTAAAACATATTGTTGCTACTATGTTTATAATATTTTATAAAATACAATAATCAACACTTGCTATCTAAACAAAAATAAAAAAATTTATGCTTCCAAAGGTTTGAGCCTTGAAAAGTCACCCACATGACCCTCGGGCCTTAGGGCCTGCCTTGTTCATAATTCAACCGGGTTCATTTTAATTTAACTCGTAGTTATCATCTATTTGACCCACAGTTATTAATGTGAATTTATTGGATGATTTATTTTGACTCATTCTACTAATTGTTGACACGACCCTGCTTGAAACTTGATGGGCAAGAAATGAACATGTTTTTTTTTTCCGTTGATAGCGTATGTTATGATTGTTTCAAATCTAAATGACCAAATTCATTGACTTTGTAATAGATATAAATAAATTTAATTGACATATATACATTATAATATTTTCTCTTTCTATAGACAATCCACATTATAATGCTACACCTCCCTTAAAATTATTATTTTTGATCAGGAATATGATGCTCATTTATATAACATTAATCAACAAATATAGTAAATAAAACATGAATCATATAAAAATGATATTTTTTGTAGTTGTCTTGTTTATCGAATAATAAAAACAAAGCTACGGTCACGCGATCAAGGCAAGAGATACAGTTGTTTAACAATCACATAAACAAATATATATATATATATATATATATATATATATATATATATATATATATATATATATATATATATATATATATATATATATATATATATATATGTTATATTCAAAGGATGGCAGTTTAAAGTTATATATTGATACAACTGCTAATTCAATAGACATATATAAAAAGTCATTTTTACCTTTATATTGAGATTATTATATGATATAAATAGATCAATCTCCCTGATAAAAAGACAAAGTGTTTGAGAATCAATTTAAACAATAAATTTAACTGAACACATATAGTTATATTGTGTAATGAATGTGGAATTTACCTTTATATTAAGACAATTAAACAACATAAAATTTAAGTCTTCCGAATAAATCAGCAAATGTAAAAGAACGATTTAAACGACAAGAAATCGAACTAGACAAATATATAACTACCCAAATGTCTACATAAAAAGAAAGACTCATAAGACCCCAAAATTAAATACAAAGGACCTAATTTCTAGGTTGTGTAGTGCATTACAATGTCTTTAAATTTGTTTTTGTTTTTTTTAATGACTGAAATGTTCGTATGTTCGGTTTTCTAAGAGCTGATCTATTGTGAAATACTAGAGGGTGTCTATATGACACAAGGCTTATTATACAAATTCGTTTGCCCATATGAAACGTACAAAGTTACTATATAATAACAACCATATGCATATAATCACGTATTATATAACGTATAAAGTTACTATATAATAACAACCATATGCATATAATCACGTATTATATAATTATAATTATTACTAGCCAGTATGTAATTATGACTTAATCAAAAGTTAAATTTACTTCACACACTTCTTATGCTAAAATCATTTTGTGTTTAGTCCGTCTTCGAATCAGTTAACCCATAAAATACCAAAGAAATTTACTACCCTTAAAGCTCTAATGTTAAAACAAGAGAGATAATTAGATAGATTAGGATATATATATATATGAATGGATGGTATTCATAATTTGAATTTTGTAACATTATAAAATTTATAAATTTTTTCTTTACATTTTCTATCGTTGTAATGCATTCGGTCTCTAACAATAAATGATAAAATTCATGTTAAAAAGATGTAAGTTATAATTTCACTCTTATTAAAACATAAAAATGAGAAAAGTAGATAATCCTAATTGTCCTCGGTCTCTTTTTATCTCCCCCCTCCCCCCCTCCCCCCCCAACTCTTGACTATGTCAACCGCTTGTTAGACACCAGTCTTCCGTTCACCTCTGTTCTCCAACTTTCCTCTATCGTGTCGGCTATCATGTCTAGCTTTGCCGCGCTTCTTGTTCTTTGCCTCAACTGCATTTATTTCTATTGATTTTGTTGTACTCGCTAACCTATGGCTTAATTAGTTGGTTTGTCCATGTGTACATGTCACGATCTTGTATTTCTGGGTTAATTTCACTAGTTAATTGTACAATGATTTCAACTTGAGATCTTAATGAATATGAGTCAACTATATTTCTCAACTTATCATTGCCTCGTATGTGTTGCATCTTATATATGCCCGTGGTCCGACACTCTTACAGTGTATGGATCTGTGCATGTATTACAAGGTGATATACATGATAAATACGTGTTCATGATTTTGTGTGATGAGTTTGTCTAGTTTGTAAAAAGTATTTAGGTGGTGGTGGCGATTATGTTGGTGGATTGTCATTGGTGGATGTAGATTGTTTGATCCGTGGGGTTGGTTGGCAAGATATGAGGGGTTAAAATACGTAATGGGTTTTTGTAACCCCTTATTTTTCGTTTATTAATAAAAGGGATAAAATGTTATTTATACGTATTTAACAGACTTTTTTAAAAAACTGAATAGAATTAATCCATAAAAATTTTAAATTAAAAGAGTAAATTCATAATATAAACATATTGGATTAGTATAATTTACTCTAATTGTCTATCTTAATAACCCTTTACAACTTTTGACACATGTCACTTCCTTCCATTTATTTTCCCGCCTAAACTATTTATTTTATTTTAAAAATCAAATAACTAATTTCTAAATGTTTTTATTTCTCTCTCTATATTATAAATCTAAGTTTTTCATAATCAATAATATTAAAAAGACAATTTTCACTAATAAAAACTAAGTATTTTGATTAAAAAATACACTTTTTCAGAAACAAAATTTTCTAAAACTATGATTTTTTCTAAAACAACGAAACTTTTTAAGTAATGAAATTATTTTTAAAATCATCTTTTTATAAAATAAAAGTTTTATATAAAAAAATTTACAAAACAAACCCGGAGTTTTTAAACAACGAAATATTGCTAAAAATTGAATTTTTGTCAAAGCACTAATTTTTTAAAACGAAAGCTTTAGAGATAGTAAACATGTTTTATCAATTAATCAAAGTACCTACTCATACGTAATTTCAGTTATATCTTATATCAAAATAACGTTTACAGTTCCTAACTCTTCATTAATAAATTTTAAATATTTTTCTTATTCAATCCGTGTAATACACGAGGTTATACCCTAGTCATTAGGGTTGCAAACGAACCGAACGAACACGAACAAAACCTTGTTCGTGTTTGCTCATTAAGAAATAAACTTGTTCATGAACTGTTCACGAACACGTACCGAACGGGTTTCCTTGTTCGTGTTCTTTCATTAAGGAAATGAATATGTTCACGAACACTTACCGAACGCAAACGAACACAAACAAATCAAACGAAAACAAACAAATTCTCATGAACATGACGAACACAAAGAAGTCCATGAACACAAAAGAATACAAATTATCACATATTTATTTTAGAAGTCCAAAAATAAATAAACACGTAACATAAATATCCAAAAACACTTACATACTTGTCATAAAAATAACTAAGACAAAATTAAGAACATAATCGAACACATTAACAAACATAAACGAACACATTATCGAACGTTCACGAACGAACATAAACGAACACATTATCGAACGTTCACGAACATAAATGAACGAACACGGCTTGTGTTCATGTTAGTTCGTTTAACTAAACGAAGTTTTCGTGTTCGTTCATTTACTAAACGAACGAATATAAACGAACTTCCACCAAACAGTTCACAAACTGCTCGCTAAACATTTAGTTCGTTTACAGCCCTGCTAGTAATATAATATTAATTCAATAAAAAAAGAATATGAAAACCAAGCCTCTTGCTTGATAAGTTAATGAGTACCTTTTTCTTTTTCTTTTTAAACCTTTGAGATCCCAATCTGACACAATGACACCAATTTAAAAGATCTTTTGCCCAAAAAATTCCAAAACCCTTTTTTTTAATCTTTGCCCTATTATTATTTTCTTATTATCCATTGCCATCTTCCTCTGATCTATGAACAAACTCTGTCACAATCAAATCTATATGGGCTTTTTACAGCTAAGGCTGTTCTTGTAAGGTGACACAACAGGAAGGTCCACATGAATTAAGGGGGAGGGTTCAAGGTATGCTCACCTCCATATTCTCAACTCCATAAAAAAACAATCTTTTTTGTCTCCGAGGGAGATTCATTAGCTTTTGAGCAATCTTGACCAATACCCACTTAATTTTAATGGTGTTTAGGGTTTCTTTCTTGTTGGGTGTTGCATAATTTCAAGAATCTTGAGTGTTTTGTTTCGATTGGATGAATTGGAGTTTAGGGTTTTGATTCTTGAATAATTGGTTCTTGTTTTGGTGTGGATTTGACTTTGATTTGATGAGTATTGTGGTTGATTTATGATTTGTGTCTGAATTGAAGTTGATGTTATTTGGGGATAATTACTTGAACATGGTCAAACCGTGTTGGAGGGCATCGGTGGAAGGTGATGATTGTTGTGTGAGAAAACCTGCAGATCAAACCGGAAGAACAGACGGATTATTATGGTATAAAGATTTAGGGTGTCATGTTAGTGGTGAGTTCTCAATGGCTGTGATTCAAGCTAACAATTTGTTAGAAGATCAGAGTCAGGTTGAATCAGGGCCATTGAGTTCTTTGAATTCGGGGCCGTATGGAACATTCATTGGTGTCTATGATGGGCATGGTGGACCGGAGACTTCAAGATTCGTGAACGATAATCTATTCGCTAATCTCAAGAGTAAGTGCAGTTGAATGATTACAAGAATTTGTTTTGATCATGATACTTTATGAAGTTTATAGACTTTATAGATTCTTTGTTTGTTTATGTTCAGAATTTGCTTCTGAAGATCAAGAAATGTCTGCGAATGTTATCAAGAAAGCATTTTTAGAGACTGAAGACGAGTTTCTTTCAGTTGTGAGGGAACAATGGCGTATTTGCCCGCAGATAGCGTCTGTAGGGACATGTTGTTTGGTGGGTGTCATCTGCAATGGGTTGGTTTATGTCGCGAATGCTGGTGACTCGAGAGTGGTGTTAGGGAGAGCTGATAGGGGTGTTAGAGGTGTTTCTGCTATGCAGTTATCAACAGAGCATAATGCAAGTTATGCTTCTGTTAGAGACGAACTTCAATCGTTGCATCCTGATGATCCAAAGATTGTTGTTTTGAAGCACAATGTTTGGCGTGTCAAAGGGATAATACAGGTTAGTTTGAAATCTAGAAAGTCAAACATGGTACCGTCTAAACGACAATCTAGTTGATTAATTTGGTTTCTTGGGTCCAATTCTTCAATAGTAGTTATATAACTTCTTTATCAGGTTCAGTAGTGATTTGTTGTTGTCTCTATAGTCATAACTGTTATTGTCAATTTCGAAGATAAAATGTAGCTCGTCTGACCCTGAAAGTCAATTGTGAACTCTTTACTTGTGAACCCGTCTTTCGCTCTATGGAGAAAATGCACTCTTGAGCTTATAAATCAGTTTATTACAAGTGTTGCTTCTGGTCAATTCTCTTAATACCCCACAAACAAAAAAATTTCATTCCACTTGCAGGAACCTATTTTAAGTATTATCTAGCATAAGTTTAGAAAGTCAAATTCATATCTTTCATATGATAATCTAGCAACGATAGTTCTATTTTTTAGTCTAAATTCTTCTTGATTGTGCATTACTTTCTTTATTAGTACTGTAATGATGTTTTGTTTTCCCTAAGATCATAGATTTTCTCATTGATTTTGCAGAGGAAGTCTACTTTTTTGACTCTCAATAGTCAACCATGAACTCTATATGAATACTTGTCTGTTCTATGAAAATTTGCAAGCTCAAACTTTATACGCAGTTAGTAGAAGTGTTACTACCGTTCATCAGTCTTAACACACTGTAACAACAATTTCAAATATCCCTAAACGAGAGAAACTATAAAACTAATATAACGGTTTTGGTTTTCAGGTTTCAAGATCCATTGGCGATGCATATCTAAAGAAGGCGGAGTTCAATAGAGAACCTTTATTAGCAAAGTTTAGGCTGCCCGAACCCTTTTCAAAGCCGATCCTTAATCCAGAACCATCAGTATTAATACACAAACTAAACCCGAAGGATCAGTTTCTTATATTCGCGTCTGATGGTCTTTGGGAGCATCTCAGCAACGAGGAAGCTGTTGATATTGTCCATAATTATCCACGTAGCGTAAGTTCATTATTCATTGCAGTATTTTATTTATTTTTTGATATATTCTCAATATTTCATACTCCCACAAGCTACTATAATTTAGAGAAGACAGTACAGATTGAGATAAAATAAAAGGAATTTAGAAGAAAATACTAGTTTAAAGGTGTTTAAATTGGTGGTTCAAAGTGATTATGCGATATAGGATAATAAAACGTGCTGTAGAATATAGTGTTTAGTTGTAATTCTGTTGTTTGAAGTTGCAAAAATAGATGTTTGGCCGTTTTGACACATTCTAAGTTTTTGTCATTGGATAATTAGTTTTGTTACAACTGGTATGAAACTCAATTACATAAGATATATATTTGATGTAACATATATTTATTTAATAAAGACAGGTTTGATCTTAGTAATCCATATCATAACTCATTGACTGATAATAAACCATACTGATAATTTGATTAACGACAACTACTAATTCACTTTTGTTGTCAAAGACAATCCCACTTGGATAATCAGCAAAGATTTACACTTAATTTCACTTGTTTCACTTACAAGGAAGAGATGTTACAGTTGTTTTCTCATTTCGCTCTTAATCATATTTGTTAGTGCAATTGAGTTGAAATCAACCGTAAATCTATCATGATTATGCGATGGGATTGTCATCGGTAACGAAAATGACTGTCACGAGTGTCATCAGTCAATTAAATTATGGATTATTATCGAACATTATGTTATAAATAAAAACTAATAATCACACACAAATCCGAAATGGCTGTTACTATGTTAAGATTGTACCGGTTTTAAACAAATAGAACCCGAACCTATTAGAATCTTGGTCTTTTGTGTAGGGAATTGCAAGAAGACTTGTGAAGGCCGCGCTTCAAATGGCAGCCAAGAAAAGAGAAATGAGATACTCGGATTTGAAGAAAATTGATAGAGGGGTAAGAAGACATTTCCATGACGACATAACTGTAGTTGTCGTGTTTCTAGACCCGCCATTGACAAACCGAGCTTCTGCTCGTGCTTCGGTTCTATCAATAAAAGGAGGACGAGGGTTACCACGTACCAACAAGTTGTAGCCCCATGAGCCTGTTTTGAGCAAGCACCCGAAAGTGCTTTTTGTTGAGTTAATGTTTGTAAACTAAGAGCGTGTATTTTAACACTTGCATAACGAGATCGATTAGCCATATGGAATCGTGTGATAGTCATCATCCTCGTTGGTCGTCGAATGGAAGTGGAAAAATATTCTTTCATTCTTATCGAAGAACTTACCAGAGTTATACTTTTAAGATGTTAAAATGACAAAAATACCATTGTTGAGGTGTTAAACATGAGTTAAAGTAAGCTAACTCGTTCATAAGCTACTCAAGATTGGTATGATTATAACACGAGTCAAGCTGAGCTTGAACGAGCACGATGCATAGTTCGAGCTTACATTGAGCGGACTCTTTTATAAAACCAAGTGACATAGATGATATCTATTAATAAGAGTTTACTATAGTTGTATAAAGAATCATCTAAAACGTAATTTGTAGTTATACTATGTATTAAAAATCAAACGAAATGAACAATACAGTGCATGTTGTTTTGCGTTATGTACAATGTATTTATGCATATTGTAGTTATACGGAGGCGTACGAAGGGAGTTGTTCCTGTTTGATCTTTTGTGATCTACAGACAATGTTGAACACACATGACTACTTGCGAGTATAGATGCTATTTTAGTATATTTTTATAAGGTTTTGCATACATTTAATTTTCATGGTTTATTGTGTCGTAACGCTAGCGAACGAAATAAATAGGAAGGTTTTTAGATTTCTTAAGATGACCGTATTGTTATTTTTGATCTTTTCAGATCCACACATTTTGGCTCTTATATCTTGAAAAAAATTAATTTATCCGTAGTCACATATATGCAACTCGCGTATTGCACCCATGGTTACTTTTGGGGTTCAAAGTTCGGTTGGTAATTTGAGTCGTCTGCATTTTGATATAAATAATGTTCGGAAACGAGCCGAGTCATATGTAAAACACGCCCATGCTTACTTTTAAGCATGTTTTGATGTAAATATTGTTTGGAAACGAGTCGGGTTAACTATAATACATTTCATTCGACAATATAATTTCGAGTTGGTCTATTGTTCGATATAAATTAAGTTTGAAAATGAGTCGGGTCGATTGTTGTCTATATGGCACCACCTACGTGCTTAATTTTATGTACGTATTTTAGTTGATGTACGATTCGATGAAAATTTTGTTTGAAATTGAGTAAAATATTATACGTTTTCATTCGACTATATAAATTTGAAGTACTCTACGTCCAACGTAAATTTAGCTCAGAAACAAGTCGGGACGAATGTAATCTATACTTATCAAGTCGAGTACAACGCCGTTTCAACGCGCGACAGGGAAAAATCCTAGTTCTATTGAAATCTAAACCGTAGAGACTAGTTTACTCGAGGTTTTGAAATAAAGTACCTTTGTAACATACAAAAGGGATTTAATGAAGTTTACGAGTAATGATCCACTAATGTAAATTTATATCGGTTTAAATTTATAAAAAAAAACAGTGTGTTGGGATTGAGATTTTACATAAAAGCCTTCGTATTTTTTTATATAATTAATTATGTAAAGCGTTACAAACAGATGTATAACACAGTTACCTATCTTGTTGGCATATGCCACCGACCACCACTCCACCATTAAAATATATTAGTAATAAAAATATACCAAAAACTTAGTTGTAATTTTGGTAGGGTATTTTTTTTACATAATATATTGGTACCGTGAAGAGTGAAACAAATACCAACTGAATAATATCAGTACTGTCATATAGGTGTTTCTATCTATGTTTCAATCTTTAAAATTGAGTCACCGCAACTTCTTACGTTTTTTTATATGATTGATCACGTTTCGCTATTCTATAAGGCCGAATAGCCCCTTTACGTTACTCGTGCACGGAATGCGCAAACTTAATTTCTAGTTTTAATATAGAAAAAGTTTAATCAATAACATTTTTAACCTACCCATAATATAATTAAAATAATCAACATAATTATTTAGATAATTAAATAGGTACTAAGTTTTGATATAATACTTAAAAGTAGGAAATGGTTAAAATTCAAAGTGATGTTTTGTAAGAAGTGTATGAAATATTATCAACCATTCATATAATAAATAAACGATTCAGATTAGAAATGAAATAATCACGTATTAAAATCATAGATTTGAAAACATTTTTCAAATTACCTTAATTTTTTTTAAATGCAAATAACTTTTTAATATAAAACAATAATCACAACCCCATCTCTGGGTTTTGCAGGCAGCCGCTTCATCTTCTTATTCAACCTCTCGCCGGAAACCTAACCGCCGTTAGCCGGTCACTCAATCTCGCAACCATGGGGTATATATCATATACATCGATCAATTCTTCTTTACTTGAAAACGTATATTGTTTTGGTTGATAATTGAGGTAGATTTCAAACACGAGCACTAATTTCCGGTAATTGTTGTTCGAAACAGAGTGCAGATATCCGATTGTTGTGTCTGTTAGTAGATTCGACTATACTCATTTGTGTGTTTACGATTGGTTTATGTGTAGTGTTAATAAAGATGCTTGCTTAGTTGCTGTTACGAGTTATGAGCATTAGGTTTCAATTGTTTAGGGTTTGATGAATTCAGAAACGCGGAAAAAACGAACATTAATCGACATTAAATGCTTTCATTGAACATAATGTTGATTGATGTAAGGTTTGATGATTACTGGACGTAACAAACTAATTGAAATGGAATTCAGATCTCTGATTATTGTGTGTATTAGTAGATTTTTGCTATATTCACATTTCACTTGTGTTTTTTGTAACTTGTTGATCACTCTAGATCTAAGTTGTTTGTAGTAATATGTTCTTGGGTTGGACTGATTCTAATTGTATCTAAAAGTTGTTGGTATCAGGGACCTAGGGTTGATATTTGAGAAATTTTAATGATTTATACTTTATAGGACCAAAAGGGATATACTGTTAATCACGCTTGATCCTTTGTTTGACTGTCTTAAAGACTCAAACCTATAAATTAGTCTACTGATAAACATTGTTTGAGTGTTTTTGAGATTTAGAGGTGGTAATTATGACCTGTTTACTTCAACGATGGGTCGATTTGGGGTTTATTTTATTTATTTTGGGCCAAATTTACGTTTTGGCCCGTTACCCAACCCGCCTATTTGGCACCAGCTTATTTATCGCATTTCTTGTTTATAGTAATATATGTTGCTACAACAAGAATCAGATGGGGTGTTCTCAGGTTGGACCGATTCTAACTGTATCTGAAAATTGTTGGTGTTAGGGATTTAGGGTTGTGATTTGAGATTTTCACTATATGATTGATTGGTTCGTTCCAAGTTAAAGAACAAAATGTACTAATGCAAAGTATTGATCGTGTGTTTGATTCTCTGAAACTGATAGATTAATCTACTGATAAACATTGTTCAAGTGTTTCCCAGATTTAGTATAAATAGGGCTCTTTGGTTGATGTTTAAGGGGTTAAGATATCCAGTTGTCTTTAATAAAAGTGTTGATCAAATAGTTTTGTTCTTCATTCTTTTCAACCTGTGTTTTGCTACGTTTTTGGTTCGTTTGGAGATCATTGTGCAATCAATTGGTATCAGAGTCGTTTTTTGAAAGCGGGAGCAGCCCTTGGCTGCAGGGTTTAAGAACGAGAAGCAGCAGTAGGTAATCAAGCAAGAATATAGCAGCAGTGATCATAAGCAACAGTCATTGAGGACCCGATTATTCAAGGCATCAGCGGAGTGACAGGTTTCTGTGGCGGTTATTATTGTTGAGAGAAAGAAAGAAATTGAAGGTCACCGTTAAAGCAGGAAGAAGCAAGCAACCAACAAACTTGGAGAATTAATTATAGGTTTTAATTGTTAAAAAAGGATATGCGAAGTAATCAAGCAACCTGTTGGTTTTAATTTTAAGCGAAAGGAAGGAAGCAAGCAAGCAAGCAGGTGAATAAACACCGACTTTTGAGAAAGTAGAGTGCAAGACTGAAAAAAAAACGATGGGTGTTTCGGGCTTAGTTTCGGGGGTGAAACAGTGACGAACTCGCGCTTGATTACAATGGTAACAAACACAAGAATAGAGCAGCAAGCATGACAGCAGTTTGGTAATTTCAGGTTTGGAATCGAGGCCGATAATGGTATACGAATCGGGTGTTCTTGAGCAGGTTTATGAGAACGAAATCAAAGAAAATAGCAAGAAAGAGGCATGTAGCAAGAGCAGTAGCAAGTGAAAGAGAAAGAGAAAGAGAAAGAGAAAGAGAGAGCAAGAGCAAGAGCAAGTAGTAAGTAGCAAGAGCAAGATGAATTGATTCAATCAAGTAAGAAGATAGCAAGCAAGAATAGAGCAAGAGATAAGAACTATATTTCTTAAAGCAAGTAGCAAGAATCAAACCTATGTGGTTCAATCAATAAGCAAGAAGCAAGAAGCAAGACCGAGATCAAAGATTAAGGGGGGTGATTGTTGGAATTAATCTTTGTTAATTCACATAAAAAAAGTCAAAGTCAGATTTTATATGTTTGGAGTTTTAGTTTAATTAAGAGTCCTTTATTTATTATTTAAATTAGTATGCTTATCTAGTTATTTAGTTTGATGTTTATCAAGTTGTTTTAATTCCTAGAAAGTAGGAGTATGAGTCATAGTAGGATTGGTTTTGTTTAGTATAAATAGGGCTCTTTGATTGATGTTTAAGGGGTTAAGATATTCAGTTGTCTTTAATAAAAGTGTTGATCAAATTGTTCTTCATTCTTTTCAACCTGTGTTTTGCTACGTTTTTGGTTCGTTTGGAGATCATTGTGCAATCAGTACTCTTGTCCCGTTTACTTGAAGATGGGTCATTTTGTGGTTAGATTTATCCCTTACTTCAAATTAACGTTTCAGCCCGTTAACCTCACATGTCTTTATCTCTTAGAATGGGAGAGCTAGCAGCCGAAAAACATGCCAAGTACATCTTAACAGTAGAAAAGAAGAAAGACACTGTTGAATCGGTCTTAATGGAACATCTTCGAATCAACGGTGCGTATTGGGGATTAACCACACTTGACATGTTGGGTAAACTTTCAGCCGTTGATCAAGAAACAATTATTTCATGGGTCATGAGTTGCCAACACGAATCTGGTGGTTTTGGTGGTAACGAAGGTCACGACCCACATGTACTCTATACCCTTAGTGCAATCCAAATTTTAGCACTTTTTAACAAAATTGAAATGCTCGATATTGAAAAGGTATCAAATTACGTAGCCTCCCTTCAAAACGAAGATGGGTCTTTTTCAGGAGACAAATGGGGTGAAATCGACACTAGGTTTTCCTACGTTGCTATATGTTCTCTTGCATTACTAAAACAGTTGGATAAAATCAATGTTGAAAAAGCAGTTAGCTACATTGTAAGTTGCAAGAATCTTGACGGTGGGTTTGGGTGCACACCAGGTGCTGAATCACACGCGGGTCAAATCTTTTGCTGCATAGGCGCCCTTGCAATAACAGGTTGTTTACATTATGTTGATAAAGATCTTTTAGGATGGTGGTTATGTGAAAGGCAAGTTAAATCTGGTGGTTTAAACGGTCGGCCCGAGAAGCTTCCAGATGTTTGTTACTCATGGTGGGTCCTATCCAGTTTGATAATGATTGATAGGGTTCATTGGATTGATAAAGAAAAGCTTGTTAAGTTTATTTTGGATTGTCAAGATAAAGAAAATGGAGGCATTTCAGATAGACCAGATGATGCTGTTGATGTTTTTCATACTTATTTTGGAGTTGCGGGTCTTTCACTTCTTGAATATCCAGGATTGAAGGCTATTGACCCTGCTTATGCACTGCCTGTTGATGTTATTAATAGGATTTTTCTTAACTGACTTGTATTCTTTTTGTTTAAAGATGGAACTTTTATTGCAAATTTCCCTTTTGTAACAGATCTTATTATTGTTACCGCTACTACTAGCGGCTTTCATATGATACTTTAAAAGGATCGTCAAACAGGTGTCGAGTGTCAACACGCTAAACATGTAATCAAGATGAGGTTTTCCTCATAATCCTTGGTCTGCAGAATGACATACATGGACCCAAAAGAGGGTCATTCTTTGTAATGAAGTTGAGCCACCATATGAAACAAGTTAATTATACTGGTAACACAATGTAAGACATGCTATGTTATACATATTTTGTTTGTGTAAATGTGTAGTAAGAAAGAAAAACTGAAAGTGTCACGAGCATTGTTTGGTACCAATCTTTTATAAACATTTGTCAAAGCAGACGTGGAAAAGAGGGGAAAGAGAGGTTTTAGGCGTGATAAGGAGAGATGGAAGATGTGATACGTGAGAAAGTTACGAACTTACGCATCCATTTGTTGCAATTAATTAATATCAAAATGATTTCCTATAAGCTAACACATTTTGTGACGCGAAAGACGCCACATCTCCTATGAAGCCCAACTAAAATTCGTTTAATAAACACTATTCGGAAGTCTCGAATTATAACCATTAAATAACATGATTCTTTCATTTTTAGTTTCTTTTACATTTTTTACTTCAAGAAATGAAAAGAAAAAAAAAACCTTAATGTTTTTAAGAAATGATTTTTTTTTTTTCGTTAACCATCTTATCAACTTGTATTTGTTTATAAACAACAACTCGTACAAGAACCTGCTTGCAAGAGTATATTGCATTCCACTGTAGCAAAAATAATCATAAGAATTTAAGAAATTAAGCTTACATCACTTTTTGCAACGAACCATCACCATTCACCAATACGATTAGACCACCGTCACATGCAATAACTTGTGTAATTGTGTGCAGTTAAAAATAAAAAATAATAATTAAAAAAAAAAAACTTGTGTAATTGTGTTGTTTTCCAACAACGTCAGTGGTGACGCAAGCACAGAAAATACTAGAATTATGTTTTCACGCCTAATAAAGTTATAATTTAGCACAATACCCCTCTCATTTCCCCGTTACTCGTGTCATCCTCTCGTCTTCACCTTCACTCAATCGTATCTTCAACAATGCATGCTTCGTAAGAACCCTTATTTCTCACATCTTTCGTATTTCAACTTCAATTTCAGTTTGAATTTTGATTTTGATGTATGATTTTGCAGTATACTGAAAGAGCATCTTCCACCGGCGTTGGATTCTACTTCCCAACCACCTCCTCTGTTCGACGGAACCACAAGGTATTCGTTAGTCAATCAAATTGACATTAATTTCACTTCCATCGCGTATTTTGGATTTATTATCATGATATCTCAAGTTAATTTGATTTTGTTTCGACTTTCAATTGAAGGTTATACATCAACTACCAATGCCCCTATGCACAGCGTGTTTGGATTGCCAGAAATTATAAGGTAAGTTGTTAATCACTTTATCTGTGTGTGTGATTTATGAGTAACTAGCATTAGTGGAATCAGCTTTTGGTTTAATCGTGATTTTAGGGGACAATTCAGATTACTGTGATGTTCCACAAATCAAAATAAAAAGAAAGGTGAGAGAAAGCCTGTAAATTAGTTTTGAGGGTGTTTTAGATTATATATTTCAATATGCACTTGTGAGTGTTTGGATACCTACTGTGTTATAGCTTGTTTTACACTATATAAGCAACTTTTTAAGCAGGTGAAGTGGTGCTTAAAATAAACACACTTTTAAGTCATAAGCACTTAAAAAAATATTCAAACCTTGGTTTGGCTCTTAAACATTATAAAATTAGAATTAGATTTAGATAAATACCCACCTCCAGATTCCCTTATTAGTTTAACATAAAATTAAACCTCATGTGGCAGTGTATACTTGAGCTGAGTTGAATGAGTTCTAGTTTTTACATCACACTACAAAAATTATAGGGCATGTTAGTTTGAATAACTGTTTAATCTCCTTGAGAACTGTGTTGATTATTTGCTATATAGGTAGTTAAATTACCATCTTATGTATTAGGTTTAAAACACTATGTACAAGTGTATTATGTAATTCACATAGTTCTTTACCTCAAATTGGTTATGTATTGAACAGTCCTCTCTCTACATATATATTCTTTTAAAGTTAAATAATAATAATAGTCACAAGTAGCAACGCGAAACAAAATTTTGGTAAGGATTCGTCTTGGAAATTTAAAATTGCATTTTCAACTATCTGGATCATGATACGTAGGGACTGGAAGACAAGATTAAGCTTGTTCCTATTGACCTCGCTAATAGACCCGCATGGTACAAGGAGAAAGTTTATCCGGAAAATAAGGTAACCCTTCTAATTTGTATATATTGTTGTTATTCTGTTTCAAATTGGTATTTAATGAAAAATATTTTAAGCTCTATAACAAAAAATCTTGATATAATAGCTTGAAAGTTGCAACCATTTTCTATTCTTTTTTTACTTAATAAACTTATTCAAACAATTTTCTGTTCATGTACTAGACTAGGACATGAACTCCCAGTCATTTGTTTAAGGTAATACTAGCTGTAGTTTTATCACATTTAACAGTGGATTTGGACCTAGTCCTTTTTAATTATCTCTCTTGATGTACAGTTGATATAGGAATAATGTTTTATCGACGATATTATATGTTTTTAAGGTTCCAGCTCTTGAACATGACAACAAAATCATTGGAGAGAGTCTGGATTTGCTGAGATATCTAGATGCACACTTTGAAGGGCCTGCATTACTACCAGATGTGAGATTTAACTAAGGTCTATCATATTTCTGTTTTTACCGCCTTTCAGAATTGTAACAAGTTATCGTATAGGACCCCGCCAAAAGAGAATTTGCCGAGGAGTTGTTGACATACATTGACACGTTTTTTAAAACAGTGACTTCTTCATTTAAAGGAGATGTTGTGAAAGAATCTGGTGTGACTCAAACCTTTCTTATAGCATCTGTATTAATAGAATGTGACACGGCATTTTTTTTTTATCAAATTTGATTTAGAATTTGATATTTTGATTAGGTGTTGCTTTTGATTACTTGGAATCAGCTCTTCAAAAGTTTAAAGGTCCATTTTTCCTTGGAGATATTAGTTTGGTGAGTTTCGTTCAATTTGGGCCACCAAAAAGTTTTACGGGTTGATATGGGCATGCACTTAAATAAGTACATCAAATTATATGAGTCTAAACGGGAGGATATGGCTGAAGACCTGAAGTGATGAGGCTCGTATCTCTTGCTTAATTACATAAAAAAGTATTTATAAAACTGTATTTTTGAATTGTCTTTATAAACAAGTATTATATAACCATATCATATAATATTGATAGAGAAAATTGTTCACGTATTTTATTTAAACAAAATTATTCTTATCAACTAATACTAATTTTGTTTAATATATTGGTTGTTTATAAAACTAGGAAAAAGAAGTAACAGGTCAAATGACCCATTTGCAATAGCGGCCATTTTGCATGAACCCATTTTGACCTGAGGCTTCCGCATTTGCCATATCTATATGAATCAAAGAATGGTTAGATAAAGAAGAAATAGGCTGAGAGTCCTCAACAAACTGTATTAGTTTGACCTCTTTCATCTTCTCATTAGAAAGATTAGATTATTGTTGTAATATTATACCTTTTATAATACTTAACCCAATCTGATGTGGCCCGTTTGAAGCTTTAACCCATAAGAGAAACCACCCAATCTGCTCCACTACCCAACCCGCTCATTTCACCACCTCTGTGTATAGCACATGAAGCATCCACTGATCAGTCTCATTTAGCTGCATGTAGAAACCGAATTGTTATTGCTACAATTTTGTCACCTGCAGGTGGACTTTGCTTATATTCCTTTTGTGGAAAGGTTTCAATTAGTCATACAAGAAATGAACAAATATGATATTACTACGGGCAGGCCAAAACTAGCAGCATGGATAGAGGTATTATCTTTTTTCAATTTTATTCTTTCCTCATCTCCATTTTGCATTTTGCATTTTGCAAATCCATCGACCTTGAGGTCAACTGACCTTATTCCAACTTCAAAGCTGAAACAAAGTCTTTAGAAATATTTGATTTCAAAATCAGCCTCATAAAAAAACATCCTTGTCGAATTTGCTCTCAGGAACTGAACAAAGTCGATGCGTACACAGTGACAAAAGCGGATCCTGAATACGTTATACAGATGTACAAAAAACGCTTTATGGTAACTAGCTTTGTGAATCGTATATGACGTTTCTCTTGTTATATATCAAGTAATTATACAATTCATTATGCATTGAAATATTATCTTCTCATTCTTCCATACCATTGTGGCAGGGTCAGTGAAGCTGATGATGAAGCACTTGTAATCATGATCCAAGAAATAGGCATTTTATGTGATCAATAAAGTTGTTGATTGTGTGTCAACAAGTACTAGCTCTTGTGTTTGTCTCATGGATTAATAAACAATGTGTCAATTGGAGTGGTGTTGTTTATGTGAGTAATAAACATAGGTCTTATTTATATTATATAACCTAGTGTCAACTGCAGTGGTGGTGTTTTTATTATTTTCTGTTAATACAAGTGCAATAGTTTTTATATTATTACTAAGTATAAAACATTGTATTCTTATTTAAATATAACAGTTATGCTGATAAAAACATGTAGCCGTTCTAGCTCAGTTGGTAGAGCGCGTGGCTTTTAACCACGTGGTCGTGGGTTCGAGTCCCACGGATGGCGTTTTATTCTTATTTTTTATTTTAGTTCATTCATGCATGTAAATCATCAAGATATCAAAGGGTCCCTATCATCAATATGGTTCACTACTTAACAAAATCCATAAGCAAATCAACGGATGCACTTCAAAAGTACAATAGTTTTTTCTATCATGAATTTTATATTTTTTAGAATAGCAATTTTTTTCCAACTCAAAGACGAAAGCATCCTATGATCCGCAGTTTTGAAAGGCGATGAGACATCTCGAATGAAAATAGCCGAGTTCCTAGCTTTCCAAATCATCCCAATTGTAAAGTATATCGAGACCAACCTAACTACATAAGCTTTTTGTGCCTTTTGTTTTTCTTTGACCCGCATCCTCCATCGCCAACAAATCCGACTTGCTCGCCTAGAGAAGAAAAGATTTCACTCCAGCTTTTGAGCCAACACCAAACTGTCACCGAAAGGGACAGGAAAATAAAGCAGCCTGTATACCTCTGTTCAAAAGATTTCGGGATAGAGGAATTTTGTTTTTTAACATCCGTAATACAAAACAATTTGTTTTTAAGACACCCAATTAATCCATTCGAAACTCTGAACCCCCTGCCAACTTCAAGTACCCGAATATTAGGCGAAATCGTTGATTTACTTCAATAGTACAATAGGCATTCCTTTCCTTTCAAGTACAAAATAGCTCAGGTTTGCATTGCACAAAATAAGGTTTAACGACAGAATTTTTTTTCACATGTTAATAGAGATAAATTTGTGTGAAATGAATATCATCCTATAAACATACCAAATAATCAAACATAATAATATTCTCTTAAAATCCCAACATTTTGTAATACAAACTTGAACCACAAAAGGTCAGTTTAACCTGTCATTCCTTACAATGCCCAACTCACGGGTAAGTTTTCATGTTAATGTTACAACGTACAACAAATAATCAAATATTCAAAGCCGACATAACTTGACGACAGCTTACTATGATTTCTCATGTTTGGTTATTTAAGAACAAAACCGAAATGAACAAGGAAAAAAAACAAGTGTGTATTCTTTATTCCTCCATCCAAAATTTGCAGTGCAGACCTGATTATGCACGCAAAATAATATTAATTATAGTAAAAACCTGCTAATCTATGCCGCTGCCGACCTTTTGACCTCGTAATCATCAAGGTTAAGAGCTTCCAACAACTTTGGCCATGATTCTGGAATCCCTCCAGGCAGATCAAACTCCATTAATTTGCCTTGATTTTTGTAGAAATCCTCAACAGGTTGACTCTGCATAACCAACAAAACAGGATTAGGAATTCATCATCATTTTACCAACATAGAAGTAAATTTTTACTTGCATTGGTTTTTTGCTTTTAACCCCTTAAAGGTCACCTGCCTAGCATAAATGTTCTTTGACAACTTGTGCTATAATAAACCTTCTAAAAAGTATATAAAAAACTAGTAAAAATAATAATACCTTTTCATGGTAGACACGAAGTCGTTCTTTGACAACTTGTTCAGTGTCATCAGCGCGAGTAATGAGCTTTGAAGCGCATTGCTGAGGTGGAAGAAGTGGAGCCATGCTCATTCCAGGTCTCCCATTTTCTGCTTTTGCATTGATAGATGCCACATTGAAACCTTTTCCACATTGACTGCATATCCTTCTTCCCAAACATTTCTCAACCAATACGTCTTCCCTCAGTTTCAGATTCACCACCAAATCAATTTCTGTCACCTCGTCTAAAATTTCCTGAAAAACATTAAAAAAAATACAAATACATAAAGAAAATCCAAGATGATTTGTAACTCAGCAACCAAATATTATAACAATGCAGCCACAACAGTGAAGCAAAGATTCGATTGATTGCAACTTTAGTTATTAGCAACAATTCTTATTATCATATATTGGGTGTAGTTTTATTCTTACTGCAATGGTCAAGCTAACATAGCCACCATAAAAAAGATACAAGAGAAAGTAGATAGCTGCAAGTATGCTTCACTTCCAAAGTCAACCCAAATATAGGATTACATTGAAGCTTCTAAATCTCATAATATCATATTTATCCTTTCAAAATATTAAATAATTTAAAATATCATATCCGCCCATGCTTATCAGTTACTTGTAACACTCTATTTTGCTGAATAAATGAACATAAATAGCATTATCACTATGAATCATGTGAGCCATTATGACTTTATTCAGTGAAACATACTGTTAAAAGTAACAGATTTTTTTACTTGCTATAAAGTTGGTAAAATGATATTTTTAGTGTTTCAAATGGATAAACGTGATATTATTAAATTTAGAAGAATATGATATTTTGAACTTTAAGGAAAAGATACATGAGATTGCCCTAAATATCCTTAACTCCTGACTTGTAAGACTGTCTCTTTAAAGGGTCTAATTATTTATGTGTGTGTGTGGGCGTGTGTGTGTACATTTGTACAACCACGACTCTTGTTCCTCTGATTGAATCAATGAATCAAGACATGACTCATTCTTATTTGTGCCACCAACTTATAAGTCATAAGTAAGCATTATTATTGAAAAAACTACTGGAACTATTGCAATCCCAATTTGTCGGAACACAACATTATTCCTTATTAGCCCAAGCCCCAAAGTTATCACACATGAAGCGTATGGGGAGGAAAGAAATGGAACTTAATGGGTTGTTTTCAGCTTCATGAAATCACAAAGCATCATAAATATGTACATACTCACACAGAGTGAGGATAAGAGAACACGTAAACCCGTTACAGATGATAAAAGATACTTACAGCTTGTCTTATAGTTCGAGGAAACCCATCAAGAATGAATCCTGATTCACCCTTTGCTTCTCCAGCTTCGAGTCTTTTTGATAACAAGTTGAATATAATTTCATCAGAAACTAACTTCCCTTGATTCACTATCTCCGCAAGCTGAATAACATACAGAGAACAATAAACTCCAAGCGAAGAACGAATCATGAAGCAAATATTATTCATTTTCTCGCAAGCTTATAACCAGAATTAACAATACATTGTCATCCTTCACAATTTAAAGCTTCAATAAAGCTAAAGTCAATCAAATAGTTTAACTAGACTTCTAAGCCCCCAACATCATGTTAAAACAAAATCATTAGAACTTTTTTATAATTCATTGAAACATTCATCTAGGATACTCCAGATTTTAAAGAAATCAGTAAAAGATAGTAACACCAATTTAATCATGGTGCATGATAAACTAAGCGTCAGGATCTCATTAATTACTTCATCAAAAAGTCAATCAATAATCATAAGCAGCATTACCAACACATTGTCATGCTTTACAATTCACAGCTTCAATAAAGCTAAAATCAATCACATAGTTTAACTAGACTTCGCTAGAAAAAGCATCTAAATTGCCCATCAATAAGAACGAAAAAATAGAAAGGAAAAAGAATTTATAGAGCACAGATTGTTATTTTCCCATGACAACCCGAACTCGATAAACTCATGGCCCCTGTCAATACCCTGCTAACCAACAGGACCAAGTATATCACAGTTGGCTTTTGGCAGGTTGCCTTCAAAAATTGGTAGAAACCCGGTGGAAGCAGGATTCCACCAAGGAACCAATTGCTTACCAGTTACCACTGCAAGATGGTTTATGGAGCACATATTGATGACACAAACATCTTGTTAAAACAAAAGGATCATATTTTTTATAACTTGCTAAGGTAATTAAAACAATTCCACTATATTTATCATAACTCATTGAACAGAATTCACACATATCCATAAAAACAGTAATTGCAAGATCCCAATTCACAAATCAATCAATAAAGAAAAAAAAAACTTACATACCACAGATTCGCATCTAAGACTTCTGCTAGAGAGAATCAGTAGCTTACCAAAATACCATAGCATGATGATTTATAAAGCACAAATTGATGACACCAGCATCTTGTTAAAACAAAAAGATCATATTTTTTATAACTAGTTAGGTTATTAAACAACTCCACTATGTTTATCACAATCCATTGAAAAGAATTCACAGACATCCATAAAAACAGAAATCACAAGATCCCAATTCACAAATCACGGTGTGCACAACACAAAATCGATCAATAACCATATCAAAGCTAAAGAAGATAAACAATTGAAGTATAACAACACAAGACATACCTGAGGAGAAAGGGGTCCAGATGAAGCCAACTCTTCACGAACAAGATCACCGGTGGCGATGTGGGGAACACCGAGGAGATTCGACAGGCGACTAGCATAGGTCCCCTTTCCCACGCCGGGGCAGCCGAGGAACACCCACTGGAAGCTTCTAGAAGGCTTTGGATCTGAGAAATTAGGGCTCCGGTGGTGGTGAGATTCAACGTCGGAGACGACGGCGGTGGTGGTGGAAAGTGATCGTTTGAAGAGTGAAGAGATTGAGGGAGATGATGAGGGTTTGAGGAGGCGGTTGAGGGCCGCCATTGGTGGATTTGAAGGGTGAATTGCAGGGGGATAAAAAGAAGGGTTGGAGACGAAGAAGAAGATGATTTATGTAAGCAAATGACCTATGTAATGAACGCCCAATTCAAGAAGCTAAGTTTTCACATTTGTTATTTTCTTTTTCCTTTTACGGCAATTACCATCGCTTTTAAAAATTATCATTAAGGTCGGGATTGTTTATTTTGATTGAAAAGTATTTTTAACAAAAATATTTATTAACTTATAATTTTTTTAAAGAAGTTTTTAAAAAAATGTTTGAATTATCTTATAAACTAAAACATTGTAAAATGCCCAAAAAATACGTACTTTTAAAAATATGAGAAGTTAATAGGAGGTAGTAGAGGGGTAAGTTTTCAAAAATTAATAAATAAACTCTTTTTTACTTTTCAAAACTTACTTTTTACCCTATATGAAAAGTCAGTTTCAAAAGTCCTTTTGGCTTTGTCAAACATTTTTTTTGACTTATTAATTTTTCAAAAGTTAATAAGTCAAAAGTAAGAAAAAAATAAGCAATCCCAAACATGCACTAAATCTACCTTGTTGTGGGTTTTCTTCCGGATGGAGAGTCGGTTCACCACATTTCTATATTTTGGACGGAAGGTGTTCATTTGCCAGGTGATTTCAGGTGTTGGGTTTTTGCTACCCAGAAAACAAATAAACAAAAACCTAGACACTACAAGATTTAAAGTTTGAATATACAAACACTTGATTGGAGAGCACATTATTTACCACCAAGCTATAAAATATCTATCTAGAATGTTTTTTTTTACAAATTGAATTTTGATAGCTGAAACTATAATACAATGAGTGATATTAATTTATAGTAGTAATTTTTACCAATTACTCTTCATATTATTTTTGTTGTTAGGTACAAGTATAATCTAATGAAAAAGTAACTATATCTGTCTTATAATGATGTGGTATATGACATGTCAACGTCATGACATAGTTTGTTGTAGGTAGTCATGAAAAATAATAATTATATAGAGAAAAAGTAAAGGTTAGTTAAGAAGTTGCTTTTCAATAATGTTGACTTATGTGTTTCTCACAATGATATTTCAAAACTGAAAGATAAAAAGTGAGGTTTTAAAAATGTTTCAATTACATAACTATATGTAACACATTTGCAATGAAATAACATCTCACATTATATTTTGATTATTCCTAGACTGAAGTAAGGTATCAAATTGGAGAATCCATACATTGTTAACTCGTGATGGTTTCATTGATTTCACATTCTTCATTGTAGAAGAATAAAAAGGTAGTTTCTTTAAAAAAAAAGAATTGCAAACTTAGCCCACTATATCATAGAAGCTCAACACTAAAGTCTTGTTTCATGTCACTATAGTTGACTACAAAAGTTAGCGCAGAAGAATAAAAAGGTAGTTTCTTTAAAAAAAAAGAATTGCAAACTTAGCCAACTATATCATAGAAGCTCAACACTAAAGTCTTGTTTCATGTCACCATAGTTGACTACAAAAGTTAGCGCATGATTTAAGTCTTGTTGGGGTCGTATGTTGTTAACTATAAATGTCACTTGTTGAACATAGAACGTATCCTGAACAAATCAGTATAAATTAACATCTCTAATATGCCATTGTTTAAAATGGTTATTATAGCTCTTTGTAAAGTAACTACTGATGAATTGATACTTCTACTTGTTATGATTCCTGATTGGAATGTTGTGGCAGAAGGAGGTTAGTGAAGTTCTTATTGTTATTTTTTCTAAGTAGATCAATTACTATTTTATGAAATGATGGATCCTTATGTTTTCTGTTAACGGGTGACACCAAGGGAGCAAAGGGTCAGGATGGATCTACTAGGAAAGATGGAATACAGCCTGATCACAATCATATTCTGGTGAGTTATGGAGTCTAACGTGCTTCGTCCGTAAAGAGTTTTAGGCCCTTTTTATTTCGAACAAGCCATTATCCCTAATCCGACACTCTGACTATTATATAAACAAGTAAACAACTCCATGCAATTGTAAACCTTGTACCAAAATTAAATACAATGTATCTCTAGTTTGGTTGTGGACAACCCGATCACATAGATCACTAGACAATCTGATTCTAGGCCCAACAAAAAAAAAAAGACACGATTTTCTAACTTTCTTTGCGTTGGTGTTGTTAATAACGCTGAAACCTAATTTTAGTTGTATGTAATTTGACAGAGCAACCTCAACATTATGATCCAATATGCACGGCTCAGAGTAGCATTACAATTTACGTGTGACATTCATATGATTTTAATGTGTTAAACCTTAGAGCAATACATATTTGCTTGTAGAGTGCATTTGGTTAAGAGGTTTCTTAAGTAGAGTCTGATTATTGGTTAAGTTACACATAAATGCATATGACTGGTGAGATTTTTCAACTTCAATATTGTAACCACAGAGGAATTTTACTATAATCTGGCATTCAAGTCTCTCCAACAGTCCAACCATATGACCAAGGACTTTTGCCTTGAGAACCTGTGAAGTCCATGGTCTCTCCATGTGGTCTTCACCTTAGACCATCCGTAATGGTATTAACACACAACAGTGAGGGTGATGTGGACCAGGGTGCCACAAGAACACCATGCCGGTCCAATGGCGCCACACAATTTGCGAAAATGCGTGGATATTCACCTACTTTTGTGAAGACAAAGAAAGGAAGAAGAAATGTGGGGTCATTGCTGGGTGGTGTGGTACTGCTGGGAGTGCGCCAAGACAATTACGAATGGTCTTTAGTATCCTTGGATTGAGAAACTCTCCACTGCAAAACCTCTAACGATAATATGATTTATTCATGTAGAGAAAAGCTCAAGGATTTATCTTCAATAAGTCAGAGTATAGAAGCTTTGAATGACATTAGCGGTCAAAATATGTGATAAAAGGATGTTCTTGTTGAAGATTAGTAAGTTAAGTTGCCAAACGGTTTCGTTTAGAAAAAAGAAAAGGTTCAAGGATTTGTCTGTGAAATAGGCAAATCAGACTTTTGACATTTTATGATAACCATGTAAACTCATTACCAGATAATTCACATAATGCCGTTCGAAAAAAAAGGAAAACTCACAGAACCTTTGAATTAGGTAAGTTGCAATTCACGGTGGATAAGTGGTTAGAGCAAGAAATGTTAATTTAGAGACTATCACAAGTGGTGGATTATGCAGATAAACAAAGCCACAGAACAACAAGTTGAATGCCCAAAAGCGTTTTTTTTTTTGTTATTCAATTGAGAGTGGATGATGAAACAAAACACCAACCGGGTACATGCTTAAATAGAAGAAATACCACTAATGTCTACTAACCTGGAATCAAGAAAAATATCCCAATAAATCAGGAACATACTACCAACTAACATTACTAATTCATAACTCAAATAAAAGACTTATTCTTCAAACGTAAACAAAAAGCCACTAATTGCACATGTTAATATGCATGCCACGTAGAATAAATAAACCACTGAAATTGAGGTTGTCATTTAATACTTCCCCTCAACCTCAACATCCTTCAAGCTTAATTGAGTACACAGCTTCTTCAACTTGGGAAGCGGAAGCCCCTTGGTAAGCACATCGGCTAATTGATCACTCGTGTCAATGTATTTAAGATCGATGTCTCCTCGCAAAACCTTCTCACGGACGAAATGATAGTGAGTCTCAATATGTTTGGCACGACCATGGAACTTCGGATTATTCGCCATTTGAATTGCCGGTTGATTATCACACAACAACTTGACTGACTGCTTCACTTCCTGATTTAAATCTTTTAATACTTGCACCAACCACACTAGTTCTTGAGCTGCCATAGCAGCTGCTCGATACTCAGCTTCGGCGGTAGACAACGCAACTGTAGGTTGTCTTTTACTACTCCACGACACTGGACAAGATCCGATCATGAATTCACGGTGGTAGACCTCCTTGTATCCGGGTCACCTGCAAAATCCGAATCGCAATATCCTACCAGATTAGAAATACCTGACTTGGTAAATTTAACACCAACTGTGGAGGTATCTTTCAAGTATCTAAGTGTCCGACGAACTGCAAACAAGTGTGGCCTTCAAGGATCTTGCATAAACCTGCTCAATACGCCCACTGCGAAAGCGATACCGGTCGAGTCAGCGTTAAATAGATTAGGCTACCTATTATCTCACGATATTCAGTGGCATCATCGACTTCTTTGCCTTCTTCCGCCCGCAGCTTGCTACTTGGTTCAATGGGTGTTGATGCCATCTTTGCATTCTCAAACCCAAACTTCTTGATCAACTTTGCAATGTACTGTTTTTGATGCAGAACCAACCCATCTTCCTCATACTTTATTTCGAGTCCGAGGAAGTGTTGTAACTTACCCATGTCTTTCATCTTGAAACGTGTCTTCAAATTATTCTTGAGTTGAATTAGTACTTCTTCTAAATCGCCAGTTATGATCAAATCATCAACATACACCAGAACAATTGCCACTTTTGAACCAACACTTCTTACGGACAAACTAGCATCAGCAGGTGTGCTTGTAAACCCGTTATGCTCAAGAAATTCAGCTATTTTCCCAAACCACGCCCGTGGTGATTGCTTTAAACCATAAATAGCTTTCTTTAACTTGCAAACATACCTCGGGAATTTAGTACTTTCAAAACCTGTCGGCTGCTGCATATATATGGTTCGATCTATATCTCCGTAGAGGAACGCATTGTCAACATCCATTTGGCTCAAAGACCACCCATTATTTACAGCTAGAGCTAGAATCACACGTACGGTTGTCAATTTTGCTACAGGGCTGAAGGTTTCCTCATAGTCGAGTCCTGGTTGTTGTGAGAAACCACGAGCAACTAGACGAGCCTTCAACCTATTTACTGAACCATCGGGACCGCATTTCACTTTGTACACCCACTTACATGAAATGGGTTTTGCATCAACAGGAAGTGGAACTAGCTCCCATGTTTCATTTCCAATTAGTGCAGCTACTTCACTTTTCATGGCTTCCATCCAACCTTCACTTTGGCTTGCACTCTCAAAGGATTCTGGTTCAGTAGGTTCTTCTTCAACAGTAGCAACATGAGCTGTGTTTGCATATTTTGGGTTTTGAGTTCGAACACGAGTTGAACGCCTAAGGCTTGGCAACTGAACTTGTGGTTCTTCGTCAATGCTCTCTGGCTGACCTTCACTTTCTTTGACTTCTTCATCAAACCCAAGACTGATTATCTTGGATTCCAGATCATCTTTTAACTGTTGGGTGTCGGGTAAGATTTCTTGTTCACTAGACCACCATGAGCTCGCTTCATCGAATACCACGTCTCGAGAAACATAGCATTTATTTGTTGTGGGGTCACAACACTTCCAACCTTTCTTTTGTGGATCATATCCCACAAAGATACACCTTGTAGCCTTCTTCTCGAGTTTGTGTCTGAGATGGTTAGGTACAAATACATAACAAACACTACCAAACACCTTTAAGTGACTTACAGTTGGTCTGGTCTTGAACAGTTTCTCATGAGGCGATTGAAAACCAATCCCTTCTTGCGGTAACCGGTTGAATAGGTAGGCTCCAGTCTTCATAGCTTCTGCCCAGAAGCATTCTGGAACATTCTTCCCGTGACACATGCTTCGACAAATCTCTGCCAGGTGCCTATTTTTCCTTTCCGAAACACCATTTTGCTGAGGTGTATAGCGACATGTGAGCTTTCTCTTGATTTTTGATTCACGAAGAAACTGATCGAACTCTTTTGACAGGTACTCTCCTCCGTTATCTGATCTAAGGGTTCTCACTTTGCTACTTGTATCACGCTCAGCAAGTTCTTTAAACTCTTTGAACTTTGATAAGGCTTCCCCTTTTTCTTTCATGAAAAACACCCACAAGTAACGTGAGAAATCATCAATAAATGTAATCATGTAACTCATACCTCCAATTGATTTTTGATTTACAGGCCCAAAAACGTCTGAATGAACCAGTTCTAAGGGCATTGTTGATCGGGTTTCAGAGGTCGAGTAAGGCAATTGATGGGCCTTTCCAAATTGGCAGCCTGCGCACACTGAATCCGGCTTCACTTCAAGACTGGGAAGTCCGTTTGCGGTTCCTTTCTTCATCATCTTCCCCAACTTATCATAGTTGATATGCCCTAGCCTCATATGCCACAAGTCTACGTTCTGAGTTTGTCTTGTCTTTTCTGTATAGGCAGCTTCTGCGGACAAAACATACACTGCTTCCTTCCTATGACCTTGTAGTATTGGAACTGACTTGGTTTCCAAGTGTTCAAATACTTTCACGTCATCTGGTCCAAACAAAACATAATTCCCTTTTTCTGTTAGTTGTGGTACAGATAAAAGGTTTTTCTTCATACCTGGGACATGATACACATCTTCAAGAACGAAGCTTTCTTTGTTCGAGCCTGTTGAAAACGTTACACTTCCCAGGTGTGCTATTGAATGTCTTGAGTTGTCAGCTATCACTACCACACGACTACCCCCATACTTAACCGGGTTGGACAACCTCTCTTTCTCACCGGTCATGTGGTTTGAACACCCCGAGTCGACTATCCACTGGTCCAATTTATTTGGTTTGGGCTCAGTTGTGGCAGTGTACGCTGTGATCTGTTCTTGACTGGCATAATGAGCTTCAACATCCCACTCCTGTTCATCATGCACAGCCGCGACATTCCCTTCTTCCTGTTGTTTTGACCTGCAATCTTTGGCCATGTGGCCTCTCCGACCACATTGATAGCAACTATAGGGAAATCTTTTACCTTTCTGTCGAGTTCTTCGATCACTAGGCTCTCCTCCTTTTTCTGGTGACTTTGACTTCTTCTCCTCGACAGGTTGCTGATGTGACTTTGTTGGTTTGTTACGGGACTGCTTACTCCGATACTTGGAGTGACTTCTTTCAGCATACAAGGCCTCGTCTTCGTTTTTAATCGTAACTCCACTGAACTGTTTTGCCAAAGATTCTTGACTGGCTAACAGGTTCTCAAACTCTACCAGTGATGGGTGAGTTGGCCACCCTTGGATGGCGGCTACAAAGGATCTGAATTCAGGTTTTAAGCCATGAATTATGATCCTTTTCATACGAGGTTCTTCTATCTTTGCCGAGGTATCCAATTGAGGGATGGTTAGATCCCGTTGCGATACAGACAGCAGTTCATTTTCAAGCAACTGCAACTTTGTATCATTCTTCTTGGAGAATAGGGTTTTCAAGGCATCCCATGCCTCTTTGGGTGTAGCAGCGTCCCGAACGTGATCAAGCAGCTCCTCTTCTATCGTTGTTTTAATGATAAACAACGCCTTCCCGGTCTTCACCCTCCACTTGTGTATGGCTCCGTTGGCATCAATCCTGGGTTCTCTAGTATCATCTCCAGCAACTACTTCCCATAAGTCTTGACCAAGAAGGTAAGAACTCATGCACGTAGACCATGTATTGTAATTTGAACACTTGTTAATTTAGAGACTATCACAAGTGGTGGATTATGCAGATAAACAAAGCCACAGAACAACAAGTTGAATGCCCAAAAGCGTTTTTTTTTGTTATTCAATTGAGAGTGGATGATGAAACAAAACACCAACCGGGTACATGCTTAAATAGAAGAAATACCACTAACGTCTACTAACCTGGAATCAAGAAAAATATCCCAATAAATCAGGAACATACTACCAACTAACATGACTAATTCATAACTCAAATAAAAGACTTATTCTTCAAACGTAAACAAAAAGCCACTAATTGCACATGTTAATATGCATGCCACGTAGAATAAATAAACCACTGAAATTGAGGTTGTCATTTAATAAGAAACGAGTGAAAACAGAATTTGAACCTTGCTAGAGCGAAATCGGGCGCTTACCGCTATGCCAACCATCTTCTTTCTAGAACCATACACATAAGGATATGCAGAACTGCATGACTGAAAACTTTAGAAGCTTATATTAAAAGCATTACATTATATAACAACAAAGTTTGATCAGGTCATCTTGCAGTAATTACAATTCAGGTACCTGAAAATCATGTTCCTATAATTCAAACTCCAAAGAAAAAGTGCTGCAGTAAACAGCATCGACCTTTTTGTTAGTTACTTCACCTAAGAACAAACAAAATTGAAAATGTGATATGGTATATATCAGTTTATATCAAAGATAGTAATCAACAAGTCCAGTCCGGTTCTTGAATGACAAATCATATAAAATTGTAGTTTATGTGGTTTAAACTAGGGATGTTCATGAACAGCTAAAACTGACCGAACCGCCAAAACCAAAACAAGTCTATTGATATGGCTGGTTTGACATCCAAAGTTTTGGTGGTTTGCTTGTTTATCAGACCAGTTTGACTTTCATTTTGAAATATGTAGTTATGTATATCAGCATATGTATGTATTATAATCATGAATCATCTATATCATTTTCAAAACTTGGGAAAAAACTAAAGACATTTCATTTGTGTGTGTGTGTGTGTTGGGGTGGGGGGTGAGGGGTGGGGGGGGGAGACCTGTTCAAATCCCCAAACCAAAACGTTAAACCACCTACCAATCCAGCCAACCCACCCAACCTAGCAAGTTTGGTTTGCAAGTCCTTGAAACCGTAATTAGCGGTTCGGCCCAGAATTTTCGCCAAAACCAGATGAGCCGGACCATAAATATCCTTAGTTTAAAGAATAGTTTTTGGAACTTTCTTTTCCTCTTTGATGATGACATTATTCATGTAATTACAAACCTAAACTAGTGTGTTGACCATGATGATGAATAAGATGAAGATTGCACCTGAAAAAGAGAATGAAAAGTTTGGATTGGACTTATTTTATGGCATGCAATTTAAAATTAACTTTATTATAGAGAACACAGAGTCGCTACTTGGTGCCAATCCAATTTTTTTCAAATTTTTACCTGATATGTTTTCGGTCCCTTTTTTATTAGATAGCCATAATAGTTTAAATTTTCCACAAATGTGTCCACATCCGGAACTCTTAACCCAATCCTATCAGCCAAATTGAATATTTCCTGATAAAAATAAAAAATGTTAGTTCTCCATGTTAATCAAGAATAATTTTATAACATTCTTTAGTTGTTATTGTTACTGATATAGAAAAACAGTCTTTCTGTTTCAACTCTGATTCCTTGTTCAGTGCACTCAGGAATCGCTTGACTTCTTTTTGATGACTCATCCCACCACTCCGACCAAAATCCACAAGTCCGTGCTCATCAACACACTTGTCATACAAGGATTCCTTCATTATTTCAACAACATCCTAGGGAACAAAAAATTTTGACCCAAAAAGTCAACTTTATAATTATGCATGTCATTAATTACTTACTGCCATAATTTTTGGAATTACACAGATGAACTTACCATAGCATCTTCAACAGTTATTTCTTCTCTCAAATCCACCCTGGCACGTGCTTGTGCTAATCTTACTAGACTTTCTAATTGCCTTGCTGTTACTGGTGTGCCATCAGCAGATGTGCTACGGTCTCTCAGTTTTAGGTAGAACTCCTGCAGGATTTTAGCTGCTGCTCTTGACATCCTAATATCAAAACAAGGTTAAAATTAAACACGACCATACAGAAATAACCTGTCAGCCATCCCGACCCTCCCATCATGAATGATGCACTAGTTCACCTTGGAAAGACATAAGTTCTTGCATAAGCAATATATTTACGGAGAAGCGGGGCTGGTAATGGAACAAAACCACTGTCCTTTCTGGAATTAAGCATTAACCTCGAGACTAATGAACCACCTTTTACATTCAGATCTGTGCTGTTAACGCTTTGAGATGCTGCACCACTTAAAACTAATCAATTTTTACAGTTGAACAACCCACAGGGTAAAATGATTTACAGAAAAATAAACACCTGTAAGTTTTTTAACAGTTTGTGAACTACCCCCACTGCCAACATGCAGCTGCAAAAATAAAATATGTTACACCTTAATTCTGTGAAAACACATGTAAATTTTATTGGTTTGTGTTCAGTGTTGCATCAAAAGTCAAAACAGAGGTCCGAGTTGACTTACTGACATAATGTGTTCAGAAATTCGTTTGTCATGTAGATCATCAGGCTTGTCAAGCAATATGAAAACCAAATCAAATCGTGATAACAAAGCAGAATTAATTTTCAAATTCTCATTCACAGTTTTTGCCCGGCTGTAAGCAATTAAGATCAAAATCCTTGATAAGCAAAATGACAAAAGGTTCAAGTGATAACTAAGAATTATAATAATAAAACTGGTGAGTACTTGTAATGGCCCCCAACAGGGTTCGCTGCTGCTAAAACAGTAGTTTGAGCTGATAAACTTGCTACCAGTCCTGCTTTGGCAACTGAGACACACTGTTGCTCCATAGCCTCCAGTAGAGACTGTGATGGTTATAACATATAAAATCAGAAAATTCTTTTTCATCTTATAATTTTAAATTAACCTTTTTTGTCTATGTGAAGCCTCCATGGCAATAACTTAAAAAAACAACCTGGTGTTCTGCAGACATTTTATCAAACTCATCAATACAACATAATCCCCTGTCTGCTAGTACCATAGCACCTGTTGAAAAACATAACACCTCAGATATGCAACCTTACCTAGCTATGTAACAATGTTATGAGTCTAATATGTATCTGGATTCATTATTTTGCTTTACATGTCCAGATTTGGAATGGTGGCGTGACACAAAAACTTCAAGATTTTGGTACTGCTTAACTTCTTGAATATACTATAATAAAACATCATCATGCAGATGTTTCCTTTAAGTGAAGATTGTGTTTAACAGCTACTATAACTCGGAAGCTAGAGCTGGCAATACAGGTGGGATCAGGGGGTCTTGTTACTGGTTGAAATGGGTTTAGGTTGAAACAGGTCAACAGGCCTGTTTGGGTTGATCTGCAAACACTTAAGTTGTTCTTACATAAAAACTTAATGGGTTTGTTATGATTATAGAAACATAACTATCACACTAAGAATCCAAATCTTTGAATTAAAACAAAGATTAAGGAGATCATATGCATTAAAATAAACCTTGTCAGTATCACTTAGACATGGCACTTTTCTCTTAATGGAAAGCATGATAATGAAATTGATCTAAAAACATGTGAAAGAACAAACATGTACCTGCTTCAAAAGCGTAGTCACCGGTCATTGAATCCTTGACCACAGCAACTGTGAGGCCAGCATTTGTTGTGGCGTTTCCACAAACATATATACCTCGTGGTGAAACTGAAGCTGCTGCTTGCAGTAGTTGACTTTTTCCTAGTCCAGGATCACCTAACATGAAACAAATGGCATCCACTGGGTTAATGTACTACAATAAATCATGGAATTTTACACAAATCCAACACTATATGCATGTAAAAGTTTAATTAACAAACAGATGAAGAAAGATATAAGAAAGGTATGAGCCTGAAGTTATCTTCTTGAAAAAACATTATCTGCGGAATTTCATGTGTTTGCTAAAAAAGAACGGCAAGAGAATATAGAAATTTTAAGAGAACTCAAGCCTTTCTAAGATCAACATCAAATTGCAGATTATAAACAAATACAACACTAATGCCTGTAAAACTTTGATTAACAGACTGTTAAAAGAAATAAGAAAACCTCATACCAACAATTATCACATGAATGTCTCCTCTAACAGGAACCTTATTCTGATCCATTGAATGTTTCCTTACACCTCCAAACAGTGCCAATGTGATTCCAGCTGTTCAATGTAAAAATACTGATTAGTGTCACATGACCCCTCTATAACTTTGCATAACTTGATCACCAACGGTAACAAAGTGAGGTAAAAGTAGTGAATATTGAAAGATGAACTAATCAGCAATTAGATATCAAGCTTTTACAAAAGTGTTGGATGAACAAACTTGTGCATTTTATCATATTACTCTTCCGGAAGGCTAAACTTACTGTAATAAATATATAAAATAGATGAAGAATATGATTTTAAGTACCTTTAACAAGTTCATGCCCATAGATGGATGGGCAAATGGATTGCAGTATTTGACGAAATACATCTGAACCATGCTCTGAGGTAAATTTACATATGAACTCTAAATCCCTTTGACTGAAAGAATATAAGTCCAGCAATTCTGTAGCTTTAGTCACATTTTCTGTGTCTGGCAAATTCTCAGGCTCAGAGTGTGATTTGGAGTTTTTAACTGAAATTCCTTCTAAATACAAGTAATATAATCCTTGGTTCCTGCCCTTTGATTTTCCTAACACATAACAATATTGATAAGGAAATTGAACTCAAGTATCAAAATGAAAAGAAACAAAAAACTTTAGAAAATAATTAGTGCATAGGGAGCAGAAAACAACCTCCTCCTATATCCATGTAATTGTTAATCACCCTTATTATACCAGTAACAGTCACAACATCTCCAGGGATGCAAAGGTCTACTAGATCTTCAATCAATTCACATTCCAAAGTTCTTGGTACTCGGCCTTCTTCGTGATCAGATTTCACCAACTCTTGAATTCTATACGAATAAATATAAAGTTACAGATCATCCTGTGGGGTCACACAAGAATAAAAACAATACAAAGCTATCTCTTAAAATTCATACCTTATTTTCTGGAAATCTATTGGTCGTGCACTGGATCTAATTGGGTTAAAACTTCTGCTTTTGCATCCATGTATTACACAAACTGAAGGAGGTGAAAACTTCCCATCAGGGAAGTCCCGTGCAATAGTAGTCCCACATTTGGTACATGCAAAACTCATTTGTACCACCAAAGGCTTGACCGTGCTAACTTTTACTACAGTGCCACGCACAGAAACAAGCCTTTCTGCAATATTATGAGTAAATTTTACTACAAAATAGTGAAATACATAACATAGATTTAATTCATAGTGGGATTAAACAAATGCACAACTAAAGATACCAATATAAGCTGCCTTCAGGTTCTTCAAAGCAATCATTGATTCCAGGTGGTTGTGCAAGCGGATGTTCACCTTTGCATCGTCATCCCATTCTTCATCGTTTGATTTGGATTGAATGATATCAACCAAAAGCTGATAATCAAGTTTAAAATTGCATTAAATGACATGGAAATTCAATAAACAAACCACTGCTATTTTACCTTGTGTACTGCAGCACTCATACAAAAGAGAGCTTCTTTGGGATTTCCCTCTAGAGCATCATAAAATTCTTCTATCATGCACACTTTTCGAAAATGTTGGAAATCAAGTGGCAAAATGAACAAGATGTCTTCTCTCTTCACCTGTTTGTAACACATTAAAAACAATATTGCAAGAAAATGATATACTCCGGAAGGATCTAAAGCCCATTTGACAATAACTTCACTTGGAAAATCTATGCAATTTCAACTCCTTGTGTGATTTTCCAGATCATTTGCCTAATAACAATAACTTCACTTAGTGATAAAATTGCTGCCAGGTGTGTTTATCATAGGTTTCAAGGGTTTTTGAACACCCCTTATTGCTGCACATGATTTACTTGAAATAATGAACTAAAATTCTGAGTTTATATCAAACGTTTAGCTTGACAGACGACTCGAATTTCAACTAAAACCAACAGTACTCTTTACATACAACCTTGAACTGTAACAGTTAACAAACCCTAGTATTTACCCTATAAACTCCTTTTACACTCGCTACACAACTGACTTTGTAACAAAATTAAACATCGATGACAAAATAATCCATTTTATAAGATGTGATTGTAAACATACGCAAAGAAAACAGTACCTGGGAGATGAAGTCTGATCCGATAGGAGTAGAGCAAAATTGTTCATAGAGTTTTGAAGTGAGTTTCAGCTTCTTCTTCGAGTCCCCATGGGTATAGTCGATTTGAGGGAAGTATTTAGCTAAGATCTGTGTGATTTCGGTGGTCGACTTTCGCTTCGGGGCACTCATCATCATCGTCATCGTCATCGTCTCGAGGGTTTTCTATCGCAGTTTGTTTATAACTTTTTTCGTTTGATTTTGGCGGGAATAGAACTCACAATCGAGAAGAAACAAGTCATTTTGACATATGATATGGTTTTTCATGTCTTTACGTGAGTAATCCTGACACGTTAAAATCGGTATGGACGGTTGACGTCTCGTTTTAGAAAGACTCACTTGAATACTGAGAGTAGTTTCGAACGTTGTTAAAAAAGACAGATACCTTAATTCGAACAGTCCCTGAAGCTAAAAAAAAACCCATCAAAATCTTCATTCGGATTGGATCTCATCCGAATCCGAATCCGAATTCCTTATTCGGATTTTAAATTTAGTTATTATGAATTTAGGTTATTAGGTTTATACAGATATCTTTTTATCTGAATAAGACTTTAACTATATGGTTTTTTACTTTTTTAAATGATATGTCATACGTATTCACTTTTAACCAGACAAATTTATCATTTAAAACTAATGAGCTCAATTATGTTGTTAACAATTAACTAAAATTCTAAAATCATCTATTAACGTGCACACTTATAATAAAATGAAGAAGCACAACAATTTGTATGTGTTATTGAATTATAGATTTTTGTTGTTCCTTTGAATCTAAAACATTCTGGATATTTCCATTTGGTCACTAAATTCACCAATGTTAATATCGGTTGCACGTACATACAATAGCCTTGAATAGTAAGCCATAATTACTGATATTTTTCCATTTTAACAGAGAATAGTTACTGTTCCAACATACAATTGATAGGGTAGTTCTTTTCAACATACAATTGATCGTCTACAACATGTGGGATCGCTTGTTAGTGTTCGTGTAGAATAATCGAATAAGAACACCCATAATTTCAATAGGATTGAAACTCAAACGGGGTCAAGAAACTTTCAAAGCTGAAAATTGCAATCTGAATAAACCATTATTTATTATCTTATAAACAACCATACATGATCCTACGTATAAACTTTGAAAATATAATATACACACACCCGATAAAATTAAAAATAGGGGGATCAACTATACGAATATCAAGGCTATTCTAATCTCACGCCATCTATAAATGGCCATTCGAAAACATGTAAAACGCTTGTTTGCAAACCAAACACTAGTTTAAGCATACGGTGAAAACTTTCGGTTGAAGTTGATGTCAAATCATAGCCCCTTGAAATTTGTACCACCATTTGAATTTTTCATTAAACAAACCTTGGGATTTGTTATCGAACCATTGTTGAGTTTGAGATGACGTATTTAAGTCTGGGTGGTGTAGTTATAGTATAATCTAATTCAACATCATTGTATTTTCATTAAAAACAATTTAAACCTTTACAACGTCTTAATCTTTCTTTATTTTTTTATAGTTTTATATTTAACCATAAACGATAGCTTTATCAAGATATTAGTTTATTTGTTTTCATTAGAGAAAAAGATGAACCTTTTTATTTTTTATAACTAGTAAGTTTTACCTGCATTTCACGACAAAGTGAAAACATAGATGGGTATAAGGGTTTGAAACATTACGACTCATTGCTTCAGAAATCTACAGAAGCCAATGCAACTCATTAACCAGCTTGAAGTACTCCTACCCCAGATTTAGTTCGAAACATTGCTCGGTTAAAAAAAAACCAAGTAATTCCAAACTCATTACCCGGCTTACAAGACTCCCGTCCAAAAAAATCTACGGAAACCAATACGGCTCACCAGTTTACCCGATAACAAAACGCGAGAGATTTGAACACTATCTCTTTCACAACATCATGTTATGTTAAAATCATGGTGTGGACTGTGGACTCATGATCCCCAGGGTAAGAGTCAATTTCAGTCTTCTGAAGCCATCCGTTGACCCCGTAAGCGTCTTCATAGTTGATTCATCTCTTTCTCAACGGAGTATCGATTTCACATCAGGTACCTCTAATCGCCATTTTCATCTGTTCGTCAAACACAGTTATTGATTAGCTCACTTGTATGATCCATAAGGTTTTGGATTTATAGTTTATGGTGTAACTAGTAGATTGTCTATCAATGTCTACGAACGTCGGTGCTGTTGAATCGAGCTCAGATGCTGTTGTTTCATCAGAACCACCGAGTAACAGTGATATTGCTGTAAGTAGCGGTGCTATGGCTGTGGTAGGAGCTGAGTCGTTAGATTCGAAAACGGAAACCCTAGCGACGGAACCATCTGCTGGTAGTGTTACTGTTGAGGGTTTAGTTGATGATGCTAGGGTTTCTGGAGGTGAAGTAGGAGCTGAAATGGATAAAGATGAGAAACTTTTGGATGATTCGAGTTCGGATGCTGTAGTTTCTTCTGTACCGCCTGCTGCAATGAATAAGATTGGGGTTGATTTGTTAGAATTGAAGTCTGGAACGTTAATAACTGAAGCTTCTGATCATGATGGAGGGGGTGATGTTGTTGCTCATGATTCAGTTGATGATGCTAGGGTTACCAGAGATGGAATTGGGATTGTAGAGAACAGTGAGCTAGTTCAGGATTTAGTTGGTGATGCTAGGGTTTCTGGAGATGAAATAGGGGTTAGAATAGATAACAGTGAGAAACTTTTGGATGTCTCGAGCTCAGATGCTGTAGCTTCACCTGTACCGCCTGAGATCGGGGCTGACTTGTTAGAATCAAAGTCTGGAACCCTAGCAATGGAAACTTCTGATCATGATGGAGGGGGCGATGTTGTCGCTCAGGATTCTGTTGATGATGCCAGGGTTTCTAGAGATGGAACAGGGACTGTAATTGAGAACAGCGAGCTTGTTTTGGATAAACCAATCTCAGAAGCTGTAGTTTCATCTTTAGCGCTGAATGATAGAGACATTGACACAGTAAATGGGATTAAGATTGGGGCTGACACGGTAGGTTCAAAAACTGAAACCCAAACAACGAAGCCATCTGAAGATCAGAATGGATGTGGTGATATTGCCATTCAGGGCTCTATTGATGATTCTAGGTTGTCTGAGGATGAAAAAGTGATTGTAGAAGAGAACATTGAGAAAGCTTCTGATGAAAGTGAGGTTAATAACGAGGAAAAAGAAGGTGAATATAAGGTTACAGATATAGTTTGGGCGAAGGTAAAGAACTATCCATGGTGGCCTGGTCAGATATTTGATCCATCTTCTTCAACTGACAAAGCTAAGAAATACTCCAACAAGAAAGGATATTTTATTGGTTATTTTGGTGATCAAACTTTTGCATGGAATAAATCATCCAACATCAAGCCATTTAGGAAGAATTTCTGTAAATTGGAGAAACAAAGTAACTCCAAAGCATTTTTGCATGCTGTGGATTGTGCTTTGGATGAGGTTTCAAGGCGTGTTGACTTTGGATTGGTGTGTTCTTGCATATCCAAAGAGGTACGTGATAAAGTTAAATCCCAATTTTTTGTTAATTCTGGAATAAGGGAAGAAGCTAGCAAAATAGATGGTGGTGATAGATTTTCGACTGTTTCTACTTTTAAACCTGTGAAAGCTGTTCAATCTCTGCAAGAACTAGCTAGAGAACATTTTGATGGATTTAATAGATTGGAGGTTTTGTCTGTGAGAACTCAGTTATTGGCATTCTTTCGTTGGAAAGGCTATTATCAGTTTCAAGCACAAAATATCTTGGATGCACTAGATAATAAGTTAGAAGATGAATCTGAGCTTCCATTAACGGAGGAAAATAATGTTGTTGAAGATGAACAACCAGCTTCTGTAGGTAAGAAAGTTTCCTCCAAAAAAAGGAAGCCCGATATCTGTGATAGTGATGATTCGGTCCCAAGCAAGAAAGAAAGAAGTTTGACGAATGTGACCTCAAAGGGTAACTCGAGTGTAAAAAGTAGCAAAAAAACTATTAGCAAAAAAGCAACTCCTGATGATAATGTCTTTAAGGAGCAAAATGGGAATGGAAAACCAGCTTCTGCAGGTAAAGAAGTTTCATCTAAAAAAAAGAAGCAGGTTGTTTGTGACAGTGATGATTCGGTACCACGCAAGAAAGAAAAAAGTTTGACGAACATGATCCAAAAGGGTAACTCAAGTGTGAAATGTAGTAAAAAAAATATTAGCAAAAATCCTGATGATAATGGGAGTGGAAAACCAGCTTCTGTAGGTAAAAAAGTTTCATCTAAAAAAAGGAAGCCGGATGTTTGTGACAGTGATGATTCGGTACCATGCAAGAAAGAAAAAAGTTTGATGAACATGACCCAAAAGGTTAATTCGAGTGTAAAAAGGAGTAAAAAGGGTAGCAAAAAACCAACCGTTGATGATAATGTCTTTAAGGAGGAAAATGAGAATGGAACTGATGATAAAAAGTCATCCATTGCATTTCCAAAAAAACTGTTTAGAGTTGGTGACAGTATATGTAGAATTGCCAAACAAATATCCGAGTCACCATCAATCCTAAAGAAGGAATCCCAGAAATCAAATAATGACGAGTCTCCTAATTTAGGTATGACTTATTTTCATTCTTCCTTGTGGTAAATTTTTATTTGTGAGTTTGAACTAGCTTTATCCGAATGCCTCACTTTTTTAGTTCTTTTCTTTACATGTGAGCATTATTTTGAAAATGAATGTGTCTTTGACTCTCTGTTTATCAGTATGTGCATTGTGCAAGTTTGTAGGGCTTATATTTCACAAATCTGTATGATTTATTTGGTATGTTTGAAATGGAGATTTGACTTTTAAGCTGCAAATTTGACATGCTACTTATGCAGTTTCAGACATCAACATTTCTTTACTCCTAATCTCGTATATTGTTGCATTACTCTTAGAATCCCAGATATCTGATTGGTAACATGACTATATGCTGCTAGGAATGATTATTTCTTGTAGATTGTACGTATTTGCTAGAGTTGACAATTGGGTGAGGTCTGACAGGCTATGTTAAAAGTGTCAAATGTCGAGTATTAAACAGGTTACCTTTTGATTTCCAATATAAACACACAGACATAACCAATATGAATCCCATTTAAACGGTATGGTCTGTGGAGGGTGAGATGAGAGAAAACCTTATCTTTATCCCATGAGATTAAGAAGCTGCACCTAAAAGAAACTTTAGCTAAGAAAAACCTACCCTATATATTTTGATTTCAAATATAATGTCCATGATTTTAGTTGTAGATGGATGAAAGGGTCAAATGTCAAGTATTAAACGGGTTACCTTCTGATTTCAAATATAATGACCATTATTTTGATTGTAGATGGATGAAAGGCCGTTACAATTTACAAGATTTTGCAAATGCTATTGATCCATGGGAGGTTAATTTATTGTCAGAAGCGACCGAGTGACATTAGAAGACATGACGAAATCATGGCTCATTTCAGACATACTTTGCCTATTTGCTCGAGTTAAATGCAAATGCTGGTGTGCCACTAATTTCTATGTTTTTGTATAACTTTTTTGTAACTTTATGCATCTTTATTAAGCTTTAAATAGGCTTACAGTATTTCATGTACTATTAGATATTTAGATGCTTTAATTTTACAGGATGGTTTGATCTGCCACATTGATGAATTTAAAAATTACATAAAAGGCTTTGTAACAAGTAATTTTGTATTAAAATATCGAGGCTTATGACAAAATGTCATATTGGCTTGAGCATGTGGCATGCAACTTAATCTAGTTATCTATGTTCTAGCGTTAGATAAGGATTCTAGTACTGAAATAACTCAAAAATAAATAAATAATAAAATAAGGAAACATAAATAATAATAGATGGAATATATAAAATTAATAATAATTCACAAAGAAAAAGGGATACGTGACTCTATTTTTTGACCTAATCTACACGTTTTTCATTCTTCTTCTTCCCCCATTATCTACAGCAACAAACAACACCGATAATCATGGAGTTCAATTCTCATCTCCACACAATTAAGGTGATATTAAATGGACTCGCAACCTTAAACCATTCTCACGAAAACCCTCATAAACAATTCCATCACACCTCCCATTCGATCTCTCTTTTTTGGGTCAGAAGTTGCGGTTGAGCACCACTATATCGTAGGCTGTTGATCCTTTGTTTCAATTCGTCTAGACCTAGGTTTTGAGTTCGCAATCGAGGTAAATCAAAACCCCTGTTCGTTTGGTTATGTTTTTGTTCTAATTCCACCCTTATTACTCTTAAACTTTCTTAAAAATATTGTTCGGGCAATTGTGTTACAACCATTGTTTTGAAGGACCTGACACCAAGACATCATTAAAATCCAAATTCTTGTTAATACTTAAGGTAATCACCAGAAACTTGGCCATGCTATTGATATGATTTTAGTCTTTACATCCACTCAGAATTCAACGTGAAGGGCCTTGTACATTTAAAGTAAACGGAGATCATGTTTCTTCATAATTAATTAGGCACATCATGTAGTAATAACAAAGAGTAATAAGCTACGTAGGTTATTGAATTTTGAAGTAGTAATCATACCTTGATAATAATGTGTAAATAATTCGAATGGTTCCTACCTGCTGCTTATGTTCTTGTTGGTTGGTTTTTCAGCCAACTTATTCTTCTTTCGACTCACAAATAACAAGTTTAAGTCTCCATAATTAGCCATCAAAACTAGGGCATAATACGTATAATTTAACAGTTGATTAAATCAATAATAAGACTCAATTTCACGTGAATAGAACCTGACCAGATTATGTTTATTAATGGGTTATTAATACAGTTGGATGTTGGTTAACAAAAGAATTACGAACGGGTCAAAAATTTATAATAAATAAAGAAACTAGTAGGCTTGTTTAGTGATTTGTCAGGTGCGTTTCCTGGTGGATTATGAGGTCTGTAATCTTCTCTGTAGGGTCTTGCTTCTGACTATTTCATACTGGTCCATAAGCTGCAACCATCAAAACTTAATTTTGCCAACACGCCTGGGAAGTTTGCTAAATGAGTCGATTAGTAAGCTGGGAAATTCTTGAATACAAAATTATTATCAAATCATTTTAGCAAGCTAAATAATCAAAAGGGACCTGATGGGATAATGATGACTAGTTAGTGTTTACTTCTTTATAAAGATTAAGTAATGGTTCAAAGGATTTTAATAGAATTTAATCGAGTTACCTCTTGTTGCTCATTTATTTATCTTGGGTTAGGTCCTATGTCTGTTTAAAAGTTTAAATAATTTTCTGTCTAGTTAAACTCCTACTGGCTAATGATGGTTGCTGGTGTAATGCTGTCTGTTTCAACCCGTTGTAAACACAGATTTACCATATTAGAACCCTTCTGTTGTTTTCTTCCCTACTGACCCGTCTAACTGACACCCATTTCAACTCACTTTTTTTCTCACCATACATGGTAGTTTGGTGCTCCCAATATGTCGGATCACTAATCTAATTTATATAACTCAGGCTCACTAGTTATAAAAATATCTAAAATACATATAAGTGGAACCATGAATTTGTATCTGTTGATATGGCATAACATTTTAAGTTTAAGTCTAATTATCTCAAAATTTTATTATATACATTTATTACGACAACGAACACTAATAAAATAATAATAACACCAATGACTAATAATTATTAATAGGTTGGGATTTTAAAACTACTAGTAGGATCAATATGAAATAAATTTGATTGAAAAGCCGAATCACTCGTTGTAGGTTTGTCGAACACGTCGGTGAAACTTATAGACATTAAGAGCATTAGACACTTATTAAGGTACAGATGTTCTTTGATACTTTTATATGCTTTACCAAAATTTTGCTACTTTAGAAAATTGATCCGCTGATCTACGACTTACTTGTATGATCTACTTCCTTCGGTTGAGCTACTATGATGTGTGTTATTGAGCTATTTTTAAAACCATTGAGAAAAATATATTTTTATGATATGCTTGTGAAAGATATCGTTTGTGTGCCATTGCTTGATTTCATTCAAATTAGGATCTTTACGATGAATATATTTGATGGCGATTGGATTATTGTTCACTCATGCGCCCATAGAACTCTAGATTTGTAGATAGGAGATAGGGATACCGAGTCAACTATCTATGGAGGTACCATAAGCTTGTCGTTGTGGCTACCGACGGCTTGACACTATCCGTAACGGTGTGATCAGTTCACGACATCTCCATTATGTTTATATGATTATGCTCGCGGAAGAGCGTTTGGATTATTTGGGAGACGTATGGGTGCATCCTAGGATTTTGATGATATGTTTAGTTCGCGGTTGAGTTGTGTAGTGCCATACACACCTTCCGATTTAGGGGTGCATTGGAGTTGCGACCAGTGTGCCATTGTGATTATGATATGAGATATGATATCTGATATGCTGGCACCGTGGGTGTGCATTTTGGATATTTGTGTTGTAGACTACTCGGTATCAACAACCCTAACCCTTCGTTGGTTCAGTCTTTATTCTTTTGTTTATTCTGGTATAAAGGGTGGAATTTAATGAAGATGTTTTAAACATAAAAATTTGGTTCTTTTCTAATCCGCTGACATTATTTCTTCAATATATATATATTATTTTGTCTATTGTGATCTTCATCCGCGCACTGAGCTTGTTGCTCAGTCGCTTTCTTGTTTTTCGCGGTAGATAATCAAGGTTGATCGGGGCTGTGTGATGAGAGCTAGTAGGAGTTTGGAACACATGCTTGGAGATTTATTTCTCTTATTTCATAAGAGTTGAATTTTTGATTTAGTATTTATTTTGGTCGATGTTTTAGACTTATAAGTTGATGTTTTAATTTAACCTTCGTAATATAAGTATTCTTTTGGACTTAGAATATTCTGTTAACATTTGACTTGACCTCTTGTTCCACGTTAGGACGAGGGTGTTATAAGTACAGTGGACATTTGTGTAAATTTAGAAATTAGGAGTAGGTTTTGAAGTTTTTGAGTTGATCGTTCTATACTTGAATTCAATAATAATTAACTTTTATTGACCGGTAGACAAACTAACTCTTCTCTAAAACTGCCGTACATTTTAAATCTTTACATCCACAATTTGTAGGATTTAAACTCACAAACTTTGATTAAAAAACAAACCATTTTACCACATGGACCTAAATTACCACATGGACCTAAACTTTTTATATGTTTTATTTAGTTAAGCAAACAAAACTACAAAGAAAACGAGCAAATAATTTTTTTTAAACATGCTCAAAGTGTGGGTTCAGATGTGACTATTGAAATAAAGAATAGAACATGTTGAGAAATATGTACAACTGATCCTTGACCCAACTGATTAAAGTGGGATAACCATAATATTTAAATAAAAGAATGTTATGGGTTCAAGTTTTACTTTGAACAAAATGCTAAAAATTGAACCAGAGGGTTTTCTCAGTTAGAGTCGTAATATATATATATATATATATATACCCTGCTAACGCGTAAGCCTAGTGATCTTTTTGGCATTGTGTGAATCTCACGTTTTGAAGGATGATAAGATTAACGTTTTGAGATGCCATTAGATTATCTTGAAAGTGAATAGCGGGTGAATGGCAGAAGTGAATCACTTCATACATCATAAACATATCAAAGATTTAAACTGAAAATTTATCACCAATGGTTAACAGCTTATTAAAATTGAAAAATGATTATGGGAAATACGAAAAAGAGGATGAAAAACACAAAACTTGTCTAAGATCCTTTCCTCACTGTTTGTAAACATATATCACAGTGACCACGGAAAAGAACAATAACGAATAACGAAATAACAAATATACTAATACTAAGAATTTATTAATAGAAACCTTCTTCATGATCTTCTATACATACTCAAATGTTTGTTTCCTTTATCACAAGAGTTCTTGCGGAGAACTTTACCACTGCTAGAACTTCACAACCACACCTCCACTGATGGAACATTGCCGCTAATAACACTAAGATGTTTAACCTGTTAAACTTATGTTGACTTTAGCAGTTTATCGACTTTATTCTATCAAAAAAGACCCCGAAATGGCTTGGTATACAGACTAATTGTCTATCAACGTTTTAGCAGCACGCATGAAAGTAAAATATACCATAAACTAACAAAATGAATGCAATAAAAAATAAGCAGAAGAAGTTATCTAAATAAAATGTGTTTACCAAAATCACAGTACAAACTGAGAACAACCAATCGTCTGCCCCCTGTAAACACAAAGCTAAAACAAAACCAACATTTGAACTCTTCCACAAACGGACTGAAATCAAGATGATCTGATAAAAAACCTCTGGACCATTAAGATCTTGGCTTTTCCTTCTTCTCCTTGAAGAGAGCCAAGAGAGAAACACCAGAAACCTTCACAACCTTGAATCTAACTCCAGGAATATCTCCCACGGCATGACCCTTACGACCGAATCCAGCAATCAAAACTTCATCCTGTCAAAATTAAGATATTGTCATTAGAAATCTAAAACTAATAAACACCCGACAGATTATAACAAACTAAACTTTAATAATCTAAATAAAGACCCACTAGCCAATAATAATCCCACCAATTTCACCATGGCACTCTTAAGTTTCACTTTCGTTGCCACGAGCAATTCCACTTGCATAATCATTATAGATTTACACATTTCCACCCCCATTCCACTCACAACAATGACTATAACAAAATGAGTAACATGTTGTCCTTGTAAGTGAAATCAAATGAAGGTCAACCATAAATGGAGTGTGTATGATGACCATGCAAGTGACAATAGAGACGACATTGGTCTAACTTGTCTATATGAAATACTACAAGCCAATGAGTCATTATTCAAATTATTTTAATCCAATGTCATAAATAAAACATTTTTTATATTAAGAAATAAAGAACTAACATTTTCTTCAATGTAGTTCAAGCAACCATCATTGGGAACAAAAGCAGCAATTTTCTTTCCATTCTTGATGAGTTGAACTCTAGCACACTTTCTAATGGCAGAGTTAGGCTGCTTAGCTTCAATACCACTGAAATTATACAACAACCCAATTTGTCAAATTAAAATTTACATAAAATGATTAAAAGAATATATAATTAATTAAAAAAGAAGATAAATTACATCTTCTCAAGGACAATCCCCTTTGCATGAGAAGAACCAGCAAAGGGTTTCTTCCACTCATTACCAAGATGAGACTTCTTGTATGATTTATCAGCCCATCTTTGTCTTCTCCTATGAGACTTCAGCTTGCGACCAGCTCCCATTCCATGTGTCTTCCTACAATTCAATCATCAAACCTTACACTAATCAACATTACATTCAATCAATCCATTTAGTGTCCATTAGTTTGTTACAGTAATTGTTATTTCGTTTATAATTACCACAACCCTTGACGATTAAAACCTAATGTTCGTAACTCGTAACACCAATTTAGCAAGTATATTCATTCGCACACAAACCAATACAAAAAACACAAGCGAAATGTGAACATAGCAAAAATCTGCTAATACACACAATAATCAACGATCTGAATTCCATTTAAATTCGTTTGTTACGTCCAGTAATCATCAAACCTTACATCAATCAACATTATGTTCAATCAAACCATTTAATGTCCATTAGTCTGCTATAATCTTCAGTTTCTCGTTTCTAATTTCTACAAACCCTAGACGACTGAGACCTAAAATGCTCGTTCCTCGTAACAACAATCTAGCAAACATCTTCATTCACACAACACAAAAAAACAATCCTAAAAACAGCCGGAATCAGCTGACAAACAAAGGAATCAGAGATCTGAACTCCGTTTCAAACAACAATCAGCTGAAATTAGTGAATCGTGTTTGAAAACTATCTCGATCAACAACCAAAACAAGATGAACGTTTTCAGGTAAAGAAGAAGATGAATTAGATCGATGTATGTGATACATACCCCATGGTTGCGAGATTGAGTGATCGGCTGACGGCGGTTAGGTTTCCGGCGAAAGGTTGAAGAAGATGAAGCGGCTGCCTGCAAAACCCTAGGGCTTGAGAGACGGTGTTACGATTGTTGTTTTATATGGGTGTGATGTGTAGCTAAATGGGCCATGCATTTTTGCTTTGGGCTTTGGATAAATTGGGGCGTAATTTGTCAAATGCCCTATAACGGGCCACGGCCCAGATTGCCTCCCATTTTTTGGTTACTATATTCGCTTGTTGTTCGGCCCAATTAATGGTTCAGTTTTCAAAACTAGTATAAACGAGTTAACGTGAGATGCCCATAACATGTAAATAATGGGAGATCATGATTTCAAGTTTCACTCTGAGTAAAATGCTCTGAGTTAAGGGCATGAGGTTTTCTCAGCAATAGGTTTCCTCATGAGGGGGTTGGGGATGCGGTCCCGGCCGGGAAACGACTAGATGTGCCCGTGATTAAGATAACATTTATCCTGCAAAGCAGAGTGTACGTTTACCGTTCAAAAAGAAAAAAGTATAGGCGATTAGGCGGTGAGGTAGCGATTTTTTTCGTAGTTATAATTTTTACCGGTGATTTAATGTGAGTGTTAAAATTTATAAAGTTAAAATAAGAGGAAACTTATAACCTTAGATTCTAGACTGTAAATAAATAAAAATAATAACTAAAACATAATAGAAAAAATAAAACTAGGATCAAACCAGGAGAGAGTCAATAACACATTAAAGAAACAAATAAAAAAAGTATATGATAAAATTAAACTAAAAAGCCGCAAAGAAAGACAAATAGAAACAATAATAAGTTTAAATATCGGAATAAAGCACACCCCCACAACTAGGTTACAACCTTTTTTTATTCATGAACTGTTTTTATATACTTTAAACCGCTGAAAAAAAAGAAAATAAAAATAAAGAAAGAAGTAAACCAACAGCCTAATTAATAACTCATAAGTAATACATGACAAAACGGACCAATGGAAATTTACAACTGTTTACCTAAAGTTGAAATGTAATAATATAAGAACAAACAACTCTTTATAATACACATAAATCAAAATAACTTTTTATGTTAAATGCTAATTTTATCATACGTTTAACTTGAAGAAATGGCATCATTTCAAAGGCAAGGATAGTTAGGAAAATGATAAATTCTGACTCCAAATAAAAATTTAAGACACGAGAAAGCAGTAATGTAGTTTTTTTGTTTTGTTTTGTTTTTTTTAACGGCAAACCTATTCTTATTATACTTTTAAACTATTTCATAGTACACTATGTATGGGTTTAAATTATGACCTTTATTTTAAGAGTCAAAACTTCTACCAAATATACTAACACCACATTGGCAGCACTAATGTATATAATTAAGTTTAGAACGGGTTCTGTTGGCATTTCGCTATGTTTATATCGATAATTGTATCAATATTAAACGCAAATAAAGCATTGATACGGCCAATATGTCTATTTTTTTCTTGGTTGCTTCAACAATGAGAAGTGGAACGACTTTATGTATTAATCACTCAATTGCTTCAACAATGAACACTCGAGAACCATAAAGATTTTAAGCCAAAAAGAAATAAAGAGTTGACTCGTTTCGATGGAAGGAGTGATATATGAATATGCGACTAAAGAGAAAGAAATCATTGTCCGATCACTTATGAGGATCTATGGCTCTATGCGAATAGATTTAGTGATTTGTGATACTTTTTAAGTGGTAACTAGAAAATGATCTCTCTATAATGGAGCATCAAATTTATTAGTGTTTTTATTAATATCTTTAAAAAAATATTTCTTATTCTATAGAGACCATTATGAATTAATCTTGATAACTCTCACCCTTCCGATCACTCAAATTTATATAAATTTTTTTTGAACAAAAGTTAGGTAATAATCATTAATCAGAAAGACATATGGATACAATTATTTAATAGTAATATACTAATTATATCTTATTGTGCACTCTTTCTAACGATAAATGATCAAATGAGTGAGGTAAACACCAAGATAAGTGCATGTCGTATTCATACCGTTGTTGCTTTTTATCACTTCAAATACAAATAAACGACTTTGGCTATAATTTTAAAATTCATAGACATTAATAGTTTCAAGCTCAGAAGATGTGATATAAAAATATTGACAGTAGGTTCTTTATATATTTATGAGTGTTTTTAATATTATATTGAATGGTTGTGAGTGATAAATAGTGAAAATGTTACGGTACAATCGATAATCAAGTGAAGATCGATAAAGAGAAGAAGAAAACTAAAGAGAGGAGAAGATATTCTCAAATTCATCGATGCATCTTTGATTAGTTCTTTCTGTTTAAGTACAACCACAACTAACTAAAGACATCCTATAGTATTCAATTATTACAAACTAGTCCTTCTACTATTTGATACCTAACGGAAAATATTATTGTTTCTCGGTATATTTGATAATAAATTGTTCATCCCTATTAATTTTTTACTATTTTTTGAAAGTGATTGTTACTAGATTTAAAAAAAAAGATAATGATAAACATGTAAAGAGTATTATTTAACTGAAAAGAAGATGTAATATTTGATTTTTAGTGTAATTCTGATATGAATGATCTAAATTACGATGATAACTCCATCAACGCTTGTAATTAATCGTTTACAAAACTATGCCTTAAGATTACAAAATAATCTTTTTAGAACAAGAAAGTCCACCCATATAATATACTTTTAATCCATATCATTATGCATCAGAAGACTCAAACCCCCAACATGAAAGTAACACCATTATGTATGTATCATATACAAATATTTGCTCTCTGAAAATAAGAATTATAATCATGATGCTGAAAACTATAAAATATAAAAATTGAGTCTAACAAAAGATTAAATAAGTGAACTATCAAATTTGAATTTATAATTAATTACCAGAATTTTAGTACTACTTTTGGGCTTTTTTGAGTAACACCCCGAATTTCCTCAACATGTTACTTGTTTTCTTCACTGATGATTCATCTTCAATATCTTCATAATTCGACTTTTCACCAATAACATTAAATTCAAACGAATCTACAAACTTCCCATCACCGTAACCGTCACCACCACCGTCACCGCCACCCAACACCATGGCGGCAGCCACCTCCGCCGCCTTCCTCCACTGCTCCGTTTGTACCTTCAGCCTCCTTAACTCATTCTCCATCTCTACATTCGTCGCCAGAGCCGACGCGAGCTCCACAGCTCGCGTCGACTCAGCACTTTCGTCTTTTTCTATTCTTTGTTTCAACATTTCCAGTTGCTTCAAAGTCCGTGTCTCCGAATCTTTTGATTCATTCAGTTGATTTTTCATTTCTTCAATTACATCAATAGTTTCTGAAAGTTCCAACTTTAGAGTCATCACTTCATTATGAGCCGATTCGGCTTGTTTAGCGTAAGCGGCCTCAGATTCGGCTACTTTTTGTAGCCGGGTGTTGAGTTTCTGGTTTTCGGTTATGGCCGTTGTTAAGTGTTTTTGGATGGCTTTGAGCTCCGACTCCCAGGCCCGGTCGCGATCCTGGGAGATTTTTCGGAGCTCTTGGATTCGGGCTTTTTCAGAAGCCCAAAGCTCGTCAAGCTGTTTTTGGGACTCATTAAGCTTGGCCGACATAGCCGTGAGTATCTTCTTGGCTTCTTCGGCTTCGTGGTTAGCCCGTTTTGTACGTGATTCGGATTCGTACAGTTGTTCCTTTGTCTTCTTGAGTTCTTCTTGAAGTTGAGCGAGCTCGAATTCCAATTCAGGTATTCTGCCAGCTCGCTTTTTCTGTCATGTTTGAATTACATTATAAACATCATAGAAACTAAATCTTTCGTATAGACAACATAAGCCAATCAATGAATCATGGTATCATACCTCGGATGTCGGAGCCCGCTGCCATCCATGGTCTACGGCTTTTGGCCCGGAGGTTCTTGGTTTTGTGTTCGATCCCGTCATCCCACCTCTGTTTTTCCAAGTAAATAATGCAGTAGTTTGCTTAAAATAAGCACATCCTCAATGTATATGACTATAATTACCGTGTCTTCTGTAATGTTTTCGTAAATCAACTGAATGTCTTACTGGTCAGCTAGTCAGACCAGATCCAAAAATCAGATGATGATCGTAAATATTATACATAACTAATCTAAATAACTTTATCTTGTGGAGGTTTGTATTTTCAATGTTACGAAAATACATAGACCGGAATGAATAAAATTATAAAGCATATAGCGGTAAACAAATTGATAATGAGATTTTAGATGGAAAAAAATTAGGACATTATATAAAAATCTAATCCAATCACCAATCCAGTTCGGTCGACATTATATCTAACTAGTTAAAAAAACAGTTCAAAAGTCTCAACTCGACCAGTTTTGCATGCGAGTTCCGATTCACTAGGCTAGTCGGATCGAAAACAACGATAAACTTGAATGAAGATGGAAGTCATACCTTGTCTTTGGATGTTGCATTGTCTAAGTCACCCTTTAGACAGAGTCCCTGCAATAAAGGAATACTTGAGAAAGAAAGCTTTGTGACATATATGTAAATGTAAAAGTATACCAATGAATGATGTCATAATGAAATCCTCAATTTAATCAAAACCCATTTAAAGAAAACAAACAAACACAGTCAAAATCTACCTTTTTACACTTGGTTGAAACTCACCGATCAAGATTAAGTTACAACTTCTAATGCGCAAGTTACAAACTGGTATAGCAGTGTGGTTACTGAAAATGGTTATTTGGCAAAAATACAACCCTTCAAATGAACTCCACACCTAATTCAAACTAACCCCACTCCCAACAACCAACTTCACAACACGAAGGGATATTAACAAAAGTGCAAAATGATTACACAAATTCGTATACAGTTTTTTATCATTTAACTTCCTTCTTACTCTTGATTGTCTCATATGCTTTGTTCCAAAGAAAGGACTTAAAAACTTAAAATGGTAGAACATGTCGAATGGTAAAAAAAATGGTTTAAATACGTAAAAATGTTAAATAGATGGATCAACCCGACACATTTGATCATAATACACGCCATAAGTTCATAATGACTTAAAAATTTTAAAAATCTGTTGCGTGTCAACCTGACTCATTAAATTATAGTTCATACCAATAGACGATAACTATTTAAGAATTTAAAATGAACGTATCAACCGACCCATTTGATGATAATCCATACTGTAACTATATAAGAGCTCAAAAACGGTTGGACTGACCCAACACAAAATATTTTAAGAATTAAAAAATTTGATGATCAACTCGACCCATAATCATAATCCGTACCAATACACCATAACTATCTAAGAATTCAAAAAATGGATAGTTCAACCCGACCCATTTGTTCATAATCCATACCATAACTATATATTGAATTCAAAAAATGGACGGATCAACCCGGACCGTCTGATCATAATCCATACCATGACCATATAACAAGAATCCAGAAAAAAAGACAGATCAACTCGAGCCGTTTCAAGTAGCGCTAATATCCAGTTCATGTTAACTGCGATCTTTCATGCTCATATCACCACCTCTACCTTTAGGTTACAAATTACTATCCAATTATAATAAAAACAGTATTTAGAAATAATGACTATAGATTCAAGACTCACAGCCAACAGTAGAGGATAACAATGAACAATTTCATGTATACATACAAATTAAATAAAATAGATAATGTAATTACCTTGAAATTTATGATCAATGGAGGCTGAATTCAAAGCTTAAAACAAGAGGAGATTGAGCAGTGATTTAGGAGAAGAAGATAGTGTGTGTGTGTGTGTGAACAGCTTTTGCTGTTGTTGTTTGTGTAGCCACAGATGAAGGACCAAAGTCACTCTCTGTTTCTATTTCTCTCTACAAAACAAAAACTTATTGGAAAAACAGTATGTCTAGGAAAATATATTTCGCATTAAACGAAAGTGTTATTATTATAACTTTTTTGTTAGACTTAGACGTAAAAAAGTTTCCTATGCTTGTGCTTCAAGGCAGAATTATTTTTTCTAATAACATACTTTAAGGAGAATATAATTTTTTTTTTTAACTTTAAACACACCCCCTTAAATTGTACTAATAAATCCACCTATTGCGCGTTTTAAGTTTTTATGGTATATGTGCAACGTGTCATGGTTTATAACGGTTGGTTATTTTAAACGTTCATTGACATTTATGTCCTCAGATAAAGTACGTATGTTAGTATTTTATTGGGTTTTAATTTCTAATATTATTATTAAACAACATCTAACCCCGTTATCGATTACCCCTTTGCTAATAACAGCAACAACTACAATCATCACCTTCACTGGCATCTTCTTCTTGTCACACACCGGAGACTCGACTCTTTACTAACATCATCATTCGCTACAACCCCTCAACCACGGCTCACACCATTCAAAAAGGAATATAAAAACACACATAACGTATTAGGTTTTGTGTGAGTTTGTGAATCGTTTTGTTGCATTCTCTTGTTGAGTGTTTAAAAATGGATGAAATTTTTTCTCATTAGGCGGCCATTTAAAACTATTTTAGACTTAAATCCTCAACTACTATAAAAAACGTCGACTTTGTCGTTGTAAATGTCTAAATTTTTAATATATTTATACTCGAATGTATACTTGATTTTCCCGTATAAATAAAAGCCTTATGATCTTAGTAAATTAGGGCAATTTAATACTAATTATATTATATTCACGCTCAAAATAAAAGATTAGTTTTCATGTAGAAAAAAGTCAATACACAAAACAATTTGTTATTCTCCTATTGCGACTTTTATGTAAAACGAAGAAAAGAGGCATGTATTTGAACAGAAAGTCATGTATTTGAACATAAAGTCAATTGCAAAAGTCAAAGATTCTTAGATTTTCCATCGTAGAACAAACGTGCCCCGATATAGGCTTCAAATCGAAAACTAAAGGTGCATAAACCAGTTTAAGTAAAAAAATCTCGGTTAATAACCGAACTAGTTATTTCGAGGAAAAATAAAAACCCGGGTTTTAATATTACCGGTTAGTTTAATAACCGGTTTTTGGGTATTGAAAGCCTAAGTGTTCCGTTTATGTTGTTACCAAACCAATTGACCGGTAATGATTTTAAAAAAACACGTTTTTAAAAAGACTTGTTAAGAAGATTTGGGCTCAAACAATGGTGCATAACGGGCTAAAGGCCCATATAATATTTTTAATATCCATACATTATCTACATTTTTTTACAGTAGCTGTTAATAATATTGGCAAATGGCAACCATTTGAGTTGAACAAACACCATGAAAATTGTAAGATGGAATGAAAATTCTGAATGACAGGAGAGAAAGAAGTGAAACATCTACAAAAGAACTGAACCGTATTTTACATGTTTTACTTACAGTTTAATTTGTAAAATGTAAATTAAAAAAACAATACACTTATTAACCTATATATGAATTAAGATAGGCGATGAACAGTGTAAAACAACAGCTGTTCTGCTCCTGTGGTGCTTCTGTGTCAATGTACCTACACGTGTTGTCTTCATCTTTTCTTTCTCTCCACGTGTGCTTTGGTCGCTGATTTATTGTTTCATCTGGATTTCGTTTCCCCCTTTGCTCTGATTGTTGTTCTTTCGGATTTGCAGGTTTGTAGCATTCTCCTTCGTTTGGATTGTCGTTCTTTGGGGTTTGCGTATGAACCCTAAATTCGATTGGGAAGTGATGTTTGATTGCTAGATTGCGTTGGGTTTGGCGGTGGCGTTGGTGTTCACCCCGTCTAGTGTTTGATTGCTAGATTGTGTTGGGTTTGGCGGTGGCGTTGGTGTTCGCCCCGTCTGTATTTACCGGTGGCTATTGCTTTTAAAGCCGTCGTTGTTTGCCTGTGTCTTTGCAATCACCGCAAGTAATTGGTACCTGAGTTCATTTGTGATATTTCTACCTAATTTCTAATTTTCCTCCATCCGTTTTTGTTGCAGGTACAGCTTCTTTTTGGGTATGATTGCTACGGGTATGTTTGTTTTCCTTCTTTCGTCTCTGTTGCTGTTTAGGTACCTTCAGTATCCATCTTTTCATCTTTGTTTAGCTTTAGGCTTTCATTTGGGCCATTCCTGCTAGCGTATATAAAAAAAGATATAGAAAAAGTACAGACCTTGCAGTCACATCCAGGCATTGTATAAGATAAATTATCAGTTGTTATGTTTATTTATGTATTGTGCTATGACAATTATTTTGTAGGGTTTAATTTCATTGATATTTCTTGCTTGCCCCCCTTTTGTTTTTTTTGCAGGTTTGTCAAATCTTTCTTTACCTAAGTTTATTGCAAATTTGGTAAGCATTGCGTATGCTTTCATTTGTAATATGGCTTTTAAAAAAACCAATTAATAGGAATACTTTCAATAAGATTGTATCATGGGTTCAAATCACATTGTTCATCAAGTCATTTTTAGCCTTCATTCCCTAAATAGGAAAAGATTTTTGTTTGTGGCCTTTGAAATATAACTGTAGTCTCTAAACACACACGAATCAGCAGACTGTCCTGAACTTTTTTTATGACTTTGTTTAGGTTTGTAGTGACGCGGGTTTTTGATTGTTCGCTATCGCACAGTTCGTGTCATTGGTTATTGCAGGTTTGTTTTACACTCTTTCATGTTCTTCTATGTTGTTTATGATTGTTATATATATATATATATATATATATATATATATATATATATATATATATATATATATATATATATATATATATATATATATATATATATATATATATATATATATATATATATATATTAGACATCTGTCTGTTTTTTCTTTCTTGAATGTAAGACGGTTTTAGGCGGACGGATTCTTATTGTCATGTAGTAGATTTGGGACTGATTTTGTTTTGTTCTATGTTTACACTGCTGCCTTTTCCTATATGTAATATGTATGTGTGTGATTGATTTATAAATTAGGAAAGCAAATTCTTATTCAAATAATACTTAATTGGATCTCTAATTAGAAGTATGGGCTTTCTATACATATTTCTGTGCCAAACAATAAATAAAATTTAAATTCAAAGTTGTCTGCTCTAATAAATCATATGCGGAGTATACCAGACATTACATTGCCTATATGTTGTTATAATATAAAATTGATTTGCATTCACAAGGGGACTTTCAAATATGGATTCCCGAACTCGAGATACGAGTTATTCGTAGTTGGAAGCCTGCGTTTCGTGACAACGAAATTTGTTATGTATTTGTTGACAAGGAGGTAAAAAGCCATTTTTTTTAAATCATCAGCTCATAGAGGTGTTCATAATCACCTGTAACATTTATACATCAACATCGTTATAAGACCACAAAAGATAAATGAATATACATGCTCTTGTAGGCAATAAAGATGAGCAAGTGTATCTATCAGTTGTCACCTTGAACTTTATATTTTGTATTCATCATACTAATTTTGATTATAACAGGGAATGGGAATACAAGCCATGGCCAAGGGGAAAGATCAGAGACCAGTTATTTCGAAATTACAGCTGCATAAATGCTTCAAGATCAAAGGATACGCATGCACAGAACCTGATAGATACACATCCATCTTATCACATCCGGCTTACATGCGGATTGGATCAGCCTCTGTGTTCACCCATATTCCAGAAACACATGAAGTTCCATGGGAATATTTTGAGTTCATAAGCCGACAAAGATTGGAAAATTTACACAAAAAAATGAAGGATCCAACTCAGACATAAAATAGGATGATTCTGGGTAATTAAAGTCTTCTTAACTATTTTTCCTTAAATTAATGGAACCCTAATCCTAATGATAACCATGGACAATGCAGACTACATTGGCATACTGCAACGAATGCAAGATAATTATACAAATAATGGGAAGCCGTACGTCACACTAACATTGAAAGATTGCAGGTAAAAAATACAGATTGTATGTATATATCTATATATATATTCAATTAAAAGATTGCAGGTAAAAAATATAGAATGTATGCATATATCTATATATATATATTCAAGTCTGTTAAACTTCGCAAATAATCTGCCTAGGAAAGTTACTTATTCCATTTAACTAAGGACGACTGTATTTATAATTTCAATAAACCTCAACATCTAAATGCCACAATGTTTACTCTACATATACTAGCCTATTAATGTAGATATCAATCTGATTAGACAAAATTTTGCAGTAATCAAGATGTCACAATCCGCCTATGGAAGGAAATAGCCACTTCTTCACTCAGGTTCCCAAGGGCAGCAATTCAATCATCAGGACCGCCTACAATCCTTGCCTTAACTGCTCTGAGGCTTACTGATTTCATGGGTATAAAACATTCTATAGACACTTAATAACTGATATATAAACATGCTGACAGCCATTGTTTTGAAAATAGGTAGACTTCAACTTCTGTCAACGAATGCAAGCCATTTATACTTGAACCCATCAACAGCAGAGACACACATCCTCTTGGACATGTAAGATACCTCACAAACAAACATGTATTTCCACTTAAAATTACATAAATACCATTATCAACTTTTACTAACTGCAGCTTTGAAAGAATGGAGTCTAATAAAGACAGCTTATCAACAGAAACAGAACAGCAAAACCAAACACCAGCAACACAACAGGAAAGCACAACTATATTGAAACTACAAGAACAAGAAAGCAATGAATTTAAGGTTACATAAACTCTCAGTATATTTATTGATCTTTATATCATCCACCATCCCTTATAAATGATACCATGCATGAACATTTATCACCGCAGGGGCGAACTTTTATCTTGAAGGGAGCAATATCCGACATACCTATCGACAAAAAATGGCACTCTGTCGGTTGTTTAAACTGTGATCAAACACTTATAAAAGCTGGAAATAACTGGTTTTGCTCAACGCATGGAAACTACAGCAACCCAATAGAAATGTAAGCCGTTAATTATCACGAATCACTAAAAATAATGTCTACAAGTCACAAATTTGAACATTGCAGATATCGAAAATCATTGCCACACTCACTGATAGTACAGGAAGCATCCCTGCCATAATCTTCAACGACCCGTCTGCAACTCTAACAGGAATGACATGTTCAGACATACTAGGTAGGCCAGACCCAGATGCATCCTTCCGTTCTATCATAAATAAAGAGGTTGTATTTTACATTCAAGTGCAAAAGAACATCAGAACAGGACTGTTGCGTTGCATCGTAAACCGCGTGGACATAAACACACAACAAACATCATCAGCGACCACACCTTCGGTTGCCACTCCATCAACATCTCAAGTAATGCAATGGCGTGAACCTAATCCATCAACAAAAAGAAAACTGTTCCAAGCAGAAAGTAATACACAAAAAATCATACTTTAAATCACTACTTCTTAAATGCTTCATCTTGTAAAAATAACAAGTATAACGGCAGAAAGAAACCAAAAGATACCTAGAAACAATAGGATATATCGCTGTCACTTTTTGTAAAGATCCCTGCCACTTTTTGAGGAATTAGGCACACATATTCAGCCCGCATCACCTTTTGTAGTCAACAGTGTCGGTGACACAGACACAGAGGCATGTTCCAAAACAAAAACAATGCCAAATAGTGCTTATTTTGGTATTAGGTTTTGTAGATAAGGCATTATGAAAGATCCTGATGTAAAAAAACAATGACATAGTGCAGGGACATTTCCGTTTTGTTTGCAAATGTTATTTCCATTTTGTTAGCATATATTAATATTGTTCTTCACTAGAATTACGTTATGTTCCGCTACAATCGGTATCAAATTTCGCGCAACGCGCATGCGGAGTTTCACCTAGTTTAGTATTTGAATTCAAAACTTTTCATGAATAGTACTTATCTTTTATTGGTGGGATTGGCGGCACCAGTCAGAGCCTACCATTTGGCAAGTTCTTGGTGTTTTTTTTTTAATCTAAAATCCGTTTTAAAAGTCTTGATGTATGTAATTGCATCTGGTATAGTAAACAAGTTGAATCTTAAGGGGTATTTTCTTTCTCCCATTAATGACCCAAATTCAAATCTTTGGTCCCAAGTTTAAATCAGGTTGATAGCATTATCAGCTATTGACACATGATATTTTACAAATTTCTTTTTTTTTTAATATAATGTTTAGGATATTATCAATACCTATGCCGCAACGCGCAGAATTATGCCAAGATTTTGTTAAACGAGTCGAGTTTCTGTTGAAAAGCGCGAAAGTTTAGTCACTAGTTTGCATTAACCATAAACTCCAAAAAGTCATTTTACACATGCACATGTTTCTAAATTACAGGTGTGCTCTAAACCCAAGCACTTGTTTCAAAATTAGAGATTAAACGAGCAAAATCTAAGCTTACTTAAGCTCAAACTCAACTCGTTTAACATATAAGAGCTGAAGCTCAAACTTGACACATGAGTAATTTTCAAACATAAAGCTTAATCTATTATTATTTAAGTAATTTTCAAGCTCAAGGTTAGTGTAGACTTGACTAGTTTATCATTTAACATTTTATCATAATTATATATAAAAATTATACTTCAATATATATTTATTCTATATTAAATAAAAAATACTATATTTATACAAAGAATAGGTTCGTTTAAACTTTTGAGCTTATCAAACTATGTGTATAAGCCTGAGCTCGTTTATTAAATAGGCTTGAGCTCAGACTTGTTTAAGTTTAGCTTACTATGAACTTTAAGCGGGTCGAATGCACGAATCATTTCCAGAAACATCAAACTTATAAGCAATAACAGTTTTAAGGTACAACCAAGATTTATCAAAATTGGCTGGAGATGATTAGAAAGCAGAGCCGTGGTTTTTGGTCTTCCTGAGCATCATCTCTTTGGCTTCACTAATCTTGGAAGCAAGATAGTGGCTGCCACCAGCATCTGGATGATTTGCAAGCATCACCCTTCTATGTGCTTCCTTTATCTTATCTATTGCACTACTTTCCCTAAATAAATGAAAACAAACATACACATGAGGTAAGCGAATTGATATTATGGTAAAAGTTGTAGGAAACAATAAAGAGCAATATCACAAAAACCAACATACTTACTCGTTTTGTATTGGAAAATCTCTCAAACCAAATATACAAACATGCTTTTTTAAAAAAAAAAAACAATAGCTTTTTACCCCTTAAAGGAGTCAAGATTTGATGAATCAACGTTCCAAATGCTCAAAAACGTTGACGTGGACATTCTTCTTTATTATATAAGATGATATACATTTGCATATAAAATGCTCAAAATTGATGAAAGAGTGTTTGATGCCACCAAAAGAATCTACATGACATTACCTCCAACAAAGACTCATGAGTTATTAAACATCATTTTTAGCAATGTTCACAATACATTTACTTTAAACAACTTTAGTGGCTTTAATATACTCTATTTGGATTGAGTGAATTCTTTAGGCAAAATAAGAAAGTATGTTGGTTTTTTATGGTTTTAACCTAACATTAAAATAGTGTTTAAATGTGGTTCCTTTACCCCATACCAATGTCTCCAAATATGATCATCTAGCACTTAGCTAATGATAAAATATCATTACCATAATCACTTCTTTTGCCTGTGTTTACAATCACTATAAACTTCACAACCGGACTGGATGATTTTATATTCATCAAAATAATTGATTCTCTAACAACTTCACCTTATTGATCTCTATATATCACTTTAATTCGAGCTACAAAACTCAAGAGTGTTATAATCATAATCCCTACTTCTCTGCTATCAAATAGTTACTTTATTTAAGTCAAGGATGGTTAGGTAACTCTATGCTCATCTCAAAATCAATTAACTTCGGTAATCTGATTACTTTGACCTTAAACTAATCAAAAGATCACACTCAATCAACTCACAATCATAACAATCACATTATTAGCACATGCTGCACATCCAAACACTCATAATTCATATGAATCCAAAGCATCAGCCGATACGGTTTTGATATCATACCTGACTCCAAGAATAAGGGCAGCTTCTCTTCTAGTCATTTGAGGTTGAAAACCACCTTGATAGAACTTGCGAAGCGCAGGCGTAGCCGGTCGAGCCTTGAACGCATTCCAAGCTTGGACTCCATACCTCCCAGCATATGCAGCACCAGCAACTGCAATACCTACCACGAACGGTGTCTCCTGAACAAAGAGGTTTTACTGTAAGAATTCGTTGCATCTACTAATCACATCTTTTGGCATTTAGATTCTAAGATATTTTGATCTTCAAAATCCATTAAACATGACAGTGAAAACGTTATCAACTTATCATCCAAATTTCACCAGCAATTTTGCAAAATGAAGTGAAATTCAAAGCGTTATTCAATCCTTTTTACGAGAACTCGCCTGATTATATAGTTATATACCATAAACCCTAATTCTCACATTCTCACAAAATCAATTGTATTACAAACCGCCAGAACCAAAATCAGAATCAATAATCACACGAAACAAGAACATGATTAAACCAAATACCGAAATAAATAAGTATGATGAATAACTAACCATTTAATTCGTTATCTCAGAGCTCGAAGGAATCGAAGGCTTCAACAATATATTTCGCCTTGCAGCTTCTCGAATTTAGGGTTTTTATCGCTGAACAAATTTCAATGAAAACCGAAGATTGTTATGGTAAAATCGATTGATTTGGTATGAACAGAGGACGTGTTGTTTTGAAGTTTGATTTCGGGTGATTTGGGGAACCGACGTTATTTTTCGTTATCTTGGGTATTTATACAGGCCCTAATTCACGGCTGTTGCTTGTTTCCCACGAAAGAAAAAAACGAACGTTCAAGTATATTTCAGTGATGTATAGTAGTTTCTAGATTTTTCTTCAGTATTATTTTTAGATAGCTTCAATTTTAACAAAACAGATATAACAATTTTCGTATCGGTTTGATAGAGTCAGGTTGGTCATATAATAAAAATACAAAACAATAATAAAAAAACATCATTAGATATAAAAACCAAATAAATTCTCGGCACCAGCCCGCTATATGTATATTTATATTTTGCATGACTGAATGGATGATCCGGCTAAGGCTCTTCGACTTTTGGAGTCAAAGTCAAATAAATTATTTTCAGGTTAATCTGGACTATTTTAACAACTAAATATCAAAGGCGTTACAGATCTTATTACTAGTTGAATATATTTTATGTAACCATTTAACATTTCTTAAGCAACTGAAGATGTTAATTTTGAAGTTAAATTGATCTGTTTGACCGAAGAGGTTCATATTTTAAGAATCTGGCCAAATATTTATCTTTGTAACTTCGGCATGTTTGATTTCTTATGTTATGTTTGTCCTTGTAATAACATATTATTAGTTTTCATTTGATTTTTGTTTCTGGCCACCATGAAATTATTGTTATCGAGTATTGCTTTCTTGGTCCGTTCTATACTCTAAAGTCTAAGGTCTAAACTATTAAAATCAACAGTACGTCCAATCCGACCCATTATATGTCTCAACCCACGAAACCCAGAACCGGACCACCCTTAGAGGGTCGGTCTTTAACAATCAACCTCCGATGAGCTTCCTATACCTTATCTTTTGCATCATTTTCCCTATAAATAAATCAATCAAAAGTAGAAGTGAAGTAGATGCTAAGGCATTTCAAACTTTTCAAAGGTCTGGTGACTGAAACTGATTACCTGAATCATACGAACAAATGTAATGAAATTATAAAACAGATAACAGTAAACTGTATTTGACTCAAAATAACGAAAAAAGCATGATAATAGTTACCTTTTTGCTGATATTAGTGAGCTTAAATTCATAAATAAACAGATCCAAGCACCTCTAATCTGATTCCTATGATTTCAAGCAGCAGGAAAGCAATGTACCTGATTCCAAGAATAAGAGCAGCTTCTTTTTTAGTCATTGGAGTTTTGAAACCCCCTGGAAGCCTTGAAAGCACCCCAAAATCTGAAGCAAAACCGACCAGCATAAGCAGCAGCAGCAAGTGTAAGTACTGTCATATATGGACTCTCCTGATGGAGATCGTAAGGTCAAACTCAATATCTATAAGTTTATATAATGCTGCGAAAAGTAGCACGATCCAAACAAAAGCACAAATGCAAGAACACCTTATAAAGCCATAAAATCACTATGTTGCATCTAATATATCTGATTCTGATTCATACAATAATTATGCAAAGTGAAGTGAAATTAAACTACGTTCATTCTATGTTGACTGCATTTATATATTTGCACTGATTATTTGGCTTCCATGAACTTTAACATCACAAAATGTATCGTACTCACACCAACAGAAGAACACCTAATAAACTGCAACAAAACAGTAAGTTGAATCCATAATCTGATTCTCATACTGATTCATACAATAATTATCCAAAACGAAGTGAAATCAAACTATGTTCAATCTCTGTCAGCAGCATTTAGGCATTTTCGTTGATTATGCAGCTTCCATGAACTTAAACCTCACAAAATGTATAGTATTAGCACCAACAGAACAAAAATTAGAACAGATTATCACAAGTGCGTGAACACCTAATAACATCCATAAAATCACTATGTTGCATGTTATAATCTGATTCTCATCCTAGTTCATACATAATCATGCGAAACAAACTATGATCAATCACCGTTGGCTGCATTTATGCATTTTCGTTGATAATTTGGTTTCCATGAGCTTTAACCTCACCAAAAAGCATTATATTCGCACCAACAGAACATAATTAAAGCTGATTATCACAACTGCAAGTAAAATCCATAAAATCACTACGTTGCATCTAATAATCTGATTAAAACGAATTGAAATCAAACTATGTTCAACTTATGTAGGCAGCATTAATGCGTTTTCGTTGATTATTTGGTTTACATGAAATATAACCTCACGAAATGCATGATTATGCACCAACGTAACCAAGTGATCATCACCAAAAACACGAAAAACAAATCAATCAAGTATCGCAGAAAGGATGACTAAGCATTTAATCTGCAATGTTAGAGCTCGATCGACTTCGGGTTCTCGATTTTTTAAGAGTTTTGTTGTTCAATGAAATGAACAAACCCTAAATTACTCGTACCATCTCGATTACAGGGGTTGCATCGGTAACGAGAGTGACGAGTGATTTATTGTATTTCAGTGCAACTGAATTTGGCCCCACCATCTCCCTTAAGTTACTATTTTGTTACCCCTAATATATGTTTAAAACTAATTTTAACCAGTGATATGCCTCCCGCGTTGCGTTGGGTGCGTAAAACCGTGTCAAATAAAACTAATGTCACATTACCGTAAGTGACCGTCAATACCGAAAAACTTCTATTATAAAAGAAATAAAAAAACAAAAAAAACAAGGGAAGTAGACATAAAAATATTGAACCACGCACATGAAAAGTAAAAGCATAAAAAATAATAGTAAATTACACTTTTCGTCCTTTAGGATTATAGCAAATTTCATGTTTCGCCCTTAAACTAAAGAAATTACAGTAACGCCCTTTCCTCTAACGGACGTTAGTTTTGTCCGTTATATCAGGTCATGTGCCTTGCAGACGGGATACTTTAGTCTTTATAACTTAACCAATTAAAACTAAAATATTAGATATATATAATTTATTAAATCCCAACCCATCCCACCTACACTCAACGCACAGTCACACACAAACACACACACACTCTCTCTCTCTCCCTTCTCTCTCTTTCTACTCTAACTACTCTCTTCCAAAACACTCAAGAAATACCCCAATCAACCACCACCACTTGCCACCGTCATCATCGTCCACCACCAGCACCTGTCACCACCGTTCCTCCGCCATCATTGCCACCCCCACTCGCCATTGTCACTCCTCTACCATGGTGAATCGCAACGAGTATAGAGGTTGTAGAATGTTAGTCGTGCGTCACATCACAGGAATGCAGATCTATGGAGGATGTAGGGTGTCAGGCATCAGGATGAAGAAGACGGTGGTTCTGTGGTGCTTTTATGGAGGCAGGGGTGGTGGTTTTATAGTGGCAAAGGTGGTTTGGTGGTGGTTTTATGGTGACAGAGGTGGTTTTGCTGGTGGTGGTTTTACGGTGGCAGCGATGGTGGTTTTGGTGGTGATTTTATGGTGGCAGCGATGGTGGTTTTGGAGGTGGTTTTATGGTGGCAGAGGTGGTGGTGGTTTATGGTGGCACTGGTGGTGATTTTATGGTGGTAGATGTGATTTTGACGGTGGCAGATGTGGTTTTGGTGGTGGTTTCATCTGGTCACCGGTTGTTTTGGTGGTGGTTTTATGGTGGCAGCGATAGTGGTTTTGGAGGTGGTTTTATGGTGGCAAAGGTGGTGGTAGTTTATGGTGGCACTGGTGGCGATTTTATAGTGGTAGATGTGGTTTTGACGGTGGCAATGGTGGTTTCATCTGGTCACCGGTTGTTTTGGTGGTGGTTTTATGGTGGCATCGGTGGTTTTAGTGGTGGTGATTTTGGTTTAAGTTGGTGGTGTATGTGTAGAGATTTTAGTGGTGGTGATTTTGGTTTAAGTTGGTGGTGTATGTGTAGAGAGAGAAAGAGAGAGAGAGAGAGAGAGAGAGAGAGAGAGAGAGAGATATAGAGAGAGAGAGAGAGAGTTAAGTGTGGTGAGATAATTTATTAGTATTCTATTTTTATTAAATAGAGATAAAAAGACCAAACCATCCTCATGTGCGATGCACATAACCTGATTTAACGGACAAATTTAACGTCCGTCAGAGTAAAGGACGTAAGCTGTTACAAAACTCAATCATAAAGGACGTTTACTGTAATTTCCTTAGTTTAAGAACGAAACCTGAAATTTACTATAATTTAAAGGACGAAAAGTATAATTTACTCAAAAAATAATAACTAAGTCAATTTAGGACCCGCACGTTGCGACGTGGCCATTAAAAGGGAAAAATAGGCGTAACAACGTTGAAACACACACGTGTTATAACGTGTTAACTCTTAAAATTTAGACCGAAATATAAAATGAAAAATTTATAAAATATGAAAAGTATAAGGGAACAAAGTTGAATTGAAAATGTGCAAAGGTTTACAATAAAAAATTAAAAAAAAGAGAAAAACAAACAAATGATATGTATAACTTTTAATGTTAATGGTACAACTCTAACGTACACTTAAAGTTGATAATTATTATTATATAAATATAATATGAGTCGGATTAGAAATTAGTATAGTTAAGAAGCAGGACGTGTAAATCATCTTTCTAATATAATTTATACCTACTTTTTAAAGTGTCATAATATCCTATTTACTGTTTTAAAATACTTAATAATATCAAATTTATTTATTATGTTATGATTACAAGCAATATTACTTATTTATAACAGTATGTTTTAATGAATTATAGAGTTAATGCAATTTAAAAACTTAATGTATTTTTTTTACTTTAAACAAAAAAAAAAAAAAGAATCCAAACCTAATTTGATATGTTTAAGTTAGAGTTAATTACATAAATAGTCCCCGTGGTTTATAAAAAATAACAAGTTTGGGTATAAAGAGTTTTTTGTAACAGGTTGGTGTATTGTGTTTATAAATTGTAATAAATTAAAGTATTAACACTAACAGATGTTAACTTTTTTGTTAAATCTAAGGGCATTTCCGTCTTTTCACTTTACAAGGACTATTAACGTAACTTAAGGGAGTGTTTGTCATTTAACATATATGAGGGAGTGTTTGTGTAATTTATCATATATATACACACAATGTATGTATGTTTATCTCCTTTACAAGCAAAATAATTTCACCACCATCGTGAACCCCCCCCCCCAACAGCCGACCACCACCGCCGGCCACCACTACTGGCCCCCACCCCGTCACATCATACTCACCAACACCACCTTCTCTTTAATTGAAACAAAAATACCGTTAACACCATCTTCATCATCGCATCACCACCACCATCGGACCATCCACGATAGCTTCATCTTTATTGAACATCCACTGCAGCTTCATCCCCAATTAGGTAGTGGTAAATTTGGGTTTTGAGAAAAAATCAAAGGTGGGGAGAACCGGTGATGTGTTTAGATCTAGTTGTGGTGGTGTAGTCAGATGGATGTGGTCGGAGATGGAAGGGCGCAACCAAGATGATGGTGGGCGTCGTCGATGGATTTAGTGGTAGTGGTGATCTGAATGGGAGTGGGAGGGAGACGTTAGCCGCTGGGTTGGGGGTTTTTCTTATGGGTGGCGGTGGTTGATTAACAGTGCTGGTGGTTTAGCGACATTGACCAAGATGGTGGTGGGCTACAGCTATGGTGGGTAACAGCGCTGATGGTTGGCGGCAACTATGGTGGGTACGAATGGTGGTGGTTTGAAATATTGAAAGAGACGTGGGTGGGTGGGCCATGGGGGTTGGATTTTTTGTAAGGTATAGATAATTACACAAATAGTCCCTGGATAAAAGCGAAATATAAAATTACAAAAGTAGTCTTTTAAAAGGTATATTAATCATTTTATTTAAATTTAACAAAAAAATTAACATAAGTTAGTTTTACTACTCATTCTCGTTACAAAATTGAAAACATAATACCCCAAACTGTTACAAAAAACTCTTAGTACCCAAATCTATTATTTTTTATAAAACACATAGACTATTTATGTAATTAACTCTTTAAGTTATCAATATGCATGAAAACATCTGTCATGCTAATTTTATTAATCATGGTTTTCTATAACTCGTCTAAAGAAACGCGTATTTATTAAGAAAAACTTTTTGATCTCTATTAAATAAGTCGAATGAGATTGTATACATTTTCAAACAAAAATGTCAAAACATTATTTTATCAAACTTTCATCAATTTAGACGGTAACACGTCATTATTTTAATCGTTTCCAAATGTATACGCCTTTGAGACAAGTTTTAGAAAGATTTTTTATGTTGTGCTGGTCTTTTATCCTTTAAACTTGTAGACATTTGAAGATAGTCCATAAAACTTTCATAACCGAAAAGCCATGTAGCATATGGCAATAATTACATAAAACCTTAATGCAATAATTAAATAAATAAAATATTTTATAACACACACTCGTCAACTGATTTCACACTTTCACCTCCAAATTGCACCTTTAAGGCAACATTTTACCTGTTGATGATTCTCCAAACAACAATCACTCACCACCTCCACGCTCCAATCCATTACAAACAGTGGTCTCAACCTTTGGAGGCCCCGAATGCCGCCTCGGTTTAGCTGGAAAAGAAAGATGTTTCTTAGCGCCACCGCCAGAACCCACCACCACCGTGGTGCTCCCACCACCATTCTCCACCTGTGACTTCATCTTTGCTGACGTAGTCCCCGCCACACTACGCCTTCTATAACCATTCCTCTCAGATTTAACACTTGTCACACTTTTCGTGTCATCATCCGGATTAACCTCTAGTGGGCTAGGACCGGGCTTGGGTTTTCGTGATGCAACCGGGCTACCAACGCCTTTTGATCTAGGAGTTGTCGGGGCAGAATTAAGTTGGTGACGAGCATATGATTTTGCAATTACGCTTTTCGTAATGTTGTTACCCCTCTTTACCGACATGTGATCGTTCCCGGGGTCTTTGTATCTCTCTGACCAGCTCCAACCCCATTGGGGATTTGTGGGATCCATGAAAAGCATGTTTGTTGCTCCTCCTGGTTTCTTCCAAGGTCTCTGTTTCAATATAATGTGTCAAATAGCTATAATATTATTAACTTGTAACAAATAATGAGTTGAAACAAGTAGGTTACAAACTTACAACTTATATAAGTGGTTAATAGTTATATGATCATTTTTCATATATTATTTAGGGGTGTTTTAATATATAACCAATTCTAAGTAGAGAACTCTGAGATCCACAATTCCACATAAGTACCGGCATAGAGTTGTACGGAAAACAATCATACGCAGTGAGAGAGAGAAAGATAGGCCGGGTAAAAAACTGTTTTATGTTTCACATTTAAAGCAACAGGTATATAAGTATCTATATGGTTCATCATTCATACAGTTCTTACGCTCTATTATTTTAACCATTAAATAGTTGAATAATTAGTTGTTTACCTGATGAGAAAAGGAATACGCCATGGCCCTTTCTCTTCGCATAGTAGCTTCATACTTGCTCAGAAGCTTTGCTTCTATCTCTTCTTTAGACTGTACGCTATCGTTCCATTCATCTCCATTCTGTTAAAAAACAGACATAAAAAAACACATATATGCAAGATCGGTTGAAACGAATTTGGTTTTTTTTTCATAGTGTTGAAACGGGTTGGGTTGATCTGTCAGTTTTTGTCCATTTTTTGCTAGATATTATGTTTTAAATTGATTAAGCAGACCTTTTTGTTACACCAGTAATCTATTTTTTTTTTATAAATAAAGTATACTATAGTTTCTATGCATTAGTACGTTTGGATGACTTTCAACATGTTTGACCCGTTTACTTTTAAACTAATAATATATTTTACTTTTTAACGCTTAACATGTTAAAGACAGAACATAACTACATTTAAACCATTTATAACTAAATGGGTCAAAATTGACACCTCTAATCAGCTGCATATGTTTTCAATGATGGTTATAGCCCGTTGGAGTTGTTACAAAAACTAACCTGCATGTTAGCCATTTCTTTAGCCTGTTGGAGTTGTTTTTGATGAGCTTGATTCTCCTCTAACATTCGGCTCCTTCTAGAATTTACTTGGTACTGCAAGTGAGATAAACTCTTTGTACATTTGAGGGTGTTAGCCGTTTGTCGCTTGGCACTAGGCCCTTCAACCACTGCTTTCAACCTAACAAGCCCTCGCAAACCCCAAAACGCCCTTCTGGCCTATTAACAAAGAAGAAAACAAACTGATCAACATCATGCATTATATGTGATCATGTAGTTCTTGAATAAATTCACAATTATATACCAAGTAGCCACGAAAAACCGTTTGAATCCTAATGGCTGCAACTTCCTCATTTGATATCCCTGAGTACCGGGTCGTGGTGGCTGCTACTGTTGTGGATGCAGCCATAGGAGCACCACTGGCGGCTTGTGGCGGCTCAGCCTCAACCTCAAGTGGTTTCACCTCTTCTGGTGGAGGAAATGGATGAGAGTCACAAGAACCATCAGCATTTTCTATGATTGATGCACTCGCTTCCGCAGGATGTTCATCCACAAACCCTTTCTTCTCCAACTTCTGTGGTTAAAACAACAAATTCTTGTAAACTAATGAGTTGATTATCGATAAGTTGTGAAATAGTAGCGAATCATAAACAAACCTGAGTTTTCTTTTCTTTGGAGATTGGACTCAATGTCTTCTTAATAGAAGAAAGCCAACTTCCTTTCCTCCCCATTACTGAATCATTCCCCAATTAGCCTGTTTTTCAACATAAATTCACCATCTTTTCGGTTTTGATAACAACATATGCCCTTTGACATTAAAAATCAAACAAATATAACAGCAATTCAAATTACATAAATTTGATGTGCATCATGAATTTGGGACCAATATTATTTCCACACTCTAGAGTTTGTTGTGGGCTTATCAAGATACTCTAAAAATCAAATATTTCATGTCAATTCAGAGCAATAAGATAGTCTATTTGACATTAGAAGTCAAACTGTAAGTAAATTGAGTAAAATCCCTCATCTTATCTGCAAGAAATCTCTCACACATAACAATGTAGAATGTCGGTGGAAACTATTGAATTACCGGTAAAAACCCAACATGTATAAAAAAACCCTAAAATGTTGCATATAAAACCCATGAATCTTTAAATAATACCCAAAATTCAAGATATTACGCAATTCCCAAATGCTAGTCGACGAAAAACCTCAAGAATTTCAATAAAAATTGTTAAAACTTGTATAATTTAGCAGGATCCAAGAGATAATTCATACCCAGAATCCAATTGACGACAAACTTCAAGAAATTCAACTGATAATATTCAAAATACAGAAAAATGTATAAATTTTTACACAATAACCGCTAATCCCCTTTTCGAACTCAATAACAGTAATATTCACACTCATATGCTAATTGATGAACAACTTGCATAATTATCAGTAAAATTACTCAAAGGGTGTACATTTATCATAAATAATTCACATAAAACCAACTAAAACTCAAGTGTTTGAAGTCGAAATCACTCGAAAAAGAATGGGAATTTAGTCAATTTACCTCTGAATCTGATTGGGATCTTTAAGCGGCTTCTTGTGTTTCTTGAAATTGGTGGGTTTTTGTAAAGAAACCCAGATCTTGTGGAGGAACTAAACAGTGAATTAAGGAGGCAGTATGAAATGAATGACAGATGGGTTATGGTTCAATAAAGCCAGTTAGTGTGGTGGAGCCCTATATCTTCGACTTATTTTCGTCGTATCTTTTTGCAAATTGCAATCAACTTTTGATTTGATTGAGGTCAAACAATCGATTAGCATAAATCTCGTGGATTGTCGACACAATTGTTCGGTTCCCACATGGTTGATTGTGTTTTAGATCTAATTTTAATGTGGGAATGTGAAAGGGTTCGTCAAATGTACCATTATCGATTAATGTATGTTTTTATAGGAGCTTGTATACTTTTGTATTAGACTTGGTATATCTTGCATACCTTTGTTCATCCTCGTATACACCGGTATTCAAGTTTTTATGAGATTAATTGATGGGATAAAAGAATGTATATTTAGCATAACTGTTATGCAAATAACAACCAATCATTGATATTTATGTATGACTTTCGATTGTTATTGTGGTATGGACTGAAACTATTGTAAGGTATGAGACTTATCTCATATTGGTTGTCTAGGTAATTGATGTGGGGTATACAGACCAAATGGGTTCTCTCACCCATTAAGCTAGTCTTTTGGGTTGAGTTCTTTCATTTGGTCTGTAACAGTGGTATCAAAGCCAACCTCGGAGTGGTGGCCTGGGGAGAGCCAGCCGTGACCAACGAGGACGTCGGTCCTTAAGGAGGGGCGAATGTTATGGACTTAAACTATTGCAAGGTATGGGACTTATCCCACATCGGTTGTATGGACAATTGATGTGAGGTTTATAGGTCAAATGAGTTTCCTCACCCATCAAACTAGTCTTTTGGGTTGAGTTATTTCATTTGGTATGTAACATATTATGTTTAATAATTGTTTACCATTGTCAATTAACTACTTTTGGAACTTAAACCGCAATAACTAACTTGAAAATGAACCATTGGTACAAAATTACACCTTTAATATTAATGGGGTGAGTAGATTGTTTCGGGTTGGTTAGGGGCTTAAAATCAAACCTATGACTACTTTTTAGGTTTTTAATTTTTAAATCAGTCAAATTCAATCACATAAAAATTTGTTTTTTCTTGGGGAAAGATAGCTTATTTGATTCGACTAACCTTCATGCGAATATATTATTTATAATGATCCATTTGATCTTAGATCCAGTTGTTAAGAAAATCTGGTAGCATAATAGTAAATAGTTGAAAATATAAATGATAGGCTAAGGTATTTTAGTCTTAATCATATTTTCAAGTTTTATATTTTTTTTAAACGCTCATAATTTTTACATACAATATTATTTTTTTAAAAAAATAACACCATATAAACAAGCGTTTTTTAATCTTTGAAATGCCTGTAATTTTGATACATAAACACGAAGTTTTTTTTCACGTTATTTCAGCTTATTGTGTAATATTCGTCAGCTTATTATGTAAAATCAGATCATTATTTATCAGAGCTTTGTGACTAATGTTGACCATTTTGTTACGCATTATGTTTTTTAAAATGATGATTTTCAAATAACACAATGCTAAAAATGTAAATTTTTTACGTTTTTTAGTTTATTGTGTAATCCTGATCAGGTAATTGTGTAATCCTCATCAAGCTGCTCATTGTGTCTATTGTTAATCATCGAATCTAGTGCTAGTCATTGTGTTACTCATTGTGTCTAATGTAAAATGATGATTTTTAAATAACACAATGCTAAAAATGTATTTCTTTTACGTGTTTTAATTCATTGTGTAATCCTGATCAGGTCATTATGTAATCATCGTCAAGCAGCTCATTATGTTTATTTCTAATTATTAAGTCTAGTGTTAGTCATTATGTTACTCATTGCGTCTAATGTTGACTATTTTGTTATGAATTGTGTTTTTCAAAATGATGATTTTTAAATAACACAATGCTAAAAATGTAATTTTTTTAACGTTTTTCAGTTCATTATGTAATCCTGGTCATGTCATTCTGTAATCCTCGTCAAACAGCTCATTATGTCTACTACTAATCATCGAGTCTAGTGTTGGTCATTATGTTATACATTGTGTTTCTTAAAATGATGATTTTCGAATAACACAAAAATAAGAAATGTAAACTTTTTTATGTATCAAGTTCATTGTGTATTACTTATCAGATAATTGTGTAATCCTCATCAATTTAGAAAATTACACAATGACCTAACGAAATTACATACTGAGTTAAAAAAAACTTTGTTTTTTTATATCAACACTATAATCATTTTAAAGAAAAAAATGCTCATTTTTATAGTGTAATTTTTTTTTTAAAAATAATGTCTTATGTAAAAGCTATGAATATTTAAAAAAAATGGAACTTGAGAAAGGAAAACATTACCAATTTTGCCTCCAACCTAATTTTGATAAAAAGGATACGTGTCAAAATCTTAATATTTCCTACGTTTTTTTTGTTTTAGGAGACTTTGTATTTAAACCATTCCCTAAATTATTTATAAAAATATAATTATGATTTTATAATGGTCTAACTATGTTATTTTTATCACGTATACTCATATAATATTTTAATTCAAAAATTTCAGTTACGAAAATGGTAACCAACCATCAATTACCCAACAAATTAAGTTGCTTTCGTCTGATTTTTCCTATTGTTCGTTTTTCAGTAATCTCGTGACACTTTGAATTTAAATTTAAATTTTTATATTTTGAAATCTGAAAATCTCAATAATAATTTAATTTGATTGTCTGCTTTTCGTTAAGATATTTAAGACGAATTAAATTAATAATGAATGATTGCATGTGGATTGCTAGCATTAAACAACTTATATAGCTTCCGATTATAAAATATACTTTCGTATATATAATTTTTCTAGAAGTATGTTTATCAACTAGTTTTTGGTTATTATTAACAATTAACAATATAATTATATAACATTAAAGTTTATACTTATTAACTAGACAATGTTTATAACTTTTTAAAACTTTTCACTCCTTGAAAAAACATCGAACAATTTATTCTTCACTCTGCTAAGATACAGAGCATGTTTTCGAAGCAAAGTTATAAATTTGTTCTTACAACCTATTAATATAACAAATTAAGAAATTTCTTGAACTAATACTGGGGAAGTGTGTTTGAAGACCAACCGATAAAATCAATTTCGTTGTGAATAATTTTTTGTAAACATTATCATATTTTAACATCAAATATATGCTGTGTCTTTTGATTATATCAGATAAAATGTATAAAACATAAATTCAATTCCATAACAATTCTTAAAATTAGAAATTGGAGCGTCATGATAAAATTTAGACTATGGTTGGGGCAAACCGCCTATTATTGTTTGTTAGATAATTTATTGTCGCGACATTTTCATTCATTACTTATGAGACCATAATTTCAAAGGTAGCGAAAGTTTTGTCTATCTTTATAATTTTATGTTAAACTTATTCTAGCTTATTTGTCTCTACCTAACTTGTTTAAATATACGCTAACTCTTATATCAACAGTTGTTTCTAGTTTAACTAAGATGGGTCTTAAGGATCGCCTATGAAGTAAGCCTAGCTACATTCTTCGCGAAACACATACTAGGAGTCTAGGATTACTAACTCTATAATAAAACCGACCCATTGTCAACACTACTTTGCATGTGAGGCAATAAAGCTACATTTCAAAATCTTTAGAAGCAACACTATTTACGTTGAAACCAACCGACAATGTCTATTGACATGCTTCGTAGTGCATCCTTACAAATATGTGATCAAACGACAAGGACGAAAAGTCATCACCAAAGCTAAATCCCATAGGTTTTAATACGACTCACGGGAATCCCACCAATCTTGTACGCAACCTGAAGTTTAAGTCAAAGTGGCATGTCTAGTGGTCTTTTCGGCTCATTGATCTGGTTAAGAGCTAGAAGCAAAATAATAGTCTCTGATATAAGGTTAATTCAAGTGTTGACAGATTTGTACTTGAAATAAATGCATAAAAACAAGTGGGCTAGAAAAGAATCCAACTTAAAAGTGACATAAGTTTAAAGGGTTAGAAATAAGCACAAATTAAAACAACGTAATGGATCAAAAATTCAAGTTCCATGATGAAGCCATGATTTTGATTATGACGATCTTCTCAAATTTCGCCATTTTGATTGATTTCATTGCTTTTTTATAATGGCAAATTCTATAAAAAACCAATATAATTTCTGATTTTTCTTACATCTGCACGTAAAAAACAACATGCTTTTTAATTTTCTTATAAAAGTCCCTTAATAAATTTTTACATATTAAAGTCCCTTTACATGATAAATTTGGACAAAATTGGGAATTTTTTTCTATAAACAACTTGAAATCAGTGCATTCAGTTATTGTACTTACATGTAGATCGCGCTGAGTAGTACGATGTTCGGGTTGAGTAACATTCGGGTTTCGGCTTAACCAACCTACATCAGATCCGTACTCGGGTGGTACAATCCGTTAATCTGTTAACCTGAATACCAAATTATAGATTAAACAAATGCTATTTGTTTAAGTTCTTCGCATCACTTAAAAACTAGCACTATTTGTTGCACCAAAGAATTTAAATCAAGACCTGTAGACAATGAGAGAAATTAACCAAATTGTGCTGACAACTGATATGTTTTCAACGTCGAATGCAATTAACTTAGCATGCATTGTTTATTCACAACATGTACACATGCAAAAAATGTTATTCATGTACATACAGTGACGAATCCAAAGTTTTTTGTAAGTGGAGGTAAAAATTGGGTTGGCTCAAATTAGGTGGTGTCAAAATGGTTTGCTTGAAAACAAATCGGGTCAATATAGGATGGCTAAAACAAACCGGGTCAAAATAGGTTGGTTAAAACAAACTGGGTCAAATTCGATCAAATAATAAAACAATTCACACTTATTTACCTAATGATATTATAAACTATTCATATATATTTACTCTATGATGCATTTATATCCTAGCTAGATTCAGACATATATAGAAAAAGACAATTACAAATCAATTGAGTAATTCAATTATAAAACACATTATTCATCTACTTATTTAATTGGTTATGCTTAATATAAAAGATTTTTAGTTAGTTATAGATACCACCCAATATAATTTTTAAATGCTTATGATTAATATTTGGTTTTTAAACAAAAGTTATAATTATAATTAATGCCTATAAATTAAAAACGGACCGTTAACTTTAAGAATTTTTAAAAATTAAACCAAACTTGAAGAGTTACTTTGTAACTTTATATTAATTAAAGGGATCTAATATGAAATTTTAATATTGGAATTTGAGAATGAAGGTGTCGTCTTTCCAACCATCAACATCAACATCATAGTCTTGTTTTCTTTTATCCTTTTTTAAAACATTATTTATTGATTCAATCTTTTTCGGTCATTCCTTCGTTAAAGCTTGAACTCTCTACCAAAATTTTATGTTTTCTTATCCATCTTTCTCTATTTATGTATGTGGTGGGTGCCTTTGACGTATTTGTGGAGAGACTTGCATGAAAAAACCAGAAATTTACACTATTTATACAAATCTGAGTGGGTGCGTGGCCCCACCGGAGAAAAAGGTGGATCCATTCATGTATACATATTAGCTCATTTAATACAAACCGCGACTTTTTAATTTACGATAGCCAATTTTAGAAACATCTAAAACTCTATCAAACCCGACCTACCCAAATAGCCCGGCCCGATGAACCCAATAACCGAACAATGAGATTCGGGTCAACCGATTAACGCTTTGTAACACCCGAATACCAATTTGATGTCGTTCGGTTTACCCGAAGCCTAAATGTTACTCTACCTGAACGCCATGTTAATCGACTTGATTTACACCTAAACAAAACAAGTCTGCATCAATTTTAAGTTGTTTTAAAAAATCACAAATTTATTCAAATTTAACAAATGAAAGGATTTTAATGTAAAAAATGTTAAGAGAATTTTATGAGATAAAACTGAAAGTATATTGGTTTTTTACGTGCAAAAAATTATTAAAAGTATGCAAAACTCTTCAATCACACGTAACAATATAAGGGTATGCAAAACTCAACCCAGACAGACCAAATGAGCAGCTCAAAATCAAAACCGACCCAGTTACATGTTTATGATCCAGTAACAAGTTTGTCAATGCCTCCTAGCTTGTAGATTACTTATATGCTTCAGTTTGTTTCAATTTCACATTGTAACAAATTACTTATTTTCATTGAAATGAAACATAGACAGGTGATTTCAAATTAAAGTAGTTTAATCATTTATAATCAGATAATGAGCAAAACAGAACATATGTACCAGAGGTTGTTTTCACCCACCAATGGCTAACCTCGCGTTAGTACACAGACAAACACTCAAAACCTGTGTTTCTTTTATACTCACTCGTCGAGCCCATATGTTTCTCCAAAATAACTGTCAAATAACAAACTGGCCATCATTCTTAGATCATCATTTTCGTGACACTGAAACCGTTCTATTGCACCAATTCCACCCGCTTTTTCTACAAGCTTTTGACCCTCACCATTTGGCATCCCTCTTAACACCTGCAGATCAATAATCCACAATTATATGTCAAATTGATTAATACTCAATCGCGCTAAAAGCTTACCAACTTTGGTCAAAATTCAAACTTTTAACTTTGGTCCAACTGCCATTGGGTTGATTGCTTAGAAAGATAAACCAACTTTGGTCTGGTTTCTAATTATATTTTTAGTAAAGGAACTTCCTATGCAAGAAATAACTCAAATTCAGTTGGTTACTTTAAATAGAAATCAAACCAAATTTGCCTTTTTATGCAAAATGATTCAACTATTATGATGTTATGACTGTTAACAACTTGTTTTGAATGTTACCAGCTCGATGAAATGAAGTCCAATTCGGGCAGCTTCAAGGTCTGCTGGAGTAACCAGATCGATGAAACCACAAAGACACCCATTTCTAACAAACGAGACCAAGTGGTCCAACAATAAGGTTGGCCTGCCCATGCCATCAGGTGGAGCCACACAAAGGTTGCCGAGAACATAAGCCACCTCCTTTTTTATGTCAAATGGTGCACCAGCAAGAAGCTGCAATAATAATGATACTGCTTCACTCTTGCATATCAGTTGCTTGTGTGCAACCGAACCTGCAGCTATGTTTGATAGCACCCAAGCGGCTTCCTACAAAAACAATTATTCGTTCATGATGTGGAATGGCAGAGGTGACAATACGTGTGGATTTGGTTTGATTTATAACAGGCCGAAATGACCTGATATTTTTCGTCTAAACTCTAAAGTTCTATGTAATTGATTTAGGAGGTTTTATGCCTACACTTTGGACAATGTTCGACCCTTTTGACTGATTTCATTTTTAGCTAATTTTATTATTTTATCCATTTAAATCATTAGAGAAAATACAAATTTTTGTACATGCCGAAAAGGTCTATATGCCATATTGGGTCGACCCAAAATACCTTTTGTTCAGATTTTTAAATAAATGATTTAAAAGATTTTATGCCTTGAAAAATACTTTGGGTGATCTTCCACTCATGTGACCAATTTCCTCTAACTATTATTTTCTAATTCTACCCAATCGACCCGTTTGAGATAAACATAACCAGAATCAGCCCATTGAAATGGGTCAAAATTGCTAACTTAAAAGACAGTATACCTTTTTCAAGAAACGATGCTCACTCTTCAAACATTTACTCAAAGAGCGGATAATACTGTCTACAAATATCACAAAAAGAAATAAGTTGAATTCCCTTAATAAAATAAATAAAAAAGACAAAATTTTGAACAAAAAAGAAATTATTATAGCAAGTCGAATATAGAACTAGCCTGTGATTTCATGTCCCGGATCAAGAACAACATTTGTGGTGTAAGCGTCACTGGACATTAGATTACCTAAGCTCCTTAGCAGCTGAATATCATAAATCCATAAGATATCAGAAGTGCCAAAAAATGTGCGGGTTTTATAAACATCAACTATTTTTCTTTTAAATTACCGGAATTATTGATTGCAAATTATTTGAGGCGGCTAAACGGTCCACAAGAATTTGAACAATATCAGTCTTCATTAGCACACTTGTAGCAACATCCGAAAGAGCCGATAAATAGACAACAACCCATGATACTTCAATTGCTAATTCAGTGTCCCTGTTGAATATCATAAGTTGTTGTATTAACTTTTAGAAAATAAAATATATAGAGAAAAAAGATAGCAAAATTAGTTTTCTAATGAATATCACAAGTAAAGGCAAAAAGCAATATTGTTATTGACGTAGACTTTAATATAGCATTAACGTACATCTTGTTTTTAGTTGTTACATGTTCTATAAAATATAGCACTTTAGATTACAAATATTCCATAAATAAACGTATTTTTTATAATATGCAACAACTTACGATTTCTTCAAGTGTCGAAGTATGGCATCGACCACCCCACCAATTTTTATGAGTTCTGATGCAGCATCGGGGCCTGGTCCCTGCATCCACAAACAAAAAAATGTAAGATTTTGGGAGAAAGAAAAATATAATTCCACAAAAAATTGTTTCTTTACAGAAAGTTCCTCCTTTATTTACAGACATGTGGCCGAAAACTGCAAAAGACTAATGTCTAAATCTTTTTTGACCATTCAGTATATTCACAATGGATCAAGTTAATTGATAGTGGGTCCCGTTTAAAGGATCTGATGATCAATAGAGACATGATCCGTAATTTTTTCTCTAAAAAACAAAAGCGCGTAAATTTAAAAACCTTGATTAAGTTTGATAATGCCCATGCAGCAGTTCTCACAGTTGAACCGTTATCTGGTAACATCATTTTTGCAAGAGGAATCAAGGCTCCTTGTGAAAGAAGAAGATCTCTCAATTCATCACTTTCACCTGCAACATTTCCTAATGCCCATGCACATTGTTCGGAAACAGATAATGAACTTTTTTCTGAAAACAAATATATTCAATATAAAACGTTAGTAAAAGTTATAAGTACAAGTGAATAAAATCCATTGTCGGTAATGATTTAAGCTAAAGTGCATAATATGTCCAACAATAATGTTTCTTTTCCTTTTTGAGACATCCCACATCAAGTTTTGGTCTTTCTTAGTATAAAAAGATTCTCTCCCCACTTTCTGAACTTAGCCCGTGATAATGAACAAATAAAGATGCTTATCATTATCAAGGTCCCGCGTTACTTATGGAAGCATGCTAGATACACAGATCACATCCGAAAAAGCAAAAAAGGTAAAGCTATTATTGAAATGTTACAACAAATTTTGATGTTTTTTGATATGTGTGTCGTTTAAAAAGATGATAAAAGTCAAGTGGAGCGTATGAAATCTATATGAAATGTGTCTTTTATTAAAAAAAATAGTAAAACACCCCATCAAAAGTTTGTTGCTAGTCACTAACCTCCAAGATGAACAATAAGTAATGGTAATGTTGGTAACAAAGCTTTAGTTTGCTCTGGTGTTCCTGCAGCTATGTTTGTAAGACACCAGGCTGCTTCAAGCACCTGTATTGTAAACATAAACCGTAAGGTTAAACATTATTATAGCAGCCATGATAGTGTACCTAAAGTCGCGATATACATATTGTAACACCCCAACCTGGATAGGGCACTTATACAGAAATCAGATCACGAGCATAATTCCTTGAAATTGTTTTGTTACACGTTTCTTATTAGTAAAGCATTCTTTTTGTATGAAATTAATAAATTAATCGCACCTAGTGACTAAACAACAGTATGTGTTTATAAAAGATAAAGATTCAAATAACCTGTTCATCTTCAGAGCCAATCGCAAGACATTGAGCAAGTAGAGGTATTGCTCCCGCTTTAAGAGCAACTTCAACAAAAGGAAAACCGGATCTAGACAATAATCGTCTTAACTCACGAAGAGCACTCACTTTCTTTTGAACAGCATCTTTCCCCCTATAGAAAATTATAATCAATGATCCGAAATTAGACTATGCAACGAATTTGAACCCATATCACATGTTAAAGATGATTAAGATTAAATAACCTTACTTGAACGAAATTGCAAGCTTTAAATCTTCTACAGCTTTAGAAGTCTGAGCTTCTAAAACCGGTGGTTCCTCATCAATCATCATTTCACCATCAGTTGCTCCATCAATACTGAAACTAATTCGCTCTGTACACAACCGTTTCGATCTGAACATCGCTTCCCTTCGTTCTCTCGCCACTGAAACCGCGTGCTGTCTTCTCCTTTGTACAGCAGCATTCCCAACTACAAGCTCAAATAAATTAAATAAGCAAAGACTGCTGATAAACTTTTAGTTAAATACATCATAACATGATCAGATTTAAACAACTTAACATCTACATATGCACAAATGCACAGTTAATCTTCAAATTCGCACAGTGAAAGTGTTCTATCCAACTAAAATCACTTATACTCCTTCAGAAATCAACTTCCCCAAAATTAAATTTCCAAAATTTCAAACAAAGAAAGAAAACCCATGAAGCATAACACCACAAAAGCGATTAATCGAACGACAAAAGCATCGATCAATCGAAAACCTAAAGAACTTACCACTCATCACAATCGACAAAAACTACCCAAAAACAAACATTAAACAAGAAATCAAAACCGACCCATGAAATCTTTAGAAACGAACACATGCCTGTATGTTTGATGGGGTCTCTCCGATGAGAAGCTGGGCTATCACCGGCCATTGTTCCGAAGACAAAAGGTGGGTATTTGAAAAGGGGTGTGGGTGGAGTTTTAGGCGCGTTGGCCAATAAACCCTTTGCAGTTGATTGGTGACACAAGGAGCCAAGGGTTTGAATGATTAAAGAATATGCATTTTGTCTGCGTATGCCCAAAACGCATAGTCTCATACACACATCAATGCCTCAATGGTAGATTTTTGAACTGGGCTTATATATTTGGGTTGAGTTTTTTATAGATGGTCAAGATTCAAGAATACCCCTTTTGGCATCATTGGATGAAACAAAGATATGATTTTTATAGTACAAACTAGTATTAAATCCGCGCGTTTAGGGACAGCGAGCTAACCCATAAAGGGAATTAACGTTGGTGAAACTTTATTAAATTCACCCGCACGACGTGTATATTATCACCCACAGCTCCGTTTGTAGATAAAAATAAGTATGTAACAACATTGTATTTAAAGTTTTATGAAACATTATATTTTTCTCAATCTATTGGTGGAAAAGAGAGAAATCTACAAGTACAGCATGTGGGTTACCTTTAGAATATATTTATAAAGTCCATGATTTAAATGGTAGGTTTAATTTAAAATAAAGGGAATGTATTGTAAGTATTTAAAGGGTCGTAATATAATTTTCACGACCTGCTTAAAAAAATTAGAGGGAATGTATTGTAAGTATTTAAAGGGTCGTAATATAACTTTCACGACCTGCTTTAAAAGAAGTTTATATGTTTGACATCATGCTTAAAGAACTTTATTCATTATAATGTCATTGATGGTACGTATTGAATTGTTTTGTATGTTTATAACATATATGTAGTTATCATGCATGTCCATGTTTATATGTGTCTTGTGTGAGAATGTTTAATATACAACTAATTTATGTAAATAACTACGAGAATCATATAATTACTCGTATGCACTGTTTGTGATTATTATTCTACCATTGTTGCTCTTGTTTTTATAGAACTGGAAACGATCTCGAAGACATAAATTGCATAATGAACTTGAATTTGAAACGTTAAATATAGTAATGACCACCCTACTTCGAACTCGAAGACATCAAGCAAACGGAAAGAAAGAAGTAACATCAACATAACATAATAAACTTAACAAACGTGTCAGATTAACGTAAGTTTTCACACATTTTATAAAACAAAAAAAACAGATATTTAGAATGATTTTTAAATACTAAAATAACTTGACCAGGCAAAAAGGATCAAGTATGAAAACCACGAAACTTTTGTGCTCAAAACATAAAAACTAAAAATGTCATGTTGCCAAAACCTCAACTTATATGGATATGTAATATCATATGTTAAAAGCTGTATGAAAGTAAAAAAAAACAAAAAAAAAACTATAAAGAAAACATCTATGTTGAACTCTATGACCTAGAATGATTATTCAAATCTTCAAAGCTTCGAAGGTGTTTCTTTGGAACCGAAGATGGTCATATTATAAATTTTATGACTCGCACGCGATGTTTCAAAGTTTGTAAATGATAAATTTTAAGCTTCCTTATAAAGAAAGCACCTCTTTTGTCATTGATAACATGTGGTGTTTTAAAAGTATACTTTATCTTTCATATATCTATTTTTATATTTTAAATCATTAAAAAAATCGAAACCCATCTAACAATAATTAAATATTTTATTGAAAATTATTTGTGTATCATTCAAACAATAATCTATTAGGTTTACGAAAAACACATCAATATTTAACTAACATGTATCTTATTTGATGTTGAATTAACAAAATTAATAAGCGGATCCGGAAACCTAAATTTTCAATATTTGACCATTTTTAACTCCAACAACCCCTTTGCAACGATGAACATTATCTTTTCATGAAATATGCACATCAAATGCCACGGTTTTTTAATACATGTTAGTAACATGCCGTGTTTTAAAAGTATACTTTATATTTTCGAATATCTTTTTTTTTATGATTTACATCATTATAAAAAGTTTAAAACCCATCTAAATAAAAAAGGTTTAAGAAATCTTGAAGATTCTATTACTTGATGTTTGCATTAACTTTACCTTCTTCAACAACAACAATAATAATAATAATCGGATCGGATCTCAATTCTCATCAACCCCATTTCCTGCACATTTGACCATCTTCAATCAATCATCCACAAAACCCCCAAATTGATCACACCCACATCGATCAATGTCGAATCAACTACGAGCAGTGACCCTAACCCACGTTCGCTACACCAAAGGCGATCAATTGGGCCACTTTCTCGCATGGGTTTCACTGGTCCCAGTGTTCATCAGCCTCGGTGGTTTCGTCTCCCACTTCCTCTTCCGCCGTGAGCTTCAAGGCATGTTCTTCGCCCTAGGCCTCACAATCTCCCAATTCATCAACGAATTGATCAAAACATCGGTCCAACAAGCGCGCCCAGAGACCTGCATCATGCTCGAAACGTGCGATTCACACGGGTGGCCTTCGAGCCACTCACAGTACATGTTCTTCTTCGCGACCTATTTCACTTTACTAACTTACAAAAGATTTGGGATTTTGTTTCGTAAGCAGATGCTGCTTGTGGGTCTTGTGATTTGGCCGTTGGCGGTGCTTACGATGTATTCTAGGGTTTATTTGGGGTACCATACGGTGGCTCAGGTGTTTGCTGGTGCTGGGCTTGGGGTGTTTCTTGGTGGGTTGTGGTTTTGGGTGGTGAATTCGGTGCTCAGAGGGCTTTTTCCGGTGATCGAGGAGAGTTTCTTTGGGAGGTGGTTTTATGTTAAGGATACTTCGCATATACCCAATTTGTTGAAGTTTGAGTATGATAATGCGAGAGCTGCGCGAAAGCATTCGTCGTATAAGCGTGTGGATTGATTCAAGATTAGAACAAGGTTGGTGATCCCATCTGATTCTATCTTCCATTGTGTAAATGTTGTGTTTATTCATGCTTTTAGTTATGTTCAAATGTTGCTCTTGCATATTAGCTTTCAATTTGAACAAGAATCTAATTACTTGATGTTCTTTCACTAATTTAGCATCAATGCATCATTGCATCATTGCATCATTGAATATTTGAATCAAGTTATATACTGTACAACTGAAATAGAATCTTGTGTAATTCTCTATGGGATAAGAATCATATTCAGTGAGGGATAACATTCTTGGTTTTAAATTGCGCGTGGCACGCTAGGTGAACTGGAAAACGCCTCAGGGCTTGGGGCAGCGCCTCGTGTGGTTCTAGGTCAAATGAGTTAAAAATAAGCGTGTGGAGGAGGCTGATATGTAAAAGCTACTAGAGGAATGAAGCAATTAGGAAAGGTTTACTTGACAAAAAGGTTGAATTGTAAAATAAACGAGAGTGGCACAACTTTTGGTTGTACATAGAGCATGCCTCACGTACGTGATTTGCATAAGCTATTAGTGATTTGCATATACAATTGAACTCTCATTTTTCATACAATACCCTTGCTGTTGTATGATCACATCTTCCAAAAGAGCCCTGAAACACACATAAAAAAGTGGTAATAAACGGTTGCTACTTATTCTAGGCTGATTCTGTATCTATGTAGACCTAAGATGCTCGAACAATCACCGTCGGTCCAGGATTAGGCCCGGTTATTGTAAGACTGATCATGTAACCGATTAGGCCTAATTAATTCTTGATTTATATCCAGGAACAGGTTAAAGTTAAGCTCTGATCTTGGGTATTCTCTATGAGTATATAAATGATTGTTGTTTTCTTAGCACCCTTTTATCTCTATATTGTCTACACTTTTTTTATTTACTGTGCTAAATTTGTAACCAATTTAGTAGCATTATTGGAAGAGATTTTGGCAATAAAATGTAGTAGTAATTACCAAAGGTACAATTTTATTGAAGATATTATAATAGGGTCCCGATAATTAAAGACACCTACTATTATAAATCGACACCCGTCTATACGCCTCGTATAACCGTATACGAGACGTATAGGGTCAAAGACATTGGAAACGAGAAAAATTCAAGGGGGCTGTCAGTGTGCTATACTTCTCATATAGCCCTATACGACCCCTTATACAACACATATAGGCCTATACGACATAGTTGTCAATAGCGAATAACGGTAAATAGCGACAAGCCACCTATATGGTACGTAGCGAATAACGATAAATAGCGCCCGCTATTTCGTTTTTAGCGATAAGGTGGTAGAAGCTTTAAGAAATGTTTTACATTCAATAAATAAACATGTTTAGCTATAAAGTAGTAGAATATATATAAGCAAACACCACCAAATTAGCTAAAATACTCTATTTGTGTCAATTTTATAGTAATAAAGAATAAAAAAAAATACCGCAGGTCTCGCTATATACCATATAGCGGCCCTTGACCTATACGCGACGTAGCACGTGATCGCGACCTCTACGGTCGCTATTGACAACCGGGCTATACGATACGTATAGCAAATTCCCACACTGACCACGAAGAAAAATTCACGGAGCTGTCAGAGAGGTTATACGCCTCATATGGCAATATAGGGCTATACGACCCCCCCTATACGACGCGTATAAGACTATATGACCCGTATAAAAATTTGAGGGTGTTGATTTATAACTTATAGTTGAGGGGTGTCCTAATAACTGGACCCTTATACTATGACAAGCTAGGATACAATAGAATAGTAATTAATAACTAAAATTTGTTTTCTTGTTCCTCTACAGGTGATCTTCTGCTTCTAGACTGTGGCAAACAGGTGGCAGGTGGTCATGTTGCAGTTTGCTATTTATTTGCGAAATTTATCAAATATATATTTTATCTTTACAGCTTATATAAAACTTATATGATATGCATTGTTGCCATTAACACCAGGTGATCTTATTACGGTTTAATAGGAACTTATAGTTATCTTTCTACATGCAAACTTTCAGTGGGCAAGTGCAAAATGTAATAGAACAATTATACTCCATTTATTGTGCTACTGATTGTGTGTTGGGATGATCATAATGTAGGCCTTGTTTTTTTATATCTTTTATTATTCACCATATATAGTTATAGAAAGATTATAGAATCAATTGTGTAATTATAATTATAATACTACTAGCTAATGTAGGTGGATTGTGAATAGTAGCTTGCAATCTTAAAATTTCACCACGTGTCCGTTTAAGTTTTGATCACCTTAAGGGGTGTCAAATGACGTGCTCAATTTGATTTCCTTTTGACGTTTTTAGCTTTCTATTTTTCCTCAATTGTAGATATACCGTCGTTACGTGTTTGTTTTTATCTACGTTTCGACTTAAGCTTTTTTAGAATCAAGCCAAGCTGAATATAATGTATTTTGTTTCCTTTATTTCTAAATTCACTTTCGTAATCACCATTGACGTGCTTAGAGTTATCTACGATTTGATGAATATTTTATTAGAAACCGACCCGGATTTATATTCACTTCCATGTACGCCATTATGTTGTATTTATTCACAAGAACATAATTTTTTTTCTAAATTTGAATATGTTGTTTGCGGTGTCTACTTATGTTTCGATATAAATTTTATTTTATTCAAAACTAAAGGGGTGTAACGCACATGAAAAACCAATGGTGAAAATCTTCCTAGTATATAATTAACTTACATGTAAAAAAATACAAAACATCTCTAGAAAATCTTCCTAGTATATAGTTAACTTAAAGGAATCTACATGAACAAAACCAGAAGCATTAACATTTGACGTTTTGGGTTACTTTTAAGGTATGTGTTTAAGATTGGTTCATGTAATAGGAATCCTAACGGGTAATTTTTAACCACATAAGATTATAAAAAAAAGTTGTACGTTGTTACCTATGGGGCAACCCTTATACCCAATTATGTCATATGTAACTAGCATCCACCAAGTAGGTGACTCGATTATGGGACGTGATTTCATGTGGCTACCACCTATGGTTAGAATTCCTTCTTTTCACAACCAGCTTAAAAGAAAAGGTTTTTTCTGGAGCAGAAAGTGGAATGACTAAAATGTATTTCATATTCATCCTCTTGTCATCCTAATACAAGTATCGCCACATTAATAAGATTGTGTTATTGCGATCTACAAATTAACCTTCGACACTTAAAAATAAATCTAAATGGAGTTGAGGCTCATACTTGAATCTTAAACAAAGATGTAAGACCATTTATTTTTACCAACATTCTTTCAGGTAATAATGTGAAAACATCTTGTCATACGGTTTTGTTAATAAGGAATGCATGCATCATTGCCAAATTCGAGTAAGTCTAAGATACGGAGCATATATACCACTTGTTATAAAAAAACCATTAGAGTTTAAGTAGGCAGAATTGTCCATGTGGATGTTGTGACCTTCAAGTCTCTAATCGAAAACATTATGTAAATGAGACAGTTAAACTTTTTATAGACATCTAACACCTTAAAAAATATGTTTTTTTAATTATTATATTTTGTAGGTTTTCATTTGATAACGATGGAAGGTCTATAACATAAATGACAGAGTTAAACTTTTGGACATCTAACACTTTAAAAAATATGTTTTTTTTATTATTCCTTTATGAAAGTTTCATTTGACAACAATGCGAGATCAAGGTCTATTAGATTTAAATGAGAATTGCTTGTCAAAAGGTATGCCAATAACAGTCTAACATAGTTAGAAGACTTATTTTAACTACTTGCTTCATTCGATATTGTCACAAAACTCTCATGTTCGAGTGTACTCCATGCTATTTTGGTAGCTTTAGCCAACGTCCGGCAACAATCACTCGTTTGTAAATGGTGTTAGCACCTAAAGATAATTAGAAAAATATGAAAAATATCATCTAATGGAGTTTTATTAAGCTTGTTATTTTTAACTATGAAATCTTTTTACAGATGTTTATAACTTATAAAAAAAATAAAAATAAAAAATACTAGTCTTTAATAAACATGTGTAATAAAGTATGCACTTCTCAATTAAATAATTATATTTTGAATCCTACACGGCGATGCAGGATGAACTGGAAGTCGAGTTACAATGTCAAACTACGCTCTAACTTAGAACCCACAAAGGGTGTTGGTCGATTAAGACAGCAGGACGGCGGTCATGAAAATCTAAATCCACTAAGAAGTATGTAACAACTCACAAGCCGAATCTACTAGTTCCTAAAATGAACGGCGCTTAAGCGCGTGACCTTCCTAGCCGGCGAGGCAAGTGCCAGGCCTCGATAAGTAGGAGGGCGCGACGGTCGTTGCAACAATAAAAAAATCGCTAAGAGCATTCACAACCCGTTCCTTAAATTATGATAGTGTATTCCATATATTATATGGTATGGTTATAAGTAGAGGTGGACATGAAAAACCGGGTTCGGACCCGACCCGGAACAGGGTACGGGTACGACCGGTATATGTATACCCGGTTTGGACCCGAAAAAAACCCGTAGGGTTGGAACCGGGTATGATTTTCTAGAATTTCTTAGAACCCGACCCGACCCGACCCGGAACCGGTTGAACCCGAGTTGGACCCGGTTTTGACCGTTTTTTTTTAAAAGTAGCGTTTTTAACGGCTATATAGCCGTTGGGATCGTTTTGGCCCTTTTTTTGTCACTTTTAGGCTTATAAGTAGTATAAATAGGTGTGGGTTGATATGGTTTAGTACCCAAGTCTCAAACGCAAAAACATACACAAAAAACGCAAAAACTACTCGTTTATCTCGTTTTACACGTTCACTCTCTCGTTTTACACTTTCACTATCTTCAATCTTAAAACAAAAGGCACTTGAAAGCTTTTCATAATAGTCTTTCGGATAATGGTGAAGCCGACCCATTCGGATGCGGGTTGGGAGAATCTTCAACGTCTATCCGAGTTTCTTGAGGTTTTTAAAAACTCAACAACAAAATTATAGGGAGTTTATTATTCCATAGTTATTCGGTGCTTCAAGAATTATTTTATGTCTTTGAATTTTAAAAATTTCAAAATAAAAATAATATGTTTAATCAAATGATAGAACCAATGAAAGAAAAAGTTTAAAAATATTTAAGGAACTTACCACCGTTTTACGTGTGTCGCCGCTTTAAATCCGTTTCTAAATGTTGCGGGGGTTGAATGTTTGATAGATGAGATAAATGACAATTTGGATATGCATGACGAAAACCCTAATTTTTCAAACGAGGCAAAAGAAAATTTTAATCATAGTTTGAAAACAATTTTATTAATTTTTTATTAAATAGATATGGACCTAACGTAAACAAACCATGCCAAGCGAATCAACCTCAAGTGCTAGTACATCGGTTAAAGACCCAGTTTTGACTATGTTGAATGTTGTCGGGATGTGACGGCTAAACGACCAAAGGGGTAACACCCCAACAAGTGAGCTCGGTAGATATAGTGGAACGGATTTTATTTCCACTATGACTACCGAAGATTATCGTGCATTCGATATTTTGGCTTGGTGGAAAGGAAAAGAATCTCAATTTCCGATTATTTCTGCTATGCCCGTGATTTACTAAGTGTCCAAGCTTCTACGGTAGCTTCGGAATCTGTTTTTTCTCTTAGTGGCAGGGTAATATCATTACGGAGACAAGACTAACCCGGAAGCAGTGGAGATGCGCATTTGTTTAAAGGAATCACTTAGACGCAACGGATCGTACAAGACCAAACAGCCTCGAATACGAGATTACACTCGAAGCTAAAGTACATGATGAAGAGGTAGAAGACGGAGTATCTTCTGGCATATCCGATGAAGAATTAACATTTTGATCAAGCATCTCGTCGTAGATAAAATTAGACGATATGTTATTTTTTATTGATTCATTTATGTATTTTAAGTTGTTTTAATATTATATGTCTTTTATGTTTTTTTAAATTTCTTTGTCATTCAAATGTTTTTATATAAAAAGTATTTAATATTTGTATATTATAAGTGTACATTTTCTGCCAAGATTTGTATATATTTATATATTAAGTTGTTTAAATTTCTGTCACAAGTAAACCGGTTAGAAAAAGAAAAAAAAAAGAAAAAAGAAAAGAAAAATATAAGAAAAAAAAAACATACGACCGGTGTTCGACACACACAGAAAAGAAAAAAAAGAAGAAAAAAAAAGGACAAAACCCGGTTGAACCGGGTTTCATACCCGAACCGAACCCGACCTACCCGGGTATACCTGGTTATGAGTGTGAATGATATGAGAAATTTACTGTTTAATTTGTATTTTTGAGAAACATTGTTTAAAATCCTATAACGTTTTTAATATATTTTAAGTAGCTGTGAGTGGAGTAGAGAGAAAAATAATGATAAATATATATAAAATGTTATTTAATTGAACATGAAAAAAAAAATATAATGTAATTATATGAATAAAAATAATAAATGAGTTGTGAACGTTTTAAATAAAAAATATATAACTTTTTAACATCAATTCATATTAACAAAAAAAAAACAATCAATAAATCTGAGATCTGAACATCAAAACCACAGCTGTTAAGCAAAAAAATACATCATTTACCACTAAACATAACTACAAATTAAATATAAAATTATTAGGTTCTTGTTAAAGTGGTGATTTAATCCAAAAACGTAGGAAAAGTAAACAAAATCTTTTCACCTGCTTCATCGTCAATCTCTCCCCAAATTCCCATTTTCAGCATTCAATTCACTGAGAAATCATGTCGAATTCAGAGGAATCAAGCCCTCTTCTAGCAAATCAACCTCTTCAAGACGAAAACAACACCAATCAACGATCAGATTCAACGCTTACCAACGAAACCGACAAGAAATCCACCACCAAAACCCCGATCCCCAATTCACCGACAGCTGATACGAAGCAATCCCCACCTCCGATTGCACCATCATTTCATCATCACCACCATCAAGCTGTTTATGGCTGGACTGCTGACGGATTGCCATTGACTAATGTGATGGGGGAGCCGTTGCCTAGGGCTCAATGGGAATCGGGCTTATTCGCATGCCTCGGTCATAATGATGAGTTCTGTAGCAGCGATCTTGAAGTTTTGTGAGTGAAATGAATCGTTTTCTTGTCATTTGTTTGAAATGAATCGATTTTGTTTTTCCGATCTGGGTTAATTTGATAATTAGGGTTTTCGTTATCGATCGGAGTAACTTCGAATTGATGATTCGAATCTAACTGTGCATAAAAGAACATGAAAGTTACAGAATTTTATTCAGATTCAATTTACAACAATAAGTAATTTGTGCTTGTTTACTTCTTCTAGATGAGGGATTTCATTTTGAAGTTGATTGGTGTTTCTTTTGATCCAAAGTTGCATAAGTTTGATTGATTATTGGGCTGATTTTGTTAATTAGCTTCTGCTTAAGAGCTTTGAAGTTGTTTTGATGATGATGATTAAATTGAACAGGTCTTCTTGGGAGTGTGGCTCCTTGTGTGGTTTATGGAAGCAATGTCGAAAGACTTGATCTGCACCTGGGACTTTTGCAAATCATTGTTTGCCTTACACTGGTTTGTATCTGATTGGAAATTCTTTGTTTGGATGGAACTGTATGGCCCCCTGGTTTTCATATCCTACGCGTACGGCAATCCGTAGGAAGTTTAATCTTCAGGTGTGTGTCTTTCGTGCTTTTATTTCACCCGGTTTCGAGAAGTTGCCTCATGATTCTTACATTAACAACGGGTAAATGTTGCTATATATATAATAACCAAGTTTCACCATTGCTCCACCAAGGTTTAAACTTTTTTTCTCCCACCCAAGTTTTAATTTTGTTTCCTTTTTCTTGTTTTGTGAATTTTTTTGTTGAGAAATTGATTGTGTCCTATATCATTGGTTACATATGTTGGTGGTGATGTGTCCATTGTTTAAAATAGATGATGTTTTGTCCCGGTCTTATAGAGTTGATGGTGTGGTGTCCTGTTGGCTATTTTACACGATGGCGGATGGTCACTTCATCAGCTTTATGCAATTGGGAAACCACATGTTGGTTTTAGGCAGAAGATCACACACAAAGAACATATACTAATACTTGCAAATTATACTGCTTTTGAACTCTTGCTCTCTTGCAACATATGCATATATATAAGACTTTTGCAACTAAATCAAAGAACCTAACCACTACTCTACTACGTCATTTTAGATAACTAAAACATTATCTAGACCCACTACCCATGACCTGCTACCAATTAAAAACATGTGACTAAATTAAGTTTCTTGTTGACCTGTACCTGTTAACCCTACATCGACTCGATCATGATTAATCTTTACATTCACTCTCGTAATCTTGATCTCGGTTCTTGTTTGCTTTTTTTCTTGCATCCTGCTCTTGCTTTTTTTCTGCTATTCGAATCAAAAGATTCAATCTTGCTATACGAACTCTCATTTTTGCTATCTGCTCCGTTTGGTTTCTTGCTTGCTTGTTGAAACAATCTTTGGTGTCTTTTTACTCTTGCTTTGAAGTGTCTGGCTAGTCATTTTTTTGCAAGTAACCAAGCACGCATTTTAAAAGTAAGAGTAGAAAGAGAACAAAAAGTTGTTTCAACAAGCAAGTAAGAAACCGAATCAAACAAAATAGCAAGAATAAAGATTCGTGTGGCATCATCAAATCTTTATGATTCGGATATCAAGAAAAAAGTATGGGCAATATGCAAGAAAGAGCCAAGAGAAGTAAGAAATAAGATTAAGATTAAGATGCTGAATGCAAGGTTTTTAGCTTGATCAGTTCAACGAGGACGGTCAACATGAATCTTAATTTAGTCATATGCTTTTAATTTATAGTAGGTCATAGGTAGTTAGCACTATGAGTGGGTCTAAATAATGGGTTAGGTTACTTTAATTAAAAGTAATAGCTAGGTTATTTTCTCTTGATTTAGTTGGAAGAGTCTTATATATATGTATTTGTTGCAAGAAAGCAAGAGTGAGAAAGCAATGAAATTCCTTCTATTAGTGTGTGTTATTTGTGTGTGATCTTAGGCCTGAAACCAACACCGCATTCATTGTTTTACACATTTGGCTTACCATCTCAACATATGTAACCCATACTATAGGTTCCAACTTGCAAGCCAGTTTGTCTAAGAAGTCGCACAACATTGATGTGGTTAAACCTTTTAAGCGGAACCATGGTGAAATGCGGTTACCATTAGTCAAGTTTGCGCTACAAAACAAAACATATTAAAGTTGAAGTTTTATCCTTTTATTAACTTTACTTCCACCCCTCATTTTTGTTGTGTGTTCGTGGCCTTTTCTTTTCATAAGACTCCATCTCTTCCTTCATATGTCAGCCTTGGGTTTTATTTTTTTCATTTGTACTCTCCCATGATCAAATTACAACATCTCCCTTTTCCAGATGTTCGCAAAGATTAACAACCCATGATCAAATTACAACATCTCCCTTTTCCAGATGTTCGCAAAGATTAACAACATTTCTGTTTCAAGAAATATTCGTACCTTTTTACTGCCTAAAATCGCAAAGTTAGTGATGCTTTGAGTCAACATTTGAATGGAAATTTGCACATAAAGGTCACGGAGTCTGGACTGAATTGTTTATTTGGTAACGCATTTTGTTTACTCATAATAAGGTTCAAAACTTTCCAAAAAGTTTGCATTCAGTGTAACTAAGTAAATATAGTCAACAAGGTCAAAGTTATATGAAATTTATTGAAAGCTTGAGCCTTTCAAGTAATTGTTAAAAATATTTCACCATCATTGGCCTTTTGGGATCGACAGGGTAATTGGGAGCAATGAGCAAATCTTGTGGTGGATGCTGTGAGATGGAGGAAGAACAACTGGAACAGGCTGAGATTGCATGTGATTTGCAATCTATGTTTGCTGCCACCCGTGCGCTCTTTGCCAAGAAGGTCGTGAGGTTCGCCGTAGGGTTCCCCATCCTGGGTTTGGGGCCCAGTCCATAGGAATCATGATCCCTCCTGCCGATCAGACCATGGGCCGACATGGAGCCTGATTGTCCCCGAGTATCTTGAACTTGAGTGTGAAGTGAAGATCTGTTATAATGTTTTGTGAAATGTACTTCGTGATAATATGTGTGTAAATAAGTATCGACTGTATGTTGCAACTTGTTTGCTTTTGCTATGTTGTGGAGATTGTTTAAATGAATCTTATAATGCAGTGCCAATGAAAAGTTCAGTTTGACCTAGGTGGAAGCTGAGGTGTTTACTAAACTTTTTGGGGATAAATTTGTTGAGGGTTTGATTTTTTTTTTCACCAACTTAAAAATAATTTAATGTGACAAAGGAGTTGTGGATTTATAAAAAAAAAAAGTTGTGTTTACGACTTGAGCTTGAGCTTGAAATAGGAGACAGCTGAATTTGCAAGAAATCCTATAATGTACTGAAAACTTGAATTTGAACTTGGCTTGTTAGAACTTGAGCTTGCTTGTGGCTTGACAAGACGACTTGAAATCTAAGAGAATGTGAAATTTGGGGTGAAGGCGGAGAACCAAAGAGAACCCAAGATAAACACCATTGGAGACGAACCAAATTTGCAGATGTAGATCGGGCTTGAGGTTGCATATCTAGTCATCAATTGAAGAACCAAGGTCAATCAACTGAAGAACATCCATTTGTACAAAGCAAGCCAAACGTGTTTCACATGGGTTGATATAATATTAGATATGCTTTTATGCATGTGAATCAACAAGCAAGCTTACATCAGTTCTCCTCAGAATGATACAAGTTTCAAGGGAATAACTCTTTAAACGATCATACCGTTAAGTCCCATCCATGCCCGATATAGAAGATCATTCCTTCATACCTTGCTAGAGTTTCTTCTTACCCCAAACTAGACTATATAAAACTACCAAACCCAAATTAATCCGTATCTTCTTCCGATTAAAAATAAGATGAAAGTTAAAATAACATGGACTCAAATTGGAGGAAGGTGGCAAACTATGGGTAATTTTTTTTTGAGAAGACAGGTTTTAGAGTTGAATAAAAATACGCTAGAAACTAAGTGGATTGACCGGTCTTTCCAATTTAATAAACAACCACTAAAGTCCTTTTTGTTGTTTTCCAAAGCTGCAGTTATGGTTCAACCCAACTAGAGGTTTTCCAACATGCCTAACTAAACAAATTGCATTTGACTCGACGTTTATAGTGAGTTGATACCCAACTCGAACCACAACGAATATACCACCCCTAGTCACGCCACTCACTATCTAACCTCCCACCTCAACCCATCTCACCCTCATGACATCCCACCCCAAACCCTCCTGAGTCCTGCCTGACTCACTCCTTCATCCAGCTATGTGTTACCATCAGGTGCAACTTAAGCTAAAACTTTGTTCGCCTCAAACCCATCTTTTTAGAAAAAAAAATATTAAACGCCTTTTTATCTATTTTTCCTTTCATTATGTGTTAAATATTTATTATTTTACTTGGAATTATCTATATTTTATTTAAAAATATAGTTTAAATAGACATTCAATGCTCAATAGCTAACACAGTATTCACATCCTTCTTGAAAACCTGGATATAATTTCTTCACAGGCTAATGGTAGTAATGGATGAAGAGCTGCAGAGACTATGAACGGCGCCTATTCTATCGGTAACCATTTTTGTAATATGTTTGCATTAACATAGGAGGCTATGGCAACAACGGATTTGTGAATTGCTAATACAACAATGATGGTTGTTGGTCGCGGTTGCAGCAGCATCATTGGGGTGGTGATTAGAGTCGCAACCCGTTTCCCCTGCTTTGGGTGGAAATAGCCAGGAGCAGCCCCCAAAATAGATAGATCAAAGGAGAGTCAATGCGGATGCAACCAAACTAAGGGGTTACTACCATGGTTCATGAGCCCTTGGGTGGCTACGGCTACGGCTAGGTTACTATACTAGATAGAAGTAAGAACACAATGGTGGACACCACCTAAACTAACAAAACTAAACCACTCACCATTAAATATACAAAAACAAAATTAACAACAATGCAAGCATCTCACAACAAGACAGGTAGGCATCGAAACACTGACATAAATTGAACCTTAATTTTGTCTCTGGGATCTGGTCTCTGGTCTATTCTCCGGGTACTGCAACACCTTGCTTCAGTTTCTCCCTCTTCAGCTTCTTCTTGGAAACTGGTTTCTTTTTTCTTGGTGGTAGGGTCTTTTGGGCATACATGTACAATGCATAGTTGCCAACAAGGAATGTTATCAGCAGCCCGCCCACAACCAGCAAAACAATCAATCCTGGGTTGAATCCCGTGGCTTCAACATTCTTGTTCACAAATTGCTGCTCATATTGAATCAGTTTGTAACATGATTTCAAAATAAATGAAAGCTCCATTAAAATGTCCAACACACAAGACCTTGGTTTATAAGGCGCGGCTAAGGCGATTTGAAAAACAACTTAGGGCGGTGGCACTTCATGTACATGTGGGTTAAAATTGGTTAGATATAGGGTGATGTGTGAAAATAATGAAGAGAGTATGAATGTTTACTTAGTTAGAAGGCTAATATGTAAAAAGGAGTATAAATGGTTTACTTGATATAAAGTCTGATATGTAAAAGAGATAAGAGATGTGCAGCTTTTGGTTGTACATAAAACTTATTTGATTGCACATAGTACAATGCTTTGCATACATAAAGCTCTCGCTCACACCGTCTACCAGGCCCTAAGCGCCTCAGGCTTTTTAATACGAGCACATCACACAATGTATATTTTAGAAATTTGATCATTAGTCGAAGGGTTTTACAACATTATGCGTCAAACCATACATTAAATACAAAGAAAAAAGAACTGGCCACACAGATAGGATAGAAGCAGCAACTAGATACCTATAATCCAACTTTCTAAGCACTACAAAGTTTCAGGAGAAGCTCATTGTTTAAGCACTTTAACAATATTTCTATGTACAATAGCTACATGATTAAGGTAAATTATTGGCATTATCACATATATGAGAGCTCAATGATTATGGACAGTTTGGATATGCAGAAATATGAAATATTGTGGTTGAAAGTCAAGAACTGAAATATTGTGTTTATATAAACAAGAACACAACCATCAATCTCCAAGTGCAATGTAGATCAGTATGTTGAGGCACTTCAACTTCTTGCAGAGTTGCAGTCATATATTGCAAAATCAAATTTTATTTGCAGCATATGGAACAAATTTCACAGCACAATCACAATTCAACTTATAAAATACCTAAATCGCCAACGATTGCACAGCACAGTAAATGGAAACAACCTAAGAACACAAAACCAATTCGATTCAGACAACAGTAAACAATAATCTGCATGAATGTAATCATCGACTGAAACAGGCTAAGAACCCTAGATTTAAGCACGACAAAACCTAATGAAACATACACAGATCTTAGAGCATTTCTGATTGTTGAAACACATAGGAAAACAACGAGATCTGTAAGAAAAACTAACCGATTGATCAAAGGATGCATCCGAAGCGTGATCCATGAAACGGATTTGATGATGGAGCGAAAGAAAGTGCGTAACCTAGGTGAGTTATATGGTATGGTTTTTACGTAAAACTTCACTTATCCTTGTATATATTTTAAGATAAGTTTGAAAAAATTTACTCATATCTTATTTTCTGTCGCTGTAACTTATTTATATATTTTTAAAGAAAACTAAAAGAAGTTTTTATATTTAAGAAAAACTAAGGTAAATTCATATAAACTTTAGGATGAAGAATGGGATGTAAGAGTTTAAAAAAAATGAGAGATAAATTTAAAAAATTAATAATTTTTAGTTAAATTATAAATATAAAGATGAAAAACATACCGTAAAAAATTGATGCGGTAACCTTATCACGTCTTAACATTATGTCACTGGACGTGGTAGAAGACATATAGAAAACCATGAGAGCTATAATGGTCATGATATAATCTTGAAAACACTCCCCATAAAAAATAGTAGTTTGTGTGTTTAAATAAAAAGAACTCACCAAAAACTTACATAAACACAAACCCATGTTGTATATTTTGACATAAATATTCTACACTTTTACTTCACTACTCTTCTATTCATTTTTATGTTCTTCTTGCTCTAACATCTTTTTACTCATCCAATGAATCCTTCCAACAACCCATTCCACCCAAATTGTTCATTCAACCAAGTCATGTTTTACGAAAACGACCTCACCAAGTATTGTTTGCCATTTTGACCACAACTTGTGTTAACGACATCGAATGAAACCGAATAAACACAACCTATGCTAACCTTACCCAGTTGGAACCAACCTTGACCAATCTACAACTGATCTTAACCGACACCAAAGTCGAAGTTGTTCCCAAAACACAACACACCCCACTAAAAAAGAAGGCAAAAAAAAACACCCACACCCCTCAGCCAAAACGTTCATAAAATCAAGGGTGAAGTAGTCTCCCAAAGAAGAAATTGCACTTGCTCAGGGTTGGATTGACGTTTCCTTCAAAATCCTTCAAACGCAGGATTTCAGAATCCTTCCAAATTTTAAAGGATTTCAAATTCCACCGACCTCCTCCTCCGCCACCCGACCGCCACCCACCCCTATGACCTTGCCGCCTCGTCGACCGCCACCGACGCCCCCGACCGCTGCCCGAGCCTGCCGCCGACTCCCCCCTTACGCGCTGCCGCCTGCCGCCACCCCCAGACCGCCGCCGCACCCACGACCGCTGCCGCCCCGACCGCCGACTGCCGTTGCCCGAGAGTCGGCCGCCAACCCCGCCGCCCCCGCCGACCGACTGCCGGGCCCTAGCTTCGACCGCCGACCCCGCCTATCTCCACCCCCGACCGTCGACGCCTGCTACCTTCGGCCGCCGCCGAATGCCACCTCTGATTGCAGTCGCCTTCACCATTGACAATTCCCGTCGATCACCCAAAACCGTTCTTTGACGCCGCCGACAATTCCCCCCCCCCCCCCCCCCCCGGCAACTCAAACCCACCGACAACCGATCATGCCATAACTGATATCGATAATCGACAGTTACCGTTAACCGCACCCACCGCCTACAAACGCCTGGTCTTCGCTGAACCATGTCGGTTTTAGACGCGTTCGGCGGCAGGCGTGATCGGTTGGTGGTGATGGTGGGGTACGTGGTCGCAGTCGATTGTAGGCGGTGACGGCGGCGACGGTCGGTTGTATGTAGCGGCGATGATCAGTAGTCATTGAGGTGGTGGCGGTTTGCAATGGGTGATAAATTTCAATTCTTTTATAAATGTTTTGTCACTAAAAATACATTTGGAATTTAATTTCTCTTTATAGATTCCAATTTACTTGAATTTCAAATCCTTTGAAAAGTATTGAATTTCAAATAAAATTCCTTCTAATTCCAATTCAAAATCCAATTACAATTCTAACAAATTTCACGAACCAAACGCTCCCTAAGACCACATTTACAAGTGATGTAAGGATATTATTTGCCAATGTGGGGTTAGGCTATTTGGTAGAGACTTTGACTCTTAAAAAAATGTTTTAACTTTAAACCTTTAAACCCAAACATGATATAGTTTGGTTTGATGTAACTTTGAAATAGAATACTTTGGCGTTGAAAAAAAATGTAATGATATCACTTATCAAAGTGAATATATTAAGATAACTGATTCGTACACCGGAGTCTGGTCATAAAGATAACTCATGAGTTCACATCTGTTACGAGACTAATGGTTATCAGTGTCGTAGATAACTGACATTAATCAATCCATTATCCTGGTGGTACCTAGCCACCAAGGTTTGCTGATCTCCAGAGAGTCCCTTAGTTTAACATTAATAAAGTGGTTAGTCGGTGTTGAATATTTTGAGTCAATGAGTTCATGTGTTTAAATTTACATTGGTATTTTTTTCAAACCGCTAATATATTATAAGATTAACAATGTACTTTTATATGGATAAATAATATATTCTTTGTAATAATGAAATGTAGAGGTGGTAAAATAGATGTGTTGGATTTGATTGGTTGTTGGGTCTAGTTAGGTATAGGTCAGGATAAGTTTAGGTTAGGATGGGCTGATTAAAGAAGAGGTCATGAACTCATGATGGATATGGGTTAGATGTGTTTGAGTCCGAATGAGTTTAAGTCAGGATGTGTTGTTTAGAAATTTATTAGAGTTAAATGTCATTTTTGTCCCTGACGTTTTGTTAAATTTATCGTTTCAATCCAAAAACTTTTTTTTTTTTCATTTCAGTCACTGTAGTTTACCAAATGTTATCATTTTCATCCACTCCACTCACTTCGTTAAGATCTCCGTTAAAAATGATGGTATTTTAGTCTTTTTCAACACACTAATTATCCAATTAAAACAAATTAATCAATTAATATTCAATTAAAACTATAAGACATATGAAGTGACTAGTAAGACCGGACGCTTCGATTTAAAAACTTCGATTAACTCTAACTCATATTGTTCGATGAGGTATGTTGTAGGATTTCAATTGATCTTCAGGTTTTGTTCAAACGTGCACCGTTGTTTGATTGAGATCTACAGTTGTCACATTTTGTTTGATAGAGGTGTGTTGTTGTCACGTTCGAATAGACGTGACAATAGCATACCCCAATCAAACAAAGCGTGACAACAGTTGACGTCAATCCCACAACAGACGTCAATCCCACAACAGACCTCAATCGAATAAATGTACACGTTAAAACAAAATATGAAGATTAACTGAAAACTCAAAGCAGACCTCAATCAAACAACATGAGCTAGAGTTATTCGAAAATTTTAAATCGAAGTTCCTGATCTCACTAGTCACTTCATATGTTTTTTTAGTTTTAATTGAATAATAATTTATTAATTTGTTTTAATTGGATAATTAGAGTGTTGTAAAAGACTAAAATACCCTCATATTTAACGGAGTTAGTGGAGTGGATGAAAATGCAACATTTGGTAAACTATAGTGATTGAAATGACAAAAAAAAATTTTGGATTGAAATGACAAAATGACATTTTATTTAGAACATCCTTTAATATCAAAATTCAACTACCATTTTTAAACTAGATCTATTTCTTTCCTTTTCTTTTGCCACAATAAGATAAAATTGTATCAATTTTTACCCGGACTGAATTGGAAACAAATTATTCTTCTTCAATTTCTTTACAGGTTCAATGACTGAAATCAAAAATGGATTCAATTATTTCTTACAAGTTACTCGTCTTTTTAAAAAAATTTCCAAGTCGATTCAAGGATTGAAACTAAAAATAGATGAGATCAACGGTATAACTAATTCGATAGAAGGGTGGAAGAATGCTTACAAGAGTTGAAGGCTCGTGGACAAATTTATATGCAACTCAAGAAGTCAAAGAATGCGATTAGTAGGTTCATCTGTTCAAGAAGAGATCGGAGATATAAATCATTTGGCAATTCATAGAGAAACGAGTAGGTTTGAGGCTTTCAATTCTTCGCCATGGTGTTTAGAAGGGGCTGACGAGTACTTGTTCTATTTCTAGAGAACCCATTCTAACCCGTTGACCATTGACTAATTAAAATCTTGTCATTTTGACCCCCTAAAAATACATGTTACCTATAGGCTATACGACCCGTAATTTTATTTCCTCAACCCAAATCCAACCACTTGGGTCAAGATTGCCAAATATAATTAAATGTAATCAAATTCATGTTTTTCAGTTCCTTTACGTCTTTATTCATTGTCTCTATCATTCAAACCAAAAAAATTAAATAATCTTTACGGATTTTTTTACTTTACCGTCGACCTTAATCATCTTCAAGATTTACTCCTAAATCTGAAGTTTTATCCACTATGAGATCTTAACCTCAATTATAACTTATAAGAGAAAAGATATGTTTTCTATACATCTTAACACTACTAGATATAAGTCCTTTACAGTTGTATTATTTCTTTTCTGTGGAAAAAAGTTACAAAACTAACGTTGGATTTAAGAGTATAACAATCGGATTAATTTAACATGAAATAAGATATAGTTTAAATTAAGAGAATCTAATAGTCACCTTTACATATGAAATGAAGACAAGGTGTCCTTTTCATAATCATAAGTAGATATTAAGATGTGTTTAGTTTAAAAATATGTTTATAATTATACTCTATCTTAAATAGTAACTAGTTTTTTTTTTCCCGAGATACGCGGCGGGAATTTTGTCGTTTTCGTTTGTAGTTATAACGTCACCTTGTCAAATACCATACAATCGAATACCAAAATCGGTTCTCATAGTACTCATACCGGAAACGATGTTTTCCACGCACGATCAGTTGGTTCGTCACGGTTACCGCAACAGTAACTACATTAGTTATATTCTACGACGCTATAAAAATTCTCAAATTTAAATATCAATCCGTTGTAAAACAACTTGAGGGGTGGTGAGTGCTAATTTGGAATTAATTGAGGAGAGAATATACCAAAAGAAACGAAGGTGAGGAGTTGACTTGGTCAAATGAATAAAATAAAAAAAACTGCCCAAAAGAATATTAGTATTTAAAAAATAGAGTTAATTACACAATTGGTTCCTGTGGTACGTTTATATTGCGGAATTAATTCAACTTTTGAAAAACTACAACATTTGTTTTAACTGCTTGTCAAATCATAACATGATTGTTCACGAAATGGATGACCGTTAGTTTTTAAAGTTAAATTTTTGAAACGACTATTCTACACTTGTTAATATTAATTATTATTGTTGTTATTTTTAATTTATTATCATCGTCATCACCAAACACCATCATCAGCATCATCGGTTCATCACCATACACTCAGTCACCGTACCACCGGCCACCATCACATGTTGCCAGAACCTGACCCATTATCACCATTGAATCGTGATTACGCTAACACCATACCCACCGCCAGCCTCCATCATTGTCAAACCCGTACCCAACCTCAGATCTCTGGCACCGGTCCACCGGTTCTCTTCCTCCACGATTTCCCCGAACTCTGGTACACCCACGCCACCAGTTGCTCCATCTCTCCTCCCTCGGTTACAGTACAATCGGCCCTGACTTTCGCGGTTACGGCGGCACCGATGCCCTTGCCTCCGCCATTGAATACACCGTTTTCCATGTAATCAGAGATCTGGTGTGTCTCCTCAATACGCTAGGGCTGAAGCAGGTGTTCCTTGCGGGGCTTGATTGGGGTGCTATTGTGGCTTGGTACATCTGTTTGTTACAACCTGATCTGGTGTGTGTTCTTGATGCCCTAGAGCTGAAGCGATGGTGCGGTGGTGTGTGCTGATGGTGGTGCGGTGGTGTGTGCCGACGGTGGTGCGGTGGTGGTTTCGGTTGATAGTAGGGTAGGGTAGAATTGGGGGAGTGGACTTTCAAATGAAGAGAGATGGGGAAGAAGACGGGGTTGGGTGGGACCCAATTAAAAAGTTGTAATTTTTTAAAATAAAAGGGTATTTTCGTTATTACACACAGAGTTAACTGAAAAAATTAATAGTCATCCACTCGAGGACCAATCGTTTTACAGTTTGATAAACATTTGAGATCAATTTTGTAATTTCTTAAAAGTTAAAATCAATACTGCAATATGAATTTACCACCAAGACCAATAGGGTAATTAACTCTAAAAAATATTTTACAAACTACCCAAAAAATCAAAAAACCACCCAAAAAAAGTCTTGTGTCAAAGTTATACACTCCAAAAAACACTCTTCAAAAAGGCAAGAAACCTCCTCAAAAAGCATAAAGAACCAAATTCTTGTACCATACTCGGAATAACATGTACACTTAGCTACATTAAACTCCTTCACAAACGAAAGTTGATGTTTAATATAATTTAAATATCAATGGTGGGCTTAACTACGGCCTACAGTGCTCTGGTGGGTTGGTTGCAACCCGCTTTGCATAACGCACAAACCACTAATGCATAGTTTTGATTATTTTTTTATTTTATCGATTTTAATTTTAGATTATATTCAATTATTTATGTTTAACAAAGAGGGTACCCAGGTGCGTTTACTGGCCCCGCCCTCCGGTGTTTTTTTACACTCCTCTCTTTTTTTTCTTTTTTTTTTCTGTTAATATTTATATTGTTACTTTTTATTAAATTTTCTAAATTTCAGTCATGTATTATCCGTGTCAGCTAGTTTCTTTTTAAACATTCTAAAACAAGCAGATGATTTTATTTGTTTTCTTATGGTTTAATTAAATGTGGAATTTCGGTTTAATTTTATTGTACTATCAATGTCTATTACAAACGTATTAATATCTTTATAACTTTCGAGAAAATTTTATGAGATTCACACACTAAAAACATAGATGACTTTCACAAATGGATAGATCATCGTTGAAAGGAGCCTAGTCGACAAGCCATCGATGAAATTTATCGACGGATTATCAACAAGAAGTATCACTGATCGATTACCGACAACTATGTTAGCTTCACAATCGAGCTGTGGCTGTTGACATATTACCAAAAGACTTCTTTACTAATGAATGCCATTCGTATGTAATTACCAACCACGTAGGTGACATCTTCTTCTCTCTCTTTTTTTTTTGAACGACATGTGATAATTTTTCTAGCAGTGACATGAAAATGTACTTTTAACTATCTTATATATTATGAATTAGTCCCATGGACTTTTTTAATAACAAAACTAAAAATATAATTTAAAATAATCAAAAATTAGTTTAAAATCTAATCTACCTAAGCAATAATTTAATCCAGATACCAATCAAAACTAGATTTAGTTCAAATTTTATATGAGATAAGTGAATATTATTAGAATTTAGAAATAGAATGTCGCGGTTTATTTGTTTGTTTGGCTTTAAATATTTGTTTTTGTCTTGGGACAAAAGGAATATATATTTGTGGGACTTGTGCAAGTATTTGTGTCATCCTTCTAACCAACTCTATTAGTTTCCTTAAATAAATAATATACAATTTCGAGTAATATTATGTGGTACATATTTTATTCTTAAATTACTTTTGTTTATATTAAGAAGTGTGAAAAGTATTGGTCACATAAAAACAATCTGCTACAAAGACATTTCACCGACACCGCAATTGTTGGTTAACATGACGTGACAGTATAATTATATGAAAAGTTTACATTAATATAAAAAAAATTTGTGATATAATTTTTCTATACTGTTTCCATCTCTTAAAAACTACTTATGACTACTTATGTATTAATGTTGAATAATATTATTATCCATTGTTAATAAACTATCAACATCGAATTACGACAATCATTTTATACGCTTCATCAAATAAAAACTTCTTTAGAAAGTTAGCGGTATAATACTAGATGGTATATTCAATAATTTATAGAACATAAAAAAATTGTTTCCTTATTTTCATTTTAAGTCTTTTATACATACCATTTAAGTTGTCAAATTTTTATCTTCTTTCGTAGCGATTGTTGTAGTATTAGTGTCATAATATGAAAACTATATGTTACTACTCAAACATCAAATATATAACAACGAAAATATTTATCGGTGTCTCGACATTGATTGTTAACGAGCGGAACCTTTGCTATAAAATGTTATATTAAATATACTCTTAAAAACTCACTAGATGTTTCAAACTTATAGTTGTGTATGAGCCAAGGATACTCATGAATTATAATTAGAGGAAGTGTGTGGAATGTAGATGAGGGTTAGTTAATAATTTCTTTTACTAAGATGGATTAAAGATAAAAGCCATTTCCCATTAAATAAATATTTCAATTTAATAATAAGTGATACTCTGTCTGATTATCAAACTCATGGTTTTTGACTCTAAGATCTATGGGGTCGGTTGATCATGTGCCATGAGGGTTGAATTGTCTTTAAAAAATTCACTCATAATACATGATTAATTGAAATTATGTATAATAAATAAATATAACTAATAATAGTGATAGCTTTTAAATGATAAATATTCATACGCTTTGAATAGATGTTAATTAAGTACTTATACTCCATTTCTAATTTTCCTTTTTCAGATCTTAATTAATTTAATAAAGTTGGAATATATTGGTTGAGTGGTGAAGAATATGATCAATAATTGTATTATTTAAAATATTAAAATACACAGTATCTTCACTCTTCCCCTCTAACAGTTGCAATATTAAAAATCTCATTAATGCTAGAAAATGGGTAAGATTCAACTTTTTTCTATTTCTCGTAATGTTTTTCATTTAGAAGTATTTTATAATACATTTCCACTCAAAATACCTAAAAAAAACTCTTTTAGAACTTCATATATTAATACTAGGTTAGTACCCGTGTATTACACGGATTGAATAAATAAAATACTAAATAATTAGTAATAAAAATTTATGAATTATAAAACTATGTTTGAAGATAAAATATGATTATAATTGCATATGAATAACTATTTTAAGTAAATAAACAATAATATTTTTCTTAAACTTTTACTTATAAAAAAATGTTGGTTTTATATATTTTGTTTTAAGAAAAATGAATTTAAAAAAAAAGTTTGTTGTATTCTGTATTTTATAAAAAGTTTATTTTTTAAAAGTATGTTTTTATAAAAAAAGGTTTTAATTTATTAAATTATATAATTTTTAATTTAAAAATAGTATGAGTAATATTATTAGTATTGAGTATTATTAATAGTAATAAAAAGAAAGTAGAAAGTTAGAATGATAAACTTATAATTTTATCAAGTCTTATTTTAAATTTTCTTTGTTATACATAGATAGATATATAGATAAATAGATAGGCTAGAAAACCATTTATTAAACGGATTATAGTTAATAATAAACACGAAAAGTTAAAATACGATATTTTAATATAAGATATGATTAAAATTATATATACGTAATAGTTCAAAAATAAAATAATTATACTATTTTTTAACTCACTTATCTAAATTGTTTCATTTTTAAACATTCGTGTTTAGATTTAATAAAACTTCTTTTAGAAAATTTCATACTTTTTATAATTTTTAAAAAATGATGGATTTAAAAATTTTGTTTAAAAAAGGTTTAGTGTTTTAGTAAATTTTATATTATATAAAAAAAATTATTACTTATATTTTAATAAAAAGATGTGATTTTTAATTTCTTTAATAAAATTTATTTTTAAAAACATAACTTGATTTTAAAAAAATCTAGATAAAAGAGAGAAATGTATCAATTAATAAAATTAATTTTTATCAGGAGAGAGAAATTAGTTTGAATGTTTAAATTAGGGGTGTGAATTTCTAACACGACCCGAAAGCACGACAAAAACTTAACACGAAATTTGTTGGTTTGGTTTTACTATAAACGGGTTCGGTTCAGATTCGGGTCGAATCTGTGAACCCGCTTATCTAAACAGGTCGGGTTCGGGTTCAACCCAACAGGTTGGCGGGTTGACCTGTTCGACCCATTTTTTATTTATTTATTTTATTTTATATATTTTGTGTCACAAACTAAGTTTATTATGTGTTTTATTTCGAAATTTAGAACCCGTAAATTTTCGTGTCGTGTTCAGGTTGACACTTATGGCACAATTTTCAGGTTCGGGTCGTTTTTGGGTTCGGGTAAAATTTTCGGTTTCGGGTCGGGTTGGACCCGACAACCCAAAACACGACCCTTTTAGCACCCCTAGTTTAAATTAATATAATATCTTTTTAAGGAAAAATGAAATGAGAATGTTTAAAAAAATCACAAGTGTCAAAAAAATTGTTTAAGAGAATGACAAGTGGTAAAAAAACTATTTTTTATTAAATTATATAGATTTTATTTATTTAACCCGTGTAGGATTACTAAAGCTTATGATTAAACAAAAAAATTTGCTCATTTACTAAAAATAACAAAGCTTCTTTTAATACACGTATCAGAGTAATATTACATACTATATAGTCCTTAAATATTTGATACTTTGATAATTTGATAAATATATTATAATTAGATCAATTAATTATACAGTTGAAAACCAATTTTGGTGAGTCAAAAATTTCATAAAATAAAAATCCACTAAATTAAAGGAATTTATTTTAGGAAGCAATATAGAAACAGAGTAATAATACCGTAGAAGTTGAATTAATATATGGTTAAATGGAATTTTTAAGACATAATATAAATGGTTAAATGAAAGCTATAAATTATAATTTAAATCAGTATGTGAGTATGGTAATATATTTAAGTAAAATGTTTATCTGTATGGTAAGTAAATGAAAGCTTTAAATTGTAATTTAAATTAGTATATTAGTATGGTAATATACTTAAGTAAAATGTCTATCAGTATGGTAAGTAAGATGTCTATAAGTATGGTAAATTTAATATATTAAAAAACTAAAATAAATTAAAGTATGATCAAGTTTTAAGCGGTAATTGAAAATAAAGATGGTGTAGAGTGTGCCACGTGTCAAATTGATGGTTTAAAAGAATGTCATGTGGCTTCAAAAACCTTGCTTTATTAGAGTCTATAGATATCGTATCTGCATATCACTTTATATTTCTTTTGTGTACTACTTCTACATAGATAAATAACAATAATGTATAATTATAGGAAATAATATACCATATCACTTTATAATTTCTTGTGTACTAATTTAACATAGATAAAGGACAATAATGTATAAATCTGAGTTTTTGTCTTTATATAACGAAATTCAACTTTTTCAACATCATAACTTTACATCTTTACGGGTGCTTAAAAAGTTTTTTAATTATAATGTAAATATGTTTATATGATTTCCATAGCTAGCTTTAAAATTAAGTTTATATCAAAGATATTATTAATATAAATATTTCAAGGGACTCCTACTTTTTAGAGTTTAGAGTACCAACTTTGCAAGATTATTCAAATCCCATTATCCTCCTTTTAATTAAGATGCTATGTTCTTGTGTGGGCAAGAATAATCATTTTACTTTATTAACAAGTCACATATCTCAAAAAGAAGCTTTATACTTTTAATTAGTGCTAAAGGTAGACTTGTGTTGCAATCAACCAACTTAGTTCTTCGTAATATTTTTTTTCTTCATATCTTTTGGATCGCTTTCAAACTAACCATCTATACCGCGATTGTTGCTACCAAAACATAATTGCTTGTACCACGATTGTTGCTACCAAAACATAATTGCTACTACCGAAACCAATGTTTACAAGGATCATATACATATTAAAATTTGACTTAGCTTTAGTTGACTCTCATGTTAGTGACGACCCTTGCCAAATTTTACTTAGCTAACGTGAGACTCTCATTGTAAGTGACGACACTTGCCATGACTCGAGTTGTACCCATAGACATGACGGCACGACGAACCGAGCGCATTGGGGTTGGTATGAAACTACATAAAGAAAGTCTTTCATCAAAAAGGACAAAACATAGAGGGCTAATCATGGATATAAATCATGCTTTACCAAACATCTACTCAAACTCCCATGTTGTTATTACTTTTTTGACCTTTATGGGGTTCCTTCACAAGACATCTTCCTATAAATTCTTATGAATTGACAGCCACAATTTGTCTTGAGTTGAAAATTATAAGTGAAAGAAGTTATGATAATGCCCTACACTTTCAACAAATGACCCACATGCACCTGTACTTCTGTCAATTGCATCATTATTGGGTGTGCTACACCACATCATAAATCAACAAATCATGTAAATACACCCTGTGGTGTTATAGAATAATAAAGAATTAAAGACAAAACTTGTTAAACCCTGATCTCATCCTGGTCGGGTTGGGTCGGAACTGGTCGATAATTTGTTAAACCCGGATCTCATCCGGGTCGGGTTGGGTCGGACCGGGTCGAACTAGGGGTAACCCATCACCACTGAAGCTGAGTTCTGATGATGAAGTTGAGAGTGTGATCATTTCATTCAAATCAGACACACTATCTTGCAAATTCAATAGCAAATCTGATGTGCTAAAGCTCAATGAGGGCTTAGCCGTTGGCACCACAGGCGGCTCAGCCTCCCCCGCAAGCATTTGAAGCACATTGCGCATTGTGGGTCGAACCGATGGGTCCGGGTGGGAGCATATCAACCCAACCAACAACACTTTCATCATGTCAGCCTCCTCAAACTCACCACACAACCGCCCATCGGCCGCTGCTAATAACCGCCCTTCGCGGTGCAAGCCCCAAGCCCAATCAACCAAACTACTCCTCTGCCCATTGACCCCAGCCCCAATGGCTTCCCTCTCAATGGGTCTCCGGCCACTAGCCACTTCTAACACGACAGCACCGAAGCTGTAAACATCCGTTTTCTCACTGGCTCGACCCGTTAACAAGTACTCGGGGGCCAAGTAGCCCATGGTCCCAGCCGCCACAGTTGGGTCAGGCGATCGGTTTTGCTCGATCTCACGAGCTAAACCGAAATCACCCAACTTGGCATTAAACCCTTCATCCAACATAATGTTACTAGCCTTAACATCCCTATGAATCACTTGATTCTCACATTCGTGATGCAAATACGCTAAAGCCGACGCGACACCCATCAAAATGTTCTTCCTATGACCCCATTGCAATGTGATTCTAGACTCAAAAAGTGCTTTATCAAGTGACCCATTTGGCATTAACTCATACACAAGCATAATTTCACCTTTCTCATGACACCAACCCTGTAATCGCAACAGATTCCGATGCCGAAGCGTACCGATGATCGATAACTCCGATAAAAACTCTGTTTTCCCCTGATCACCACTTTGGCTACACCTCTTTACAGCCACAACATCCCCTGTATCCAACAATATCCCTTTGTAAACAGTCCCAAACGCTCCATGCCCGATTACACGGGTCGGGTCGAAGCAATTGGTCGCTAATTTGAGCTCTTTGTATGAGAATTCTTTGGGGTTTTTAAAGATCTCGCCAACAAAAAGCTCAGGTTTTTTCGACTGTTTGAATCTTTTAGTGTAAACCCATATGAGCAAGATTGTACATAATGCTAAAAAGAAAGCTCCGGCGGTCACAACTCCGGCCACCACACCGGCACCTTGCTTACACAACTCGTTATGGCATTTGCTCTGTTTTTGTGTCGTATGTGTGGTTTGTGTGGTTGACGTCGCCGGAGCCATCGACGGCGGCGGTGTGTTGACGGTGTTCGCGGCGGGGTTGACGACGGTGGTGGCTGCCGACGGTGGCGGTGGCGGTGGCGGTGGTGAGTTGGGACCGAGTTTTGCCTCCGAGTCATCGAAAGTTGAACTGAAACTCCACCACTCAACCGAGTGAACCTCAGTGCTCCCCTGAGTCGACCCGGCGAACCCAACAAACATAAACTCGTTCAAGTACTGATTGAGATCTGTTGTTGATGATATAACAGGTGATTTGGGTTTTGTGTTCGAGTACGAGATCGAAACGTTGAGTTGCTGAGTTGACCCGGAGTAGTCCACCCACGAGTTAACCAGGTTACCACTGCGTAAATCAACGTTGACGAGGTCCAAATCGGCGACTTGAGTCGACACCATAGAGTCAAGATCCAAACCCACATGGTTCCCATTAACATCTTTAAACTCAAAGTCCATCAACGTATCGAATTCAACGGCAACGGCGCCGGAGGGGACCCCCAAAAATCCACCGGCGTCACCGACGGCTTCATCATCCGGCGAAATTACAAAAGCCAACCCACCGCCGATCGAATCAGGGTTCAAATTGTTGACTTTAAACGAGAAATACGTGGTGAAGCTCGCCGGATTCGGGTTCTCAGGTCGCTGGAATCTGATCGGAGTATTGTACAAAACCCTACCGGCGCCGGAGTTCGGAACAGGGAGATCTCGTGTAAGGCGTACACTATTGTTGAACATGTGGGCATCGCCTAAGAACTTCAAGCTGGTGAGTGTGAGCGTCTGGAAGTCGAAAGAAGTAGCTCCGGCGGTGGCTCCGTCGGCGGTGGGATTGCCGGAAAAACAGAGGAGAAACAGGGGGTAAAACAGGGTGATTGTGGTAGAAATCGATGGAGGCATGATATGGGTGTTAGATCTGATGAAGACCCATGAAGGAATGAGGGTGTTGATGGTGAATTGATTGAAGAAATGAGGTGATTGCAGGTGAATTTGGGGGTGGAGAGAGATTTGCATGGGGAAGAAGGAGGAGGTGTGACTTGTGAGTGATGGAGGATATAGAATCCTATGGGAGACAAGTGGGTGTTTTGGGGGACACGTGGCAATGTGATGGTGATGGTGATGTTATGGTCATGTTATGATGTAAAGATCACTTTCAAGTTTCATCCACATAATATTCTCTTTCTTGTGAATATGTTATTGTTAAAGGGATTAGTAAAAAAGGTAAAGTTGTAACTTGTATTTTGGTTGGTGGGTGAGGTGTTTAAACTTTAAAAGTATTTAGATATTTATTTGTGTTAAAAACGTTAATATACAAATTTAATGACCCAGGAATTTTATTAATACGTAATAAAAGTAGGACGATTGTATAATTATAATCAAGAGCGCACGAGATATTTATATAAATATAACATAATTTTTTTTTTGAGGTTGGGGGTTGTCTCCCATCTTTCTACTTGGTTCCACTCATGTACAGGTTGACGTGAAATGGTTAAATTGTAAAAATATTAGTCGGGCTATGGATGGTAACAAATGAGTTTAAACACGATTTGTTTTGTTTAATTTAATAAGTTAAATAGGTTAATTTAAACATGATTTGTTTTCTTAAATGAGTCAAGAGAATGTGTTTAATGTTTTCATTGTAAGTTTACATGTCATAAATGTGTACATATTTTTTTTAACATCAATCTATCATTGTTGACTGTAAACCTCGTATGGTTGCATTATTTTACACATTAATAGCATATCACCCATCAAAGATGCATAAATTCATCAATACCCGCTCATGTGGATGAAATTTCACCAATTTACCCACCTTATTTATTCACAATTATATCTCAATCATTGTCATTATTTTCTTATTTATGTATAAAATAAAATAATAGCTTTACAAATAAATACATTAGAGATTTAGAATGTAATGATAAGCAACAACACTGATTCTTGTATTACACAATATTATGACCCTGCTAAATTTCATACAAAATTAATAAATATTCTAAATCTGTATTGACAAACTTAATGGGATGTATTTGACACGCCCTTAAGTCGATGTAAGAAATAGAATAAGAGATTTAGTAGACATAACAAGAAGAAATAGTAGGGGTCACTTGTGGTCATGGGACGCTGTAAAATAGAAAGTCGTGAGATTAAGGGAGAGAAAAGAGATGCTATTAATAAGAAGAAGGATCATCCGTAAAAAAAGATACTCGATCAATAAGACTGTTATTTCTTATTAAAGATGGTCTTATTAATATCACTCCAACAGGTGTAATGTGAAATAATCTAATTACATTAAATGAGTGCTTGAAGAAATAAGTAGGCTTATCATGATAAAGAAAATTGTGAGAATATACTTGCATACATATAGGGGGGTTGGCGAGTTTGGAATGATGAGTTCAAACAAATGAAATTTGGATACAAATTATATACTTATTTGCATCAAATACTTTAGATATAATAAACACATTTGTGATTTTATAACTTGACTATGACATGTAACTTATTATCTAAACAATTAAACAATCAAAGCAGATTGTAAATGAGTTGACGAGTTATAAATAGATTAAACTGTCCATGAACCTACTAACATGTTGTACTTTAAAAATTATATATTTTTTATTTAAAGACTATTTTTAAACGAGTTTGTTTAATTGTAATATGTACCGAACACAATGCTTTAACTACCAGCAAATATTACTAGAAGTTCAATCTAGAACTCACAACTTATGGAATAAGGCGTATACACTTTATATGGAATATACAACATACACGCATAAAATTGGCGTGTATGAACATATATGTTGCTTAATTATGAGAATATAAATGTTAAAAACAAACATATGTGATCATATACAATTTCTTATATGGTCGTATAAACATTATCCTTTATAAAATTAAAATCAATCAATTCATTTTATGATAGAAGTTATTTAGCCAAACTAGTAAAAACTAAATCTAAGACTACCAAACCATATGCACCGTGGCAGGATAAGAGTGGCTAAAGATAAAGAAAAAACACGGATCAATGACATGTTGCTGAAACGAGTCACGTGACGTACAGATGCTGAGATTGAAGATTTTATGGAAGGACTATTTTGTAATCTCTTGTTAATTTTAGCAAGAGATTATTTTTTAATCCATCAGCGTTTGATTCACTTGAAAATCAGTTTTTAATACTTTATGAAATCTTTTAAGTAGGAAATTTAAAAAACATATTAAATGATTCAGATATTATCTTTTATTCATTAAAATTTTAATTGCTCTGCTTGAGGTTACCAAACAGTCTCTAATAAAACCATATATATCATTTTTCATTTGGGCGACATAAAAAATGACTATTTTCAGACTAATTAACCGCCACGTGACACCTCTACCCCACAAAACAACAAGAGCCAATGCGACTCATGGGTTCGCCTAGAGATAAAGCGTAGGGTTCGAAACATGATCTTTATCCCAACGCCCTTATGCTACAAACCCTAAGCTAGGCTCCCGATCCTCACCTTGCGCTAAGCATCCAATGTGTTTACCTGGGTTGAGGATCAAACCCAGATCTCCTTTGAAGAATCCCGTCCTATCACCAAGCCACGTTTAAGTGGTTATTTGGGCTATATTAATTCATGTTAATTTTATTTGAAACCACGGTGTTAAGTACTACCATTTAGGTCATCAAACTGAGCCTTACAAATTTTCTACCACATAAACACTCCCTCTCCTTGAAGCAGCAAATAGGTTCACATTATGAAAATTGTAACAATGTTTAACATAGGCTCCTTGGTTTACACAGGCTTCATTAACATTATTTTTGTTTCGAATCCCTTTTATAAAAGAAAGCAACACTTTTTACGATTAACATTTTTTTTATTTTGACATTTTAGTTTATAAGCTTCCCTATATAATTACTATATTATCACGTACGTCACTTTAACCGGAAACAAAAGCTAGATTAGATTACTTGAAACATGAAATCCAGGGGACTAAGATGATCAAAATTTCACGTTTTGTACTACAAGAAAATGAAATACACAAAATAACACAACATTACCCAGCCTTTTTTCTTTAAAAAAATAATATATCACTTTGGGTGATTATCAGTTCGAGAAGGCATATTGATAAACTGAAATGGTCCAGTTATCTAATAAAGAGTAAGTATCAAGTCTAGCAACAAAAGAGATCGAAAAATTCAGTGGCCTTATGGTGAGACTAAGTATCAAGTCTAGCAACTAGAAAGGGTGCACGTTATTCACGTAACATTGTCAAACAACAAAAATTAATTTAGTGTGAATATAACACCTTATTATGATATGATATTATTAGATTTTCAGTTTCATTCTTAAGTAGATCAAGCATTCATGTTTTTTAAAAGATGTTAAACGCCCCTCTTAAACCAATCATTTCAATTAGCAGCTAAACCCTATAAGTCCTAAGAGACTTATATTTTTTTATATATTAACAAAGACTAAGGATGCATGTAACATAAACAAGGCTAGATTTATAGTTACTGCTTAAGGCATAAATGTTAAGCCACCTATAAAGAAGTTTATTGTTACTGCGTATGAATTGAAGTTTATTATCACCATATATGACTCGAACGACAAAATGAATCCCCGCCACAACGCGTGGAGGGGATAAACCTAGTTTTTGCATTATAACACTAGTTATTATTTGCAAATAATTAGTATTAGTATTGTTAAAGTTTCAAGTTCTTTCAATAGACATACTTCACCAGAAAAGACAGCTTTTAAACCAAACATAGTACGTACCAAAAATAAATAACTAAATTGGAAATGTTACAAACAGACGACCAAAATTTATACGACAACCGTTGCCGAAACCAATAAATAAGAAAGCCGTTCCCTGATCCCAGCAAACAAACCTATAGTTCTTTCGTCGTTTCCTTAAAACACGATCATGTAAAGAGTTCTGGCTATTATAGTGCAAAGGGTTAAACCGCAGGTGTACCTTTCTTTTTCTTTTTAGCTTCTCTCAAAGCTTGTCTTTTCTCTTCCCTGCATAACACCATTGTTTGAATATGGGTCAGTGTAGGTTTACTTTCGTTTATAGCCTGACCCGACCCGGTTTTGAGATATTTTAAAGTTTACCCGACCCAACCCGTTTTGAGATATCTTAAAGTTTACCCAACCCGACCTGTTTTGAGATATCTTAAAGTTTACACAACCCGCTATCATTATGCCACCTATACATTGAACATTTTGATGGCAACAAGAAATGGTACCAACCTGGCTTTTGAGATCTCTTCCCTGGGAGGAGGTTTGTATTTCTGCCTCTTCTGGCTGGTAGCTCGAGGTTTTTCTTCTTTCTTTCTCTTAAGAGATGGATTATTATTATTATTATCTTTTCGTGAGCTTTTATTCTGCTCTTTTTTGGAGGAGGTGTTACTTTGATGAGCAGGGATATCAACAGTGCTAGGTTCAATCTCGGAACCACCATCTTCTATTACTTGTGCTGCCGCCGCTGCTGTGGTTGCTGGCGCTGCCTTAGCATTGCTCATTTTCTTCAACTGAAATATGAAATGGAAAGTGAACTTCCCCACTGGATGTTATAAACACTCGACACAAACAATCAAAATACCTCCTTTACTTGCTACAATTTTGCAAATAGTCATTTAATTAGTTGATTCTAGATATATTTTATCACTAAAAGGTCAAAAACTGTGTTTTTAATGCATAAAACCTCCTAATACTTTTTAATAGAATATGAAAAAAAATCCAAGTAAAATGTAAATGTGTGCCTGTGTGTGGAAGACATTGTTTTAATATTTGACACACCAAGTCACTAACTAACTCATTTGCAAATTCAGCTTGAAGGCGACAAGGATACCTTAGCCACAAAAAAGCCATCCATGTTATGGACATGAGGATAGAAACGTCTTGTCTTTTCCAATGAAGGATGAAATCGGCGTTCCCTAAAGCGAACAAACCTACATACAAAAACAAAAGGTTACTTCTTTAATACATTCATAGAAGTTTTTAACTACAAATAAAAAATAACGCAAGTACCCTGGGCGACCGAAGTCTAATCCACATGGAACAAGTTTCACATCCCTTTTCTTGAGGGCATAGTCTATAACATCTTCATTCTGCAACAGCACCCAATTTAAAAAAATAAAAGATAAGAATAATAATAATAATAAATAATAATTAATGATAAAAACAATAATAAAGGTGGGCAACAAATCTGGCATGGAATTGATATGTGTGAATATACAAGCATCATATACCTCAATAACCATCATAGAGCATGTGGAGTAAACCACATAACCCCCTGATTTGGAGTTTGCATCCACCATGTCAATTGCTGCAATAATCAGTTCCTGCAAATCAAGAAATCCAAAACGGAGCCTTATTATACCAGAGCCACTCTTAAAAAACTTACATCCCAAATAGATCAAATACGAATGCAATATCAGTTAGTCAAAACAGCAAGTTCCTTTCACTATACAAATACATTTCCAAATTTGATAGATAGAAAAAAGCAGGTACCTTTTGTAGACGTGAACAGTTCTGTACATCAACAGCACTTTTTGAAGTTTTCACAGACTCGTCTTTAGATATAACCTGCAAAATTAAGATTATTCTTATCCAAATGAAAAGCAAGGACCAGGCACATGGGGCATCTAACAAACATTCTAAATCTTACCCCGGTACCACTGCAAGGGGCATCCAACAAAACCCTATCTGCTGTGTTGTGTCCCAAAACCTTGGGCAGCTAAAGTTATAAATAGAGGAAGGAGAATAAAGGTAAATCAGAAATGATCCACAGATCACCAAAGAGAAGAGAAAACAAAGATTCCAACAAAAAAGCCAATTCAGAATCAAACTGATTCAGATATAAAACAAGTCAAAAAAACTAACCTCTCTTCCATCATAGCTGCATACTACAGTGTTTGTAACACCCAATCTCTGTAAATTTGATGTTAGTTTGCTAAGCCTCTGCTCTTTCATCTCATTAGCATAAATAATACCTAATAATAATCACATTTGCATTATGAGTCAAAATAAAGACAGATGCTTAGTTTGATGAAACTTATATACAACAAGTATATCAAATAGACATAAGAGTGATCCAAATCCAGAACTACTCATAAATAAAAGAAGGTGCATCTACATTAGATTATTACGAGTCTCTTCGATAATAAAGGTTGTTACTTGCTAATGTTGTACAAAAAATGGAAAAAAAAAACACTGCGTCTACCTACAAAAAAATATCTAAAGCACATGCAAACAGCAAACTCAAAGAGCAAAAGAGTTTAAAAGTTTTGCCATGCAATAACTCTGCAATTAAATCTGGTCCATACTCCATATCAGTATAGAATATGCAGCTCAATGCCTATAAAGTCAGTAGATAATATAAAGAGCATACCAGTGTTTTTCATCAGAGCTGCAATGTAAGTTGTTTTACCACCAGGTGAGGCCCTACAAGTGAAATTTTTTTAATTAAAAAATGCAAAATTGTATATGGGATAAAACTGAAAGTGCAGTCTAATACTAGAATGAGTTATGAGAGCATGCATAAGCTATTTAGCTATGCTCGACAAAATATGATTCCACCAGGTCTCGTTCAGATAAGAGTAAGCTTGAACGAGCCAAAATGAAAACAGAAAAGAGTGTCTGAAATGCTTTTAGATTGTAATAAGTTTCCTGGGATGTAAGTTTAATGTTGTAGATATCAAGTACTTTAAAATAGATAGGAAGCAATTGGATACAGAGATAATAGATACTTACGCCATGTCAACAATGCGTTCCTTCTCCTGAGGAGCAAGTGCCATTACAGGTAGAAAAGAGCTTGCACTTTGCACCTGTGTAGAGTACAAACATAACTATACATGAGCAGATAGATAGAAGAAACGCATTAACAGAAATTTGCAAATGGAAAACTAGATTTTTTTTTCAAGAAGGAAAAAGTAACTACCATGTAATGACCGGCCATATACTCCGGGGTTGCACCATATGGCACTTGATGATCATAAACCACCAAACCAACCTGTGAGATTGTTAGAAGAACAATTAATGCAATAAAACATAACAATAAAGAAAAGCAATAAATGATCCTTACCTTTGACCACTTGCTTAACGGGTCTAAGTTGATACCTCTATTCAACAAGACACCAGCTAAGTCACGTCTTCGTGTCTGTATCCCAGAAAAAGTGGGCCCAGTGGGTATGAGAGCACAAACCAAGCAAGTAAAAAAAAAGTGCCATAATGACTCGTATCACCTTTAATGTGTTGGTACGAAGGGTAATTGGTCGAGGCTTTTCAAAAGCTTCAATTAGTTCCATAAGCTCAACAGGTGGAAACATCTACACAAAATTAAAAGTGAAAACATTTAGACCTGTGTGTGTTGTTTTTTTTTTTGTGGGGGGGGGGGGGGGGGGGGGGGGGTATATCAAGATTCATTGAGATGCTCTTAACATTCAAAGAATGCATCAGTTAGTAATTACCTCAACCAATGAAGAAATAAGAAACTCATTGTATCCATAATATGATCCTAAATCCAACTTAAGTTGTTCTATGTACTGCTTTCGTGTTGTTCCCTCTTGCCTCAAAGAAGTAAAATTTGATAGCACTCGAACAACTGGACAGTGTCAATTGAAAAAATGTAAATAGTAATTAAAAAGAGTAGTGCAAAAATTAGGTCTTATGATCACAAGACAATACTCACTCTCTTTTATTCTTAGTTGGAGAGCAGTAAGATCAGGGGGTCCACGAGCCTCCGCTTCAAGTTCCTGAAATAAACAGATTACAAATGCATGAAACAAAATGCACAATAACATGTCAACAATTGTTAAGCACAATTGCACAAATAGCAAGCATGGGCAGCATCAAAACCTCTTGCGTGAGCAATCTAAACTCATCAGGTGTTTCTTTTATGTTAAGTTGTAGTTCATCTAAAGCCTCTTTTTCTTCTCTCTTTTTTGCTTCATCAATAGCCTTCGATTTGTCCTCGATATCAGAATCATCAGAATCCAAATCTGAATGTGAACTGGAACCCATTTCTGTCAACAAATAAGTTCAACCAAGAAATCTGAGAACATTGGCATCTGGATGACAACTTAAACTCCATAATGTGTATTGTTTACACCATGAAACATAACATACTATTGCAACAAAAGTCAGATTGTTATTAGCATTTTTCATGAAGGTCCTAAATTCCATTAAGTTTCATTTCATTGCTCTAGACTATTGTTAACAAAATGTGTGCTTCAAGTAGGTTGGGTTAGCGGTTGACCAACCAACAACATGTGTCCACCTTTCTAGTTCTATACTTCTATGAATAACTAACATACTAATTCAAAGTTCAAACGATTAAGGTTAAAAACTGTACTTCTAAAATAAATTCCACTTTTTTTAGAAACGAAGCGATTTAAGAGGCTGCAAGCCTGCAAGTATATGAATCCCCTTAGGGTGACCTTCGACCTATTTGAAGCATTTCACCTTCAAGTTTCTAAACGTCCCCCTTCTATCGGATATCATGTTTGACCAAATTACATTCATTTACAGTTACTGAATCAAAATAATCATACCTAATCAATACTATATCAAAATCCATAGTTCCAACAAAAACATTACTAAACTCCAATAACATAATAACAATAACAATATGAAGTACCTTCATCATCACTCCCTTGTAAAAAATCGCCTGCAAATGCATCATCCCCATCAGAAGACAAATCTGACCCCGACTCCCCTCCATCACCATCAAGACTCTGTTTCTCTTCGAATTCTTCATCTCCCATATCAGATTCACTCAAAACATCATTTTTCTTTTTCTTATTCACACGAAAAACAACCTCTTTACTTTGTTCCTTTCTGCTTTGTTTCTTCTGTGACTTTTTCCCTTTAACAGCCATCGAAGCTACAAAAATATTCAACAACAAAATAAAAACCCCAACTTTAGGTTTTCACTACAAGCACATAAGAAGAAACCCAAATTACAGGATGCAATTGCTTCAGAAAACAAATTAAAAACCGTGAAAAACGAGGAATACATGATCTTGTATTAGGGTTTGGGTACAAACACATGAAAAGGGAAACGAATTAGCAAAAAAATATCGAAAAAATGAGCATGAAAGGAGTTGTAAGTAGGGTTTTGTTGAGAAAAGAGAAACCCAAAATAATAATATTATCATTATGATGAAATAGAAGATGATACCAGTGAGAATGAAGGAAGAAGACGACCTGCTGGAGAAACGGCTGTGAGAAGAGAGGTGGGGTGTGATGTTTTTGTTAGGGTTTAAGGATCACATGTGATTTATTGTGTTAGCTTATTGAAATTGTAAGTAACCAATGTTTGTCTATTGTTATTGTTATAAGTTTATATTAGTTTTAGTTACTCGTATATTATACAAAAGATGAAGAGTTATTTATTAAACAACATAAAAGTATAAATAAAATCAAGTGTGTATATATTAAATAAAACATAACAACTTTTGATTATATGGTTACAAATTAACAAAAACATCCTTATAACGTATATTTGTAATAGCATTAGTAGGTTTGTTCTCGTTATCTAAAGATAAGAGTTTCAATTTATTTTTACTCTTAACTTGTGACAATACGACATAAAGTTAATCATGCGTAAAAATAGACTCTTTTAAGTACAAACGGACTCTTAACAGATATTAGCCTTAACTTTTGTTTATTGTCATAACGAAATATACAGACAAAGTAAACTGTCTTATTTAAGACTTAAAAGGAATCATTTTGATAAGTCAAATCGTGAGCTAAATATTAAGTGTGTGTGAGGATATTAGTATAAAAAATTAAGATTTGAGTAATATACACTGAAAAGTTTTGTGCAATAATTAGATCAATTTTGAATTATTTTGACCCTGTAATCAGATATAGGGATATAGTATTGAATCGGGTTGGATCAGGCTATGAATGTTCATAATATCTCTGATTAGTAGTTGATTATTATTTAATTAATACTAACTTTAGTTAAATAGTGTATTACACGGGTTGGAAAAATAAAATATTAAATATAATGAAAATTTGTGAAGTATAAAATAATATTGTAAAATAAGATATGATTAAAATCACGTATGAGTGATAACTATAAGTCATAAAATAATGATATCAATTTTTAAACTTTTGTTTTTAAACTTTTTTTTCAAAAACATTTAAACATTTTTTTTTCAAAACAAACTGTATTAAAAATGTTATTTTTATAATTTTTTTATTATAACTTCTAATTTTAATTATTTTTAGTTTATAAAAAAATTACCTTTAAAAAACACCAATTTTAAAATATTTTATATTTAAAAAAAGTTAGATGTTTTAGAAAAAATTCTTATTTTAAAAAAGTATTTTCTAGAAATAACATTAATTAAAAAACATCTTTCTTAATTTATTAAAGAATTTAATCTAAAAAAGAATTAAAATTATTTAATATTTTTGTAATTTAGGTAATTATTGAAGAGGAGAGATAAGCGAGGAAAATAAATTTAGAGGACCTAGAAATATACAAGGTGTCCCCATAAGTTACTCTTTTTGTATTATATATAGATGTTTCTACGTTTATGTTTATTACTTATAAAAGTTAGGACAATATAATGAATTAAAATAAAATTAAACATTTTGTATAAGATAAATATGTTTTACTATTAAACTATAAGTTTTTTTTAGGTGTCATGATTTTTTAGATCATACAATACATGTTTGAATCTTGTTGTATCTGACAGAATTTTTTTTAAGGTATTAAAGTTTCATATTTCTGGTTGGTTATTTTATGTGTTTTCGCTATTTCTACCACTTTTGATGTCATATGCTTGTTGTTCGTTGGCCTTCTTAACCTATAATCCCACCCCTTCCTCTCACGTTACTTCATCTTCATTGTCTTCCGAGTGTGATTTGATGACGCATTGTATGTATACAAGTATGTACAATATTATAATTTAGTTGTATTCTTCATATAACTGCAATCGTGTTATCACAATTGTAGTTCCTGTCACCATAGCTCTATCTTTGTGTCTCTTGTCGTCGTTGTTATGGCCTTACATCCATCGTATTTGTTTGCCGCCACAGAGCTTTCTTTATGTGTATGCTTAATAGACTTTTTAATATTTTATATTGTTCTCGTACCAAATATTCATTGCTCTGCATTCAACTTTCTTTCGCTCATATAATGATACAGTTTTGATAAAATATACAGTTAGAATTACTGTAATAATAGTCGGTAGATATGATTTTGTTAGATTTGCTTTGTAATTATCCTCATTATAATAGTCGATCAATAATACATAACATACGACGTTGTGTTTTTCGTTATTCTAAAAGAGCTCACCCAAACTATATCATGTGGCCAATAAAAAGCCACCTACTGACCCTTTAGGTTTCTATAATTCTGCATTTATTTATGTACAATATAAATTTGAGTCCGCATATGTTTGGATTTGATCATATGAGACTCAGGTCAAATATAAAATGTTTATGTGCCTAACATTATATACGCTTTAAGACTGTCTAAGTTTCAACATGCGTCTATATTTCTACGTAAGTTTTATATGAAAACCCGTTGGGTCAAATATAATACGTTTTCATTTAATCTACGTTTCGACGTAAATTTAGTTTTAAAACGAGACAACGGTTGTAAGTCTATTTTACGACAAATTTTTTATTTGAAAAAAAGTCGGGTTAAATGTAATGCGTTTTCATTCAACGGTTTAAATTCGAGTCGCTTTACATATTGACGTAAATTTACTTCGGAGTTCGGACACAAACAAGGTCGATTGTAATATATACTTTATCACACCGTGTACGATGCCGCGGCAACGTACCGGTAAAAAATATAGTTTTGGTTAAATAATCCAAATTTAATAGAAAAGCTTGATAACGTAACATATACTGAATTTTTTTATTTGTAGATATCCGTGGGAAGCCATGTGACCAGGTGAGTAACACATGATGATCTTGATAATACAGATTTAAGAAAAAGAAAAGTTGTTAAACCACAAAACAATCCATCATGTTACAAACTTTAATTCCAATAACTTAAGTGACACAACCTTAGACATATAGCATATAAAGATAACAATCCAAGAAAATTAGACAAATTACACACTAGCGACGCCTTCTAGTCACTATTTACAAACCGACAATCTTTTCGAACCTCGCCATCGTCCCCGCCTAAAGGGTTATTCTCCGACAACGTGAGAAGAGCCTTAGAAAATTGACCGAGAAAGTAATCATTATCCGCAGCCATTTTTTCGACAAACGGAGATGTAACCGGGCTCGAAGTGAGTTGTTGATCAACCACAAGTAGTCCTTTGTTGTTCATAATGTTCTTGTAGTACATGTTGTCTAAGGTCATTGGTGTTTGTAGGTCATTCCTCGAGTATTCAACAGCGTTTGGATCGGGATCAGGGTGGGGACAACGACGCTTGAGATAGTCGGCATAGTCAGAGTCCAAAGTTGGGTCAACTGTCGGGTAAAGTCGATCGACAATGTTGACACAATGGACTCTGCCTACCGAGTGAGCACCTACAAGAAAATTAATTAATTAACAGTAAATACTTTAACTTACTTTTAACTGTTTTAGTGACGATGATTATTACCTAAGAGAGCGACAGTTCCTTCAACATCTATCCCGATAGATTGAAAGCGAGAAAGAACATACATCATAGAATCGTTATGGTTAGGAATTAATTCGTCGATTTCTGCAAGATGGCTTTCTTTGCTATCTTTTCGCCCGGTTTTCATCTCGATATGAGGTCCTCCCAACTATATAACATGAGCGAGTGACAAGTAGCAACAGTATCAACACTGTAAATTCGATCATTGCAACAACCAAAACCGTTGCAATCCTTGACACTAACAATTAAGACGGATTTTGTGACGAAGATATAAGCGAAAGATCTGCGACAGACATAATGACAATTTTTGGGACAAAATAGCTAGACAGATTTTATAGTTTTATATTATTATTTTTATTATCTCTTTGGTACAGAATACACTACAAATATTGGTGACTTGAAAACCGTCACAAATTCCTTTAAAGCTTTTGACATAATTCATTGTGATCCGTCACAATATTGTTGTAGTTCAAGATTTCTTGTGGCTGTCTACGTAAAAGAAACGCATAAAATGATTGTTCATTTTAATTTTTTTTCCCTTTTATAATCTTTTTTGCAACAAAATTAGTTACAGATATTAGGTGATGAAAAACCGTCACAAATCCATTGCAAAAAAACTTCTCTCTTAGTTTGTTGCTTTTTGTCGCTAATCCGTTACAAGTTTTGTCGATAATACTAAAACAATGTAGTATTGCAATTATTATTGTGTATTTACGATAAGAGAAAGCATAATAACATACCAAAAGGAGCATAATAACATACCAAAACGACACCGTCTCTAGCGGAAAGAGCGACAATATCAGCACAAGAAACAGTCATGGGGCATGACTTCTCAAGAGCATCTTTGATTGTGTTTATGTATTTAAAGTTTCTCATGCCCATATTTCTTTTTGATGTTTTTTCTGATTGTATCCCATTTATGCTCTCCAGCAATATTGATGCGTCACACGACTGTAAAAATAAAAACGTTTCAACAAGCAGGTCAGGTCAGGAACGACGAATCTTTATAATAAACTTATATATCTTGCAAACTCGTTATTAAAAACACAAGAAAATTAAACCGTAAATTAGTACCTTAACCATGCAATCATGGAAGAGAGTTCTTATCCATGAAACCGCAGTGTTTCCATGTTTATGATATAAACGTGTAACTTGTTGTTTGATAATTTCTTCAGCGTCTGGACAACTTTCTGAATAATAATTTGATCGTAGCTCACCCTTACCTTCAAAGATAGCATAACATGAAAATATAAATCATATATGTAAGTATTAGATGTGTATAATCTATACATAATGACACTGGTTTAAAAAAACAGCGATCAGACAACCAACAGATCAGCATGTATTGTTTACGTCTACTATAAATAAAGAATTAAAAAAAAAAAAGAGAAATGTATGAAGAGAAACCTAAATGAAAAGGGAAGAATAATAGGAAAATGAAGGTTAGATTGCAAAGTAGCTTGTAAATTGTCATAATCTCTATGCTTTATAAGCTTGTACCTTTGTGCAAGAATTGCAACTATCTAACCTTCTTTATATAGAGGGGTCTTTGCAAGAGCATATAAAAATTACAAGCATGCAAAGCTTGTCCACTTGGCCTATTCTTTTTGACTTTGTGTTGCCCTCCTCCACTTATGCCAAACTATTTATAAAAAAAAATTGTTGTTAAAATTGATAACATCTATTGGGGTTTTATTTCAAAGCCATTTAGTGATATATGAAATTATTTATATGTGTATATATAAACATTTATTATTTTTCTTCTGAAATGCCAGAATGAGTTTTTCTAAAAAAATTACCATGAAACAATATTATGGGTTATATTTAAATTAAATCTTTTTGATTTATGTGGAGGGAATATGTTGCATGGAATTGATCAACTGAAAGGCTTAACATGAGAAAAAGGTAATGATTGTTGATGGACAATTGGTGGATTTTATTGTGTTTTAAAAACTATTCAATTGTCGGTGAATGTAAAATATTTAATAGCTTTTTAACAACATTTTCTTAAATATTTAATTTCACCTATTGCACTTGTATATTGTAGGCATTTATTTTGGTAAATTATATGATGAGTACGCTATTTATAGATGGTTCACATATTTTAGTATACTCACTGATGAATACACTGCTAATAGATTTTTAGAACCTTAGTGAACTCAGTGTGTTCAGTGGTGAATGCACTACTTAAAACCTTAAATTTAGTCCTTTTTAAATGATTGTATTTAAATTTGTTTAAGAGTAAATTACCATTTGTATCCCTGATGTTTTCCCATTTTAACCGTTTGAATCCCTATAGTTTTAAAACCTCGATTTGCATACCTGACGTTTTTATTTTTAACCATTTGTATCACTAATGTTTTTATTATGTAACCATTTGAATTTAAATGACTAACTGTGTTAGTCAAGTCTGTTAACAGACCCCATATCATTGTCTTTTCTAAGGGTATTTTTGTCATTGTATTTTGATCCCTTTTTTTTTTCATAATTTCATCCATTCATATTTACCATCATTCACTATCATCATCTGAACCATCACCACCACCGCCAACTACACCCACCAGCCGAACCATCACTTCCAACCATCGAACCTCACCCCATTGTTAATCACAACCCACCCAACTATAAATCACCCAAACTTCTGCATCTTCTACCACCATCAATTCCTCTCAATCTCTTTTCTCACCCTCACCCTCACCCTCGTTCTCCATTTCTACCCTTCTCATCAAAATCACACAAGATCGGTCCTCAATCGTCTTCACAAAGCTCTTGAATCACCTTAATTTATCCCCAAGCATGGGTGTTGTCACTCTCCTAGCCCTAGGCAACGGTGCTCCCCACGGTGGCAACGCCCGTATGGGGTTTGGGGCGATATTGTCAGCTAGTGTTTTTTCTCGGCTCTTGTTGTGGGGTTTGTTGCGATCTATGTAGCACCATTTAGGGTTTCGCTTGCGATGTTCATTAGAGATGTGGGGTTTTACTTGATTTCTGCTTTGTTTATGTTCTGTGTGTATCTTAATGGTGAGATTTACCTGTGGCAGGCGGTTGGGTTTGTGGGGTTTTAATTGTTCTTTGTGGGGTTTTTGTTTTGGTTGGATTTAGGGGTGGATGGTGGTGGGAAGTTGAAGCGTAGTGATAGTGAAGTTGTGGGTGTTGAAGATGATGGAGTTTTGAGGGGAATTGAGTGTGAAAGTGGTGGTGATTTGAAGGAGTTTAGGAGGATGGAGATGGTGGTCACGGGTTAATGGCGAGTACGGTGGTGGTGGTCTTGATTTGGCGGTGGCGGGGTTGTGGACTACCTGGAAAGAAAGAGAGATGATAGGTGGAGGTAAGGTTGAGGATGATGATGATGATTCACATCAGATGTGGTGGGGGTGAGTTTTAATAAAATGAGGATTAAGGGTATTTTTGTCAATTTATAAAAAACTGACGGTTAAATCTAACGACGTTAGGGTTAAGACTCAAATGGAGACAAATATAAAATATTAGAGGGCAAATCAAGGCTTTGAAACTATAGGAATTCAAACGGTTAAAATGAAAAAACGTCAGAGATACAAATGGTAATTTACTCTTTGTTTAATGATATTAAGTAACTATATAAAGATTGATAAATGAAGTGAGTGGATAAATTATATGGAAGTTGAAAAATATTAGTAGTTGATTGCTTGATTTGGGAGGTTCTTGAAATGATTAGAAAGACACCAAGACAGCCGCCCCACCAACCTTTCTTAGATTAAAATTTGTTCTTAAGAACACCATGTAAAAAATATTTATAAAAGTTTTGTTTTGAATCTAGCTTTAAAATTCTTAAAATGAAAACTCAAAGTGAAAATGTGAACAAATACCTGATGGGGGTACTATATTTGATCAAATTACATTTGTAAAAACAAGGTTATATAAGAAACCATAAAAAAGTCTCATGAGTTTGCTACACAAGAGGTTCGAGCACGTATACTAACCAATATTGTTATTACTATCTAACAATAACACTCCTCATCAAAAGCAGGCATGAGGTTTTCAAAAGCACTAGATTGATTGATAAATAGAAAAATAAAAACATGATGATAGTTTGTTTATGATGATGTCTGATAAGAGACATTAAATAGTTATGAGTCATTTACACTTGGTAAAATATGTAAAGACTAGATTTGACTCGTCACCATAGATATATAACAATCTGAAAGGGAAAGTGAGCACACAACTTTCACGATCGATGCCACGATCGGACCATGGATCTACTCGTCATGAACTTTTAAGTTTCTCTTCTATTTATTTAGAGAGATCGCCTTATGCTTCGCTAGCCTTTGAACAACTAAAGACAAAATCACCTATTCACTCATGTCATCTTCCAATCATACATCTAACGTTTTCTAGACCAAAAGCAAGAGTGTTTGTAACTAATGATATTACCTATATTAGTGAGAGGAAACAAGAGGCGATTAACCTTGAAAGTGATGAAATTAAGTAATTATCATATCATATTGTTACGATGGAGAAGTAGGGGGATCTTTCCCATCTTAAAGAGAAGATTATTGTGTAAGTGTTGATCACTCTCAATATTATTGAGAAGAGAAGAGGTGATTAGTGTCTTACGATAGAAAGCCAAGAAGTAGACATAAGGTGAGATGGTTAACACCCACTCGAATTACTATTGCAATATGTACTAATAAAGCAAAATAATTATTGTCATATGTCATTTTCCTAATCATTTTATCACATGTCATCTTCTTATAACCATTTTATCATGTATCACTACCATAGTAAGTTAACTCTTTAATTTTAATATTAAATGCTAATGATGTTGTACATTCTTTCCAGATTGTTAAACAAATATTTAATAAATAAAAAACATATTTCTTTTTATTAAAAACGTAAGCTTTTTGTAACACATTTTATGAACAATGAAGTTTTTTTAATACAAATAATTTTTTTAAATGACAGTGTTTAAAAACCATTTCTTTAAAACATTTTTTGAAACAAAACATTTTTAAATACGAAAGTTTAAAAAATATTACTATTGTTTTATTGCTTGAGTTAGTTAATTATACATAATTTTAATTATATCTTATCTTAAATAATAATTTTATAATTTATAAAAATTGATTAGTAGCTTTCAAAATGGCTTGGAGAAACCGCTTTTGATACCATATAAAATATTAAAAACAACATCATAATTACTCAGATCAAGAATAAGGTTTATGTCCTAAAAAACACTGCTAGTCTGCACAAGTTGGCCAAATTCACACAACTACTAAATATACTATTACTAATTAACATCATATCGTGTTTTATATTTGTATTTTACTAATTCCATCTTGAAATCATTCAGTGTTCATCTTCCTTCACCGCATCTTCTACCCGGGAATTTGATTTATGAATACGTTATCAATACTATGATAGATTTTGTTGAAAACTATATTATATTTTGATGAAACATAGCTAAAAATGAAATAACAAAAACTATATGAAAATTTATTATATTCTATGGATTATTTCTCATATTAGTTTAAATATTTGTAGTATCTAATGTAAGACAATTTCTTGAATTAACATAATATACAATTAGATTAAGAAAAACTCTAACATTTGAATGTGGAATTCCTGGTTAGGCAACAATTCATATTAGTTTTCAATTGTGGGATTCATCATTCACCACACCAAATTCAATTAGTCAATGAAAATAACATATTTTCACAATGGAACATCATACTTATAAACAAGATGACTATGTTTGTCGTTTAAGTTTCTCTTTGCCTCTCTTTATATATATGTATATAAAGTTATGAATACAAAGTGTAGTAAGTGATTCTTAATCATTGTACCATTTTAATGGGTAAGCTTAATGCGATGATAGAATCGCTATTAACAACGAGGTGAAAAATGATTGAAATCGAAAAATAATAATAATAAACATCATTGTTAACGTTTTGGGTTAGATTTAGTTGACTCAGTTTGTTTAACTTAATAAACAAATAAGCATTACTATTAAAACGTTTTGGGTCAAATTTAGTCGACTCAGTTTTTTTAACTTAATAAACGAAATAAACATTACTATTAACAATATTGTGTCCAAATTATTCAACCTGTGTGTCCAAAGTGTTTAGGTTATATGTATGAACATATGATAATAGTGGTGCCTCCAGACTATTACAACGATGATCTAAAAACACTTTTCATTATAGAGTTCATATACCAATACATAAGATATACGTTTCGTATCATAAAAGTTTCGTATGTTTTACACTTAGAAAACACTCTCTATCTATATATATCATACACAAATTTAACATATAGTGCATTTCCCATCATCTAGTCTTCATACTCATATAACATCATATACGAAGGAATTATTAAATAAAAAATATACATACATATATATATATATATATATATATATATATATATATATATATCCCGGTTTTATCACAATCATAGTAACTTTTGTTTGCAGAATTAATCGAATATTATAAACGGTTGACATTGCTTCCATTTACCTTTTATGTCATGTTTTGTGAGTTTGAAGTATAAATAAGAGATTGTAAAGTCATATAACCGATCATGTGCCAGATGACATCGATCTTAAGATCGTTTCCTTTGAGCAAATATCATTTATTGAATCGTGTTACCAAAAGCATAAAATCGTTTCACCAGAAAGAATTAAACTTTAGGTTTGTGTTACAAAAATCCAAATTACAAAATTTAATCACAATACAATCATGACTCGAATGGCATGACAACACAAGTACGCAATGTTAACTGTAGCGTCTCGATCCATGCTCATGACATGATTATTGTTATTATAATCAGTAATAATAGAACAACAACTCACACATTTATCTAACATATAACTAATTATATATCACAACTAACTTATATCAACCCGTCATGAATGGGCTAAAACCTTTTACCTCAAGCAGAACGTTATCACTCTAACTTTAAATGCGTTTGCAACCCAACCCCACTAGATTATTATAACTTATTTTTCTATGTTAATTAATTAATATTATTATATTTGAGTACCCCATTTTACAGGGACGATGCCTAAGTTTATTTCCCAGGGCCCATGGTCCATTATAATAGCTATCACAGCCTGGAATTAAATCCATATATGAGGTAAAAATATAATTCACAAGCAAATCAAATCGTTAAGAAGGGGATATGTAATTCATGTAAAACTAGGGATTAGTGTAGGGAAAACTGAAGTATAAATTATATTAGTGTGAATGCAAAAAGAAATATTAGACTACGTAATGAAAAATTGAAAATGAATTACTGCATTTATTGAAAGTCGACTCAATAATTTAAAAAAGCTTCGTATAATGCAAACATTTTGAATGTCCTCTAAAATACGAATTTCTATATATATATATATTTTACTATAAAGCAACCGTTTGTAGATTATGTCAAAACTCATGACCCCCTGAATTTTAAACGGCTACTTGAACTTGTCGTTGAACGGCCGTCGAGTTTGTAAGTGGCGTATCTAAGTTTAGGTTGGTATAGGTATAAGAGACCCTTTTGAATGGGTTAAAATGGATATTGTGGGACCAGTCTATTAAGATTTGAGAAGCAAATGGATCTAGATCGCTGACACTAGACTACTAACGTATTAGAGTTTCAGATTTTTTCTAAACGCTTATTTATAAGGTTTCCAATGCGTATTTTGGTATGAAATCGGGCCGACATCATAACCTAACTTTTGCAATGTGGTTAGTGGTGATATATGGCTATCATGATAAATTGGATTTTAAAACTAAGTTTTCATTTTGTTGAAATCTTAGGATGTTTGTACTAATACAACGCATCTACGTGACTTTACCTTCGTATGCTCTCACACAATGGGTTCAAACATGAGGCTAACCGTGTTCAAAGATCAAATGTTTAAGGAACTACACAAATGGCACCATGATGCTACGAAGCATGTAAAACTAAACCATGCCTCCACCTTTACAACGCCAGGACTACTAGGCCTAGCACACCGTCTCATTCGACATCTAGCCACTTGGTTCTAGGATGTCAAACAAACCAGAACCCGACAACAAACCTAAAGCCAAAAATGTACGAGACAAGTATACAAGTATAGACCCAGTATGTGATTGGTAATGGCATGAGATGGGTATGGCATTTAAGGGATACCCGGCCAATAGAGTTTTGGAGTAACTAACTAACCCACCAGTCGCCTACCATGATAAAAAGTGTTATATATACACTCAAATCCAGACTCAATCCAATAAAATTTCTTGAGTACATCATTAAACCCATCAATTTTTTTGTTTTGATATATTTGATATCTTGGGTAATAAAGCTATACAAAAACGTAAAATAATTGAGAGATGTAACTGGGAATCTCAATGGGTAAGTTTTAACAAACCAACACATACTTGCTACCCGACAAGTAATGAGTATTCGAGTACCTGACGCATGTAGGACAGTGTATGGGACAATTTTACAATCAAATATGGAACCACGAGACTAGCGTTACAAATACCGACCCAAAACCAATCCCATTGACATCCTTGCAGTTGGCTCAACAGGTATCTCACTTCCATGACACGGTTTTGAACCCAGGATAGCGTTTGGTTCGCTCCCAAGGTCCAGGAGTGTAGCCATGTAAGTGAACAATGGTCCGGTTATTGACCAGCATAATATTGATGTCGACTTAACGGAATTTTCATTTGATCACTATTCACTACATAGATTTTAGACTTAGCAGCCAACAAATGATACCCCAACTAACAATCACAAACCTTGTAAATATGATACAATTTCCATTAATTTAAGCATATATAGAAATATATACATACACAACCCCAATAAATTTACCAGGGATACAGCATCATGAATGTCATGGATGCACAATGTTTACCAGATTATTCAAATCCCCCATTTCTTTAACATGTATTTACAAGGATAAGATAAAGAGTCTTACTAGTTACTTCTGTTTCAAGGGTTCTGCTTTGCAAATGGGACACAAATTCTTCATTGACAACCATTTTCTGATGCACCCGACATGAAAATCATGACGACAAACTCTTAACATCCCCACATCATCCATATTTGCATACTCTTCCTGCAAATTAAACCGTATCGGGTCAGAACTAGTCAAAGTACGTAAATAAGTTTTGTTAAAATGCATTCTCACCAAGCAGATGACACAAGTTCCTTCCTCTTGTATTTGGTCTGAAGAACAGTAAATTGATTCTTGTATACATTTTGAGATAAGATGATCTGGCAGGCCAGTGCCAACACTTCCAATTCTTTCCCCAAGTGCAAGAAGCTCCTATTAATTTCATTAATTAGTCAATGGAACAGAACAAATAAATAATAGGAAAATTGGATTTTAATAATCCAAACTATCACTCATTGACCGATAATAATCCATATTATTAATTTGGCCGGTAATAATCCCAACTTTCATATTTATTAGCAACAACAGTCCCAGTAGTATAATTATCATACATTCACACTCGATTTGTACTTATTTTATACTTGATTTAGCTTGTATGTTTTTTTCATTTCGTTCATATTCTAATTGTGAACGAAATAGAGTTGAAATCAAGCGCAAATTTTTAATTATTATGTTATTGGGATTGTTGTTGGTAAATAAAATGAAAGTTGGGAATGTTACTGGCCAAATCAATAGTATGGATTATTATTAGCCAAGAAGTAATAGTTTGGATTACTAAAATCCAATTTGCCTAAATAATAAATGAGATAAACTATCGCAAACCTCGTAACTCATGTCATCTATGTCGAGTCTCATGTCCCGATGTTGATCATGATGATTTCTTGGTCCATAGAAACCTGATCGATCCACAATCATATGACCCTGCAATTCAACACACTCAAGATGGAAGTTAAAATGGTCAAAGCTAAAGGCACACCAACCGCATCATCATCATTGGACCATGTAACCGAGTCAGAACACCCTATAAAAAGTGCGGACATACCTCAGGTGGCGCACGGCTATGAAAATTCGACCTAGATAAAGATCGGTATCTTCTGTCACTAGTGTGCCAGCCTATGGTGGACGAAGGCCTTGGATGACGGGAAGAATAATTATTGGTGGCTAACTGCAACCCTTCATCTGTTGAGTGGGTAGAAGACAACCTGAAAGTTGAGGCAGGCCTTTGACTTTGACTAAATCCACTTCGAACTCCTCTCATGGATTGAACAGAGGAACTAGGGAAATTTCGAAGGACATGATTGTTATTTTGTTGCCCGATTACTACCGAAGAACTAGAATTACTGCTTTGTTCGAGAAACGGGTTTAATTCGTAACTAGGGGAACTGTTTTCTGCAATTCAAAGGATAATTTTTGTTTCAGATTACTTAAGAATACCTTAATGATATGTGCATGAAACCTTACCATTAACAGCAGAAGACATATGAGTTGGATCCAAACCGTTTGGGCTCGGGCCTATATCCATCAGTCGGCTAGTTGTATAAAAATCACGTGCCAAATTGTTTGTTTCCAAGTCAAACGTTGACCGGCTTCTCACATTCCTAAGAGAATTCCCTCCACCAATGGGGAGGACATTAGGATTTGTTGTGTTATAATCCCAAGGTGCAGGAAGGAAACCTGTCCACGGTTCATTGACCATTGCAACATTGGAAGAACTTGGACCATCTGGAACACTCGGGCTTTTACGCTTATACTGAACACTTTGGTTACCAACCCTGATGTCAAATAAATCTTCTTCAATAAAAGGATTTCCACTATAATTAGATGAAGAAGCTCGAAATCTAAAATCTTCAGGAGTGGTGTAAGCAGAGGGTGTATGAAGTGTGGGCATAGAAAGATCTGATGGACCAGGAACATCTTGTTGATAATTTGGAGTCTGAAGATTGTGAGGTACTAAAGAATATCCATTTGATGCTGGTGTGTGATTACAATGTGTGTATTGTTGTCCATCGATTGACATATTATCTGCCGGATATACAACAGAGCTGCTAGGACCAGCCCCGTTTCTTGCTGCGAATCAGACATATAAGGTTAGAAAAAATCCTTAACGACAATCAACTATCTAAATGAGCTTAGTTTTAAACATCAATACCGGTATGCATGTAGGTATTTTCTGCAAAGTTCCAGCTCTGATCATTCTCAGCTTCTAGCATGTAGGATGAACTAGAATGATGCTGATGCCCCATATTGATCAGGATCTTGGTGGATCTCCAAGATCACGATGATTAATCGTCAACTATGGTTCAACAAAGTTCTCAATTTACAAGTTGCTGCCAGTAACGGTGATGACTTCTTGAAAACTACTGATAAATATGAAAATAAAAAACCAGTGAGCATAAAGCATTCATCAATCTCAAGTCTCAACCTTATGAGATATATTAGAACTCTAAAAGAAGCATAATGAAAATGTATAATGATGCAGAAGTTTGGAAGAAACAGAAACCCAATTAAAACACCTGTGCAGAAGTGATAACCCTGGAATTTTATTCAAAACGTCAGCTAAATCAACAGGAAGTAATTGAACAAAATTCTCATACTAACACCATCATTCTCAATATATTTAAATTAGATTGTGTTTTGTTACTTGTTGTTGCAATTCATTAGCTTAACTCAACAACCTAGACGTCTAGATCCATAATCCTGATGTTACTTAAACAATTCCTAGTAACTTCAGGCAGAATGACCAAAAAAAAAAAAACAAAGTTTTGCAAAGCAGAATCAGGACTTCTTAGTCGGAGGATCATCATAAGGTTCTTTTCTCTACCAACTAGAACTAAGGGGTCCAACTTATATTTTTCTTAAAAAAACTCAACTTTTATATATAAGAGATAGGATAAATTTTAACGACCGGGGGATCAATGGACCACTTGACCCTCCCTTGGTTCCGCCCGAAGTGATCATCTAAAGACACAACAGAATATAGTAGCAAAACTAATCAAAATCCCAACATACATGTACTCATATTCCCAGATTCACAATCTGTAAATCTAAACCTCTTACAAACATCTATCTCACTACAATCAATCATATATACCTCTGATTCATCACTCAATTACTAAACTCCAGCACCTCGTCTTTCAATTTAGATTATCCACTACAGCTAAACTACATGTTAATAACATCCTTTAAACAATTCCTAAACATGATCATCTATTAAAACTAAGCTCCATATTCCGTAACGCATCGCTAAATATACTTGATACTTCACAATCGCGAATCATCTACGATCGATTATGACCAAATTACAGCTTCGTTTGAATATACACGATCAAATCACACTTCCGATTATACAAGGAAACGTAACTTCCATACACAAATCAAAACACGAAGAGCTAGAATCTAAACAAATCATGAAAAATCACCAGCAAAACCAGTGATCAATTGATCGGAAACTGTAACAGAAGAATCATACCTGTAATTCACAACATCATCTAAACCTAAGCTCCAAATTCCGTAAAGTATCCGCTAAACACACTTCACAATCATCGACAAGCATCGACGATCGTCAATACCTCAATTACAGCGTCGTTTCTACACATCCTATCAGATAACAACACGCAAACTCCACACACAAATCAAAGCACGAAGAACAAATCACTACACGATTTACGAACAGAATCTAAACAACTTATAAACAATCAACAACAAAATCAGTGATGGATTTGATGAGGAAAGTGAAAGGGACGAATGATATTGATACCTGTGATTGGAAGGTGGATGAAGGTGGATGAAGGTGAATTTCGATTGAAATTAGAAAGCTAGTATTTTTAATTCGGTGGTGGGAGAAAGAAGGGCTTTAAAGAAAAAAGGGGGTTGGGTTAATGTGTGCGTATGAGTTGGGGTTGGGTTATTATTACACGGAAGCCACTGATTCATTCACCCCATAATAATAAGTATTAACTCGTACGCATTCGTATCTCTGTATCTCACAATTGTTTCTTTTAGATTTCCTTTCGTTGGAGGTAAACACACGATAAACGCAACGTTTTTTTAATTTCTTTTAGTAAGTTGGGTTTTGGCAATCCAGATTGTTATACATACTTCGTATTCGACACTCTTAATTTTTATCTGTACTAACAATTTCCTCATGTTACAATATTGTTTTGACGGAGAATTATTTTTGTCTCTTCGTGATTTATAAGGTGAGATCTGCTAGGGTTAAACTTTTAGTTAAGAGTGTCACTAGTTAGCTTATTGGTGTGTATGTATTATTATTTAATGTTTGATTGTTTGGATACATTATATTTAATTAGTGTTTTATAATTGTTTTAAAATATTTGATGGTTTAGATAATTAATATTTGATTTTTGTTTTCTAAACATGGTGGATTTTTATTTAGGTAATTTCTCTTTTTACCGTAACAAAATATTATTTTATTTTACTAATATATGATCATTATATTTTTATACCATAAACTGGTTGGTAAATCTTGTTTGATTTTTAGTTAATATAATCTTTTTATGTAAAATGGCGATTGTTTATCAAACAATTAACTTTTACGTATATTTTTAGATTATTTATATTTATATTTATTTATATTTTTTTGTGAAAAGTTGTTTTTTTTGAACAAAAGTTATTATTTTAGGAAAAGATAAATTAAGATTGACAGATCTAGCAAGCAGGTGTGGAAGATCTTTCAGCCTAAATTACTTATAGTATTATACAAAAAAAGTTTAAGATGCAAATGTACTTTCTTAATTTATAGAAAAAAAGTCACTTATATTAATTTTGATAAATTAAAGACATTAAGATTGTTTACAATAATTATTTTTGCTGGAAAAATTAGAAGTAACTTAATATCCTTAAAGTTGAATGAAGTAACGTTCGAATGTAAAATTCTAGTATGAATACTTTTAATCACATTAAACAATATAAATTTATATGTAAAGTAGCTAAAAACTATTGAACAAACGTATAAACTTAAGAAACTTCTATATCCTGAAAATATGTTTAAGGAATTTTTATATAAAATATTATAATATTTTTTTATAGTATTAACTTAAAATTTTGCAGGATTTCGATTTGGATATCTTACAATATATATTATTATTGTGCCCATGAGCAATTTACAATGTACTCATGATATTAAATCATTATATGTTTTTTCCCCTTCTTCTTTGAATCTTTGATGATTAAACAAAAGATATTGTTTTAAATTTGGACTATCTTATTAATAGAATATTATTTGCGTCCATGTGCAATTATTACGATGTTATCATGGTATAAGACTATAAGTTCAGTTTCGTATATTTTTTAATATTATCTTTAACATGTAATATTTATATCATGAATGGAGTACTAACAACTTTTACTCAACAAGAGGAAAAAGTTGATTTGAGAAAAATTAACAAGTATACTTTATCTGCTGACGTATCCTCATATTCATCAAATACGTTTTTAAAAAAACCCAATAACAACCAATTAGTAAATTTGGTATTTCACTGAACTCACTAATATTATTTTCTAATTCATTGTTTGAATTATTTTTATAAACGTTAAAAGTTTTAATTTAAGTGACCAAAGTGGAACATACAGAAACTTTGTTAGTATTGAATGATTATTTTTTTTAAAGTTTGACATGTAATAAGATATAATTGTGAAAAAAAATAAATAAATAAACCCAAGTTTCGTTTATACTTTAATTAAGTCTAACATGAAAAATAATCACTTAATAGTAACTTAATTAAAAAATGAATAAAACACTTATAAAAAGTTCCACAACAATAAACAAAAAATAAAAATAAGTGGTTTTATAGTTAAAAGCTATGAGTTTCTTAATTAACATGACATTAGAACTTGGTTCTTATTTAATGATTTTATCCCTTGTTTAAACTAAATTAGTGTTAATCATTCAGTTTGTTAAAAAAATAGATAACTATATGATTTTTTTAAAAAAAGTATATATACATATATTATCTATTATCTATTATTTATAATAAAATAAGGTTTTGAGATAATACGTGTCAACAAATAATATTTTCTCATTTTTATTTTCTCGTCTTTCTCTCTTAATAAATGATAATAGTATACATAGTAATTTTATTATTTAAAACATTTCCGTACTAAAAAAACAAAATATTGTAAAAATTAAAAATTAGATTTTTTTATTAAAAAACATACATTAGAAATATATATATATAAGATACAAAAATTTTCTTGAACAAAATTCCTTTTTTAAGATACAGGCTATTTTAAAATCGTTTTTCTTCTAAGTTTAATAAGGATGATTTTTTTAAATGAAATAAAAAAATAATATGCTTTAAAAAACAACTAAAAAAATCATATAAAATGAAAGTTTAAAATGATATTATTAGTGTTTTTATTTGAAGTACTTTTTTTTACGTAACTCAGTCATATCATATTTAAAAACATTTTATAATTTCCAATCTCTTATTACAAACCATTTAATAATTATTTATTAAACTCGTATGATACACGGTGTAGTATATTAGTCTTCTTTAATACAACAAAATAAGTTTTATCACACGTTATTTTCTCACACATGTTTGCCACGAGTCAATCACTATCTAAGTAAGTCAACTATTTACGGATGACATAAAATGCTAATGATATTATTTAAATATTTTTCAAGATATAAAACATATCTTTTAATAAATAAAAAATATGTTTCTTTTTATTAAAAATGTAATTTTTCTTAAAACAAAATTACAATGAAATATGAAGTTTTTTTAATATAAAAAACTTTAAAAAATAACATTGTTTAAAAATAACATAAAAAAATAAAGTGTTTAAAAAATACTTTTAAAGCAAAAGTTTGAAAAGTTGTTGTTTATTTTTTTAACTCAAAGTAGTTAATTATATGTAATTTTAATAATATTTATCTGAAAATTTTATTTTATAATTTTAAATATTAATTAGTAATTTTTAATTTAATATTTGCATCCAAACTTTGTAGTACACGACTTTATAAGCTAGTAATCTATATAAATGAATGCAAATCTATAAGTCGGGCCTTCCGAAGATTTATAAATGAGAGAATTGTAGAAAGTTTTAGTTTGACCACTATAATCTCTCTTTTAATTTTAACAAAAATGTAACATATAAACCGACTTTATTTATGACAATATAGCTAGTGCTCCGCCTATTTTACTACGAAAAGAATACGTATCGTTCTTGTAACGAATCAAAATACGTTTTTAAAAGTCCGTGTGCTACATGAATCTTCAACCAATATTCACTCCTCTTATTTGTTCGATTCCTGCTGATACTTGTTTAAATTCTTTATGTTAATGTACTATGTATTTTACATCTCTGTTTTAACAAGTTTGTAATTGGAATTATACTATATTATTGCCTACAAAATAAAAAGTACTCTTGTGTGTAGATGATATTGGACATGTCTTTTGACTTTATATATGCCATTACATTCATATTGCAAAGTAAGGTAATGAACAAATGCACTTGGAATCACTAATTGCTCGTTAAATAATATTTAATCAAGTTTCTTTTGCTTTCTAAAAAGAAGAGTTTGAAGTTTGATACATGGTTTAAAGCAAACCTAGTAAAAGAACAATAAAAGACAACATAATGTCAACTTCTAGACAATGGCACATAGAATAACCATAAAGTATATACTTTTAAAAAATTTTAACACCATAACACAAGATGATAACAATTTAAGCTCAATTACTCATGTTAACAACTCGAAACTCAAAATTATAAAAGGTTGTATAACACATAAGGCAAGACTAAAGAGAAATCAAGACTCAAAAACAAAAGAACCATAAACCATATCATAGGACATTGGTTTATTTTTAATTCTAGATCAGTTTAAAAAACTGAATTGACGTCAAAATTAAACCGTGATTCAAACATGAAATTTCTAACTTTTAATGGTCTCATGACTCAAGCAATTCCATAAGCATCACCAATGGGGGGACAACAAACAACTTCTCAATACCTCCACGTTGACGCTCTCAAAATGCTCCCCTTACACAATTTTAAACCATTGGTGTCTATCCCACGAACTCTCTATTTGTCTGTAGAAACCACTCCCACATAAGTCGCCACACAAACTACGACTAGTCTAGTAGTCTAGAAAGGTAACGTTGCTGATGCTCTGGCTAAATCCAACATACCAAGTATTTCTTCTAATAAAAAATGAAACGAAAATCAAAACTTCGACTCATATAAAACATACTACCATAGAGCTTATAGCCAACACATTAATATATTAAAACGATGGTATCCATCCCAAGTGAAGAGTGTTCTAACTATCTAAGTCTCTTTGTAGGTGAAAATGTTGTCTTTAAGAATAAGTTTAGTGGATATAAAAAAATAAATAAACTCCAAGATCTTCCCAAATTCAAGTAATTTTTGTTTTTTTCTTCGTAATAAAACCTGAGAAATCTGAATTGATGTAAGAACTAATTACATTAAGGACGAGCGTAATCGAAATTTCAACTCAAGTTGATGCAATTTGCAAGAAGTACTACAAATATAGAGAGATCTTAACTTTGCCGGTAACTAGAGGCGAAGCTTAGTGATGGGTGGGGGATAGTATAATTTTGTTCGTCAATAGTGTTAAATTTTAGCCTGATATTTTGAAAATTTATATATATATTGAGTCCGCCCCGTTAAAAAATATACTTTGCCTCTAGTTTGGTTCAAGCTCCTCTACCGTTAGTGACTGACGCCTTTACGCCATCGTAGAGTTTGACATTGAGACTTCTCTACAGGTGATTTATTTTTATTTAGATAGAGGTTTGTTATTGGTATACATTATTTATTTTCCTTCTTTCTATATCTCTCTTCTAGTTTAGACACCCGTGTACCACACAGATTAAATAAAAATATTATGTTAAAAGCTATTAATCAATATTTTATAAATTATAAAATTATTATTTAAGATAAGATATGATTGAAATAATGTATAATTAACTACCTTAAGTAATAAATCAATAATAACATTTTTTTAAACTTTCGTCTTTAAGATGCTTTATTTAAAAAAATTGTTTTTAAACATTTTTTTAAATGATTCTTATAAATGTAATTTAAAAAAAAAGTTACTCGAATTAAAAAACTTCATAGTTCATAAAAATATTGATTCAAAATTTTTTTTTAGTAAAAGTAAATATTTTTTTATTTATTAAATATTTGTTTAACAATTTGAAAATATACAAGATCATTAGCATTTAATATTATCATTAAATGGTTAACTAGCTATAGGAATGATACGTGTCAAAATAGTTGTAAAAAAATGACATGTGACAATAATTATTTTGTTTTATTGATATAAATATATACACATAGATACATAATGAAAAAAAAAATTAGGATGTCTTGGTAATAAAAATAGATGTTCATATAATGTTAATTTGTTATCGTCATCAAAAGCAGAGACATCTAAAAATGAGAAAAGTAGGGCTTCGGTGCTGTCGATTAATGCTGATATACGACGCATTAAGGCTAAGTTTCTTGAAGAAATCCCTAAGTTGTATCGATTAGCGATGAAGAAGATTCGATCTTCTCTTTTTCTTTGATCAGATAGAAATTGTATGTAACTGTACATAGTATATGAAGTGAAATGTATGAATATACTTAGGGCAAGATAAAATTGAACTCTGCTAATTTTATCAATCTATGTGTAATCACCATATCCCTGATGAAGAATGATTCAAACCTTGTTTTCAGGAATATTTGAATAAATCATGCACGTGGATTATTTTTATTATTCGAATAAGCTCCCAACGTCTATTATGTTATGTGGAACTAGTCGTTGGGGTTGTTGAGTTTTTTGAGTCTTTCCCGTTCTAGCTTTGGCTATTTAATGCTTTCTTGTTTTCCATGGGCATACTTCAGTCCCAAGAAGAACGAATGAACAGCCGTCTCTCCTTAGACAAAACAACTAAGACTCCTGAACGACAAGATGAAAAGGCCCTTCAAGTTTTTCAAGAGCCAAACAGATCCTCACCTGGGTGAGGACGAGGTCGTGGCCGTGGACGAGGAGGTTTCGATAAAAGCAAGGTGCCTCAATGTCACACATGTAAAAAATACGGTCATCTCAAAAAAGATTGCTGGTACAATGAGGAAGACCAAGTCAATGTCGTTGAGGACGAAGATAATGTAGAAAATGTGGATGTGGAAGACCAACACCTACTACTTGCCATGACTTCCATGCGTGTTACTGATGAACCATTCATGTTAATGACAAATACGGGTAACCCTAGTAACCTTCATAATAATTTGTGGTTTATTGAATCTGGATGCTCAAATCATATGACAGGATCCAAAGATAACTTTACATCATTGGATGAAACCATTAGATTGGAGGTACGGTTGGGCGATAAAAAGAAACTAGCAGTTGAAGGAAAAGGAACAGTAAAGATGCATACTAGTGACAATTCCTTCAAAAGGCTAGACAATGTCTACTATGCCCGACGACTACAACCTACTAAGTGTAGGTCAACTCATGAAGAAAGACTATGGTATTTACTTTGAAGATGGCAAGTGTGTGATTCTCAATAAAGTGACCAAAAAGAAGTTGTTGGAGATCCCTGTAGCAACTAACAATATGTTTGTTATGGATGCCAAGAGTATGCTTGCTATGGGTGATCACTCTCTCACCAAGGATGATGCAGAAACAATTATGTGGCACTGTAGATTTGGTCACCTCCATTTTGATGGATTGAAAAAGCTTCATGATACCCAAATGGTTATAGGGCTGCCCAAAATGAACAACTCAGTTACCTGCAAAGCATGTGTCATTGGAAAGCAAACAAGGGAGTCCTTTGATTCCACATCCTGGCGAGCAAAACATAAGCTGGAACTGGTTCACACTGATCTTTGCGGGCCCATGCAGGTACCAAGTCTTGCTAATAGCCTTTATTATTTACTATTTGTGGATGATCTTACACGGATGTGTTGGATTTATTTTTTGGCTAACAAATCTGATGCCTTTGAAAAGTTTAAAGTATTTAAGGCAATGGTTGAGAAAGAGTGTGAAAAATCAATCAAAACTTTACGATCAGATCGGGGCGGTGAATTTTGCTCACACACCTTCAATTTGTTTTGTGAACAAAATGGAATTCGAAGGGAACTCACAGTGCCTTACACACCGCAACATAATGGTGTTGTTGAACGCAAAAACCACACCATTATGAATCTAGCACGGAGGATGTTGCAGGAACGTGAGTTACCAAATTTCCTATGGGCCGAAGCTGCTGCCACAGCGGTGTTTGTCATCAATCGATCACCAACAAAAGCCTTAATTCAGCAGACCCCATTTGAAGCTTGGTCAGGTAAAAAACCTAAAGTCTCGCACAATGAAAATATTCGGATGTATTGCTTATGGGTTAGTACCCTCTCAGTTGAGACAAAAACTTGATGCCAAATCTGAAAAAAATATATTTATTAGTTACTCAACCCAAAGCAATGGCTACCGATTATATAATCCTGAGAGTATGAAATTTTCTATTAAGAGAGATGTGGTGTTTTTTGAAAATGATAAGTGGACTTGGAACAATGACAAGTCTTTATTCTATAACCATACCCTACAAGACCCATTTTTCCCTCCTGACTCATCACTTTCTTCATCTAGTACTATGCAACATAGTACTGACTATCAACCTACACCCACTATCAACCTAGATTCAACTCCTATACGGCTATACCTACCCATCAACCCCAAAACCTCTCGGGTCCCACTCACCTTCAAAACCATAATACTCCTTGCAACCCACTATCAATTAATACCACCACAACTTCTGTTGGTCCATTGAAGCGACCTTCTCGACCACCTACTTGGCTTCAAGACTACACCAGTGGTGAAGGGCTGTCTGATAAGGATCATGAGGTAACCACTTGTCAATTTGCACTTAATGTTTCTGACACTATTACTTTCTGTGAAGCCGTGAAACATACTGCATGGCAAGAAGCAATGCATGTTGAACTAAAGTCCATCGAAAGAAATCAGACGTGGGAGTTGGTCACACTTCCACCTGGAAAAAATGTTGTTGGTGTTAAATGGCTTTTCAAGACAAAAATAGGGGTTGATGGCAAAGGAATCAAGCATAAAGCCAGATTGGTAGCTAAAGGATATTCTCAAAAAGAAGGCATTGATTTCCAAGAGACATTTGCACCCGTTGCTCGGTTCGAAACTATACGAGTGATATTAGCTGTTGCAGCTCAAATGGGGTGGATTGTCCATCAAATGGATGTTAAATCCGCGTTTTTAAATGGTGAAATTAGTGAAGAAATTTATGTTGCACAACCAGAGGGTTTGTGATTCAAGAGAAAGCCCATATGGTCTACAAGTTACATAAGGCACTATATGGGCTGAAACAAGCCCCACGTGCCTGGTATTCCAAGATTGACAGGTACTATGTGAAGCATGGATACATCAGAAGCTACAATGAACCGACTCTTTATGTCAAAAGAAATGGTACAGATGTCATTTATGTTTGCTTGTACGTAGATGATATTATTTGTACATCCTCTAGTTTAAAATTGATTGAGGAATTTAAACAAGGCATGAAGGTGGCGTTTGAAATGACAGACATGGGATTATTAAAATACTTTCTTGGTCTGGAAGTTGTACAAGAAGCTAGAGGAATTTTCTTGTCCCAAAGGAAGTATGCTTCCTCTTTGGTTGACCGATTTGGAATGAAGAATTGCAGAAATGAAGTCACGCCCATGAATTGTAATGAAAAGTTGCTTCTTGATGATGATGCTGAAAAGGTGAACGAAGAAGTATATAGAAGCCTAGTGGGAGGTCTTATATACTTAACACATTCCAGACCAGACCTAGCTTATGCAGTAAGTCTGGTCTCCCGGTTTATGCAGAAGCCTTCCAAGATTCACTTTGGAGCAGCAAGACGCATACTGAGATATGTGGCCAGTACGATAAATTTTGGAATTTGGTACATGAAAGCTCAAGAGATTAAACTAGTGGGTCATAGTGACAGTGACTGGGCTAGCTCTGCTGATGATCGCAAAAGCATCTCTGCATACGTCTTTTCATTAGGAAGTGGTGCTGTTGCTTGGAGTTCTAAAAAACAAACTACTGTTGCTTTATCTAGTACAGAGGCTGAATACATCGCTGCAACGGGAGCTACATGTCAAGCTATTTGGCTTAGGAGAGTGCTTGAGGAACTTGGATTTATACAAACAATTCCTACGGTGATCTACTGTGATAATAAGTCCACTATTAATCTGTCCAAGAATCCCATCATGCATAGCAGGTCCAAACATATAGAACCAAGGCACCACTTTGTGAGAGAAATGGTTTTACTGAAACAAGTCATCCTAGAGTATTGCAACACTAACTGTCAACTTGCAGATGTGTTGACCAAAGCTGTGACCAGAGAAAAGTTTGCCTATTATCGGTGTGAGCTAGGAGTCATGGAGTTTGAATCAAGGGAGGGTGATGAAGAATGATTCAAACCTTGTTTTCAGGAATATTTGAATAAATCATGCACGTGGATTATTTTTATTATTCGAATAAGCTCCCAACGTCTATTCTGTTATGTGGAACTAGTCGTTGGGGTTGTTGAGTGGATTATTTTTATTATTCGAATAAGCTCCCAACGTCTATTCTGTTATGTGGAACTAGTCGTTGGGGTTGTTGAGTTTTTTGAGTCTTTCCCGTTCTAGCTTTGGCTATTTAATGCTTTCTTGTTTTCCATGTCTACACGTACTATCATCATTCGATATATAAAAAGTTACTGAAGTTCCTTTCTTTTGCTTTATACTTTGTCTTTCTACATTGGTGATATACTAGCTTTTATACCATCAATCCCTTTGTAGCTGATTAGTATATTTGAATTAGCAAGTTTGCTACAGATTTTGTTATGTACCTTGAATGTATGCACAATTAGGTGGAGATTAGGGTGTATAATATTGTTTTAGCCCTATTTGGGAGACTTACGTTTTACAACTGTGTTGAGTGAAGTTTTAGACTCAATTCCATAACAGGTGAAATGCTTCAGCATCTCTTAAAAATAATATCAAGTTTGATTCAGGTGATCATACTAAAGGTGGAAAATGGGTGGTTGGCTAATGGGTCAAATGGGTTTGGGTCAAAATAGGTAATTGTGTGCAGGTGAGGTTGGTTGACCCAAATCATTTTTTGTCCAGGAATAGTAATGTTTTCTTAATAACCTACTGGTTTTATATCAATTTAGGTGGTTTTTTGCATTACAATTTCGATTTTTGACCTCTTTTCTTTTAAGCTAGCCCAAATTGACGAATCCATATGTAAATGGATCGAAATTGCCACCTAAACAAAATACTTTAACTGAGTTTTATGTATTATCTTTTTACTTGTACCTATTTTATCTAGGATCAAGGCTAGGATATGATATCAGTAGGTCTAGATACTTTGAAAACATGGCACAAGATATGAATGAGGTTTGCTATCTTCTACCTAAACTGCATCTTGCTTTAAAATGGTTACAAAATCAAAATTTACTATAGTTTATATATTATGCAGGAAGTAGACGGGCAGGTTTTATTGATGGATGAAATAGATGACAAGGTTGGAATTTTTCCCCTCGTTCTAATAGTTTTAAACTAATGTAATTATTTGGTTATTCAAAGTTTAATTGTGGTATTTCAGGTGGATAAGGCGACTTCAGACCTTAGGAATACAAATGTTAGACTTAAGCACACTGTTAATCAGGTGATTAACTAACAAAATAAAGATTCCTTTACTAGTAATGTTATTATTATTATTATAGTTTGGATGATTAGATCCAACAGAAATAAGTTATTTCTGTGCACTGTATAATGTATATCGATGTTAAAAGTACAAAAAATAAAGCAAAATTAAAACAAAAAAACCCCTTTCAGTTGCTGTTCCTGATGCAACATATTTGACCTTTCCTTGCAGTGTTTTAAAGTGAAAGTTTGTGAACATAATGAAATCTGCATCTGGTCTACTCTTGTGCTGATCAAATTCTGGTGTGTTCTCTAGCATGCTTTATATGTTTATTATGCGACATATTTTTTTCTTTTCTAAATATAACTAAACATTTCTTCTCCACTTTCTTATTACATCACTGGTCTATTACATTTATAAGGGCAAATTATTAGCCAATTAACACTTGAATTTTACATCTCCATAACCTTCAAATTAAAAAGATTATGAACGTAGTAATATTTACATGTAATTCACAGTAAAAAGTATCTTATGATCAAACTAGCAAAGGTTGCTTTCGGAGCAAAAAAATTGCTGTTGAGCAACCATAGGTTATAAAATCACACCCATGTACATAGTATCTACTTTATTCACACCTAAACTTATATTTTTCTATTTCTTCAAATCAATCCCTCACCTTAGATGAAGGCCAAGTGATTAAGATCTTGATAAGCCATCATATAAGTCTGATACCACATGTCAGATTGATCTCCACCATACAAACTCATCTCATTTGTATCATTCCTTAAAGACCCGATTTCATCATTTTGATCTTTCATGGTTTTAAACTTCTTGTTACAGTCGATATAACCTTTGTATTCACTTGTTTCTTTGCGCTTTCTATCATCATTAAGTGAACCATCTAATGATTCTCCTAAGTTTGCTTTGATTTCGGGCGAATTAAATGAGTTTTTGCTATCTGACAAACTGACAGTAGAAGACATAGTGTCCATGGACGAGAAGTCCAAGTGAGAATCAAAGATGAAAGGCAACATGGGACAATTTTTGAGTAGGCATTCGCTCTTTAAGATTTCAAGATTTGAGTTTATGTCCATAGAACTTATCGTTGACTTTTCTGGTACTGGAACGTGTTGACCATATCTATCTGCATATAAGTTTCTTGGGATACAAGTCTTTTGTCTCACTCTACAAAGTACCCAATCGTCCAGCTGCAACCACCAACAAGAAGAAAGAAAACCAAACGCTATCAGTAACTTGTATATTGTTTAAAGAACAGGTTCATGCAGACTTACCCTCATCGATTCTTTTGGCTTGCTTGAACTGCAAGCAACCGATTCAAGTAATCTGTATTCATGCATGATCCAATCAGTCTTATCTCCTCTTGGAGGTCGACCTTTATAAAACACCAAAGCTTTCTTCACCCCAACAATGCTCTCGTTACATAATTGTAAAATAGGTCTATCTGTCCCCGTTGCCTTCCAATACCCTGAACCCGCCATCCTATTCGGCCTCACTCCATTTGGATATTTTCTATCTCTTGGAGTGAAGAAATACCATTCATCTTCTCCGAACAAAGCTTTATCTGCAACCAAACACACCAAAATCAAATCAACATCGATGCATCCATATGTGTCTTGGTTTTGACCTGGTGAGCATGACACAAAGAGGCAATATGGAAAACGCCTCAAGGCCTTGAGGCGACCCCTTATGTATATCTAGGTCAAAATTAGGGTCTGTTGGAGGCTGATATGTAAAAACAACTAACGGGGATGAAGAAATCATAAATGATTTACTTGATAAAAAAGCCTGTATGTAACAGAGATGAGGCAAATGCAACCATTGATTATATATAGAGCAGCGCCTCACGTACGTGAGGCTCTAGCATCTTGTGTCAGACTCTCATATTTTCTAAAACCAAGGACTCTGTGAGAGGGAGAGAGATAGAGAGAGTGTGTGAGTTAAGTGAGTGAGGTGAAGGAGAGAGACTGACATGGAAGCTCCCACGGGTCATACTTGTATAGTTCGATTTCAGCAAAGATGGAAGCCGGGAGGGCGGTTGAAGTAACTTTCTTCTGCAAATAGTGAACAATAAGTTCTTCATCGGTGGGGTGAAACCTGAAGCCCGGAGGAAGTTGTATGTCTAAATGTGAGGTGGTGTTGGTTTCTTCCATGGAAATCAAGATTTTCTTGTCCTCTTTGTTTTTTTCTTGTTTTTGCAGGGAACTACAAGGCATACTTATGAACTGCTAATTTATATATATATAGCTAGCATACAAATATATGTAATGTTTGAGTACCACATATTTAATTATTCGTGGCATGAAAGCAACCCTTATATCGCGGTGTGGAAGATTACGCGTACATTTTTTGACTTGGAATGTTCAGACATAGTTTTCAGACATCTTGTTTTGTTCTTTGAGAAGTACAAGTAGTACCTAGGAAAGCAACCGTTTTTATAGCTGGTTTGGCCGGTCTAGTCTATCCAGGTTTAGTTTACTTGGTCCGGTCTAAAAATCCGGACAAACAAAACCGTAAACACCTCTACTTATAAGGTTAGGATGGTGATTATAAGACTAGTAACTAGCAAAACTATCATATACAAATGTTGTGTATTGTGTATTAGTGATGACTTTGGTGTTAAAAATACGTATGTTATCTATCAGTAGTCTACAAAACACTTTAACATTTAAATCAGTCATCTATAAAAATAATCCTTTTAGAAAAAAAAACTATAAAAATACTTTTTATTTATAACCTTTAAGCTATATTTATCAAGTCTATAAGACTAAAAAAACTAACAATAAAATGAGTTTTTTATGCTTATTTAAAGGATAATGTTAAGTTCTTAACTCAGATAAATTCAGGCCATTTTATTGGTGGGTCAAAATAATGAGGTCATAAACTTTGAGTCATTGAAATTTATTTTCTAATTTGAAAGCTAAATCGAATATGTTCGATAGATATAAAATTTGATACCAAAATTTGGTTTTTATATAATAAAATAATTTTCCAAACCTTGTTCATGTCAAAAGTTGTGTATTTTATTGTCTGAAACGATGAATTTGAGGTGGTAATTTGTTTGGTCTCTACATGAAAGATTCCATTTTACTACAATATATGATATTTTTAATTTTAATATCAAAAAGTCATTTAATAAAGGTTTAACCGTACAATTGGATATTTATAAAAACATTCTACAACAATAGTAAGCGATTGCACTTTTGTTTTTTTTATTAAGAGTTAAATAAACAGATGGTTATTATGGTTGGAGTAAATTAACATATTAGTTTGAGCAAATTAATAGATTTAGTAACTAAAGCAAAAAAGATAACAGGTTCAATTACATTACATGCTAACGTGTGATAATTACTTATTTGTCCTGGAGTAGGTAACATATTACCAACCTAAACAAATACTATATTTTTGTAATGCAAATTCTTATAAAATACGGATAGACTTTTATTAATGATCTTTTATATATATATATATATATATATATATATATATATATATATATATATATATATATATATATATATATATATATATATATATATATATATATATATATATATATGTATGTATGTATAAAACCTTTAAATTTGCTTAACAGTTTTTTAAAACTTCTTGTAACTAACTTTTAACAACTTATAAACATGTTTCATATCATTTTTTAAGTTTTCTGTTTATTTTCAAAGTTGGTTTATTCTTGATATTTTACTTGGTCAATCATCATGTTCTTAGTTCACCACCAACCCATTTCTTACCACCATCACCGCCACGGTTATTCTCCCCACTAACATACACCACTGCTGTCGTCACCACAACCACCGTCGTCTTCATTGCTGTCTGTAATAACATAATCATATAGAAAATCACAAGTCAATAGCAAGACGTTAAGAAGCAACCCCACATCTTCCATTCGTTATCAATTATGAAACAGATTAATATTTGAGAATTGTATATAAATGTGAGAAAAATTTCTTAGGTTTGTTACTCTGTTATGACTCTATAACCATATATAGTTAAAGTATAATCAACTTATTAATTGGGTATCAATCTTTTTCATATCTGTCAGTCTCCCTTCATGTTTATTTGTTACTGTAGCTAACTTCTTAGGAATAAAATATGTAGTAAGAGTAATAATACTAGATATCAGAAATAAAGTATTCTTAAACTTTTATTGTCAAATTTATGTAGATTTTTTTTTAAATTATTAGTTGTGTATGTTTTAATTAAAGTTTTGATATATATATTTTTTTACAGTTCCTAATTTACTTTTAAATCCACCCCTTACTCATTTACATAACTTTCGACCTCTAAGGAAAGAAACACCTATTACACGATCGGAGGCCAAGATGCATTTTGTAAAAAGTTTTAAAAGCTACCTTAATAACTTTAGGTTTTACTATCAAATAAAAAGTCATTCCTATATCTTGAAATAAATTCTTTGAAATAAACTTGTGTTGTTGAGTGACCATTCCTATATCCAAGTTGATCTAGTTGCTGTTTTTTTACTGTAACAGAATTGGTCAAGCTCTTTTTTATCATCTAAATTTATATATTCTTAAACTTGTATAATAAACTCACTTGTACTATTTTTTAACTATAAAACCACTAAAGATAAAACCATTAAATCATATTAATCATGTCAGCAAGTCGGTCCAGATGCGGTTGGATCTCAATAAGTGTAATCCGTTTCTTGATTTGATAGACAAGTTTCACTTTGATACACGATTCCAGCAAGCGTTGCTGTGACACTCACCGGAGATGCTTTCACCGGCGGATGATGGACACTGCTAATTCATTCAAGGCCATTGAACACGCCCAACCAGCAACCAAAGCTGTTGCATTACATGAACAGAAAGCAAGCGTATGAGATCATTCAATACAACAGTATGACACAACCCTTTATGAAAAAGAAAAAAAAAAAAAAAAAAAAAAAAAAAAAAAAAAAAAAACCCCTACGTGACATTGACCAAACATAACAGTCATGACTACTTTTGTTGGAATACTAACTGAATTCCGAAACCGGTAACAAAACATCATTGTGACGAAGAAATCCATAACAAGACGAAAAATGTCATTTTTAATATTCTTAAAGAACGAAAGCAAGTAATTTTGTAAAGAAAAGTTGCTTATACAGTTCTATTACAAATGACATGTTTAGCCATTTATCTATCCTTGTTCAGCTTAATTGCTAGCCGAACAATATTATAAATGAGAATATCATTCACCAAGATTTCAAACCAAACACACTAAAATTATCATACATTAAACACCAAACACAATCATATAAAAACTATTGGATTCCGATTCAACTCAAAACCTCTGAATCTGGACAATCATCACACTTCCACTATTCCAAACCAGATAATATTTTTTCACAGGCGCCCGAATCCAACACTTCCTTTGTCGATCTGGCACGCTTTCAGAGACCCGAAGCCCACGAACAACCATGCTGTCTTAACATCATTCTTCGGCTCGCTTGTTGACCTTGATCTCCAAAAGCCTCTCGACCACCTGCCTACATATCGGGCACCGGTTCGTTTGAAACCTCAAAACTTTAGCACATCCATTGCACAAACACTGTAACCAAACCCAATAACCGTTAACCCTTATCAAAGCCTACGTCGGGCCCATAGGCACAAACACATTAAAAACATAGATCAATACACGAATACAATGTGTATATATACAGTTAACACGTACCATGTGACGACAAGGAAGAACTGTGGTGTCTCGAGGTTCTGATAAACAAATGACACATTCTTTACTTGAATCATTCCCGTCAAAATCACCACTATCAACCGAATTCCCAATCCCATAAATCTCCTGCAACTCGTATCTAATGTTGTTTACCCACAGGATTTGTTTCACTACTCTAACCTTAAACTCACCCTTAACTTTCTCAAACACTGCATTGGTTATTTGGGAGTTTGTGACACCTGGATATTGTTTCGCGTCTTCTGGTGAACTTGGGGTTGCTTCTGCTTTCACTGCGAGAGGATATACGCTCATTTCATTCTCTTTTGAAAACTCTGATTCGTCGTATGCTGAAAGGTCGATTCCTGTTCCTGGTGTTTGTTTAAACTTCTGGCCCAAGCCTTGTTGGAAGGTTAGTGTTATTGGTGGAATGGAGTCTTCTTTAACTGAAGTTAGGTTACAGTTTTCTCCTTCTTTCCCGAAGAAATAGAGGGTTATGCTGCATGGAGAACAAAGTATACGCACGTTAGAGGGTGTTTGGATCTGCATTTTGGAACTGATTGTTCAAAGATTGTGACTTTCATGATTTTTAATGTTTAGAGAAACAAATTCTGGTTATTAACAGTTGAATAATCAGTTGATAATTATCTAAAGTTCTAAACATAAAGCAGCAGAAGCACATCTAAACATAACTAATTAGAATTCGGCAAACGTCAGTATTCTGATAAACTTGTTATTACAACTTCAAATAGTAGAAGCACATCCAAGTACTATTTTCCATTTGAGGTTTAGTTACACACATGATCATCTCATAATGATTATTTAATATCACGATCGTTTTCAAAGCGCTCTAGCAAAAACCCTCCTTTCAATTCAAAACGGATCAAACGCCTATTTTAAGAAGCTTGTATTGAAGTATAAACCAAGAAATTGCCAAGAAGACTTCACAAATACTTTCTTCGTCCTGAGATTCTGTTACTACTTTCCTTCTAAGACTAAGCATGGAAATGTAAATCCTAATCCTTTTTACTGTTTTTAACCACGAGAACTCATTACTTGTAAACTCACAAATAAAGATAGATAAATAACCTATTAAGCCTTATATGTCTTTTTAACCACGAGAACTCATTACTTGTAAACTCACCGGATCCCATCAATACCTGGTAATCACTAGGACCAGGTAACACAATTTTTTATAGACAGATGACCTTCAAGGGATTAAAGGTAGAAAACTAGCTACAATTCGGTATGTAATGACATGATAATCAAAGAACCATCCTTTATGATAAACAAAGATACCATCTTTTCAACTAAAGAAGCTATAAAACAGTAAAACCAATATGGCAAATCTATTCATACACTAAAAGAGCCCACTTGAAGCAAATATGAGGGAAAGTATGACTAGAAAGGCCAAAATGTAGTCAATTTCTTTAATGAACAGTACAGTAAGATAATATTTTCAATCGATGACAACTAAATGTCCAAGTCATGTTTTTTCTTAAAAAAAAACTCAGCTTTTATATAATATACAAGTGGCTATTTATGCATATCAGGTGAGAAAGATTATACCTGCAAGCAACAGTGGCATCAAAAGTGAAGGAAACAACAAATTTTCCAGGGTCTAATTCATCAGCTTCAATCTTAAAACTTTCTTTCTTGATGTTAACATCATTCCTTATGGTCACAGCTTTCTGATGATCAACATAAGGTGTAGGGAGGTGCATCACCGGTGCACAAGGGTATCTCCCACCCACCCACGTCCCGGCGGCGGCGGCTTCCACGGGGACACGGTGGTGGTGGTGGTGGGGTGGTGGTGCTTGCAGTGGCACCGCCGGAAGCGGTGGTGGTGGGTAGTATGCTCCGGTTGGATACTGGTGGTAATACGGTGGCGGATTAGGGTTAGGGTAAGGTGTCGCGGCTGCGAATACGTAACGGTTGGTGATATCCGGTGGCGGTTGCAGCGGTGGCGGTGGCGGTGGCGGTGGTTGGTGGGTGTGGTGGTTGCTCCGCCTTCCGCCGCCCCGGCGCCTCCGCCGGCCGCCGGAGTTGTTACTTCCGACGTTACCCATGATCAAAATCAAATTGAAATCAAGAAAATTAAACCTAAAGTTTCTAATCACGACGAGGAAAACCTAATTGGGGGTAATTTCTGAAGTTAAAAATCAAGAAACAAGAAAACCCAATTTCTTGATCATCAAATCATCAAATGTGGATGAAATGATAGATTGTGTTCAAACAATCAAGAAAACTGTAAACATGAACAAGATTGTGGGTTTGATAATTTGGGTGATAATATATGATCAAATGGGAATAATTGTGTGTGTGTGAAAGAGCGTCTGTGGGAGATGAATCATATGATGATTAATAGCGTAAAGATTAAAGAAGCTATCTCCACTCCCAAAAGAAGCAACCAACAAACCCATGATTTGATAAAGATTGATTTTTAACCATTTGTGTTGATTTTTTATCATTATCTTATTAATCTTTATCAGGTTTTATTGCTAAATTCGGTGACTTTTGGCCGACTACAATATTATTTGTGGTGGCAATTGTCCAAAAAGATATCAACTTGGAAGACATGAAGCTGAAAGTGAGGCATAAAGTAGGAATTGACACTAGAAGCTCAACCCAAACAAAGATAAGAAAGTTAGAATATTATATAAAAAACTTCCACTTCTAAAAAAATTTTACCAGAGAACTCGAAAACGACTAGCGCGAATCGTTTTTATTGATCTCAACATCACGCCTTTCATATGTTTGATGTAACTGATGTAAGTTTTAGGCTCGTGTCATAACAAGTTTGTTTCAAGTTTTTGAATTTGTGCCAAGTTTGTCAACACGGACACAATTCATCGTTACAATCAAATTTCTATAAATATTATTTGAAAATAACTAACACAAGTTTTGGCTCTGGGCCCCCTTGTTTGATTGAATTCCCTTTTCACCTAAAGTGAGCACTTAAGCTTCATCCATGGAGGACTTTTGATTTGGATGGAAATTTGAGTAAGCTTAAGGTCTTGTCTTCCATCTCAATCAGATCATCTCGATAGTGCCAATTGATGTTTATGGTAGGTAAATGATAACCGATGTTTATTGGACCATTCAATCCGGTGGTTACTAGTTGGATCGGTTTCAAACATGATGATAATTAAAGAATAGGGCAAACAAAGATAATAGTATAGCTTATTTACACATAACTTATTATTTTAATATGAATATATATTATTCCTCTATATATAAAAGAATCGTTTTTAGCAAAAAGTTGACTTCTTGACTGTCGGGATGAGCTCGGTAACGTATCCGAACCGAACCGGTATCGTTACCGAAAGTACCCGGTCCCGAATCTTATAAAAAACGAGTACCGGACCGGTACCGAATTTGGTATATGGGTACAGGTACCGGTATTTCGGTACCCGGTACCTCTTTGGTATCCGTTACCTTCACAACATTATTTTTTAGGCTTGTTACATGATGCATGTTTGGTTACGGTACCCAGTATCTGTTTTTGTACCCGTTACCAGTACATGTTTGGAACCCGATACCTCTAAAAGTTTATAATAACTAGATAAAAATAAAATATCAAAAAAACATCCACATAAAATGATAGTTTCTTTACTTTCCTCATTTCCTGCTAACTCCGTCCACATACTGGTTCACCATTCATTTTTATTAAAATCGTAAATAGTATATCTTTTGACATTGTAGTGAAGTAAGAAGAATGATATTAAAAAAAATAATAATTACCTTCAAAAATCAAAACATAATACTAATTGATGGGGTAAAAAGTATTACAAAACAAAATATAATTTTCAAACTAACCTATTCGTGTTCGGGTACTAGCGGGACTGTACGTGACTTTTGGGTAAAGTACCGGTACCGGTACCGGTTAGTACCGATCCCGAAATATAAAAAAATCAAGCACCGGTACCGGTATCTTATACATATTTTCGGTACCAGTTGGGTACCGGTACGAGTACTGGGTACTAAATGCTCATGTATGTAAATATTCATGTATGTAGTGTAATATTCATATACACAATGTAAATATTCATACACACACTTACTATTGCGCGTATATTCTTTATATGTGGGTATATTATGATGTGGAATCATATTGGCTCATACATTCACTCCTAGACACACCTCATATTCATTTGTCTTTCTACGTTTAGCAAGTTAAAATTACTTTATACAATAATAAGCTATATCTTATAAAATTTCTTTTAAAAACAAACAATACAACTTTAAAATAGCTTAATTTATTTTTGGCAATGTTTTGGGAATCAAATTCAAAAGTTAAACATATAAAGTTAATATTGGCCTGAAAGTCTGAATTATGAAGTGAGAATAAACTAAAATAGTGTCGAAGAGCCCTGAAAACTGAATTTTGGGCTTGACAGTTGCAACTTGCACAAGTAACAACAACATGATTTGTTGCATTGTGTGCTTTTAACATTACACTAGGCCCATTAAAATATTTCATGGCCTTGTGACGGCCTCAAAAATCAAAATGATCAAAAGTTACAGATATTTTATTTTGGAAAAGTGGGCCCATTATGGCCCACCTAATCAGTAAATTTATTGGTACTCTTTGTCTGGATAGTTGATACACTCAACCTCATTCATCAATAATCATCACATAAATAGGGGCAAGTGTACCCACACCACTTTCTATATAATCTTACACCAGTTGCAAACGGTCATTAAAAACATATAAAACGATCGTTTGCAAGCTCAACAGCTGTTTGAGCATTCGGTGAAACAGCCTTTGCAGGTTATGTCAAAATTGATGACCCCTGAATTTTAAACGTTCGTTTGACTTTGTCATTGAACGGCTGTATGACTTTGTCGTTGAATGATTGTTTGAGCTTGGGGGTGGGGGGTACTTAAGTTTTAGGTGGTGTGGATATAGCTAGACCCCATAAATATCACCACCAACCTTTTTTTTTATAAAAAATTACCGACAAACAAACAAACACACATACACTCTTTACTATACGCCTATTCTATTTTTAAATTCATCACACATACACTTTATAGCACCATAACGTCTCCTTAAAGATCACTAACAACCAAAAACATTATGAGAGCTTCTTCACACACACATACACATATATACAAATAATATATTTTATTTTATTATTGTTATTAAAGGGAGTATTTGAAAGGAGGAAGTAGAATTGAAAGAACATAATGTGTTTGAAAGATAGACGAAACAATTGACATGATGTGTTTGAAAGATGAAAGAATTGAAGGTGCTCTAATATCCGATTGTCCTCTTTATTTCCAACAAATCTATATTTGTATCTGTAGAGTATATAGTATAAGGACCAATTGTGTCAATTTTGTTTTCTGAAAGGCTAGAATATGTAATAGTTCACCTATTAATAGTTTGTTAATAGGCGGGCTTAGTAACCGTTTTTATATTGTACTTTCTTTTAGAGTGCTTGTTTTTTTTCTTTTGTAATCGTTCATAATCATTCTATTGGAAATCATTGGAGTTTGTTGTTGATTGGTGTGTAATCGATTGCTTCGAGTTCATAATCTTCTGTGTAGATTGGTTTAATCTTTCTACAATTGGTATCAGAGCCTGGTTCGGCTCGTCTATTGAAGATTCAAGTGTCGAAGTGAAAATTCGATTGAAGGATGGGATCAACAAAATTTGAAATCGAGGAATTCGATGGAAAGAATGATTTTAGGCTATGGAGAGTGAAGATGCGAGCGCTATTGGTGCATCAGGGTGTTGTTGATGTACTGAAAGGGGAAAATAGCTTGCCAGCGACTCTATCGGCGAAAGAAAAGAAGGATATCTTGGAAAAGGCTCACAATGCCATCATTCTGAGTCTCGGAGATAGAGTTCTCAGGGAAGTATCAAAGGAGACATCAACCAGTGGGGTGTGGTCAAAGCTTGAAGGACTGTACATGACGAAATCTCTGGCGAATCGGCTGTATCTCAAGAAAAGACTCTATACGTTTCAATTGGCTCCTGGTAAGTCAATTGAGGATCATGTGGATGAATTCAATAAGTTGGTGATTGATCTTGAGAATATTGATGTTGAATTAGAAGATGAAGATCAGACAATCATCTTCTTAGCTTCATTGCCACAATCGTATGAGCACTTTGTTAACACTCTCATGTTTGGGAGGGAGTCATTGTCAATGGAAGAGGTGCTGGCTGCCATAAATTCAAAAGAATTAAAGCGAAGGTCTAATGTCAAGGATGATATGGGTGATGGCTTATTTATGAGGGGAAGACCTGAATCTAGAACTTTTAGAGGCAGGTCAACTTCAAGATCAAAGTCCAAATATGTTATATCTGTAACTCTGATAAACATCTGAAGAGAGAATTCCCAGATAAACGGAAGAAACAAGCCAATAATCAACAGCATAGAGCACAAGGTAGTATGTTTGTTGATAGTAGTCTTGATGGTTATGATAGTGCAGATGTCCTGATGGTGTCTAAAGGTCGGGTAGATCAAGATTGGATCATGGACTCTGGGTGCTCCTATCATATGACTCTAAGAAAAGAATTCTTCTCAGAATTAAAGATGGTAGAGTTAGGAAGTGTACAACTAGGTGATGACAGGCCATGTAAGATCAAAGGCATTGGTTCTGTCACACTCAAGTTGGAGAGTGGGGTGGAGTTCACTCTTGATCAGGTTAGGTACATACCTGAGCTCAAGAGGAACCTCATCTCACTGGGTACTCTTGAAAGCCAAGGAAGCAGTATAAGTCTCAAGAATGGGAAGGTGAAAGTAATCAAAGGGTCATTAGTTATGTTGTCAGGCTCAAGAAAGGAGAACAACATATATGTTCTTGATGGTACTGTCATCTGTGGTGCTGCATCAGTTGCTGATGTCAATAAGATGAACACTCCTGCTTTGTGGCATAAGAGAATGGACCACATAAGTGATCAGAGATTGACTGAACTGAGAAAGCAAGAAATCATCACAGGGGTTAGTGGCTGTGATGTGGGATTCTGTGAGCATTATGTGTTGGGCAAGTCAACAAAGGTCAAGTTTGCCAGGGGAGTACATGAGACAATGGATGTTCTTGAATACATTCATGCAGACTTATGGGGTCCTGCAATAATCAATTCTCTTAGTGGAGGAAGATACTTCTTGTCTATCATTGATGATAGATCAAGAAGGGTTTGGGTATATATCCTTAAGCATAAGGATAAAGCATTCTTGAAGTTTAAAGAATGGAAGCAGCTGGTTGAAACACAGACTGGTAAAAGGGTTAAGAAACTAAGAACTGACAATGGTATGGAATTTTGTAGTTCTTTGTTCAATAAGTTTTGTAAGGAATATGGTATTGGTAGGCATTTGATAGTGCCGTACACCCCTCAGCAAAATGGATTAACTGAGAGGATGAATAGGACCTTGCTTAACAAGGTCAGGTGCATGTTGTCTGAGTCAAGAATGCCAAAGTCTTTTTGGGCAGAGGCAGTGACAACTGCAGCATATCTTGTTAACAGGTCTCCTTCATCAGCTATTAATATGAAGACTCTTATGGAGATGTGGACTGGTGTTAAACCTGATAGCAGTCATTTGAGGGTGTTTGGTTCTTTAGCCTATGCTCATGTTAAGAAAGACAAGCTTGATCCTAGAGCTCTAAGATGTATGTTGCTGGGCTATCCTGAGGGTGTAAAGGGCTACAGATTGTGGAGGATTGATGATGGTAGTAATTAGCAGAGATGTGGTCTTTAGAGAGGAGGTGGTTTATAGGGATCTGTTTGATAAGAAGAAAGTACACGATGAACTGATGGATGATGATCACATTGAGGTGGAGTCCAAAGCTTCCGAAGGCATTCCCAAGTCTTCCAAAGGCATTCCCAAGTCTTCCGAAGGTTTTCCTAAGTCTTCCGAAGGCATTCCCAAGTCTTCCGAAGGCATTCCTAAGTCTTCCGAAGGTTTTCCCAAATCTTCCGAAGGTTCTTTTGAAGTAGGGGAAAGCTCACAGCAGAGTTCACAATGGATGGTAGCAAGTGTGTGCAGACACCTTTGGGTCAACACTTTAAGCTTTCATCAAAGGATTCTCCTACTCAAGAGGAAGATGTTAAGAGGATGCAGAAGGTCCCCTATGCTAATGCTGTTGGTAGTTTGATGTATCTAATGGTTTGTACCAGGCCAAATATTGCATATGCTGTAAGCATTGTGAGCAAGTATCTGTCAAATCCAGGTAAACTTCATTGGGAGGCAATGAAGTGGATTTTGAGGTACTTAAATAGTACAAGGCATGTGGGATAGTGTTTGGTATTTTTCAAGGTTCAAAGTTCAGTATTCTTGGTTATGTTAATGCTGATTTTGCCAAAGATCTTGATAAAGGCAGGTCTACTACTGGGTATGTTTTCAAGGTGTTTGGTGGTGTTGTGAGCTGGAAGTCTTCACTTCAGCATGTAGTTGCTTTGTCAACTACTGAGGCAGAGTATATTGCTCTTACTGAAGCTGTGAAGGAATCTCTTTGGTTGAAGGGTTTTGTATCTGAATTGGGGGTTGATTTGGTTGATACTTTGATTCTCCGTGACAATCAAGGTGCAGTGAATTTGTCAAAGAATCAGGTATATCATGAACAAACTAAGCATAACAATGTCAGATTACATTTTATCCGAGAGGTTATTCAATCCAAAGAGATTAGAGTTGCTCATGTTGATACAGAGAATAATGCAGCGGATGTCTTAACCAAGGTGGTTCCAGGATCCAAGTTTATCAAGTGTTTGGAGATATTGAATATGGGCTAGAATTGGTCATGTACTAAGATGGAGAATGTAGAGTATATAGTACAAGGACCAATTGTGTCAATTTTATTTTCTGAAATGCTAGAATGTGTAATAGTTCACATATTAATAGTTTGTTAATAGGCGGGCTTAGTAACCGTTTTTATTTTGTACTTTCTTTTAGAGTTCTTGTTCTTTTTTTTTTTTGTAATCGTTCATAATCATTCTATTGAAAATCATTGGAGTTTGTTGTTGATTGGTGTGTAATCGATTGCTTCAAGTTCATAATGTTTACAGTATCCAACATGAAAAACGTTTACCGTGTAAGAAACTATAAAAATAGTTCCTAGAGTGATGAGAATTTTTTTTTTAATTAAAACTAGATGGTAGTATCATTTGTGATTTTCTAGCAAAAGATTGTATCATTCGGTTTTGCTGAAATGTCATTTTCTAATGTGCTAAACCGTGATGTAAATTATGTTTTCTAAGCAAAAATACACAAACTGCAATCTTTAAAGCTTAAAACCGCGCAAATGACCATATCTATGCTCACATAACAGTCTTTTGATTTTGGTAATCAGATCATATGATTAAATCTATATAGACTCATGAATCGGCTATTTAAATTGAATCATTAAGTCTCTTATTCTACAGTAATTCCTCTTATCCATTCAAGTAATTAAGTTCTCTTCTACAAGCTTTTTAAAATGTTGAACTTTCTATTAACCTCCAATAGGTTATGCAGGAATGTCTTTAAGAGAAGTTTACAATTGCTGAGTGAATCTCTATATCAGTCACCAATACATTCTGACCGATGTAATGTTACATAAAAAATGATAGCAAAGCGTAGGTACACATGAATCATGATGCATTCTAAAAGGTTGATTGTTTTTCTTGGAAATAAAAGGAATTGGATTCCCATCAATCTATGCTTTTCCCTTCCCATTAGACAAAAACTCACTCTAGCTAGGGTAAAAACCGGTTAGAAAAAAAAAACGGGCCAAAAATACCGCTCCGATTTGATAAAAAAAAATCGGTTTAAGCCAAACCAGTTTCAACCTGATTCGAACCGCCGGTTTGTAACTGGTTTGGTGGCCCGACACCCAAAACCGGTTTTAAAACCAGTTCAAATAAAAAACGGTTAAGTCAAAATAAAAACCGGTTTTTATAAAGATAACCGATTCAAACGATTTGAGGGGTTCCAGAATTCAGTTGAAAAATCGGTTTAAAAACCGAACCGGTAAAAAATACCGGTATGATCACTAACATACAAACCGGTCAGATTTGAAAACCGAAAACCTAACCGGTTTGATAAAAAAAAAGCTGGTTTGTACACCTCTACTCCTAGCATGTAAAAGAATGAAATGAGCATGAACACTTAAACCAGCTTCTTTTTTTTTCATGTTCTTGTTCTTATGCGATTGTTAGTTAATAATCTAAAGGAAGACAATGTAAATACCGTTATTATTATTAACAATATTTAAAAAGCGAACAACAATATGTGTTGGACTTGACGGTTCGTATTAAAATGGTTGGACTCAACGGATAATATTAAAATGGCCATACTCAATGGATCGTATTTAAATGGTTGGACTCGACTTTTTTGTATAAATATGTAAACGACGTAAACGAATGGACAAAATATTCTTAATGAAAAGAACTTTATAACCGTAAATTTACAAACATGTTTGGTTAAGTTGTAAAATACATTTGTTCATATTTGTTCTTTTATTAAATAAATAAACACCAACAAATTTTATGCCAAACAATGATATTCGGTTGGTTTATAGCCGCTCTTTAGCTTCCTAGATTCTATTACCATATATTCTGAATCAAATAAAAGAAATAGTAACAGAGGAAATACACTGAGCGAGGAATATATAAGTTACAAAAGAATATCAATACGAAAAATATAAGGTAATTTTATAGAATGATAATCAATTTTCAAAATTATCCTAATTACGTCACTCTTAAATTTTTTTATTTCAATCAGGTCACTAAATTTTATTTTGATGTTTTAATCTTGTATATTTAAACTGAATAGTAGGTAAAAAGGAGAGTCGAAGGTGCGAGGGAGGGTCAAAGTTAAGAGGAGGGTCGCAAGTGACGGGGTGGTCGCAGGTGGGTCGACAATGGTGGGGGACGACGGTGGTGGTGGGCGGCGATGGTTGGGGGACGACGGTGGTGGTGGGCGGCGATGGTTGGGGACGAAGGTGGTGGTGGGCGGCGATGGTGAGGGGACGACGGTGGTGGTTGACGGCAATGGTGGGGGACAAAGGTGGTGGTGGGCAGCGATGGTGGAGGACGAAGGTGGTGGTGGGCGGCCATGGTGGTGGGACGACGGTGGTGGGACAACGGTGGTGGTGGCGGCGAAGTAGGAACATTCATAAAACTTGAAAAAAATCCTGCTAATCAGGTTAATTACATAGGATTAAAACAACACTGCAAAATTAAATGACTTGATTGAAACAGTTTAAAAATTAAGTGACGTGATTGAAACACTCATGAAATTTTGTTACTATTTTGTGAAGTTTTTTCGATAAATATATCAACAAAAGTTTGTAAATAATTAGAAAAACAATCTTCATCTTTATTAATTCTTGAAATGATGATGAGTGTTAATAATTAACAACAGCTCATAACAAATATACAGTTGCAGAAGAGCAGCAAGTAACTCACAAAAATACAACAAAAAATAACCAACAACAATCACAATATCAAACCTTCTTTCACAAGTTGCTCCAAGAACATTGCTACTTCACTCATTGATGGTCTCTCACATGGATTCTCCCTCACACAAACCTCTGCCATGTCAGCAAGTTTGAGCAACGGCACGACAACACGTGGCAGGCCCACACACCGGTCAATGATCGCAGCCGCTCGCCCCTGTTTGACCAACGGCACGGCCCATTCCACGATACTAGAAGGCGTGCAGTCTCGGTCATTAGCCTTCCTACCACTCAGTAGCTCAAGCAACACGATACCAAAGTTGTATACATCATCTCTCATGTCTCGAACCACATCACCATCATTATTTAGGAGTCCGAAATCGGATATTCTAGCGCCCCAATCTGCATCTAGTAATATGTTAGAGCTCTTTACATCGCGATGCGCGATAGGGGGGTTGTTTTCTGTGTGAAGAAACTCTAGACCCTTTGCAGCCTGCATTGCTATTCTTAACCTTAAAGGCCAGTTTAGTGGCGAAAACCCGCCATGTAGATGATCGTGAAGCGTGCCATGCGTCATAAGCTCATAAACCAGCAACCTTTCTCCCATTTCCGCACAATATCCTAACAGGTTCACCACATTACTGTGGCGAACGCTGCAAAGAATCTCGAGCTCCATCTCGAATTCTCTACTGTTCGTGTGGATTATTGTAGCTGCATTCGCGCGTTTCACCGCCACCTGGCGCCCATCCGCCAACACAGCTTTGTAAACAAACCCGTAACTGCCCCGGCCCAGCTCGTTAAACTCTTTGAACCCGTTAGTCGCGTCTTTGAGCTCCGAGAGCCGGAAAACTTGAGCTAGACCGGGACATGGCGCGACCGAGACTGCAGATGGTATGACATCCGGCTCATCGGTTTCTTTCTCCCCTGGCTTACCAATGCAGGATGAGAACTGCTTCTTTTGTCTACCTTTTGTTGGTAGAAACCGAAGTGCGATACATAATAATATTAGGAACAATACGAATCCGATGACCGATGAACCGATTATGATTATCAATTTATGCAACTGACGCAACCGGTGATCCTGATGCTGGTGAGATTTAAGCTTGCATACTTCCCAACAAGAACTATTCTGACAGAGTGAGCACGCAGTGCACACTCTGTCCGCATTTTCAGTACAAGAGCTCGAGGGGAAGAACCCGCTCGAGCAATTGGACCCACATGGAGAACATATGCTCAAATCCTTCCGAACACACAAACTCGTCAAATCGGGCTCGTGAAGAAGACTCGCGTTGAACGCGAACTTCCCCGGGCCACAAGATCCAGGGGTACATAACCCCGGGCTGCTAATCCCAACATGATCAATGACGAAGCGATCGACAATCAAGAACAAGAATCAGGGATGAAGATGCACCTTGCCCCAACAAGCCCGAATCATGATCATCTCTTCTGATCCCACAAACATACTGATCACCAGTAGCTAGTGCAACAAACGATCTCCCAACAGGTTTCGAATCATCAAATTCAAATCAGACCCCCAACACTTGATCTCACCCGACGATTCCAACACACCGCAAATCGAGTTCTTGCTTGACGCAAGAGCAAGAACTCGATCTGGTGCATTCGAAACGCCCAAATTCGATGCATTCGGACCCCAACACTTGATCCCACCATCTTCAACAACACCACAGGTGAACCCATCACCAGAAACAAGTTTCTTGAACGAAACAGAGCTGATTTCTTGATTGTAAAACAGAGCACTCTGTTTCGAAACTGAACCATTTGATCTCACAACAACATCCCAACAATCAACATACCCAGAACCCAAATCACCATCAGAATAATAATATCCTCTGATCGCACACACATGATCTTTACCCGAAGAAATGTACGAGTACGGTGTCGATTGGTACACCTGAGGAACAAGATCAGAAGTGTTACCCAACGAGTTCCAGCAAGATGCATACGAGGTGTTCACTAAAATGCCACACATAAACCCATATCCCCCATCAAGAGCAGCCATTGGAGGCACATCAATGGCGAAAACCGAAGATGTTGAAGACGAATTACCAGTGTTCTTCTTCCCCCAACAGATGACCTCTTGTTTACCACTAGCATCAATGGCGCAAAAGAAGTCGTTTTCGCCGGAGACTGCTGAAATAGGGCCCATGGATCCGAACCCATGTGTGATTGAGAGAGATGAGAGGATGAAGAGAAGAGAAAACGGGATTTTGAGGGTGTTGTTAGTCATGGGGTTGGGGTAAAGAGAGAGACTTTCATGGAGTTTATGTGAAGAAGAAGATGATGATGATGATGATGATGATGATGATGATGATGAAGGGGATAGAAGTATAGAAGTGGAACATGGGTGTTGCTATTTTGTATGAGGTATTAATGCAGGGTAAAAGGTTGAGAATGGTACAAGGAGAAGTTACTGTTAGTGGTAAGTGAGATGTAGTGGAGGTCATGGCTAGTTGCTAGTTGCTGATGGTGGCATGTGCAAGTTTGTAGACTCGTAATAATAATAATAATAATTTGACGGGTTGATGGTTTAGTGGTAAACATCAAACACTTTTTAACTAATGTCTGAGTTGAAATCTTGACGTAAATTGTAGTTTATAAACAGGGATAAATGAATGTTCGAGTCGTTGTTGTAAAGAAAGGATGGATGATGATAAATTCAATGGTTTATAAGTTACGAAGACGAATGATAATAATAAATGATGGGCTAAGTAGGTTTGCGGCTAAGAACAAGTGTGTTAAGGTTATTTGTTTTGGTGTTGAGTTGCTTTATCGTGCGTTACTTCGACCCAGGCTACTTGGTTTGAGTTGGTTTTACCCAATCTTGGCTTGCATTGTGCGACCTCACATCAGGAAATGTGACTGGTCTTGTCCCTAGCTTGGTCTTGTCTCGCTTGACCTAGCTTTAGCTCGTATAAGGGTGACACCAAAAGAATAATGTAATCGACACGGTTTGGAGCTATAAAAACGTAAGTGGTTACTCGTTACACCAAAACACTTGAAATAATGCTTTAAAAATTAAAAGTAAAACAGATAAGAAAATGTGGTAAAAGTATAAAGCTTATTACGGTTATATTATCTTCATATGTTTAAAATTGGGTTAAATAATGCTATATTTTTATAATTTCAAAGAAAGTTACATACGTTTAATGAATATGTGATGATTGATAGATAATAGAGGATTAAATAATGTAAGATTTGGGGGTATGGAAGGTACCATATTGATCCAATGAAGTACCAACTAGCAATTATTCAAAGCAATGATGCATTGATGCCAATTGCCTTATCATCGTTTAATTTTTTAATAAGCGATATACTTCTTTAGCGACGACCGGTTGGGTCACAAATAAATAGGAGTTAATTACATGTGTTTTACCATGTAATTTGGTGCCCACATGGTTCTTGTGTTGCCTTCACATTATTACTTTAACTAAAGATTTACTAGATCTTTAACTAAGGTCAACTCACATAATATATCTTTCGTTTCAAAAAGTAGTTACTTCTCTAATAAAAAACCGGTGTATATTAAACCTTAAGATCTGAGTATTTGACTCTCATTTCCATTCTTGTTTAACATCTTCCGTTTTTGTTAATTTCTTATTTATTTCTATTACTATTAATCCACTATGTCGGTGGATTTTTTTGATTTTTTTTTTGATTTTTTTATATTATATATTATATATATGTCGGTGGGGATTTTTTTATTTTTATTTTTATGTGTATATTTTGTTTGGAACCTGTTGGGTCAAATATTATAATTTTATGTTTTTGGTATAAATTCGAGTTACTCTATGTTTTGATGTAAATTTTGCTAGGAAATGTGTTAGAGCGAATGTAATCTATGCTTTATCATGCCGTCTATGGCTTTCCCGAACTTGCTTATTTTGCTGTACGTTTTGAGTTGTTCTACGTTTTAACGTAAATTGTGTTTGAAATATAGTCAATTTAAATAAAATATGTTTTCATTTGATGGTACAAATTCGTGTTACTCCATGTTTTACGTAAATTTAGTTTGGAAACAAGTTAAGTCGATTATATTTTATACTTCATGACACGTACGCTCGCCGCCGCAGCAACGCACAACGAGTTAAATCACTAGTTATAATTATTAGGTTTCCTCTTTCCAGTGTTTTTCATCGTACTTTTACGGTCTTTTTCTTTTAATTTATTTATATTGTTTACTTTTATTATTAGTAATGTTATTGTTATTGGTTTCTATTACTATTACTAGTTCAAACCATTAATTTTCATACTCTACCCTTTTAATAAAGTTAATTAATAATATGAATGTTATTACTTTATATTTCTTCTAACATTTAAACTCTCATGTCATAAATTCTTAATACACTTTTAAAAGATTGGTATAAATGTCACAAATTTAAAAAAAAAAAAACCTGTATTTAATAATATGATTATATTAATAAATACGATATCATACCAAAAATTATGATTTTCTATGAAATAATCTTAGAAAATTAGGATGGAAAATAGTAAGAGTCTTGTGAGTATCATTAAATACCACAAGTTAAACACACAATGTATGATGGTTAAGAGGTGTGATTCATAAGAAAAATAGTAAATTATAAATTTTATTCATTAAGTATTACAAAAATTACAGATTTGATCCTTAAACTTTGATAATTACACTAAGTGTTCTTTATTTAAAAAGTTGTTATGTTTTCTGTACTTTTAACTAACTGAAGTTAATTTTTTCTGTTAAATTTGTACTAAATAACATTTATGTCCTTACTCTTTAACGGATCAAATATGTAATTTATATTATTCTTGTATTTCTTTCTTATATTTTATTTATTTTTTTCTTTTTTACCACTTTTATACAAACTTATTTAAAATATTATTGATAAAGGATAACATATGTAACTTATATTAATCTTACATTTTATTTCTTTCTCTTAATTTTCTCAATCACTTTATCTTATAAACCTATCGTAATATTATTAAATATTGTTTTTAATTTATAAAAAATATAATTTCATTTAGTGATTTTAATTAATTATAATCCATTATTTTTTTAAATTTAGTTATGTACTTCTGTGTTAAAACCAATAAAATTTAGAAACAATTTTTAAACTAAAAATTAAAAATACATAAAGTAAAAATAATATTTACATAAATTATTAAAATATAGTTAATGACATTGTAAGTCAAGTAAGGCACTACCTAAATTGTTTACGCCTCCACACCCAATTGCTTCAGATCAATTTTTTCTTTATATCCTCTTAAGGATCGAATTTGGTTATTGTCACGCGTAACGATTGAATGTTTCCATCTTGCTCGCAAGATCCTTCGACAAGTAAGTTCATACTTGACTGATTAATTACAAAGGTATACGTAGTCACGCGAATGGTTCTCATTTAGGGTTATAATACGCGGATGTGAACGAGGTTAATAAAGAGTGACCGAGGGAGAAACATAGCAACCTACAGCTGTGGTGTGCATGCAATTATGTGTGTGCGTGAGGGGGTTTAGTGTGTGTGTGTTGCAAGAGAACAACAAGTGTACATGTGTTATTATGTGTTGGTTTTGAGGTGTGTGTTCATGAGTTTTGTGTGTGCGCGTGAGCTTTGTGAGATTTATGTTTTTTTAAACCAAAGATATTGGTGTGAATGAAGGTGTAGGCGTTGATAGTAATATATATATATATATATATATATATATATATATATATATATATATATATATATATATATATATATATATATATATATATATATATATATCAAAATTATAGTTATGTTGAATTCAATATTTAATTATTAGTTATGTTTATGTTTATGAATTTTTATGGTTTAATTAATTATTTTTTAGTAACTTGTGTAATTTTTAGATAATTTTTTTAGTTGAGAGAAATTTCGAGTTCTCTAAATTTTATAGGTTGTATTAAACTAGTAAATAACTAAATTGAACAAATTATAATAAATTAAACACCTATAAATAAAATTAAATGTATTATAAAAAGATAAAAATAAATTAATCAATAATATTTAAAACAAGTTTGTATAAAAGTGGTAAAAAAGAAGAAAAATAAGTAAATAAAAGAGTAAATTACAAAAATTGTCCTTTAAATATACTCAAAATTATGGATCTTATCCTTAAATTTAATAAGTACATTGAGTATCCTTTGTTTGAAAATTTATTACGATTTATATCCTTTACACTAACAGAAGTTAATTTTTTCTGTTAGTTTTATGTAAATGATAGTTTTACCCTTATGACCTAAAAGACTAAATTAGAAATTTATATATCTCCTATACTTTCTTTCTTTTACCTTTTTTTATCTACTTTTCTTCTTTTCTCTTTTTTCACCACTTCTACTTTATAAGTATCTTAATATTATTAATTAATTATTATTTTTATGATAAATATAACTTTGTTTTATAAATATTTTGATTAGTTGATATAAATTATTAACAAAAAATAAAAGTTATATTACATAAAATATATTAATAAAATAACATGAAGGTGCCCGAAACATTCATACGGACTCGGTGAATTTTTTTGGATCCATTATTGGTACCCGTTTCATATTTAAATTTATTTATTGATTAATTTAAAATTTAATTTTTATTCTATGACTAGTTTTTAATGACCGTTTTAAAAACTGATTAGTTTTCTGGTGGCTAGTTTTAAGAGAAACTATAAAACTACATTTTTTGTAACAAATAGTTTAAATGAAAGAATATCAAAACTAGATTGCTTATAAATTTGAGTGGTTTTAAAAAAAATTTAATAATTCACACAGATAACATTTTTATCAAAATCTATGTGACATCATATTAAACAATTAAATTAATATATTAAGTAGTTGTAACCTTCCCGAGCTTCGTACGGGTGGAAGCCGATCACAACACTGCACAACAAATAAATCTAGATTAGCAGGCTAAAATTGACGTGTCGTTATAAGATGACAGGTTAACATATAATCATTAAAAAATAATAACTTAAAAATATTATCTCACATATTTGATTCAAGAAATATTTATGGTAATAAAAGACTGTAAAAAAATTAATAATATAATAAATTTAAAAAAATACATATATACTGAAATCATGATAAACAATTTTTTCTTTGTGTAATAAAAATTCTATCAAAGTCTCCTACAAAATATTGATAATATAAATAAATTTACATAAATAATTTAACATAAAAAAGATTTTTTTATAAAAAAAGTCTCAAAATGATAGGTGTAGCCTATAGAAGAAAATTAGACAAGCTGAGTAAGAATTTTAGAATACATAAGAGTTATACACTATGCATTATGAATTAGAAATATGTGAATTAGAATATATATATATATAAATATATATATATATATATAATTAGTTGGAGTAAATAACTTATATATAATATATTAGATCACAATAAAAAACTAAGAATAACAATAAGAGCACACAAAATAACAAGCCTACACGATTAAAGCTTCCACGATCTCATAACGGACGGACCAACGAAATTCTATTAATATTGTAATTTGTTTTATTAAAAATAATATATGTTGTCTACTTTTTATTGTTTTTATGAGAAAAATAGATAACTAAATTTAACAAACGAAAATATCTATAATAAATTAAAAATCTATAATAAGATTATATTTTATAAAAAATTAAAACTGACTAAATAATAATATTTGAAATAAGATATAATATTTGTATGATAAAGTGGGGAGAAAAATAGGAAGAATTAAAAGTAAGTAAATAAAATTAAGAAAAGAGAAAAAATAAATTATTAGTATAAGTAACACATTTCGTCCTTTAAAAGATAATGGTAAAATAGTAATTTACTAGTAAACTAACAGAAAAAATTAACTTCAGTTAGCGTAAATGATAGAAAACGTAACAAATTTTCAAATAAAGGACAATCGGTGTAATTATTAAAGTTTAAGGACAAGATCTATAATTTTAATAATACTTAAAGGACAATATTTGTAATTTACTCTAAATAAAATATAAGAAAGAAGAAATATATAAGAATAGTATAATTTACATATTTAGTCCTTTAAAAGTTAGGGCAAAAATGTCATGTGATAGAAACTTAACTGAAAAAGTTAACTTCAGTTAGTTGAAAGAACAGAAAACGTAATAAATTTTTAAACAAATGACACTCGATGTAGTTATCAAAGTTAAAGGTTAAAATCCGTAATATTAGTAATACTTAAAGGACATTTGTAATTTACTCTATCAAAAACATAAAAATTCAAAAGTTATGATATATGATGTTTTGTATTAAAAACCTAATTTCTTTATGCATATAGTAAAAGTATAATTCATAAACTTTTTTAAAAGATAAATATGCGACTCTGATTCGAAAAATATGTGTTATTTTAATCGGGTCTACCTATTCGTTTTCCAGTCGGGATCACACTTCCAACTCCCTTAAAAGAAAATCAATTGCTAAAAAAAATATTTGAGTCAACTCTGAGTATTTTACTCGGATTAAAACTTAAACTCATAAACTTCAACATTTAATTATAATGAGTAACTAAGTTTAACAGTTAAACTAAATATAAATCTAAATTATGATATATTTCACTTCGAAACAGAATTACAAATTTATGATGTAGCACGTGCTTTCTTTGTCAGCCTGTCCCGCTATGAGGGCCCACCCTATCAGGATGGTTTGTGTGTCTGTCCCTCTAAATTGGTCAAATATACCCAAAATCATTTAAAAAATTGAGTTTTATGCTTATCTTTTTCAAGAAATGTATTTAATAAGTGATTACATATCTTTCTTAAATTTGCATCAAACTATCAAAGTATAGCAGTTTACATAAATTCAATACACCAATAAGAATCCTAAGTAAAATTGTATGAATGTATGAATGTATGAATGGATGAATGCAATGTGTGTGTGAAGGATGGAACTAAGAAGATGCAAAATAAAATATGTATTATGTGTATATAAATATAGAGTGATGGTGGTCAAATTGTGTAAAATCCAGGCAAGTGATTGGTGGAATGTGGGCACACCATGTGGTGTTATGGCTAATTTATAATATAAAAATGAAGCCAATAAAATACTTGATTTACAATTAATGTGCTCTATGCAATAAACAAGAAAATGATTCAATGCATTATTTTTCATTTATCTCATCATGCATGCATACACACAACCTTGTAGATAAAACACTACCACTTATTCTTATTTTAACAACTTTGTAGATAAAACACTTCCTCTTATTCTTATTTGTATTTTCTTTATGTATATGTGTGTATATCTATGAAATATAACATAAGATATAATATATCATGTTGAAATTAATAATGAAAAGGATATTTTTATCATGGTCAATATGAACAGAATATTTTTTGAGGGTTATTTACAAAATTTACAAGGATATTAAAATGTTAAATACTATAGCATGAGATTTTGAAAAGTCATCCAAATTTTATTATCAACTGGCATATTTTACTTTTACGTTTCCAAGCATCTAAGTACAAAAATATAATATTTCCAAGCATATTAGGATCTGAGTTTTTGTTTGGGTGTCGTCACGATTTTAGGGTTTTGAGTGGTTACGAAGGATGTCATGAAGTGGTGAGGAATAATGGATGCATTGTTACAAGTTTCTGGGTGATTTGGCTTGGTAGCCGGTAGGGGTGTCTCCGGAGTTCCCTTTCAGGTTGCCAAAACACTGAGAAGGGTATATACGGTGGGAAAAAAGGAGAAGTTTGGTTTGTTTTTCTTTTTCTTTTATTTACACATTTTTATTAATTTGAGGAAATTGGTCCTGATAGTTTGCCAAAATAGTACGATAGACATTTTATCCAAACTTAACGGATATTTTAACAAAAGTTGGTGTGAGAAAGTTTAACAGATGTTTTCATTGATAGTTAGTGTTAGAACCAAAATTTGTTACAAAATGAAAATAACAAAACTTGAAATATAAAATTTTTTAAACTCAAACCCAAAGGTCGGAATTAACTATATTATTGCTCATCTTATTACAAAAGAAAATTAATATATGTATAGTTAAAGGGTAATAGTAAAGATTTCTGTCTATTGTTCTTTTAAAATAACACATTTTGTTACTGTCATTTATCAATTACGTTTACAGGATATCATGGTTATAATAAACTGTATAACCTTAATTTTTCAAAAAAAATGTTAAGCGACACCTTAAATAACTAAAATTACTTGTTAGAAATAACGATATGAATAGGGTAACAAGAATGATTTAATTTTTCCTCATCTGATTTATAAACATAAGTGATATATTTAAATTCATGCTCTTTTATACCGTTCATGAAAGTCAATAAACTAGTTGATAATATTTGACACATAAAATATATAAACACAACAATTCAATGATCTAAGTAATGGCAAGCGGCCGGGTGGGGTGACGTTAGGTCTAATGATAAGATCATTTGAAGTTAAAGTGGTGAAATTTCCTTTAAAGTCAAGAGGTTCGAGCTTAGCATATGACGGGTTGATAAAATTAGTTGTAGTATAAATTATATAGAGTAAAATAGACAGAGTAACGTCTGGTCATAAAAAATGGTCATAAAAAATAATAATAAAGAAGTGTTTAAATCCCTATCTTAACTTCTTTTGATTTTGTTTCTATTATCTCTGCTTTTATAATAACTTCATGAACTTGTGTCTTCCTATTAACACACGCTTTTATAAATTAACACCTTTTATACATCTCGTATAGACGTATAGGGTCGACGACACTGAAAACGAGAATAATTCAAGCCGGGACTATCAGAGGACTAAATATACCATATAACCCTATACGATCTCTATACAACCATATAAGTCTATATAATGCGTACAGTAAAATCCGACACTGAATACGAAAAAAACTTCAGAGGGTTATTAACCTGTTAGAAAGGTTATATGCCCAATTCGAAGCTATGGCTACACGACCCTCTATTCTACGCGCATAAAACTATACTAACACATATTGAATTCAGAATATGTTAATTTATAGTAGGAAGTGTCTAGATTTCAAGTTAAAAAAATGTGATTTATGCTCTTTTTAATTCTTACCTATTCCAATTGATCCGTACACTCTACAAAATAATAAAAACATTGGCTTTTCTAAAGTAGACTTTGCGAATATTCAAAATGACAAAAAGTTGTGATAAAGATCCGCCGTCGATGTGGGACAGGGGGTAGAGTGTAATTATACAAAAGAGTAGGGTAGGTAAATGGAATCTAATTAAAAATAGTCTGCAATTAAAATTAATTATGCATGTGGTATGTCTGGATTAAAAATATAATAATTAATAACTATATATTAGAAATTAGAAAACAAGATTTTCTATATTTGAAGGTTGCATTGAGATGTCTCCTGGACCCATTTATATTGCCAACATCCACTCGTTTGGTCTCTAATGACTCATTTCTTTATTAATAAAAGTGGTATTTAAAATTGATATATGTTTAATAAGTATAATGCTTTATGAAAATTTTAGTTATAACTTTACTTCCTTGGATAAATCAGAAATATTAGTAAGGTTCATGGTGTTTACAAATATAATTCTTAGACTTTTTTGAACTATTTATTTTCTTGTACTTATATTTTATTAAATACGGTTGAATAACATGCCACCGGTTTAGGAAGAAAAGTTGTTTTGGATTATTTTATAAAAGAAAAAAACATATGTAGATGACCAAGTTGCTAACATGACTATATACAATGAAGAATATTATTACAGAAAACTAAATTTCTAAAAGTAAGTACAGAACAAATGTGAACCAATTTATTTTTTGATTACTTTATTCAAATTTTGTACATTTTACATCCAAACACGGAGGGCATATAGAAAAGAAGCCCATCAAACTAATTTACTTATACATGTTTGAAGATGATTCCTGCTATATTGTTGATAATGTGTAGGTACTATAAATCATATGTGTGTAGGTTATATATATAAAGTTGTGTACCTTGTTTTTGGATTGCAAGAGAGATATGAGTAAGAAACAATGAACATTATATTTTTATTATCTTTTATATTTTTTTTTATTTTTTAAATATTAGAAAAATAAATGGTTTATTTTGTTATATATGTTCTCGCTAATTGAATCATTTGGCTTATACTATCTTTTATAAGGGTTTCCCATCAAGCTACATGGTCTGATTTGTTTTTAAAACAATTATGAGTGAATATTGGACTAGATATTCTAACTCTAGTGTTACAAAGTGGTGTATTAATCAGATAGATTAAAGTATTTTTTGGAAAGTTCCTTTCGAGCTCTATCATGATTAAACATATTTCTTATATTATATATTATATTATATATACATAATATAGCAACAAAAATCTATACTATATATAAAACATATGATAGAGTTATTTTAAGATATCATAAAATTAATAACAATTACTTTATTTAATGCATAAAATATAATCACTTTTGAGAGTAAAATGGTATTTATAACACTGTTTACATATTACCCCTTACAATTAGTTATATAATAACCTTATACTTACTAACACTTGCATAGAATTTTATATTGTTTACCTGTAAACAAAAAAACTTAATATGTTTTAAGATTTTAGCTATATCTTTTAATCTACACGTTTAAAAACATTTTAAGACTACAATTTAATCTGTGTTTTTTTTAATATTTTGGTGTAAACTTTTTGCTGAATAGATCTGTATTTTGTGAGGTACAATGAGTTAATGCATACATGTATAAGTAGTAATACAAAACCCATTTATTTGGTGTTTTAAATTTTAGCTTAAAAATATAATAGACTTTTGTAAAACTACTACAAGAATAACACAATTTTAAGAGTACATGCCGGATGTAAAATGACACGCCGCTACATTACGCGGACACCCTTCTAGTATATAGAAAAGTAGATGGCAATAAAATACTTATGAGTTCACACTTATTAGATTTCTTATTGTTATTTTACCTCTTATTTAACTTTCCTTTCACAATTATTATTATGTTTAAAAAACTAAGAATTAAATAAATCTGATTTTCATTTAGCTATGCATTATACAAGCTACCATAAATTCTCAGACAATCGTGTAAATATATAAAATAAAATAACACCAATTTTCATTTAATTAATGATAAAAAAGTTTTTAATAACACAATAACTAGATTTAACATGTGTAAACTTATGCCTTTATCTAAATTTTCAGGTTTTCATGTATAAACAACACTATATTGATCTGAATTTTTGGATGAATCTTTTTGACTATTGTAGCTGATTATGGCTAAAACAACAATCGATGTTCGAGTGCTAGTCTCATCATAGATACCTCTGGACGTGTCTGCCTAGTGCCTACAACGGTCATCTCTATTAACTTCGTCATTTATTTTTAAATTCATCTTGTCTTGCTAATAAACATCAGGATTAAGGTTTGATCTTTTTCACGTTGTTTTGATTGTTGAATGGTGTTATAGTTGTTATATTTATTAAAATGAATACCAATTATTCGTGTATATTGTTTACGAAGCTAATTGAAAGACAATATTATGATGAGTCAACCGCATGCTAACCACACTGATACTTTAGCTTAGTCAAAGACAACAGAATTGATCATGTGATAGGGCATAAGTAGAATGTACAGTTGAGTCAGTTAACAAATAGTGATTATGCCTATGTAACCAAAATCAAATATAACTTTTAGTAAACAATGTTTAACTTTTTCATCAGGAGATGAATATATATAGATTTTAATGGATTTACAGACGACACATTTCCTAAGTGGAGCAACTTTACACATCTACTATTGGCATATTCATTGTCTTATACATGAAAACTTTTAATATTAAGATACTATATAATCACACGCATTACAGACAAAAAGTGATATTTGAGGCAAACCTTTAGGAATCATAAGCTTTTTTTTTTTTTTTTTTTTTTTTTTTTTTTTTTTTTTTTTTTTTTTTTCGAATCTAATAGTTTTTAAAGATTTTCTTTTGTAAAAATGGTAGTTTTTTTATTTATTTTTTTTTTTTTATCTCTACTGTAAATGGGTCCATGACCTTGACATGTCGTTGTCAAAATGCCAAATCAAGGAGAGGATATGGTGATTTTGATGGTGAAAGCCATAAACACATTCGATGAACTTGACTTAATGGTGAACTCATAACCCTGACCCGCTTCAAGAGTGTAATAAATGATGGTATGAAAGCGGTGAAGAGAGATGTTGGTGTTCCGAGTGTGTTGAGAGGGTGACGACAATGTAGGGGTGTTATTTTTACATGAATTCGAATACCTACTCTGATTAAACTTTACCCGTACTCAATTAAGGTGTAACCCGAAAAAACCAAACCAGATTACAAATCATACCGAGCGACAAAACCTCGAATTTTTTATTTAAGTCGGTCTTTGAGTTGTGTTTTGGCAATACGGGTTGACCCAAAGAACCCGAATACCATATCGTCATACTTATAATGCACATTCCATATTCTAAGATTTCAATCAACGGCCTTTGTTTTCGAACTCGATCAATCCTTTCATCATTGTTCACTCCATCTTCAATCAATGACCCAAGTGTTAAAACTTGATCACTCCAGATTCATACTAAACCATTCAAACCGATTACAAACAAGGTATAATGATTTCATACTCAAGCATTCTCTTGTATTTGTTTAAAATAGACATGGGGTGTCGTCTCATGTTTTAGCTTTGATTTGGGGTGGTCAGAGTGCCTTGTTCGTTGCCTGAGGACAAACACAAAAAGATGGGTCAAGGGAACAATGGAGAGTGAGAGGGGGGGGGGGGGGGGGGGAGTTTAGAAGAACTCGAGAACAGGGACCGCCACTTTACCAAATGTAATGCTAGCTCGTGTGATAGAGGCTTTACCTTTTAGAGAGGTGATTTTAGGTTCAAACTCACACATGATGTAATTAGTTTTAACTAATTTAAGAGTAGTTTAGATTTGTTGTTAAAGAGCAAAATGACAGGCATTAGCTAAGTTTTTAACAAGAAAACACCAAAAGAGAGATGATTTGGTCCATATCATTGAACTTTGATTCAATTTGCATCCTTTTTTTCCCATAATATGGAATGCTAGAATCAAAATAGTTTTGATAATTAAATAATCTAGTTAACTCTGTATCTGCTATCACAACCATTGTAGTTCAAGATGGTGTCAATACGTGTAGTCTACAAGGTTTTTCCAATGAGAACTCATGAGACCCGATTGGTAATATTAGTGTTATCAACATGTATTTTAGTGTATTGGATTAACTTGCTGACCGAGAAAATAACATTAGAGATTAAACGAGCTAGGTGTCGCGGGAATGCGGGCTCGATTTAATTCTAAACGTTAATTAGCAGTGCGCTTAAGTAAATAAATACTTGGCACAATTAATATTGGGCTATTAAATATTAGGCTAACTAAATATTATATTGGAATATATAACTACTTGAATTTATTTCTGGGCCACAAATGTTGATGCTTACTTAAATTTAAATAGTCCATATATTAAATGCTTATTGGGCTTTGGACATACGGTTACGAAGAGAACTATCAAGAAAACATCATAGATTCAATCAAATTCGACTTCATCAAGAAATCTCTGTCTAATCCGATAAATCAATCGCATGTAACCCGCAAAATAGGTTTATCAGATAGTGTTTCACGATTCAGAGATAAATCCAAGTTGCTTTTCATGTTTGCAGATTGAATTTAATCCGGGTACGTTTTTGTTCTTTTATATTTGATTTCTTGTTCACGACCCACAAATTTCTACACCCGACACCTTACCCTGCGACCCTGTTAACGATGAGCACAAGTAAATCAAATATTATGGTGCTAGGAAGATGACCATCAAAAAGTTAGGAAGAATAACTAATGAAAATGGATTTAAACATAATACCTCTGTTAGAAGAATATCATACTTACCAACACTCCACCATCCACACCTTGAAATTTTAGGAGTTCTATAAGTATCTATATTCTATAACAACGTCTATCGTAAGATTAGAACCATCAAATAGTTACGGATAACACTTTTGCTACTCACGATGATAACACTAGACTACAAGTCATTTAATAGTTTTTTGGTGGTGGGATGCAAAAGCACAACTCGAATGAATTTCAAATTCGATTGAGGATTATGGTATTCAGATATGTGAAAAAGAAGTTACTTTCAAAATCCCTAAATTAAAAACACATTGCAATGGAAGATGACTTCCAATAAATCAAAACCCTAACCCTAAAATGATCAATTGAGAGTGATTTCAACAAGAGCTGCGAAGATTGCAATTTTTCTGAACGGTAGAATGGGCCATTTTTCAGGTGTATGTTGCCCATTGGGCCAAGATTGCTATATTTAACGGCAAATATAACTTTTTTAATAAGGGCCAAGATTGCTTGGTCTCAAAGAAATTAAATAGCGGCCCTCGCGCCTTTTTTTCTTACAAAATTGAAGCAAAGATAAACCCCACTCTAAAGAGGGTGATTTTGTTTTAAAATATTATTTTAGGCTATCAACAATTGTATTATTAGACCTGGTAATATGGGCGGGTCAGAACGGGTTCGAGTCAGGATGAGTTTGGATCAAAATGAACCAATTTTTAAATCATTTATTTTGATTCGGGTCAGGATGAGTTTAGGTCAAAATGAGTGCGAGTCAAAATGGGTTAAACCATCATAACCCAAAACAAAATCAAAACATATCAAAACCCACAGACTATCATTTGGAATGATCAAAACACATACGAAAATCGAAAACTAAACCCACCTCAAAATCCGAACCTAACAAAAATCCATAACACAAACAAAAATAAAACAATGTTGAACATGGAGATCGATAAAAGCTTTGGATAGAAGTTGAGTTCTAGAATTGGTCCAGCTTATCATACTTGAACATGAAGAGCGATGAAGATCTATGAATCTTCAAATAGAAATCAGAAGAATTCTAATTTGAGTGGACGTTTGTGGCTTTATTTTCTGCTGAAACGAACAAACAAATATCTGATTTGGGGAACGAACGATGTTGACAGGTTTTTTGGTTCAACGAACGAATGAAGACAGTTTTGATTTTTAGAAATCCTCGATTACAAGAAAAACTCATTTGAACCCTTGATTTCAAAAGCGATAACCGAACGCGATTCAATGAAAAACTCGATTTGAATCTTCCCGGCCGTTGCATTTCCAGCTTGAGGTTGAAAAAAACTCAGATTCGAGTAAAAACTTGTTTTGGATTTCATCGAAGAAAAATACTTCTAGAGGGAGAGAGAAGAAGATAAAATCCTCATTCTTTAAATTTGTTGAAGACCTAGTCTAACTCTAAGCCGTTGACTACATTTAACAAACCCATCTTGACCCACCTTTTAGTTTACTCCACCTTTCAACCTAAATTAGACCCGGTTACAAAATAATTATGGCTCATATTGGTCCAGCTTATTATAATAAAAGACCCAAGTTGATTCAAAACCAAATCTTTGGGTTCATTTTGCCAGGTGTATGTATTATTAAACACTATTAGATATTTATATATTTTTGCCGTTCAAAAAAAAGATATATATTTTTTAATTAGAGATCAGAGATTACCGTATTATCTCTAGGTTGTTTAAGTTATGTAATCATTGGGTTTTCGAATTTTATAGATACGCCAATTGTATCTTATTATTGTAACTTTATACATTTAAAATTAGTGTGAATAGTATTAATTCACTATTGACTGTTTCTTTTCTTTTTTTTAAATTATATCTTTGTAATTTATTTCATTAATTTTTTCATTTGCTTAGTGTTTAGCGGGCAAAGATAATTTATTCTTTTCTTATTTAACGTTACACACTTTATCATCATTGTTGTATCAACGTTCATCACTATAATAAAATAAAAAAAATGGCCAGCACCGACGCGTGGCGCGGGTACAAATGCTAGTTTCTTACAATACGAGATTTGCGATACTTTTATGACGATTTTCCAAAAAAATTAAAAAGTATAAAAACCCTAATAAACGTAATTCATTTGTTTTTAAAACCATTTTTAATCCTGCTTAACAATTTAACAAAATATAGTAACCAAATTTCACAATTCACAATAAAATACAATAACCAAATTTCACTACGTCAAAATGAACAAATTTAATTTCACATTTCAAAAGAAACTAAAGATATGACATTTGTATGATGTTTAGTGTACTAATAGGCCTTGTTATATACAAAATCAATGATATTAACATTTCTCTCACTATATCTCTTTTCATATCTTTTTTGCTATTTGACTTATTTTACAATAGATTTTTGTTTTTGTACAATTAAGAGAAGTTTATCCTTGAAACTAATGATTGAAAGTTAAAATGTTTCTTTCGTTTAAAAGTTAGTACTATGTTTAGCTATTTCAATGAACAAACATAGAATAGTTGTTGAAAAATAAATAAATTTCAGATGTTTGTTTGTTATTCTATCATCTCGACCTCCGATGGTGGTTACGTGTTATTTCGAGTTAAAGATGGTGGGTAAGAAAGCTGCATTCTACCAAGACAATCCTTCAAGTGAAAATGATATTTGGATAAAACATAAGTTTACATCAAAATATATTTATTTTCGATGTTTTAAATAAAAAAATTAGTAATAAACTTAATAAATAAGAAGTCTTTAAATCAAGATCAACAATATTTTAAATAAAATTATTTATAAATAAAACAATTACAAGAAATGAAACAAGAAAAGTAACTTCTGTAGTTAACATCATTCATTTTAACTTTTAAATGAGAAATAATAATAAACACAACATAACTCATAAAATAGAGACTATCTTATTTAACTTATGCATATCATAAAAGAGTTCAAGCTTTATGATGGACATCGTTGAGGTCAAGGAGGTGATTCGTTATGAGTTGAACCAACATTTCGGCTCCGGTTCGGTTGTCACCACCACAGGTGGATGAGACTGTACTTCCTTCTATGCTACTTGTACTAATCTTTTCTTTTCTTCCTCCTCCCGTTACCTTGACATTTCTTCGTCCATTTTCGCGCCCTAGCTTGCTTCTTGAATTCTGCAAACAATAAATCACGAGTTGGTCTAGTAGTGTCAAATGTGACTCGATAGCTAAAAGCCTAAAACGTTATAGGTTCAAGTCTGAGATAAATGAGCAGACATATAAAGACAACCTTAATGTATAACAATAAAGGTGTCTGCTTGACAGTCTAGTGTGAATCTATGTGTTTTTCTCGTATGCTTGATATGTTCAATTGTATAATTATGTAAAAGAACTCCTAACAAAAGTTAGGGTTTACCAAAAACTGATAACGACAAATGACTTAGTGAACAAAAGAAGTGAAAGTAGAGTACACCTATAAGTATGAACAATAATTCTTATTATAATTCTTGAGAAATAGGTCTTAAAATTTTAATTTTGTTTTAGCCTACCAAATATGTCAGGTACCCTTGTGACAAGAGCAAGAACTTACAGATGATGTTCCATGACGACGCTTGGGTGCTTTGGTGACCATATCAACCATATTGATCAACTCGTCAAACTATCAAAATTGTACTCATGACAATGTTAACAATGAACTCAAGTTTAATATTAATCACCATTTTAATTAACATATAGGACTTACCTGGTTAACAATCTTGTCATACTTAGATATACAAAGGTATTGCCTTTGATCATCATCATCATCATCATCGTACTCGTCTTTATTCCAAGTCATGTAATTCTCCATTTGCTAACTATAAAAACTTCTAAACCTGTATTATAATACTCATAACATGAAATAATCATGATCTTGCCATGATGAGATATAATATCATGATGGACTTATGATTTTACCATCACATGTATGTGTTCCAAAGAGTCTTGAAAACCGTTATTGACTAATCATGACATGGTTATTACAAAAACCGTTAAAGACAAACTTACATATGTAGTTTTTATGAATGTAGGAGAGCAGGAGTGGGTGTAGTGATAATTAGGTAGGAGTTAAAGTGGTGTGTTCACCCCAACTAAATATTGTGGGTTTGAGTTTTAGTGGGAGCAACTCTTAGATTATCTAGGTGTTGTCTATTATATCTTAGTTAATTTAGGAGTTGCTGTTAAAAAAAAAAAAAAAAAAAAAGGAGAGTAGGGGTGGGGGGTTGGGTGTAGTGGTAATTAGGTAGGAGTTAAAGTGGTATGCTCACCCCAACTAAAAGTTGTGAGTTTGAGTCTTGGTGTCTTGGTGGGGCAACTCTTAGTTAATCTAGGAGTTTGAGTCTTGGTGTCTTGATGGGGGAACTCTTAGTTAATTAGGAGTTGTTGTTAAAAAAAAAAGAGAGTAGGGGGTGGGTTGGGTGTAGTGGTAATTGCTGTTAAAAAAAAAAAAAAAGGAGAGTAGGAGATGGGGGGTTGGGTGTAGTGGTAATTAGGTAGGAGTTAAAGTGGTGTGCTCACCCCAACTAAAAGTTGTGGGTTTGAGTTTTGGTGTCTTGGTGGGGGCAACTCTTAGTTAATCTAGGAGTTGCTGTTAAAAAAAAAGGAGAGTAGGGGGTGGGGGGGGGGGGTTGGGTGTAGTGGTAAATTAGGTATGAGTTAAAGTGGTGTGCTCATCCCAACTAAAGGTTGTGGGTTCGAGTCTTGATGAGGGCACTTTTAGATTATCTAAGTGTTGTCCATTCTATCTTAGTTAATCTAGGAGTTGCTGTTCGAAAAAAAAAAGATTAATGGACACCATTAACATGCAAGACTAAGATTCTTACGATCGTTACAAACTACTTGGTTTTACCAGCATGCTGTAGCAGGTCGATTTTTAATAAAATTTATATTAAAACATAGTTACAAATAACTACGGTGCGGAGGCATTGTCGAAGCATTGAAGGGGCCGGGGGGGGGGGGCGCCCCCCCTCTTTTTTTCGACGTTAGTGTTAAATTTTAGTCCGGTAGTGTAAATTTTATATAAATATCGAGTTCGCCCCCCCTAAAAAAATTAATTTTGCCCCCGCCCCCTCTACTGGATTGTTTAAGCTCCGCCACTGTGCGAAGGTATATGCTGAAAGATGTTCTAGAAAAAACTAAAAATATATTCTATTTAACCAGTAGATTTTGATCGTGGGTTTTGTGGGCTTAGTGTTGAATAGAATTTGTATCTAAACATATGTTTTTATATCAAAACATAGGTATAAATAATCGTGTTGCAAAGGTATATTTAAAAACTAAAAGTTAAAAACATATTATATTTGACAATATTGATCTCAAGTAAAATTTTATATCCTAACATAAATAAAAATAAATACTTCACAACAGTGCATGCAAAAGTGAATTTAAAAATTAAAAAAGAAAAAAAAAGAAAATTACATTATATTTGACATGTTTCGGTTTTAAGCGAAACTTATTTCCAAACGTATATAAAAATAAATTAATATTTTGCAATGTTATATTTGAAATTTAATAATTATAAAAGAAAAGAAATATAGTAAAATTAATTCTAAAAAGGTTTTTTTTGCATTTGGCTTCCCAAGGTTTGAAAAAATTATCATTTTCATCCAAAAACATGAATTCCGTGAATGAAAATTTATCAGCAACACATAAACATAAATTAGGATTTGTTTTATATGAAAATTTATATAGGCGCCCTTTCAACGATGAATATTTAACATTTTAAAATAGTGGAGCTAACATTTCTGGATGAAAATGATAACTTTTTGAAACCTTCGGGAGTTAAATTCAAGAAAAAATATTTTTAGATGAAAATGACAAATATGAAAAATACGTGAAAAAAAATAGTAATTCACTCTAAAAAAATCTAAACTGCATATGCAAGTGACACCAAAGGGAACGTAGATATAACTCGTGTTGATGGCTTCATCAAAATTGAATTTTGATGGCATGGTCTAGTGAAAATAAGAAATGTGTCAAAAGAACTAATCGTTAAGTGATTATTGACTGTGGTTTGATCATTTTTTATTGTTTTGTAAGACGTAAAGTGACGGACTACGTATATGTTATATGAGTACAAAGTTATATATGTATTAGACAAATATATAATAGAAAAAGAAAAAAGATTAAGAAATCTCACGTTAGTCAATACCTTTATAAAGAATGTTGATAAACGATAGACATAAAGTAATAAACCTTTTGTATAAAGAAACTATGATTAATCTAACTATTAAAGTAATCAATTGCATGATCATATGTTAATCATGAGGCAAGATTGGTATGGCATGATATACTAAGGTTTTCTATTAAAAATTAAGCTGTTTTATGCTAATCATAACAAGATAATTACAAAATCATGGTTTTTTCATGTGTTATCTGTGAAACTGTGAATCGCTCGAATGATTTGATGGTTATAGACACGTTAATCATGATGACACAAACATAAAGATATGATTTTCAGGTAGAGTCATCGAAATTTACTAAAGAGTAAATTAGACGGAGAGTCCTAGGGGTTTGCACGTATTGCAACTTCAGTCCTCATTATCAAACAATTATAGATGTGGGCCTAAATTTTACATAGTCTGCACACCCGTAGTTCCTGGCATTAAAAAAAATTAACTTGATCAGTTATGTCAATGTAAAATGATTAAAGTACCCTCAACTTTAAAATAAAAACAATCACCCCACCCACCGGCCACCTCTTTGCAGTCTTGCTTACGGACATCCCTCCGACCACTATTTCGGCAACCGTCACCATCATCACCACACCCCCATCATCTTCATATCTCCACACCATCATCACCACCATCACTGCCTAAGCCATTTTTCCCTACAATCGCCACCAGCACCACCCCATCCTTTCTGTTTAACAACACCAAATCCCAACCGGACCACCCCGTTGCATCCCTTTAAAACCCTTAGATTTGATCAGAAATCGTCACCATCATTGCAGATCTTGTCGAACTGATCTGAAAACCATTAGTTTGAAACCGAAAGTCGTCATTGCTATTGTAGAACTCGTTATTTCAGTGTTAAAAAAGGTTTCTTTTTTTGTGATGAGTGTGACTGATGGTGGTGGTGATTGTAAGCGGTGGTGGTGGTGGTAATGACTTGTCATGATTGTGATTGTGAGCGGTGGTGGTCGTGATTGTGAGCGGTTGATAGCAATATTGGTAAGGACTATGGTGGTGGCAATTGTGAGTTGTGGTGGTCATTGGTTCTGGTGGTGGTAATGACCTGCAAATTTGTGAGTGGTAGCGTAGAAGAAGGAGATAGAAGGGGTGGGGAAGGTTAGATTTTATTTAATACTTAATATAGTTTGTCTTTTTTTATTATTTTTTAAAACTTAAGGGTATTTTGGTAATTTTATATTGACTTAACAGAGAAAGTTAACATCTGTTAGTATCGAGGACTGCCGGTGTGCAAACCATGCAAAGCTCAGGCATGTGTATGATTTAAACAGTTTTCATATTTAAATAGTTTTCATATTACAGTATTACATCCTTTTTAAAATAACTTTTCAAAAATATATATTTCATTTCAAAATTGAAGTGTATGATTTTATGGATTTAAATTCCTTTCTTCCTAATATATATATATATATATATATATATATATATATATATATATATATATATATATATATATATATATATATATATATATATATATATATATATGATTCGATTATCATTATCATAATATCTTATGTTTGTAACTAAATTTAAACATTTATTATGACAGGCTTAAATAATAATATTATTATAATCTAGAAAAATAGAACAAGTGTCTTATAACTATTACACTTTTACAAATAGAGTTAATTACATGAAAGCTCTTTGTAGTTAGACATATTTTTACTTTCGATCCCCAAGTTTAAAAAACTATAATGTCGGTCCAAACGTTTGTCAAAACGTAACACAAATGGTCTTCGTCATGAATGACCGTTATCTTTTTCCGTTAAGTGCTTGTAAAATGATCAAAATACCCCCGACTAATAACAATTTAATATTTATATATATTATTAAAAACAATCAACCTCAACCCCACCCCTTCACTCCGACGGTGACCGCCCGACCACAATTGCCACCTGACCACCATCTCACCGACCACCACTGCCACCGGATCACCATCTCACCGACCACCATTGCCACCGGACCACCATCTCACCGACCACCATTACCACCAGACTGCCTCACCATCTCCACCGGACCACTTCAACATCACCACAGATCACATCACCATCGCCACTAGACCACATCACCATCACCACCGGACCCACCGAACTGAACCGTAGCCCCCTGAAACAGGCTGATTCAATTGACAGGCGCTAAAGACATCCACCGACCACCGAAATAACAGTAGATTCGATGCGGCGGTGGCATTCCGGTGGAGCAGGGCGGCGGACGCGGGGCAATGGTTGGCGTATCCCCATCACCACCATGAAAGGCGGTTGCTTTCTGCTGCCTCAATCGATCAACACCCCATCGCCACCACCTTCTACCCTTTGTTCCTCATCTTCTTATGCTTAACCCACCAAGAACTAATGGCGGAGGTGGGCACAAATCTTGAACTGAATCTCGCATGTCCCAAATCTAACTACATCGACAATAGGAGACGATCTTCTCTTATGATGGCGGTGGTAGAAGTAGACGGGTGGAAGGTGGCCGGTGGTGGGAGTGACACTGGTCGCCGGTGTTGGTGTGACGGTGGTGGCAGTGGGTTTTGACGGAGTTGATGGTGGTTGCGGTGGTTGTGACGGGTAACAGTGGAGACGGTAGTGGTAACGGGTGGTGGCGGCGGTAATCGGCGATGATGGTGGTCGATGGGTTTGAGATTTAGGGAGGAAAGAAGAAGTGGGTTTATGAAGGTGGGTTGGTGGGCCCCACTTAACACATTATTTTTGTTTTATTTAATTAGAAATAAATTTAATTTTCTTGTTTAAATTTTATTGTAAGGATAGTTTAGGTATTATTAAAAAATTAACTGAAAAGTTAACGTTTCATCCATGACGGGACTCTTTATGTTATGTTTTTTCAAATGTTTGGACCGACCTTGTAATTTTTTTAAACCTGGTGACAAAAGTGAAATTAGACCTAACCACAAAGACCTTTCATGTAATTAACTCTTACAAATATTATTGTTTATAACTTAAATATATTTATTATATATAATATTGTCGTTAATATCTTATCTATAACATATATTAGATTATATATATATATATATATATATATGAAAAGTTTATGGTGCAAAATGTTGTTTTCGTGCGAAGTGCAAGAAGTAATCTCAACACTTGATCTGATGAATTAACGATTCAGATTAGATATCTGAATGATCACGCAAGTAAGGGATTGGAGAGGTAGATTTAGAAATAACCTACAATTATTGATTTTTTTTATATTCTTCCTATTTTTTAAACGTGTATAACTTTTTTATACAACATTATATTTAAAAAAAGAGTTAATTTCTGTTTTGCTCCTTATGGTTTGACCATTTAACGGTTTTACCTCAATAATTTAAAAATAGCCAAAACCCTCCCTGAAGTCATTACTTTTTCTTCAAATTGCCCCATGCCCCTAACCCCATTTAATTCTCACGTTAAAAGAACCCACAACAAAAGATATAATTGTCCCTCATGCGAGGGGCACACGGGTTCCATTTAATGTCAGAATTATATGAAGTTATGGGCGGGGAGCAATTTGGAGAAAAGATAGTGACTTCAGGGAGGGTTTTGGTTATTTTTAAACTATTGGGGTAAAACCATTAAAATGGTCAAACCACAAAGAGCAAAACATAAATTAACTCTTTAAAAAAATTACATCATAAAATCGAATATTTTATTCTCTTTAATTTGAGTATAGTATTGCTATTCTTTTTTTAAATCAATATTTTTTAAAAACGTATATTTGTTGTGCGTACAACTTGTGTGATTATTAACCACGTAATTATTAAAATAACTTGTGTGATTATCATATAACTTGCGTAATTATTAATATAACTTGTGCAGACATTATTTATTACTTGAGTAATTTTAACTTGCTTAAATATGAATATAACTTGCGTAATAATTGATATAACTTACGTGATTATCCACCTTATGTGCGTAACTGTGCGCGCGCGGATGAAATTACCCCTCTCCCAAAAGACACGTGTCACGCCATGGCGACTTCGTATAATTCGCACAAAAATTGCACTTTGTATAGTAACCGGCATATATATATATATATATATATATATATATATATATATATATATATATATATATATATATAGTAAAAGTTTGCGGTACACAGTGATGAATTTGTGCGAAGTGTACGAAGTAATAAAAGACATTGATCTCGAAAATCAACGGTTCAGATTAGAGATGAGAGTAATCACGCAATGAAGAGATTAGAGGGGTAGATTGGGAAATAGCTTACAATTATTAACTTTTTTCAAATTCTCTCAAAAATTTTAAACGCGTATAACTTTTTATACAACATTATTTTTTTTTTAAATTATACCATAAAATCGAACATTTTATACTCTTTAATTTGAGTATATTATTGTTATACTTTTTTTAAAAAAATCAACATTAAAAAAACGTGAATGTGTTGTGCGTATAACTTACGTGATTATAATTGTGTAATTATGAAAATAACTTGCGTAATTATCATATAACTTGCGTAATTATAACTATAATTTGCGTAATTGTTATTTATAACTTGAGTAATTTTTAATTGCGTAATTATAGTTACAACTTGCGTAATAATGAATATAACTTGCGTAATTATCCACCTTATATGCGTAATTGTGGTGCGGACGAAATTACCCATCTCCCAAAAGACACGTATAATGCCCTAGTGACTTCGTATGTTTCGCATGTTTTTTTGTACTTTGTATAGTAACCTTCTCCTACATATATAATATCAATTATATAGCTTTTTTATTTCAACTCATATAACATGCGGGTGATCTAAGAGGTCAATTATCAAAACTAATGAGAAACGAAGAAGTGGGACTGCAAAAGAAATAGGCTCTTGGAAATAAAAATGCGTTCTGGACCGTTTGTGGATCTAAGAGGTCAATTATGTCTATGGGCCAAATATTGGCATAATACCTTTCAACACGAGCCATCAGCCCATCAGCATTTTGTCCTTGCAAAGTTGCAAGCTTAATATGGTATTATGGTCCATATCTATAATATATGTTATTTTCAAATTTTCAAATTTCAGTCTTTTATGGGTTATTGATTTGTTTGAAGGTAGGTTTTACAATAACAACATGCCATTTATTTTCTTGATACATTTTTTAATTTTACAATCAGAAACAATCTAGGTTTTAATGATTTTCAACTTAAAAAGTTGATATTTGGTTTAACTTTCAAGTTTCAAATACACACGCTAGACCATGAAGTCGTCATAGCCTGAGAAAAATCATGTATTATCTTTGAATCGTAGTGTGTGCCTGTGTGGTAGTGATGTTGGTTAATTCTTTGAGTCATTAGTGAAGTTGTGGTTGGTTGGTTATTTTCATTTAAGCGTATAAATAGACAAGTATGTTTAATGTTTTCAATATGAATTACTAAAATTGCTCCAACTATCTCACGTTGTATATATTATTTCTCTTCTAATGTCCACCAGTTTCTTTTCGTCATGCCAACCTCTCTCCTCCTTTACATCAGACAGACGTCCTCGCTGGCCTTTTGTTGGAGAACAACGCTACGATAGAAATTCAAATTGACATTTTTATAAGATATTGTATGAAATTTTGTTTATATAGAAGTAGTTTAAATGTTTTTGGAGTTTTGGGGTGTTGTTTGAAAAAGTGAAAGGTGGAGGTGGAAAGACAAAGGAACCATACCTTGAATTTATTGCTCCAGAAAGAGTGCCCACTTTTGATGTTGGTGGTGAGACACTACTTTGGATCTTTCGAAAAATGCCACTGACTTTTATAACAATCACTTTTTTGTCCATGTTTTCTTCGTCTCACATTGTAATATTCAAGTCACCTCAATCCCTAGGCTAATAAACAACTTATATTAGTTGTAAGAGTTTACAAGTTTTCAAAAAACATTATGATGGTAAGATGAATCTTCTTTGTCTAAGAGGTCGAGGATACTAGAAATATATCCTACAAGATACAGTTAGAAGTGGATAATATGAATAAATTAACAGTCGGTCTAAAAAAGTTGTAACAGATTATAGTTTTCTAAGAGACATTCTGATGGTAAGATAACTTATCTTTATCTAAAGGGTTGAGGATACTGGGTATATATTCTATAAGATACATATGTAAGTAGTTAATACGATTAAATTAGCAGCCGGTCTAAAAATAAGTTGTAAAAGTTTGTAGAATAATTGCTTAAAAGTTAAAACCATAACGTCTTTGAAAAAAAAATAATACGAGTTGCAACATAAACTTATACTTAAAAAAAGTGTAGGAGTTGCAACATAAACTTTTGTTATAATCTTCCTTTCATTTATAGAGTCCATTTATGAATAAACTTATTTCTGACTTAGGAGCTGTTTGACAATTTCTGAACTATTAAGTGTTGAAACATTAAGAGGTCCGAACCATTAAGTGTTGAATCATTAAGAGGTCTGAATCATTAAGTGTTGAACCATTAAGAGGTCTAAACCATTAAGAACTAGTATATCGCTTAACTATTCAAAGCCAAATATCTGACCAATTCAGATAAGAGGTTTTAACCATTCAGCATTAGTATAATGCTTAACCATTCAGAGGCAAATACCTTAATCATTCATACATTTTCCCGCAACACAAACAGAGCTAGTATATCGTTTAACTATTCAAAGGCAAATGTCTTATCAATTCAGATAAGAGGTCTTAACTATTCAGCATTAGTATAATGCTCAACCATTCAGAGGCAAATGTCTGAACCATTCAGACATTTGCTCGCAAAACAAACAGTCTGAAGCATTAAGTGCTAAATCATTCAGACATCTAAACTATTAAGAGGCTAAAACAAACAGTTCCTTAATATTAATACACATGTGGTTGTTTCAGTTAATCTATCTTTTCACACACGTACGCATATTAAGCATACACCAACTATAAAAGTCTTATTAGTGACGTATTTTAAATATGAATTCGCTAACGTAAGTGAACCAGTAGAATAGATAAGTGAACTTGGACCAAAAAATGTGCATGTATTCTATTAATTAAACGAGTTTCACAGTTCTAATGATCACTATTTCATTAACATAATGGTTTTTTTCTGTCTTGGACCCGATCTCGTTAGTTGGAATTCCAATAAACAACATACAGTTGCAGGTTGCTCTATCTAGTACGGAAGTTGAGTATTGTGTCCTTACACACACTACTGCTAGAATTCGTGGTGTAGCGTTATGTTTGTCTTTCACGAACTACGTTTATCTATTCTTACTACGTCTACTTTATGGTGTCAATCTGGTGTTTCACTGAAAAACATCTTGAGACTGATGTGCATTTTATTAGACGTGTGGTTTTATCTCATACTCTTTAGAGTTAGTTGTGTGTCCACACTATTTAGATTGTTTGACTTTGTAAGCAAGAGTTATATATCCTCGACATACTTGATCCAAAACATATGTTGTTGTACCCTTTAGATTGTGGGTCCGTGTTATAATATTATTTAATCATATGTCAAATATCGTTGGTCAAAGTCGATGAACAAAGTTAGTATGTTGTTAGTTTGTTACTTTGTTATCATGCACTCTATATTTGTCGATACGTTGTTAGTTTGTTATTATGCACTCTATAAATAGATTTGCATAGCTTTTTTTAACATAAAAAGTTACAATACGAAAATCACAACAAATTATCTTTTTCTTTACGAACTATGGAAGATTATTATGTTTTGGTAATTCGCCAACTAATGGCGATAATCTATGGTTTCCACTTGCAAAAAGTACCTGAAATTTAGATTGTTGTTGTTCCATTCTAACTACACGTCTAAGACAATCTCATCAATTATGAATTAAAATATATCAAGACGCATGATATCATATCATCAAGAAGCTCCCAACTAACGTAGTACGCGTCTTTTATAAAATTTACTTTTAAGAAAAGTAGATAGGATCTCTAGCTCTTAACAAAATATGTGATCTCTTTAGCAATTTATAACTTCCTAGCAATGAAGATGTTTGGTTAGGACAAATGAGTTTAAAATGGGTATGTGTGATGTGTTAACAAATATTTAATTTAATTATTATAAAAGTTAGACTAATATGTTATAAATTGTGAAACTAGCGATCGAAATTAAGTGTATATATTGAATTTTGTGTCAAATATCATAGTTTCTATACTTGAGGGGCTATTTGCCCATGTATGTATACATTCATGTGTGTGTGTGGGTGGTCGTAATGAGTGAGCATGGGTAGAAACCATGGCATATATTGAGGAATGTATTGTTTGAGGGTGCTGAAAACAAAGGATGGTCATTGTTTCATCCAAATTAATATTAATATATTAATATTATTAGTGGTAAACTAAACAAAAGGCTTTGGAAATGGATATTGATTCTTTCCTTTTGCATATCACCTATGACACAACTAATTATTTAACATTTTATTTTCAAATACCTCATCATTATAATGTTTAAATACAATATGCATCATCTACTAAGTAGAATACTTGGGACATTTAACAATATGTCCAATTATAAACTACTATTAATGTAGACCTGACACAGATTAGAGGATTATGCCATGTGATGGTCACCTCTAGGCATATAGATGATAAGAAAGTTGGATTAAAGATACAACATTTCTTTGTGATGAGACTAACCAGTGTTTTTAATATTATAAAAGTTAAGCAGGATTTTTAGGTGATCAGTTCTCATTGATATTCTAGAGCAGACGGATTTTCTCTTATTAGTCTTCTCTTAGGCGACTACAAGTAACAAACATACGCACATATAAATTTTTATATAGGTACATATTATATGAGATTTATACATTATGTTACTTCATATATGGATCTCACTACGTTGATGAATACATAGAGACATACCCACATATACATACATATATATTCATTTATCTAATTTATATTTTCTTTTAAAGGAATGGCGTCCAATGTTGATGATCATTAAGTTTGCATGACGCTAGAGCAACTAAGATCGTAATCTTGTGAAAATAGGGACAATTTCTTTTTTGAAAATCAAAATAAAATAGCATAGATATAATGTCCTCACCCATCTTCATGATATTTAAAGAACATATGAACAAACCAGCTTGATTGCTCATTTATTTATACACACGTGTTCGAGGGATAATTAACAAAATAATATGAAAGCTATCAAAAATGGGGGTTCAAGTTTTAAGGGTGTGTAGGGTGGACGATATGTGCTAAAATGGTTCCAATTATTTCCTCTTTTAGATACCATTAGTCGATTTACATATATTAAATATTAAACTTATTTGTAACTACAAGTTCTAAACAGGACCCGATAAGTAAAAAATAATAATAATAAATTAATAAATTTGAAAGGTACCCTGTCCAAACTTTTAATAATTACATGTTCTAGGTAGGGCCAATTTTAGCACTCGCAGGGGCTTTATGAAATCTTGAAGACAGCCCTGCTCATTCACATTATTAACTACGTCATATTTAATCATGTTAAACAATTGTGCAATCTACTTATTGGGCATCTTCATGTTAGTATTTAAGAAAATGACACGTTTATTTACCATGGTGTGTTCGATTTCAATAGTCATGTTCAAAGTATCACATCAAACATGATCTATTAAACAGAAATCGACAAATTTTGTCAGCTCTACATCTGGAACCAAACTAGTTGAACCGGTTTTTTCATATATATATTTTTTAATTTTTCAGCATTTTTTTGCATATATTCATTAAAATACTTATAATTTTATCCGGTTATTATATCCAATCCGACCAGCCGACCAGTAAACCGTCAGTCCGCTTCCGAAAACATTACATTTAATTAATTAACACATAACATATGAAATATTCATGTAATCTTAGTCTTAATTGACTAAATAAATAAATGAATATTAAGATTCTATTAACCAGACCGGATTCGGATGAGTGTAAAAGAAAGATGCCGTACACTGAAGCAATACATCAGTCGAGGATCTCCGTAGATCAAACGTTGTTTGTAGGAACTTCACGTGATCCAACTCATGGTCTTGTCGCCACCATTTTACTATACATTTACTCTCACTTTATTTTTCACTCATTTTTTTTACAAATTTATATCTTGAACAATGTTCAGCAATATATATATTGTATCTATTTTGGACTTGTCATCCTATATATATATATATATATATATTGTACAAATTTATTTTGTTTAGGATCTTAACAAAGGAATGATAAATACATGCACATTTTTCGTATGATTTAAAAAAAGGCTGGCACACAATAACGAATATTAGAGTTGGAGTAAGTTTGAGTGAAAAGACTTCTTTAAACTATATTGATTATTTGTTCTGTTTGTGAAAACTAAAAAATAAACAAAGTGAAAACCTAAAAATTAATTAATGGCCATTAAATATGAGGGCTCAAGCGTTAGATTATTCTCTATAGGGATCTATCTAAAGATTATGAGGCTGATGCAACCAAAGATCTTCCAACATGCACTAAGGAACAAGGATGAACTTGCTGCGGAAGCTTTACACTCTCTAAAACTCTAAGTGTAAAGTCTTCCGAAGCCAAAAATTCAGAAGAAATTACTTCGGAAGCTTTACACTTAACAGAAGATATTCCAAGTGTAAAAACTTCCGAAGCCAGAGGCCAAGTTCTTCCGAAGCCAAAGATGAAATCTTTCGAAGCTTCAAAGACAAAGTCTTCCAAAGCCATTTTGCTGTGAAGACTGATTTCTTCGGAAGACAGAGAAAATATGCTTTCTCTGATCTACTTTTGATAAAGCTGACCAACTTTTTGCTGCAACTCTGATAACTCACCAACTTGTATGACTTGGTGAAACTTCCATGCTTTAGTGAATAGTAGATAAAGTCTTTGTCTGTAATTTTCTTCTTTTGTTCCTTTAGATTTTTTTGTAATAGGAAAAGTCAGTAAACTATGGCATGTCATAGTCACTAGTCAAAAGGCAATCTGTCTTTTGACTCTAGATTGATCTTGTTGTCTAGATCAGTCATTTCCAACTGTCCTTCCAAGTATTGACGGTTGTAGGTTGTAATATAAAAGAGTCTCAGGTCCTTGTATTTTAGATTATGCTTTGAACACTTGTAATAGAACTTGAGATCAATATACAACATCCTTAAAAACTAATACTTGTGTTATTGTTTTAAGTTCTGTTTTATTGTTACTTGTGTTCTTTGTATCTTTAAAGTATCATATTCCCTATTTGAACTGTTAAGTGATCTAATATCACTCCTCTTGTGAAACTAATTATAGTTAACACCCTTACCTGGTCCTATAATTGGTATCAGAGCATTCCAGGCTCTTGATTGTAAGATCTCACCAAATTAAATCCTCTTAGTTTCACACTTCACTTAACTTTTTAAATGGCAGTTATCTCAAAGGCTGATATGGAAACTGGAACTATGACAAAGTCCCCTCTGATCACTCCTGAGGATTTTGATACTTGGTGCCAAAGAATGGAAGACTTCATCAACTCTCAAGATTCCAGGATGTGGGAGTCTGTTATCAATAGACCTCATGTACCATACACCACTTCAGGTGCTGCTGGTGGTGGTATGATACCAAAGGAAATGGATGGTTTTTCTGTAGAAGATTGTAAGAAAATTGATATTGATCAGAAAGCTATTACAGCTCTTCAAACTGCTCTTCCTAACTCTATCTACAGAGGTTTCAAGAAGTGCAGACCGCCAAACAGCTATGGGATGCACTAAAGCTGATGTATGAGGGGTCCAAGGAAGCCAAAGAGAACAAGAAGGACCTCTTGAAGCAGCAGTTTGAAAATTTCACCTTCAAGACAGGTGAAACCATGACTCAACAGTACTTCAAGTACGTTGAGATTGTGGATACTCTAGCTGATGTTGGGGTAACCATTGAGAATAGAGATATTGTTAGGAAGTTTATGTCCTCTCTTCCTAGACAATGGACACACTACTGTGTGGTCATTAAGAGGACTGAAAACCTCAAGACTCTTACTCTCACCGAGTTATATGGAATACTCAGTGGATACCAGATGGACATGAACATGCAGAACTCATCTGGAAACTCCAACACTCATCAAAGTTCAGCCTTTCATGTGGTTGAAAGGGATTGTAGAAAACCACAGCACCATCTCATCTGCTACCCGGACAAATCATAAAAGGGTCCTTTCATCGCCTTTTCGTAGACACCAAGGGAAGGCTACATCCCTGGAAGCCCATTCCAGGAGACAAGTTCTTCACAAGCTTTTGTGTCTTCTGATGAAAGTTCAGGCAACTTTCTCTTCACTCTTGAAGACCAGAACTGTATCCATCCAGGTGATCTAGAATATATGGAAATATTCCAGCAGATGGCTCTACTCACTCATAGAGCCCAGAAGTTCTACAAGAGGACTGGGAGAAGGTTTCCTAGCAATACAGCTAGTGAAAAGTTTGGGCTGGACAAAAGCAAGGTGAAGTATTACAATTATAACCAAATAGGACACTTTTCCAGAGAGTGCAAGGCACCAAAGTCAAATGGTGGCCAAGCACAATCCAGGCCAAACTACACTAAGGGAGCTCACCAGAATGAGAAGCCAAGATAGCAAGCTGCAGTTGCTGTTGAAGAATGAGGCTTTGACTGGAGCTTTCAGGTTGAGAATGCTTCTCCAAACCAAGCACTAATGGCAGACCATGATGAAGCCAAGGTATTGGAACATCTTTGTACTCCTGAATGCATTGCTAAAGTTAATAGATACAGGTCCTATAACTTAGAGATGAGATCTGATCTTGAGTCCTTAAATATCTTAAAAGCTGACTTTAAAAGAGCTAAAAATGATTATAAACTTAAGATAGAAGATTTAGAGAAAACCATTTCAACTCTTAAGCATGAGCACACTAACAACAGGACTCAAATCAAAGATCTCATCTCAAAGTTAACTGAATGTCAGGCTGAGCTTGTGATCAGCAAAGCTAGGGCAGAAAAATATGTTCTTGAAGAAGAGACCTTCAAGAACATAATATTCTCATCCCTACATGCAAAAGTTTGTTATCAGAATAAGCAGGGATTGGGATCTATTGAGATAGCTCCTCCACACACTCTATTGTCTGTACGATCTCCAAGGTGTGAAACTTATGAAGATGAGCTTCCCCTTATAGACCCCATTGTTAAAGAGGATGAAGAGGAGATAGTGAAGGATGACTCTGAGAAGAGTGGAGAAAATCATCCTAAGAAGGGTCACTATTCTTCTGCGGAGAGGAAAGAGTCTGGAATGACCAAGTCAAAGAGAAAGAACTTGATTAGAAGAGCTAAGAGGAGATCAAAGAAGGCTCAAGAAATCAAAGCCACTTTTGAATCAAAGCAGAAATAAGTGTTCATTTCTGCAGGTTTTGAAGTGGTAAAGACTGAAGACTTAACTATGAACTCTAGTATCAGGAGTTCTAGTTTTGTTCCAAATCATTCTAGTAAGAAGAAGAAGACTGACCAGCTGTGTACCACTGCTACACAGCCTGAACCATCCAGCTCCAAGAGCAAACCTCTCCCTAAGAAGCTTGTTGCATTATCTGTAAAGATGAAGATGGAGAAGGAAAGTAATCAAACTCAGTCTTGCTCTTAAAGAAGACTCTCAGAAGGAAGGAACTCGACTGTGTCATGTGTGGTAGTACTTCTTATCTGGCTAAGGATTGCAAGTACAATCCCAAAAGTACCATCCTCATGACCAAGAAGAACACTTATGAGAAGAAGAAGGAACAAACAGCTTCGGAAGGAAAATTTGTTTCCTTTGAAAGCTCCAAAATGAAGAAGAAGACAAGTGAAAACTTGCCTTCGGAAGAAAAGTTGGTCTCGGAAGAAAGGAATGCTTCCGAAGTACTGAAGCTTGCTGCAGTGAAAGCAAGATCTTCCGAAGGTCCAGTCTCCAAAAGTTCCAAAGTTGTCAAAACTTCTGAAGCTTTATAGGTTAGACCCAATCTTCCAAATGTGGTGTGGAAGATGAAGGAAGACCATGTGACTGAAAGTTCTTCATCAACAACAGCAAATGATCCTCAAAGCTTAAATATAGGATCACTTACTATTACATTATCTTCAACTCATTTTAATAAGCCCAAGACCAATAAGGATTGGGTTTCTAAGTGTAACTAATCACCTCTTTTTATGCAGGAACAGTTAAAGATCAAGAAGAATGTTTGGATTGTTGATAGTGGTTGTTCCAGGCACATGACTGGCAATGGTTCTCTGCTTCAAAATTTTGAGAAAATTAATGGAGGACCAGTTGCTTTTGGAGGAGATACTGGTGGTTACATTTTTGGAAGGTGCAGAGTCACAAATGGTAAGCTCAACATTGAGAACGTAAACTTTGTCAAGGAGTTTGGATACAATCTTCTGAGTGTATCTTAATTTTGTGATCAGAAACACCATATGCTCTTCACTGAGCATGAGTGTATTATTCTCAAGCCTGGGGTGGCCATTCCTCAAGAGCATATCCTGCTCAAAGCCCCCAGAAGAGGGAACATGTACAAGATAGATTTACATGAAACATCTCCCTCAGGAGAATTTTCTTGCTTTCTGTCTAAAGAAAATAGTGATGAGTCTTTTCTTTGGCATAAAAAAATATGCCATGTAAACTTTAAGAACATGAATAAATTGATTAAGAATGATTTGGTAACTGGAATACCAAAGAAAGAGTTCATAAGTGATGACCACTATGTTGCATGCTTGAAAGGGAAGCAACACAAAGTGTCTCACAAACCAAAGGAAATGAACTCCATCACTACTCCCCTACACCTATTACATATGGATTTGTTTGGCCCCACCAGTGTAATGAGTTTAGGAAGGACCTCTTACTACTTAGTGATCACAGATGATTTCACAAGATTCACTTGGGTCTTTTTCCTTAGAACTAAGGATGAGACCCCTGAGATCTTGAAGACCTTCATTCTGAAAATTAAGAATCAATCTGATCACAAGGTCAAGACCATAAGATGTGATCAAGGAACAGAATTTAAGAACTAAATCCTTGATACATTTTGTGATGAAAAGGGTATTACAAGATAATATAGTGCTCCCAGGACTCCTCAGCAAAATGGTGTTGCTGAGAGGAGAAACAGGACACTTATTGAAGCTGCAAGAACCATGTTGTCTGACTCTAAACTACCCATCACCTTCTGGGCAGAGACAGTTAACACAGCCTGCTATGTGCAGAATAGAGTTTTAGTGGTTAAGACTCATGGTAAGACTCCTTATGAGCTATGGCACAAAAGGAGACCATTTATTGGTTTTCTCAGGTCATTTGGATGTCTTTGCACCATCTTGAATACCAAAGATCAAGTAGCCAAATTTGATGAGAAGTCAGATGATGGACACTTTATTGGATATTCTTCCCAAGCTAAGGCTTATAGAGTATACAATCTCAGAACTAGAGTAGTTGAGGAGTCAGCCAATGTGACCTTCAATGGGCACACTCCTAGTGTGAAAGGTTCTGGTCCAGATTGGCTATTTGATCTTGACTTAGTTACCAAATATTTTAACAAGTCTTGTGAGAATGTTTCAGGATCTACAAATAATATACCAACAGGAGATCCCGACCCAAGATTTGAGCTGAGAAGACCAAGCAAGATTACTACTTCATCTTCTTTGGTGACTAACCCTGCAAATGAAGATCTTATCAGCACAAACATGACAAATTCAGCTAATACATCTGAGGTGCCTTCAAATTCCAGCTCAAAGATTCAAAACTCAGGTGAAAGAGCTTCAAATATAGGAGGAAATGGAGGTGGTGATAGTGATCAAGAATTTCTTGATGTTGATAACCACTTCATAAAAGACAACATAAATGATGTCACACATTCATTGGATCAAGTCTCACTTGATAAGTGTGCTGATATGGTGGGTGACACTCCATTGCCAGATCTAAATTTCTCTAATTTGGATCTGTCCAATCAGCTTGTTATGATCCCTTAACTTAGGATCCACAAGTCACACCCCACCACAAACATCATTGGAAATATTAAGACTTGGGTAAGAACAAGAGGACAAACCCATGACCAAAATGTTTGTTTGCACTCTTGTTTCTTGTCCCAGATTGAGCCAAAGAAAGTTGATGAGGCTCTGAAGGATGGAAGCTGGGTTGAAGCTATGCAAGAAGAGCTACTTCAAATCATAAGACAGAAGGTTTGAAACCTATGTCCTCTTCCTTAAAGGAAGACTGTCATAGGAACCAAATGGGTTTTTAGGAACAAGAAGGATGATAGAGGACTTGTCATCAAGAACAAGGCAAGACTAGTTGTTCAAGGGTACACACAAGAAGAGGAAATTGATTACACAGATGTTTTTGCTCCTGTGGCAAGACTTGAAGCTGTAAGAATATTCTTGGCTTTTGCTGCATCTAAGGATTTCAAGGTCTACCAACTTGATGTCAAGTGTGCTTTTCTGTATGGGGTGATTGATGAAGAGGTGTATGTCAAACAACACCTGGCTTTGCAGACCCAGATCATCCTGATTATGTCTGGAAGCTTAATAAAGCTCTTTATGGGCTGCACCAAGCTCCAAGGAAGTGGTATGAAACACTATCTCAGTATCTCTATCAACATGGTTACAAGAGGGGTACTATAGATGGAACTCTCTTCATCAAAGGGACAGGGGATGACTTAATGCTAGTTCAAGTATATGTGGATGACATTATCTTCAGGTCAACTAATCCAAAGCTCTGCAAAGACTTTAAGAGGCTGATGAAGAACAGATTTGAAATGAGTGCCATGGAGATACTAAATTTCTTTCTGTGAATTCAAGTGAAGCAAGTTGATAATGGCATCTTCATAAGTCAGTCAATGTATGTACAAGACATACTTACAAGATTCAACATGACTGAATGTAAGGTTGCTAAGACACCCATAGCCAGAAACCACTCCCTAGGACCTGATCTTGAGGGGGAGTGTGTGGATGAACATCTTTACAGGGCTATGATTGGGTCTCTTATGTACCTAACAGCCAGCAGGCCTGATATGATGTTTGCCACATGCATTTGTGCAAGATATCAAGCCAACCCCAAGATGTCACACCTGGTTGCTGTCAAGAGGATTCTTAGATATCTCAAAGGTGCTCCCATGCTTGGCCTTTGGTATCCAAAGAGTTATGACTTCAATCTGTATGCTTATACAGATAGTGACTATGGTGGTTGCAATATGACTGCAAAGTTTACATCTGGGGGATGTCAATTTCTTGGTGGAAGGATTGTCTCATGGCAATGCAAGAAACAATCCTGTGTCTCTGCATCAACTGTTGAGGCTGAATACATTGCTGCTGTAAGTTGTTGTGTTCAAGTGCTTTGGATTCAGAATCAGATGTTGGACTATGGATTCAACTTCAAAGAGACTCCCATCCACATAGACAACAACGGTACTATCTCCATTACAGAGAATCCTGTGCAGCACTCAAGGACCAAACACATCAACATCAGGTATCATTTGATTAGAGATAATTTTAAGAAGGGATTAATCAAATTAGTCAAAGTTAACACAAATGAATAATATGTTGATCTGTTCACTAAAGCTTTTGATTAACAGAGATTTAAATATTTTGTATCAGCTATTGGGATGATTAACTTTGAGTAATTTTTATAAAAAAAACTTAAATCAATTTTAATTTTAAAACCTGTGTGTCCTAAGTTGTCTATTTTATCACATTTATAAGCCCAGTTTATTTTAGAAGAAATTTTTTAATGATATTCCTTAGATTTTTGAAAATTTTTCAAAACATATTTTTCTTCGTAAGATTTCAAGTTGCCTTCGAAAGAAATTTATGCCTTCAAATCAAGAATTACTTATAAGAAATTTACCTTCGAAGAAATTCTGAGAATATCTTCCGAAGCTTAACTATGCTTCTAAGTACTTGCATGTATTTGAAGGACAAATATCTTCCGAAAGCAATTAAGTCTCGGAAGATTTATTCTCTTTAGAATAAAACTCCCAAGAATTAATATCTTCCAAAATCAAATAAGTGTCGGAAGAAAAACTCTCTAAGTATTTTTCTTTCGAAGCCAAATTTTCACATATCTTAAGAATATCTTCCGAAGACAAATTGGCTTCGGAAGTTTTTTTTCAAAACTTCCGAAGCAAAAATTACCTTCGGAAGATTTTCAACTTACAAGAAAACTACCTTTTTGGGCGCTTTTTTCAGAAGTGGGACCTACTTTCGGATTTCAAAGTTAATCCTTTTGCATTAACTTTGTCTTAAATATATTTCATATATATTCTCAACGGTTTCTCTTTTTCTTACTCTCTTCTTCTTCCACAAATTCTTGGCCTAAATTCTCCCAAATTAACCTTCTTCTTTACCAACAAACTTCCTTCATGGCAAACATTGATCGACGAAACCAACCGGGTTTTACCATGCACCTTCACAGATAACACAATCAGGTTGCTCTGTTACTCTGAGAAAGATCCTCATTTCTCAGAGGTCTGTCGATACCTTTCTGCGTCTCACTACTTCACCTACCTTACCATTGATCCTCCTCTTTATGAGGATCAGTTACTTGCATTCTGGAGGACCTGCCAAGAGGTCACCATGGATGGGGAGAATGCACTATCTGCTATAGTGCAGGGGAGGACAATCTTCATCACTCCGACTATCATAAGCTCACACCTTCAGCTGGATGATGAAGAAGGTGAGTTGTCCTTTTCGAAAGCTGTTGTCAACCATTCTTTTCAGCAGATGGGCTATGAGGGTGACTTCTCAGTCAAAACCTTCATGAAGGGGAAGGTCTCATCCAATATAAATACTTCCTCCATGTCATCATACACAGTCTCTCCAACAAGCATGGAGGATGGCATTTGGTCCAGAGGACCTCTCCCTCATAGTCCATAGAATGGTTCAGGGGGTCAAATTCAGGTACTCTTAATTTGTCTATGCAAATTTACTTGCTAATTTAGAATCCTTAGAATACTACATGTTCCCGTGATATGTCCAGCACATTCTCAACTGTGAACTGGGCTCACAGTTGAGGGGAACAGGTAATATTCTTAAATTGGGATAGATGAAGCCCAGCATCTTTAAAATACTGAGAAAGCCTATTGTTGGCTTCTCCAGGGTAGAAACAACCCTGGTTCCAAAAATGTTTGAGCTCATTGCTCAAGGTGGTAATCTAGCAGCACCAGCTAGTGTTGAACCCATATCCTCTACCTCAACTCCACCCCCACAGCCTCAAATTACCATCACCTACAAAAGAAAAACCAAACGAACCCCTGCACCTGCTACTGAGCATGTGCAGGTCCCCATATCACAACCCATACAGGAGGAAGTCGACTCTCGAGCTCTCACTTCCCCTGAGGAGCAGACCACTCCCATCTCTCAAATGATCAGTGATGAGGTTCCTCATGCTCAGCCTGATGAGCTCACATCCCCAACAGCCTTAAGCCATCACTCTGAGTCTCAACACTCAAGTGATCAGCCTTCAGGGGATAATTACTACCCTCAGCCGCTGGACTTAAACCATCCAATTCCCAACCTTGATTTCTATAATGATGAGGACTTGGGTTTCAGTGAGTACCATGAGTCTCTCCTCTCTTCCCACACTCAAGGAGAAATGAGTACTCCTGACTCACCTAGGTCTAGCCCACATCATCTACCCACAACTGAGGTGGGTCTTCCTGAACATGTTCAAGAGATTTATATGGAAGAGGCTCTCACTTTAGAAAGTGATTACATCAGTAAGACCTAAACCATGACAACCCAGCCTCTTGACACTTCTCTGGAAGTTGTAATGATGCAGGGGAAATCCAGCAGCCAAGAACACTATGCTGGTGATGAGGAAGAAGACTTTGGTCCAATTCTCTCATCCCCCAGTGATTCTTCAACTGAAGATGAGGGGAGTCTGAAACATAGGGTGCACAAACTAACAAACACCTGCACCTATCTAGTTTCAAAGATAGTTCACCTGGAATCTCAGGTGACTATCCTGCAGAAGAGGGTCAATGACCAGCAACTTGAGATCACCGATCTCAAGGGCTAGTTAGCTGAGAGACCCTTAAGAAGGACTCAACCAGGTCCACAAGAACCTGTGGAAGTGATGGATGACACCCCCAACTCACCTATGTAAGAAGGTGATGCTATAAAAAAGGGGGAGAAAGTCCTCACAACCACAGAACCTGGGAGTTCCTCCAAGAGTATGGACATAGAGGAGTCACCAACCTCTCTTGTAATTGTCCAGACTCAGCAACCTCCTCAAGTCATGAACATAGACTTACTCATTCAACACTTGTTTAAGGAGGGAATTCCAAGAGCAATGTCTGCTCCCTTTGAGAATCCAATTATGGGATGGGGGTATGACACCAACAGAAGAGCTCTTGTGATCTCTAGAGCTCAAGGTCAATTGGAAATCTTTAACTTCTCACACCTGAGTTTCTATGAGTGCATCAATCTGGTGAATCTTCCACTTGTCAACACAAGCCACAACAGACAAGCTGAGAGATTAGCAGACCGGATTCAAGATAGGGTGCTAGAGGAATTCAAGTTGAGAACAAAATTATATAGACAGAGGCTAGCTGGTGAGATCTTTGGTCAACTAGATGTTGAGGTGAACCCTAAGATTAGCTTCGAAGGGAAAACCTTGACTGAAGGCCTAGAGGTTGAGCCTGTGAACCTTGAGATTGGATCTCCCTCTACACCCAGTACCCTCAGTAAGGCACCAGCTGGTGAAGGTGTCTCACAACCTCTCTCTGGCCAGAGCTTGACTGCTAAACCAAGCAATGAGACCAAAGTTCTCTCCTCTCTGAGTCACCAAGGCCTGTGGTTGACAAAGGGAAAAGAAAATTAACTTCTGAGGAGATGGAGGAGGAGAAGAGAGAGAGGAAGAAGAAGCTGAGGGGAGAGAGTTCAAGTAGGTCCCTAGGCTTCATGGAAGCTACAATCCGGGCTGCCCCTAGGCCAAATACTCAAGAAGATGAGTTAAGGGTAGCCAGGCTAAACTACCTGGGGACCAGGAACTATAACATAGATGAACTCATCTCTCTCCCCTTAGAAGAGTTGAATGAGCTGGCTGACACTGAGTTGTCAAAGAAGAGGAGGGAGGCAGAGGATGCAGTATTGCTCCTCAAGGCTAAGGAAGAAAAGAGACTAAAAAGGCTCTACAAATAGGCTCCTGTCCTCTCCCCAGCTCAAGAAATCCCTGAGACAGAGGATGTGGCAACTGCACAACCTCAGGTAGACAAGGAATCCGATAAAATCAACATGATCAACTACCTGAGTGCCACAGGCCTCTATCAGGCATCTGCACTTCTTCCCCTATCCTATGAGTATGTAGAGTTTGAATATCTCAAGCTGCTAGAGCAACAAGTCATGAAAGAAAAAAAGGCTGCTAAGAGAAAGCTCAAGGAAGAAGCTGCAAAGTCAAGAGCCATCATCCATAAAAGCCAAAAGAAGTCTGCTGACAGACAAAGGATGATGAGCTTCTTGAAGCTGTATGGATTCTCCAGAAGGAGGCTTGGTCCTATGTCTCTATCCACAATGGATGAGCATATAAAGGTGATCAAGCAGAAGATCAAAAGGGGAGAGCTTGTGGACTTACATTCTCCACCAAGTCCAGCTCAACCTGAAGTTAAGGTAAAGGTTGAACCCACTGAGACAACACAACCTGAATCTAGAGCTACATCTCAGCCAACTTCATCTTCTGATCCATATCAGGGTCCTCTTCTCTCTCCTTTTGAACTTGTGAGAGAAGAGAACCCAACTGAGAGGGACACTACTGAACAATCTGGTGCTGAAGACCAGTCCTCTTAGTTGAAATCATCAAAGAGGAGAAAGATGGTCAGAAGAACCCCTACAAAGAAAAATAAAACTAAGGGATCCACCTTTACACCTCAGGATGAGTCAGAACATCCTGAGGAAGTGCATGAAGAGGCTGCTCAACCAACTCCCATCAGAGTAGAGCCTCTTGCAGTTGGAAGACCCATCATGTCCTGGAGTTTTGCTGATAATCCAGACAGATGGTATGTCACTATAGATCAAGGATGGTATGTCACTATAGATCAAGGAGGTCAAGATGTCTACTTTCAGCAAGACATGCTTGCCCTTCCTCTGTATGATCTCTATGACATGAGAAGATTCTATGAGAGTCTGAAGGATCCTGGCCATATGATGAAGAGAGGTTTGCTGCTGATCCTAATGAGGACTATCAACATCTGAAGAATCTCTCTATTTTGGTAGCATCAGCCTAGGGGGACTTTGTAGGGATCTATCTGAAGATTATGAGGCTGATGCAACCAAAGATCTTCCAACATGCACTAAGGAACAAGAATGAACTTGCTGCGGAAGCTTTACACTCTCTAAAACTCTAAGTGTAAAGTCTTCCGAAGCCAAAAGTTTAGAAGAAATTACTTTGGAAGCTTAACACTTAACAGAAAATATTCCAAGTGTAAAAACTTCCGAAGCCAGAGGCCAAGTTCTTCCGAAGCCAAAGATGAAGTCTTCCGAAGCTTCAAAGACAAAGTCTTCCGAAGCTATTTTGCTGTGAAGATTGATTTTTTCGGAAGATAGAGAAAAGATGCTTTCTCTGATCTATTTTTGATAAAGCTGACCAACTTTCTGCTGCAACTCTGATAACTCACCAACTTGTATGAGTTGGTAAACTTCCATGCTTTAGTGAATAGTAGATAAAGTCTTTGTCTGTAATTTTCTTCTTTTGTTCCTTTAGACTTTTTTGTAATAGGAAAAGTCAGTGAGCTATGGCATGTCATAGTCACTAGTCAAAAGACAATCTGCCTTTTGACTCCAGATTGATCTTGTTGTCTAAATCAGTCAATTCCAACTGTCCTTCCAAGTATTGACGGTTGTAGGTTGTAGTATAAAAGAGACTCAGGTCCTTGTATTTTAGATTATGCTTTGAACACTTGCAGGACCGGTAGGGGTACTTAAGAGTGCAATTAGCTTCATAAGAGGAGTGATCTTAAATCATTTAACCACTCAAATAGAGAACTGGTAACTTCACTGATGATACAAGCTACACAAGTAATATTAAAGAGACAGAACTATGAGAACAATAACAAAGTCACAAGAATACAAGATTAAGTTTTTAAGGAAGTTGTATATTGATTCTCTAGTTCTATTACAAGTGTTTGCGAGTATGTTGAATTACAAGAACCGAAGACTATTTATACTACAACCTACAACCGTCAATATGCAAAAAGACAGTTGGAATTTTGACTAATCTAGACAACAAGATCAATCTACAGTCAAAAGGCAGACTGCCTTTTTGACTAGTGACTATGACATGCCATAGCTCACTGACTTAATCTAATCCAGGCAAGTCTACAGGAACAAAAGTAGGAAGTTACAGTCAAAGACTTTTTCTACTGTTTGATAAAGTATGAAAGTTTCACCAACTAATGTTAGCAGGTGAGTATTCAGAGCAGCAGCGAAAAGTACATCAGCTTTATCAAAAAGTAAATCAGAGAAAGTATCTTTTCTCTGTCTTTGGAAGAAATATGTCTTCATAGCAAAATGGCTTCGGAAGACTTTGTCTTTTGAAGCTTCGGAAGTCTTCATCTTTGGCTTTGGAAGAAATGAGTCTTTGGCTTCGGAAGATTTCACGCTTGTACTAATTTTATGTTAAGTGTGAAACTTCCGAAGTAACTTCTTCTGAACAGTTGGCTTCGGAAGATTTTACACTTAGACTTATTTGTGAGTGTAAAACTTCCGAAGCTAGTTCATCTTTGTTCCTTAGTGTATGCAGGAAGACTTGGTTGTTTTGATATCCTTTGGTTGTATCAGCCTTTAATCTTCAGATGTTCCTTATAATACTTATAATAGAACTTGAGATCAATATACAACATCCTTGAAAACTAATACTTTTGTTATTGTTTTAAGTTCTGTTTTATTGTTACTTGTGTTTTTTGTATCTTCAAAATATCTTGTTCCATATTTGAACTGTTAAGTGATCTAAGATCACTCCTTTTGTAAAATTAATTGTAGTTAACACCCTTACCCGTCCTGCATTCTCTTTACATTCGTATCGCTTAGAGCATTCACAACCCATCCTCCTTCCTTATCTATATAATTACATTAAATTCATTATTTTTTCTTCACAACCCGAAATAAATTTAACTTAGCTTAAAATTTTAATCGCGAAGTAAAGAAACAAATCTTGGCTTATGTAGTGTATATACTACTTGAAAGGATACATTTTTATTAGATGAATTAAAAATGTCAGCGTAAACACAACATAAGTTTCATTAAACATAGACTCGTAATGTAAAATCAAACTATATATTTTGATGTGAGGTTCATGTAACATCCTCAAATATTAATAAGCTCTCAATAAAAATACAAAGTTTATCACCAGATCTTTAGTGTTAATATTAAGAATCAAACTTTGGGATTCTAAACTATAATATATTAATAAATTTAATACACATGCAAATATTTTATGTATACCTACGAATACGATCAAAGGAAAATAAAACTGGTCAAAGGAGAAAAAACAGCCCGATCATCAAAACGGCGCAACACACTCCTCAGCTACTTGGATTACGTAAGCTGATGCATCCCACACGTGCACCGATTATTATTGTTCTTTGTCCTTCATTTCACCTTCACGTGCCACTACTTGTATTACACTCGTAAAATTCGTGTAGGGTTGTGTTAAAAGTATCTCATGATATATGTTTTTATTTGTTGCGTTGTTTCTTCAACTTGTCACGTTAGTAAGTTACTATTATTTTTCTACACACTAAAAGGCAAAAGAACACACTTGATTTGATGCATTCAAGTGTTTAAACGATAATATTTAGAGCGCATTTACGCAACACCTATATTTTAAATAGGGTGAGTCTTATTTGTACTTTCTTTAGATTTTTTTAATAACCTTTTGATAACATCGGATCAAAGAGTTTTCTTTTTTTTTTTTTTTTTTTTTTTTTTTTTTTTTTTTTTTTACCTTCTTACTGTAAAAACAAGAAAACAACTTTTTATAAGTTGAACAAGATAGCTATTTCAAGTAAAAAAAAGATAGACTATCTTTAGCATAGCCACATAAATATGTATCTTTTTGTGACCACGGAACAAAACTCTTTACACTAACCTTGATTTACTCTTGTTATCATACATACACTCAGAATGATTTTAACTTATAATTTTAAGTTTTAAAAAGTAAATTACTTTATCATTTGTTTTAAACGACAGATTTGATGAAAACTTGAAATATTAATGAAATTGTTTTGAATTCCAGCTTTTTATTGACTTTGTGTTTGATGATGCGTGGAAATTGATAAATAAAATTGAATATTAGTGTTGTAATCCCAATAATATGTAAATAATTAATAACTAATTGTTTGATCAAGGGGGGTTTGTGGTAATATTATACCAAATTAAAACAAGGCCAACTCTTGCGGCACTTCAATGGGACATTCATTCAATGTTTGGAACAATATTTGGTCTCCCATGTGACCTTTGTTTCTTTCTTTTTTATCTACACCCCTCATTCTTTGACGATTTTCATCTTCCCCCCTTCTACTCTCTTTTAATTGTTATATAACTAACAAGCGGTAAACTAACCTACACGTTTGTTAGCATAAACAAGCTCGATGACGAGCTCAGATTTGGCTCATCAACGAGTGCTAACCCAAACGTAATATACCGAGACTGATTAGCCTTGCGAGTCAACACGAGTTTATTAGTTATATGATTTCTATTACATAAATATATATGTAATAGTTATTATCATATACACAGCGGCGGAGCTTGAACAACCCCGTAGGGGAGGCGGGAGCGAAATTAATTTTTTTAGGGGGGGCGAACTCGATATTTATATAAAAATTTACACTACCGGACTAAAATTTAACACTACCGTCGAAAAAAAGAGGGGGGGCGACGCCCCCCCCCCCCCCCCCCCTCGGTCTCCACTATCCTCCGCCACTGCATATACAAGTTACGATAGAGTAACTGAATAATATACTAGTCAGTTAAAACTTTCAATGTATGTATAAATATAAAGTATATATAAATAAAATAACAAATGAGTCAAACCCAAGTTACTACAAGAGCTTGAAATTAAAATTTTTACCATGAGTTAGAACATGAGCTTTAGAGATAGAACTCTAAATGGATCAAAGAAGAGCTTTGTAAATTAAATGAGCAAAGCATAAATTTAAGGAGATAAAAGTAGGGTTGGTATTTTTAACCGGACTCGAATATTTCCATATTAACCCAAACCTGACTAAGAAGAACCTGAATATACCGAGCTTGGTTACCATTTAACTCAAAACTGAGATGCATATTTGATTTGCTAAACGGGTTAAATGTATTAGATTCGGGTTAACCCGCATAACTCAATTAAATTGGATGCGTGAAAGCCTTTTATTTGTTTGGTATATCTTATTCCCACAGGCACACTATTCCTAAACATAATATTTAATTTTCTATCATATTTATAATTTTTAAAACAAAAAACTATAGTGAGAAAATAGTAGCAACATAACACATTCAAAATCTAAAGTAAAATAAAAATAAAAACTCTAAATTTTAGGTCTATTTCTAATTGTATGGCGACCTTTTTTAGTTTTCTATCATCTTAATTTCACGACTAGAAAGAATCGTCCAAGAGGTTTTAATCAAACAAGTTTATTTTCGTATCACAATCATTCTTCAACAAGTTTCAATAAAATAACTCTGAAACAAATAAATTATTTAATAAACTCAAATACTGATTAAACCTGACCTAGACATATACGAAACATTAAACATTATTTATTTTCATTGGTATTTCGTGACATTTTATGTTTGAAAACCCTGAAAAACCCGACTTGAGTAACTAAAAAACCAATTATAAAATTTAAAGAAATGAGTGACATATCAATTAAATTGACTAGTCACACACGTCAAAATGTTAAAGGGTTAGAGGTCAAGTTCTCTGACTATTTATTTATTACTATAAAATTCCTTTTTGGCCTTTTCTTGCCCTTCCCAAGCGTGCACGAAATATCAACTTTTTTTTATTTTTTTTTAACAATTTCCCTCAACAACCATAGATGCTTGTAACAGTGACATTTTAACAGTCATAAATTGTAGATTATAACTTAAATTTATTCCCTTTAACAAAAGAGTCGATTCGAACAAAAATAGAAATACTCGCGTTTCATTCAACTTAGTGAATTCGATGGCTACAAATTTATAATTCAGAACAAAAACATATGTAAACCAAAACAAAATAGATCTTCGTTGCTGTACAATATTTAGAACATTAAATCTAGGAATCCACGTCTCGAACGTTGTTTTCACTACTCGAATCCATTAAAATCCTTAACCTTCTTGCCGTCTTCGAAAACTCACTGCAAAGAACATAAATCAATCAAGTTTACAAGCTTATGCGTCTACAAATAAAATTAAGAATCTGATCTTACCCAAATGGTTCGCCCCCAATCTGCTTTAGGGCTCCCGTTGCATCCGAGTAATGAACACGGTTCAACATTAAAGAGCTTTCAAGTTTGAACATGTTGGCTAATTTCTTGCATAGTTGTTCATAAGAATCCAATAGTGAGAGATCGAGGGTTCGACCTACGTCTTCTGATTCCATGAAAATCTTACAATGTGCTGTCTCTAGGTTTAGGTCCATTTCCTGGCTTGATCTTGAGACATTTGTGTTTTGAGAGATTTGTTGCTCCGTAAGAATTGGCTGACCAAATAGTAAGAACTGGGATGCTTTAGGGGTTTCGGGTTCTTTCAAGGACGTGGTTGAGTTTCCGATGGTTAAGAGACAAGAAACGGGCTCGGATTGAGCTGGTCTGTTGACGGACGGGTTGGGGTCGGAGGGTTTCACAGTGGTATGGTAAAAACTCGAATTGAGCTTGTGATTGAGTTGGATATCTGAAAGAGATAAACCATAACGCGTGTGCCTGGCTCCCTGCATGCTAGCAGGATGATGAACGTTGAAATTCTCTGGGAGTTGGTAACCGAAAGGCCCGGTGGTGGGCCCGCCGAAGTGCGGTCCGCACAATGAGGGAATCGGGATCGGGATTTGGGACTCGATTGGGTAATCAGGGTGTTGGGACGGTCTACATTTCTTTCGGGGCGGTGAGAAAGGCGACATGTGAACCGCAGGCATTGTCGATACAAGTTCGACAAGCCACGGATTCACACGCTTCACGTTTTGAAGCAAATCAGGCTCGTCCCACGTTACCTAAATTCAAGTTTAGTCACAAAATGCAAGGCATAATATTAGCACACACATAACATGTTAAAACAAAACTAAAAACAAAAGCTCGGGTTTCAAAAGCTCGGGTTCAAACCTTACCTGCAAAAGCCTCCACGGCGAATCAGGCCAACGAATCGGGTCCGCGACCTGAACCGAAGAAATAGTCCCCATAAACCAACTAATCCGCGAAGAATCCTCCGTCTCAAACGGCATCTTAAACCTCATCCCCGGCGACCACCTGATCTGCATCGCGGTCTTCACCAACGACGCCTTAACACAAAACTCCGGCGTGCTAGCCCGCGGATAAAACTCAACCTCAAATGCCTGTCCACTAGTCGCCAATTTAACCGCTTGAACCACAGAATCCGCCTCAACTTTCACCTTCTCACCAGAACTCCCGCTATTGCTATTGCTATTGCTATTACTATTACCATTACCATTCTTAATAAACGGGGAATACCCACCGTACGGAACAACACAATTTCCGGCAGCCGGATTCCAACCGGAGGACGCTACAACCCCTCCGGCGATCCCTCTCTTCGCTCGCCGGATTCCGACGCAGAGATCACCGGTTTCCGACCGGAGAAACACGATGGAATCTCCGGCGACGAGCTTCTTGTGGTTCACAAACGTACTCCAGCCGGTGGTCAGCAGATGCCGCCGTGGTGTCCCCCGGTAAATATGCCGGAATTTCCACGTGTCACCGTGAACATCTTTCGCCAGAATCGTCTGCACCGGTGGGTCCGATGAGTAATCCAACCGTGGGAATATCGTCTCTGCACAATACCTCGGAACAGAGAAACCACCACCGTTGTTAGCGTCAGATTGCGTCAAAGTCTTCGCAAACGACGTCGGTTTGACCTCCGACGACCCACCGTCACCGGAATCTTCATCTTCAAAGGAATTACAACTGAACTCGCCGGAGTTACTCGCCGGAATTAGTCTGATTTTGGCGTAAACTTCGTCGGAATCGACATCGGCCATGAACTTAACGGCGACAACTCGACATGGGAACCACGCCGGAACCCTAGATTGGCCGCTCCAGTGCCGGAATTCGACATTTCCGGAGGCATGTTCGGCGTGACCTTGGGGGAAATAGTAAACTTTTGAGTTCACCGGTGGCATTTGGATCATGCTTCCGGCACACGCGTGCCATAGCTGTGAATCTAAACATCTTTCGGTTTCTTTTGATTTGTCTTTTGAATCCATAAACGTGATCATATTCGTCTTCTCCGATGCAACTTCGAGTGTGTGTATGTGTAAATTACGGAAGCAACTCTTTAGTTCATAACCCCTGTTTCCTTAAATTGATCAATCAAACTGCGTATAATCAATACAATAATGAATTGAGTTTGATTAAAGCTGTGTATAAATTACATAAGCAACTCTTCAAATCACATCTTTGATCTGTCACCACCAAATTCAAACCAAAATCTTGAATTTACAACACCCTTTTCGAATTCAGAGATGAAAAGGGAAAACCCACAAGAATTCACCGATTTCTTCAATATCTTGATAGAATATTATTAATCAGAGTCAAGAACAACTCCATCATCATCATCAACAACAACATCAACAACTACAAACACTGATGCATTCAAACACACAACAAAGATTTCACAAGAAAAAGATTCATTTGATGCTTTTCTCTCTCCACTTTACCCTTTTCTTCTCTCTCTAGGACTCTTTTGGATCACTACAAAAAGTCCAAGCTTTATACACAGATATATCTATATAAACACATATAAATATTGAATAACAGTACTAGTGTTACACACAGTCAGTTTGTGTGTGTGTGTAATTAATTTTATAAAAGTTATAAAATTTATATTTGTTTCTTGCCTTTTTCTTCGGATCTGAAGAAACTGTGTTGTATCTTGAGAAGCCAGCATAATAACAAAGATCTTAAAGGAAGCAATCCCTTTTACCCTTTTTAACTTGTTTTATTTTAATAACCATTAATTTATTATTTACTTGCATATTAAAATATTACTTTATTTATTCTCTGTCATGACTCATGACTTATGAGCTGAGAAGATTTCAATTTTTTTATTCAAAATATTGTGAGGATATGAATATATCGTGAGATATAGAGGAAGTGTCACTGTGTACGTGGAAGTCAACAGGTCTTTTTAACTCGGAACAAAAAGTTCCAATTTTATAGAGATGGTAGTTTATGACATGATTTGAAAAGATAATTTGATAAAAAGACAAAGGTTGAGAATATTCTAAAAAACTATAAATACAACAAGACTAAAAAGTTACAAAAATATTATATCTTATAATATAAATCAAATTTTAAAAAAGTATTTTGAAGTCTCTGTTTCTTTCGTCGTCCTCTTTCAGAAAAAATAAATAAATAAATAATTTATTGTGTCTTTTATAACACAATGACGTCATTGTGTTTTTCATAATGACACAATGACGTCATTGTGTCTTTCATAAATGACACAATGACGTCATTGTGTCTTTCATAAATGACACAATAAAAAAACGTTAGTTTTTTTTATTTTTATTTTTCGTATTTTTTTTCTTAGTGAGGACGACTAGGGAAACAAAAGCTCAGAATTACTTATTTGAAATTCGATTTAGATTGTGAGATATAATTTTTTAGTGATTTTTTTTAACTCATTGTGTCTTCTCATACTTTGTAGCAAAAATACACTTTGTATTTGAACCTCTTTCAAAGTTAAAAGGGAGTTAAGGTTTAGAATAGACGAGTTCGGGTCATAAATAGGTTAACATGTAAGTGACAATTTGACGTGATTATGAGCACGTCTAAACAGATTCAACCTGCTTATCTTAAGTTTTAGTTATCACATCAAATAAGTTATTAGTTCGGTATGAATTTATATCTTAAAATCTTATAAGATTTATCAAAACAATATAGTTTTATAAATAATTAAAGATGGATTGTAACTTTTGATAATTTTTCTTTATCGTGTTAATTATGTCTTATATTTGATTGGCAAGTTGTATAATAATCAAAGTCATGTTGTTTCTTGTCATTAAACTGCTAATATTGTCATTCATGTTAGACTATTCATACTTAATCGTGTTAAGCTTTTTTTTTGTCTTTCATGTTATTAAGAAGCTTATATTTAATCGAGTTAGATGATTCGTGTCGTGTAACTTGCTTATTAAGCAGTCAATGTTAATGTTTACAAAACGATACATTTAGTTAAACAAATCATGTTTAGATTTCAGTAGTTGTGTTAATAATGTCATTACATAACATGATACATTTTGCCAACTCCACACAATGTAGTTAATATTAAAGCATGGCTAATTGTTTACTTGATTTGACTAAAATTTGGCCAAATTTAAACCTATTGCGTTTAGTTTTTTACTAATAGCCCAAATATAGTTATACTTTATTTCAACTTGAATTTACTTTATGTATTAAATAAGACTCAAACTTACCACCACTTGGTAAGAGGTATACACTTGCCTCTTAAAAGTAAAAAATCAATATATGGTTTAATTGTGATTGCATCTAAACTACAGGGGGCTATTTTGCAATTTAGTCTTTTTTGAAACCACAAGAGAAAAATTGTTTGACAACCGAAACTGTTTTTCCTTCTTGTCTGCAAGAAAGATAGGGATATACCAAGCCCACTCTCCTAACAGAGAGCGTTTAAAGCACGTGATTTTAATTCTTTTTTCTAAATTTTCTTTATTAAGAATTTTCTTATTTATTGATTTATTATACAAGTTGAAATGAACTAAGAAAATATAATTAACTGGTCCCATTTTAAAATATTGGCATAGTTTTATTGATATAAGACAATTGGGCAATTTACTTCATAGTGAATTTTGTTATTTTTAACAAGTTTTTTTATTTGAGTTTAAAGTGTCAATGAAATAATATAAATCAAAAGAATGAATACTATGATGATTTGTTGATAAGTAAATAGTGCATCACAAAAAACATACATAATTTTGACGTGTTATTTGTTGACAAAACATGCTAACAAATTTAGACCTAATTCTCATGATGAGGTATTTTAATATTTCTGGGACTTTAATTTCTATATTTGTATTATTATGACAATTATTTTAAGATGTCATAATTTTCTTTCCGTGACAACTTAATTTTGTTTAACAAAACTAAGAATATTAATAATAATAACAACTATCATATAAAAGTCTGAACAAAGTCCAACAAGGTTATATAAATGTTTAGTAACTAAAAATAAAAATCATTTTTATCCTTAATTTTGTTTATTTTTTAAAAACTTCTAACATCTTATTTCTTACATATATTTTTCTTAGTTAAATAATAATACTTATTTTTATTACCATTTATCATTTTCCACTCAACGAAGAATTATAAGAGGGTATTAATAAGTTCATAAATATAAGAAAGAGTAAATTACATTTTTCGTCCTTTAGGTTTGTAATAAATTTCAGGTTTCATCCTTAAACTAAGAAAATTACAGTAAACATCCTTAAACTAAGGTAATTACCGTGATTTGAAGCCGGAGAATGTGTTGATTCAGAACTCTGGTCATGTGACGTTAACAGACTTCGATTTGTCGAAAACCCTCGCCGAAAAAACGGTGAAGACGATGATTCAGTCGCCGGAGACGACAAAACACCACCGGAGGAAGGTGAAAACTTCACGTGTATCTCCAATAACTCGCTGGAACACGAGTATTTCCTCTGGCGAAAGGTCGAATTTCTTCATCGGAACTGAAGAATACGTCTCGCCGGAGATGGTGATCGGCGACGGCCATGATTTCGTCGTCGATTGGTGGGCGTTAGGGGTTTTATGGGCGAGTGGAGAAAGATCCCTCTTGCCAGCTGGGGTTTTTTATTACTAATGGTAAAAAGACCAACCTACCCTTATGTGTCAGGCACGTGACCTGACTTAACGACCAAATTTAACGCTCGTTAGAGGATATGACGAAACGTGCAAGTTTTTTTAAACATAAAGGATGTTTACTGTAATTTCCTTAGTTTAAAGACAAAACCTGAAATTTGCTACAAACCTAAATGACGAAAAGTGTAATTTACTCTATAAGAAATATTCATATATATAGTACTTATAAATTACAGATAACTTAAACTAGAATTTTTTTAAAAATGAGTGTAATTTTAAAAATGTGTTAACATAAAGGGTATTTCTCGGATTATTTAGAAATCAAGGGTACCCGAATTCAGCCATCCCAGAACTCGCCGACGGGGATGGCGTGTTCTGGGTTCGAGACAACCACAACCACACAATCTACCAACTTATTTTCTTTATAAACACCGATTTTTCCTTTCGATTTCAACCGCGCAACTCACCTACTCAACTCCATTTTATTCTTTATAACAACCGCGCAACTCACCTACTCAACTCCATTTTATTCTTTATAAACACCCCGTTCAACCCACATTAACATATATTTTTTTACATATCTTCATTATACCAAAAAAATTCTTACAAAATGAGTTGGCGAATTACACCAGGTCCTATTAATAATGAGTTATTATTTTTGGGTGGTGAGCATAGAACAGCTCACTATTTTCAAAATTCACCGAGTGATGCTGGTATATTTAAAGCTAGAAGGGGTGATAAAAATTTTTGGAAACACATTGTTGAAAAACCTATCTCGCATAATGTCATGCGCCACATAAGGTTGGCTGGTTTCGGAGGTATTATTAATTGTGGATATCGTACGCTTGACTGTGGTCTTATTACTGCTTTGGTGGAGAGATGGCGGCCGGAGACACACACTTTTCACTTACCTATTGGAGAATGCACGGTCACCCTTCAAGATGTAAAAAAAATGTATGTTAATGTGGGTTGAACGGGGTGTTTATAAAGAATAAAATGGAGTTGAGTAGGTGAGTTGCGCGGTTGAAATCGAAAGGAAAAATCGGTGTTTATAAAGAAAATAAGTTGGTAGATTGTGTGGTTGTGGTTGTCTCGAACCCAGAACCCGCCATCCCCGTCGGCGAGTTCTGGGATGGCTGAATTCGGTGGCAGAACCCGCCACCATAGGTGGCGGGTACCCTTGATTTCTAAATAATCCGAGAAATACCCTTCATGTTAACACATTTTTAAAATTACACCCATTTTTAAAAAAAAATCCTTAAACTATGAAAAATTCTATAAATTTGATTTATTAACGTGTTCATTATATTTATTTTAAGGATAAAGAGATATTATGGAGACTCGCACGTTAACTTCTAACCAAATTACATGATATAATATTTATAATTTACAATCTTTTATGAAGTAATATTTATAATTTATAATAATAGTAATAATAATAATAATATAAATAATTGAATAGATAAATATAATAATAATTGATAGGACATGTTTGAGAAACATAATAAATGTAAAGGCATGTATGATGTAGTTTTCCCCTAACCACTTAGAACAAAAAGACCCCATGTAGAAGAAATATATATAATGTTGGTGGGTTTTGTCTTTGAGGTGCTTGATTTATCTTCATGACTGAATAATGATCACACATACACACACATAGTCAATGTCACACTCATGATTTGCAAATATTATTGATTTATTCTCTCTTCGTACACATTGTTTCTAAGTTCCAATATTGAAATATGATTCAATTGCGTATGGAAATTAAATTTAAACTATTATTCTCTCTTTGCAAATATCAAAACTAATTTTGCCCATGCCCTATTTCTTGTTGGAATCTTGATCTTAAAGGCTCGACTTTGCTCATTTTAAGTATATATGAATCTTCATACTTTATAAATTCCTAAATTCGATATATAAAAGAATTTGAGGAAATATTACTAGTAAAAAAAATTAAAGATTGCATTTTTCTAGTATAAAGATGTGTACATTAATAGACAATTCCTTATCGATAAAACTTACTAAAAGATGAGGCTCATTAAGGCATGTTGGTGTGCTAATCATAACTGACATGCTTCTAACATCTAAATGACTTGCTATGACGTAATGTGATGCTTTGTAACCTAAATTAGCTCACTAACGTATGACAAAGTCTATTGGTGTACATATGATCACATGCGTGTCCTTAACATGAAATGATTTGTTATGATATTATTATGACTTTTTGTTATGATATTATTATGACTTTGTGTTATGTGAAACAACTCAAATAAATGACAGTCTCCATTAAGGCTCATTAGTGTATTAATTTCAGCATATCATGCTGTTACCACTAAAATGATATAGTGTGACATTGTGTGAACTAAAACATCTTAATGATACATGACCATGTCCGTTAAGATCTATTAGTGTACTAATCATCACTTGTCCATGATCCCTCGGTGTAGCACCTGTTGTTCCCATCAGTAATATTGGCCATAAGAAATGTCGATAAAATCCATCGGTGAAATTTCTATAGGTGGTCCTTTTTTTTTATTTTTAACAATAGCTTTTCTACATCTAAATACCACCTATTGGCTATAGGTGATCCCTCTAAAAAGCATTCTTTTTACTCACCTTTTTCAAATAATAATGAAGGGAATATTGTCAACGTTTGTTTTTTAGGGGTTAATGACAAAGTTTAGATGGACCATCAAACGTCAATGATGGGTTTCACTTCTACTTGTTAATGAAGTGTGTAGTTCCAAAGACATAGGAATCAAGAGCTATTGAAACTAGATGACTAGACAATGAAACCATTATGAAATAACTTATAAGAAGAAAACATATGTTCGAGACATCACACGTAAAAGATAATGCTCACCCAATGAAGTTGGTACTTGGTAAGCTTTCATAGTCTTAACTAATAACCTCTAGCTGGATCTCTCTACATAAAATTATTATTCTCATGTCAAATTCGGGTCACGAGTATAATATCTCGCGAGAGGACAAACTTTGTTATCTGATCGCAATTCTATGTTTGATTTCCATTTTTAATTAGTGAAATGGAACTTGTTATATGTAACTTAGCTAGATAAGAAACAAAATAATATTATGAGTTACAATTTTTTGTCCTCTTAGATTTTGACACAAAGTGAACGACAACACCCAACTACCCAACCATTATGGGCCATCATGTGCCTTATAAGACCACATGCTCTAGCCCATAGTAAAGGCCTTGATTTAAATTTAATAGAAGACGTTAATTTTTATTATTTATTTTTTGTATAATGGATTTAACCTATCAATATTTCCCTTGATACTATTAGATGTAATACATTGACTATACATATACGCATATCTATAGTATTTCTTATGTAATAATACTTATTACACTTAAATAAAAGTTATGATAGTTTAATTATTTTTTATAATTATTATATTGTTTTTTATATATGTTTGACAAATATATTACTAGGTTACTCGTTACTTTGACACCCTTGAAGCAATTGACAAATTTATCCCCAGGTTACTTTTATTTGTCACGTCAAACCAATATTCCAACATATATTGGTGGATTGAAACGATATAAACATCAAAAATACTTTCTTGTGGGTTTAGTGTCCACATGAATTGATTACCTAATATGCATGCGTATTTTTTCAACTTATAATATCATTGAGGGTGGGGCCACCCACTCTGGAGAGCCGTGGCAGGGGCCGGCGCCGCGCGGCAACACCGCACGTCGGGTACACGTCGAGCCACACCACCTCCCATGCCACTTTTTGATTGTTCCAACGGTCATATTTTCTACCGTTACCCACCCCTGAACGCAATCGCCGGAATATTTGGCTATGTTTGAGAGGGTTTCAGCGGCGTCCAGCGGCGAGGAGAATATTCAAGTGGATAAACGGTGGTGGGAGTGGGGTTAAAAAAAATATTTGGTTGTGTGGTGTGGTGTGAGTGCCCCCTTAAATTTGTGTTATAATGTGGTGTGATGTAGTGTGATGTGGCATTATTTGATTGGTGGATGTGTGATGTAGTATGGTAGGTGTAGCATGAGCACCCCCACCACCCTAAATACCAAGCAAACTAGACTCAGTTTTAACTTTTAGATTATTTATTTATAGCAGTGGTCACCCTCACCGTCAAGAGGAGGATGAATAGAGACAAGACCAAACTAACTTGGGAGAAGAGGATTAGAAAGGATTTGCTGGAACGGCATATCTTTGAGGGCATCGTCTAGGATAGAAGTATGGAGTGATAGGATTGGGTTAAGGATGTCTAAAGGAGGGTTTAGGTGACTCTTACATGTGGCTTAGTTGGGTCTTAGGGCTTTGGGTTTTACAATCCTTTTAGTAACACTTGCATATTAATAATTGATTGCTTATTGGCATTGTTTGCTTCCTCTTGACTGCTTCTTATTGGCTATTGGATAACGACTGCCTTATTGATTCTTGTATATTGTCGCTAATTGTGAGTTTTGTGCTTTCTACTGTAGATTGATTGCTCAGTTTGCGTCGCTTGATTGCTTATTGTCATTGTAAGCTCCTTGTTAGTCCTTTGTGTCGTGTGGCTCATGTTGTGTTTTTTATGGTCTATTATATGTAAGTGTGTACTGGTCTTAGTGTTATTTACTTATTCAGTGCTTTTATTGTTTATGTGTTTTGAAGCTTGAAGTCTCTCTAGAAGTAGCAGTTCTATCCATTGCGATGAGGTCAATTTTGTCTACATTTCACCCTTTTAAGATCTCATCAAGTTGTGTTGCTTACAAACGATAAGTTTTGAATATTTGAGAACTTCTAGCGTTTTTGAACAATGTTGTGATCATTTAGAGAACCTTATTTTATTATGCATCCATATTTATTTCTGCTGGTGTTGGTTATGAAAGGCCGTTTAGGATGTGTGTTGTATTCTGGTGTTTATCATACCTAAAAAACAAAGCTTTAAGGAGTCATATGGTTTGGTTCAAACATGTTTGGGTCCTCTTTCATCTATCATTCACTACACATAGCCCGCACATCCATCTCTAATGAACAACATGGAATTGGACACATAAATGTAAATATATATATATATATATATATATATATATATATATATATATATATATATATATATAAGATTTTCTAATTTCTTTCCAAGAAAAAGGAGGACAAATGATTAAATAAAGATGATAACTTTATTAATCTTGCAACAAACAATACAAATGGCAAAACTTATGGAGTCTTGCATAATAGAGTGAAAGAAGATCATCAGATGCATTATTTAACCAAACTTATGAAACTTAATCCCCCCTTTCACTTATCATCATCATCTAGGAACTCAGGGTCCTTCGGTTTTGGCATGGGACTCCGAATGATATTATCATCGTCGTATGCTCGTCCTCTTTTTACACCCGTTGCTAGTATTGATAAACCGGGCTCCTTTCTATTCGGCTTCTTCTTGATGTTAGAAGTGCTGGAACCCTCTTTAGCCCTTAGAAGTCCAGCTTCTTTTTGCCTTTTGTACCTTCTCCAAGCTGCTTGTATGAAACAAGCAGCCCATGTTCGCCATTGGTGTGAGTGAACCCTGAACGTGTGTCTCAGTTTCTTACTATGAAGCTTACGGAACTGTGTGGCTACAAAACGTAAATCCTCTGAGGTGAGAGCAAAAGCTTCCACCTCAGTGATGGCAGTGACTGTACGTGTGGATAATGGGATGATGTCACTTGGACGTGGGTCTAGTGCCCATGTCAGCAGTTCCTCACCACAGAAGTCTCCTGGGCCGATCTCACATTGGTTCAAGAAGCCAGATCGTCCACCGCCTGTGGTGTAGGAATCTAGGCGACCACGCATGATGAACAACATTTCATTAGTGGGGTCGCCTTCTCGTACTAGACATGTTCCAGGTGTTGAGATCACGGGTTTTAGTCTTTCACAAATTGCATCCACAGTGCGTTCATCCATTTGATCAAATAATGGAACCTATTCGAATTTACATGATCTTGTTGAAGCAAAAGATGTGTATAACAAAATAAAAAATGTAGAGTTACAAGTACTCACCCTTCTAACGAGTTCGGCGCATACATAACGCTTGATGTCTCTCCTGAGGTCAAGTGGAAGGGATTGAAGAATTTCCTCCTCATCAACTCCTCGGGTTGTAATCCATTTGTAAAGATCATGTTTGCGTACACGTTCCCTCAACTCGTTTGGCAGATGTCTGTGGTGCATCCATTGCTCAGTATCCATCCTTTTCACCCGATACTCCTCCAAACGTTTAGTTCTTGACTCGAGATATTGCTGTTTGTATAAACACCATATAGTTCATACTCGAAACACAATGTTTTTCAACCACAAAACATCAAAGAAATTCGACTTACTTGCATGTTGCCAATGAGCAAAGCAAAGAGCACCAATCCGGTTATCCCAATGAGTATGCAAAAGTGTGTTTCCGCTATAAATGGACTCGCTTGAAGTTCTTGGCCTGCTGAACTGAAAGACTCGAAACAAATAAATTAAGCCCGTTACTCAAGATTTTACATATTTTCACCAAAAGACATCCTTTGATGGCTTGTACAATTGTAGCATCGTACTATCTACAACTCTACAAGCCAGCAAAGGATGTCCTTCTACTTATGTATGTAAGGTTACCTTAAGCCTCTTAGGCCCCACCAAAGACAATAAGAGTATTTTTTAAAGAAATTAGCCGACGCTATTTTGTATTGAACTGCATCTTCAACAAGTCCATATTGGAAGTTCTCAGGAACAGCACATATAGTCGAGACATTACTGGTCGGAAACCATGCTTCTCGTTTAGGAAGATTCACATTAACACAATCAAAATACCGATGCTTGCATTCGGTTTCAATGTCACATATTTCCACCCAACATAGCCCTTGCCTCTCAATCGCCAAAAGATACCACATCGCTCCAATCACCTTAACAACAAAATCAACAAAAAATCATGTCAGTAATAGTGTAATACTATACTAATACCAGACTGTAACTAACACATTTGGATCATGATTTTGAACAAAACTTACATGAGCAGCCAACATAAAAAGCACTAGATTGTAAGCAGCCCCAACCCACGCGACATTAGCCACTAGACCGGCTTGTTTTGATATATGGGACCCGAGTCTAAACGTGAGATAAAGCCTCAAGATGAACTGAATCATGATGAAGTATAACACACTCGTTTTAGTACTCATCATTTCTGTCTTATCAACAATGTGAAACCATGTCATCACTTGTGGAATAGGAAGCGTGGCCAAGAAGTCGAGCCAAAACTCGCCTTTCAGATATTTCTGGGAAATACTAGAAGAATCTAGAATCAACTCCCCTCTTCCGAGCAAACGGGAAGAAGGTGCCACATAAGCCGTACGGAACCGAACATAAATCTTGAGTGCATAAAGACTATCAACGATCGTACGGATGATAGTGAGTGTGATCTTGAGGGTAATATCCTCATCAAGACACATGTCATCCTTGGTCACAGGCAAGTAGAAGAAGAGTGGGTCTACTGCAAGTGAGACCAGAGCAGCAATTAGAAACAACTGGTTCCATTTATGTGTGGCTGCACCTCGTGGGTCGAGAATAGTTATGTTGTTGGTCTTCCCGTAATCCTCTGAGAACACTCGTGAAAGCTTTTTCACGAGCTTCGTGTCATCTTTCTTCAACGATGTAGTATCGTGTTCAGCAGATTCCACATCAGCATCAAATCTGGTAGAGAAAAACATATAATTTGTCAAAATTTATATATCACATGAACTTGCTGCGTGAAGTATGTACTAAAGAAGTAATTTTCTCAACCTGACATATCGTTTTGAGTTGTTCATTCTGCTTGCCCAGATGTGCTGAAGTTTCTTGAGAAAACTGTTGATGATCTAAAGAGCCAAAACTCGCATTTTATAGGCAAAACGAAGAGAAGATAAGAGGGTATATTACCAAAATTGGAGACTTCTGGTTTGGGTCGGGTCAGGTTGTTCTTATATTTGTCTCCTATATGTGGATACTGTATTTCTTCTTATTAATTGTCAACCTTGCTAGAAAACAGAACAGGAAAAGATACAAGAAATGGAATTTATAGAATATATTAGATACAAACAAGAAATCATTTCACTCTCAAGATTGCACGAAAGATGCTAATCAGTAATCACTGTTGTTTTGTGCATTTTCACTTTGGTGCAGCCCAAAAGACACAAGAGTTCTCTTACACATTTCATCAAACAGGTCACACGCGTTTAAAGTTCAATCATCTTAACCTGATTTTCATATGAAATTGAAAGACATTTTGATTTCAGAAGCAACATAAAATCATGAGATTTTATTAGATTAGAAAATTGATACACACAAGAAACCAAGAAACTAATCGCAGTTACTTTTGAGCATTTTCACTATTGGTGCAGGCCAAAGAAACAAGAGTTCTCTCAGGCATTTCATCAAACACGTCTCAGGCGTTTAAGGTTCGATTATCTCATCATGAAATTTATATGAATGTGGATAGACTAAGATCAATTTCAGAAGCAACATAAAATCTGGGATTTCACAGATTGAAGAATTGATGTATACATTTATAACACCCAGGATTTCACAGATTGAAGAATTGATGCATACATTTATAACACGCATATCTTGATACGTTCTGATTTACCAATAGCCTGATAATTTATAACAAAAGTAACATTGTAGATAGTTTTACACATATAATCATATTTTGCTTTATTCTGTTGATGAAACAAAGGCATCAATACACTGAATAACATATTTATGAACAATAAAACGACAGTACTCAGATTCTTGGAATCAAAATAGCAAACTCTAATTTGCAGGCTCATAAATTCACAATCACCATTCTTCCCACAAAATATCCAACTGCATGCAATTTGCATACACCAAAATGATTGATTACAAATCAGTATATAGTTTAAAAGCATTCATTACAAAACTTAATGTCACCTACGAGACCTGCTAATCCTTTGGTAACATAGAAAATGCAGGTAGTCACAACTTCACAATAAGCATCACTTTCCTCTTTATATTGTAACATGCTGCACCTGTGTCACAAGGATTCACAGAACCAATTAACAGCAAATCAAAAAGACTGTTTAACAACAAATATAAGTTCACAGGACAACCGTACCACACCTTTGTTTTTTTAAAACTGACGCCTTTGTGGGGCTTCAGCAACGCTAACTCGGATATTTCTACCATCAAGATCCTGCATCACAATTTTTATTAAAATTCATGGACTTTGTAGATAAGCACATACTAGAATACACGAACTTAACGCAAAATTCTTGAAAAAGGGACTATCTACTTACAACGCCATTTAATGAGTCGATTGCACTGTTGACCTCATCAGCAGAACTGTAAGTCACAAACCCGAATCCCCTTGACCTGCCACTCTCCCTATCATAAACCACCTTAGCTTCCACAACATTACCCTGCTCTCTAAATAAAGTTTCAAGAGCAAGATTATCAACACTCCAAGCTAGATTTCCAACGTAAACCCTGTTCGTGTTGTCAAAACTTCTCCCTCCGCCCCCATGGCCCCCAAAGGATGACTCCTCCCTCCGTGGCGGTGGAGGACCTGAGTTCACCCTCAATGCTCTTCCATCAAGCTCCTGTCAGATTCAAAACTCAAAAGCTCAAAACTCAAACAAGATTACACGAAATTAAAAGAAAGTTCTCTTGACACGCGTTAAACAATCTTTACACCGATAAAGTTTTCAACTTTCTACATCCCAATTGAATACTATACGAAACTTACATAGCCGTTGAACTTACGAACAGCTTCCTCAACCTCTTCAACGCTCGACATTGTAACAAAGCCAAATCCTCTGCTTCTTCCACTAACTTTGTCATATATAACCTGCATACAGTAATTACTTCAGTACACCAGCTAATTGACACATTATCTCTCTAAAAACCCTACACACCCAAAACACATAAAAGATTAACAACCCTCAGTATAATTCAACAGTTTTGACTATCATCTACAGAAATTCTAACTGTAATACACGTTTATTCAAGAAAAACACCCAAATTAGGGCTAAAGCAGTAGCAACACCTCAAATTATCACAAAATTGCAACAAAAAACGTCAAATTAAGGTTACAAACAGCAAGAATACCTCAACCATCTCGACATTTCCAGCACTCTCAAACAAACCAGCAAGTGCAGCACTATCAACACTGAACGGCAGATTACCCACGAAAATCTTGAGGTCAGGTGAGAAATTCTGCTGCTGTTCATCATCTCCATCACTGGACAGCTCTTCATCGAGCTCTAAACCAGAGGAAACAGCTACAGTGTGGATGATTCGAGACGATGGTGTGGGTTCAAAGGGTTTAGTGGACAAGAAAAGCTTTGGAAATGGGTTTAGGGATGAGGGGAAGAGATGAAGGGAAGTGGGTGATGGGGTTTTAGAGGCTGAAATTAGGGTTTTTGAGGAAGCTAGGGTTAGAAATTGAAGGGATGTTGCAGAAGAAGCCATGGTGGTTGATGGACCTTAGCAGAGGATAAGGTTTTTGCTAAGGGGTGGAGGATTTGGGTTGGGTGATGAAAGAGGGTTTTATAGGGTGAGAGTGATGATGAAGATTTGGGTTGACCCGACCCGGTTGTGTCTTATCTTCACTGGATTGTGGGTTGGGACCCGGTTGTGTCTTATCTTCACTGCATTCTTGGGTTAGGGTTTTGTGTTTGGTTTGGAGTCTTCATGCTATCAATTCATGCATTTTGTGTAAGTTATTCAAAGCTCTTGACGCTTGTTAGAAATTTGTTCGAAAAATACTCTTTCAAACTTGAGCTTGGTTTCTAAACGAGCTAATCACGAACAAAGGTCTGCTCAACTTGATTCGGCTTGAACTAATTTTTATTTAATATATGTATATATATAGTTTATACATAACACTCTAGTAGACTTGGCTCACTATATGCAAATATTTAATCATATTTATACATACTAGGTCAATCAAACTAATAAATAATCTAACATCAAGCATTACAGTTAAATCCTACGCAGCTAAGAGATAACTTTTGATCCCACTTTGACTCTTAGTCAATCATCTCCCACTCTCACAGACATCATTTTCTGTAAAATGCTTACCGTTTTACCGGTTACAACCTTAGCCTCGTTAGCCACAACATATTATCATTGATGAAAATGTTACCTTACAAAATATGGTTGTGTATTAAGTCGTTAAAACTTAAAATCCAACATTGTCGCTCTCTCATTGCAATATAAATCGGATGAAACCATAGATAGGTTGAGTTATATAAATTGTTCGTCGCTCATTTCCACTCAACGCTCGCTCAAAAAATTAACGCTCAAAAAATGCTTATTTGAATTTTTGCTCAATTGTAAATGAGCCAATCGTTTCAGTTTGGTTTGGCAACGAGCCAAGCACGAGCAAAGGTGTGCTTGGTTCGGGTCGACTCGTGAACAACCTTAATCTTACGTGGCTCTTCGAGCATTCACAATCCAATCCCATTTATACATTTAAATGTAACATTTATCAACTTGTGAACGCATTAATTGTTGTACCATTTGCTTAAAAGGTTGTAAAGATCTTTTTTTCCTTTTAATTTTTTGCTTTAAACCCAATACTTTTACATATTTTACAATTTATCCCCCGTAATTTTCACCTTCAACTTTAATTCACAAAACTTTATATTTTTAACAAATTTTTTGATTCGCGGTCTAAATTTTAAGAGTTAACACGCCGTGATGTACATGTGTGGTTCAATGTTGTTAAGCTTATTTTTCCAATTTAACATCTCTGTTGTAGCGTGCGAGTACTAGATCGACTCAGTTATTGTTTTTAACGTTTTAGGGTTCATGTGCGTGGTGCAACGTTTTTACGTTTACTTTGCATTTGGTTTTATTTTACGGGTGTTGATGGTCACTGACGGTAATGTGACATTAGTGCTACTTAGTATGATTTTACGCACCCCGCAACGCAAGCATAATACTAGTCATCTCTATAATTTAAGAAAATATTTAAGAAAATCATTTAAATTATCACTTCATTTCATTCCTTAAAGTATATATTTAGCTTAGGGATTCCCTTATCATTTCATATATTTAGGAACTTCTAATTTATTCCCTGTATCTATCATCCATATTACTTTTAAGTAATTATGAGTGAAAAGTAATAAAAAAGTTATTATTTACTTAAATAGGGACATGATATAATGAATGTGATGTGTGGAGATTTTAATAAGATGAATAAATTTTAAGAATAAATGTCAATTTTAACTACGTTTTACGGATAACATATAATGATAAAAACTGGATGTGATCCTCATTCATATCCCAATGACCCCATTTCTAAATTATTAATGAAAAATAAAAAAAAATGTAATTTTACAACTACATCATATACCTAACCCTCATCTCCATCTCCTATAACTTTAAGGAAAACTGTAATGGTCCTCTGTATTTTAGCATCACCATCCATCTCTCAAATTTTTTATTATATGATTTTTGTAAGTGCTTCTGGATAGAAAAGAAAGAGGAAAAAAAACAATAAAAAAGAATAATTAAATATTATTCAATTAAAAATGTATTAAGCCTCCCACATTGTAGCGGGAGGCGTAAAACCATGTCAAGTAGCACCAATGACACACCACCACCAGTAATCACTAACACTGAAAAAGCTCATTATTAAAAAGAAATAAAAAAATAAAACCGAACTATAGTCGTAAAAACGTTGAACCACACAGACCAAACGTAAAAACATATATAAACAATAAATAAGTCGATCTAAGACCATCGTATTACGACATGGCTGTTAACGGGGAAAAATAAGCTTAAAAATATTGTACCACACACGCATGTTGCGGCGTGTTAACTCGTAAAATTTAGAGTGAAACGTAAAACGAAATATTTTTAAAATATGAAAAGTACAGGGGATCAAAGTTGAAAATAAAAAATGTTGGGATTAAATTGTAGAAGATCTAAAAGCATTATGTTAAAATAAGAAAGTTAAAGATTAAAAAAAAAAAATATGAGTACAACTTATTAAAACACATGGTACATTTCATAATGCATACCAAAGTTTGTAATTAGTATGCATAATATGGATAGATATGGAGAAGTTGATGTGATGAGTTTAAATGAACCTAAATTTGAAGGCATGATGGTGTTTTACGAGTAAATTATAAATTTTTTTCTTAAACTTTAATAAGTACACTCAATATTCTTTATTTAAAAATTTGTAACCTTTTTGTCTTTTTTACTAATAGTAGTTAACTTTTTCTGTTACATTTTTATAAATACCCATTTTACCCCTAATTCTCAAAAGGACAAAATGTGTAATTTTTATGAATCTTTTATTTTCTTCTTTGTGTGCTTATTTTATTAACTTAACTTTTAATTATTTCTTTATTTTTAACCACTTTTTATTTTAAATAATTATCTTAAATATTATTAACTAGTTATTTTTAATCATCCAAATATGAGTTAAGATTAGTTTTTATGATATTAAAATATATAATAAATTACTATTCTATTTTAAAACATTCATCAATGGCTAATATTTATTTTATAATAAAAATATGTTTTAGAAAAAATCCATTTTCAATAATATTTATATAAAAATGTTTAGAAAAAATAAAAAGATTATGTATTAAATTTTTCTATAAAAGAAGCAAACAGATCGGGGAAGAAATTCAAGCCTTAAGTATGCTAATAAAAAATTAAAAAAATATATTATGCAGTGTTAAAATATTATTGGCCCAATCAACTTAGAAAAATAGAAAATAGGGTGGCAACATGGGTCAATGGGTTGTTCTACACGTCAGGTCATGGCTTCGGTTTGACTTTTAACATTTTTCTCTCTTTTTTTTATAAAATAGCGACCAACTCATCTAAAAGTTCACCATAGTGACAAGTCCAAACAACTACTCTGAAGTTTTAATTAAACAAAAACACAAATGCTATTTAATTAAACGCACTATTATTTTGGATTTTTTTAAACGGCTACTAATGGGTTTTAATTATTATAAATCAAACTTAAACCACTAAAAATTAAAACCGAAACGAACTTTACAATGAGAAAAATTAAATACTTTATATATGAGACCTAACATAGAATAATTATGAAAGCGAGAGTGTATAAGACCTAACATAGAATATTTATAACTAAGTAAAATAAAAAGTCATGGCCCAATTTCATACGATATTCGATAGGTTTCTAATATAATACGTAAAAGAAATTATTTGATATAGTTGATATTTTTATACCAAAAGGGTTAAAAAGCGACGGTGTAACAAATCGATTACTAGTTTAATTTTTATCTAATGTGAAATAACTAAAGTAAACAATGAAAACATTAGATAATTTAATAATCTATAATAAAATTTGAATTTAATAAAATATTTAAATTAATTAATTAATAATATTTAAGATATGTTTATAAAACAAAAATGTTTATAAGAGAGAAAGAAAGAAAATTTAAGTAAAGTAAATAAAAACATAAAGAAACAAAACAACTTAATAGTGAAAAACTATTAGGTGCTTTTTAAATTTTTCATTAATTGGTATTATTTAAACCTATGTATGTTTTAGTTTATGTTCTAATCAATTATGCTTTATTAATTTTTGTAAATTATATTTTTAGTTTATGTAATTTTTATTTTTAAAAAAACTATTAGGTGTTCTTTAAATTTTATTTGTTCTAGCAGAAAAGTACTTAACTAAATTTAACAAATAATAAAATTATAATATATTAAAATCAATAAATGAAATTAAATTTTTTTTATAATTAAAATTAATTTATTAATTATATTTAAGATAAGTTGTAAAATAAAAGTGGTAAGAAAAAAAAAGCAAGTAAATAAATAAAAGAAAGAAAAAAATATATGATTAGTATAAATTACATATTTTGTCCTTTAAAAGAGAAGGACAAAAATGTCATTTACCATAAATTTAACAGAAATATTTTAACTTCCGTTCGTGAAAAGGACGGAAAGTATGACAATTTTTCAAATAAAGGATATCCAGTGTAATTATCAAAGTTTAATAATAAGATCCGTAATTTTAGTAATACTTAAAGAACAATATTTGTAATTTACTCTTTTTTTATTAATTACGAGGATGAGGACGAGAAAGCTATTATGAATACTCTTATTACTTGATTGTTTTTCTGTTGGAAAATGATCAAAACAAGTTTTGGATTGTTAATTTCGCATTTTCGCGTGAACATGCAGATGTAAATTCGCAAGCTTCGATGAAGGCGTTGATGTGATAGAAAATATGTAATGTTCAGTTTAAAATAAAATTATATTTAGACATAGATATAAAAGAAGGTCGTAACTCGCAACGAATAGAATAAGAAGGGTAAAGATCGACACTATATAAAAAATGAATCGCGAAGTAGTTTTGATGTCTGCAACGTTTGTGCTTTAATTTAGATTTAGGTAGAAACACATGATAAAAGTTGCTACCTATTAAAATTTACGTCAACATATATGGTAAAATTAGTTAAAACCCATGGTAAGTTTAAGTAATGTTGAGTAACAAAAAAAGTCCTGGTCAAATTTCAAAGTATAAAAGTTTTATAATTAATTTATTAAAAAGAATAACTTGATAAACATATATTATTTAAAATTTAATCGGTTATAATCATTCAAAATTTAAGGCCCTAACTAATAAGTATCCAAAATCACATAAGATCTTCTATAAGATTTTGACGTACTTAAACATAATATCTGGACAAGTAGACAACCATAATTTGTTTCTTATTTTAAACCCATTTAACGGTTGTATAAGTATTTTTATATATTTTAATACTAGATTATAATCATTCTATTATACATGTTGAAAACATAAAAACAATTTCATTCATAATGTTTATATACTGCTTATCATTAAGTTACGTATTACATATAATAACGAAAACTGAAAAGTTAAATTTATAATTATAAATCTATGAATACTTGTGCGAATAATATAGCAAATAATTGACTTGTGTAATATTAAAAACAGGTTGTTTCAAAATCACATTAATCAGAATATATAGATATATCAACACATATTTTTTTTTTTCTTTTTAACTTTTGTTTTAAATTGGATCCACTTTGGTTATAAATAAATATATAATTCAAAAACCATGATTAAACAATTTAGTTGATGATAACAAAAAATTAAAATTCAAAAATCAATAGATAAAAACTAATCTGAATCATTTTTTAGTTTCTTAAAATAAAAAATTGATTAAAATAATATATTAATTTAAACAGGAAAGTTTTTTTTACAGATGAACAGAAGAGTGTCATGTGACATTTTTAATTATACATTTATTATATAATTTAGATATAAATATTTATACTCTCCTTAAAATATAACTCATTTCCATATTTATTTAACTGGTTAGTTATTTTGAAAATCATAATTTATCAGCTATTTGATATTTGGATATTGGCATATTGCAATATTTGCTTCCACAAAAGATAATAAGGTTAAAGATTATTATTGCCTTCAAAAATATCTTGGAAGTAAATGTTGGTTGTGTAGAAGCCACATCCCACTGTTTTAAATCACTGGATGAAGAAGACAAAATTTGTAGTAGGCTATCCCACAACTGTCAATAAAATAAAATGCATACTGATTCAATAGTTTAAAACTTTATAAAATAAAAGGAAATAAGGTCTCTAAAGTGTAGGTTCCAAATCCAATCAGCTCTCTCATCACACATTTCCGATCGATCCTAATTACCTGTCGCGAAAACAAAAAAATAACAGCTGAGACGCTGTCTCAATATTTCGAACGCCAATCACAATTGACAATATATTGAATGATAATCCACCACATACACCAGAATAAAGCAAATAAATATGACCGAAACAAAGGGTAATTAATACCAAATAGTCTACAAAACAAAACATCTAAAATGCACACCAATGGTGTCAAAATCATGTCTCGTATCCATATCACATATTATAATGATAAACCACTTGCGATACCGGTGCATCCTAATGTGCCCGCCAACTCTTGACTATTTTTTGGCAAGTTGCAAAAATTTATTTGCCAGTTGATTGATAGCTTTTGATAACTTGTTGACAACTTGTTTTAGACAGTAATTAAACGGGGTTTAACCTTAATCTCTACTCTATGAATATGACCCTTGAGCGTCTAGCACTCCTAATGTTTAAAAGATAAAAGAGTCAGATCATTTAGTTGGGTTTTTAAAGATAGCATAATATTTAGTAAAACAAATAAAATTAAATGCATAACATCTGTACCTAAATGAGCGTCTAACACTCCTAATGTTTCAAAGATCCACCGACGCGTTCAACAAATCTACAACAAAACAAATCTACAACAAGTAATTTATCCTTTTAAATCATTTGACACGCTCATTAATCCCAATCTAACCAACAATTTATAATTAACCAATAGCCCACTAGTCAAGATAATAATCTGGTCAGGTAATATCTTTAAATGAACTTTAGATTACTTCTTGATTTGATCAACTCTTAACTTCAAGTTGAATGTGGTTTTGTAATTTATGGGTCAAAAAGAAAATGTTGCAACTGGAAGCCAGGAAAAAGGAAGAACAAGAGCAGCACGCATATATCATTCAGTATATTTTCGAAGAATCTTGAACAAGATATTATGGAGTATATACATGACATTCAAAAACTGTTGGTTAACTTTCATTGATTTAAGCAGTAATAAACACAAAAACAACACAAAGCTAGTACTTGGGCGCATAACAAAAATACAAAATTCTTCGCTTTAACGAGAATCAAATGAGAATAATATGATCTATAAGATTGTTCTAACACCTGAACTAAAACAGTGAGATGCATAGCAAATTTTATTGTGCAGAACAAAAAAGAAAACTAACAATTGACCATAGAATGACTTACATTCAGTCAGGCTGCAACTGATGCTTGTTTCTTCACTTTCTTGCCACCTGAACCGTTGATCATCCTAGATAGAATATCTGCCTGTCTCGTGTTCCCCTGTTCGTTAAGAATCTTAACCAGCTCCTCACCGCTACTTTTATCAGTAACACCCCCTTTTTCTTTAATTTTACATAAGATCGAGTAAGCATTTAGCGTCTTTCCAGCAGCTAACAAAGCATCGAAAACCTTATCATAAGTCGAGAATTCTACACTATAATCTCTCTCCAAAACATAGTCCAACAGCTTGACAGCAGCAATCGTCTTCCCTTTTTCGCATACAACCGATAACAAATGATCAAAATCAAGGGTAAAACCAGCATTCATCATCAAGTCAATTCTTCCTAAAGCCTCCTCAACATGACCCCGTAACAAAAGTGCTTCCAAGATTTTGGAAACCAAATCCTTGTGCTCTTTTACACCCTTTTCAATCATGATTTTCATTACCCGACTAGCTGTTTGTACCCTTCCGTCTTCAAACAAACTTCCCATTACAGACCCGTAAAGAATAGGATCCGGATTATGCCCGTTTTCAATCATGCAATCAAATGTGGTTTTAGCATCGGCTGGCTCGTTTTTATTCAAGTAACTCTCAATTAGCAGCTTGTATGAAGTTTCTTCACACGGAACGTTTTTCCTCGTCATGATTGTTAAAATTTCAGAGCCCGAATTGGGTGACCCTTCTTTTGCATGACCCTGAATTATACTGTTAAAACCGACGGGATCCAAAACGCCTAATTTCATCAACTGTCGGAATAAAGTTTCAGCTTTATTTGTCATACCATTGTTACATAAATACTCAATCATCGGGTTATATGTGGTTGATTCAAGCTCTAACTTACCCTTACTGTTCAAGACGGTTTCATTTTCTATAAGTTGATCCAACAACTTAACAGCCTCATCATAAACACCATTTTTGCAAAGATTTTCGATTAAAACACCATAATGTCCGGCTTCAGGAGCAACATTTAATCGCATCATGAACTTAAGCACATCTGCAGCAGCCTCAAGATTACCTGCCTTACACTGACCAGAAATCAACTGTAAAAAGACAGAATTGTCCTTTGGGGCGATATGACGGTGCACCATTTCCTTCACAATCGCATGTGCTTCAGACATCTTATTCGCATCACAAAGCCCGGGTAACAGAGTCGAATATGTAAAATCATTCGGTTTCATGCCAAAAGTCTTCATTTCTTGAAATAACTTCAACCCATCATCTACCCTACCAACATTAACATACCCTTTAATCATGGTGGTGTAAGTTATAACAGTTGGCTCAATGTTTTTCCCTTTCAATTCAAGAAACATCTTCTCTGCCTCATCTATCTTTTTCACCCGATTAAACCCGTTAAGCATTGTATTATAAGTAACAACATCTGGTGAAATTTCTCGACTTTTCATATCTTCAAAGAACCGCGTTGCAGTCTCAACTCTTGACGAAAGAAAGAATCCCCAAATCATAAGATTGTAAGTATGTCGACTAGGGTTTATACCTTCACTCAACATCTTATTAAAATATCTTTTCGCCATCATATACCTCCCTCTTCTCATGATCACCTTAAACAAAACATCATATGATTTTATAGTTCTAGGCACACCTAATTCCTCCATGCTCCTAAAAATCTTAACACTTTCTTGAACTATACCCGCCTTCCCGTAACTATCAATCAACACAATGAATAGATCTTCATCCCATTTAAGACCCTTTTTAGGCATATCTAACAAAATGCACCTAGCATGATTAAGCTTTGAGGCTTTACCCAATATATCAATCATCTTATAATGCGTTTCGCGGTCATGTTTGAACAAACCCGACCGCTCGACCCACCGAAAGAACTGTAAAGCATGATCAGGGTTTCTAGCACCATGTAACACATTATACACAAGATTATGATCAAACACAGCGACTAAATTTCTAATTGAGTTCTGTAAACGGGTCGTCCATGCCCTATTTGCCATCATTCTACAGATTAAATCTTCAATCTTTTCAGGGTTTCGATGCTTACCTCTTGGGATTCTTGATTCGCGAATCTGGGTTGTTTCGGGTTGTGATTCATGGGTCGAATTGGGGGTTTCGGGTTCTGGGGTTTGCTCATTTGGGGGTTTATCTGGAGAAGACGATGAGCAGAAGAAGTAGAGTGATTTGAAGGCATGATTCGAGTTGGTGAGTCTTGCAAGATTGGAGAAGAAGCTGTGATTGAAGATTTGGGGTTTAGATGCAGAGATCAAAGACATCGTTTTGAATGATGTTTTGGAGAATTGAAAATGGGGGAGTGAGAGGTTTGAGAGTATGTATGATGACGATTGTGTTTGAGGGCTAGGGTTTTAGGACGATTACTGAGTCGACTCGGTCCTGACTCGAGTATCCAAAAAGGGGTGTTTTGCACCTTGATATAGTTTCAAGGTTATTAATGGATCTACTTTGTAAATGGATGATAATAAAAGCATAACTACATATTAAGTCTGCAAGATTCATTGTGTTTTGTGAAATTTATTATGTGTGATGCGTCGGTTATATTAGCATGATTAAGTATATAAAAGAAACGTATGAGGTTGGTGTTTGTTTCGGAGATCGGACAATAGATAGAAAACAATTGTATGATGGTAACGATGTTCAGTGGTTATATCAGTTTCATTTTTTACGATATCAACACATTACCGTAATGTCACCGACATTGCTTATTGAGCATATATGGAATTAACTAAGTTGATGAGTTCACGGATTGTAAATGAGTTGTAAACATGTTATACAAGTTATAAATAGATTTATGTGTCGTAAATAGATTAATGGATGGTAATAAAGTTGTAAAAGGATGTCAAAGGGTGAAAGGTTTGGTTTATATCTTATATATTATTGTATCAATATAATTTGATCTTAAACTAGTTAATACATGTTCATTTGCAACACTACCCTAACGTGCGAGTTAAGTGTTACAATAAGATTCTGTTCAGACCCATCTAAATTTCAATTATTTTATTTGATGTTTCGTGTTGTGTCGAGAATCACCATCTATGCTTCACATTTCCTTGAAACTTCATTGTTATAAAAAACTTTTAAAAAAATACTTTTAAATGTAACTTTATATAAAACTCAAGAAAAACATCTTAATAGAACCTTCCAATCCTTCGAATTTACATAAATAAATAAACAGGAATTTTTTTTTCTAAAACTAAACAATGTTTTTACATCAATTACATTTTTGTTACAATGAAAGAATCTTAAAATCTCCTTTATCCAAATTAAACCAACAAATCTCTATGCAACCTTTCACAAAGCTTTCAAGAATAAAATTTTCTATGCAAACAAATTTGCAACTGTACATCATGTAGCATTCCATTTTATATCAACATGTATCATCCCATTTCGCGAGTTAATAAGATGGTACTTCTCGTTAATACGATTGTTATAAACCACCTCTACAAGATTAATATCAACATGCCCCAAAGATTCCTGCAAATTATAAGATTTTTAGAGAAATTATAAATCAAGTGTAACACAAACTGATAGATGGTTTTACCTTTGAAGAACTAAATCCAATCGTATGCTTTCGTTTGCTAATTACTTCGATATGAATAACATCCTCCAACGGAGCTTCATCTAACACAAACTGAAATTCCTCATTCCAGCTTGGATCCCGAGTTTTCTTCAGTATCTGTCATAGAAAAATAAGGATCAAGAACTACATTACGGATTCCATGATATCTACAAGTCTAAACTAGTGAAAGCACCTTGGTTTTACGCTTATCTCCTTTGAAAACGACTAAAGCAAAAGGGTTATTATGGTGTTTTCCTTCAACACTCTTTGCACCGATTACAGTCACTAAAAGTAACCCTGGTCTGTTAACAAATGAACTCCCAAGTTTTTTAGAAACAGTTTCTTTCCTCATGTAGAAGTCAATAGGTCCATTCAGGCTCATGGTTTCTTCCACAAAAGGAACAAAAGTCAACTCCACTGTAATACTCCCTCTTGGCTTCCTGTTTCTTGGATCGCTGGAATCTAAGTTTTTGACCAAACCAACAGTCAACTCCTTTTTCTCTTTCGGTTTTAGCACCATCAATGGGATAACTTGCATTCCTAATTTGTCATGAAGCCCAACCTACAAGCAAAATCCTGATCAAGTTGACATTTTGAAAATCCTAATCAAGTTGACATTTTGATGTCAAACATGTTGATATACAACATTAAGTTTTAATCTTGAAAAGTACAATGTTTGACTTTGACCATAGAGTGAAAAAACTCACCTTTTCCCAGTCATATACATGTAATTCAAGGACTTGAGACATGTGATCATTGACAGTAAGTTTGAATTCTTCGTTCCAGACGGGGTTCAGATTTTTAGGCTTTACAGAAGTTTTCTTAGAAGGAATAATCCTCCCTCCACTAAGTTTGAGCTTAACATATGGGTCAGATGATCCGATTAGATCCATCTTCAAAAGATCACTTGCTCGTACAACTTTCACGTGCAGTATACCCACCGGTTTGTTTGCTGCTCCACTATCCAAAATCATGGTTAGCAAATGTTAAATTAAGAGTTTCTTGACCATGTTTAAGTTAATGAGCTAAGATTTAATTGTTTATCCAAACACTAACTCGTGTAGTCAATATGAAACCAATACAAAACACACCCTATGTAAGAAAAACTATTAGAGCTTACGTGGAAGCATCAAGAATCGGTATTTCTAGACACTGAGGCCATAGATAAAGATTGGCAACATATTTCTTGATTATGTTCTGTCATCAAACCAACATTAACATTGATTTAGTCAAAGAACTACACGATTAAGTTAACCTATAAAATTACAAAAATGAAGAAAAAGAGCACCTGAACCAAATGATAGAGTCCTGGGATTGCCATTAGATCACCCCCATTCACTTTCAACCCGAAATCTACATCCGGCTAAACGTGCACAACATAAAAACCATCCAAATATTAATAGTTAATAATACATTAGTCCTTATATTGAAAAACTACATTTAAAATCATACCTACCTTGTCCATTAAAGAGACAGCAACATTAGAAAAGCAGGGGAATGTTGGCACAAATGGTTTCAGTGTCACACGAACTGCTGCAGTAATTTGCATATCTACTAACTGGACTTTAATTGGTAGATAGAAAACATTTAACACGAGAATTATGTCGGGATTTCCAGCCCATTTAGCCTCTAGATCAAAGACCAGACTGTCCTCGTTTAATTCGTGTACTTTTAAGCCTGTCAAGGTAAAATTAGCAGCCTTCAATTGTTATACAAACTTCCTGATTATATTGCTTACTGGAAACATTTGGAGCTATAATATGTGCACTAGTAATTAATGAACATACCTTGAACTATAGGAGGAAGACTTCCAAATGTAAGGCTTTCAAAATCTACGGATCTTATAAAATATGTGCCAATGTATTCAGAAAATACAGGTTCACACATGCTTTTAATCATACCACATATTGCCTGTACAAGAATGAAATGGATGTTAGACGCGTTCACTTCTTGTACATAACAATCTCAAAAAATATTCAAAAAGTGTCCAAATTTGTGTCACCTTATCGAGGTAAGGCCACATATCACGAATTACAGCATTCAACCAATCGACCTGTATAATCATAAAGAAACCATCTTGCATTGTTCTTGAAAATACATAAAAAGATTTAGAAAACTGATAAGAATGTTTGAGTTTAGTACTCACACGTTCATAGTCGGGGTGCTTTACCCATAATGGAAGCTCCGGTAGAATATCAAGCAATGATTCTTTATCAAACTCTTGAATTGGCCTAATGAATGGATTCTGCAAGTGTAAGTTGAGAAAGCTCTAATTTAACATATTAATATAATATATTATAAGATGACTTGATACAGCCCGTGTGTTGCAATCAAGCATATTGAATGATGATATATAACTAATGAAATACACCAAATTTCAATGGTACGTTCAATTCTAATGAGCAAAAGAAATCATCTGTTTACATAGCAATTTAACAGAGACATTTTATCAAACACATATCGCACGTCTTAACGCAACTACAAGTTAAACCCATATTCATAACACTAAACAGAATCATAATCATATTTTTACATTCATTAATCAACATGAATCTTGAAACTTAATGTTCACCTTCACATCTGTAGACTCTGTGTGTCGAAAAATGAGAAAACCCAAAGAAAGACCAACGGGTATTCCAATTGCAAACCCTATAATCCCCAATAAGCTACCAAAAAAGCTCATCTTAATGCAATTTCATTTGGGTGTTTGGAATGAACTCGATCTTGGTGTGTGAATCATGTAAACAGAATGTTTGAATAATCGAATCATTGGTGTTAGATGAAGATGAACATGATGAATTGATGGAATCACTTAAAATTGATGAATCATGAGGATGATTAGATGGTTCTTTATGGCTTGCAAGATTGAATTTGAGATGGGTTAGCGTTAACGTAATGCAGGAGTGTATGATGAAACACGATTAAAGGGACAAAAATGTGCTTTTGTGAAGCAATAGAAAACAAAAAATGGTGAATAAATATGCGTTGAAGTTACGTTTTAATCACTTACTTTTGCATTAATATCATTTTCATCCCCTCTAAATATAATTTGTGTTACCATGTTGGAAATCTTTGATCCAACACTACTCATAGCTTGTTTTTTCTTTTTTAATTTATTAGAAGCTATAAATCGTGAACTTGTTTGGAACTATGAGGAATAGTGAGGAGATATTGTCAAACACATCTCGAACATCAAGCAATTAATCTTTAAAAGTTATACGCATTAAACCATGAGTCCATACTCTTTCTAAATACACCTAAAGTATCAAACTGGATCTATTAGACATTAGAATCATGGAGTTAAGCAATAGGATGTTTGACAATTTATGAATTATTAAGTGTTGAACCAATAAGAGGTCTGAACCATTAAGTGCTGAACCATTAAGAGGTCTGAACCATTAAGAGCTAGTATATCGTTTAACTATTCAAAAGCAAAGAACTGACCAATTTAGATAATAGATCTTAACCATTCAGCATTAGTATAATGCTTAACCATTCAGAGCCAAATGTCTGAACCATTCAGACATTTGCTCGCGAAACAAACAGTCTGAATTATTAAGTGTTAAACCATTCGGACATCTGAACCATTAAAAAGTTGATTCAGATGCTGCTAAACAACCTCAAAATTAAGTATACTGGGTCTAAACCAGGACATTAATGTGAGACTAGTGTGAAAGAACGATTATATTTCACCTATGGCATATTAAATGTGTATCAATAAGACAACTTCCCCGCCAATGGCATGAAGGATCTCATAGGTAATGGAGCAGTTAGTATGGGAAAGAAAATAATGGGCACGTCACCCTCTAAAAAATAACCATTATATAAAACGACTCTAATCACCAAAGACATGTATACTCAGCTAATACTCATAATCGAAAAATACTTATTCTTACTCAAGATTCATCACTCTAAAGTTCTTAAGTCTTGCCTGCACATTTTTATGTAGCAACACATAGAATGACAAATTTCAACCTCGATCCCTCTATAACTTTTTTAAGAGTAATTACTGTACGTTTTAAAAAATTAAACTAACTAAACTGAAATATAATATAACTGTGATGACTGGAAGTTGTTTCACGTTATCGGACAAAAGAATATGCGGCAATGAACACAATGTGCAAGATGGTTGAACAGTCACTTGTTCATGCATTATCATGTTACTAGAAAGATAATAAGAATTAGGAAGGTAAGTGAAATAATAACAAACTACAAGGATTGTTTATATACGTATATAGATATTGGCGTTTGTAAACTCTAAAGTAAAGCTTGGGAAATAAAAAATGCAAACTTGTGACAGAATATGCTTAAGACTTTTTCTTCATGACTATACATAACCACACGTTTCCTCATCAACTTTCAAACCCAACTCTGAGATCTCAACGCAATCGCTCATTTAATGTATTATTATTTAATACGTTTAACCAATGGCAGGTTAAGGTAGGTAAGATTTAAGAATGATGTCACATGTAACTTTTTTATTGTGTTATTATGTGTATTCGACATTTTCAAATGAGTACGTATGTGAACAATCAACGATGTCTGTCACGATGCAATTTACGGTAAGAAAGGCAAATGCTAAGCTCCGAGCCTAATTGAGTATGTATAATGTCATTATAAAAATAATTAAATAATATAAAGTATGTTATATGTAAATATGAAATATATATTAACAATTATAAAAATGCATATATAAATTCATAAACGAGCCGAGCATAAACAGAGTCAAGCTTGAGCAATTTAGAAATAAACTCTAAAAGAGTCAAGCTCGTCTTCGAGCTTTGTTAAGTAAATATGAGCCGAATTTGGCCACGACTCGGCTCGTTTACACCCCTCACTTCGGTGAGGATACCCTCTCTTAGTCTCATGTGTGACCACCTAGGGTTGGAGAAGAAAGTGTGGAGCATGAGGTTTCTTTCTAATATTTGCATAATATTACTTGGTATAGAATATAGAATTCTATTTTTATCTCTTGGATTTTGATTAATATTACATACGAGTTCCTATATCGTATAATTAAGTTTAACCGTTCATTTACCCGTCGCGTGTTGTAGTAGTGGTGTGAGGCGGTGTGATTAAGTATAGTCTACAATTGATCAGATCCGTTTTCAAACTAAATTTATATAATGCTAATTATTAACTTGGTTATGCAACCTGGATTGTATCATGTGCATAGTGGGTTGTACCCATTTTTTTTTAATCTAATTTTTTTTATTTTAATTCAATACTTTTATATCTTTTATAATTTAGCCCAAATATTTTTTTTTACTTTCAACTTGTACATGTGTGGTTTAACGTTTTTACGATCATTTTTTCCCAATCTAACTATCCCGTCGCACATGCTGGTCCGAGATCAACTTACCTATTGTTCTAGATCTTTTATGTTTCACCTTCGTGGTTCAATGTTTTTACGTCTACTTTTTGTTCGTTTTAATTTTTTTCTTTTTTTATTTTTTTAATACGAGCTTTGTTAGTATTAGTGGTCATTGACGGTGGTGTGTCATTGATGCTACTTGACATGGTTTTACGCCGCCCGCTGCAACGCGGGAGAGCTTAATACTAGTTTACATTAAAATGTAAAGTAATTCGAATTTATACCACCAGATAAAAACATATTATATTTGTTTCGACTCAAATTAAATTTTACATCAAAACGTAGACTAACTCAAAACATACATATTATCTAGAATTAGTGTTACATATTTTATGCTCACTGATGTATAACATTAATTAAAATTGATGGGTTGCAATGGCCGAAGGCAAATGCCATCAACTTTATAAAATGTGGTATAGTAAATAGTACCTAATTGATGTTGCGTATTTTAAGCTCAATAATATCTAACATGATTGTATGAGCATATTTAGTTTGTATATTAGTTAGGGTGACAAATAATAATTAGACATTTTAGTGAAATAAATGGCTTGCAACGACTAAACTAGTATAATATAAACAAGGATTTTTTTTCCCTTCTTATATAGCAGGAGTTTGATCATTTTTCTTCGAGTTACACAGTGTGAGTTTGATAATCTTCTCAGCTCGTCGAATACGATAAAAACAAATACCAAATGAAAAATCATAAACACGATGCCCTCAAAGATGCTTTTCGCTTAAAATTGATTCGGTTCGTCACACTAATAATATTGAAAAAATAATGTAACCAAAATGGTTAAAAATAATAGATCTATATAATTATACAAAATCAAGTTTTATTCTATAGGTTTTAGAAAAACTAGAATTGTTCGCGGGCGCGTTGCGCCGGGATGGAGCTTGCAACATGGATAGGATAGTCCGAAACATACACAAAAAAATTTATCTTTTTAACAGGTTGGATGCGTTTTGCATAAGGTCAAACATATTTTGTGGCCTAGATGCATAACAGGTGCAACCTTAACACCTGTAGAAATCATTGTTTGTGACAACTCGTGTTTTTCAGGTTAACACCGTTTCGCAACTCTTTCCATTATTTTATAATCTATGATATTATTGTTATTTCATAAAACGATTATTATTATACATATTGCTAATAAATAAACTAACAAATGAAATTTATAATAAAAATAATAATAAAACTTAAATGATTTATCAAATTTATAAAAACAATTGCGATTGTGCTAACCCCAACCGATTATCATATCAATCGGACCCCTCCCCCCCTTTTATTATATATATTGCCTATCAATCTCATTCGAACCCTAAGTCACCCCCACCATTCCCTGCTGCCGACGGCAACCGTCCCTGCCCCTTTCCCGTTTTCGTGCAACTCCAACAGCCTCCCGTGCGCAAGGTCTCATCACCGGTGACTTCCTTGTCATCAACCACCACATCTCGGCGACCAACACTTCTTCGGCAGCCGCGGGATCCAACCGAAATAGCCTTACGGTACGTTTCTTTCGCTCGTCTCACGCGTTCGATATCGATTACGGTTTCGGTTGCTCGATCTTGTGTTTCTGCGTGTGGGTGTACCTGCGGTGTGCGGATGTGTAATCTGTGATGTATATATGTGTGCTTCACATATAAATATATATATATGTGTGTGTGGGTTGTTGCATGAGTGCGTGCTCGGTGTGTGTGTTCTCTTCGTATATATATATATTGTAATGTTTGTATGTGTGTATGTTTTTTTGAATGTATTGCTGGTGAATATGGTGGCATGCGTGGTATGGTGGATGGCAGCACATTCTTTATGCAGTATGTATGGGAATGTGATGTTTGAATTTAGTATTGATTGTGCATGTGTGTATGATGCATTGAGTCAACTATGGTGGATGTGGATGGGTTAGATAAATTTTACATATAGTGTGGTGTATGGATTCATGTATTTAATCGTGGTGCATTAAGTCGTGTGAGTTATGTACTATTAAATATAAGCGAGTTACGCGGTTAATAATTGGGTTTTATATTTTTGGTGTGAATTGGTGTTTGATTTAGTTAATGTCTAAGGCGGACCCGGACCGAGAACATGAAACCGTACGACCTAAGCATTGGTATTTAATATTAATTATATAATAATGTGCATTCAGGTTGTTCGGAAACTTAATCGCTCGTGTTTACGTTAATTGCTTTTGCTGTGCGTTCAAGGTGAGTTTACAGCCCCACTTTTCATACTATACTCTCTTTTGGGGGAGAGAAACATGCTCTTTCATATACTGTACGTCACTTAGATTTGTAATACTGCATATACTTGTGTACTATGGTGTTACCACTACGCCTCATTCGGACCGTTAATATGGGATTAGCGAGGTGATTGTTAGTAGATCTACTGGGTTTGACAAACCCCACCCGGGCTAGTCGCGCTAGCTTGACTGGAGGTCGAACGGGTGAATGGTTAGCCTGTTATACAGTGCTGTGGTTTGGTACCCACAGCCGGGGCATTCATTACATTACATTACTGTCAGCTCGGTCACGAAATTCATACACATAGTGACTTGTTGTAGGCTAGCTACCTACTGATATGTTTTGATTACTAAATCTGGTTTCCATTACTGATAATTACTGTTTCCTGTAAACTCTGTGAACTCACCAACCTTGTGTTGACACTTTAGCATGTTTCTTTCAGGTTCACAAGATGCGCACGCTTAGGAACATTTCATTCATGCATTCATCGTCACACGTGGTTTAATTACAATTTCTAAATGAATTTCATTTATATAACTTGCACGTGTTGCGCCGGTTAAAGATTTATGATTTATTTATGCTTCCGCAATTACTATTATGGTTACGTTAATAACTCTGCTTTTGGGATATTTTAGTCGTTAATAAATAATCTATTTTTTGTAATTAACGTGTCGTTTGGTGTAACTAGTGGCTGAGATCCTGGAAGTCACACGCCTAACGGTAATACCCCGTTTGTGGAAATTGAGGGTGTGACATTGTTTATAAGTCACTTAATTTGAGATGCTACAAATCTACATTCACAACAACAATGTCATTAAATCATAATAAAAAAACTACCTAAATATGTCTTATCTTGAGAATACCTCTATTTAGTATCTGCTTATCATATTTTTGCTTATTTGTGCCAGCCTTCAGCCCCAACCAAGGAGGGGTACAATCACATATACAAACGTAAAAACTGTCCGAACAGAAATGCTAAAAGGAAAACAAATAAATATATGAATAAAGCTGGAATATATACAACCTTGCTATCTAGAAATACATCAGCATATAACCAAGAAATTCCAGATCAGTCTCTCTCTAACATTTCACCCTTCTACATTTAATTTGGATTGTCATTAGTATGAGAATATAATATACAAAAACTTAGGGAAAAAAAGAAACAAAACAAGTCGATTGTAAAATCTTACTTCTATGCAAAAACAGGTCATGATTTCATACAATTGATATACACATGTGGCTTTGAGCGATGACAGAGCAAGGTAGAGCCAATCATGCTTGTGCAAATTTGTTAAGTAAACGAATTACATGAACTTGTTTTGACATATTATTTATTTAATTACATAATATATTACTTCCAGTCACAATAACCGTATTTTAGGTTGATCTTGACCATTGAAAGTACCCAGGAGAAGATCTTGACCGTTCAAAGTCGACGGTTATAAAAAAATAACAGTTTTCTCCTGCAGTTGACCAGGTCCCTAGCAACCCATGTTCTCTTTGGAAAAAAAAAATACGACAGTTTCTTCTATTTCTTCTACTGTTGTGCTGTTGACCTAGTCTTTAGGAAACCCACGTTCTACTCAACCTTTAACAACCTAGGTTGGATTTCATGCCTTTTTTTTTAAGTGAGTGTATTGCTGCCGAGTATAACACTGAGCACAAAAGATAATTATAATCAACTACAATGACCCTATACATAATAAAAACTATAGCCTAAAACAGTCGACTGTGAAAAGAATCATATCTATAAAATAAAAAATTTAAAAATAAGTTCATGTCATTCATAAAATACAAAAATAATGGGTAACTACAGTGATAAGAGCTTTTCCTACTACAGTGATAGCAGCTTTTCCCACTGTGCATAATAAACACCTACTTGCATCTACATGTATTTTATGTACATGAACAATAAACAGTTGAAATCTATTATTAAATAATATTACAAGAAAAAACACAATATTAGTTGTTCCAGAGAGAGAATCGTGTGACCTGTTTATTAAAAAGATAATTTTTTAAAATTCTATGTTCAAAAACAGTTATCAGACACACTGTTTAAACTGAAAGTTATTAGGGAGTTTTTTCTTAATTTTCGGTGGTGGTTTGTGGTTTTTTGTGAAATCAGACACCTATAAATAGCAAATAAAGGTTCATTTATAATAACTTTTCATCTCAAATCCTTTAATCCTGGGTAAAAAAATGGCATTTCGATGGACACCTGAGAAAACATACCTGGTTGATGGCATGGAGAAGGAGAAGCTTTGTTACCTGATGCTAGTACTCTCTCTTGCCTCATATGTTTCTGTGAAAGGGTAGACCTCTACTAGTTCAGCATATACATTGTTATACAACTAATATTTAATCAAATTTTATTCTATGGATACGTGTTATGCAGATAGACTCACCACTATAGAATCTGTCGGAGGAGGTAATGGTACTTATATTAAATCTCTGCTAAGTCACAATTATTGTTGATTGTGTTTGTGTCTCATGACCAGGATGACAACCTTGACATCAGCACTGGTGGGCGACACTTCACACTCTGTTATTGCAAACGAAAACTACAAATAAGTCCAGATGTATAATATGAAATGATGCTAAAAATGTTCAAACAACTAATTTTTGTTACATGTTATTCATTGTTTTTTTTGTTTGATCAAGCAGGGAAAAATGATAGGGCTAATGAAAGATTAGCAAAATGTATGCTTTAGATTGCAGCCTACTCTTACCTGTCCTAATATTTTTTTTCAATTTAATGTTTTAACACTTGAATATATGTTACTTATGTATTAAGTTATTGAGGTTGACAGCACGGATGACACGATCGATGACGACATATGAGACACAGCAGATTCTTTCGAAAAGTTCAACGAAAAACTTAAACTTCCAAAGATTGTGATTAATAACCGCAATCGTCCTAAGTCTGTTTAGGGGTGTGAAGTTATGTTCATGCAAGTATTTAGTAGCTTTTTGGTTATTCCCTTCCATTCATGTTGTTCTTTTTGGGTTGACCTCTTTTGACTTTATAATTTTTAGGATGTAGGTTGTTTTGTGTTTATGTTATGTAACTGTGTGACTTTGTTTTTCATGTTTATGATATTGTCTTTCTATTTTTATTTATTCTCTGATAGAAAGTCGGATAGAAAAAAATTGAATATAGTGTAGAAGAAAAATCAAAATTTTAAAAAATAAACCAATTAAAAGTAGAAAATACAATTTGACTTGAACACAAATTGAAACATAACAAATAATTGTATAGAACCCGAATATTAGAATCTTTAATTTAGAATAACAATCGATTATCGTATAATTATTTAGGATTAGAGGATTTGAATATGTCAAGATTCTTGAGTATTGAGTTAAAAATATAATATGTAGTTTGGTAATTAGTATTGTGCTAGAAATATAGTTGAATTTTTATTTGGATTAATCAGTTATCCGAATAAAAAATTATAATATCTGAAATCTGAACAAGGAATTCGGATTCGGATGAGACCCGATCCGAATATCAAAATAAGGATTGAGATTGGTTTATTTGGATTCCCATACGTATCGGATTTCGTATAATTTCTAATATCGGTTTTTTTAAGCACCCTTAGTTAAAACTAAACAAAATTCAATGGCAAAATTTGAAAGCTAATAAAATATCTTAGTACTCAACTTGCTTTCTAATATATATATATATATATATATATATATATATATATATATATATATATATATATATATATATTATAATGGTTTGACATTGTAATTGAGGCCTTAGTATCATAACAACCATTATAATTATAATAATAAAAAATCCAAGTCCGTTTGCAAGTGCATTTGATCGTTATGCTTCATATTGATTTGAAGAATTTACAAATTTAATTAACTTTAAACAAAAATATTCTAGAGATATACGAGTTTAGAAATATTAAAATAACATTATTTAATACCATGTTTTACATCAATTTTAAAAAAAATTGCTAAATCGTATCCTTTAATATTTAACACTAAGATTAATAGTCATATTATGAATATTTTTTGTGACGTATGTCAGTATATAAATAAAATCACAAATTAGTTCTAAACTATGATATTGAAAATTTAGCAGTTGTTATCTTTTTTTCTTCATCGGCAGGAGTTGTTATCTAAATCTACAAATTTACAATATAACTAAAAATATTGTAGTGTATTCTAAAGTATAAAAATAAGATGTTCACTATATGGCACAAAAAGGAAGTAACAAATTATATATTTTTGGGTTTGATTATAGTTATGGTTACGGTATCCTTGTAGTGGCCGGGTATAATACAAATTGCTAGCTAGCTGGGCATCTTCGTTTATTGCAACGGTTTATTTTAAAAAACTATATCATAATGAGGATAAAAGTTAACACAATTCAACGGTAATTACATTGTTATGAAATAAGAGTCAAGAAACATATTTGAAGGAAAAAAAGTAAAAACATATTGATCCAACTTGATTTTCAATAAAAATTATACTAAACGTACGCAAAAATAAAACAAAAAGAATAGTTAAGAAACACCAAACTGAAAATTAAAGAAAAAATAAAAAATATATTAAATTTGACACTATATAATATAAAAAAAGTTAAAAAAAAAATGAATATAAATATAAATACTTAAAATGAAAAAGAAATAACATGTGTCAAAGTGATGTGTGATGGTGGTACAATAATTCATCATTTATGATTTTTAATATATATATAGTAATAATAATGTACTTAGTAACACCTATGTGGTGTATTTGGAAGATACGGAACGCTGCTGCCTTCAAGGAACAAGCCCCATCGGTAAACCGACTGTTAAATGATATAAAATGTATCAGTTTTCTTTGGGTAAAAAGCAGATCGAGGAGTTACTTCATGGAGAGGGAGGATTGGTGCAGATTTAGTTGTTAGTTTGGGTGAACCCCATCTGTTAGATGCTTCTTTTTTCTCTGTTTGTTTGATGTATTTATGTTGTACATTTTTTGTTTCCTCTCTATTTCCTTGATAGAGGGGTTTTTAATAATATAAATTCCTTCTGCTTTTCAAAAAAAAATTGAAATTTTAAACGTAGAAAAAAATGTATTTTTATTAAACTTTTATTTGCATTTAAGTGTAATAACTGTTCTTAATATCTTCATCAAAATTTTCAACTATTCTTGATGTCCATCTAGGTGTACTTGAATGACAACACCACCACACTACCACCATGTTCTTCATAATGAACATGAAAACCCTAAATCAGGATTCTAATCTAACGAATTCAAATTTAAATCACGAAGGAAACAAATAAATTAAGAATAAGCAATTTGAAGTAAGCAAAATTAATTCATATAGAAAATAAAAACCTTACACAAACTCGAACAATAATAAATACGACGAAACTAACAACTAGAGATTCACACACAGAAGTCACACTCATACTCAAACAGAGAACACACCACACAAGAACACATACTTACAAATTAAACTAGTAGAATATTTAATTATTTATTATGTTCCTCATTGTTTGATGATGTTATGAAGAATATCTGCCATCATGTTGTTACTTTCTATGTGCTTGTTAATCGCAAGGATTGGATATATGTGTCTTATGTTGTTGCTATTGTATTTTTTTTTTCTGTTTTGTATTGTAGTTTTAGTAGGATGAAGAAAACGAACAATTAGAAACATGTGAATCTATCAATGGTATTGTATGTAAAGAATTGTATTGGAGTTATAGGTGTTATTGTATCTATAGAATAATAGAAGCTACTGCGGGACTTAGAAGCAACAATTCATGACACTATATGAAAATAATTAATCAGATTTTGGGTTGCTCAATCTAACACTTTAAAGTGTTTAAAGTTGAATCTACAAATGCCAAAAATAACTATTTAGGCAGCCCTGTTTATAAATTCATTATAAACAAGTAAATTATACTCATAGCACTAGCTATTGCTAGGATTTTATGATATTAAGATGTAAGTAAATTTCACCTTTATTTCTAAGAAAAGAAAGACCACTTACAAAGAAGTCTTCGGCTGGAATATGTTAAAGAGTGTGAGAGAAAAAGAAAAAAACATTCAATTATAGAAAAGAATATGCAACCCAAAATATTATGACCGTTTATAGTGGATGTTTAAAGGATATATGACACAAGAATTTTCTTGGAAGCATTACATAGACCATTAGTGAAGTTTCCATCAACACAAGTGGTTATTACTTTGTGTTTTTTGTTCATTTATGTAGTTAATTAACCAAAAAAACATTTATTAATTTGCTTATAATTATATCATTTTCGTTTAGTGGGATTATCATTTAAGAACTCACAAATAGCTTTAGAATTGTGATAACTTCTATCAACACATAACTTTTTATGTTTTATACAAACAATTATTAAAATATAATGTTTAATCATCTCTCTTAAAATTCAAAAAGAAATAATAAACTTCTAATCTACACATATGTAATTCACATGTAAGTTATAATATTTACACATGTGTAGTTATACAAATAAAAAATTTAAAAACATACGATAACATTACTTTCATGGTTTTTTTATGTTACTTTGATGGATTAAAACATACACAAATTTGTGTTAAAAATATAAAATTAATTTTTTTTTAAAATATTAATTCTTGCAGTTCTTAAGATATTTATGAGTTTTTAAATGATCTAAACCCTACTTTTAATATTTTTATAATAATAAATGTTTTGCATAAGAAATTATAAAACTTTATTAATATGAATCCTTTTGTGTAAACACATACATTCCTACCTACTCAAATCTCAATATTTAATTTAAAATTATCTAAAGATAATAAATTATATAAATTAATAAATATATAATTGGGTAACGTCACTATTGTTCAATGAATGGGTCTCCTTTTAAAACGAAATCACTTATATTTTTCTTCCACCAAATTATTTATTATTTAAGTAAGTTAAAGATGTTTATCGGATATAAAGTATTATCTTTGAAACAGCCAATCAAACTCTGTAAAACTCTTGACTTTGACTTGAATAACACGTTTGTCAAATCTTATCAAAAGATAGTCAAATTAGAAATTCTATTGGTGATTGGTGCACATAACAATCTATCTATACTAATAAGTTTTTGTATACCATTTTTTATAATTTTAAAGTTCTTAAATTTTATTTTTTCGTTTCTCTCTTCTAATAAATATCAAATTAACTACAAATGATATTATTTAATTTTTTTCATATTAAAAATATTTTTTTATTAAATTAAGAAAAAGATCTTTCTACAAATGCAATTTGTAAAAAAATAATTTTTTATAAATAAGAAACTTATTCAAAAAAAATTTGTAAAAAAAATAATTTTTTTTATAAAATAAGAAACTTATTCAAAAAAAATATCAAACTTTTAAAACACACAATATATTTTAAAACCTGTGACTTTTTAAAAAAATTATTGTGAAACAAAATTAATTAAATTTTAAAGTTAATAATAAAGAAATTATTAAAATGATACTTTTTAAATAATGGTTTGTTTTGAAACAATTTGTTTAAAAACCAATTGTTTTGAGAAAAAAAAATTAAATAAAGTTTAAAAAATAATATCGTTGTTTTAACATCATACGTAATAGTCAATCAGATATCATATATCAAAAATCGTTTTATAATTCATTTAATTTTTATTAATAACTATTTAATATTGTATTTATTCAAACCCGTGTAATACACGAGGTACTAACCTAGTTGATTAATAAACAAGACAACTAAAATATAGGGACGACTACAAAAGTATCAATAGTTTTGTGTGAGTAGCTCATTAATAACATTTTTATGTTTTTATATAAAAACTGTGATGTGAATATGTGTTATTCATGTAGCAAAATTTAATTGTTTTTTCCTTAAAAGCACACTGTCATGATATGTAAGAAGCTCTCACGTATCTAACTCATACTTTCAAGTGACTTTGTCAATTGTCACGCAACTCTAGTTTTAATGTAATTTTTGACCCAATTATTATGATTCAGGAAAAGTAATTGAAATAACAAAGACATTTAGATAGAAAAGAAAGGGAAATGCAAGGAGTGACAACCGTAAAAGACTTAAAATTAAATATTGAAATTTGTATTTATAAAAGGCTGTTAATTGTTTTGTGTTTGTAGAATGATAGATTTCATATTTACGGGTTAAATAAGTGAATAAAACATGACTTATATATTTATTGTTGTGAAGACAACAACCATATTTGAACACACTACAAATCGTGTCATTTGTGTTACGTTTTCGTATTTAAAGTTCATTTGTGAGTACAAGTAACATTTGATTACTTATTAACAATTTAAAAGCTTCTGCCTAAGCAAACAAGTGTGATTAAAAATTGAGGTATAAAACCATATTTGTGAGAAACTTTTTAAGTAACACCAAAACAAATATATATAAACTGTTATAAAACCTCTTAAACAGGTTAGAAGGTTTGCATCTCATATTAAATGTGTCGTTTATCGCACACACATCAATATAGATGTATACAATTATACATATATTGAATTATATGTATATTTATGATTTTTTTAACTCACACCCATTAGTCCATTTTAAATATATACCACCTTCGTATAAAAAACAATATAACGTTTGATACAACCTAGGCTCCAAACTAACCGAACAAACACGAATAAAGCTTTGTTCGTGTAATTAAAGAAATGAATTTGTTGATGAACTATTCACGACACTTATCAAATGCGATTTTTTTTATTCATGTTCATTTATTAAAGAAATGTCATGTTCATAAACAGTTCATGAATACTTACTAAGTATAAACAAAGGCAAACGCACACAAACAAATGTTTATGAACATAAACGACCATAAACAAAAGTTCATTAATACAAACAAATACAAATAATCATATGTCTGTTTCAAAATGAAATCTAGATTTTTTCATTACAAACATTACACAAAATCTTTTAAAAATAAATAAAAATATTGAATACAAAAACCTTAAAAGAATAAACACAAACAAACATAACAAACACATCATCGAACGTTCACGAACATAAACGAACATTCACGAACATAACCGAACTAACGAGCGAACGTGAATTAAACGAATGAACATAATCGAAATCTTCGCCAAACAGTTCATAAACTGTTCGCTTAATGTTCGGTTCGTTGGTAACCCTAATACCACAAACTAAGAGCGTTCACAGCGGATTCCTTATCCTTATCCATATAATTACACTAAAAATCACTATTTTTTTCTCATTTTCAATTAAATAATACTCTTTATACTCTTACCATTATTTTTTTCTCCCTCCTCCACTTACAATCATTTTAAAAAATATTAAAAAATTTATAGGGATTGAACAGTGATTTTTCAAATATACCAATCAATAATAACATTTTCTCTCTGCTTCACTTATGACCACTTAAAACCATTTCATATGATATAGGAAACACACTCACATCTTTTTAGGGATTCCACCGTGAACACTCTAAATGCTTTGTTTTAAAAACCCTTTTTTTTAACAAACTAAACAATAATTTCTTATACAAATACATATTTAAAGATATAAAACATATAAACTCACCCACCACCGCTAGTGTTCCCACAATCATAATACATCATACCTCTCACCTTATTGACTCAAAAACACCCACACACCCACTCTCTTTAGTCTTAACTCTTAAGTCCAGTCTGCCTGCCCACGTCAGCAAATCCACACCGTCCATAAACACCAACCAAATCCAACGGCTGAGATTAATCTCACAACCAACCTACCACCTTCCACCGTTTTTCCTTCAAATTTCCCCACTACCAACCACCCCACATCTATTCACACACCCCTACAAACACTATATAAACACCACCCAAAAACAACTCCCCATTCAACACTCTCAAACCACATTTTATCATTCTAACTTTATTTGTCACATTAAGTTTACATTCATCCAAACTAACAATAACAATGGAGAACAACGGTATCAATGAGTTTTGCATCAATGATCCATTGAACTGGGGGGCGGCGGCGGAGGCGATGACGGGGAGCCACCTCGATGAGGTGAAGAAGATGGTGGCGGAGTTCCGTACGCCGGTGGTGAGGCTCGGTGGCGAGACGCTGACGGTGGCGGGGGTGGCGGCGGTTGGTGGCGGAGACGGCGTGATGGTGGAGCTGTCGGAGGCGGCCAGGGGCGGCGTGACGGCGAGTAGTGAGTGGGTGATGGAGAGTATGAATAAAGGGACGGATAGTTATGGTGTTACTACGGGCTTTGGGGCTACGTCTCACCGGAGAACGAAGCAAGGTGGTGCTTTACAAAAGGAACTCATTAGGTAAATATTTAGTCTAATTGAATTATAGCTACATGTTGACTTGGTAACTATGAAGAAAACAACAATCTTAGTGTTAAAAGGTAGATGTATTCGGGTTCGGTTTTAGCGGTTTTGATCTCAAAATGTGATCTAAACCGCTATGACGGTTTGTGATTATCAAAAATCAAAGTTGGATCGTTAAAATTTAGAATGAACCAAATATCGTTACACTGTTTAGGTTATCAAAAATCAAAATTGGATCGTTAAAATTTAGACGCTAAATATGTAAACGAAATTATGGCTAGTTTCACGGTTTCAACATATTTTTGTGATTAAGAATTTGTTCATATATATTAATCGATATGTTGTAAATTTTGTCACTGTTAACATTATTTATATACTTTGTTGATCCATTATAGATTCAAACTATCTTTAAACATATAAATAAAATTGTTTTCGATTGGTATCAACAGTCTACTACAATACATTTTAACACATGTACTTGTTACAAAATCTAACGACAAACTACCATGAAATTACAGATTCTTGAACGCCGGAATATTCGGCTCCGGCAGCGAATCAACCCACACCCTCCCACACTCCGCCACAAGGGCCGCCATGCTCGTAAGAATCAACACCCTCCTCCAAGGCTACTCCGGCATCCGCTTCGAAATCCTCGAAGCCATCACCAAACTCCTCAACCACAACATCACCCCATGCCTCCCCCTCCGCGGCACCATCACCGCCTCGGGGACCTCGTCCCCTTATCCTACATCGCCGGCCTCCTCACCGGTCGGTCCAATGCCAGAGCAGTTGGACCGACCGGAGAGATCTTCAACGCCCAAAAGGCGTTTGCAGAGGCCGGTGTTGAAGGGGGTTTCTTTGAGTTGCAGCCTAAAGAAGGGCTAGCACTTGTTAACGGGACCGCCGTGGGGTCCGGGATGGCGTCGATGGTGCTGTTTGAAGCTAATGTGCTTGCATTGTTGGCGGAGGTGTTATCGGCAGTTTTCGCTGAAGTTATGCAGGGGAAACCGGAGTTTACTGATCATTTGACGCATAAACTGAAGCATCACCCGGGTCAGATTGAGGCTGCAGCCATCATGGAGTACATACTCGATGGTAGCGACTTCGTTAAAGCCGCACAAAAGGTTCATGAAATGGACCCGTTGCAGAAGCCGAAACAGGACAGGTACGCGCTTCGTACCTCGCCCCAATGGCTCGGGCCGCAGATTGAAGTTATTCGGTCCGCCACGAAAATGATCGAAAGGGAGATCAACTCGGTTAATGATAACCCGTTGATTGACGTTTCGAGGAACAAAGCGTTGCATGGTGGCAACTTTCAAGGGACGCCGATCGGTGTTTCGATGGACAACACACGTTTGTCCATCGCGGCGATTGGAAAACTGATGTTTGCTCAGTTTTCCGAGCTGGTGAATGATTTTTATAACAACGGGTTGCCTTCGAATTTATCTGGTGGGCGTAACCCGAGTCTGGATTACGGGTTCAAAGGCGGGGAGATCGCCATGGCTTCGTACTGTTCCGAGCTCCAGTTTCTGGCGAATCCGGTTACAAACCATGTCCAGAGCGCGGAACAGCACAACCAAGATGTTAACTCTTTGGGGTTAATTTCCGCGAGAAAGACAGCCGAAGCAATCGAGATCTTAAAGCTCATGTCATCTACATACTTAGTAGCTTTATGCCAAGCGATCGACTTGCGCCATTTGGAAGAGAACATGAAACAAACCGTAAAGAGCACCGTAAGCCAAGTAGCGAAAAAGGTCCTAACCATGGGCGTCAACGGCGAGCTCCACCCGTCAAGATTCTGTGAAAAAGACTTGCTTCGTGTGGTCGACCGTGAATACATTTTTGCCTACATTGACGACCCTTGTCTCGCCACCTACCCATTGATGCAAAAGCTCCGACAAGTGCTTGTTGATCACGCCTTAACCGCGGGTGAAACCGAGAAAAACTTACACACGTCAATCTTTCAAAAGATTACAACCTTTGAAGACGAGTTGAAGGCCATTTTGCCTAAAGAAGTTGAACGTGTTAGAATGGCATTTGAGAATGGTACATTGTCTATTCCTAACAGGATCAAGGCTTGTAGATCGTACCCATTGTACCGATTTGTTCGAGAGGAGCTCGCTGGCGTTTACTTGACCGGCGAGAAGGTGACTTCGCCGGGGGAGGAGTTCGACAAGGTGTTTACAGCCATATCGAAAGGTGAAATAATCGACCCGTTGTTGGAATGTGTCGAAGGGTGGAATGGTGTACCACTTCCAATATGTTAAGTGTACATTTGTGAAAGTGTTTTGAGTTTTGTTATTTTGTAATATTTTGTGTTGTTGCATTTAAAGATTCAAATTTGTATACCGGCTGAAATCATGGGCTGGGCCAGATGTTATGTTAAATGAAATAGTATTGAGCTGAAATCACTTATTGGGCCGTACTCTTTATGACACTAATTTGTAATTTTGTACTAAAGTTGTATTTTTTAAAGCCATAATCAATATTAAAGTTAATATTTTGTTGGTTATTTAAAATGGTATTGAGTTAGAAGAGAACCACCTCATGACAACATACATACTTATAGGAGGAAGACAATAAATGTTCATTCATTCACTCTTTAGAACTTCCCCTATCACACACACTTATTGTACTCCAATCAAACCTAGTCGCTTATTCTCACGTCAAAGTACGTCAGGTCACAGGGAGAATCCTCTTCTTGTGGCGAGATTAGTGGTATTAGATGTTTTGTAGTTTAGGCTACACTTAGATCAATTGAAGCTCAAAGTACCATCCTAAGGAAACATGCTAGCCAAGTCTACTGCTTATGGCTCTAACTACTCTTAATTACACCAATGCACGAAATTTAATGCAAGACCCCTACTCCAATTTAATCTTGTAAGTTCTACCATCTAGTTTAACCCCACACTGGCAAGTCTAAGAGACGTAAGTCTATTGTTTCTACTAGAGCTGTAAACGAATCGAGCCGAGCTGAGTCGAGTCGAGCACAACCAGGGTGGGCTCGAGCTTAGCTTGTTTAAAAACCAAGCCGAGCCAACTTGTTTAAAATCAAGCCGAGCCAACTTGTTTATCTTAACAAGTTCAAAATATTTGAATGTGTTCATAGGTACCACTCCCTCTACCATTACATATATTGTCAAAAACTCATGATTGGAAGGTTCTGATAATCTCCAAACTTATAATGTATTTAAACTTTTTTTTCTACAAAGTTTCCTGATTGATCATGGCAATATCCTTGAACCACTTGTAACTCGCCTACGTAATAAAAAACTTTTTTTTATCTTTTTTGTTTCTGAAAAGACGTATGATGCTTACAATTTACACACTTGGTGGCTTGATGCCTGCGTAAATGAGTTTTGACTTTTGAGTTTGAATCAGATTGAGCTCAAGTTGGCTTGTTTCCGAGTCCTATTTTAAAATCACGAACTTGTGAATAATTGTACAAATTAAAGCTAGGTTTAACTCGACTTGTTTTATTTATAATTTAATCTTTCTATTTTAATAAAAGAGTAAATAGGGTGTCAGATGTCATCAATATTTTCATTTTAATCAAATTTTTCTCGTTTTTTTCTCCTGTTAAATAACCACATTAATTACTAATAATATTATTTATTTATTTATTTTTACATTATAACTAGTTTTTTAATAAATTAAGAAAAAAAACTTTCATTAATGTTATTTCTATAGAGATAGTTTTTTATAAAATGAATTTCTAAAAATAAACTATTATACGTAATAATTTAAATTTTGTTTTTTTAAAGTAACTTTTTTATAAAACAAAAATAATTATAATAGGGAGTTATAGTAAGGAAATTTTTTAAAATGAAAAATTTTTAAAACGTTATTTTAAAACAAAATGTATAACTTATCTTTGAAAAAAAACAATTTTTTTTAAAAAAATTCATATTATTGTTTCATTACTTATAATTATTACTCATACATAATTTCAATCATATCATGTCTTAGTCTATCATTTTCTAATTAATAATTTTTACTCTATTTAATATTTTATTATTCAACCCGTGTAATACACGGGTTTACTAAAGCTAGTTCTTTATATTTACATATGATTTTTTTTTTAAATCTTGAACTTGTGAATGGCTTTACGTGCTAAGGCCGTGTTTAACTTGACTTGTTTTATTTATCGTTAAGCTAATTTATATTTATATATAATAAGTACATATTTATAACTAAGTTAGTATCACGTGTATTACACAGAAGGTTGAATAAATAAATTATTAAATAGCTAGTATTGAAAATTTATTAATTATAAAACGGTTTTATAAAAAAATATGATTAAAATTACGTATTAGTAAGACATATAAGTAATAAAATCAATAATAACAGTTTTTAAATTTTTTTTAAATAAAATTAAACATTTTGTTCTAAAACAAACTTTTTATTAAAAAATGTCATTTTTAGAAATTTTCGTATAATAACTCCAAATTTTAGTTATTTTGGATATTACATTTATCAAAAGATCTCTTTCTTAAATTATTAAAAAATCTATTTCAATCTAAAAAATAATTAAAAAAATTTCATTAGTAGTTAATTTTTTTATTTAATATAAGTGAAAAACAAGAAATTCAAAATTCAAAAAACTACAATTGTACCAAGTATCTACCTAAAAGATTCTTTATGATAATAAATAGATTATAGTTATCTGTGTTAAACATGTTTTAATTACCTTTTTTAATTATAAATATATAATAACACCTTTTACATAAAAGTATATTATTTTATACAAGTATTACTATCTAACTAGAATTATGTGTCCCTTTAGATGCGTCTTATAACAAAAAAGTTATAATTTTACATATTGTGATTTATTTATTTTAAAAATTAAAGTTGGTGTTCGTGACAAGAAATCTCACAGACCTCCATCTCTCATCCCTTCTCGCAAAACCCTCGCTCCTTCAATGACACTCCATGCCCACAAATCGTCTTCTCTTCTCTCTTTGCTTTTTCGACCGCCTCTCCCTTCGTCTCAACCCTCTCTCCTTCACCTTAACGTCTATAGAATTCAACACACCCCATTCCATTTACTTTTTAACTTTGATTTAGCATCATGTAACATGTTTGATCGAGCTACACTACACGTCACTTGCCAAAACACATTTCACAAAGGAGCCACATTACGTGTGTAAGCCTAAAGACATGTCATTTAACGTGATCATGTCTGGATCCATAACAAGCCAAACTCGCATTAAATTCGATCAAACGGTGGCATAATTAAATGACGATCAATTTTAAAATGAAGCGGCTGTAATGGTGAATATTTCCGACCAGATTATAAGTAGATACATCATACATATAACATACTGTGGGCACTAAATTACGATGATGAACTAGCCGACGTGTACGCGTCACCACCGGAGTCAAGTGTAACCATTTGTCAACCTTAAATGCCTACTCACCACAACCTTTTTTGAGGTGGCCACACACACGTGTGTCTTGGGAACCTAATAACAAGATAATTTTCATGTTGTTTTAATTTATTTTTTTAATTTTTTTGTTATGTTAACGGTGTTTGAAACTTTCACAATACCCAAGTGAGTTTTACTTAGATGGGATGTCAGCCGTCCATACTAATTTTGATCAGATTGTCCACGAGAATCTTTGAAAAGTTTTGGGCCTTAGGCGAGTAGAAAAAATAAGCCTTTATAATACAAAATAAATACCCGTATGTAAAAAGTTTACTAAACTAATTAGGATTGTTAACCAACTCTAAGATTTGATGGACTAAAATAATTGGATTGTTATTAGGTTTGTTAATGACTCATATTTTTTTTAAATATATATACATGCATATATAATATAATTTTTATTTAAAAATTTCGGGCCCCGAGGAGATCAGGCCCTGGGCGGTTGCCCACCCCGGCGCCGCCCCCCCCCCCCCCTCAAGGCCGCCCCTGATTTTGGATGCTCCACGCCTTACTCACCGAGAGACACCATCAAGTAGGAAACCAATCACTGTGAGAAAACTCACGTGAGTCAGGTTTAAACATGAGTCTCTAATTATCCGAAGTCTAAACCATCACCCCTATGTCGTAGGACTAGAAAACCAACTACTATAGTTTTTATTAATATGTATATTTTTTAGCATCATTTTATCTTTTATTGTATGATACGAGGATGTTTAGAATATAGAGTCTATTTTTTGTACAAAGTTATATAAAGTGCTAGCGAATTATTAAGAAAGAAGGATTACAATTGCTAGAAGTTATCACGCAGACATATAAATAATCACACAAAAATATCTTAAGTGTTTGTTTTTTTAGAAAACTCTTCCTGATCTTTTTTGTCTGCGCCGCACAGACCATGCGCGGACATTGAGGTCTTCTTAAAGTTGAGCCAGTGTGTTTTCTTAGCAATGGATTTCCTTCTGTGAGGATTAGGGGTACGGTCCTGATTGAAAAACGAATAGCTGGGTCCGATTAAAATAACACTTATCTTCTGAATCAGAATCGTAAATTTGTCAGTAAAAAAAATTAAAGAAAAGTGTTAAGTGTTTTTCCCAAGAGTGAAAAGACAAATGTTACAATTTCTGAAAACCAGAAAATGACAACACAAGGAAAACGCTAAGATAGAGAAATAAACAAATGGTTAAATCATGTATGTGTTATCAAAGTGAAAAATATCTGATCGCCTGATTTATTGTTATTAGGGGTGTGAAAAACCGAATCGGTAACTGAAACGAACCGTTAGCCGACGAAATCAAACAGAAATTAACCGAAAACCGATAAAACCGAAAATCGAATTAACCGAAAATCAGTTTCAGTTTTGGTTTTGCACCCTTGGTTAACCGAATTTACTGAAACCGAACCAAACCATTCATAGCTTCTACCAATTTTCATATAATTCTAGTTTTTATACCTTGAATACCTTGAAATGTCACATGCTAAAATGGTAGAAAATTTGTTGGGTAATATTTGAAATTAAGACCGTCTCGTTTACATAATTAACTTTTAGTTCCAAATCTATTTGAATAAAGTTAAGATTTTTATATTAGTTAGTACACTTTAATATAATTAGCATTTCTAATCATTTAAAAAAACAATATGACAAATCATCTCGAATCTGAACTTATATATTTGTTATTTATTAAGATTTTTTGATGTAGAAAACTAGAAAGATAATAAATTGTATTTTCAAAAGATAAAATAACAAAATGAAACCGTACCGAAGAAAAAAAAGCAAAAAAAGTATATGTTGGATGATTAACCGAAACTAAACCGAAAACCGACAAATAAAAACCGAAACCGAAACCGAATCTCGGTTACGGTTACGGTTTCGGTTATGGCTTTTTCAATAATCGATGGTCGGTTATCGGTTCGGTGAGAGTTAAAAACCAAACCGTGCACACTCCTAACTATTATGAGTATATATATTAAGGTATACACACGGTTAAAAATTCATGGATTATACAAGTTACATAAAATAGATATTAAAGGTAATCAAAACTAGAAATTATAAGACGACATTTTGAAACAAAACATGACTAAAATTACGTATAAGAGTACTACATAATAATTTAAAAAATAAAAATGGTTATTATTCATAATTCTCTAAATACTTATTTGTTATGACTTCTATTAGTCAGTTTACCATCATTATAAAAAATCAATTGTTTTACTCGTGCTCTATTTTTAACTATAAATAGTGCAATAAACAAATGATCATGTGTGAAAGTTAGTTATATAAAAAACACACCAACCTTCGATATATAGTTATTTGTTATAATATTACAATAATTAACACAAGATTAGTGTTATAACCTTAAGAACTTTAAAGAGAATTGTAAGAGTAAGAAGAAGAGAAATGTATAACTTATGAAAGTGTATACAAGATATGTATATTCTCCTCTACATTGAGGTGGTATTTATACTACAAAGATCAATCATTTTGGTAGACAAGTAAAACTATTTAGCATAGTAAACTTATCTAAAAATTTGACAAATAGTTCATCCGCTTGCTATGGTAATAATTCATAATACTCCCCCTTGGATGACACTTTTCAAACTTCAAGAGTTTAAGTACTGCCTCATTAAAAACCTTGCTAAAGAAAAACCCAGTGGGAAAAAACCTTAGCTAAGTACTGCCTCATTATAACTCCCCCTCAAATTGTCTTCTGTAGATCATCACATTGTGTGTACGTGCCGCATGCCAATATCATAAACATATGTGTGAAAAGATCAGCTGAATTATTGCTAGATTGAACTTATCTTATTTCAACTTGTTTATTTTTAATAAGGTCTTGAGTGTATGAAAAGAATCTTGGTGGTATATATTTTGTTCTATTATTTTTGATATACCCTTCTTTCATTTGTGAGACACAAGCTGCATTATCTTCATAGATTGGTGTTGTATTTCTATCTTTCTCCAATCCACAAGAAGTTAATATAAGTTGTGTCATAGATCTTAACCATACACATTCTCTTGAAGCTTCATGTAGTGCAATGACTTTAGCATAATTTGAGGATGTCGCAACGAGTGTTTGTTTCTGAGAACGCCATGAAATCGCAGTTCCTCCATTCTTAAATATGTATCCAGTTTGAGATTTTGCTTTATGGGGATTAGATAAATAACATGCATTTGCATAACCAACCAACCCTTCTTTTGAATTATTAGGATAAAACAAGCCTAACTCAATAGTACCTCGAAGATATTGAAAAATAAGTTGAATCCCATTCCAGTGCCTTTTAGTAGGGGCTGAACTAAATCTTGCTAACAAATTAACTGCAAAAGAAAGGTCAGGTCTCGTACAGTTAGTAAGATACATAAGAGCTCCAATTGCACTGAGATATGGTATCTCTAGACCAAGAACCTCTTCATTATCTTCGCAAGGAAGAAATGGATCATTATCAACATTGAGTGATCTAACAACCATCGGTGTGCTTAAAGGATTTGGTTTGTCTATATTGAAACGTTTTAAGAGTTTCTCAGTATAAGTCGACTGATGTTCAAGTATTCCATTATGCATATGCTCAATCTGCAAACCAAGACAATATTTGGTTTTTCCTGGTTCTTTCATTTCAAATTCTTTCTTTAAAAAAGCAATTGCTTCATTAATTTCTTTTTTGTGTCCCAATTATATTTAGATCATCAACATACACAGTTATGATCACATATCCTGTTGTTGTCTTCTTAATGAAGACGCATGGACAAATAAGGTTACTTGTGTATCCTTTACTTGTCATATAATCACTCAAACGATTGTATCACATCCTTCCAGATTGTTTGAGTCCATACAAGGATCTTTGTAATTTGATGGAATACATTTCCTTAGGCTTTAAGCTTAATGATTCGGGGAATTTAAAACCTTCAAGAATTTTCTTATAGATGTCACTATCTAGTGATCCATACAAGTAAGCTGTGACAACATCCATAAGACGCATCTCTAAATTTCTAGAGACTGCTAAGCCGATTAAGTATCTAAAGGTTATTGTATCCATAACAGGGGAGTATGTTTCCTCCTAATCAATCCCTGGACTTTATGAAAAACCTGGAGCTACAAGTCTAGCTTTATACCTTGTAACTTTATTTTTCTCATTTCATTTTCGTACAAAAACCCATTTATACCCTACAGGTTTTACGGCCATCGGAGTAATAACAATAGGTCCAAAGACCTTTCGTTTGTTAAGTGAATCTAATTCAGCTTGCATAGCTCCTTTCCATTTATCCAATCATGTCTATTTTGACAGTCACTAACTGATTTTGATTCAGGACCATCATCTCCACTCATGATGTCACTTGCTACAGAATAAGAAAATATTTCATCAATACCTTCCATTTCATCTCGATTCCAAAAGATATGTGTATGACTATAGTTAATTGACATTTCTTTGTTATTTTCATCCAAATCCTCCTCACGAGAGGTTTTGGTACTTAGCGTTGCATCAAGAACATTCACTGTATTGTCAACTTCCTTTTCAAGAGTTTTTCTTTTTCGAGGATTTTTATCCTTGGAACCGATTGGTCTCCCTCGTTTCAAATGTCTTTGAGATTTATTAGCCATTGTTTTATCTATTTGCTTATCTGGAATCTCAACTCGAGCTAGAGCATTAGCAGCTGGTATATGAGATTTTGTAATTCTGTTTATATCAGTAAATGCATCAGGTAATTGATTTGCAACTTCTTGCAAGTATATTATCTTTTGAACCTCTGTCTCATATTTTTTAGTTACTGGATCAAGATACAATAATGAAGGAACATACCATGAGACATCATTTTCTTGTTTTTTCTTTTCTCCCCCTAATATCGGGAAAACTGACTCGTTAAAGTGATAATCAGCAAAACGTGCTGTAAATACATCACCCGTTAAAGGTTCAAGATATCTTATGCTGGAAGCTGATTCATATCCAACATATATTCCCAACCTTCTTTGAGGACCCATTTTTATACATTGTGGTGGTGCAATAGGGACATACAAAGCACACCCAAAAATTCTAAGGTGGGAAATGTTTAGCTCATTGCCAGAAACAAGTTGTAAGGGAGAGTATTTAAGATTTGCACTTAATCTCACACAAATTAGTGATCCAACATGAAGAATTGTATGACCCAAATAGACACAGGGAGTTTTGTCGTTATTATTAATGGTCTAGCTATTAGTTGTAGACGTTTGATTAAGGACTCAGCTAAGCCATTTTGTGTGTGTACATGAGCAACAGGGTGTTCAACAATAATTTCTACAGACATGCAATAATCATTAAAAGCATGTGATGTGAATTCACCAGCATTATCAAGTCTCACCCTTTTAATAGTATAATCAGGAAAATATGATCGTAATTTGATAATTTGTGCAAGAAATTTCGCAAATACTACATTACGAGTTGATAACAAAAAGACATGAGACCATCTACTTGATTTGTCTATCAAAATTATAAAGTATCTAAATGGTCCACATGGTGATTCCTTTTCAATTTTCACAGGCGAATGCCTTGTAATTAATTTCTCAAGAAAATAAGATGTACATAAATGAATTTTATTTTCATTGTGGGACCTTTTGATATTTCAATGGATACCCATGAGTGTTTTCAATTATTCTTCTCATCATTGTAGATCCTGAATGGCCTAATCTGTCATACCATAAGTTAAGTATTTTAGGATTACAATTTTTTTTTTAACTGCCATATATGCCTGAGGCACATTAATGTTTGTATAATATAAACTAGACTGAAGCATTGATAGTTTTTCTAATATCTGATCTTTGCTAATGATATGCAAATATTTTTCACTATCAACAGTCCTTGACTGAGTATCATATCCGTTATGATATATGTTTTTAAAACTCAACAGATTTCTTGTTGATTTTAGAGAAAATAAAGCATTTTCTATTATAATATTTGTACCATTTGGTAATGCTAAATTAGTTTTTCCCACTCCTTCTATCAGGTCTGTAGGTCTTGATATTGTATTAACGATTCCTTTTATTGGTTTAAGTTCACAAAAATATTTCTTAGATCTAAGTATAGTATGTGTGGCTCCACTATCCGCTATACATATTTCTGCTTCATTTGTTTGATCATGCGCTCCAATGATGTTTATTTTAATCTTGAAAGTATAAAAAAATAATAAGTGAATAACGACGATATTGTTATATTTTAACAAGAACTTTATTTAATCGAAAGAAAATATTACATGAAGAAAAATACATAATTAAAGATAGAAAAACATTTAACTGTTGCATATAAATATTATGGTTAAGCAACATGTGTTTCAGAGTTCTATGTCAAAGTCTGCAGTGTTCAACTCAACGTTGAGATTATCAAAATTATCAACATGGTTCACTTCCTTCTCTTTCCTTTTAAGAGAGGCTTGGTATAGCTCACATAAATGTGGAGCTGTGCGACAAGCCTTTGACCAGTGGTTTGTGCTACCACATCTAAAACAAGAAGTGTCATTGTTTTCTGACCTACCAGCTTCATTCCCTTTGTGTTGGTTAAAATTGTTATTTTGTGGAGCGTGGTAATTGATTGTTCTTTGATTTCTACCACGGCCATATCCACAGCTATATCCACGGCCACGGTCACGACCACGTCCACGTCCACGACTATAAAAGTTACCTCGGTAATTATAATTACCCTTGAAAACCATTAGGCTAACTTTTATCAACAGGACCACGACCACGACCTTGTCCCCACTTTCTTACAGAGTTTTTAGTAGCAACATTTACTTTTGGAATTGCTAATGATCCCGTGGGACGAGCTTGATAATTTTTCATCAAAAGTTTATTATTATTTTTTTCTGCTACGAGGAGAAATGAATTTAAATCAAAATATCTTTTAAACTTTTGCAACCTATATTGTTGTTGCAAGTTTATATTTGATGCATGAAATGTGAAGAAAGTTTTCTCCAACATATCTTCCTCGGTAACATTTTGTCCGCAGTATCTGAGGGTCGAGCATATCCTGAACAAAGCAGAGGTGTACTCGTTTACCTTTTTGAAATCCTGAACCTAAGATTGTTCCATTCATCTCTAGCAGTGGGAAGTAGAACTCCCATTTGGTGATCAAATTTGCTTTTTAAATCTTTTCATAAAATATATGGATCTTCACAATTTAAATATTCAAGCTGTAACATTTCATCAATATGCTTATGCAGAAAGACATCAGCTTTCGCTTTGTCTTGTTTGAGCAAGCATCTCCCTCTTGTATAGTTTCTAAGACACTCATAGATTTAAGATGTCTTTTTACATGAGCCGTCCATCGCATATAGTATTCTCCATTGATATTAAGAGCTGGGAATTCGATTTTTGCAATGTTTGACATTTTTGTTTGCTTGATTAATGGATGACTATATATTTTATTGATATTCTTGATTAGAGTTTAAGAGTGACTTTGTGTTTTATTGATCTTCTTGATTAGAGTTTAAAAGCTCTCGTGCTGATAACGTGTTATAGTTTCATAATAATTAACACAAGATTAGTGTTATAACCTTAAGAACTTTAAAGAGAATTGCAAGAGCAAGAAGAAGAGAAATGTATAACTTATGAAAGTGTATACAAGATGTGCATATTCTCCTCTGCATTGAGGTGGTATTTATACTACAAAGATCAATTATTTTCATAGACAAATAAAACTATTTAGCATAGTAAACTTATCTACAAGTTTGACAAAGAGTTTATCCACTTGCTATGGTAATAATTCATAATATTATTGTCTTTAACTCTTACATATTGTAATTGCAAATGGAGCTATCATTTTTAAAAATCCAAAGGAATTATTTTGACTAAACTTGTCTTTCACAAGTTAGAAATAACAACACAAAACCAATCATGCCATGAAAATATTTGTCACCTCAACATGTAGTAAGTAAATGTAAAGCAAGACTCTTGTGAGTTCCTCATTATCACCTAACTCGTTGTGATTCATAAGTGTAAGAAGATTGACATTAATTAAGAAATAGTAGAATTAGATTAGGGGATGTTAAAAAGAAAATAAGAATAAGTAATTAAGAAAAAAAAAACCAAAATGTTAATAAACTCAAAAACAAAAGAAGGTTTATAAATGTGATTATAATACCAAGTACATAATAGCGTGTATACTCGTATTGCTTTTTTGTATACTACTATTACTATTATTTTAAAAAACATATACTTGTAGTCGTTTTCTTACCCACCACTTCACACCTACCATCCTTGTATGAATCACCTTTTTACCAAATATATCATGCATCTGTTTTAATTAATAATCAATCCAGATCAAAACATGAGAAATCGTTTGATAGTCAAACATGAAATTTTTCGTTTTTATATATTAACACACTTTTGTTTCAATGAATACTCATCTGTTTTCTCTATTTCAAGAATTAAAACTCGATAACTTTTACTAGTTTAAAATATTGTAACCACATAATACCTCATAAAATCAAAATACATACATTTATCTCATACATTACAAAGATTATGAGAGATATATAACATCTAAAGAGACTATACTAGAGATACCGTTGTGAAGGATTTAAAAAAAAAAAAAAAAAACTAATCTTAATGAAAGAATGTCACTTTCGAAAACTATTAAAAAAACTTAAGCTGTTGATGAACTGAATCACTCAAGTATCTTTTACTTACGTGTTTATCATTTGGAATATTATTTATGTGAGTGTTATGAATGCAAATTTTTACGTGCGAATCTTACAGAGTATCAAGCATGCGATATGTGTATCCAACAATTAAAATGTGGTTTTAGATATAACTTTGTAATGGTTTTGAATCACCATTGTTCATGCATTAGACATGATTGACTAATTTGATACAACATTTATAACTTAGACGTATTGTAATTGTTGGTTTATATGTTGTAAGTATTAGACACATTGTTAAACTTAGACAGATTGTTGTAATTAGTTTAAGTACAGTTACAATTATTAGTATATTAATATTAACTATATATAGTACTTTGTATAAATGTTATAACTAACACTATACTCATAATAAATATATAAAACTTTGAGATTTTATATTATGATATCTTTTAAAAAACAATGAAAAATATGATAGTTTAATTTAAAAAGTTTATGAAACTATATTTAAAGATATCAACAATAGAAATGACTCTATCCTGTCCTAGTTATTCAAAACTTCATATTATATAATCTTATTAATGATGAGATTACCCCTAAGACCGGCTTAACAGTCAGCATATACCCAAATTAAATGAGCCTCAAATGACTATGTTCATAGACCAAGTAACCAAACATATGATGGTACGAATTAACATCTAATGGGATGGGGATATGAGTGTTCATTATTTAAAGTAGACATGAAAACTTGAAATTTTATTTGAACTGAATTTGAATTTCATTCTATTCGAATACGCATATTAGATTTAAAATCTAATTTTTTGTTATCAAATCAATTCTGTGAGATATTAAAGTCAAATCTAGTTTACTTTCGAAGCCAAGCTGATATTCAAGTGTTTCTTCTGAAGGCAAATATTTCTTCTGAAGCTTAATGTGTTTCTTTCGAATGATAAGTTTTCTTCTGAAGGTTATCTTTGCTTCGGAAGAAATGTCTTGGTGAAAATCTTCCGAAGGTTATTTTGCTTCGAAAGAGTTGGTTTCTTTACTTTGGTTCTGTTTACAAGTTCAGTGACTAATTGTGTCCATATCAATTAGTTCTGGTGTCATTGTGTTTTTTCTTTATGTATGGTTGTTAATAAGTTGTTAATAACCGTTGGAGTCTGTAAGTATAAATATGGTCTGAGATGATTGAGTTGATCATCCACAAACTTGAGTTCTTATTTTCTGTTGTTGTAATCGTTTAGGTTTGAATTGAAGTTTAATTTTCAACAAATTCAAAGCTTGAATACAAATTATACTTATAACTTTTAGTTTTTATTTTTATGTATACACATTATATATACACAAAAATATGGGAGTGTAACAATTATGCCTTTACAATTAACACTTAACTATTGCTTTAACTATCACTTCAAGGATCTCAACATCTAATATCCAACCCACCAACCCTTTAACCAATTCCTAAAATCACTAAATCTCTTCATCTATGAACGTGCTATGAACATAGACTTGAATGTTGGCATTTGCCATTTTTAATGTTTGGACGTAATTGCTAGTTTAGATGTTTTGGATGTCTAACATGCCACCATATTTAATACTTCTAATCATTTTGCTAATTCGAAATTGTATTTTAATATTGCAATTTAGATTTTGGCTGGACAAAAGTATCAAGTATAATGAATAACATACCAATAATACACTTACCCAACAAATAAAAGTTGTGACCACCAGATAAAGAATTTGTTATGCTGAAGGGAAAAGCTCATAACGAAGAACATATAATGCTCGTAAAGTTAACATTCTAAGAGTTTTTTTTACGTTTTTTTCTCATATTTCAATTCTCGTCCAACTACTTACTCACTTGGTTTTAATTTTCCTATCTTTAATTAGATACTTATTCTCACACCAGATGTTAGTCATAACAAAAATCGTCAAGCCATCATTGTGATGAGACTCGCGATATTCTGTTATATATATATATATATAAGATTGACATGTTTCAATACGATAAACCATCCATTTCAGTGTTACCACCGTCCCCAGTCAACTAACATGAACACCTCAATCTTAACCATCCATTTTAGTCTGGTAGTGTAAATTTTTGGTCCGGTAGTGTAAATTTTTATATAAATATCGAGTTCGTCAAATTAATTTCGCCCCCGCCCCCCTGCGGAAGTATTCAAGCTCCGCCACCGATGTTAACCATTAAAATAATATCATAAATAGCTAGATAAGTTTTTAGAATTTATAAACTTGTCTACGTATGAACATCCTCACCATCCATAATCACAACACGAAGATCAACGGCTAGGATCAACCTTCAACAAACCCATTGTCTTCTTACCAACCCCCTTCTCCAAAATCTAATACAAACACCCTTTTCACCCACCTACCAGATATACACATCCATACACACATCATTTTTATCTATAAATACCACCTCGTCTTCTCCTCCTCACCAAATCAAACCCACTTTCTCTCTCTTCTTCTTCACCATAACCATGGGTAGCATTGAAATCAACCACAACGATGATCAGTTTTGTGTTAAAGGTGATCCGTTGAACTGGGGGGCGGTGGCGGAATCGTTGAAGGGTAGTCACCTTGATGAGGTGAAGAAGATGGTGGCGGAGTTTAGGACTCCGATGGTGAAGTTAGGTGGGGAGACGTTAACAGTGTCGCAGGTGGCGGCGGTTGCTGCTGCGGCCACCCGCGACACTGTTAAAGTGTCCCTCGCGGAGTCCGCGAGGGACGGAGTGAAAGCGAGTAGTGAATGGGTGATTGATAGTATGAATAAAGGGACGGATAGTTATGGTGTCACCACCGGCTTTGGCGCTACCTCTCATAGGAGAACCAAAGACGGTGGTGCTCTTCAGAAAGAACTTATCAGGTAACTATATGAAGAAACCCCAGTTGTTATTTTTCATTCGTTATGTGTATATATATATATATATGGAAAGTTAGTTTAAGTTAGTTAACTTCTAATGGTGTAGGTTTTTGAACGCCGGAATATTCGGCTTCGGCGGGGAATCAACGCACACGCTGCCGCATTCCGCCACGAGGGCGGCGATGATCGTCAGAATCAACACTCTCCTCCAGGGATATTCCGGTATCCGATTCGAGATATTGGAAGCTATGACTAAGTTTTTGAACCATAATGTCACTCCGGTGCTGCCGCTACGGGGCACCATCACCGCCTCCGGTGATCTTGTCCCGTTGTCGTATATCGCGGGACTTCTCACCGGTCGGTCCAATTCTAAAGCAATTGGACCGACCGGAGAAATGCTAAACGCCGAAAAGGCGTTTGTGGAGGCCGGTGTTGATGGTGGGTTCTTTCAGTTGCAGCCTAAAGAAGGGCTAGCACTGGTTAACGGGACCGCCGTGGGGTCCGGGATGGCGTCGATGGTGTTGTTTGAAGCTAATGTACTTGCATTGTTGTCGGAGGTGTTATCGGCTGTTTTCGCAGAAGTTATGCTGGGGAAGCCGGAGTTTACGGATCATTTGACGCATAAACTGAAGCATCACCCGGGTCAGATGGAGGCTGCAGCCATCATGGAGTACATTCTTGACGGTAGCGATATCGTTAAAGCCGCGCAAAAGGTTCATGAAATGGACCCGTTGCAGAAGCCGAAACAGGACCGTTACGCGCTTCGTACCTCGCCCCAATGGCTCGGGCCGCAGATTGAAGTTATTCGATCGGCCACGAAAATGATCGAAAGGGAGATCAACTCGGTTAATGATAACCCGTTGATCGACGTTTCGAGAAACAAAGCGTTGCATGGTGGCAACTTTCAAGGGACACCGATTGGTGTTTCGATGGACAACACACGTTTGTCCATCGCAGCGATTGGAAAACTGATGTTTGCTCAGTTTTCCGAGCTGGTAAATGATTTTTACAACAATGGGTTACCCTCGAATCTCACGGGTGGGCGTAATCCGAGCTTGGATTACGGGTTCAAAGGTGCGGAGATCGCGATGGCTTCGTATTGTTCCGAGCTCCAGTTTCTAGCGAATCCGGTTACAAACCATGTCCAAAGCGCGGAACAACACAACCAAGATGTTAACTCTTTGGGGTTGATTTCGGCTAGAAAGACCGCCGAAGCAGTCGAGATCTTAAAGCTCATGGCATCAACATACTTAGTAGCTTTATGCCAAGCAATCGACTTGCGGCATTTGGAAGAGAACATGAAATCAACAGTCAAGAACACGGTTAGCCAAGTAGCCAAAAAGGTGCTAACCATAGGCGTCAACGGTGAGCTCCACCCGTCAAGATTCTGCGAAAAAGACTTGCTTCGCGTGGTCGACCGCGAATACGTTTTCGCCTACATCGACGACCCTTGTCTCGCCACATACCCGTTAATGCAAAAACTCCGGCACGTGTTGGTCGAACACGCTTTGAAAAACGACGAAAGCGAGAAAGATGTAGAAACCTCAATCTTCCAAAAGATAGGTGACTTTGAAGCCGAGCTAAAAACCATATTGCCAAAAGAGGTGGAGGAAGTTCGAACCGCATTCGAGACTGGCTCGTTGGCGATCCCAAACCGCATTAGGGCGAGTAGGTCTTACCCGTTGTATCGGTTCGTGAGGGAGGAGCTCGGAGGGGCGTATTTGACCGGCGAGAAGGTGGGTTCGCCAGGCGAGGAGTTCGATAAGGTGTTCTCGGCGATGTGCAAGGGCAAGATCATTGATCCGTTGTTGGAGTGCGTCGAAGGGTGGGACGGTGTTCCGCTACCGATTTGTTAGTCGTGTTTTGTTGATACATTTACATTTACGGGTTTGTTATTGTGATATGTAAAATGTAACATGTGTATTTACGTTGACGTTTAAGCCAAAGTTACCGGTTTTTTTTTATAAATCGTTGAGGTTGTACTAGACGTTTAAACTTTATATTTGTTGTTTAACATAAACAAGACAGTTTCAAAATAAATAAAAAATGGTGGATTTGAACGGTTAAAACTGTATTATCCATTTATCCATCTAACCCAACCGATTTGATTATAACGATATTAAATTATTATAGAAACCAATACAACCGATAGAAAAGATCACCAACTCTCGTTTAGAAGTTCAAACGTCAACCTCTTCTTGCACTATCACTTGGTTTTAAATGTAATTATTATTTAAAGTAACTTGAATTGAAATAACTAATATATCTTTTAATTATATTAAACTTTGGTTAATATGAACCGAGTCAGAGAGGACATATATGCCCATCCAGGTCAAAAGCCAAGACCGCCTTCGACTGCTTCCTCACTCTTGCTGAAAATCACATTTATTGTGTTACACTATATATATACTAAATTATATTATATATCTATGATACATTTTAGTATATTACTAATGATAATTTTATTGTATCATATGATAAAATAAAATTGATAAATATTATACAATCTTTAAGTACGCCAAAGATTTTACGTTATTTTTTATGGTTTACATGTTAAACATCAATAACACGTTAATACTTGAGTTATGTTGGTCTCATGTTTGATGTTTGAGCAAAATAAAAAGTATCTTCTAGCAGATTAAACATCAAATTGATGTAAAACAAACCATGATCACAAGAACAAACCTTGAAATACATCATGATTTTTCACGATTACAAATTTTATGAACAATTCCAATCATGTTTACATATGACCACCTTTATTTTGACGTAACTTCTAACAAGTCTTGCCAGGCCTTTAAATCATTTGATGAAATCCGAAGAGTCGGTTCCAACCCTTTGAGATCACTATGAAATTGGATATGATTCTTCATGATTTGCAATCTATACGATTTTTTCTGTTTTAGATTCAAAAACTAACAAGCTTTTGCGAGACAAACGTAACTACATAATTTCATGACTTAGTTGTGATAATAGATGAGTGGATTAGACGCATCAAAGTGAATCATTAATACGAAATACAAAGTTATAATAACACAAGAAAACTAAAAGTTAGCAATTTTAGGAGACATGATCTTACCTACCACAAAATTCAAATTAGACCATAAAATATACCTAATACATACAAAGTAACAGTTAGGTTTCAATTTGTGCATTAGGTTTCACTGATGCACTAATTTTATGACTTCATCAAATCACACAAGACAATTCTACCTAATACACACAAACGATAGTTAGGTTTCTATTTGCGTGAAAGGTTTTATTAGATATTTAGATGCACTAGTTTCATACAATTAACATATTTTACACACAATTAGCAATTTAAGAAAAAACAATTATACCTCATACACACAAACTCACAATCATACCTAATACTTCAATTGAAACCTAAAATTTAGGGATCCACTTTAGAATTGAGATGAAACATGAGTCAAAATGTCTGAGATAGCCAAGAATCATGAGCTCAAGAATCCTAAGAGAGACGTATGGTTAGGAGACTAAGCACGAAAAGAGATTGAAATTTGTGAGTAATGTGAGACATATTTAGAAGTAAGTAACCCAAACTTAACCAATGTTAAAGTTCTGGTTTAAACAGGTGGTTTAAATATTAAACGACCTCACTCAATTGCAATAAATGAAGAATAGATGACATTGAGAAAACTAGACATGCAAATTAGTAAGCCTACCAACATGTGCGACTGTTAGGAGTCAAATAGGTGTAAGACCGTGATTAACAGAAAGGGTGTATTCATAAATGCAAAAGCAAGGCATGTCGTGAAAGGATGCGTAAAAGGGTATAAAATTGATTATGAAGAGGTGTTTGTTGCACTTGCGAGATGGGATATAATCAAAATGCTTTTGAGTTTTGGCTATAGCTTCAACAAAGATTGTTTTGTCTTCCAACTTGATGTAAAAAACTTCTTCTTCATGGCACTCTAAAAGAAAATTTGTACGTGAAACAACCTAAGGGATACGTTCAATCTGAAGTAGAGCATAAAGTTTATAAACTCAGGAAGGCATCATATGGGTTAAAACAAGTGCCAAGAGCATGGTACGGCGGAAAGGAGGAATATCTTACGCGTGAAGGATATCCCAAATGTAGACGCAAAAATACCTTGTTTACCAAGAAAGATGCTATCTTATTGGGAGCCTACATATCTTTTTGAACCAGCAAACTCACACACCCCTTAAATCCTACTCTTAAATCTACTCTTAAATCTTCATCTTTTGTCTATGACTAGACTTGAGCCCTCAACCTATTAAGGAGTAGTGCTTTTTCGAGACATTTTGGTACCATTAAACCAAAGGCCATTTGGTTATTGGGAGCCTATATATGAATCACTGAACCAGCTTATCACCAATTATGTTAGCTACAGTTTGTTGAGGTTTATTGTTTGATTTGGCTTCTTATGCTTATGTTATATGCTTAGGGTTTGAGAATTCCATCATGTTAATGATGACACAGTGCATTTCAACTGATTATAATTTTCTTCATATATTTATCAAAATAGGCTGAAAAAGTTTAGCACCTCCCATAGCGATGAGGTCACTCGACTATTGCTGCAAGTCTTTGGGAAGATATATTTAACTGCTACTAGTCATCACACGTCGTCATTGCAAGCTGATCAAATAAGATTATAGTTGATAAGTGACGGTCTATTCACTTCAGTTACAGTTAATAAGTGACAATCATAACAGAACAGAAACTTCTTTCGTTCATTAGGTTTCACATAGATACAATACGAATTGATCATTCAGTGATGATGTTCAGATAAATGATGCACCATGCTACAAAAATAAATCTACCGAGAATAAGCATGCGTCATGTTCATGTCAAAACTTTGTAATTTGTTATTGATCTAAAAGAGGGCATCTTATGGATTTGTATGTTTTCCTATTCAAACAAAGTCAAAACAGACAGATCCAAGTCATTCCATCTTTGCTTCTCGATCTTCATCTAGTCTTGTCAACGCCTACAAATGAAGCATGCATCACATTATCAAAAGATACGACACAGAATAGAAATTAAAAAAAAAAGTAAAAAATCTACTCATATTTTCACAAATCACACATAGAATGAGGGTGCAAAGTAGGAGGATGGTAATATCTAACAAGTTGTAAAACACACACCCGCAAAACTGTCCAAAATCTATGCTAAAAAGGTAAAAACCATGTCTAAGATGTTTCCATGAATACAAAAATTAGCCCTCCAGTGATCTAAAAACACCGTTTAATAAAAACTAACATACCTCAAGATCAAATGAAAGAAGATCAAGGAGGGACCTATGACGGTTTGTTAGATACCTAATCAATAAGAAAAACTCAGTAATTAGAAAATTATTTCAGAACCATGAATGTCTAAAAGGTGACACAATTGCAAGCAAGAATAGTTCAAACTTTAAAGTTTAAAGCCGAGAAAATGGATCACTGCATGTATGCAACAAAATGTAGCAACATAAGACTTCACTTCACCTTTGAAATATTACATCCTTATCCCATAATGAATATCTAGTATCATCAGGTAAACATACACGCACTTTAGAATCACCAAACTAACACAAACAATGACAGTACAGTTTTACATGCACCAAACATTATCATCTGCAAACACACAAATTGGAGAGCAATTAGTTAAATTCACGAAAAGTGAATTTACCTTCAGGGAGCCAGCCATAACCACGTTGAGAAAGGGTTAACATGGAAGTCATCAACGCCGAAGCAGTGGCTGTGTGAAAAGGTTGCAATGATTCCAAACAAGCACTCATTTCAGCTGGACAACTGAACACAAGCAAATGAAAAAAGTTATAATTAAAATCTATCGCTTAAAAGCCCTACATTTTAATCTTTTGACCCAACTGAACAAAAGTACAAAACTAGCAAGCATTCTAATTGCAGCCGTGTTATAACAATGTTGTCAAGTTAGTGTTAATGTGTTATGCCTGTTTGTATTTCAGAATCTTCATATGTTTGCTTATTAATCTAAAATATGACCAGATGGTATCATATTCTTGTGCAGTACACTTCAAATCACTAAAAGCATTCTCGAATTAATCATCTTAAAGCAAAGTATATCATCTGGTGTAAACCCTTCAACTTTCAGAGCCCTAAAAGCGTTCTCCTTAGCCGGCTAATCCACCGGATCCGGATCCATCCGAATCCACCGTCACCTGATATTTAGGGTAACAGTGGTATCCGATCAATCACTGACGACAATCCCATGGTATCCGAATCCACCAGATTCGAATACTTGAACATTCAATCAACCTAATTCTCAATGTCATATGAATAGTCATCTTGTTTTAGACACAAGTGGCGATTCAAGTTACAAAATTCATAGATCTGTGTGTGTGTGTGAGAGAGAGAGAGAGAGAGAGAGAGAGAGTTTGAACGGTGGTTACCTGAAGATGCGATTAGAGAGAATATTCCGGCTGCCGGTACGGAACGGAGATCGAGCAGATTTCGCCTGAGAAGATGCTCTCGCCGCCGCGCTACGAAGAGACGATGATCGGAAAATTGATCGAGCGGCAGCTGCTGCGGTGGCCATTTTGACGCGAGTGTGTGTTTTCTGATTCTGTAACAGTGAAGGGTTTTGAGTCGTTGGGCCAAAAAGATGCTAAACCCTACGACCCGCTCATGTGTAGAAAAACCTGTTTAGAAACCAGAGGGAATCGACCTGAACCGGAACCGGTTTGTAAAACCGGTTAGAGTTGAACCGGAATTATTAGTTTGTAATCGGTTTGTAAACTTTCATGCTCAAGTTGGTTTCAAACTGGTATGTATCGAGCCGAGAAGAGACCGGGTTTACCTGGAACCATGCCAAATGAATAATTCACTTCTTCAGAAAATGATATCTAACCTGAACCAGTTTCATTAATAACAAAGTTTGCTTTCGTTGGTCTGGTTGAAACTGGTATTAATCCGAGAGGTAACACAATTTGTACAATTCTATCGAATCATTTCGAAATTTTGAGGGTAAATTTAGGATTTTTAAGTGGTTTGGGAAATAATATTTTTTAACAATAACTTTAAGCTTCTAAAAGCCATCTAATCTTGTATTTCTAATGACTTATAATCACATTGTTTTAGAGGACAGCCACTAATTTTTTATTTTTTTTAAACGGCGGGTTGGCGGTAGAAATTTTGGGCTCGGTGGCATGCCTTTTAATAGCCTAGGTATGTCCATACCTCAAACAAGATTTCAGCCGTCAATCATTAGTTTGACGTTCGATGGTGGAGCCAACCCGTTCCAAGAGGAAAACAACTATCTTGTAGAACCGGATGACTTGCATATGCCTGAAGGGTTTATTGACAACCTTTATTAATGACTCCATATGTTTTACGTTGAAGTGGGATTCAAACTTGTGACCTTTGCTCTGACGTTTGATAACCACTAATACCACTATACTACGATGGCATAGACAATTTATAACTTCGTATTAGCATTGAAAGGTCCCTTCATAATGTATGATCCGTGACTATGATACGATGCTTTTTTTTTTTTTTTGTATCACATGAAACTAAAATTGCTTTTCCAGAGGATAAATAAAAGTCGATTGTATACCTTGGATATGGAACTAAAACAGGATGAACAATGAGCTTTGCTTTCATTTCCAAGCCTTTAAATTTCATCCTCTCCAACAATATCGAATGTACTTGATGGTGATAGAAGAGAAATTGAGAATTCATGACAAATTAAAATTAGAAAGTATATATAATAATGTAATTCCTCGATTATTATTAAGGTCTATAAAAGAACGAACACCCAAGGTCTATGAGCCTTAACTAACAATAAAAACGGTTAGACTGACTATTGATAGTAGTATAAACAATTTTATACTAATTATGTTTAAAGTGAAATATCAAATGAAAACTAATATTTTTCGTGAGAACTATAAGGACTATTTTCACACATGTGTAAAAAAAGATAAATAATTAACACATGAGTAAAATAGGAAACTAATTTACACATTTGTAAACACGTATAAAAAAGAGTTTTTAGAGTTTTCACAAAAATAAAAGTTAATATTTGTTTTTATGAGAGCTGTAGGAGCTTTTATATTAGTGTGTGTATATATATATAAATATATATATATACGTATATAAAACAAGAGAAATATTTTACGTATGTTTATACATGTGTAAAAGAAGTTCTCAAAATTCCCAAGAGAAATTAAGTTTTTAAAGTAACCTTATCATATAGTTAATATATAAATTAGACATATTATTTATAGTTAAAAATTATTTGAGAATTCATAAATATAATAATTAGATATAAATTAAACATATTATTTATAGTTTAAAAATTATTTAAGAATTTATAAATATAATAAGAAGTGTAAGACCTGATATGAATAGATCATGTTTTTTAAATTTATACTTTTAACATACATTTATATATGTTTATACATATTAAAAATCACAAATGTAACATTAAAAACTATTATATTAAAGTTTTCATATGCTTTTAGTTTTTATATTTCTTTTGATATTATAATCTACATATGAGTTAAGCACACGTAGATTAAAATTCCGTTTAATATTTTATTTTCGAATTTCAAGAGAGATGATTAAATATTATATTTCAATTAATTTTGTATGAAACATAAAAAAGTTTAGTTTTGATATGAGTTTCGTAATTTTAAACTGTCTATAAATTCTCAAATGATCGTAACCTTATTAGTTCTATATTATCTATCAATAATTCTCTTTATCATAATTATTAGTTATAATATATATGATTTATTGTTAGATTCCATTTGTAACAATGATAAAATCATGTAAATGATAGTTAACAACACAACATTTCACGATACATTCGTTTTATGTTTCATCTCCATTTCTAGTGAAGAATAACAAGAAATAAAACACCCAATACCCATAAACATCCACCAAACTGAAAATTCATGCTATTAAACGTTCATCTCACAAGATTCATCAACAAAGCGGCAACCAAATCACTGAAAATCATCCAAGAATTCAACACTTGAAAATACTCCTTATCAATCACAACCATAATCAAAGCATCATCTTCACAGAACTGCAATTCATCACATCAAGATTCACCATCGTTCGCCGGAGAAGAATCTCACCGCCATGAACGACCACCGTCCGCCGCCGCGCCTCGTTGAACTCCGCTCCGCCACCGACATCCTCCGGCAAACAACCGCCGTCGCCACCACCCGCCACCACCTCCGTACACTTCTCATTCTCACTTTCCTCTTGTTTTCCCTACGAACTAACATCGAAAACCTCACTAATTTCATCACTAGTTACATCGATAACGACCCTTCTGTACAATCACTTCTATCTCGAAGTCAACCCCTTGCAAATCCCACCATCGCCGCCGGCCACCGCCACCGCCATCGCCATCGCCGCCGTCGCCACCTCCACCCCTTCCACCAGCTCACCCGCATTCTTGACGATGATCTGTTCTCCGGTGACGATGAGCTCGATCATCGAATCTTTCCGAAATCCCAATTGAATGAAACCACATTCATACTAGATTCATTCGATCCCCAATTGGGGTTCTCCGATTTCGCATCCGATAACGGAATTAGGGTTTCTGAAATCGTGCGATCGAGTGTTCGTATGTCGTTTAGAAGAATTAAGATCGTTGAGAAAGAAGAGAACACCATCAGCAACAATAGTAATGATCTTGCACTGATTGATGGTGAAAAGACTGTAAGTAAAGCCGATTTGCGGTTCTTCTTCATTAGGTCTGATCTCGAACACCATGAATTGAACACATTGTTGTATCTAATTGGGGTTTTATCTGGTTCAGATGTGCTTGTGATTCTTGCATATGTTGTCACTCATGTTTGGGTTCATGGGGTTGTGTTTGTGTTGGTGGTGAATCATTTCTTGCAGAGGGATAACCCCTTCACCCAAACCTTTGAGCGCGGGGCAATTTTGGGTTCAAGAAGATTGTGTTTGTATATTATAATGAGATGGGTTGTGAGGGATGCATTGAGTCAACTATTGGGCGTTTTCTTTTTCGGAGACATTGATGATCAGTATTCAGCATTCAAGGTTTTTGTTAGGTTGAAGTATATGCCATTTTCGATCGTATCTCCTTGGGTTAAAGGCTTTGAAAAGGAGACTTATGGTTTTCTGTTATCATGGTTCTTGTTAGACATGCTTATATCTTTCGTATTCGCTTTGACTGCTTGGGTGACTATGGTGGATTTTAGAAGAAGAGGGAGAGAAGTTATTGTAGAAGGGTGGCGTTTGTTGTTATTAAGGATTAATCCTGCCATTAATCTCAAGTGCTTAGAAGGTATTGCTTGCGGGTCGTTTGCTAGACACATACTTACACATATTTTTGGCAAAGTGTTTGCTTCCATGATCATATCTTCTATGGAGGTTTACTTTATGGTGGCATGGATGGTGCATTACTTCTCTGTGAAATCCATGGATGCTGATTTTGGTGGAGTACCTTTTGGTAACAGAGAGCTTGCAGACATGCTTGAAGATGATAGATGATGAGATGGTCATTTTTTGCAGTATTCACACGGATTTTACAACTGTGAGTGCTAAATGAAACAGTAATATGATGGTGTATGCCATCTTAAATGTGAATTAGCATTACCTTTGTTAGATGATATGAACTTGATGCTACGTATAACATGTACATTCTTTTTACAGATGAAATGGCTATTTTACTGACAGTTTTATCGTTAACAGCATGCCTCAAAATGTAATACACTTGCACTTCATTCTTCTATCTTAGGTTGGTAAATCAAACAACTTCTTCTATATATTGGTTATTGTAGTTTTAGACTTCTGTTATTCTTTGATGGTTTGCTCATCAATTTTGCTGTGGTAACAAATTTCCTTTACAATGATACTTAAAAACGAGGTCGGAATTTGATCAATGACACCATATCTTTTATTAAGAATCCCGTAGAAAATGTGGTTCATTTATCCTGCAACAGTCCGAAAGGACAGTTTGAGTGGTAAGGTGCCTTGAGAGGTCAAGGGTTCAAATCCTGTAAGTGGCAAGTAGTGGAGTAGATTAAGAGTGGAACCAGCCGTGATCTCGTACTCTTCTCGAGTTTGATCCAGCAACACGTTGAAGAAGGGCCTTTTTAGTAATTTAACACTGATAATAAACCAACTTTGGGTATCACCTACATAGAGTCATAGACTACCAAATGATCCTTGGGGACATCCTTTGGGATGTAGTCTTCATCATCATCATCTTCATACATGGATGATGATGATAATCATCATCATGATGTCCATTTGATTGCCCATGTGCACCACTTTGGCATCTTAAACATGCTACAACTCCATTTGTATGTCTCCTTTCTTAAGCCATGCTTTCACAATCTTCACTTGCAGCATCTTCTATAAGTATGTACATATAGATGTACTTCTAGCAGTGTGTGTGTGTGTGTGTGTGTGAGAGAGAGAGAGAGAGAGAGAGAGAGAGAGAGAGAGAGAGAGAGAGTTAGTAAGAGAGGGTTGGTTGTGGCAACTAGGATAGATCTATATATAGTGTGTAGATACTGAAGAGCTTATATCATGTGTCTGCATATATAAGCATGGGCATTTTAAGAGATTGGAAGCTTGTTTTCTACTTTGAATTCACCTCCTTTTTATCAGATGATAACTCACGAGATCTTAGCAATACCCACTTGCGCTAGTGCAGGTCGCCTTCAAAGGGTCGGCGCAAAGTGAATCTATAAAATCCTTTGTTAGAGGGATTCAAGCGTTTAATATTATGTCACCACTTCGAAGGGTTTAATGGAATTTATGTTTAATTGAAGTTTTAAAATTTGATATGATATTGTACGAACATGTAGGTTGTATGATTAAAAGGAACTTTTATAAAGTAATGAACATCTTATGTGACACGTAACTAATGAAAACGTGCCTTGCCCGCTTTCCTCGTATGTTTGTTTGAGATAATCGATGCACAAAACTAACACGCTACATGCACCACAAGGGGTCATGGTGTTGTTGTTAGGGGAGTTTAAAAATGACCGAGCAATTGGCTCAACATCCAAATTGAATCATATCTATTGTGCGAGTAATCATTTTAAGGTGGTCTGGTGATGGGATACGTGGGTTCTCCAGTGAAGACCCGGATTTGATCATCAAAGTTTGAGCATAATGCAATTGTGTGGTAGGGATATTAATTCAAACACCACTATTTGGCTTTGGTTTAGAGCCATGAGTCGGTTGCCTCCTTCAACGTTTTGAAACGAGAATGCAACAATCTGGTTAGCGAGTCTGTAACCCTCATTAGTCTATTTTGAAAAAGCAACGTGCATTTAAAATATGTTAAGTAGAGGTGTACATACACAGTTTAAAACACCTATTTGGATAGCGATTATGAAGGTGCAATTTTATAACAGATAAACTAACATCTAATATTCTAGTTGCATAATGTAAATGGTCATCTGAATTTTGACCTCCCATAATGTAAAAAGCCGGAAAGAAATACTAAATTAGGGTTTTACCTCCATCCATTCAACGGTATAATTTTGGGGATTCTGATCGAGATCACCATCAATTCCTACATTCTTTCCCTCAATTTCTCCCCGCAATTTCTTCATCCGATAACCATGGTTCTCCACTCTAACTCCAATCAATCTTCAATCTATTCACCTCAACACATTCGCAGAATCACCCCCTTTGACCCAAATCCCTCATTGTCAAACTCTAGATTTCACATACATTCCCTCATCAATCATCCAACTGTCGTCAAAATCATCTGGATTACGTAACACCCAGTTCGCCATTCACCTTCATTTGAGAAATTTTGATCAATTCACCACGAAAACAGAGACGATGATCAATTCTTGATTTTGAAATTGGTTCATCGGTCATTACTGCAATACAGCCATGATTTTGTTCAATCGTGGGTAAGAAGATGAATGGGTACTTGATCATCATTCTAGTAGCCTTTGTGGGTCATTTCCCACAAGATGTTTGGTGTCAAAAAGGTTCTCCTTCACGCAAACCAATACCTCGAATGTCACCATTGCTATCGAACCTCTTTCTTGCAAGGTTTAACAAAACTGTTGAAAAGTTTCAGCCAGCAATCGAAAAGGAGATAGGGTTCTGCACAGAAGATGTGTAAGTTACAATTTTTACTCTCTCATCTTCCCCAATTTTGCCCCTTTGACAGTTTTACCTATATCCGTGTTCTGTTGTAGAAAGAAAGATTTTCATGGAGCTTTTGACTTCCAAGGCAGAGATAGATTCTTCCAGAAGTGCCATGACAAGATGCAAGGTGATTCATACCTTTTGTTATTGTTCAATTTAGAAATAAAGATACCAAATTTCTCATTTACAGCTATAATATTATGTTTGAGAACCACGAGAATCATTTACAGAATTACAGCTAAAAAATTATGATGAGCCGCAAGAACCATTTACAGCTACAGATTTGCATGATTAATGGTTTAAACCCTTGATGGCATTTTCGTTACAACAATGAAATGTTGGGATCATTTTAAAGTAGGAAAAGAGTGTATTGGGTCATTCAGCAGAACCCAACAAACCAATTCTCACATACGTGCATTACTGCATACATGCATCACCGCATATGGATTACTGCATATGTGCATTAGTGCATACGAGGATTGAACAATGCGCTTAGGATGAAATTGAGTCAATACAACGCAAGTTCTATGGGGAATTGGGGGTATTTTGGTTAATGTGTGTGCATAGTATTAATAGCCGTATAACACATGTTCATTTCTTCATCTAGATATCTAAGAAAAAACTATATTGCCTTGAGAATAAGTAAAACGTTTATTTACTATTAAGTATTAAAGACTTTAGGAAAGTGAGTGTCTATGAGTGGTTCTTGCTTTTCTCAACATAATATTGGTTCGGAAATAATTGTGCCATGTATACATTTCATCAGAATTAACTATTACTTAATTTCAGACCTCCCAATTCGATTGTGTACTGTATCGGAACTCAAAGTATACTTTACAAGTTTCTTAAGAAATGGAGACAAGAAAAGCGTTTCTGAATCCCATTTCTTAGAACCAAACAGAAATTGTAATCTGACATCATGGTCAGCTGGATGTGAGGCGGGTTGGGCAAGTGCAGCCAATCCAGGTCAGAAATATGATTACAATGAAACAGATCCTAAAAAAATGCCTTTCAGAACAACCAACAGTAAACCATGCTGCGAGGGTTTTTTCTGTCCTGAAGGTCTCACTTGCATGATTCGTAAGTTAAATCACCAAATTATTAAAGTTGTCTACTTTGTGCCATTGATCGCTATCTTTTCTCATTTTATGGTGATTTGTGACTGCAGCATGCCCGCTGGGTGCACACTGCCCTGTTGCAAAGCTCAATCCAACAACTGGGATTTGTTTGCCGTAAGTCATTATACAAAATTTGATCATCAATCATCATCATTTCACATCATGTGTGAGTTATATATACATTATTAAGACATATATTCTTAGAAATCTTTTTACAGATACCGTTACCAATTACCTTCAGGCAAGCTGAATCATACTTGTGGTGCAGCTGATATGTGGGTCCCTGTGCATTTGGGTAACGAGATATTCTGCGATCCAGGATATTATTGTCCAACAACTATCAAGAAAATCGAATGCCCTCCAGGGTATATATAGCATTTCCATAGCCGTGCATAGATGTTTGTTAGTTTTTCATTCTGATACGTGTTCACTCATGCTTGATACTTGGTTTGATTGCAGATTCTATTGCAGGATGGGCTCTAGAGTTAAATACCGTAAGCCTTTTTAATCAATCAAATGTTCATAATATGATCATATGTCTGTGCATCTATCCTATTATGAAGATTTAGTGATTTGAGTTAGATATATGCAGGATGCTTTGCTGGCATTAATTGTGATAAAGGAACAGAAATCCCAAGCATGCAGGTTTTTGGAGTTTTGCTTATTGTAAGTAGTTGATCATTTAGGTGTTTGGATATATAGTTCATTAATATTAGATAGTCGGAATATGTGAAATTCACATAACATGTAATGCTATGCAATTGTTTTTTGTAGGTTTTGCTAACAGCTATACTGATTGTCGTATACAATTGCTCAGACCAAGTAATCTCAACACGGTATGAAAAACAAGCAAAATCCCGAGAAGCAGCAGCAAAATATGCTCGTGAAACAGCACAAGCAAGACAAAAGTCCAGAGCTGGAAGAGATGCGTGGAAACCATCAGGGTTACAGGGGTTGAGTGAAACACTCTCACGAACATTTTCACGAACAAAAACCAAAAGTTCAACTGGACCCTTGAATTCACAAGTGAACAAAAAGGAAACACATGCGATTGATGATAATTTGGAAAGTGACAAGAGTTCAAGTTTGGAGAATGGAGACAAAAATATGAACTCAAAACACGCACGTAAAGCTTCTAAAGAATTGCATACTAGAAGTCAGATATTCAAATACGCATATGGTCAAATTGAGAAAGAGAAAGCAATGGATGGGATGAACATGATGTTTGGCGATGAGGATGTTTTCTTAAGGAAAAGACCTAAGATTGAAGTTGCTTTTAAGGAACTAACGTTAACTTTAAAAGGAAAACGAAAGAATATCATGAGGTGCGTCAGTGGAAAGATTTTACCGGGTAGAATATCAGCTGTAATGGGACCTTCAGGCGCCGGAAAGACGACATTTTTATCTGCACTGACTGGAAAGATAACAGGATGTAATATGTCTGGTATGATTTTAATAAATGGAAAGAACGAATCTATTCACTCGTATAAAAAAATTGTCGGCTTTGTACCACAAGATGACATTGTTCATGGAGATTTGACTGTAGAAGAAAACCTCCGGTTCAGTGCTCGATGCCGGTATATTCTTGAAACTTCAAGCTGTTTTATGCACCTCTTAATATTATCATAAACTGACTGTTTGTTTTGTATCAGACTAGCTGCTGATATACCAAAGGCGGATAAAGTTTTAATAACAGAAAGAGTAATTGAGTCGTTGGGACTGCAAGGAGTGAGGGATTCTAAAGTTGGGACGGTTGAAAAACGTGGGATTTCCGGTGGTCAAAAGAAACGGGTCAATGTAGGGCTTGAAATGGTCATGGAACCATCACTATTGATCTTAGATGAGCCAACATCTGGGTTAGACAGTGCATCTTCTAGTTTACTTCTTCGAGCCCTTCGGCGTGAGGCTCTAGAAGGAGTTAACATAAGCATGGTTGTACACCAGCCAAGGTATCACATATTAATATAACAACATTTAGATTACTGTTTTAGATTTTATGGAACCATGACTGTTTTTCTTTTCAGCTACTCGTTGTACAAGATGTTTGACGATCTGATACTTCTAGCTAAAGGTGGTCTAACCGTGTACCATGGACCTGTTGATAAAGTTGAGGAATACTTTGCGGGTATGGGAATTGTGATTCCCGACCGTGTAAACACTCCTGATCACCTAATTGACATACTCGAGGGCATAACAAAACCGGGCGGGAACGTGACAGCTCAACAGCTTCCCGTTAAATGGATGCTCCACAACGGGTACCGTGTACCGCCTGATATGTTGCACTTATGTGACCAAAACGGTTCATCATCACATGCTGAACCCGTTGAGCATGCTGATAGTCAACGGGAAGTTGAAAAGTATAATTATTTTACCACCCCGGATTTATCAGGCCGAGTGACTCCTGGTGTTTGTAGACAGTACAGATATTACATTGGAAGGTAATATTAATAATAACATTTTATTTATAACTTTCCATGAAATATAACACCATTAACATAGTCTGATTTGTGTGTACAGGGTTGCTAAGCAACGATTACGAGATGCTCGAGTACAAGCAGCCGATTATATAATACTTCTGCTCGCTGGTGCATGTTTAGGAACTATGGCGGAAGTGAGCGATGTATCATTTGGATATTCTGGTTATCAGTATACCGTCATCGCTGTCTGTAAGTAAAGGAAATAATATAAAAAAGTTGTTTTTAAAGTATAAATTTCTTTAAAAAGGTATAAATGTTTAATTTTTCTTGTTTTTTGCGATTTCAGCTCTGTTATGTATGATTGGAGCTTTGAGAACATTTTCTCAGGATAAATTACAGTACAGGAGGGAGAGCGCGAGTGGCATGAACAGTTTATCTTATTTTCTGGCAAAAGATACAATGGACCTTTTAAATGTGGTCATGAAGCCTTTAGTTTACCTTTGCATGTTCTATTTTTTCAGCTATCCAAGATCAAGCTTCGAGTCGAATTATTTGGTTTTGTTATGCCTCGTTTATTGTGTCACGGGCATATCTTATACCCTTGCCATCTCCCTCGAGTTCAGCCAAGCCCAATTGGTATGTCATCTTCCAAAATAAGTTACATACACCTATACATATGCATATGCATACACCTATACATACGCGTATAGATATGCGTATACATATACATATACATTCACATATATGTAAACCTTTTTCACTCTTTTCAGTGGTCTGTACTTCTTCCTGTGGTTTTGACCCTCATTGCAAATCAAGACAAAAGTTCTGCTGTTTCATTAGTATCACGCTTCGTTTTCCCCAGATGGGCTTTGGAAGCCTTTGTAACCGCAAATGCCAGAGAGTACGTTCTTGAAAAGCAATCGCGAATACATTACAGTCTTACTATCTCATTGAGGGTATGGAATTGCTATAATCAATTTGGTTTCTTTTTTCAGGTACACAGGCGTGTGGCTGATGACACGCTGTGCAGCATTGAAGAAGTTTGATTTTGATATTCATAACTCAAAGAAATGTCTTTGCTATCTTATTGCAACTGGAATGGGTTGTCGTATTCTAGCTTTCGTGTGTTTGATATCGAGGTCGAAGTAGTGTGAGAAGTTCGAGCTTGACGGGTTGACTTTTATCGGTCAATCGGCGGTCCTCGGTGAGTCAAGAAGCAAGAGGTCTGAGGTTTTATTATCAACAACTTTGAAGGACACACATGTTGGTCCTCGGCCTTTTGAGTTTGAGTCAAAGATGTTAGATACAACAATCAAAAGAAAGGTTTGTAGTGCTAGCTGTTTTTTGTACAGATATTAAAATTATTTTAGTGGTTATAGCTTATTTAGAATCCTATAATCCCCAAGCAATTGTACAAAGAAAGTGGTTCTACATGTAACAGAGATACACCTTACATATATTAGAAAATCACGAAAATAATCAATTCATCTGACCTCTTTGTTGTCTCTCTATTGTCATATTCATAACAACTAGATATTCCTACAGTCGCGTTGCGACGGAAATTCCGCCACGATCTTAAATATCATAACGCGGACACCAAAACATGTAGCAATGAAGGTCATTACCGTAAACTCTAAGACACCAAGAAATCTAATTACAAACACGAATCACAATAATGTCACCCAAAACAACGGGAAAAAAACCAAAACAAAAAAGCACAAAAATCTGAGTTGGGTACAACCTTAAACCCGAGCCGTCAACAGGGACATGATCCTGAGTATCAAAACACAAATAAAAGGCACGTCGCGACAACGTTCCCTACGCCGTATAACCTTAATGCGTACTCAGTCGTAAAATCGAACGTCACTCGGTCGTTAAACCCAAATATGTATTTCAATATAAAAACCGTATTTCATCATAAAAACACTTGAAGCTTTGGGGTTAAATTGAAAAGACCAAAAATTTACTATTCATGAATGTTGTCCATTCATATATATATATATATATATATATATATATATATATATATATATATATATATATATATATATATATATATATATAAAGCAACTTCACTTGCTACAGTAAAGTTTGCTTTTTAATATATTGGCCACATAATTTTATAAAATGTATTTAAAACCTAAATTCTAATTAGGATTAACAACAAAGTTTTATATTTTTTGCTTTTTTGAGCACAAAAGTTTATTTTTTGTGCTTTTGGCGTCAAACATTGGTATCGGTATTCGATATTATCGGAACCAGTATCGGTATACGCTTTTGTGGTTTCCGATGAGCCGACCCGACAACAAAAAAGTCACGGTCGCGTAAGACAGGGGAAAACAACCAAACTCCCGCGCGCGTAACGTGAGAGAAAACACTAGTTTTATGTATATAACAATGACTTGCATGATAAAAAGTTCCCTTAGCAATTTTTACTCGTGTATCCGTTAATATTGAAAGACAAAAGAACATTTAAAAAAAATCTATATAAGAGTTTCATAATTTTAACTGTAATCTTTAAATTTTCTAAAATAAATACATCACAATCTGTACTCCGTATGATTTAAATTTTTAACTTTTTGATTGCAGGATATATCATTTGCTACAAATATATCCTCTTAAGGACGTATATCTACATACTTGATCTAATTACGCATTAGATAAACAAGAGGTGTCAAATTATTACATGAAGCCGCCCATCAATTAGTTAGTGTAGTAAATATAATAAATGTGAGAAGGGTCTTAGTCTCGTTATGAAAAACAAAGTCGACAACGAGTGTTGTGGTACCACAACAAATTACAGTTTTGAGTCGTATTATGAAGCAGTGAGAAAAGGTTATCGAGACAAGAATTAGATAAGAAACACTAGTTACGGTAAACCAATTTGAATTTATGTGCGAGCGGTCGACTACCGAGACGATACACATTCCGAGAAGGATGATGGAAAAATATAAGAAGAAAAAATCAAGATTTTCTTATAACCCCTCCCATAGGTACTTATTCGGTCGTTCGATTGGTGATGTGAAATTAAAATAAAAATACAAATTGCATTTAAACGGACACCGACAGTCGGTTGCGCACTTAGAGCATTTACAGTGGAGTCTTTAAAAATATGCAAATGTGTTTCCTATATTATATGGAATGGTTTTGAGTGGTTGTGAGTGAAGAATAGAGAAAATGTTACTGTTATTCGGTATATTTGGAGAATCACTGTTTAATCCTTATAATTTTTTTTTAATATTTTTGAAAGTGGTTGTGAGTGAAAGAGATATAAAAAATAATGATAAGGGTATAAAAAAAATTATTTAATTGAAAAGAAGAGATAAAAAGTAATGATTTTTAGTGTAACTATATGGATAAAAATGAGGAATCCACTGTAAATAGAATGTGTCTTTTGATTTGATAAAACTTTTCTAATTAATATGCCAAATGTCAAATTTTAATTAGTGCCCATATAGATTTTTTTTAAAGCTAATCATTTTAAAATCTTATTTGATACAGAAAAATATGAAAACATATTACAATTCATAATTTTTTTTCTACATTTATAGGTTATAATATACCAATTCTAATATTTGTTTCTAATCTATTTTGATTTGTTTTTTTCAGTCATGAAATCAAAATCTTATCTGATTTATTTATTTTTACTTCTAATAAAAAATTATATTGAATAATAAATATTCGGTTTGGTTGGGTTGATAATGGTAATAAAAAAATTGATATGAAGATATGGTTGGAATTTGGATTGTGTAGGATGATGAGAGAGAAATTAATTTTTGAATAAATAGTTTGTAATAAGAATAACATAAGATGTATCAACCTCAATAAGACTAATGATAGTGTCTTACCATATGATTTGAGGTAGTTTTGAGAGAAGATAGATTCATTGGAAGTACTTCGTGATTCACCATGGCCCATCCTATCCATCATGATGATTTGTTGGTTTTGGTAGAAATATAAGGAAGATCAATTTTCCGTTCTACAATTATGGCACGAGATTTACTAACCGTTCAAGTTTTCACGGTAGCTTTGGAATTTGTCTTTTCTGTTAGTGGCAGGATTATATCGATAAGACGAACGCGACTCACTCCCTAAGCGGTTGAAATATCAATTTGCTTGAAGGATTATTTGGATGCCGCGGAAAAAATACAAGACAAATGCTCACTTGAAGGAAAATTGGAATATGAAGCTGAATTATACGAGTACGAAGTAGATAGTGGATTAACACTCGGAGTGACCGATGATGAAGCGCCATATGATGATTATCTTCGTAATAGCTCGAATTCGGGGGGCGAAGAATAAAGTATCCAAATATGCAACGAATGAACGGAGAACGACTAGGCTAAATGTTTAGTTTTTAAAACAATTATTTAGAATTTTATGTCGTTTGAATTGTTTCTATGTTTTATATTTTATATATTTCACTTTGATTTTAAATTGTGTATTTAATTTTTACAAAAATTAGACCCTCACTTGTAATGTTTTTAACTTTTTAAGTTTTAATTTTTACAAAAAAAATATATATATAAATGCATCTTGTGATTATAAAAATAATTAATTGTGTATTTAATTTATCATCTCTCGTAATTTTTATAATTTTCATACTTTATATTTTTAATTACTTTGTAACTATTATTTAAAAAAAACCCGAACTGGTTTGGGCCCGAAACGGTTTCCAAACCGACCAAACCGGTTTCTATAGGTTTGGAATTTCGAAACTAAAACCGATTTGAAACCCGAACCGGTTTGAGGTCAAACCGGCTTTGACCAAATTTGACCAAACCGGTTTAGGTTTGAAACCGAAACTGGTTTTCAAAAAAAAAACCCGGTTTAGGTTTGGACCAATATGCAACTTTACCCAACATTTTGTTTAGAGTGAATTACCATTTGCATCCCTGATATTTTTCTATTTTAACCGTTTGCATCCCTATAGTTTTAAATTTGTCATCTGCCCCCTAACGTTTCCTTATTATCTTCATTTGAGTTCAAAACACTAACGACGTTAGATGTTTCTGTTAATTTTTATAAAATGATAAAATTTTACTTATTTATTAAATCACATACTCCTCATCCTCACCCCTACCCCCATCCCTTATCTTTTCTCTCTCCCCCCCTCTCTCTCTCACTCTCTCTCTTTCTCTCTTCTTCCTTTCTATGTTTTTTAGTCTACCACCACGACACCACTACCACCGCAACCACTGTTGCCGCTGTTGCAACCGCCGCCACCGCCGCAAGCACCACCTCCACGACCACAACCACAGCCACCCCTATCTCTTCTCTTTCTCTCTCTCTCTCTCCATTTCTCTTTTTCTCTTTTTCCATGTGCGCGTGTGTGATCGGTAGTCCACAACCACCATCGATGTGAAATCGCAGATCTAGATAAGATGGGGGTTGGAGTGGTGGTGATAGGGGAGCTACGTTGGTGGTGATGGGGGGCTGCGCTGATGGTGATGGGGGCTGCACTGGTGGTGATGGGGGTTGCGATGGTGGTGATTGGGGGCTGCGATGGTGGTGATGGGGTGGCTACGGTGATGGTGATGGGGGCTGCGGTGGTGGTGATGGGGGTCGCGATGGTGGTGATGGGGGTCGCGATGGTGGTGATGGGGGCTACGGTGGTGGTGATGATGGGGGGTCGCGATGGTGGTGATTGGGGGCTGCGATGGTGGTGTTGGGGGCTGCGGTGGTGGTGATGGGGGTCGTGGTGGTAGTGAAGGGAGTCACAACGGTGGTGATGGGTGGCTCTAATAAAGAGAAAAGAAAGTGTGTGTGGGGGAGGGACTGTGGTGGTAGTGATGAGGGATGTGAAGGTGGTGACGAGTGGCTGTCGTGGTGGTGATGAGGGTTGTGAAGGTGGTGTTGAAGGCTGTGGATATGGTGATGAGGTTGTGGTAGTGGTGATGAGTGTGTTGGTAATAAAGAAGAAGATGTTGATGAATAGGTCCCATAAGTTTTTTTTATTTATTTAATTTTAGGGAGTTTAGTTTTTTAAAAAATAACTTTAACAGAAAAACTAACAGTGTTAGTTATCTTGACTCAAATTGAAATAAAAATAAAACGACAGACACTCAAATGAAAATAACATAAAACGTCAGGGGACAGATGACAATTCTAAAACTATACGGATGCAAACTGTTAAAATAAAAAAACGTTAGGATGCAAATGGTAATTTATTCAAAAAATAAAAACCTAATCCCCCTTTCTTTCCCATCGCTACCCCTCGAACGCCGGTCATCTTCTTCCTACTTCCAACGATCGCCGGCGACCACCCACCGGTCAACCACCTTCCGACAACCCATCACCGCCGGTCAAACTTCCTCTCTCTACCAGTCGCAAAACACCAAGACCCCCTTCATTATCTTCTCCCACCACACAATCACAGCCCCAAATCAAGTCCACCACCTGCAAAACACCCCACCACCGTATCCCCATCCATACCCACTGAGGTTTAGGGTTCCAATTGCATCACAGAACGAACAAAATGGGATAAAAGAAGGGGCTGCGTTGAGGACAAAGGTGTCTTCGTTGATCATCTGCTTATGCACACCAACTGTTTGATGTTTTGTTTCTTGAATGTTGTTTTTATACTTTCTTGATTCTGGGTTAGTTTGAAATTGCATTGTACTGGTTCAATTAGGCAAGATGACATTGATGTTTATTAGAAGAACAATCATGTTTAAAGAAATTACAAGTTATTGTTTTCAACTGAAGAAACACAGTCTTTCTTCAAGTATGTTACGGGCTGTTCATAGTCGAACCGAAGCAGCTCGTGATTTGCTGCTCGATCCGAAGATTGGTGATCGGTTCACTTCATCTTGTTATAATTATAGCGTTTGTCGTTCCCCTTTGATTTCAAAGATTGGTGATGAGTCCAATGGTTACAGAATTGACATTGTTGATGATGAGACTTGGCAAGTTTCAACAGGTTTTGCAGATGTCTTGAAAGATGCTGCTACCGCGTCACGTGTAGCTAGTCAGTTACCCTCTTGTGATCAAGTGGTTAACCATGAAGCTCGAAGCTTAAATGACCCTGATATTGATGAAATTGATGATTTGAGAATATGTGGAAAGCTGTTCTTTAAGCTTGATAGAGATTCAAAGGAGTATGAAGAGTACAATTTTGATTTCCACAAGAAGAAATCTGGTAAAAAGAAGACAAAAGAGACCCTAAAGGAAAATGTTTTAAAGAGGGAGGACGAGATCAGAGAACGCAAAACGAAACAAAACCTTAGAAGTAATGACTTGAAGTCTAATGAAATGAACAGATTGGAAAGATCTTTGATTGGAAAGAAGCAAAGGGTTCCAACTTTCAATCAACTCACAGGACCTTACCACGAGCCATTTTGTTTGGATGTTTACATCTCAAAAGCATCTGTACGCGCGTGCATTGTTCATCGAGCAACAAGCAAGGTTGTGGCTGTAGCACATTCCATTTCTAAGGACATGAAATTTGATTTGGGTTCAACTAAGAACGCTGCTGCGTGTGCTGCTGTGGGTAAGGTGTTGGCGCAAAGGGCTTTGGCTGATGATATTCATAATGTAGTTTATACTCCAAGAAAAGGTGAGAAATTGGAGGGAAAACTTCAAAATGTAGTTGAGTCTGTGATCAACAATGGTGTACGTGTGAAGATCAAGCTGAAGAAGAAGAAGAAAGTTCTGAAACATGGCTTTCAGCCTGTAAATTATAAGACCAATTAACGTGTCAATATGTTCCCTTAGAGCATCCCTAATGAGGGTGTTTTTGCCTTTCGTAAGGGATGCAATGCTGACGTGGATGAGAGAGGCTACGGACTGCAGGTTTTTCCATTGCTCACAAAATCTTGTATTTCCAGTGGAAAGATAAAGGATGTACTTGGTGTCTGACTTACCTCCTTCTTTAGCCAAAGTTTGCAGAGGGGCTGGATTGCTTAGCAATCTGATATATGCAACCTTACTCTACACCTAGTGCAGGAGGTTGTTTCTCATGGTCTTTATGTTTCCATTTGTAATAAATTTGGATAAGTTGTATAAACTAGATGACCAATTCAAAAGTTAACAAGTCATTATGATTTCAGCTCTGTTATGCATGATTGGAGGTTTGAGAACATATTCTCAGGATAAATTGGGAGCTCAAACACGACATCACTATCATTTAGGGTATAGAATTGCCATGATCCATTTGGGTTTGTTTCCAGGTACACAGGCGTCTGGTTGATGACACAATGTGCTGCATTGAAGAAATTTGAATTTGATGTTTATAACCCAAAGAAATGTCTTATGTATTTGCTATCTTATGGTTACCGGTCAGATTATATTGGCATATGTTTGATATTGAGGTCAAAGTAGTGGAAAATTTGAGCTTAACAGGTTGACTGACTATTATCGGTCAATCAGTGGTCCTTGGTGAGTCAAGAAGCAAGATGTCTGAGGTTTGATTAACAACTATGAAGGTTTGTTTAGGCCTTGTGACAAGGGGTGGACCTTTGAGTTTATTAAGTCAAAGATGTTAGATACCAAAATCAATAAGACTCCTTGTAATGCTAGCTGTTTTTGGTTTTCTTGTATGATTATAGTTTATTTTGGATCCTATAATCCCCAAGGGACTGCACAAAGAAAGTTGTTCTATATTATCAAAAGTCATTTGACACCTTGCATGTACATTTTAGCTGCAAGAATCACGGATTATAGTCATGGCAGAATAATTTTATGCATATGGTCATGACGTATTTGATTGTAAGTTCATCTACCGGTTAACAAAACCAATTTCAGTAATATAAATACTTAAAAGGAGAATATCATTAGCCACACATCTTAAATTTCAAACTAAACTAATTAAGCTTTCATTTGACATAATGCAACCATAATTCATGTATAGTCGTCGTATAGGCGTAGATAGCACAAAAATTTAAAATAAAAGTTTTAGATTACTTTTTTATGTAATTAACTAGCTTTAGTAAACCCGTGTATTACACGGGTTTAATAACTAAAATATTAATGTAATAAAATTTATTAATAATAAAATGTTATTTTAAGATATGATATGATTGAAACTACGTATGAAAAATGACTACAAGTAATAAAACAGTAATATCAACTTTTAAAAATTTTGTTTTTAATTTTTTTTCCAAAAAAAATAAACATTTTGTTCTAAAACTATCCGTATAAAAATGTCATTTTAAAAAATTTTCTTATTATAACTCCCAAATTTAATTACTTTTTGTTTTAAAAAATTGAATTTTAAAAATACTAATTTTAAATTATTTCGTATTTTTAAAAAAGTTTTATACTTTACAAAAAATTATTATTGTATAAAAAATTTATTTCTTTAGAAATAAAATTAATAAATAGATCTTTTTTTTAATTTATTAAATCTAAAAGAGTGTTAAATAGTATTATTAGTAATTAAGGTAATTATTTAATAGGAGAGAAAGACGGAAAAATTTTGATGAAGATGAATGTGATGCTGCCACGTGTTATCTCAAGTTAGATCATACAAATGTTCATGAATGTTGTTTTTAGAAGAATTTTATATGGTGTTTGAGTTTTCAGTTTTCATATCCCGCATGTTAAGTCCATTCTGTTGGAAGGTAAAATCTAAGAGTGAAATGACTTGTAAGGAAATTGGTAAGGGTTGTGTCGGTGAATTCAAACCGTTATATTTCTTTTTAGTAAATCATACTCTATTTTTATTAATCACTTTATATGCTGTATGATTTTAAACTTTGGTCTTTGATGTTTTAAATAGAGAAAAATTCAAATTCTTCACTCTTTACCAGTGGGAGAAATCTTATCATCATTAACGCTATTATATATGTATAATATTGAAGCTTAATTAATTCGTTAATGCATATGACTTATTCAAACCAGTAAACTATGAATTAGGACATAAAAAAGCTTTAAAATTTGGTCTAATTTCGTACTTCTTTTCTGCCCTCTTTCCTGCTGTGGTCCTGTGGAAGATCATGATTGTTCTTCTCCAGCTCTAAGCTTTCATGTAAGAATCCGATCTTACGTTGGTAATCGTATGTGGGTTTTTGTGGAAATTCATTTTCGATTGTTTCTGTATATCCTTATTAGTTTGTGTCGAAATCAGTATGCTAATATGCTTTATCTTTATGCCAGTTTTAGGGCTTCACTTGGTCGTCTGATTGAGTAATCGTTGTTGGTATTAGCATCAGTTAACTAGATTTCTGTTTGACTATATATATCTCTGAAATTATATTGCTGTTCATAGATATTTAATTGAGAGCAAGTTTAAAGACGAATATATGAAGTAAATAATATTCCCAATTGGGGCAATTATGTTTGTTTGATTAAATGTTAAGGTCTGTAAGCTTTTGTTGCATTTGGGAGCTCATCATTAGGTGCATTTGAGAGATGAATTCATTTCCATTTGGAGGAAACTTTTAGTGGTTGATTTTAGGTAAGTAGAAATCTAAATTTCTGAAAATTTCGAATTTTGAGATGATCCATTCATAAGACTTGATGATAGAAATGTAAAGCTAGTTTGATTCTTGAAGTGATTCCATCAAAATCTTTATCATCTGATCATCTATGCTTCCAAAAGATAAGTTCTTGATATTCTTGCTATGTTGACATGAATTGTGATGTTTAGTAATTGACGGTTTTGTAGTTCGGGCCATATATACAACGCTTATTGTGGATATGGATAGATGGTGAGCAAAAGTCAATTGAGGGTGTTGACCTTTTTCTCATTCCAGTGAAGGGTTGAATTATGGTTTTCCATTGGCGATGTTTCTCTATTGGCAATGGAGTAGAAGAAGCCCATTCTGATGATGACTTTGTTACCGCCCCTTCACGATTTGATATTAGACCACCAGGGTCTGCACTCACTTCTCAAAATGTAGATTACATAAGGTCTGGTGTTCCAAGTTTGAATGGGAGATCCAGCTCTCTTAGGGTTTTCAAACTTGATGAACTTGATAAAGCCACTAAAAACTTTGACCAGTCTACCAAGATCGGGGAAGGTGGATTTGGGAGTGTATATTTGGGGATAATTAAGAGGTTAGAACATCCGTTTGATGATATTCGTGTGGCTGTGAAGGTTGGTAAAAAAGGACTAAAGGCAAGTACTCCTTAAAGAAAGTCACATGTCACTTAATGGTAACCAAGTTTCAGGATTGTTTTGCCTAGATCACTTGTTCTTTTATTAAAGAGGTTTAACACTAAAGTGATAAATGCAATTTTTTTAACAGAACATGACATTGAACAAAATTGAAGCTTTAGTAGTAAAACTCTTCAGAAATAGTTTAACTGGTCTAGGTTGAACAATTGTGAAACTTGGATGCTAATTATTTACCTAAAGGGTGAGGTTGAGGAGTAAAGGCCCCTTAAAGTAAAAAGGTTTGGAAGCTTTTTGTTGCTGTCATGTCTTGCGGTACACCATTTTTACGCTTTGATGCATCATGCTTTTCAAACTAATTTTATTTTTGGTGCGTCGAGTGCAAAAATTGGTGCAACGTGAATTGAAACGTGTCAGCACTAGAACCCTTCCTACACTTTTAACCGTAAGTACCTTTTTGTTACATGAACTTCACTCTTCAATGAAAAGAAACATTAGAAGATTAAGGTGTTTTGTTTTGGGTACAGAGACAGAGGCAATGGCAAACAGAAGTAGATTTTCTTGGAGAGATTCAACATCCAAACCTTGTGAAGCTAAATGGCTACTGTTATGAAGAACACGGAAATGAAAGTAACTGGCTTTTGGTGTATGAATATATGCCTAATAAAAGCGTAGATCATCATTTATCGGGAAGTCAAATATGCATCTCACTTGGCCCATGAGACTAAGGATAGCCCGAGATGCTGCTGTTGGTTTGAAATACCTACATGAGGGATTGGGACCAAACAACCAGGTGTTTAGATACAACTGTTGTGATGCTTTTCAAGTGTTCTCTTGTTTAATATTATCTTAATTAATATTATATGAATTTAATGCTGCAGATCATCTTTAGGGATTTCAAACCCTCCAATATTCTTCTGGATGAGGCCTGCAATGCAAAACTTTCTGATTTTGGATTAGTTAGGGAAGGTCCTCAAGATGGACGGTCTCATGTCTCAACATCGGTAATTTTTATTCTGTATCTATTTGGTAATACTGTAATATGTTTGTGCTAAAATCACATGTATGGCAATCATGATTCTAGGTAATATTAGGTAACTGTAAACACGACACGATTACGTAGTAAATTGGATGTAGATGTGGAAACAGCCATTTTCAGCAACACCCACAAACCTGCCACCCTGAAATAGAAAAGAAACTGAAGTTTGTTAAGTTGAACTGTTATAAAATAGCAATTAAAAAGTTGGAGACCTACAATCTAAAATATATTTAATTTTTAATTTGATTCTTCTAATATCATAAAGCATATATGATGTATTCAGGTAGTAGGAACAAAGGGATATGCAGCTCCTGAATATGTTCAAACCGGCCGTCTGACATCCAAGATCGACGTGTGGAGTTATGGCATCTTTCTTGAGGAACTGATAACGGGTCGTCGCCCAGTTACCCAAAAACACTCTGAAATGGACCCCGAATGCATGAGGTGGGTATGCTGTTACGCGGGTGCGGGCAAGTCAAAGCTAATAGTTGACCCCAGTCTTAAAGACAAGTATTCTGTTAGATCAATGCAAATGATATCTTCAATTGCTAGCAAATGCTTGGTCAAGAATCAAAAGTTAAGGCCAACTATGAGTGAGGTACTGGAAATGGTGAACCAGGCTATAGCATTGGAAAATCAGCAACCTCTGTAAATCTTTATATAAATGAAATTAAAAGATTTTTTTTCAAAAGTTCTATTTTTTTCTATTGGACTCTCGATGCGTTATCGTGGCATAATTGTGCTAAGGTCGCTTCGACTATTTTTTGACTCCTCAGAACGGGGCTTGTATGTATCTATAGGAAGGGTGTTGTTTTGACATTTCTAAAGGGTTTGTACTTCTGAGTATAAAGGCTTGTTTCTCAAGCTCATATATATGATGAAGGATCTTCATTTCATGATCATGATCATGTGTTATGGTTTTGTTTTCCAATTTATATATATATACAGCATGGGAAGATAACAAGCTTTTGGATGTTTAGATTTAGTATATTTTTGAGACATTATTTTATTATCTAATCCTAGTGTCCAGATGTTTCCTGAACATATTATCTCATGCTTTGTCAGTTTGTCACAACTTTGGCAGTTTCTTTTTGTGAGTTTGCAATCCTCAGATGTATGGTAGTTTAATTTCTGTTTATTTTAATAGAATCTTTTTAGAACATACAAGTACTAAAAGTACAAAGGAATTACAAGTTTCTTCAAATGCAGGCTTTATATATTTTTTAATATTTGATATAAACCATTCTTGTGTCTTACATGATAATAATCCTTTTTTGTGTACTTGTATGACAGTTTCATGTATCACTTTATATTGATATCATCTAGAATGACTTGAAATGCACTAATTTTTTTTAATGATTTACCATGATAGTAATAATTTTGTTTGAAATAAAATGTAAAAGAAAATATTTTTGTTATGATTTACCTTTTTCTTTTCCCATACTTTAGAATAGTAAATTAATTTATTAGGACCTATAATATTCTTGTATTTGTAAAAGATAGATTAATGAACAAATGACAAACTCATTATTTCTGCTGATAGTTATAAGAACATTACTAGCAATTTTTAAATCCGAATTTTATATTCATTTTCCTACTTTATTGTGATGCATTGTGTTTATAATTATAAAAGTAATCTGAAAGCTCTCTCTTTCCTGGAAAATACCAAGAAGGGTGGTAGGATGTGCATGTGCCCACCAAAACTGGCCCAAATGTTCATACCAACAACCCTTGTTTAATTAGCCAATTGGTCAATGGGAATCACTCAGTAAATCGTTTTTAATGTTTTTACTTTTTGTTACGTGATCTTTTAATATTATTTAATATATTGAAATGAATTCATGTTTCTAGATTAATGTTAAATACATAAAATAACTACTTTTAATCATATTTTCCTAAATGACCCAATTTAATCTACTTTACTCCATTCTAAATCTGCTTCATTTGATGCTCGAATTCAAGTATCCCACACCTGTGAGTGACGGGTGTATACATCTGCCTCCGGTTAATATGAGTTTATAAATCGTATCTAGGTAGGTCAATGGTTTATCACAGTTAATGGTCAATTAATAGATAACTTTAAGCTAAATATCAAATATGTATTGCTAAGTGTTTTACCTTTCTAACAAGTAGAAATACAAATTAATAAGAAAATTATTGTAATAGTTATTAGAAAACGAAAGAGTGCTAATCTTTTGGGCTACATAAGCTGCCTTTTGTTGACTTGATCCCCACTCCGTACTATTTCAAGATTTAGTCTACATTTCGTCTTTATTTAAACTTCTTGTAGGTTTGTCGTAAAGGTATATATACATTTAAGTAATTATGTTTTCTTTTTTAGAAAATATTCAGTGGCATATTTTTTATTTGCTAAAAATATTACATTTATATTTGCGAGATAGATGATTCTATAGTTGTGTATGTATTGATGTATAATACTTAAATCTTATTTATACGCATGTTAGTGTTAAAATAAAGATACTTCTAAGTGTTTTATATTCTTTATGATTTACTATATTTTTTTGTTCCTAGTGGTTGTTAAAAGTATCATTTAAATAGAAATGGATTTCTAGTAATCTCAAAACAATATAAGTATTACCAAATATATTAAAAAGCACCGATGAGGAATATCATCTCCACACACCACTTGGGGTCACATGCCATTTTTTCCTTTTTTATCACATTATATATATATTTTCTTTTTTTTTATTTAACTTTATTTTATTTATGTAATTATTTAAGCACACATTATTGTAACATGTTTATTTTTATCTAAATTTTGATGTAAATTTTATTAAAAACTAATTTAGGTCAAATATAATACTTTTTTACTTTTTAGAATTCAATTTGGTGCTTATATGCTCATTTCTTTTTCTTTTTATCTATATTTTTATATAAGTTTTATTAAAAATCAATTCGGGTTAAGTATAATATATTTTTACTTGTTTCAAAATTCAGTTTGATGACATTGTCCCCATGAAAATAATGTTGATATAAATCCTTGTAAGTTAAGTTTAGGTAGAGTATAAAAGTTTAAAATCAATGAAAAAGTAATCAATTTTAAAGAAGATAACAAAAGGGTTACTATCTTTGGAATATAAATAATTCATTGGATATAATCAAAATAACATGTATCATTATAAACTGATAAACAAAGGGAAAAAATCTTTAAGCCAATGGGTATTTTGACTTTCTCTCGTTTGGTTAACCATTAGATTTCTCCTCCAGCTGCCCATTGTATACTCCCCCTCTTCTCTTTCTATCCCTTCTGAGGTCTCTCTTTCGGAATCATACCCAATTTTGTGCTGACTCCGGTGAGTTTTCTGTTTAATTTTCGACTTTGATTACAATATATTTGATTAAATCAACATGGGTTCTTTCATTTGCGTGTAAATTTTGTGTCTTTGATGATACCCCATGTTAATTTCTTGATTATGTAGTGTTATATAGCACAATCTTGATATTATTCATTTCAAGATTCAATTTTTTATATATGTAGTGTTATATTGCACAATCTTGATATTATCCCTTTCAAGAATCAATTTCTTGATTATGTAATGTTATATTGCACAATCTTGATGTTATTCATTTCAAGATTCAACTTTTTGATTGATTATCAATTCTTTTGTGTAGAAATTTTGTGAAGATAAGCTAGATTCTTGGTTATTATATGCTATTATTGTGCACAATCTTCAGAAAATCAATATCAGCAGTTGATCTTCCCATTGGGAATCTTGCAAATTTCATGTGATTGAGATATATGTATATGTACATGTGTTTGTCTGTACATGTGTATGTGTGTATATGTGTATGTATGTCTTATGTACTACTCCAAACTTGAATGTAAGTTGTAATGTATGTATGGAAATTAACACCGCAAATTGATCTTTCCCAATGGGAAATTTGTAATTTTCATGTGGTTGATATATATATATTTATATTTATATGTGTATGTCTTGTCTACAACTCCAATTTTGAATGCATATATGTATGAATGTGTATACATATGTATGTATATGGCCATGTATATCTAGTGAACTTATGCTTACAAGAATCCATTTTTCGACAGCTGAGACATTAAATCTTCAAAGGCTATGAAGTGTCTTCCATTCTCATACTGTGAAGCGAAGGACGAAACGACAAAAACTCCAACAAAATCGCTATCAATCACCTCTTTATTTACAGGAAGATCATGGACAGGGTTCAACTCTCAAACTGTGTCTGATGTTAGCACAGAGTCAACACGCAGGGATAATATTCCTAGCTTTTCAGAAAGGCAAAGTAACCTTAAAGTTTTCACTTTTGCTGAACTCAAGTCGGCTACCAATGGCTTTAGCCGCTCTGCCAAGCTTGGTGAAGGTGGGTTCGGGTGTGTCTACTTTGGCTCCATCAAGTCCCCTCAAGATCCGGCTACAAAGATTCATGTGGCTGTCAAGCAGCTCGGCAGACGGGGTCTACAGGCAAGCATCTGTTACTGCATTCAATATGCACCAAAAAAAAAAAATATGATTTTGCAGTGATGTGTTTGTATTAGATCTAAAAAATATAATTGTTGTTTAAGTCTTTAATCAAGTAATGTTTGGTCCTATAGGGGCACAAGGAGTGGGTGACAGAGGTGAATGTACTCGGGGTGGTTGAGCACCCGAACCTTGTGAAGCTAATCGGTTACTGTGCAGAAGATGATGAAAGAGGGATCCAGCGGCTTTTAGTTTATGAATTCATGCCTAACAGAAGTGTGGAAGATCATCTAGCGGCTAGGACCCAGAAACCGCTTTCATGGACCATGAGACTCAAAGTGGCTCAAGATGCAGCTCGTGGCTTGACATACTTGCACGAGGAAATGGGATTTCAGGTTAGAACCTTATCCAAACACTTACATTCTACAAACCATTTCATTACATATGAGTATATGATCTTCATTATTCAGTACCATATAATCACTTTCAAAATGCACATCTTGAGTTCTTGACTGATAGTTTTATCACGTTGGATGTTTCTGTAGATTATCTTTAGAGATTTCAAATCTTCCAATATCCTTCTCGATGATCAATGGAACGCCAAGCTTTCAGATTTTGGATTGGCGAGGTTAGGTCCTCAAGAAGGACTTACCCATGTCTCCACAGCTGTATGTTCAATCAAATTATTTTTTAGATTTTCTTTGTTTCAGAGCGCGTGCGCGCACACACATATATTAATTCTTGATAACAAAATGTTATGTGATCAGGTTGTAGGAACCATGGGATACGCAGCCCCAGAGTACATCCAAACAGGGCGACTCAGAACCCAAAGTGACGTATGGAGTTACGGGGTTTTTCTGTATGAACTCATCACTGGTAGGCGTCCATTGGATCGCAACCTACCCAAGAATGAGCAGAAGCTTCTAGAATGGGTGAAACCATATCTCGACTCTAGAAGGTTCCGTATGATAGTTGATTCGAGGCTAGAAGGTAAATACTCAATGAAGTCAGCACAAAAACTGTCCATTATAGCAAACAAGTGTTTGTCTAAGAACCCGAAAGCAAGACCAAAGATGAGTGAGGTCTTGGAAATGGTTAACCAACTCGTCGGGACCACACCAGAAGGAACCAGTCCCAGACCGCCTCCAAAGAGTCCGGTCCACGTGGTTCCTTCTGTGGAGCCCATCGAGCCGGAGAAAGTTTTTGTGGAGCCCACTAAGGGGAAAAAGACATCTGAGGACATGCAAAGTAAAGGTAAGAGAAGGTTTGTTGATATCAAATTTGGAGAGAATGCATGGTTTTCAAAAATATGGCCTTCAAAACTCTTGAAAACTTGAAAAAATATATTTCATAGAGTTGTGGAAGTAAAGGGTATGAGGGAGAATGTCGGGAAATGTCATTCTTGCCCCTGTTGTTGTATGCATAGGAGTGTAGTCGCTTTATTGACGTGGTTAGGTGAAAGGGTAAGATGGTAATTTTATTGATCCAGGAGCGAGTAAGAATGATAAGAAGTTTGCTAATTATATGAAATGTTTTGTATGATTTGTAGGCAATGCCAACGAACTTTGATCATTGCTGAAGGATATAAATATATATGTTACAGTAAATGTTAGTATTCTTTCATCATGTGTTAGATGAATTTAAACTCATACTACTTAGATTTTTTTTTATCTGATGTGAAAATGTGAAAATCATTCATGGTTAATTATACAGATGGTTCATATGTCATACGTGTTTTGCAGTTTTATTATATTTATATCCAAAAGTTGCGAATTTTATCAGTTATTATTTTATCTAAAAGTTGCGAATTCATCATCATTGTTGTTTGTGATATATATTGAATTGAATATAAAGCATGAATAATGTATATAATAATGTAGCTTTCAGCAGACGCGTTATTTTAATTTTCGCACACTGTATGAGTTTCTTTCCAATTTAAAAATGTACACATAAACCACTATGTTAAGGAAATGACTAAAATGTGTTCTATAAATTAATTATAATATAACTCTTTGATCAATTTCATACCTACTAAGATTATAACATATTCAGAAAAATAAAGAAGACATAAAGATGCCTAGACAAGAATACCACCACCAACCACACCACCATGACCGTCATCATCCGCCACCACCTCCACCACACCACCACCATCTGCCGCCACCGCCTCATGTTCATCACCACCATCCACCTCCACCTCCACCTCACAAACCGCATCCACACCATCACCACCAATCTTGTACTATAATGTAGTTTTATGTCTTCCCTTTATTCAAGTGTTGTAATGATTCATTAATTTATGTAACAAATATTATTTTACCTTCAACAGTATGATAATTGTCTAATTTTATTTTGCATGTGACATATTTTATATTATGAATTTGAGCTTTTATTTTATTTGGATGAGTTCTTACATGATCTTGATTCACATCTTGATGTATGATCAGACATGTATTGATGTAGGTGGAAACAAAAGATAACAATTGAACATGTTGATTCACAAAGAATGTCAGGAACAATTCTTTTAATTATCGTTAATTCACGAAGAATACCGACAACTAGGATAATCACACACTAACACATTCTTGTGATAGGGAGAAAATAATTTTTCATAAACTACAAAACTGTCTATCTTCCACAGATTACATGAATATAAAAAAAAAGTCCAAAGTCGAATGAGCCTCAAAACATAAACGGGCAAAAAACTGGATCACAAACAAAGTCCAACAAAAACTAACAATAGAAAACAAAACGTTGAAAAAACTCAAAGAATAAATCGTTTTTGAGCTGAAACGATGACCCAAACCGGCCACGGCTGTTTATGAAAATATGCTCCTCGAACCAACGGTCGTTTTAACTGGTCGCAAGCCCAAAACGGAGACTTGTAGCCCAAGTTATGATCATTTTAATGATCTCATTAGCCAAGCGATCATGGGCCTCCAAAAACGAAATAGCTTGCTCTTCAACACTTGAGCCCAGATCATGTATGGCTGTATAAGAACTTATGAATCCGATGTTTGATCGCCTAAATGATCATTTGGTATCGTTGATCTTCTCAAAACCTGTCAAAAAAGTTTCACTTGGCCGTCAAACAACTCAATAAATACGGTTTAAATAAGCTCTTTCCCTTACATTTTATTACAAAATAATGAAATATAGTGAATACATGATTTTCAAACGTGTTTTACATGTCTAGAAAGTTATTTTTATGCCTGTTCTCACTTATAGACATGTAAGAAAGAAAAAAAGTCATTTAAGAAGGACGAAATATATAATGTATTAAATATTAATTTAAAGAATGGCATAATTGAAAAAGTTATTAGATTAGTAAACGTATGGAACTTAAACAAACTTGTTTAAAGAAAGTAAAAAGATAGCTTTTGATAATGACACGTAAAATTAATATTACGTATACCCTTATGTCAACGTGTGTACATATATCTTTCAAGAATTAATTCATCTATAATTTATAAAAGAAATCCATCATATTATAATAACAATAACAATAATCATAATCATGATAATAACAATAATAATAATAATCATAATGATGATGATTATAACAACATTTTGTTATTATATTAGTTAAAAATCAATAGAGTGTTTTTTTTTTCATGTTATTGTACCTGTAACAATTTCATAGTAACATACCGTTAATCATAATACAATATTTTACAATTGATAAGAGTTTTTATTCGAACACTTTTAACGTATTCGTCTTCATAGATATTCACGACGTATCGTATACCATATGTTCGGTAATTTTATCATGACAGTATAATAACGAATTGCTAAAGCATGTACGAGAATCTGAATGCCTATATATTAACCCAAAAACTATCATTGCGATGTTTTCATATGCGTATGTTCAAATTCAAATTGCAATGAAACACGTGTCTAATCCGCTAGTATCATGTTCAACGAAATAATGCTTAGACAAGGACACCATCGCCCCCCACCACCTCCACCACATCATCCACCACCACCAACTCTACCACACCACACCACACCGCACCACAACCACGTACCACCACCACCTCCATCCGCCGCCACCATCTCATGTTCATAACCACCATCCATCACCACCTCCACCTGATCACAAACCGCATCCACACCATCACCACCAATCTTGTACTATAGTGTAGTTTTATGTCTATGTATATAGTGTAAACTGTCTTCCCTTTTGTTACAATTAGTTATTTATATGCAACGAATTATATTTTACGTACCTTCAAGAATTTCATGATTGTTCTGATTTTATCATGCATGTGACATTCCATATTGAGTATCCTTATGAAGTTTTATGATATATCTTTTACGTACGTGATCTTGATTCACATCTTGATGTATGATCGAACGGACTTATATGGTTATATATGAATTTATGAATCCGGTGTTTGATCGCCTGAAAGGTCATGTGGTATTGTTGATCTCCTCAAAACACATGCCAAAAATGCTTGATAACGACTCAATAATTAAAACTTAAAACTTGTAGAAGGAAATCAAATAAAACAAATAATTGTAAATGTGTTAAAAAAACAAATCATAAATATAAGATAAGAAAGGTACATAGTTGGCTACCATGAAGAAAACGATTCAAACTAGAAGACAAAAAAAGTTATGCGCTAAAAGGTGGTACCTGATGCTTAAAAGCTTTACTGTGGTTTTAATGTGTAGTATAATGTTTTAAAAAGTTTTCAATATTTCGTTACGGCAGTGCTTATTATTATTTACATTTTGGTGTAAGTTTGAAATATTTAGGTTTTATTTTATTATATAAGCTTTCAAGTATTATCAACGTACCTATCATAGTGCATGAGTTTGTAATGTCTTTGTTTTTTTATATAAAGTTTCCAATCTATTAAGGACGTGATAGTTTCGTTTTCTTATATAAGGTTACCTATACTATCAATGCCCTCTCCAACTCGCTTGTTCGACATTATTTTTTTCATGATTTTATGCCCGCATAGTAAAATAAGGATCTTAATACTGTTTTTTCAATAACAAAATAAAGTGCAGTCATGATTTTTTCAGACATGTTTTACACGTCTCAAAAGGTTGCATATTTTTATTTCTGTTAACACTTGTAAACATATAAGAGAAGGGCATCTAAGAAAGAAAATTAAATTAAAATCAAACCAAAGTAATGATTTAAATAATTTAGCCTTTTAATTTTCTTTACGGTGCCGATTAATCACGTTTATGACATTAAAATGAATCTTGTGATTACTTAAAGAAAGGTTCTATTAGTGTTAATAATCATTGCATTAATGTACACGGCTTTTGCTTTTGCTTTTGCTTTAGATTTATATAGTAACATTAAAATTAAAAGGCTAGAATATGCATAAAAGTGGATTCGCTTAAGTGGTAAAGTCATTATTTTAGTAGGTTCGACTCCTTGAACCTTATTTTGCTAATTATTTGTTCCCCACTCAAACACACACACAATCGTTTCTTTTATGTTCTTCACCAAAACACTCACATATACAATTGATGTAATTTCCTTTTGATATTTTTAGTCAAATTCTTTTCTAATTTATTATTTATAAGTAATTTAAAAACTTATATACTTTAAAATTATTTCAATTTCTTTGTTACCAACCTTTTTTACGAATTTATCGTTTTAACGTTAAGTCATGGTAATTTAAATATTAATTTAAGAATGACATAATTGATGTAACATAAGTTATTATATTAAAACGGGTATGGAACTAAAACAAACTTATTTGGAGAAAATGAAAAAGATAGCTTTTGATAATGACTCTTCGAATTATTACGTGTGCCCTTATGTCAACATATATATCTTCCAATATTAATTTTATTTAAAATTTATAAAAGAAATCCACCATATTAAGGAAATGACTTTGTCGTAGTATTAAACTTACTCTCCACCCATAAATTCCCAAAGAGTTGGCTCAATTTCAATACCTACCACATTCACAATACATCCATCTAAAGAAAGAAGAAAAGGGAATGACTCACGGTCATGGACATCATCACCACCAACCGCCACCGCATCACCACCAACCGCCACCGCATCACCACCACCCGCCGCATCACCACCGTCACCGTCCTCCACCTCCTGTTTATAATCATTATTATCCACCACCTCCTTACCGCTATGAAATATGTGAAGATCGTCTATGTTGTACTATTTTATAGCTTTATAATTTCATTATTTCTATGTAAATTGTAACATGTGCTTTCCTCTATGGCCCAATTCATGTGTTATGATGGTTATTTGTATGGAATAATTTTACCATAGCAGTTTAGAGTGTATAAAAGAATAATCATTTTAATTAGAAATAAAATAATTAATAAAGATTAAACTAAAATAAGAAATGTATGCCGTGCAGGAGCGGGACACAACCACGTGATGGCTTTAAGTCTAAGTACGACTATACATTTTATGATTCTAGTATATATTTTTCCCTACGCTAAACTTAATGAGTCCGCTATCTTCCCACACGTAACATTATACTATTTTAATCGTTATTTGTCGGCTTGTTGGAAAATCATAAAAGCGAAATCATATGACAAAACTCTAATATTCTAATATTTTTTTTTTGTCAGACTCGAAAAATACGTGGTGTGAGACCAGTCACTTTTCCCACACGCAACTTAACGTTATTTTGATCGTTATCGTGACGACTCGTTACAAACTATAAAAACAATGTTTGATGACAAAAGACTAAAATACTAAACTTTAGTGACCAAAGTCGAAAATATAAAACTTGACTATAAACAGTTTTTTGGCCGAACTTTAGTGGTCAAAGTCCACAAAACAAACCAGTGAACAAACTATAATACGCTAATATTTTATGAGCAAAGTCGGCAAAACAAAACACAACTATGAATAATGGTAACTCTAATATCCGGAACTTTAATCAGCGAATCAATAAACCTAAATATTACTATATATCGATTTAAATGACTAAATAATAAAAAATAAGATTAAATAGTTAAATCATCTAAAAAATTAAGATAAAATGTTTTTGGATATAATATAATATATCTAAAATAGTGGCCAAGATAAAATATTAAAAATAATAAGTTTGTTATTTTTAACGATTGTTACCACTTAATTTAACATAATAACCGAATAAATGGTTCCAATATTACAAACAACTCACTCATGGCCTTACACTTAATAATATGATATTTTAACAATATTAGGATGGTAAAAATATTTTGTATATGACGGTTGAGTACAATTTGAGACCTGAACATTAAAAACTATTTTAATTGTAAGGTCTAGTTTTTCGGTAACCTTACATTTGGTGTCATGAACATTACCATAATCCTTATATCAAAAATTTCATAATTAAAATACAGCGGAAACATAAACATTCAATTCAACTACGTCATAATTAGTCTCGTCATTACATCAATAAAAAAATCATTGTTTAACATTCATATTCATATAAAAACATTTAACGGGATGCCATCTCTAATCCGGGAGCCTTTTCATGCCCAAGCATCAGCAACTCAACCAAGCTTGGATTTACCTGACATGCATAATAAAATTCACCATTCCTGAGCAAGTTCTAGTTACTTTAGTTTGTAAAATTAATATAGTATAATATAATATAATAAAAGTAAAATTTAATAAAAAATAAAATAAACTAACATTTAAATAAACAATTACAAATAAATATCAAAATGACTATGTTAACACTTACAATTAAAACGTTTAGTCTTCTATTTTTATATTGTTTTATTGAACTATCTAAATTGGCTGTTATTCAAACCGAACAATTTTGGCCGGTCTTGCCGATCAAACTAAGCTAGTTTATAGCTGTCGATTCAGTTAAAAACTTTTATTGAAATTTTTTAACTGAATCATAAACAACTTCTACTATTATGGTACTACTTTGGGTAGTTTTGATTTCCTGACATAACCTCCTCTGACGGTTCAAGTACAGGCTACTGGTTGATGATTTTCGAATGGTAAAAGCCAAATAACGTGAGTGGATAGTTGATGTTTGAAAGGGAGATGGTGGAAAAAAAACTTAAACGGTTTGGGTTATGTCCCTACCAATATATTATACTCGACTACAGGTTTATGATGCGCGTTGTGAGGCTTTGTTTAAACAAACTTTATATCAAAACATACCTAAAGATAATCACTTCGCAACAGTGTATTCAGAATTTCCAAAAACATTACGTTTTTATGAAACAAATTAATATTATTATATTTCACCTGGATCGGTTTCGAATGAAACTTACGTCTAAATATAGATAAAAATAAACACGTTATGACGTTTATTGAAATTTAAAAAAGCATCACATTTTTAAGTTACAATAGACAATAAAAACTAATTATGATAATAAAATAATAATTTAAGTTTGAAACTCATCAATCAAACTCTTGGAAGATGTTGTGTCATGCATGTAAGTTCTACATCATGCATAAGGATTTTGAGATTATAGCTGACTAGTTGAGAGCAAAAGTAGTGAGGGTGAAACGGTAGTATGGTAATTTTAACACACCTGTTTGATATTAATTATACTAAAAGATATTAATTTTTCTTTCTATTTATTAATTAATTAATAATTTTTTATATTATTATTATTATTTTTTCTTTCTCTTAACTCACAATCATTTTTTAAAGTATTATAAAGTTTGTGAGGGTGAACATTGTTTCTCTCAAATATATAAATGAACAATAATATTTTCTCATTTATTCACTCTCAACCATCCCTTATAACATAAGACACACGCTCATAAAAAAATAAAAAACAAAATGTAAATGCTTTAAAAAGAAAGTCAGACCGATACCCCTAATACAATGCCCATAAATTTGGTTACATTTAGACTATCCATATTCACAACCCAACCAACCCAACTTTTTAATAAAAAATAATTTCTCTCTCTTCAACCTGTACAACCCAACTAAACACAACTTTTCACTCCCATTAACAACCCAATCTTCACTACCTTTTTTAAATAAATATATATTTTAAAATTTTGATATTTTACTTAAACTCAGTAGAAATATAAAAATAGTTATTTTATTTCAAAAAAAATATTATTTAATTTAAAAATAATTAAAAAAACTATTTTATGTTAAAATACATCATTTTTAATAAAATTTATACCAGCATGTTCATTAAAAAAAATTAAAGACTGTGTTTTTAGATTTTTTGTAAAAGCTTAAAAGTTATAAGTTATTAGACAAAATATATATTATATCAAAAACTAGTTAGTATGAAAATTAATTGAAAAAAAAGTGAGCCAATCTCTCTTGACATGTGACAATAAAAAGAATCTTTGGGGATGCAACCTTGAGTTACCGGGTTGTTCGTTTTTCTTTTTTTTTTTTAAATAGTATCACAACTCAACCTCATTTAATCAACGAGGATAGTCTTAAAATAATATCATTGTGTAATAGATACCTATACCAAGAGCTTAACCCCTTTCATTTATTTTAATAGTAAATAGATAATATAATTATTGGTTGGTTTACTTTAATAGCTTATATACTTAAGTTATTTCACTAGCATCCTTACAAGATACGTTTAACTTACTTAGGAAGTATTTTTTTTATCGATTAACTAATTAAAGTCCGGTTACCCGGGGTACCTAAATGACGAAAAGGCACCTCATATGTCCACAAGCACAGACAACGTTAGATAGCCCAAGCTCACCAACCATCAATTTTAGGAAAACCCGTCAACCAAAGACTCACTGCGATAAAACCCGACTCACCAATAACATTTTACTGTTAATAAGATTTGAGCTCGCAACCTTTCAAAAAAAAATCACTTACAAAGTATACCAAGTGATTATCTTACTTTCAAAAAGTGACACGTGCCTCACCATCCACCACCATAAATTCCCAAAACCCCTTCGCAACATTTCATACCTAACACTCACACACCATTTCCGTAAAGAAACACAAGTTCAATATGCACGGACCACCAGGCCGCCACAACCCACCACCACCACCGCACCACCATCAGCCACCGCCACCACCACCGCACCACCACCCTCATCCGCCACCTCCGGTTGTTCACCACCACTCTCCTCCTCCGCCGCCGCCTCCGGTTGTTCACCACCACCACCCTCCACCCCCGCCTCCGGTTGTCCACCACCACCCTCCGCCGCCTCCGGTGGTTCTTCACCAGCGTCCGCGGCCGCCGTACGACCGCTATGAGGATCGTCAGTGTTGTAATATTTTGTAGCTTTAGTTCGATCTATATATGTGTATTAGGATAAATTTGATGTTTAAGGATCTTGTGTTTTCTGAATATTAAGTATGTGAGTTTGGGTATTGTGGGGTTTTATTGTGATCTTGATTCATATATTTAGGGGTGTTGATCGGGTTAGTTAATCGGGTTTCGGTAGATCGGTTTGGGTTATTCGGGTTATTCAACGTTGAAAGTCCACCCGAAACCCGACCCGAATAACAATCTGTTTAATCGGTTTCAGGTTGTTCGGGTAACGGGTTGTTCGGGTCGGGTTTCGAGTATTAAACAATAGACTTAATTTAGTAGATTTTAGTGAGTTTTCATTTGAAATCTTATAAAACTAGTAGATTTAAATTAGTTTACTTTTATAATTTATAAAATATGCTTAAATATATATTTATATACAAACAATTTGATCAATTTGAACAATCTATATAAGTGTATACATATAATTTACTTAATTATAATATGGGTTGATCGGGTTAATCAAATCGGTTCGGGTTATTCGGATTTTTGAGGTTTGAAAGTTTATTCGAAACCCGACCCGAATAAGAGTCGGTTTAATCGGGTAACAGGTCGTTCGGGTCGGGTTTCTTTGGGTACGGGTGAGATCAGGTCTGACGGGTTAATCGGGTACGGATAAAATGGAATACATATATTGATGTACGAAGGGGCAAAAATATGATTGTGAGTGAATATTACTATTGGAATAAATTTTAGCCTCTAAAAGATTATACATTTTACTGCTAGTTTGGTACTTTGGTTTCTAATTATTATTTTGAAAAGTCAATTTGTGTAAAGACCCATGTCATAAAATACTTTCTACAAATATAAAGCAGATTTAAGTATAGAAACTGTTTTAGTTGGAACATAGGTTTAACTTAATTTCTTTTTTTTTTTCTTATTTCTTTTTACTCGAAGATATTATGGTTTTTATAATTTTTATAAAACCACAATCTCTCCTATATTTATATTTTGTAAAATAACGTTATTTTAACTAAACGTTAGAAACTGTATTTAACTCGAACAAATTGTGTAAAAAACTGTATTTGACTCGAACAAATTGCATGTTTACGAATCCCTAAGAGATGGGGAGAGACCTAAAACATAGAACGTCTATTATTTGAGGGTATTTAAACAAAAAACTCATTACAAGAGGAGAGAGTTTTGATGACCATTGGAGTTATCTCCCTTGCGAATCGCAAACTCTACGAAATTATCACCACTCCTAGTAGCGATAATAAGAAATCGTCATTAAAAATGGTGATGATTATGAATTCATCATTTATAATGGTGATGTCCTTCATTGTAGATGGTATACAATGAAGATCAAAATTAACCCTTATAGATTATGTGCATTGTGCAATGCATTTGTCGTACCTTGCCGCATCCGTGTGGCAATATTAGCGCACCCCTATTACTCATACCCTCGCACTTGTTTCACCCCCTGAGTCCTCTTGTTTGTGTTCAGTTTATCCAACGAGAATTCACCAAACCATTTGGATTTTTGCGGAGTCGCGATCAAGGTGACTCGTTGCCGTCCTCTTTCAGTCCCCAACATTCTAGGAGTAACCTACGCTCGCTCGCTCCCTTTCATCATCTCACCATCACCGTATACTACAATAAAACCGTTATAGTTGGTCTTATTGATGAGTTATTTATATATGTGTGGTGAGTATTTTTTCAGAACTCATAAAGATTGCGAGAACTGTTGGAAATAATCATAACCACTGGTTTTATTTTATTTGTTTTTTATTGTATTTTAATTTAAAGGGTAAAAATGTAATAAACCAATATGTGAGTTGTAACTTCCTTATTTATCTCCATTTAAGAAGGAAGTTTTATATTATAGTCGGACGTTTTTGGAGATGAGCATCACGAAATTTTGATTTTTGAAATCAAATCACTTTGTTTTAAATCAAATCACTTTGGTTTTGGAGCATATTTGAAGCTCTCCATGTGGGATTCTTCTAGATCTTATCCTAGTCAAAACCATATTATATCTTGAGCATCAAAAAGCAAAATTAAGGTTATAGGAAGAAGGCCGTGATTTTATTATGTTCATCGTGGAAGTGAATTGTATATATTTTTTAATTTTTGATAAGCATACATGTATATGTAATTCTTGAGGGTCTTCAAAACAACAATTTTATTTTAATTTTTTAAGACTTTGATGTTATCCAACAACCGTATTCATACCGGTGTTCATCAAATCGTTTCTTTGTTCATCGGTGTTCAGCAAAGTGTGGATGATATGCATAAGCGAGTTTTGTATGATTAGTGTAACTCAGATTGTTATTTCCATGACACTTGGCACGTCTTTTGACTTTTTCAACATGCTCCTCTTGTGTTTGTTAATTTGCATCTGACAAGTGGATACTATATGCATACTTCAACCATAGCTTTCTCGACTACATATCTTGTTTTGAATCTTCTTTATAAAACCACAACTTCAATTTTTAGCTTTACTCCCTTTGTACAACTCCATGTGCCTCATCATAATTACTTCACAATATGACCGATTGTTTTTTTTGTTAAATATGACTATAAACACGAGTTATTAACATATCAAATTATATCATTCCTCATATGTACATATGTAAATAAACTTACTATAACTTTGGTATGAATATATAGTCGATAAGAAGACTCCCAGCTATGAATTCTTTCTTCAATGTTCAAAACCGACGTCCAACAATCCATAACATTAGATACAAATGTCACGTTGTAATGTCAGCAGAGTTTTGGAATACTAATTGATTAACAATATATTAATTCAACTCTTGATAAAGTTTTACATATAGGTAAAAATTCTAAGCAATTGATAACCCTCACTATCTTATACATACATCTAAAACAACAAAAAGTTATACATATACGTAAACAAAACAAATGCATATAAGCACCTTATTTACACTAATCCATACTGTGTTCTTAACTAACCTGAAATCATTCTTCACATTCGTTTGTTCTTTACCATCCCTCCTATCATTACCATGTAAATTAAAATTAGTTATTGGTACTTAAAATAATAACAATCACTTCTAACATGTATACATATATGTTAATTTCTACGTATAAGTAAACCTGTTATCAATGAGTAAAATAACACCAACCGAAACTATCACTTTTACCCATATGTAAACATTAACGTATCATAAACACACAACATGTAAGCATACTTTTAGTATCCTTGAATAACATTACTATGATGTAAAGTAACATATGCAGAATAGCTAAATATTCCATATGCTTTAATGTATAAGATATGTAAAATTAAACAACCCAGACCATTGTTTTTTTATCCATACGTAAACCTAAATATATAACACAAATATAGAATACAAAGCCCTAATCTTTAATACAGGTAAAACTCTTATCACCTTTCCATAACATCAACCGCTGATATTAAATCTGAAAAAAAAAAACAAGAGATTTTAATCATATACAAATCGGATACTCCTTTCTAACATTTCAAACAAAATCACAAAACAAAGCATGCATCTATACGCTTCAAAGCATTCGAAATCCATAACTTTTTCGCAAAACCCTAGAACAATGATAATCAATTTTATCTTGTTTAGACTTCAAACCAACCGATCAACATTCTTCTACAATGAATTTACACCTTTATGCGACTTCTATAAACGATCACTTACGTGTGTGAACAATCAGATGCTAAAATCGCCCTTTCACCCCCTTCACATTTGATGCTTTAAGTTGCAAATCCCCAAATTTTTTAATGATTAAGGACTATATTCAATTAGAAACAAGATGAATATAATTTTGATTGTGAATAAAGGGTTACGGGAAATCCCTTGTTTTTAGGTGGTTTCCAAATTTTTTTTTGGGTAAATTTATACCCTTTTTAAATAAATCTCACTTAAAAATAAATTTTATCTTTTACATTTATGCCTTTTTAATCTTAACCATTGATTAACAAAATCAATGGATATTATTAGTTCTGGAAGTTCTCAATTTTAAGGGGTTCCTGCAAATAACCCAACCATATATATATATATATAGAGAGAGAGAGAGAGAAAGGATCCTAAAAAAACCATAATGTTACGTGAAAACTAAAAAAAATTCAATGAAACCGATCACATAATTTATAAATTTTTTTATCATTGCCCTTTATATTTGTGTGTGTGTGTGTATATAAAATAAGGGTATGGATCAAATGAAAAATCTTAGCATGGTTTTACATATACGTCAAATATAGGTTACGTATACATAACCATTTTTCATTCAACATAGTGTTACGTATACGTAAAACTCTTCATTCTCGTATTTATGTTCAACATATATGTAACAAAAACTTAAATAATTTTTTAGCAATTAAAATAACAAAAAATTTATGAATTATGTTATTGATTTTTATGGTTTTCTTTGGTTTTCACATAACTATTAGTTTTCTCAGGAACTCTCTTTTATATATATATATATATATATATATACACACTCTCTCTCTCTCTCTCTCTCTCTCTCAAATAAAAAAATCCTTAATTAAATCTCTAATATATATAAATAATAGCTTAGAATAAACTAGCACATTAATTTATAAAATAAATGTTATTATTAAAATGATTGATTAAGAAGATTTAATAGGATTATATACCATTTCCCATTAACAAAAGGCAAACCACTCCATCACACATTCACACCCACCACCACTACCCCTTAAATTCCTAAAGCCTTTGCTCAAACTCATACCTACCACCTTCACAAAGTATCTAGTGAAAGAAAGAAGACGACGGAGATGCACGGACCCGGCCACCCGCCACCACCGCCTCACCACCCACCACCGCCGCCTCCTCATCATGAGCCACCACCGCCTCCTCACCACCCACCACCGCCACCTCCGGACCACCATGATCGCCAGGGATGTTGTACTATCTTGTAGCTTTATCTTTTAAGTATATTGTAAGTTGAAACTTATGTATTTCCTCATGTGCAGTTATATTATATGTAATAAATAAAATTTGATGATCAAGTATTCCATGATTGCTTGATCATTATGTATGTCGTATCATGTGATTCGAATAAATATATTTGTTTAAAAGTTTGTATTATTATAGTTAAAAGAACTTATACTATACTTATTAATTTTATTATTTTTTGATAGCTAACACACTTTTGGATCTATTAGTTTCTAGGGGAGCTGTCGTTATAAACTTATATTATCGATCATCACAAATTGTTTTGATCAATTGTCAGTGGATTGTTCAGTTGTTAGGTTATTACCTTTGTTCAATAATTGTCTAAACTTTAAAGTCGAACCATCAATTACTAGGTTTTCAATTTGTTAGTTTTTGTTCGTAAATTATCAACAATTCAAATCAAGCTTGATCACTTAGTGATATTTGATAGAAAAAACAGAAAATTAATTAAAATTTAGTTTGACCCCCGGGTTTACTTATTTAACTAGTTCTATCCATAACCACTTAACTCAGTTGATAAAAGTTTAAAGCTTAATTTTCCGGTCTAGTCGCTCTGGTGCAAGCGTGACAATATTGTTAACGATTATCTTACATGATACTGATTATATTTTTAATCACTCACTTGTCACTACCTTCGGCATCTTTCCTATCAATCATTGGTGCCCAACATCATCCACCATGTTGCGATAAAAACGAATTATCAAATGGATTAAAATTAATTATTATCTCTTGCTTTGATAATAACTTGAAAATTATATCTTTTAATATTAAGTTACTAATTGAGAATAAGCATGCATCACATATATGTTGTCACACCTCAATCGATGATGAAATTATCGGGGTGAACAAAGATAAATCGATTGTTTATAGCACATGATAATAATGACTCGAAATAATATTTAATGTCATTATTATTGATAAATACTAATCAAAGATTTATTACATCGAAACATAAATCAAATAACACAAAATAAAAGTCTTATTAATTATCTAGGCCCGTCATCCTAGATGTTTGCGTATAATCCAATTAAGTAGCATTTCCTGAAATTATTCCAAAAAATAAAAAGTCAACTAAAGAATTAGCCGGTGAGTAAACATAGGTTCTGCATACATATATAGATTGATTAAAATTATTGAAACAATTCAATTCGCATGGAAATTTCAAGACTTATAATATAATAGTGTAACAAAAAATACAAACAAACTTAATGACTGAATTGACTCGGTTACACAGACAAAACCTTGTATTGACTGAATAAATCTAGTTCAAATCACCACTCGAATAATCATATGGAATGGATTTGTCAAACCAATAGATCTATTATTGTTGTCATGGTTCTATAAATTATTGATTGTGTTAACATCTAGTTTATCTAACTATAAATATATAATTGTAAGTAATAAATAAGCATGTTTTGAATTGAATTTTTGAATTAGAATAACAATAATTTAATAAGTATCACATGATTTTTCCAACATATAAAACACATGACTACGAATACTCACTTGGTAATTAAATGTGGTTTCAATAATAAAAATGCTAGATTAGACACCAAGATTCCTCACAGTTACCTTAAGAAATGATGTCTTAGATTAAAACAATTAATATCATGATTTAAAGACAAAGTATTGATTAGGGTTTTAATTAGGATTTGAGTTTAACAAATAGTTTAAATAAAACAATTTAACTAAATTAATCTAGGGTTTACAAAGATGAAGAATTTGTATAGATGTTAACCTCAAAAGTTTTATTAATATAAATTATTGTAAATTAATAAAAAAAATATACAAGTGTATAAATTTTATAGGATGAGACTATTTTACCAACCATCTATTATTGTGATAATTCACCAATCTTTTTAAAATCAATCAGAATCATTATTTTTTTTATTGAAATAGCATTATTTATACATATATAATACTATTTTTCAATATGTATATGTGCAAATTCTCAATTTACAAAAAGTGTAAGTTAGACTTACACCAACAAATATATGTTATTTTTTTATTTTTTGCAAGTGTAACTTATATTTATCTTAACTTTTTTTTGCGTCTTGCGAATTTACATATATATATATAAAAAAATCTAATGTTGTATATGTGTAATAAAGTTACTCTAATAAAAAAAAAAAACGTTTTTGATTGTTTAAAGAGGGTTGGTGAGTTATCGTAATAATATCGTGTTAAAATATTCACCTTACCGTAGTCCGTATATACCCTATTACCTTATATATGTTCTTTGTGGTTTGGTCACTGAAATTTTCAACCTTAGCATTTAACCCCCTATCCTATTTTAAATATGTGTTCTCTGGAAATTTCCTTCAGAGAGAGGGGGTGTGTGTGGGTTCAGATGGCGGTGCCCTTGGATGGTGGGGCTCCGGTTGTTGTTGCCGGAGGCGCCTGTGTGTGATGATGGCAGAGACGGCCGCGGCGGCTGCGGTTCCGGCTTGGTGGCCGGCTCTCTGCCTTGGTAGTTGTTCCCTCGCTGCTGGTCTTCCGTCATCTGGTTTGCACTTTGGCCCTCGCATGTGTTTAAAAAGGGTTTGTTGGGTCGTTTCAGATGGGTTTTCTGGTGGTGGTGGTGGTGGCCGTTCGTTTTTGCCAAGGCGGGCGTCGACTTCCGCACCGGTCATCAGCCAATGTTATCGCCAACGTCGCCCTGTCGGTCGTCTCTTTCCTCGTTGTCGATGGCGATTGTGATCTTGTAGCTCCCTCTCTCCCCATGATTTGGGATTCTTGTCGGGTTCGGCCCTACTTCCTATGATTTCGAATGCAGGCCAAGCGGCCAGAATTACAGCCAATGAAGGTTGTTAGAGCTCCGATCGAAACCATAATCGATTGCGGAAGGCCCTTTTGAGCCTTTGTAATTGTTTAGTGGATGATAATGAATGTAAACATATGTGAGATCTGCTTTTTTAGGGTCTCAGACTCTCTATTGTGCTGGGTTGTCGATTAATTGCACGATGACGATGCCACTAATCACTTGTCTGCATCTAAGGGCTAACGGGTGCAAACACTGTGCACTCGGGTTTTTTCATGTATTTCATGCCCCTTTTCAACCTTGTTTAACCGACTATTGTTGGTGGCCTGTGCTGGTGCTGTTGTTTTGTTGACCATGTTCAACTGCGTTTGTGTATTCTTTTTCTTTGCTGGTCATGTTAAACTATTATGTTAGTAATATTAAATTGTATGCTCGATGATGATGTGCAATCCATATCTGAGAGTTATTTTGTTTCTGAATATAGTTATTGGTTGGTAAAGTCGACGATGTTTAGGTTAGTCATCTAATATTTTTGGGTGAAGTTTTTTTTTGGGACCCTTTGTTTTGGTTGTGCTACGGTTGTGATGACACGCCAAAACTAGTATCGATTGCTTTGGTGTGCCAGTCGTTTCTGACGTGCGGCAACAACAGACCATGTCTGAGCCTCGCTTTCAAGACGCGCAACGCGATTCGGGGAATAAACACTAGTTTTTATAAAAGAGTAAACAATAATTTCAAGAAGAGATACCGTCATACTTAATTTAATTAACATCTATAATTATTATTATATATAACAAACCAGATTTTAAAACGTAAAGTTTAAGTCACGCCTTTACAATTCTTTTTACATATGTAACCTAAAAACATAGATTTTGAATGCTAATTTGAATAAATTAAGGATTTACAATTCTCTATATGTTCTCAACCACGTCAATTTTTACATGTATTTTCATTTTTATTTATTATGATTTTGTATTAGTGTTACTCATATATAGGAAAAGAGACGTGGACGCACGTGACAAGAGCCAAGTGACCATATATACATGCACCACGTCTCTCAACATAAATAAATACTCCAATGTTGAGAACAGAAGCTTCGGATTAATCGTTTGACACGTGTATAAAATTTAATCACATTTCTTTGATAGATAAATGTAAGATAAACCGCCATGTTAAGAAAATAAGTGGTGTCACAATCCCACGTATAAATAAATTATCAATTTATCATATTCTTTGGTCACTCATTACACATTATCCAATAAAGGATATAACAATAGATGCATAGACCAAGGCACCACCACTCACCACCACACCACCACCACCAACCTCCACCACCACCTCCCCTTCACCACCATCATCCACCACCACCACCACCCATTCATCACCACCATCATCCACCACCACCTCCTGTTCACCACCATCTCCATCCACCACCACCTACGGTTCTTTATCACTATCCACCACCACCACCACCACCTCCTATTCATTACCACGTTCCTCCACCGCCACCCCCATCCACCGCCACCCCCCATCCACCACCACCGCCACCCCATCAACCACATCCTCACCACCACTTTTGAAGGACCAGCTGCAGATGGCTAGCTAGTACATCATATATAGCTATATATAATATATGTAGCTTTTATGTTTATGATTTTAGTGATGTAGTGACCATGTGTAACGAATGATATGAAATTCCAAGTTTTTTTATTATGATCGGTTGAAGATGTGTGTATGTACATAGACGTGACTCAAGTAATGAGTGTGGTCGGTCACAATCATACTCATTAAACTTGTGTAATGGGTTAACGAGCTTACGGTATGTGAGTGGTGATCGCACTACTAAAAAAAGACTAATTTAACGGTCACAAATAACCATAATAAATAAATCATTAGTTGATAATTATTTTTGTAACCAAAATATTCTTGAAGTGGACCCAAGCATGGATGAGCTCGGTAACGTACTCGTATCGAACATGTACCGTTATCGAAAGTACCCTGTCCCAAATCTTATAAAAAATGAGTACCGGTACCGAATTTGGTATATGGATACGGGTACAGGTACCGGTATCGTACCGGTATTTTGGTACCCGGTATCTCTTTGGTACCCGTTACCTCCACAACATTATTTTTTAGGCTTGCTACATGGTCATGTTTAGTTACGGTACCCAGTACCTATTTTTGTACCCGTTACCCAGTACATGTTAGGTACCCGATACCTTTAAAAGTTTAAAATAACTAAATAAAAATAAAATATCAAAAAAACATCCACGTAAAATAATAGTTTTTTACTTTCCTCATTTTCTGCTAACTCAATCCACACACTAGTCCACCATTCATTTTTATTAAAATCATAAATAGTATATATCTTGACATTGTAGTGAAGTAAGAAAAATGATATTAAAAAAATAATAATAATTACCCTCAAAAGTCAAAACAAAATACTAGTTGATGGAGTAGTATTACAATACAAAATATAAATTCCAAAATAACCTATTCGTGTTCGGGTACTAGCGGGACTATACGGGACTTTTGGGTAAAGTACCGGTACCGGTACCGGCTGGTACCGATCCCGAAATATAAGAAAATTAAGTACCGGTACCTTATACATATTTTCGGTACCAGTTGGGTATCGGTACCGGTACGGTATGGGTACCGGTACAGGTACTGGGTACCAAATGCTCATCCCTAGACCCAAGTAGAAAGATAGGAGGGAAGCCGGCTCCTTTAAAATATTTTATTATTTTGTTTTAGTGTTATATGTATGTGAAAATACCCAGCCCTCACTAAAGTTATGCAATCGTTTTATTTTTTTCATCTTATAAAAAAAAAATTTGTCATCTTATAAAAAATTTACCTGGATCTAGCACTGACAACAATACAACTATACTATCTTCTTATTCGACCATTCTACATATAATTATAACACATTAAAACCAAAAAAAATATCAATTGGAACTCATCAGAACAAAATATGATGTATTTATATCCTATTATAACCCATTACGAGTAGTGATCCAGTATAGGCTTAGACTCCCGAATATCATTCAACATTGTTATTGTATTCGGTCCCTCGTATCATTAATATTATAAGGCTTTTCTCTTATTAGTAAAGTTGCTTGAGGCCGGAAAATGAGAATACAATCTAGAAGATCTAGTCGAATGGTAGAAGAATCTATGGATTCGCTAGGAATTGATAGTCGCTGGCTGGACATATGAGTCACAACCGGCCGGGAAGAGGAGAGATCAACGACGAACAGGGAGCTTTTTATATCCATTATGACCGATTAAAAAGTATCCAACTTGTGTATAAATATCATGACAAACTATGAAAACACTTCTATTCAATCACATATGTTTTTTCTTTACATCGTATAAGTCAAAAAATGCAAAAAAAACGATCATCAAATCAAAAAAATAAACTAATTAAGCAAATCAAATCTTCATTTCTTTCGCATCAAATATATAAAGTGAATATTTTTTTTTAAAGATTGTAGAGTACATGAATCACAAATAATCCATGTGATCTTGAAATTAAAACTAGATCTTAAGATCATAAATGTAATGCTACTTTTACACAACTTTTATACAATTATTAATATATAAAGTTAGTGTTACTAAAAAGTTTTGACTTTTGAGTAGCGTAATTTGCTTTGCCAATTGTTACTGATATAGTATGTAGTTGATCATTATTGATAAATAGGAAAAAAACATAACTAGAGCATCTTTAATGGTTTTTTTTGAACGGCAAATGTGTGATCCTGTTTTGGATGATAGTTGTTATTTTAATCGGGTATATCTAGGGCTGCTAACGAACTGAACGTTCAGCGAACAGTTCGTGAACTGTTCGGCGGGAAGTTCGTTTATGTTCGTTCGTTTAGTAAATGAACGAACACAAACAAGAAAATTTCGTTCGTTTAACTAAACGAACAAACATGAACACAAGCCGTGTTCGTTCATTTATGTTCGTGAACGTTCGATAATGTGTTCGTTTATGTTCGTTAATGTCTGTTCGTGAATGTTCTATAATGTGTTCGTCTATGTTCGTTAATGTGTTCAATTATGTTCTTAATTTTTGTGTTAGTTATTTTTTATGATCGTTATATCAAGTGTTTTTAGATATTTATATTACGTGTTTATTTATATTTGGTAAATTTTGTGATGAAAATACAAATTTCATTCTAAAATAAGTATGTGATCATTTGTATTCATTTGTGTTCATACACTTCTTTGTGTTCGTCATGTTCATGAACATCTGTTTGTTTTCGTTTATCTTGCTTGTGTTCGTTTGCGTTCGGTAAGTGTTCGTGAACAGTTCATGAACATGTTCATTTCCTTAATGAACGAACACGAACAAGGAAATCCGTTCGGTAAGTGTCCATGAACAAGTTTTTTTCTTAATGAACAAACACGAACAAGACCTTGTTCGTGTTCGTTTGGTTCGTTTGCAGCCCTAGGTATATCTATCTGTTTTCCAGTCAGGACCGCACCCCAACCCCTCAGGAGGAAACTCATTGCTGAGAAAATCCCCTGGCTCAACTCTGAGCATTTTGCTCAGAGTGAGACTTGAACACATGACCTCCATTTATTTACATTCCATGGGTACCTCACATTAACCAGTTAGACTAACATCATCGGCGAGCATCTTTAATGGTTGTTTGTGAAGCTTTCTGCGAGCATGTATGGCATAAAGAGAGAAAAACGTTAGGGGCATGGCGATTGATAGAGAGGAGAGAGGGATGATCATTGGCAACTCATGTAGAATTGATTTCTACATATGATATCACTTACAAGTCCCAAATTAATCAATAGAGTGAATTTAATAAAACTTACTTGAAGGAGATAATTCCATCTTCTGAGTATGAGATTATGAAGAAGTCATGATTAATCCGATTGAGAGTCTTGTTTGCCTTCAATTGATGGATTCAGTTTTATGGTATTAGGGTTTCTTCTTATTCTCTGATAATGATACTTAGAGAGAGAACAAATAAGAAGAAGAATAATTAATTAATTGGCAAACAGACTTCTAAATCATTTTAACCACCAAATTTACATATTAGCCCCTTAGGATATTAACTTACACTGAATTAGATACCCTAACTATTATGACCATACACACATAACCCAAATAAATGTTAAATGGTCAAAAGGCCACATAATTATTTCTAACATTCTCCCACTTGACCGTTAGACCATTTTACTAAACATCTATGTATGATTATTAATATATAATATAACATTAATTGGCCAAGTGATCAACGTTGATCATGTTCATTAAACCTTCTTATAATAATATCAAAACAAATAATATAATCATTTGCATTATTATCAATGCAAGACCCCCTTCATTATGACATTGATATCATCACAAATTATAGGTTAGGTGGAAAAAATACATTTGTCTAAAGTAAACATAATAGTGTGCGCGCACACACACACACACAACATATATATATATATATATATATATATATATATATATATATTAGCATGACCCGCGCGCTTTGCGGCACGAACCACGTGTTCAATCATCAAAGAAAACGTCATTTTCCAAGTTCAATTATGTTAGGTTAGTGAAACGAATGGTCATTATATCAAAGGATACAAACTACTCATGTGAAGTCAATACATTACAATGAAACTTGATAATCACAAGACATTTAGGAATAAGGCTTGTACCCGAAATTATTCACTGAGTCAATTGTGCCCTTATGGTTTAACAACACGCGTGTTTTGCCGGTTTAATCGTTTGCCCGTGTGTTATCGTAGGTGTATCTATTTTGTCACCTCTTAGTCGTTATGAATACATATTTTTTATTATACAATTATTCTGTTTTGTATATAGTGATCTTTGAAACTCTAACATTCATGACACTCACGTTTTGCCTGTTTACTCGTTTGTCCGTATGTTATCGTAGGTGTATATATTTTGTCACCACTTAGTCATTGTAAATACATATTCATGATTATACAATTATTTTTGTTTTGTATATGGTGATCTTTAAAACTCTAACATTCATGACTGCAAAGATTGAGACAAAGGTAATGGATTCAAAGCACATTTAATATATAAAATGATAATCTCAAACTTGTCAAATCGATCAAATACAATAACAATGTTCGTAAGTGTCTTAAAACTGAATTGAAATTACCATATCTTGTCCACCTATATAGGTGGTTCCTCCACTTTTATAGAGTGAAATTAGGGCCTTCATTTTATAAGATAGATGGTCCCTTCATTTATCA